>OY754327.1:12479702-13833869 GCA_963573305.1 Pyrrhosoma nymphula
ATAAAAAAATGCATGATTAAAAAAACTATTAAATTTATCATAATCATTTTTAAAAACTTGCAGTGAATCTGGTGATTCAAGCCGAGTCTGCCTGAAAACAGAAAGAATAGCACATCACGACGTTATCTGACAAAAATTTCTTTTTTATACGTAATTAGTCACAGATACTATTTGCTGTTATATTGCTATCATATTTTTCGAAATTCTGGCTGTCGAGTTAGATTCGGCCACGAACAGCAGGATTTTGTCCCTCTGTGCCTTTGCATCGTAAATTGTTGACTGTCCTATGCCATATTCGTAGCAAAGTTGTGATACACTTACACCACATTTTATTTTTGCCAATAAGTCTACTTTTTCTTGAATACTTAGTGTTTTTCTCTTCCTCTTGGTGCCAGAAGATCCTTCCATTGTAAAAGAAATGAAAAAAAAACTAGCAACATAAAAGCTAAAACTGATGTTTCGTGCAGTAAAACATGCTTTCACACTAATCTGCAGCCCAGACAGAGTGAACCATGCGGTCATGATGCGGTGGCGGTGAGGTTAACAACTACGACTGAATTTCAGTATTCAATTGTTTCGCTGCCGCGAGTTTGAGAAATTCTTCATAAATGGTTCTTTTGTTTGGATGCTTCCATTATTTAGAATTCTGGATAAGTTATCTTCCACTTCTTCAAATATGAAAACCTTCCTTCCATTCATACTCGAGTCATGAAACAGGGTGACTATTTGGGGTCAAGGTTTCTGTGTATTGGCTGAATAAAACCATCTGTGTCCTTATTACTGATACCACAGAGAATATTTGCTGTAAAATGCGTTAGATTTACGTCATAAGTTTCGTATTAGGAGATACCACTGACAAATACACTTGGCACTTCCACTATGTGATATTTCAATGCATTACGCGAAGCAAATTTTACTCTACATAAAAATATTGCAAAAACATTAGGGAACACTAGGGCTTCCCGATAAGCTATGTGCGATGCTGTGGCCGAAAATCTCTGTTTTTATACTGATGGATATGATGTGCATTTTTGACATGCTGTTGGTGAATATAACTTAGGGAAAAATTGCATGAAATATTGTGAATATTGAACTATATAATGCGATGAAACAAAAGCATGTTGACTTCACATCCCAAAATCGGGAGTCACCCAGCGTCTACACTTCGGAATACACCACTCTCTCAGATGGCCTAATGAGTCAGTTGAGACTCACCATTAGCTTCATGGACCCTGTTTTATATCTTTATTACTGAGTCCCGAATATTTGTAAATATTCTTCAGTTCCGGCAAATATTCACATTCCCTGAACCATCTGCACTGATAGTGGATCTTCATCGAAGTCAAAGAGGCAGCTCATCGGAGTCTGTGATGCCAGAAAATTCCGAAGAATCACTAATTACTTCCCCTTCTCATCTAACTTTGCTTTCTTTTCCTCTTTGGCAGATGTTAGGATATCTGAACCGTACACAAAATCACTCCGGAGTTAACACTCCATTTCATTGCTACATTTTACACCACAAGTGTACATCACATCTCTTGTCACCAACGTATCGTTTTTCCTCCAGCACCATGAACTGTTCAATGTCAAAACTGCGGGTGCAATAGCCATGGTACATGGTGCATAAGATGTTGGTGCTCTAAAGCAAGACAATGATGATAATGTAACTGCCTCATCAGGAATGCTGATAATCATGCCAAAAGATGCTTTTTACATCTACACTGCCAGTTTTATAGTAGGTTAAAATACACATTATCGGTAAATTTCTTGCAAGTTTGTATGTATATACCATTTTTCAACGGTAAACTTGGCAATGTTCCACACTGTCTATTTAGTCTCTCTGCTTGTTTTTCTACTGGTATTGTTTATGATATTGTGTGTATAAGCATTATTAAGATAATTGTGGCGTTAATATCTGAGTTTTGGTGTTATTGTGGCATGCAGTCGCCATATGAATGATTGGTTTGCTGTATCTGTCCACTCTTTTCTCCTTTCAGCTAACGACACTTCACCTTATGGGTCTTCAGTTAAATATCTCTCTTGATTTCCTAATCTAATTCCATTACCACATTTGATCACTTCCAATATTCTCTGCTATGGTGCTCTTGTTGTCCAAGCTTCACTGCCTTGTACTAGCACCCTTCATCTGTATGAGGGAATGAAGTGCATCCTTACTTCGAAGCTTTAGCTCCTTGCTATTAGTTGATTCTTCTTTTGAATTTGATTCTCCTCTTTCATCACCAGAGACTTTTATTTTTCCATTTCATGACCTTCATTCTACGACGTCTAATTTCTTAAATTTGGTCATTTTATGACGCTTTAGGGAAAAATGTGACATTTATTTTACTGTAAAATTGAAACTTATATAGTCAACTCTCGATTATCCGGCTTCCGATTATCCGGTTTGCGGATTATCCATGCTGTTTTCTCATCCATACACCTCAAAGTTTGAAAAATATTCCAATGGTAAAAATAAGTAAATTCTTTGAAAGTTCGATGTATCTTAATGGAATTGAAAGTTTGTAAATGTCTCTTTTTAGTTTAACTTTTTAATTTCTTCACAATATTATGGAAATTGTTTGCTTCTTTTAAGAATGATGAAAACTCAGCCCCATCTGCTTCTGAAATTATTTTATCCGTTCTTTCCCATTACCCTTCGCCACTGAATATTCTATCTTCCTAAAACGAACAGAATAGTAAATATACAATGGAAATAATTTCAAAAAAACTACTTGTAAATAAACTAACTTATATTATACTTAAAAATAATTACTTAGTGTTCCGTATGTTCTTACTTTTCTGCCTGAATTAATAAATACGACACAGTATCAGTGCTCACTGGTCATTATTCGCCGTTGAACAGTCATTTGTTTTTACCCAGATACGATTGTGCCAGCTCATTCGTGTGGAAATCTCAATAACTTCAAAGACATTCATTACTATAGTGCCGCGACAAAGCTGTTGCAAATGGCAAAAACGGAAGAAAATTTTCCTTTTCATCGCGAAAAACTAGAATTGATTAAAAGAAATGAAAAAGGAGAGACTCCGCTTAAACTGGCAAAAGAATATGATGTGGAGTTACAAACAATTTGCAGTATAATTAAGAATAGAAGTAAGCTGATGAAGTTCACTGCAACCTCGGACAGTGGTTTGGGATCGACTATGAAACGATCAACCTTTAAAGATTTAGACTACGCCATGCTTCTTTGGTTCAATCGAAAACGGTCAATTCATGGTATACCCGTCTCAGGCCCCATGTGTGCACAGCAGGCAACACTTTTTCATGAGTCTCTAGTAGAATGAGATTTTAAAGCTTCTTATGGGTGGTTGACGAGATTCAAGCCGCGACATAAAATTTGTGAAATTGCTATTCAGGGAGAGCGATTGAGTGGCAATGTTTCAGCCGCTGATGCTTTTCACTTGGAGTTCACAAAATACGTAAAGGAAGAAGAGTTGGCACCCGCACAGAAGCTCTGGCGAGTGTTGAAACTTAGCTGGATTACATGTGACAATTTGATTTCCATTATTGCGACGTAAAAAAAGAACTGCATTAAAAGAAAACACGAAGAAATCAAGAAAACAGCAAAAAATAACTTGTTATTTCCGAGATTCACAATAAAAGAATGTGCTCTATTCTGATATTCACTTCGATAATGATTTTTACATTGACTTCAAATACGCAAGACATGCTATTTTTTTTTACTATCGATATGGCCAAGTTAAGCGCCCATTATCTTTTATTTCAAGCATTAGAAACTATTTATAAGATTATAAAATATTTATAGATGAACATTGAACATTTCATGATATTCGAAATAATCCAACTGGAAAATTAACATTTCGTTATTCACTTGTTTTCTTGGCGTAACACTTGCTGTCAATTGTAATGCAAAATATTTTTAATCCTACTAATGCCGAATCTATATATTATATCATGACATATCAAAGGCTCACAATTATAACAATGTTTTGTATTATATAATCACTTCGATGTCATAAATTTACTGAAAATAAGCAAGATATCAGCTTTTATTATCTACGTGGTCAAGCTAAGTACCCATTATGTTGTGTTTCAAGCATTAGAACCTATAAATTTATAAATGTTTACGATATTATTATATTTCGAAATAATATAAATATTTAGTATTTCATTAGTTGTCTTGCCGTAACCACTGCAGTCTGTCATATGAAATAGATTTCATCCTACGAAGTGAAATGTCAAAATTACGACCGCATATTCCATGTTTTTCGGTTGTCCGTGTTTTTCGATTATCCGTGCCTCGTCGTGCATCCATTAGCACGGATAATCGAGAGTTGACTGTACTATGATCCGTATAGTTACTATAGGGTAAGTGGTTCAAAAGAAAGCATCCCCCTCGCTTCCCCTCATACCCCTAAGCACCAGGATTTCTGTGTATATATATTTCTGTGTACATTGTTATAATTGTTATGATGTTTACATCAAGAAGCTGGAATCGGTCCAGCATAAATTTATAAGGTACTTAGCGTTTAAACAGGGTTCTCCTATGGGCTTCACCTACAACTACACTGAGTTGGCTCGATCATTTAGTTTGGGTTCTATTAAATCTGTGCACATAAGGGATGATCTTTGTTTTGTAAAAAGAGTTAAGTTAGGTTTAATTTCTTGTTCGGATGTAGTAGATCTCTTTAGATCAAGAGAACTACCATATCCTTTTAGAGCATCTCGTGAGCTTGTGGAGGTGAGCTCCACTAGAAATTATGTGCATTATGCTGCTGTTAATAGATTAAGACGTAAGTGGAATATGTTACCAACTGAACTCAGGCAATCTGATACGCTCTTCAGCTTTAAGAGAAATATTGCTAATCTCATTATGAGATATCACTAAGTTTTCTCATACAATGACTAATATGTTAAATTATTGTAATTTATCGGTTTATCTTTAACTCTTTATACTATTCTGTATTAAATTATTGTAACAAAAGGGCTTTGCCCGTTGATCTTTTCAATAAATAAAAAATAAAAAAATAAAAATAAATATATACAGATGTCAAAATGAGCAATGTACCTGAAGATGTCACTATGTTATTAAACCCGGGTCATTAGAAATAAATCAACTTAGTGGACCATCACAAAGTGTAATTTTTATTTTCCGATATGGAGAGGGGTATTTGTATCGAAGCGCCCAGTCTGCGAATTCCTCCAATTCACCTGCTTTCCGCTCACCTTCAACCACCTACTTATCATATTTTGCTATGCTACATATGCGCATTTATACTTACCTTTCATTTTCTTCATTAACCCTATTCCTTTCCAATAATATTCACTTAAACCTATCTGTGAAGTGCATTTCTTTCTCCTGGCCATGTTCGAAAATCTAACCTTTTCCTCTTATTTTCATGACGCAGCAGTTGAGCAATTACTCCTCTTTGCTTTAAACACCTCACCCATGACTTATCCCGCCATCAACTTAAACTATCTTCGCTTTACAACACGTTTTACACAATCTCTTCCCCTACCATTTCAGCTACAACTTTGACCATGCTACAACCACACCCCCCTCGATTCACCGACCAACTCGGGGGATTTTTTTCTTAAAAAGAATAAGCTACATCTTTCACCACACTACAACTACACCCCCCTCCAATCACCAAACCACCCGTGGGATTGTTTTCTTTTAAAATATACGCTACAACTTTGACCACACTACAACCACACCCCCCTCCAATCATCAACCCACTCGGATTTTTTTCATTAAAAACATTCGCTACAACATTGATAACACTACAAACCCCCTCCAATTTCCAACCCACTCCGGGGGATTTTTTTCTAAAAAAAATACGCTACAACATTTACAACACTAAAACTACATCACCCTCCAATCACCAATCCACTCGGGGAATTTTTTTTAATATATGGCCATTTCCATAAACCTCCTTATGCCCATTTCCACAATTTTCCCTGTTTTTCACCACTGAAAAAAGTCATTTTCCATCTTTGCATTTTCTGAATACAGTAAGTCCTCGACATACGTGGATGAGAGTTACACGGATCTGTAGTTACGTGGTTGTTCAGTTAGGTCGGTGACATGCTTGCATTTTCTCCACGTTTCTTTTGCCGCGACAGATACACCGGGTGACGACCTGTGTATCATTGTCAAGTGCACAATCACGGCACGATAAGCAGTGACTCGTCCGCCAGTCCTCGGTATTGGAAGTGTATATCGGCTATTTGTCGTATCGCACCATAAACACGACATGCAGCGCTTTCAAATCTGTCGCTGGTCGCAAGCCTGGCCGGCTCCATAAGAATCTTATGTGTTTGACCTTTTATTAGCTGTCGCGGCGACAGAAACAGGACGAAAATGTAAGCCTGTCACCGGGTTTAAGGCCGAATCACACTAGCGTTTGTCGGAGCCGTTGTCGACTGCGAGAGCTATCCAAGCCATCGCCCTTTCATTCTCGCCCACTCATAAAGCAAACGGAAGCCCGGACCATACCCCTCCCCTCACAAAATATCCTTTTCGCAGGTCAAAATTTTCCTTTGGTCGGTCTTTCTACTCCCCCAACTGCGGGGAGGAGGGGTTCTCGTTCTCGCCTCCCCTCCTCAGGGAGGGGGGGGGGGGGGGGAAGGGTGCAGTGTGGACACATTTCCCTCAAGTTCGGACTTAGAAATTTTTCGGCTCCAAGGTGGTAAGTTTTTTTTTAACAGGGCTCCGAGGTGGTAAGTTTTTAATGAACAGGACTGTACTTTCAGAAAGGAAAGATATAACCTCATTTTCTGCACTATCCACTTCACTTGATTCACCACCAAGTTCTTTGAACATTGAACTGTAACGGGACCACTTGTAGCTTTGTAGCCTTGAAGTTTGTTGTGTCCTTTGATCTAATACAGGGGTCTCCAAACTACGGCCCGCGGGCCAGATGTGGCCCGCGAGGCCTTTTCAACCGGCCCTTGGAGACAATTTTGTCTACGGAAAAGAATACGGAAATTTACGTGTAACCTGCCATGATCAGCCGCCGCTTACGTGTACGTTATGTTTTTACCGAATTAAAATAGAGGTGCGAAATAGTGCGTTATGTTTTCCAACCAATCACTACATTGCAAAACCTCATTCGCTACTTATTATGAATAAAATACTATGAAATAAATAATTAAAAACAACATCCATATTTTGATTCTTTTTTATTTGGACCTCGAGTGTGTAGTTGGCCCCCGAACTGCTGTTTGATAGTTAATGCGGCCCTCGGGCTAAAAGGTTTGGAGACCCCTGATCTAATACAAAGTCATGTTTTTCGGAGGAATGCACTTCATTGATAGCAATGTCTTGCTTCAGTTATGAGATTTTCCTTAGCAGCTGCTAACTTTAATGGATCTTTGAAGGGATGCGACTTCAGGTGTGGATCCAAGAGAGTTGCAAAAGCATAAAACTTCTCTTCTTCCAAGTTAGTATACCGAAGTTTCAGAGATGCCAATAAATCATTTCTTAGCTCCTGAAGTCCTGAAGCAGGGAGAGCAGTACCTTCTAAATCATGAATTGTGAGGTGGACAAGTGGGATTATCTCAGAGGCTGTTGTGTTTTCCGAACTCACAATAGATGTAACCGAGTCAAACACATCAAGGATTAGAATAGAATTGTCTATAAGGTTCCACTGAGCTGGATTCAACTCTGTTGGCAGTTTAAGTTCACTACAGGCTAGCAAAAGTGCAGGTTTCTGCTCACGTAGGCGTTTCAACATATGCAGGGTCGAATTCCATCTTGTAGGTTCGTCTTGGACGAGGCGATGATATGGCACCTGTGCCATATTTTGACAACTTTTCAACACTTACATGCTTGTGATGAATGCTTAAAATGTCCCACCAATTTCCGGCACGTTCCGGTAAAATTTGTAATTACCTTGTTGATAAACCCATCTTTTATTACCAATTGAAATGCATGAGCTAAACAAGGGATATGGCTGAACTGAGACATCTCCAGTGCTGCCTTAATGTTTCGACCATTATCTCTTACTACAGTCACAACTTTTTTGGCAATACCCCACTCACTTAGAGTTTTTGTGATAAATTTGCATAAATTCGCAGCCGAGTGGCTTACTTCCGGGAATGGAATTTCTTCTAGGTTATAATGGTGAAGGACAAAGCTTTCATCATGGAAATGAACTGTTAAGACCAAGTAGTCATTACAGGCAGACGATGTCCACATATCCGCTGTGATCGCGACAAATTATGCATTTTGAAGAACACACTTTACTTTAGCCCTCATTTCTTCGAATAGTTCAGGGATCACTTTCTTGGCAAAATGCTTTCTAGAAGGTAATGAGTTTCGAGGTTCGAGATGATCTATAAGTTTTCGAAAACCTCTGTTCTCAACTACAGAGAAGGGCTGCTGGTCTTTACATATCATTTCGCCAACTAAACGTGCAATATCCTTACTTTGTCGGTCTCCTGGTTTAAATTTGCGTTTCAGCAAATGTTGTTAGAGTGGGCTGGTATTCATGCCGTCTTGACTGAAGAAATCTTTCAGCCGATAGTGAAGGAGATGACGTAGCAGTAGCACACGGAGAAACACTCTGTGTTGAAACTGTGCAAGTTGATTGAGACCACTCACCACTAACGTCGCATATGGACGGTTCATCTATATCCACTTCCAGCCCCTCAGTCAAGTCAGTCTCAGGTTAGGGAATTTCAATGCATTGCCTCTCACGTGTTACCGCAGGGTGTTTGGCTTTTAAATACTTCCTGAGGTTTGAAGTACTTCTTGAGATACCCCGCGAAATTCTAGTGCCGCAATGTTTTATACTGCAAACTTGTCATCCGAATGGTCTATCCGGAAGTGATTCCACACATCGGACATCATTCTCTTATTACTGGAGGATAATATGTCTATGGGAGCACTGAAAATTTATTTAATGTCTTTTATGTGGTAACTTTTTCTGGGTTCACAGCAAAACTAGCACATCGTGATAACAAACCGGCTGAGCATTGTTGAATACTGACACTGATTACTCGAATCGCATTCTCGGAGAGACTAATCGAATATGGTAGTGGTCGATTAACGAAGGTTATTTGCTGCTATCGAAAGAAGACTTACATCGGACATTGCTCAATTTCTTATGATTTCTCATATCATTCACAGTGACTACGTCCGGAATTGGTTACGTAGCCAATATGGCACAAAAGTGATTTCTACCTCGCCAGTGAGTCAAAGAGCTTTAAAAGTCGTGTATGTATTTGTTTACACTGTATTTCCTCTTCAACTATGCCTACGGTACACAAGTCAATGCCTTTGATCAGAAACTTAAAAAACACTCCACTGTGGGCCGACTTAACGATGGGACTTAAATAATGAACAAGAACAATTTTTAGCATTATGTTTTCACTGTGCGATGCGACCTCTCTAGCTTCCATCCACTCTCTTAACCCTCTCAACTTCGTGGTGTTTGACATGGAGCACATTTTCATTACCCTTTCCGTGATTATCGTCAAATCATCTTCAGCATTATTGATTATACGTTTCTGATTGAGAAAACAGCACTAATGTACGCTTCAGATATTGGTCGTTTCAAAGATTAATAATACACAAAATGGAACCGAAGAACTGGTTTTATAGGCCGGTTCCGGTTCTCTCGGTTCCTTTAAGAACCGGTAGAACCGAAGAACCGTGGAACCGGTCGTCCCATCACTAATTTTAAATTATTAATTCCAGATCGGTTTAGAGTAGGTTTGATATAGAATATGTACTAGGCGGTGTGATTAAGCTTGTACTCTTGGATGGATGACTGCTGGTCAGTGGTGTGCTGACCATACCCTGCCAATCACATCCATCCATGGCCAGCTGTGGCAGAAAAAAAAACAGGAGTACAGCTGGGAAGGGAGTGCATTAAACTCCAAGGCAAAAAACCCTGCACGCTTTCCTCCTTGGGTTCTGCCCAGGTTCTTGGAATGAGAGAAGCAGCGGGGGCGGGAAGTGCCTCGAACTCCCCAATGCTGGTTTTCCAGGGATTTCCCCAGGGTCTGTGAGTCCTGGGAAGCACAGGCGATGGTTTTTAGTTAGATGGAAGCAGTTTAATGGGTTTCCGCCTGCAGCTGAGCGAAGACACCTGCTTAAAACAGTTTAAAATATACACAAAGGAAATGCAACTCAACACCATCCTTTGGGCCATTTTATGTCTCCATTACCTTAAGCATCCAGGCTCATTCTTTGTATTTCTTTTCAAGGTTTATAATTAATTTAAGTGCCTCACAGTGATCTTACTGTCTAGGTTCCATTCCTAAATTGCTGCTCTCTCAAGTTGTCCCCACCCCTGGAGATTTGAAATAAAACTAATCTAGTTAACCTCCAGAATATTTAAATGCTAAGGGTTCCTTCACATCTTTCTAATTAATCAAAGCGCAAGTAAACAAGTGGTGAGCTGTTATTCCTAGGTTAGAATGTGGGGATTTTCTGTTACCTTTCCACATCACATTACTGCAGCCGTTAGGGTGAATGTTTTCCTTGCTTGCTGTGTGATGAGTGTTGCTGTGCTTATTAATGTGGTCTCCACCTTCCCTCATATGAATCCCTCCTCTTCTGGATTACTGGTGGCCTCACAATGTTGGCAGCTCTTCACTAAGTCACGGCATTTTCATAGGTTTTCATTCCATTTTTATTCATTTTACCCAAGAATGACCCTCTGCATCCTCTAGATGCTACTACTTTTTGTCCATGACTGCTTATTCGTCGATTATACTTAATTTATTTTGCAATTATCCTCAATGTGTAGAGGTCCCATCATCCACTACCCACTATACTTGATAGCCGTAAGCATTGTCCTAAGTTTGGTGTTTTATTTATTGAAATTCAATCCCATTCTGGCTATCTTCTTCTAACATATCCCATTTTTCTTTCGTAAATGGTCATTTTAGGCACCTTTTTTCCTGCAGCTATAGCTTCAAATGTGTTTGTCTTCTTTTGTTCAGGGGCATCCAAAGTGAGGAGAATGAAAATGAGCTTCGATGCTTGCTGCCTCAGCCTCCAGACTACCATGGAATACCACGATCCCCACGTAATTGCTGGTGCTCTGAAATCATATTTGCGTGAACTCCCTGAGCCTCTCTTCACGCATGACCTCTACGATGACTGGATGGCAGCAGCTAGGTACTTGTATTTCTTGACTAAGAATAGGTATAAGGCAAGTGCTCATTGTTTATGTTGAAGCAGAAGTGATCACAAACTGACTTGCGAGTGAAGACAAAACACTTGGTATTTCCACACGATTTAATAGGTTGACCGTTTTGATAATTTTATTGATAATGACACTATGCGTTGTAACCGCAGTCAACGTATTCAATCATGTGGAAATACCATGTGTTTTCTTTCATTTTACTATGAAGTCAATGTTCGTCAAAGTAGAACCTGCAACCTCTTGACTTTTAAAATTTATACCCTGGCTATTCCCGGTATCCTCAAAGTTTGTCAAAAGTGCGGACACCTCATTCTGTTCCATTTTTCACTTTATCCATGCGGACTGTAGCACTAAGTGCACGCTTTGGACTGCTTTGTTACATGACATTTCCAGCAATCCTGAACACTTTTTTCCTTAAAGTCCTCAGAAATTTACATTGAAGGAGGGTGCCTCGGTAGCTTAATGGCCTAAAGCACTCACCACTAAATCGAAGGATCCGGGTTCGAGTCCCAGTCAAGGGGAATGATTTCTCCTCTGTGGAATTTTGCACTTCAGCAATCTTTAACCGAATGCGTAAACAAATATGGTGACATGGGATGGTCCAGAATGTCATCTTGCTTATTTTTCCTTACCGTGCATTTTAAGATTCGCATCACAGAGAGTTGAACAAGGATGTCTTCTAGACAAAATCTGACTTATACATTGACCATGTAAATTGCAGGGTGGTTTTCGGTGGGATTTTTAGGGGTAATAAAAGCATGCTTTATAGGCAAAAAAATATGGTAATTAATTATTTTTATGTGAATAGTTCAACCACAATAGACTTTGTCTGGGGTCAACATATACATACATAATTTAATCAAAATTTGAGATATACTTATATGTTATAGTTGGTTTATATTTTTGAATGCTATGCGAAATAACTCCTGTGATATTTAGTAAGTAGGTTTGGTTTGTAACATTCATGTTCTTCAGTCTTAAACATGATATTTCTTCCCGTGCTGTCTCTGACAGTATGCTTCTGAGCTTTCGAACTTCCATCCTTTTTAGCCTTTCAATTTATTGTCTCCCTGGTGTATCTGGTGAGTATTTTTCTATTAATATTTTCCATTTGATACCTTACCGATGCAGGGTACAAGGAGCTGTGGACGAGCGACTGCAGGCTTTGTGGCAGGTATTACACCGTCTTCCACCCGCTAACTTCGAAAATGTGAGATACCTGATCAAGTTTTTGGCCAGCCTTTCACGCAACCAGGAGGTGAACAAAATGACCCCTCAGAACATAGCCATTGTGATTGCCCCCAATTTAATCTGGAGTCAGGCAGATGATGGCTGTGGTGTGTTGGGGTAAGTCTTTGGTTTCTGTGAGTTCGGCAGATGTAGTGCTGTTAACAGAAATTTTTTATATCACCAAAATTATTTAAAAACCCCTTGCTCATGGAAAATCATGAAAACGTGATGCATATCTGGGACTTATTCTTTTGCTGCTAGTTGCATGCCTTTTTTACTACTGTGCTTTTCAGTCTCTAATGTGTTTTTTCCTCGAAAATGGATTCTAATATTGGTCTGCATCGTATTGGCTGAGGGTGAAGCTACATTTTCGTGCATCCAATTTTGCATTGCCGTCGGTGGTGCCCATATCTCTGCTTCCACTTTAGTCTGCGTTGCGTCGGCGTGCTGTAGGTGTATTCCCCATTATTCGTTTGTGGGATTCTATGGCAATTAACTTTTTATGCATTTGATATTTTTGGAAGTTAGCAAACCCATTTCTTTCCTATAGATTGTTATCATAAACAGATTTTGATTATAATTTTTTCTTCTAAAATCTAACCTGAAAAAATTATGGTGTGTCTTCAGGCGGATGAAGTGGTAAATGTGGGTGATTGAGTGCACATTTTAATAATTATTTAAGTAAGTCGAAAAAAATTCTTAGACCTAATTTTATTTAAGTGTATCTGTTTATGCATTGGAACTTACCATGGAGGCATCAATGGAAATGATACGAGAAATATGAGTTTTTCTTCCTTAATTTAACCCTTCAGGCTGGTCAACGCATTTAAATAGCCAGGCCCTACTTGTGGTATTTAAATTTTAAAAAAGTCTCATTTTCTGCACCTTTGCAAACAATTATTTATATCTTTGTTAGTTTCAATTGTAACATCGTAAACATTTAGTATGATACATATTCTAAAATGTTGTATTAATGTAATAAAAATTTTACTTACGTCTTTCATTATAATTTTGCTTGTGCATTCACTTCAAATTGGAACACTTGAGTTCTAAAAGTTAACTTTGGTGTGATAAATTTTGAAACACTCCTCTAAACATAAGCATAATATTTTGGAGGATATGGTGTTCAACGTATTACCAACATGCATGTCCTTATTTAAAGATACCGAATGATGTTCTTGTGACCTGCTTTGAAAAAAAATATATATACATATTTCCAAACTTCCCTAAGTACTTCAATGCCATTTAGTGGATGAACTCTCAGATTAGGCCTCCCGAGTCATCCACTGTGTGTATTTTTCTTAAGTTTCACATTTGGAAATTTAAGTTGCTGGTCATGAATGTTATAAGGTTCCCATCACACTCTTTACATTTCTCCTGGTCTGTATTTTGACTTATTAGTTGACTTATTTGCATCTCTTCAAAGTTTATTATTATTATCTTAGCAGTATTATTATTTTCCCAGGATGAACATGAACACGGCCAACCTTCACAGTTTCATTGTAGACAACCTAGTCAGTTATGCAGAGTGGTTTTTCCCTGGAGGTAAGTTTCACACTTACGGTTTTTATTTTAGCATGGAGGTGGGGGAAAGATAATTTTTAGTGGAAGCCTGTGAGCAGGTATTTTTCAGTCGCACTAAAGTGCGTTTCACTGATTAAATTTTGCACTCTCCCGAGTGTGTTACACATCCTGAAATTCCCTAGGCTGTTTTTACCGTCTGTATGCTATCTAGTTTTATGAAAATAATTTTAGCTCTGTTTATTTTAATTCCCCAAAGCCTAAATTACGAAAAAGGAAGCAATTTGTGAGATGCAAATGCTTAGGAAATCATGGAAATGATTCGAATGATAATAATGATGATAGAGGCGGACGGTGCTAAAATGTGTATTATTTTGCAAGAAAAAGAAAACTTGTACACCCCTCCAGACGTATACACATTTACACGCCCCATCCCTACTGCAATGTAGTCATTTTTCCATGATTTAAGTGCATTCAAATTAAAATACAAGGGTAATATATTTATTATTATCCATAATTCTTATTTATTGTTCTATTTGAATTATCAACTATTTTCAGAGAACATTTGAAGAAATTTTAATGGATAGTTATAGTTTTAGGTGAATATTCACACAGTTGTTAACAATGTGCTGCATTTTCTTACGATACACCACGTTGCAGATGGAAGGGGATTCCATAGAAATGGTCCAAGGGGTTGGGGACTGGGCCCTTCCCATAGTCTCTGTGTTGAGAAATTAACCGTGGCCGAAATAGTGCTTTATTTTGGAGACAAGGCATGCTTTAGTAGCATAGGGGTGACATTTAGAGCATACTCTTATCTCTTCCAAAGACAGCCAAAGCTTATTTGATTATGTATCAAAGCCAGTGGTCCCAAGCAGTTAGCCTTGGCTTAATCATATACATAGCTGGGTATTTAGCAGTCTTGCTTAGCCTGCTTAAATGATATCTTGTGTGTCATCACACTAAATCCAAGCAGGCTTGGAGATTCTGCAATGGCTATTGTGTCACAGTATGATTTTTTGTGTATTAAAAATGTTCTCTGTAAATATTCTCAGACTTGGACTTCTACCAAACAATATCAAAACCTGATGGAATGGCATCAACCAATGGCAATGAGTTGTTTGGGCGTGGAGCTGCCACAGTGAATGGAATGACCACTAGCATGACATCGGTGGAGGGGCATCACCGTAAAGGTCACAATAGAAGCAGTAGTGGGAGTGGTGATACCCTCCACATGTCATCTGTCTCGGAGCCAGGCCTCAAGAGGACACAGTCTGGCAGTAGTCTCTCTGATCACGGAAGGTAAGCAGGGGCCAGGGAGGAGAATTTATTTGATAGTCTGTGATTATATGTGGCTTTGTGTTTATTCCACTTTAAGGAGTGTGTTAAAGTCTTCCCAATTTAAGTTTTAGCTCACACATAATGGACGTAAACTCTCCTAGAGGCTTTCCACTGCGTGATGTTCTCTATACCGTTGCTGATGCGCTGTATTGTTGTGTGAATACATATGTCTTCAAGTGTCTTCTATGCAAAGTTCTATTTTCGGCGAAGGGCATAGTTTGTACTGTGAAATGTCTCTTTTCCAATCACATTAACCATTCGATAACAAAACTTGCCAGAAGTAGGTGATTTATTGTGGGAAGTTATGATAGTGACCATGCCCCCTAAAGTGCAGCATAAGCAGAAAATAACAACTAAAACCAAGCAAGGAAACACAATGTGGGTGCTCAAGTTAGCACTTTGTCTTCGGTGTTCCTTTTACGTGTGTGTTTTGTGTTCTCATACTCGATGTGTGGATGCCTCTAAGAAGGTTGTGAGTCTCGAAGTAAACAACCAGCCACCAATAGCTTTTCCAGCACAGAAGAATCAACTGTTCTGAGAAAATGGCTTTGAGTGAAGGTTCTCCCCTCTGCTGTTAACTGTATTGTTATTAGGCTATTCAATCTCCCTTGACATGTAAATTATTATTCGTGAAAAGGTTACTGACTCCATCTGTCATTTATGTATTACTATAAGCTACTTCTCTCTTATACTTAGCCAATTTCTATCATAACTCAATACCTAATTTTGCATACATAAATATTAGGGATGAGTCGGTTCCACTTTTTTTCGATTCCGATTCCAATTCTGATTCCTTCAAATCGATTCCCGATTCTCGATTCCGATTCCATCGATTCTTATTCCTTCTAACAGGTGGGATATTGATTTATCTGTAGCATTGCTGTCATTAAAATTTAAGAATTGAATGGAATAAAATAACAAAACAATTAAGTGGCCCAATAAGTATATTTACTAAAAATAGCAAAATAGTATTAATATATCCTCAGGTTAAATAAAATAATAAACACTGACTGTTTTAGACAAACATTGTGAACTTAATAATGTACCGTGCACTATGTAATTAAATTTAGATGACTATCCAGCATTACTTATGCCGTTCTGATGTTTTACATAATATATTATGCATTAAATTAGTATTTTATTTAACCAACAAAGTAATACGCTTAAGGATGCTCACCCATATACACTATAAAAAAAAAACACAAATATAAAACCTGTTACACGTGAGAGTTAAAATGACAAATATTCAATGAAAATGACAATCTATTCAATATTTTTGTTAAGGAAAACAAGCATTTTTACTCTGTCAGGATCGAGTCTATTTCTTTTTGCATCGCATATATTCCCTGCTGTACTGAATAGTCTTTCACTAAACGCAGTGCTAGGAGGAACACACAGATACTTGAATACAATATTTTTAAGTCTCAGAAAGACACTGTTATCCCAGTAATGGGAAACTTTTTCACCGTCTTTTGGATCAAGGTTTTTTTCTCCTAGGTACTGCAGCAGTTCATTTTCGCTAGAAGAAGCACTGCAATCAACTTGCTCAACACTTTTGCAAAAGTAGTCTTTATAATGGGACCACAGGCCCTTACTAGACTTATCACCAGGAGAGTCTAAGGTGGAGGTTGCATTTTCAACTGCTGGTTCATTAAGTGAGGTTGAATCCGTCTGTGTCAAGGCCACCATTTATTTGATTATTTTCACCTTTACGGCTTCAATAGCATCAGGGTTTTGAAAAGGTGTAGCTTTAAAGCGAGGATCCAATATTGTTGCACAAACATAGGTCAAATTTGCTTCCACATTAGGGTAGCGGCGTTTCAGGGATGATATCAAATCATTCTTCAGTCCTTGAAGTCCAGAACCTTGGCAATTCGAGTTCTTCACAACATTTTTTACTGTATGTATAAGTGGAATCACCTGAGGAAAATTATTTAAAAATCATCCTGCCTCTTTTCTTGATTATATAGTATAAAATGCTTAACCTCATTCAGATTTATTTATGCCCCATACCCTCTTGTTTTCTGGTAACCTTTAGCCTATAAAATTTACTATTTATACTGCCCATGAAGCAAAATGTTTAGCAAAAAATGTTATTTTAAGGAGGTCTATTGAAAAAAAGCATAAGAAAATTGTAATATCCACTAATAAATATGCTAGTATGGTAGTTGGATTGAGATACCCTGTAAAATAGTAGCCACTAGGCTATATGAATCAACAAATCTGATTAATAATATTTAATTTGCAGCTCAAGCTTAAGAACCTAAATTCAACTAAAACAATGGTAACAGATGCAAACAAATGGTGGTGGTAACAAATAGTAATTTACAATAAACCTACCTCGGAAATAGTTGAAGATGATTTGCTCACTTGAAGAGTTGCTTGCTCAAAAATCTCAAGAATGCTTACAGCAAATTGCATTGTCATCCAATCATCAGCAACCATGTCCACAGAAAGTTTGATGCCACTCTTACTCGAAACTAAAATTATCGCTTCTTTCTGCTCAATTACTCTCCGAAGCATGTGGAGGGAGCTATTCCAGCAGGTTGGTTCATCCTGTATCATCCTATGCTGCGGCAGTCTTAGCTGAATTTGACAGGTTTTTAATAACTTTGAGTTTTTTGCAGAATGTTTGAAACTTCCCACAAGTTTCTTTGTTTTCTTCAGTAGAGTCGTAATTTTTTGGTTGTTCATCAAGCCATCTTTAATTACCAGTTGCAGTGTATGCGCTACTGGCGCTACACATGATATTGCTTCAAACTGTGATTGGTTCAGAGCCGCGGTTATGTCTGTTCCATTGTCCCTTATGATAGCGACAACTTTAGAGGATATGCTCCAGTCACTGAAAACTTTCAATAAGAAACTCTTGAGGTTGACAGCAGTATGGGATACTTCAGTAAAAGGCACTACTTCCAGGCACCTGTGTGTCATTCTGAGGGCATACTTTGCTCCGGAATAGAAGTGTGCTGTAACAGCCATATAGTCCTCATTTGCAATAGGTGTCCACATATCTGTTGTAATAGCCACATATCTGGCCAAATGCAACTCTACCTTAAAATTTTGGTGCACCTCACTGTACATTAGGGTGCCTCGTTTTGCCACTTTTTTCTAGGAGCGAATCGTAATACCCGGCAAAAGTTGGGTACCCGGATGGATTTTACAGATATGATTTTTTTTCCAAATCGGATAATATCTTCTGCTCGCTACTTTGCCTTAAAGTTTCGAAAATTTCGACGAAAAACGCTAAAATTGTCAATAATTTAAATTTGGTTTGAGCGAGCACACTTTTTTGGTAATGAGATAAAACTTAGGACTGTAATTGACATTTAAGCGCAAATGCGCCAACTACATTGCACTTAAATATCGAGCAGATGACCTTTTACGGTGCCCCCGAAAGCGCGGTTGCGTGGTAGGCAACCCGCAACGCACTAACGCATTTTACGCGCTGCCTGCAAAAAAAAGTTATTATCATCTGCACGTTTTTATCATCATCAGACTTCAAATATCATTCGAAAATAAAAAATATATATTTCGATCGTTAAAATTGGTGGTCCAGATGAATTCTCCGATGGTGATTCATAATCGCAATAATTTGATTTGCCGTGACCAGCGTTTAATAAAAGAACGAAAAACGCATGTATTGCTTCCCGATCCCGTGGTTTCCAATTTTTTTTCTCTGAGAGTTGCTCATGAACACGCGCCATTTCAGGGTTCGTCGGTTTGTCGCTCTTGCCAACATTTTCATGTTTCCGAGGCCTCTTAGGTATGTTCGTCGCAGCACCCGCGTGCTGGGCATATCCTCCGCGCGGGCAAGGCTGACACCGCGGCCGCTTTGGTGTGTGGCGGCCTTTATGCCCCAAGCTTGTCTATGCTCAAAACATTTATCTTCCTGGAATCGATGGAATCGGAATCGACTTTAGGCGATCGATTCTCGATTCCGATTCCATGCCCGAGAATCGGTGGAATCAAGAATCGACATTTGGAATCGACTCATCCCTAATAAATATGATTAGCTTGCAATTCCACTTTCTTCGTATGCTCTTCTTCAGGTATATTTGAGGTAATTGTGATATAGAGATGATGTCATTATTCCAAAAGAAGGATGCCTTATTCCCAACACTGAGTAGTAAGCGGAGGTAAAATGAGAGTTGAATAATTTCTATTCCATGTTCTCTTCCCATTGCTTGAACACTTGGTTAAATATTAATTTGCTGAGATTGGTTCCCAGTTTAATACAAGATGTACCACCTCACGAGTATGGGGGCGAGGTGGTACATCTTGCATATTCATGCAATGAAATTCGATCTGTTGACAATTTACAACGTCTTATTTAAGCTTAAATATTGATTAATTGATTTAGTGGGCGAGGGCCTTCTGGAGCCCTCATGGCACTTAGACCCCTTTGGGTCCATTTTGCCAACCCACATTCTTGCCTGCCACTTGCAGATTGGGGACAAGAGCACTGTGGTAGAGGTATGGAGGAAGGTCACCCCTCCAACCCCCGTCCGGGCCCAACATTGCACAACTTCAGTGATTTGACGGGAACCGGCGTTATAACATGGCTAGGCCCTTGAAGTTTAAATATTGATTAAAGAACATTTGAAATACAGTGAAACCCCATATTTGCGTTGTCGGAAATTACGTTTTCCCGCAATTTACACCACTTTTACGAAGTCCCATTCCATTTCCTATGTTTCCAATGTATGCAGAACCCCGAATTTAGACTGTGCATTTTTCAGTTTTCCCGCAATTTGCACCACAACGCGCTCAATCAAAATAAAATTTAACTTTCAAAGTCCATTAATCATGCATATAATCCTTTGTTAAACGCTTTTTGACTTTCTCTTGCACATATTTACGGAAAAAATACGAAAGAGAGCAGTAATAGGGCCTGTTTGAAGAAAGAATTTGAATTTGGCGGGGATAGTTTACAGCGCCACTCGTAGCAGAAATTGGAACTACGTCAACTCGTCAATCTGCCAGGAAATGATTCAAGTTATGAAATGAATACATTGTAAGGCTAGGAGCTAACTACGTAATTTATACAATGTAATTAAACTTGCGGAGGAGTATTCATTTTTTACCTAAGTAGAAACTTTGGAGAATGAAAATGGATTCTTATCCAGAAATGATGAAAAATGAAAAAACTCGTACTAGTGGACAACAGATAATTTGCACTGCCTCGATTCCCGAGTTATAACTATGATAGGCTACAAATGAATTAAACTTATCGAAACTTGCGTTATCGTACCTTAATTAGACTGAATCATAATGTTTATTTTTTAGTTGAACAATTCTCATGTGTTGTTAAGTCATCCTCAACTTAACTGGGACGTAATTTTATCCTGCTTGGCAATGGAAAAGCGAGGAGGAAAAAGGACTTTTTCAATCAAGGAGACAATTGACATTTTAGAACAAGTCGATTCTCATGGTGGAACTCGCGTCGATCTAGCGAAACTGCTACGATTGCCTATCTCTACACTAAATACTACAATTGTGAGAAATCGCGATGGGATTCTGAAACAAGCCAACCAGTGCGGTAATTTGTCTAAAAAGAGAAAATATGTTAAGAACTCTAAGTATGAAGAAATGGAAGGGTTACTTAAAGAGTGGTTTTTGAGTGCTAGGTCTTCAAATATCCCTATATATGGTGTCATCAAGAAAAGCTCTGCACATCGCCACAAGATTGGGAATTGAAAATTTCACAGCATCCAATGGTTGGTTGGATGGATTCAAAAATATTATTTTCTGAAGTAAATATATGTATTATTATTATTTATGGGTAGTGAGTGAAGTGAATTTTTAAGAAGCTGTTTCTGTAACTTTTATTTATTCATTTGATCTTGATTTTGTGCGATATGTACTAATCCCTTATTTTATGTATCAATTAATGATGGAAAAAAGTAATTATCACATTTCTATTCTTCTAAGGTGTTTAATGACTTTTTTTCATCGTATATAAATTAATGAGAAGAGCTAGTTCAAAGAATAAATTATGACACTGCTCTTTTTCAGTTTATCAGTCTATTTCTTATTTTTACCCTTACTCCAGTGAAGGAACATGGCTGTATAAGTGAAAATTCTACTTTCCCGCAATTTGAACCTTTTTTTTAGGGTCCCTAGAAAAGTGCAATTTAGGGGTTTTACTGTAATTTTATTCCAACACATTTCATACCTATTTTCTAAGGTGTACCACTGAATGCACTGGCATTGATACACTAAAACTAATCCCTCATCCGGTTCAATTTACAAAGAAATTAACATTATGAATGGTCCTGTGGAATGGATAGCCACTGTAAAGTGGGAGTCTTCTGTATGGGATTTTACTTTATTTGTATTTCATATTTTTGGTCAGCTTTAATTCTCAGCAACACTCTGAAATCATTATGAATGCAAAATTAATCTTTCCAGTGAATTGTCATTTCATGGGCTATAGCTAGGTATCAATTCCTTTTAGTCTTATTTTTCCCTTTGGTTAAAGGAAATCCTTGGCTCCAATGATACTTTTACAGAATCTATTATTTAAAATAGGCTGCAGTTAACTGTCATTATTCGAATGGCTGAAAAATATTTGTCATAATGCTGAAAGTAAGCCCTTTAAATATTCTTTCGGTGTTCATTTTGAAAATTAATATTTCATGAGTGGTGTAATTCTCTTATTGGTTACAGTCCTACCCATGGCAGCCCCAAGCCTGTTATTCGTCGGAAGAACAAACCTGCCCCAGTGCCTCCAGTGGAGAAGCCGGAAAAGCCCCCGAGGCCAAGTCCACTTGTATGCATTCCTAATGATTCAGCCGCTAAGAAAGTGTCCGAGGTTGCACCCCTGGCACGTTCTGAGGAGGATGAAGAAGATGATGATGATGGTGGATTCAAGGGGTGTTCCAATCCCTTGACGCAGGCGATAAGGGCTCCTGTTGCCACTCCAAGGACTATAATGCCCGCTAAGGGGAGCCAAGAGGAGCTAGCGGATGTGAGCAGTGTTGAAGTTGTTGAGAGGCACAAGCCCGCTGTTCCCGAGAGACCCCCATCACTGAGGCCCTCTCATGCCGCGGTGGCCCCTGTGGCTTCTACCGCATCACATGCCCCCATTGTGCCCAATTCTGTCCCAACTGCGACCACCACCCCGACCCCCACGGCCCCCTCGATAGTATTGTCCCAAGGGGAGGCAGCAGACGTGCAAGAAGTGTCTAGTTCTGAGGTATCACCAAGTGTTTGAATAGATTTCCTAGGTTCTTTTGGCTTCCACCCTAAACCTCCAGATTAAAGTCCTCTCTGCGTAGAAAACAACTAACCTGAGTTCGGTAGAAGGTTTGGTTTGCATCATTTAGTTTAGTGTGGAGTTTGCATGCACTTTGATTGCCCTCGTTCTTTACTAATTAGTTACCTCTTTTAGAGGAGGTTATTACACTTTGTATATATATATTTTGAAATAGATGCACTGATAAATTTGACCTAATTCCAAAATTAATCTGATTATAACGAGTCCCATACTTGTATTCTTCTGTCCCATACTTGTAGTCTTAATCTGTATTTTTGTGTAAGTAGTTGTAAAGTGATTGCATTGGGTTAACTAGGAAAGGTTTTCTTATGAATAATTAATAACCATATTAGAATTGAGTGAAGTTAGGAGGATGAACTTTTTGCACAATAGTTTCACGGATCAAAAGTCACAATATTTTTCCTTGGACATTCTATGTGCTTTCAAAAATCTTCTGATAATTTACAAAAGTTTCACATTTTAGTACTTCCCAGTAATTTCATCTAGTCGGAATGGACAATTCTTGAAGGGACTTTGAAATCACTCTTTAATGCTGCTATATTGTTGAAATGTATTTTGGATTTTTCAGTGATATTGGATCCGTTTCTTTGAAGGTCTGAGAGGCAGAGTTATTTGTTTAGTACTATTTTTCCTTCCTTGATTCTGGAGATGCCTAATTGTGGTGGCTGCTATTAAATTACCCATGTTATACTGAACTTAACAGTTTGTGTATGCATATGGCATACTGTTAAAAATACTTGCAATACATTCATTAATGTCCCTTATTTATGCTGATGAAATATATAGTTTCTGTTTGAGGCTTTCGCAGCGCTGTTGTGCTGGTATCCCTAGATGTTTTTCGGGTAAAGCTGCATCGGTGTATCTTGACGATGACGTTTCATAGCCAATACAGGTCCTTCAGATCAGGTCGGAATGCCAAACAGTGGAAGTTGGCCTGTATTTATACCGTCCTCGGGGTGGCCTTCCGTTAGCGCAGACAATCAGCGTTGAGTACCCTGCTTTTGGCGCGTTTCTTCTCAGGAGTCTCTTCCAGGTGTTGTGGAGTCTATGCCCGTCATACATATTGAAATTAGCCTCTGCTTTCTCTATTTCAATAGCCTCCCGGATGAGTCAAGGAAAATAAAACCTTGCCCTGCCTAAGACTCGTGCGTGGTTGATCATTACTTGATGTCCTGGGTTCGAGAAGGCATGCTCTGCGACTGCTGACTACTCGCAGTGCTTGTTTTTGAGAGCCCTCCGGTGCTCGCTCAAACGAATGGAGATCGCCCTCTTCGTTTGGCCCACGTATGTCTGGCTGCTGCTGTGGGGGATCTCATACACTCTGTATTGCAGGTCACAGGGATTTTGTCCTTAGATTTTGGCAGAAGGTCACCAATTTTGTGCACTGCACGATATCTTGGTGTGATGTTGTGTTTCTTTAGAATCCTCCCAATCCTTTCCGTTGTTCCCGCGGTGAAAGGTAAGGTGGCTTTAAAGTCTCCTTGATTACCTTCTCTTTCATTGTCATCTTTATGGTCCTGAAAAGGGCCTTGGAGTAGCCATTCTTCACGAGGGCTGATGCAACATGTTTCTCTTCCTTGTGTCTTGATTTGTCATATGATATGGCTCTAGTTTGATGAAGGAGAGTTTTCACCCGGGATCTTTTAAGTTGAGGGTGGTGATGGCATGAGGAGTGCAAATATCTGTCGGTGTGAGTCTCCTTTCGATAGACAGAGTGACTTAGAGATCCGTCCACGTTTCTTGATACTTTTACATCCAGGAAGGGTAGGCATCCATCTTGCTCAATCTCCATCGTAAGTTTGATTGCTGGGTGCTGAGAGTTAAGGTGCAGGAAAAAGTCTTAAAGGGAATCCCTGCCGTGAGGCCAGATGACAAAAGTATCATCCACGTATCTCAGTCATAGTCGTGGTTTCTTAGCATAGGACTCAATTGCTCTCCTTTCAAAGTCCTCCATGAAGAAATTTGACTAATGAAGAAAGATTAGATGCTATTAGAAGAGTAGGAAACATCATCGTCAAGATACACCAATGCAGCTTTACCCAAAAAACATGGAGATACCAGTGAAATATATAATTGTTCATTTCATATGCCACAAACAATTCTCTTTTGTATTTTTGGCATCTCATGCGTTGTGGGTAATATTTTCCCGAAGCCAGCATGGTGATGTGATCTCTGATTCTGCGATTTTCCTCTGTGGAGGAACGCTGCATAATTAAAGAAGTTTTTGATAATTGGGGAAATGCCTCTGGGTGTTGTGGAAAAAGAATATGGGTCACAATAATAAAATGTTTTCATGGCCTTATTTTGGTGTGAACCTTAAAGTGCTTACATTTTCTGATTCAAAGGATTGTTTCAAACTAAATTTGGGCATATTTTACTCCGAAACATTTTAGTTGTATACATATTCATAGATGGGATTGGTTGTGGTGAAGCGATTCCTAGCGTACTTGCATCCATCCAGTCTCCTTAGTCTCTCTCTCTTTGTCCCATGTAGTGTTGTCTTCTATTATCTTCATTCAGCGATTAGGGGTTGTGTATAAACTGCGTTACCGTATTTGGTGATTTTTTTACCCCTTTCCCCCCTTCGTTGACAACCGTAGTATTTTTCCCAACCCCCTTTTGACATGTAATGTTGTCCCTAGAAATGAAACTTTCAATTCAAAAATATTTTCTCAATTATTGAGTTAGTTTATTTTTTTTAGATAGGTTGAAATAAGACAAATTAAGTAGCCGAACTAGATATAATAGAACTATCTTATCTCGATTGGAGCAAGTAATGTTCATTTTGTAATTCCAAAAATCAACCATGAATCACATGAAGTTTAAAAAAAACTAGAATGTCCCACAATTCTCAATAACCAATGTTTTCTTATCCCTTCATGAGCCAATGTTGCGGATTATTGTTATTTGATTAGAAGACTCTTGAGAGGGCTGTGTAAGAGTTATGTCTTTTACGGACTTCTCATAGTATTGTCAACGGGATGTTGACGAGTAAGAAACCTAAGCAGGCACACTCATGGGCACTGTAAACATTATAATCGTAGAGCATATAATTCCATAAAATAAAAATATAAAATAATATAAATAAAATAATTTCCATCACTTTATCTCATTTTATATTCCCCTGAACTCTTGAGTTCTCATAATACTGGGAAAGTAGTCTCCATTATTCGATTGTTATAGTCATTTTGTATTCACTTGTGTCCATACTGCTGCTGATTGATATTCAGGGTTGTACCTTTTAATTGAAAAATATTTGCATAAAGTATTCTCCGTATATCTGTCTTTCTTCAACCTTATCTGGCCTTCCCGCTACGTAAGTAGGTCAGTTATTCCACTCACTCAAGTGTCCAGCCCCCTTGTTAATTAAAAATATGTAGCTGTTTTTATAAAGTACATATTTTGAATTTGGGAAATACAGACACTTCTTTTAATTATTTTTTCCTTGAGAGTTCACGTTCTTGTCATCTTTTATCTGTATGAATTCATGTTCTTTATTTATATGTCTCATAATTTATTAGTTCATTTTTAAGTAACAGTGACCTACCCAAGCTGAATATCTGATGTCAGTAAAAAGGTTTGTGCTGCTGCTATATTTTATCAATCTGTCAAGGTGTGGCCAAAGGCAATAGGCCATTTACATTGTTTTCCTGACATAATCAGGGAAGAAGCTGATAGCCTGAAGTAGTTATCATCGTGTTGAAGAATATTTTCTTGCTTATTCTCATATTCTTTACTTAAATGGGGGGAATGTCGTGTAAACAAGCTACATGAGATATAAGAAGCATTCTGGCTGCATTTTCTGCACAATATTAGCTCTTTCCAGTTGTTACTTCTCTTTGTGATGAGCGTCAGCACTTTCTCTGCTCATCAGAACTGGCTGCTCTACGAAGGGTGCTGAGCACTCTTGGGCTTGTGAATTCTCTGAACCAAGGGAGAATGAACTATTAGTTGTGATTATTATGCTACTTGATACCAACGTGGGGTGCTTAGGGTTTTGAATTAGAGGCAGCATAAGGGCATTTTGCTATGGTTTTAAATTTTTCCCCTAGTGATGACATTAATTGTTGAAAGTGGGGAATGGGTGTAATCTCTCCATTTAAAAGACCCTGAAATTGACCACGATAAGCTGGGATGCACCGTCAGTGGGAACACTTCAAAGGGAGTCCTCCACATTTAAGAAATAGGAGAGGAGCTGCTTCAAATGAACATATTGTGAGTTTTAATTTTTTTGACTGACTAACATATTTGATTGCTATTTTACTAACAGTGGAATTCCTCATGTGACTGATCCGCATTTTCTTTGGAGTATGACCTGCCATCTCATGTGATGATAAAAGCTAACAAAATTTTCCAAACTTCATTTTCTGTAATTTAGATGAGGATAATGGTAGTATTCAATTATTGATTCAAATTTCAACCTTTTTGCAAAATGGTTGTATTTTTAGTCAGCTATCAGTGGCCAGCTGTCAATGTTGTGATGCTGAAACTTCTTTTAAAATTATCCTGAATAGGCTCTTACTGTAAGATGTGTTTATGATTTGAATTTATTGGAAGAAGCTTGGATAGGTCTTTGTTACTGTTGATGTAGATTTCTCGGGTTTCCAACTGGGTGATATTAGTGTGTTGCACCAACGTTTCGATGGCGTTGTCTGCCATCGTCCTCAGGGTGAATGGTTAGGCCAGAAGGGTGTCATATTTTGTCATCTTTTTTACTGATCGTGAAATGTAGGACGATGCCAGGGATGAAGATGAGGGCAGCGGACAACTTTATGGGGACTTGTTTACAAATGCTCCTCTGGCAGTAGTCTATCAGTGGGGTAAAATATGCAGCTTTACGCTAATTATTTCCCAAGCTTGATGTTTTGGGGTCTTCGCATTGACTGCTCTAATAGGATGTAGATTAAGATGTAGCCACGCTTCGTTTACCGCAAATGATACGTTTCTGAGGCTCTTTGGTGATATTAAAATTTGCAATAGATTAGACTATGTAATCATGGTTAACATAGAGATGTATCCCAAGTAATTGGGAAATCGCGCATCGCATTTCCATTCGACTGTATTCATTTCAATTGTATATGCTTTTTGCTGCTTTTATTCAAGACTTTCATACGAATTTGGCTATGAAAATTTACCATTTAAAATATATTTTGTAATAGAAGGCACTCAGAAAAAGTTTTTTGATGTATGTAAGAATTTTTAACAAAATCTATCTGCTGGTTTTTGAGATATTTGTTAAACTTTTAAATAATTGATATTTTTATTTCCTTTCTTTTTGTTATTTTTTTTAATTTAGAAAAAGATTTCCAGTACTTACAACTGTTTAGTGCTTTAAAATTTTTTAAAAATATTTTTATTGTAAAATCAGTATTGTACATATACGAGGAATGCTTATTTTTAACCAAATTGCATGCTGCTGCTGCAGGATTTTTTCACGTGAATCTAAGGAGGGCACAATCATTCCACATACCTTGTAATGGCGAGAATTGAGTTAAAAAATACCAGTAAAAATTTTTAAAAAATTCATCTCGCCATTATTGAGAAAATTTATAATTTTAATGTTTAAAAATCATTGTTTTTCATGGCGTCTTTCTCCATTAATTATATACCCATTCCATCCATTTTTATGCATTACATACTTTAATGTTAGATTTATATTGTTGTTACATATCTCTGCGTTATTGTTGTCAATTGGGAAGTAATGACCGTTTTAGCTCATGCGTGCATTATCCTTTCGTCAGTGTCCCTGAAAGTTTGGAAGTTATGCAAAATATAGGACAGCTTGGCACAGGTACTATGGGATACGAAAGTTCGTTTCATGGTACGACGAATGCTTTGATCCTGAGAGAAAATTGCGCTCTCTTCTAAAATTTCAAAAGGAATATTAGTGATTCACTTTTGTATCATTTGTACTTATCGTAAATATACTAAATGGCACATGATTGCTTTAAATTTCAAGGCCGGAAGTTGGAAAAGCAAAAAAAAACTTCCCAAAACAGTATTTTTGGGAAAGACCTTTCACGTCTCGAACTTCGGGAATTCCAAAAGTTTCAGGATCCCGCTCATCCCTAATTATAATGCAAGGCCCCGTAAAATTACGTCCACCACGACAGAGATCTCGAACCATCTCGAGACTAGTTCGAGACTCGTTTTTCGAGCATATTGAGATTGAGCAAGATTTGAGCAGTGCTTTTACCTCGCTCGAATCTCGAAAAGTTGAGACACGCACAGCCCTAATAAACAATTCTTTCGATTTACACACATTTCTGTCTTTCACATCCTACTACCATAACTTCATAACTTGCACGCTTCTAATTCCTGTGAACACACTGGCCATGTAGAAGAATAAATAATACTACATATTGCCCTCACATAGTGCTTTATCTTATAGTGGGCTGTTAAGTGGACCGTTAATATATTTTATCACCCTTCCCTATAGACCCCTTTTTGTGCTCTGGTGGCTCTTTCCAGCGAAATATTCTAATTGTTGTGCCTGTTCTTGAAAATACAGAATTAATGAATTGGTTATCCCCATAGTTACTTTTGGTACATGCAATCATGTATGGCCTTTGGAGATGGTCATTTCATTTATTGTGCATTAGTTAAAAGCTAAGGTTTCCGGCAAAACTTGATGGAATAGGTACAGGTCAGTAAATGAATTTGTACCTTGTGCATTCCACACGTTGTTGTGGAATACACTAAGTAGAAACTCATTTAGTGATGTGTGTTAGTGATTTAACTGGTGGTGGTTAAAATTTCTCGATGAAATATGTTATTCTGGGTATGCATTAGATTTACACCTCTGGGCCTTCCATGTAGTACAGCTGTGATGCTAGTGGTGAGGGTGGAGAAATGTTTAAAGGAAGGTGATGGTCAATTATTTAAGTCTTACATGTGTGTAATGCTTTGTTATGTGATAATCTTGTTGCAAGCGGCTGAGAAAATTGTGCTAGAATTCACATTCTATTTTCTTTGTCATTATTTTTTTTACTATGCTAGTACTGCTATCATTTTCCCAGCCATTTAACATTATGTAATTTAATTTAATAGAAAGGCATTTGATTGTGAATACAGTAAGTCCTCGACTTACGTGGATCCGAGTTAGACGGATCCGGAGTTACGCGGATGTTCAGTTAGGTCGGTGACATGCCTGCATTTTCTCCACGTTTCTATTGCCGCGACAGATACACCAGGTGACGACCCGCGACTCATTGTCAAGCGTGCAATCATGGCACGATAAGCAATGACTCATCCACCAGTCCTCGGTATTGGGAGCTTACATCTGCTATTTGTCGTATCGCGCCATGAACACGACATGCAGCGCTTTCAAATCTGTCGCTGGTTGCAAGCCTGGCCGGCTCCATAAGAATCTATGTGTTTGACCTTTTAAACGGACTCGAAATGTTCTCACCTTCTATCAGAACGTTCTCCGAGAGGAGTACAAGGCAGTACACGGGAGCGGCACCGACAACCACATCGCCCAATGTGATTGGACAAACCGACACCCGCTCCCGCTAACCGCTTCAATGAACGCTAGAGTGATTCGACCTTTGCACGGCATCAACGTCTTTTTTCGGTATAGTTTGACCTTCCCGCATAAGTCAACGCGTAGTTAATTATCTACTCCATAGATGACGCCTGTTGTACATCACAGCAAAACTAAGAACGCGTTCATGCAGCAAACAGACTAACTTGTATTTCCGTTGTGACTTGATCATTGGGATCGTTATTTATAAAGTTTGAGAAAGTTTTCTCATAAAATCATTAAAATGATTTCATCTAAATACGTAGGTATTTATTAAGAACTTTTCCAGTTATGAACAGGCATTCACATGAGTATGATAATTTAACAAATTTTCAATTTATTCATGTTTTGTTCAATAATACTTATTTTAGACAAATTTCCAGTGAAATAAATATTGGACGTGTTACTCTCGGAATTGTCGTATTATGATAACTGAACGGCCTCTCGAAAGATGGCATTTTCTGTAACCGTCGCCAATTGCCACCAATCACAGTAAAAGTGACACTGCTTATGGTTCAAAAATGGATAGGTAAGTTGTTGTGTTTCGACTTATGTGGATTTCAACTGACGCAGAAATTCTTAGGACGAATTAACCACGTAAGTCGAGGACTTACTGTACATTAGTTTGAAACAATTTCTTCATAAATGTGATTAATCTCAGTATGTGAACTATTCTATCTAATCAGCTTGTCATTATGAATCATACAGTCAATGAGTTTATTTGAAAACCTTGAGGTCCATTTTCTCAAGCTTTAGCTCTTTTCTACAGGGTAATATTTTTAAGATCTTTGATATCTGTGTGTGTATATATGTTCATCTTGAGATGTATTATCAATGAGAAACATATATGTCAGTAAAAGTTGTTAGTTTTCCAAATGATCATCTTGAGATGGAAAGAATTAATGGCAAACAACTTAAATCATTTCCTCTGCTAAATATTTTCTCAAGAATTCACCACTGAGGGTTGTCATTGATATTGTATCCTTTTGGTCAATTTCCCAGTCTACCATTCGTCCATTGCTGGAGAGAACGTCCATGTACTCGGTGGACAAGCAGCAAGTGTCTATAATCCAGGTTGGGGGAGAGAAAGCTGCAGTGTCAGGGTCTATTCACAGTGCAAGTGATCATGATCCTCCTCACAGCAGACTCCCCTCGTCAGGTGGGACTTTACGCTCTGTCTCCAATCCTTCTGTTACTGGTAAGTGTTCCTAGCTAAGCTTCTAGGTCAGTGATGAACATGATTACTACCCGAAATATTGTGGGTATTGTGGGTGTGGTTAAAACAGGGTTGCCACTACTCTGGAGATCAGGGAAAATAAAAAAATGTTCTAGAAAAGGTGGTGCACGCTTAATTGAAGGTTCCCCCCCCCCCCCCCCCCCCCGTATAAAGCAGACTTAATCTCAATAAAGGGTATAAAAAGTTAGATATTTATTATCCGAGTAGCTAACCTCGGACTCCCCTACTCTGTGCGTTACAAGCCGTGTGAGTTGGCATGAGGCTGCCTGCCTGCTCGAGCCAACTTCTGTACAATTTGACATGTGTCTGACGAAAATTAAAAGATGTCTTTTGAAAATGCAGTTTTTTTCCTTTTTCTGCTTGGAAATTTGTTTTGCTTTGAAGTTAGTCTATATTTTGACAGAAATACCACAAAATTGTCCTTGGGTCATTGTATAACACCCATGAAATAGTGCAAGTTGTTGTTTGAAATCTTCAGGGAAAACGGAAAATTTTGGTCTGGAAAACTCGGGGAATTTCAGACTCGAATCTTTGTGGCAACCCTGTTAAAAGTAGCAAGGTTTTTATTTATGTGAAATGTGAAGGTTCTAACATTGTTCTATCAGAAATGAAACATAAATACGGCACCAAAAGGTGTAAATAACATTTTAAAGAATCAGTTTATGTGGAAATGGGTGTTGATATTATTAAATAATAATAATAATGTTCTGGTTGTGTTAACTATTTCATTGCAGAAAAGAAAGAGCCTTTTTCTGAAAGACCCACGAAGCCTGAGCCAGTCCCTGCAGAGAAGCCAGAAAGACCCCCGAAGCCGGAGATCCTTAGTCATATGAGCACATTGGAGAGGCGTCGATCCTCCAACTCTAGTCATAATCGCACAGTGTCTGACAGCAATCCTGCCGAGAGAGAAAACACGAATCGAAGCGAGGCAGAAAAACAAGGTGAGTTAGCCCTTCCATCTTCTTAACCCTTTAACTGCGCAAACAATCTGAAGTATAGCTCTCCCCCTGCATAATCTGGATGCCCCTGGTATTTAATGTGCTTGCATTATTAAACCCTCGAGCGTGACTTAAAACCTCAGAAACCTATTTAGATACCTCAGGGTGCAGTTTTTTTGCCTGCTTTGAAGATTTTGTGTATCCAGAATGTAAATATATTTAGTGCCACATTTTCTCTGAAAAATTTTATAAAAAATACGTGCTGTTTAGAAATGGTTATGCTATACAGTGAAACTTCCCTGAATTCAACTTTCTGCAATGTGGATTTGAATTTATGTGGCTTACAAATTGGCAACAAGCTTAGCTGAGCACGGTACGAAGCTTCACTTTTACGTGGTTTCCTTAGGCGGCCGTTTTTACCATTTTTTCCAGGTAAGATCAAAACGTAATAAAAATGACTCGGATCATAGCCAATAATAGTTTTCCGCCACGGAGATTGTTCATGCAAGGATTTACCCTCATCCACAAATACGACAGTTAGTTATTTTGTATGTTTCCCCCTTACCCCTAAGAAATTTCCTTTTTGATGTTGAAGCTGGGTCTTCGTCAGAATCAAATTCTGTCTGTGTTATGGCATGATACTTCACCATTTTCATATTTCTAATGCATTTTATATTAACATTTGGTGCTACGCTGATTGTTTCACAGAATAATGAATACAGGATCTGGTGTGCCTACCTGGTTGGATATACGTAACAAAACACGATTCCACGCTAAGATCTCACTTCTTCATGGTCTTAATAAAGTCTCAGCAGAGGTAGCTTAAGATGAATTTACATCATTTACGAGATACATGAATTACAGTCAGCATCTTCCGAGATATATCTTGTTTTGACCTGCCTATTACTCGGTAAATACCAAGTAAGCACAGTCTTTCCCCAGATACCCCAATTCTTCTTACCCTATCTAATACTCCCTAAAAGGCTTCCCTGATAATGCTGAGGACTTAATGGAAATCATTTATGATGCCAGGGTCATTCCACGTCAAAATACCCAACTAAACATTCAAAATGTCACCCACCGACTCAGATTTTCATGAAAATATTTTCACTTGCTGATATCATCTAGTTAATGAGCCGTATGAAGTCGTTCCTCTCTAGGTGGCATAGTTTCCAAGATATAGGGAGTCAAAGTTTTGGAAAATTGCTCATAAGGTCACTTTGGAGGTTCCACTTTTAAAGTACAGTGAATAAGGAAACAATTCATAGCTCATGGACTAATTACTTATCAACAAGATACATGCTGGACGTCAGCATCTGCTGAGGTACATCTTGTTTTGGCCTGCTATTATTCTAGATATACCAAGTCAATCTGCTTCCAATAACACTGCTTTTGGAGTAGACAACTGAGAAGGTGGAACATGCAGTAGCTGTAGAAATGCTTCTCACTAACACGATATAGATAATAATTAGCAGATGAAACTCCTAAAAAGCCAATTTAGTTGATCAGAGTAAAATTTTTATCACATGTCGGTCAAAGAATCTAGATTCTGCTGAAACAAGTTTCATTAAATTTTCCTTGCTCTGTTAGTTATTAATTAATGATTTTTTTCAGCACCAAAACATTACTTCCTTTAATGTGCATTATCACTCAAAGGCAGAGGAATTATCGAATCTTTTTTTTAATTGAACCCAAATATGTACCCTGTGATGCTGAGAAAAAAGTGAGATTTTGATTACAATTATGACTTTTTTTAATTTTTAAAAAGTTTTTCTAGCGAAATATGAAAAATGGAATGGTCATTCTACGTCAATTCACGTAGCCCATGACTCTCACTGGCTCAGATTTCCATGAAACTTTTATCACTATCTGCTGCAACCAAATTATTAATCCAGTTTCCATGATATTGGGGTATATGTTATGGAAAATTTATCATAAATGTCACTTCTAAGGTTCTGCTTTTTGATTACTGTGTCTACTGTAGAAATTCATAGTTCACTGACTAATTAGCCAGACACAGTGAAATTTTTATCACAAGACAATCAAAGGATGCTGAAATCAACAAATTGCTGCTGACACAAGGTCATCGTTACTGATTTTTTTTCATCCACTAATCCTCATAGTGCCAATTATTCATCATAAGTACATATACTCATGATGTAGAAGAGTATTGATTTTACATAACCCCATTTTCGACTCTACTATACTAGCAAATACTAAGGCAAGTAGATGAGATCGCTCCTTTTACCACTGTAACACTAGGCAGATAGCCACTTGCTTCAAACAAATTAGTTTTAAGAAACAAAGTTACGTGTATGTGATTCAATGAAATAGAGATATTTTCCTAATGTATCATAACCTGAAAGAGGAATAAAGGAAGATGCGGCCCAAATCTTGTATCATTACCGGGAGTCCAGTCTCGCTGGATGATTATTTTAACCCCTTCCCTGATGCATTTCTTTGAGGAAATTGTTCCAAAAAGAATCATATTTATGTTTGCATTTTTAAATTAATTATAGGTTAGAATAATGGGAAAACAAGTTTTTTGGAGCATTGAGCTTTTTTTATTTATAATTTCAATTTCAATCCGTATTTAATCAATAATCTAAGGTGAGAGAGATTCATTTTTACCTTAGCTAGAACAAGTATTTAAGCAAAAATATCTGTATTTTTATTGAAAATTCTATAACCTTATCATATATCCAAATCAATGAATACCAATTTTTATTATTTACAGATTTGTTTTTGTGTGGTAAGCCCTAAAACATGGTGAGATATACAGTGTTGCATCGCAATCTGGGCAAAGATATCTGCTTTCCCTACGAATGATTTTCTAATGCGCATCTCTTTTTCTAGAGCATAAAAAGCACTTGTGTGTGGGGCTTGCCTTCTTATCAGTGGCTGTGATCAGCTCAGGGAAGTGCCTTTCTGAGGGGCGGAGAGGGTGAGGTGCTGCGGGTGGCCTGCCCACTTTAGGAGCAGAGCTTACCCATAGGGGTTAAGCCATATTTTCCTCCTTTCTTTGTTTCTTGTACCAGTTGGCAGCAGAAAAATATTTTCTCCTTTTTCTGGTTGCGTGGAGCAACCAAAGGCGCAGCGCTGAGGCATGGTAGTGGCTAAAAACAACTTAATCTCAAGCGAACACTCTAGTCTTCAACCTTAACTAATGTACCACAATGCAGTCCCGAGCCAGAAATGGTGGACTCATCACGTGACTCCGTTTCGGCCAATCATGTCCCTCGCTCGGCGGTGAAGCTAGAGGAAAGGGATGACCATACTTTCCTTATAGAACTTTAAGTATCGGTACTCTCAAAACTGGAACCTCTGGTAGTACCAGTTTTTAATAGTACCCGGTAGAACCGAAATAGAAGAAAAATATTATCCAGTAGTACTGAATGCTGGTATTTTTTTGCCATCCCTAATGTGGTGGGTGCTTGTGGCATAAGATGATTCTTGAAATATAGTATTAATGTCTTAGTGTGCTTTTGGAAACATTGAGTTTTCCTTACATGTGGGGATAAGAGTGAAGAAAGCTGAGTTAGATGAGTTGGAGAAGGTATAAGTGATTCTTCCGGATTTCTCACAGAGCAACACAGAACAGAACAGGGACCTTCCAAAAAATTGCCTCTTTGACTATTGAGCAAAATCCATGATTGGTAAATTACTTTTGGAGCTCATGGTTTAGGCAGGGAAAATAGTTGCCATGAGTAAAAGATTGGTATTTTGGAAAACTATAGGAGATAGAGAGGGTTTGAGGAACTAAAAAGACACTTGAAGGCAGGTTATTACTGTGCAGAAGAGTGAGAAGGTGACCCCAAAAGGGCAGGTTGGTTCGGGGATTGTCCTAAAACCTATCAATCAGCTGGTAGAATATGTGTTGGTGATGATCATCGTCCAGGTAGAACCATTGTTTTTAACAAGAATATTCTTCTTCTTTGCTTGTTTTTCAGTGGTCTCAGGCAAGCCTCCTCTGCCTGCTCACCAGCCGGGTTCATCCATTTTCATGTACCCATTGCCTTCTGCTGCACCTGCTATAGCTTCAAACTCAGGACCTCAACCCAACCAGCCCGCTGCCGCTGTGCACAGTGCTGCCGTTTCCCCATCGCTACCCCCTAGCTCCCCCAGGTTCATTGCACATCCGCACCGCCCTCCGCGACCAACTCCCCCCCCTCCCCCTCCCCCAGTTCCCACCGCAACGTTCACCAATTCTGCCTGTCAGACCCTCCCTGTCAAGCCTAGAGCAGCGAGTGTCTCGGAAAGCACTGATCTCTGACATACTTCTGTGGTGAGTTATTGGTGCACTTTTATTTGTCATGAAATATTTTGAATGCTTTTAAAGAAATAGCTGGGAAATTAGTAATGCCACTTATAGACATACATATTAGTAAATTTGATTCTTTCAGGCTTGACTTCGTGGAAGTGATAGATATCCAATTTGAATAAAAAACTTTGTACTTTTCCACACTTTATTTAAACACTGCGACCGGTTTCACCTTAATTAGGCATCTTCTGGCACATTCTGAAGCTTAGGGTGCCATAATATATACCCAGAGGACGTTAAAAAATGGTGTGGGTGTGTTTAGAATGGGGGAGAGGGGAGCAGGGCGGTTAGGGCATGGCAGAGTGAGAAGTACTGGTGGTGGAAAGTTGCGAGAGGAAAGGAAGGAAAGCGAATCGGGGGAAGACAGTGGGAGGAGTAGAAGGTCACCAAGTTACGCTGTTTTCTATTTTTTTATAGGGGAAGAGTGGTTAAAAGCTCCAGCCCTAAACATGCACCCTTGCCCTTCAGTCATAGATCGCAGTGTTTAAATAAAGTGTGGAAAAGTACAAAGTTTTTTATTCGAATTGGATACACATTAAGGTTACATAACACCATCCTGTACAATAGTTGGTGTCATCATCAGAATTAGCCTTTATACTATGAATGAATGCTTCCATATAAGGTGTTTTCAAAAATTTTGATGAAAAGTTGGGGGTATATTCAGGGAGAAGAAATTCATTTGAAGAAATATGGTTGAAAATCATTGTTGGTCTCCTAACCTTTAGCTCTTTTCATTATGACTTAGCCTTAATCCCTCAAGCAGGGATTTAATATTTGAGTATTTAACTCCTCAGGAGGTATTTAAATTAATGTATGAGGCAAGTGGACGTAAGCCGTACGTCGAAACCAAAAATATGGTCCGTACATGTGTACCTCGAAATGGCTTGAGAGGTTAATGGAACAGCTCATCTTTGAGAGTGCATTCTAGTGGGCAGGTAGTGAAGGAACTCAGTTAAGGGTCCTCGCTGCATGTAGAGCCAGGGCCATGAAGATAATTGCTGTCATAATAAAATAAAGTGAAGGTTGTTGTAAGGGTAATTTAAAGAATATTTTGTAGGACAGCTATAGTGCTGCAATCTGGACACTGAGCTTCCATTCTGTGACTGTAGCAACGACAAGACGAGCTCAAGTGCTTATTCCTGACAAACCTAAGTTCTCAAAAAGGCACTGTTTGATGCTGTGTAGCATTATCTAACAAGTTGAAGATAAAGAGAGATATCTCAGAGATGAAGATGCTGAGGTGGTGACCAATGAAAGTTCTGTAGGTTTGATGATGTCATGCAGCCAACTGATCATTGGCAGCCCCAAAAATTTCATTTTTGCCACAAGCTCCTGCAGTAGCCAAGAAGTGGGAAAGCCCACTCAGTTTGTAATACGTGAAGTGCTCTGGGTAGGCATTGAGACATTTTATTTCTTGTTAGGAGGAATAATAATAATTGATTAATCCAGTCGATCATTACAATGGTAAGATATAGGATTCATCAGGTTATGCAAAGCTCAGATGTTACAAATGTAGTGAAACCTTCCATGGTTTCAGACTCAACTTTGTGGAAGTTGAATTTCACAAATGAATAAGTAACTTGGTTTTCTTCAACAGATTTATTTTCCTGGTACAACATGTTTCGACGCAGCAGTGTAAGGTGATGATGACACCGCTGTGTCAAATCATATTGTACCAGGAAAATAAATCTGTGGAAGAAAACAAAGTTACTTTTTCATTTGTGCGATAGTCAAACATCTCAACAATAAACCTCCATATTACGAAAACCTCCTTATTGTGAAGTTGCATACACAGTTAGAGATGGGCTATTTTGAACATTACCGTGGTAATTTTCGTAAAATACCATGGTATTTTTCATAATTTACTGTGCCCCTTGAAAATTACCATAATTTTCGGTAATTATCTAGATATTTCACTTATGTTTGAGATAATTTTTCATACAGATAAATTCCCAACATGTTCTTTTTTGCCAAGTCCACGTATCCGACGTGTTTAATTATAAATTGAGGCATGTGCAACTCATTTTTGGCATATTTCACTTATTTTATAACATTATTGAGTAATGTGTTGGTAGAATATATTCTTCTTAAAAATTTCTCATACTTTGACAAAAGAATACCAGATTGCGTGTTGCTGTCATATTTGTTTTTACAATTTTTAAAATTTATAATAGATTAATGTTGCATTGGGTATGGTTTAAACATCGTTATCCCCTTCCTTTTGCTATTGGCATTCTTATTTAACCATACATTTTCTGTTAAATTCTTAAAATTGAAAAATACTGGAAAAATATGGTTATTTTCGAAAATTACCATAATGTACCACAGTAATTTACCTCAGATGAAAAGTATTGTAATTTTCCCATCTCTATATACAGTACATGTCAAATTTCCTCCACTAACAAACCTCCATAAATACGAAACCTCTGTAGTACGAAGTCTGCTCGAGGGCCCATGCATGGAAGCGGACCTCCTTTCAACGAATTTTTAAAAAATTGTCTTTTTAGGAGTTTCATCAGCATATTATTATCTATATCGTGTTAGTGAGAAGCATTTCTACAGCTACTGCATGTTCCACCTTCTCAGTTGTCTGCTCCAAAAGCAGTGTTATTGGAAGCAGATTGACTTGGTATATCTGGAATAATAGCAGGCCAAAACAAAGATGTACCTCAGCAGATGCTGACGTCCAGCATGTATCTTGTTGATAAAAGTTCATCTTTGCCTACCTCCGATGTGATTGTCTGTGTGTTAAGACGAAGATAGATCTTAGTGCATAAAACATATAAGATAGTATGAATATTCGAACATATAATATACCAAATCTTGTGTTAATTGTTCTGTGAAACAATCGGCATATCACCCAATGTTACAATAAAATGCCACAAATGAAAATGACAAAGCATTGCGCTGAAATGCTGACACATTTATTCTGACTAGCACCCAGCTTCAGCACAGGAAAGAAAATTTCATTGAGATCATGGAAAGTGTGTAAACAATAACTAATATTCCTGCTGGTGGTTGAGAGTCGAATCTTGTGTTAAGAATCTCCATGGTGAAGTAAAATCAATGGCTAAGATCGGTGAGTCATTTTTATCAGGTTCGATCAGGAAAAAATTGTGAAAGCAGCCTCCTATAGAAACCAGGTAAATAAGAATCCACGATGTGGGAAGCTGGGTTCCGGCAAGTTTCACTGTACTTCTAATAAACACGATCGAATTCAATGCCGTCAAATTAACCTCAGAGCTTGTTTATTTCTAGGGTTATTGATGTGTGTAAAAAATTGCACTGCCTTATTCAATTTTAGTTTTTAAAAAAGTCATGGTTTTTGGCATGAAAAATCTAATTGTCAGTGTATGCTATTGCTTTTAATTTTAATAACTTGCGATTTGGAAATATGAAAGGGAAATCTACCAGTCGGGAATTTGTGCAAAAGTCGGGAATTTAGTAATGTTGGGAAAAAATCAGGAATTCACTGAAAAATAATAAAAATTTGGGAAAAGAATGTGTCAATTGAGGGCCTAGGAGTCAAAGTAACACAAGTAACAGAGACACGATAAATGATATACCCTATTTACCCATGTAAGCCGCGCCCTCATGTATCCTGCGCACCCCCATTTTTGGGTAGGCTCGTGAGGAAAAAAAATTATTTTTATCAAAAAATCAATTTTTTGCCCTTGAGCCTGCATCATTTTGTTATAACGTGAATGCACGTTCTTTAATAGAAATTCTGTGCCAAAGTTAAGTGTTGATGTACATCTTTCTCATGAATTTATTGCGTTACGTTTTAATATCGTCACGATACACAGCCCGTTTTATTGTGCATATTTTTCTCCTAACATCACACAGTAATCACAATTGTATACCATCACATCATCCAGCTATAAAAATGGCATCTGTTTCAAATGAAATATCCAACTAAAATAATTGCAGAACTATATACAATTTCAACCCGTGATCATTCGATTACAGAAATCCGTCGGCGAATCAGCAAATAAAAGCAGAATGCCATCCGTACCTAATAGATGCCTGATAGCGGTGGTCTCGTCTGCTTTCTTCGCAGTAGCTGTGGGCTGAGACGATTTAACAACACCGTAACGTCTTGGAAACACACGGAAAAACTAAACTCAATGTAATAGCAGTTATCATTCTATTAAACTAAAGAAAAACACATTCATGGAAATAGAATCTTGAATCACTAATGAATATTTATATCATAATAGTTCTCATTTTTAATTTTCGTCTCGGCTACTAATTGTAAGATCTGAGAAAATCACGTCCTCACTTTCACTGTCCCACACCTCACTGTTGTCATTGCCGTCCATGTCATTTGAAATGCAACATTTCTTTAAGCTTTTTACGACTAAATCCTCTGTAATCATCTTCCATGATGCCAAAATCCACTGGCAAATCTGCATCAACTCTGGATTTTTATTTTTCCCGTGGGAGTTTCTTCATGTATAGTGCTTGTGATCCACTCTCTATACAGGCTCTTCATGTTTGCTTGGAATGGTCTATTTATGCAAACATTTAATGGCTGAAACATAGACGTCATGCCACCTGGAATTGTCACCTGGTCAGTCTTTCCCCCTTGCAGCCTTTGTTTTACAGGTTCTTTAAGATGCCCACAATAACTGTCAAGTGCTTACATGCTCCGCAGCCGTAGTAAGGCACCAGGACAGGATTCCCACACACATTTAATTCAATCTAAGACCATGTTACTGTCCATCCAACCATTTTCTTGCGCTCTTACTATTATACCGGCTGGAAATATCACTTTCTTGGGTAGAGTTTTTCGTTTAAAAATAACATAAGGTGGGAGTTGTTTCCCATCTGCCAGTACTGTCAACATCATTGTACAACACTGTTTTTCATAACCACCACTCCGTACTATCACAGACTTCTGGCCAATTTCATTCACAGTTGTTTCTGATGGCATCTCGAAGTACACTGGTGTTTGGTCTGCATTTCCAATTTGTCCCAATAAGTAGCAATGTTTTTTCCTCAGCTGAATTACATACCTCTGAAAGCTCTCCAGCTTATCTTCATATGCATCAGGTAAGCGTTGGGAAATTGTTGTCGTTCTCCTAATTCATAGTCCATTTCTGATAAAAAATCATTATAACCATCCTCTGCTCGCCTTAAAGTCTGCTGGAGCTACACCTAATTCTCTCGCTATTTCTCTTGCTTTCACCTGGCACAGTTCTGTTGACACTGCATAAGCATACTGTCCTCGATTAAAGATGTATGAAGCCAGTTGCTCTTCTAGTTCAGGGTATTTTGCACTTTTACCCCCAAAAGCTCTCATACTTTTTTGAAAGGTCCAGGTTGGCCTTGGTGCTATGAGTGAAATGTGATACTTTTGGTTCGCTTTCACAACTGATGAGGGAGTCCCAGTGGGCCCCCCCTCCCCCCCCCCCAAACTAGTTGAAGCCACCTGAGAATTAGGGCGTGGGAAAGCGATGAGTGAAATGTGATACGTTTAATGATATGTGATGCTGACTTAAGAAAAAAATATCGCTTCACTCCGACCCTCCCATGAGCGCCTAGGCAAGGGTGGGGGGGGGGAGCGAGACTCAGGGTGGTGGAGGGGAGAGCAAGAGGCAGACCAAAGATGCGTAGCCGTTCGCTGGAAAGTGCTTGACGCGAAGGCCGGAGGAAAAAAGCACTGGACATCCTCTTTGCTCTACACTACTAGTATTAAACTTACGTACTGGAGAAGTATCCATTTTAAAAGATGAAGGATGCAGCTAGAACTTTTATCAAAGCTCATTTTTGTATCACTTCTCATAGGCGAGGAACATTTCCACGAAATGATTGATTTTAGGCAAGTTTACTATGATAGTGCTTCCTGTCGGCAGATTGGCCTTGGCGGCTCCGTCGACTCGACTTTCGTAAAAATACTCCTAAGTATTTGAGTCCAGTACCAACTACTCGACTTGAATTTTCGAGTACTTGCACATTCCTAGTTCTTATTCTTTTCTTCTAGTTTTGTTGGTATGTTTAATAATTTTTTTCTTTCATTTTTCATCATCATTTTTATAAGTGATTGTTTTGAAGTGAGTCAATTCTTTGTGAACAACACAGACAGTTTCTTGTAAACTTATGAATTAGTTAGCTAACCTATCTCATTTTTTTAAACAGTGACAAATTGTTAAAGTTGATATTTAATGTTGTTAAGCAATTTGACTGACATTGGACAAGTAAATAAACAGATACATATTTATATAATATTTCTTATGTGCAGATGGTTAAAGAAAAGGACAGGTATAGCATAGTACTGGACGATCACAACAAGAGGTGTGAAGATTATAAGATGGCCAATTCCAAGTGAAAAATTAGACAGGACTACGAATCGAACTATTGACCTTCACAAAAACACATTAATAAATTAGCTTTTTGGTCTGGAATTTTAAAATTTTTGTCTTAAAAAGTCTTGAAAATGTCTTGAATTTGTTTTTCATACAATAGTAGATGCCATGATGGTACAAATTCAAAAGGACATCTTCACTTGTAGTTTTGCAAAGTTTACTTAGCAAATAACAGGCGCTGTTAAGTCTCTGGCTGAGCGAATGTCATGGAGTTCCCAAGAAATGTAATGATTGAAGTGCTCACCTAGAAATTTACTTCAATACACTTGATCAATTGATTTTTTGTTGGTTGTGACTGGTAAACTTCCAGTACACTCTATATTCCAAGAAAAGTAGATCAACTGGGTTTTGTTAAGGCTGAGGTGATTACTTTGTCACCAGTTGCCATTATTATTGGCAGCTGATCTAACTGAATTAATCTACTCTAGAAGCTGCCGGGAGGATAATATTAGTATCATCTGTGTATAAAAATGGTGTTGCACCATCAGTAACTTGTTATCTTAAGTGTAATGTAACCTTTTGTTCATTATATACATAAATGACCTATGCTCTCGAACTAGGAGTGAAATACGTTTATTTGCTGACGATGCTGTCATCTATCGCAAAACTAGTGATCACTCTGACTTTGAAATTCTATCATCGGGTTTAAACAACGTTCATGTGTGGAGCCAATAGTGGGGACTTGAACTTAATCTGAGCAAATGCACGGCGGTACATTTCTTGCGGAGGTCGTCCAACTATCCCCATGTATATTCTGTGGATGGTGTTAACATAAAGGCGACAGATGAAGTGAAGTATCTAGGAGTTACGATAACTTTGGACCTATCGTGGGGAGCACATATAAGAAATATTTGTGGCAGAGCTCTGAAGAAGCTAGGATTCGTCAAGCATATTGTGGGAAGATTTTTGGATGAAAAAGTAAAAGAGAAGTGCTATTTCGCACTCGTCCTGCCACACCTTGAATATGCAGCGAGCATATGGGATCCGGTGCAGAAAGAATTTTTCCGGGAACTTAATAAAATACAAAGCAAAGCTGTGCGATTTGTCAAAAACTGCTACAGGCGTACAGACAGCGTTACACAGATGTTAAACGAATTAGGCTGGGAGCCGCTAGAGACTTGGAGGCTGCGTGCTAGGCTTAGATTGCTTGAGCAATTGAAAATAGATATCTTTAAGAGCTACACAGAGAATATCACATTAGAACCCCACTATATTTCCAGGTCCGACAGAAACGATAAATTAAGAGAGATATTTTGCGGAATGGATAGGTATGGGAATTCGTTTTTCCCTCGAACTATAAGGGACTTCAATAAATGCTATGCGTAATTTCATTAGAGCGTTTCCTTTTTATATGTAAACGGCTGGTGTCCTAACACCCCTCGCCACACGCCTATTGAGGCGTGGGTGGTAGTATGTAGATGTAGATGAACTGTTAAAGGAAGATAATTCATTTATTAAATTAAAAAGTTTTCATCTATTGATACCTCATTCATCACTGTAGCCTTTGTATTAGTTGTGTAAAGGAGATCACAAATGCTTTTCATTTATTTTCCCAGTTATTCTTCCCCATTTAATCACCTTGGAGGACTAGTAGAAATATCTTTGCAAGTTACAAATACTTACAATTTTTTTTTATTTTCAAGTTACAAATACTCGTAACTTACAAGTCGGTTTGAGAAGCAGAATGTGTCGTAACAATGAAAGCACTTGTAACTTGTGAAATGCACTTGTAGCTTGTGAATTTTTAAATAGTAGACTTGTACATTAGACAAACAGAATTTCACAAGTTACAAGTGAATAGACTTGTAACTTGTGGACTTTTAGCTTTGAGAAACTGGCCCCTGCTCATGTGTAAATGCTGGCATAACCTTGTGTGAGGTTAGTATCCGTTCCTTATGCATACCATTAATTTTCTCTCCATAAGGTAAACATTAGGCACTGTCCCAATTGGTGGGATTTTTTTTCTAAGCTACCGGGATTTGAATTTTAATATGTGGAGCAGCTCATCAACAGCATTTTATCATGATGAAATGCAAGAAATTATGTGCTAAATTATAGTCGTACTCACCATATTTAATTTGTTTTCTTTTTTTATGTGCACCGCTTGCCTTCAGCATGGACCAAAATCAATCTCTGCCCTTCCTCTCCCTCTAACAGTTCACTCGTTATCATCATCCCACTCTCATTTTGCATACCCTGGTGATTCTTTTATTTCATGACTGACGATATTGTATCATGGCTAAATCTGGGCATTACCAAAACTTTTTGCACATCAAGAGAAACTCACGTTGTTGTGATAAAATTAATTTTGTTGGGATCAAAAAAAGGTTGAAAAATTTATGCCATTCTAATATTTGGGGAAAAGTTGGAAAAAATCAATGTTCCTGAACTTTAATATTTTCACTGAAATCTGAAATTTTAAATAATTTTGTTTTATCAATTGTGAAATAAAATTTAATAAAAAATACACGTGCATTTAGTGTACAGGCATGAGAAGTGAACATGAAAATGTGAAATTCAGAGGCATATATTTAAAAAAAATGTTTTACGAAGCAGCAACGTCCGTTGCTTTATAGTATGAGTGCATTTTTTAATATCTTAGTTGGCTAAAGCCTTTGTTTGAAAACAACGGTTATTTCTCAATTATTAGATGCATTGTGGGGAGAGTCACTGTGCTCTGTTGAGCTTTACTCATAATGTTCTTCTTTTCTAGCCTTATTTATGATTCAGTCCCAGTCAATTTACAAGCATAACTGGAAGCAAAGTTGATGCGCTAAAGACGACCATCAGAATCAGCCACGTGGAAGTGCCAAAAGTTGAAGAACTAAGATTTGCTTTAAGACGAAGGGGAGACATTTTTTTTAATAGATGCTTTTGGAGCTCATATGACTGGATAATGTGATTTGAAGTGCAAACTAAGGAGCTGAACTTATTGCTTTCAAGGAGGATGTTCCTGGAACATTAGTTGCTGCAGCAAAAGGGTAAAGGTCTTTAATAGTAACTTATCCCTGCAGTTTTATGCAATCCTCCGTGAAAATGTGAAATTTCACCGAGAACCATGCTCATAATAATTTTTCATGTGCAGAGAGTTTTTAGATGGAGGACAGTTTTTTAAGAATTTTTCTGCTTGGTATAGAGTGCATCTCATAGATCAGAAGATGTGGCAAAGATATGTGAAAGCAATAAAAGTATGTAAATATGACGTACATACCTTATAATTTGCTTCTTTTTTCAATGCACAATAGGTGGAAGAGGTGATTGTAAATAGGACGTGTACATGAAAAGTCTGTGAGTGTAAGGCAGGTGAAATAATAAGTGCACCTGTGTACCATACATCCTAACGTTTTGTTGTGATAATTTACCAAATTTTATTTTGATTTTGATACTAATTACATAGAGCATTTGGACAGGGTTGGCTTTAAATGATTTAAAAGGCATGATCCCCTTTTGTGTGCATTATTAGGGCTAGACGTGAAGACTTCACTTATTTTTCACAAGCATTTTGTGATTTAATTTCAAGACTATATTTTCCCAAGTATCCAAATGTGTTACATATATCAAAATGACTGTGAGATACCTCGGTGAAGTTGGGCATAATAAAATACACACATTCAATATTCTTGTGATTCTTAACCATTTATATTCTTAAAAGTTTATGGAAAATGTTGATATTATTGAGGTCTTGCAACCTATAAATTGCTCTTTGTTCTGATTATAATTTGTTTAAGAATCGTGCTTGAGTATCAGGCCAGTGACATCTGAAGTATGCCATTGTGTATTATGTTAGCAAATTGTAATAAAATTATTGTATGTTCCTACTATCACATTTTATTGTTTATTGAGCAAATTGAGTGTTTATGCTGTGTATTAATGCCACCGGGTCTTGCCCATTTGCTTCTGTTATCTTACTTTCTGTGGACTTGTTTGCCTGTGCAATTTTAAGTTAGATTGCTTCAAATCAAAATTCTGAGAGAACAGTTTCCAAATCACTTGTTAATTTGTTTGTTAATAATGCTTTTTTTATGTATTCGTATCAAAGAAATAACTGCCAAGAAATGAGTTTCTCACATTGGCGTATTTATGTAAGTATGATACTGGTTTTTAAAGCTGAATATTACCAACTGAAAAATAACGACAGTGCTTGCACAGCTTGTGAAATGATAACTACATAATCTACATGTGATCCAATTTTATAGTTATTTTCTTATGAAATGTCTTTCATAATGCTGTAAAATTAAAAAAAAACAGTTTATTTGATGATTTTCATTTTTATAAATCTCCAACTTGGAAGTTCATGTGTGGGTATGCATGGAAATGTGCCAAATTGAGGCAGAAGGGTAAAAGAGCAAGGTTGCGGGTATATGATCATCCAAGTGATAACTTAGGTGCTGCGCTGACTTCCGCTGATGGAGATCCTTCTGAGTTGTGGAATAAACTCCATTTTAAGGTGAGCTCATATGTGGGCTGGTCGTCCTGCTCCCTTTTCTCTAAAAGAAGTGTCTCAGCTACAAGTTCTCCCCTCGTTCTTCTGCATTTAGTAAATGTGTTTGTTTCTAACTCAGTTATAAGATTGTCATATTTTGTTATAGCATTTCTAACTGCTTGTTCAGAATCTAAGGATTTGATAAAATTCAACCATAGGTATTATAAGGTAAAATGTTGGGCACAAGTAAATTTTATCTCTCAAGTGACATTTTATGATTGATAGTCTGGAATCCTGTGCATTATTAACAGAAATGATATTTCATTAATATCACCTCTTGGATGCAGTTGACCAGTCATCCTTTCTTTCGCACGAAGATGTACTGGTGTGCATCCATTCAGATGTATATCAGTTCTTGTCTATTTTGTCTGTTATATTGGCATTTCAGATATCAATAATGCTATTTGCTCAATATTATCATGACCTTGAGATATAGGGAAATTTTGCTCAACAAATGTACCTCTGGCATCCTTATTAAGGATGGTGATTATGTTGGGCTTCCCTGCGGGTATGGGGATTTAGAATACTCCCGCAGTATCCCTGCTTGTCGTAAGAGGCGACTGAAAGGGTGGACAGAACCCTCATCTTCTCTTTCGCACGAAGATGTACATCCATTCAGATGTATATCAGTTCTTGTCTATTTTGTCTGTTGTATTGGCATTTCAGATATCAATAATGCTATTTGCTCAATATTATCATGACCTTGAGATATAGGGAAATTTTGCTCAACAAATGTACCGCTGGCATCCTTTTTATGGATGGTGATTATGTTGGGCTTCCCTGCGGGTATGGGGATTTAGAATACTCCCGCAGTATCCCTGCTTGTCGTAAGAGGCGACTAAAAGGGTGGACAGAGCTCTTCAAAATGAACTTTGTTCTGGTTGGGTTGCAGCTGTATATGTAGTAATATTAATAATTATTGTTTATTTGCCCAGAGATCATGTAAATCATACAAAGATATAGGACACGTCAAGTTCAAGAATATAATGCAAATGACATCAAAAACAACACAAACAAAAGAAAGTACCACTTAATACAACCATACCACTCTCTGGGAACTCATGAATGGAGTAGAATAGAGAGTCTTGAAGAAAACATTGAGATACAGGTTTTCCTTGACATAAAAGTACACAAGCATAAATATATAAACAAGGCACTTTTGTGGGCAATTGACAGCACAAAGGTTTACAAGCAGGAGCACTAGATAGAAATGCTGTCAGTTCTTTCAAGAGGCCATTGGCAGGATTGATCGCACCACTTTTGAGGGCACTGAATGGTATAAGGTTTCAGGAGGCATAGGTTTAAAGCAGTTGCACTAGATGAGTCAAAGTTTACAAGAAAGAGCACTACACAAAAATGCTGTAAATAACAGACAGGGCAAAATTTAAAGCATTATATACAATACATGCAGTCTCGTCTGAGAGTCAAGGAGGAAAATACGAAAGGCAGCACTAATCACAATAGGGTCAGCTCATTTAAGAGTTCATTGCCAGCCATGAGAGACCCCTTTAGAGGGCACCTTAGGGTATCAACATGAAGGAGGCATTGTGTCCAACCAGGAGCAATGTTGGATACCGTAGTGGTCCACGGCCCACCCGGATTAACCCATTTCCGGCCAAAGTTGCGAAAACAACATTATTAAGAACTACAAAAAAATTGTTTCAAATTAATTTATTCGTATTGCATTCTCTTTTTTCTATATTTATAGGTTTAAAACTGATTTTTAGTGAGGTTAGAATGATTTGGGCCGAAAGACACACGTACAATACAAAAAAAAAGAAAAAAATCCTCGCGAACCTCTCCCTCACGAGATCCGCGGGGCAAACCTGCATCACCTAATACAACACGAAAAAAAATTAGAAGCCCCTTTAAGAGAGGATAAGCGGGTGGGAGATCCCCGACCTTGTGTAACTTGACATGCTCCCTGGCTTTACCGCCGGGGCAGGGTGAAGATGGGTCGTAGGTACTAGGTTAATGGGTTATTCGGCTTGCCAGGTAAGAAGATTGAAAAAAACTATACCTTTTCCATTCAACAAAACAAGCATTAAAAAAAACTACTTACAATTATTTCAAACAAGAATGCCCTTCTAAAAACCAGTGAATTGATAGATGAGGGATGAGACATTTAAATCGTTGAAACAAACCCTTCATGAAATGAATGAATGAGATGAATTGAAAATGATGATTAACACATGTAACATTAATTCCCTTCTAATAGCCACAAAAAAAGGCTTATCCTCGCACACAGGCGATTTACTTAATTAGTCCACTTCCAAATAAACTGGGGGTGAGGGAGGTAATTACTAGTCCTTCCCTTTTCTCTTGCTGTTATGGTATAATTATCTGTTTTAAGCGTCAATCACTCGCCATTGTGAAGCACACTCGTAATGTGGGGGCCCATTGCTGACTTGATGGCTAGGAGGCTGAAATAGGGGGGAGGGGGGGTTTGTCGGGTCGGCAACCTTACGTGACATTTGACACAGGATTCTCGGCACGGGACAGCAACCGTGGCAGGCACTTGGTCGTCCAAACTGGATCCTCTGATTCCTACGGCGGACGCCAGGCTCAACACGCCACTCGTGGTCTCCGTGTACGTTGAGAATATCTTGGGGGACTGTGGTCTAAACAGCGGACGTGGTACCTTGTATGTACCTCTTGGCCTCCAGCACTTTCAAGTCACTTCTCTTAGATCGAGCAGCGCTTCCGCACCGTGATATCGCTTAGTGCATTCTTTTTTTTCTTCCGCGATCGTCTTTATATATCACTTTGTGGAGGGGAAGGGGACGTTGCGGAGAGGGGATAACTGAGGAAAGGGGAACTCAGTGGGGGATTCACACATCGCTCCTAACTCAAAATCAACCATACCCTATGACTCATTCATACTCCTCACTCCACTGCGTTTCACTCCATTCACTCGACCTTGTCACTTATTCCTTAATCTCACACACGCATACATTCACTCGATTTCCACACTCATACCACCTTCCACCTCAACAAGCCAAATAAAGGAAGGCAAAGGAATAGGGGGGGGGAGGAGTGGTTTGGGTGGAAAACAAAAGGTGTAATGGCTTGGACCGTCACAATACACAGGTGAAAAACGCAAGCACAGAAAGGGGTATTCATAACTTTGCTTTCTTACAGTTAAGCTTAGTTGCTTGCTGTGAAGCATTGTCATTTTTATTAGCTTGCTTACATGCAAAATACATGTGTGTTATTAAAAAAAAGTTTATGACGGCCTCTGTTAAATGATGGCAATGCTCCATACACTCCACCAGTGGAATACTTGGCAATTGGTCAATTTCTTTACCTATTTCAAAGAGTATCCACAGACAACCCATCCGAGTTCAGAAACCTGCCCGTTACCCTTTCTAACTCGCGCATTAGCACATAAAGGCGCTCAGAGGCGTAAGTTAGATGCCCCTCATTTTGATAAGTTAAAAATTTTCCCTCCCAAGTTCTACTTGCCTTTGAGAAGTTAACTCTTTTTTGCATGAAACACACTTTGTAAAACGAATTGCCTTCCTTGCCACATACCCTGCAAAGTATGTGACCACAAATTCTGGGGCATTTGAGTTGCAGTAATTGTGCTCACCATCTTCAGATGCAAACGGTAAATTTTTGTCCATGGTACCTTTTTCAGTAATTTGATCTAGGAGAGCCCTGTACTGGATCTGGTGGTTATCCTCTTGTCCTAAGTCATTCATTTTTATGAGGGTTCCCAGTATCTCCGGACCAGAGACATTGCTACCCTTAGGTGGCCTCACCAATGAGTATGTCCCCATCAAATTAAATATCTGTGTGAACAGCACTGAATCAGGATGATCATTGTAGCCACAAGCTGACCTCATCATGCTGAAGAACCTCTGCAACTGAATATAATCGTGCATAGTAATAAGTAGCAATTTAACAATCAAGGATAGCAGATCACTATGTTAAATGTTCACCTCCAAAGCATCCTGATTCAATCTGGCTGTCATGAGATAGGTGAAGCCATGTTTATCCTTCAGGAAACTGAGGAGCTCCAGGGTAGAACGTAAGGATACCTTTAGGCCCAGGCAAGGATTATCTGACATGAAGTAATACCTATCCTTGGCCCCATTTTCCCACATCTCAAGGTACTCTATAAACTCCTCGATGGTCTGTAAAGCTAGAAGTGCATTGTCCATTGTGATTTGAGGAACAGGAAGAGAGAGATATGCAATGTCAACAGTAGCTACAGTAACTATGTAAATGTCCTTACCCTCCATTCCTCCGAGTTGTGTCGAAGAGCACCCTTTGACTCGCTCTATCAGGGCGATGGACTGCTGGCAATCACTGAGTAGGGGATACTTCTGACTGTACGCCTCCATGCCAGCTGTAACATAGCATCCAAAAAACTGTAGCAAAAATATAGAAGTTATACGTTGCCTTACATGGCTTCTGTTAACAAAATAAATTGCTTCATTCTGATTAGGCTTCATGTAACTTAAATTTCGTTTGCTCACAAACCTGAAATGCCCTAGCCACATTCATCTTTTGGTATGGCTTAGGGTGGATGTGGTCCTGAGACAACTTAGGGCATGATTTTAAATTGAACCCTTGAGGCTGGTCCATTTCTAGAACAGCATCCCAATGGCTCAGCTTCACAACTCCTTCTGGAGTCTGAAAGCAAATGCAAACAGTTAATAACAATATATAATGTGGCAAAGAGCACATTGTTTACATGTCAAAAAATTACCCAAGTCTCATCCTGTGAAACTACGAAGTTCCTCAAGTTTTTGATGAGGTGTGCAAAGTGAGATGCAAACCACAATCTCCTCGATGGATCATACGGATGCTCACAGCTGACGATGTCTTTGTCCTTGCCAAATTGCCTCCACATGCTGCGGTTCCATTGTGCCCCATCAGAGGTGACCACGTCCACATAGAAGTCGGACTTCTCCAGCATAACAATGCACTCAAGAATAAGGTGGTGCATCGCAGTGCTAGTAGCACACCCCATGCTCAAAAAGCAGGACAATGCCTGGATCCATCTCCCTCGAAAGGGTTGAAACATGAGAACCAAGGCATGGTCTCCCCTCTCATTTTTCTGATGCAAGGGAGTGTGATCTCCGAGGTCTGTAAAGCCCTCTACCTTAAGGGTATGCTTATCAAAAGATAAGCCCGTTGAGAGCTTCATCTCATCAAGAAGAGTCCCTGCCAAGAGATAATAATGAGAAATGTAAAAAATACTAATTGTGACAGCACATACCAGCCTTCAAAGTCAAAATGGAGGCACCTACCTCGCCTTTCACCAGGATCAAGTCCTTTGGCTTTCTCTTATATACAACGAAAGATTGCCTCCTGAAAACCATACACTCCCTTAACATTTCTAATGTACTTGTTAAGGGTGACTGGGCTAGGTAGGGGCAAGATATTAGGTACTTGTCCTCAAGTGATTGTACACCTTGCTGCCCTTAATGTGTATGAGTATGCACTCATACACCCAATTAAGAGTGTAGCGCCTACCCTTGGCATTTTTTACCTGAGAGGCAGCAAAACATGCACGAACCCCCTCCTGTTGACAAAGAGGCAGGCTAGATATCATTTCTTAAATGATTCCTCGGATACGGAAGAGATTTTTTCTGTAATAGCTGGATCTCCTGCTTCATCAATTACACCCAATGTAGGAAATTTACAAGGTGTAATGTAGTACAATTAATTAATAAACGGGCACAACCATTACGAAATCATACCGTATTGGAAAGTCTTTGTTGGCGATGTGGCACATTTTCAATTTCTTTTTAGTAGACTTTAGTACCCCCTTATGAGGAGTCTTCTTCCTCTTCCTGTCAGCAATTAACCTTCGGGCATATCTGCAGGGAGTGCACCTTATGGCAGCCCCTTGATGTCTGTTGTTCACTGGGGTGGAATTGATGGGCGTAAACCCCATGCAATGAGGGGATGCCCTATACGTTGAAAAGACATGAATAACCATCAATAGGATAATTATTCTCCCATGCATGAGAAGTCATCCAGAAGGAAAAATTTAGTGTACAAGCAAAAAAAAATTCATCAGAGGAAAAAGAGTTGTGGAGTATAACAAAGAATAATCTTCATCGGATGAAACAACAGCAAAATCATAAGTAAAAGATATGGCCTTGCATTGTAATATTTAACAGTTCATTGGGAAAACCACCTCCAATGGGCTGAAGCAACTAAAATATTAACTTAAAAACTTTTAACTACCATAGATTGGCATAGCATAAGAGGTTGATTAATTCATGCTGTGTGAATCGAGAATGTTAGGTATACTAGAGAAAAGTAATGATGCAATGCAACAATGCAATACCCCTCCACGTCTGAAGCGCCTTTGCTGGTTTTGAGCCCATCAACAACGGAAAGTACTTCTGCAATTTCGTCAAAACTGCTGACATAGTTTTCCACCCCGGCAACAGGTACAGCTTTCCCCTTATACATAACCTGAATAGAATGAAGAAGTTAGCACATGTGAAGGGAATGCTATTTCTTATGCCACAATACTGCCAAAGTCTCAATCGGTAGCTGATTCCGATAAATTTCACTCACCTTGACTTTTAAGTTCTCCATGATAACCACAGTCCTCTCCATGCTGTAATCATGGCCCAAGCACAAGAAAGCAACTCTGTTCCCAACCACAACGAAGCCCCAATGTAACCCAGGCAACTTTACACCTTTGGTCCTTTCCTTAAGAAACTCTGCATTTCCTTCACGTGCAGCCACCTCAGCTAAAATCATGAGGCCGCTACCCAGACAGCACACATGCTACTGTATATGTTAAACACCTACATTATTGCTAAATTCTACATAATTATTCTACAAACATTTGCTACATTATATACATCTACCAGACATAATAATACATACCAGACATAACAACATAATCAAATGTCAAAGAAATTTATTTTAAAAAAGAGTATGTACATTCATATGCATAGTATATGCATTATATTCCGTTGCCTTGGTTAATCTTCTTTAACCGGCGCTTGGTTTTTCCTTCCTCCGTCCTATTTTTTGATAATCTGAACCACTCTCCCATTGACCTCTTCACTGTTATCAAGTCAATGGGGAGATTTTTGAAAATCTTAAATTTCTTTTGCATTGCATCTGAAAAAAGTGACAGGTAATATATTGGCCGCATTTTCCGGGGAGTGGCCAGAGTCCTCTGGGCAGTCGTCATGCAGGGGCATAATTACATCAGGTCCTTCAGCTTCCACTTCTTGAGCCACACACTCGCAATAACATTGCGCTGAGCAGGCGGTTTACGTGGGCGAACAGTTTTACTGAGGTACTTGGGACAATTTGGGAAGACCGATTGTATTGCGCCATCCACCAACAACGGCCGTTCCATTTCAAGCATGTGAACGCCACCCCATGCAAAAGCGTTTCAAAATACCTGATTACTTCGTTCTCTTGGAAGTGCAATTCACACACAACGTTGTGTGGATCGAATGACCTATCCTTGCGTGGAATAGATGACCTCCATTTCAGAAGCTGAGCTTGACTCTGGAAGTGGAAGCAAGCTTTTTTAAATCATAATACTAGAACGAATTACCGGTATTAAGAAAAAAGACAAAACTGACAAACCTCTGCCATTTTTATCATTAATGAAATACATACACCAAGATACATATTTATAATGTAAGGAGGAGTAGTGGTCCATTGGTACTTCCTGAAAACATAATGGACGTGCCTGACATTGAAAAATTGATTATGCGCTCAGGATCACGTGTACCTCCTCTTACTACATCTTTTTTTCGACCAGGATCATCAGTATTATTGGTCTCGTCGTAGTTAACTATCATAGCTGGGTCTACGTCCTTAACCGTCAATTCGAGCTCATAAAATTTGCTGTTGATACTTTTTTCATTAATAGCTGCTCTGCTCCTTTTAACATTCTGGCACAATCTGTTAGAAAAAATCTCACAATGTCTCTTTATAAATGATTCAACAAAATCTACTCCAGGGATATTTCCTTTGAATCTTGGTTCAGTCACGGCCATCTTTAAACAGGCCGGAGTGACAGGTTTGGCAACGTCGAGCGCTCGTCTGCCAGGAAGCCTGTTGGGATGGTTTGGATTGCGCTCGGCCTCCTAGATAGAAATAAATACGTTCGGCACCAACTACTGGGATATTACCGATAAAACTAAAAGAATGAGGGAACAAACTTAATACCAATTGATCTTACATGTAACCAAATATAATGTTCCGGCACAAAATACAGTCACGGAAAAATAGTTTTACTTACCTCAGGAAAATACGAGCATCCATCGTAGATTACGGAGGGACTGGTGATAAGGGGAATAATATCTACAAATTAGTCATAAATTGGAATTAAACATTTTATTGAAATGCACTCATTTTTTATTGAAAATAATGAAATCACAAAATTGTGCTGTATTTTCTTTTCTTGGATGTTTTTTTAGCGACATCCAACCTGTTGTTCTTCATCTTCGAATAGTTATTTAACAAAACATAACAAAGTATTGGCAAATCTCATGAAATAAGAACTGTTTGGTGCATTACATTGAATGCAACTGTCTTCATACATTTTTCTTAAACTTTCGTCAAGAAGTACAAGCTTTTTAACTAAGTTTAACAGAACCTGTTTGTGATTGTCTTTCTTGAGAAATATCGTCTCATATTTGTCGTGTGTCAGTGTCAGCGCAATGGCCAATGCATGAGCACCGACAGTCACCGCCGAAGGATAAGGTGACACAAGTCTCCCTTTGTTTAAATCTTTGAAATATTCGTCGTCGGTACCCTCATCTGAGATATAGGAGCAAGCACATATGTCACACGTAATATTCTGTAATGCTTTCATGGCAGCATAACCACAGACAAACTTAAAGCCAGAGTACTCCTCGGCAGTGATTTGTAAAGGTTTACACATTACTTCTAAGCGATCGAACTCATTAAGGGTGAGCTGATCATCTTCCAGCACCACAACCTCGACTTCAGTTTCATTTACAAACCCCTCAGGAGAAAACTTAACATTTCCATGCCTCGCAGCATGAGACAACAAAATAATTCTTTACTGCAACTTGTTTTCAGTTTCAAGCACTTGGAATAGGGAAACATTATAATTTCCCCCGGACAATTGGCAATAGCAGCTAAATCGCTGCTCTAGGTAGTCGGTGTGCAGCTTACTGCTCAAAACATACGGTATTTTTAAAGTTGCCAGAGAATAATGTGTGAATTCCAACATAACTAGAGTGCTTTGACGGAGTGCAGCATGTATCTCAGCTGACAAACTGTGCCCCTTCTGGGCGACATCACGCCATCGGTCCAGCCAATTCACAAATTACCTTAAAAAGTCTAATTTTACATAGTCAACAGACGCAATTTCTTTAATAGGATTTCTGTTATTTACAATGTCCCACCACTCTCTTACTATGCCCATGAACTCCGCAGCACCATTACTTACACCATATGTTACATTCACAGCAGATATTGTTGTTGGATCGAAAATGTTATTCACCAGAGATACTTTCTGCCTCTCAAGCCCCGAAAGAAACAAATTTATTATTTAATTTCGGCGCAGACTTAATTAGAGCACTATGCTCTTTTCTGTACAGGGCAACGATATCAGAAAATTTGGCGTGCCTCACATCTTTCCCACCTGATGTAAATGGAGGGTAAATTAGTGTGTTATCATCGTCGCGGCAACCCAACCAATTATTCCTTGCCCAGTTCTTATAAACATGAACATAATCAAATGTTAGGAATATATTCTCCCCTGGGCTTGGCCGAAAGATATGTTTATCTCTGGAATTGGCTGTCATCAAAGAGAACATTTTAGAATTGATAAGGTCCTTGAGATGACAAGTTTGAGCTCAGGCTCATTACTCTCAAAGCCAAAGGATTGATTATTGTCAACTTTTATTTTCTGCCTGTACGTGGTGCAGCAGTAAGCCAAATGTCCTTTGTCATTACATCTGAAACACATTTTTGGATAGCATGTCTGCTGCTCTATGATTCTCTGGATATATATTGTAACTTATCAATTAACTGGGGGCATATTCGCCACTCACATAATTTATCCTATGTCGCGGGCTGTAATCCCACTATTTCCTCGTCCATGGAAATATGTAGTGCCGGATTGTAAATAAGGTTTAGCGTGCTCAATAGTGTTATGAGTACAAGCTGACCTCACACCTCCAACAAGTCTGTCACATAATGCTTCATTCAGAAGTGCATCAAGGACAGGATCGCCAATTCTGGTAGCGCCATTGCATTATCTACAATTTTCTCATTCGGCAATTACATTGAAGTACTAAAATTCAATTTAGCAATTTTCAATAATTACATACGATGACATCTAGTATTCAATCAAAAATATTCCAAAAAAGTTATAGATGGTTAACTGAACGTTAGATCTCTGCAGGCAACCATGGTAAATAGTTACAATGACTTGACTCACTGATCTCTATCACCACTGGCGGGCCAACATTGCATTGAAGTTTTTAATCCTCCTATACTTTTAGCACGATGAGGGGTATTATATCTGAAATGAGAAGAGTTGAGTTTTATGCAAGTTTTTATCTTAGAAAATTAAGATGTTAACCTCCTCATTCCAAATATAAAAAAATTTTCTCAATTTTTATCGTTTTTGCAAAATTTGTGTTTATTACTATTAAAAGAAATAAAAAAATTGTTTATGTATATTTTTATATTTTTTTACCAAAAAAACTTGAAATCGACTATAGTAGACATTTGGAATAACGCCTACTCACTTGACATCTGAAACAATGTTAATTTCTTAAGAAATTATGGAAAAATTTGGTGAAGAAAATGCAATTGATCAATGAAAAACATGTTTAATAACTACATTAATGACAATGAACGCATGAAAAATCAGTTAAGTTGTCATATTTATAAAAAAAACCAAGGTTTACAACTCGTGGTAACTTTTGAAACAATTTCGTTTTTCTTGAACACGCAAGAATACCTTGCACGTAGTGCATCTGACTCGAGCTCCGTTGGAACTGCAGCCAGGAAATCTGCAGCGATTCTTGGATGGTGAAGTCGGTATTTCTGGCAGATGAAGCACATTCTTCGTCCTCAGGACAGCTGGTGGGTGTGCTACCCTGGGTTGTTTTCTGGGTGGGGGAATAGAGCTGCCGTAGTCACTGTCGGCGTCGTCAGACTCATCTTGAGTACCCCCATGGATCAGAAAATCTGCATATTCATTTCTAAATTGCATGAGGTCCATGATGTCTTTCTTAGGCGTCCGTAGCCCGTTGATCTCTCCGGTACTCTATCCAACCGGCAGCAATAGCAAAATCAAAGAAATGCATTATAACCCTCACCGTCCACTTTCGGGTTCTGGTCGAGATCCTGTAGTAACTAATCAATCTATCAACGAAGTCAACTCCTGCCATGTACGTGTTGTAGTTCTTTACAACAAGACGCCTTTCGACTTCGATGAATCTTCTAGTTATCTTACACCATCTCCTACACTTGTCAACTGGATATGCCCCCTCTTTAGTATAAATCATTAAAACCGGCTTGTTGTTTAACCATTTAGTGACACACACCTGACCATCTGACCTGGCACTCATGTCTACCGCTCCTCTACCTTCTTTTTTATTTCTTTATCCTCCTCTAGTTTGCAGTTATTTGGTACCCGTTGTTTCTGTGGTGTTCCCGTTCCTGATGCTTCTGCTTCTGAATGAAACATGTCCATGAGATATTCTGAAGTGAAATACCTGTCCATGTAGACAGAAACTCCTTTTGGAAAGGTTCTCAGTAATTTGATGACAGCCTTTCCCCCAATAGTAAGGTTGCTGAATAACGGTTCTTCAACAGAGGCATTTATTTCTACTTTTACAATGCTCATCTTTAGCTACTAATGCCATCAATTTTGTCAATTTCTTTGAAGTGTATTTCAGATATACCTGTATATTCTTCTAATGGTGTTAATTAATACATTCGTTAGATTGTCTTTGTTTTCTTCCTGTGGGATGAAATGGCGTAATAAGTCCAATGACTAGCACACTGCGTTCACTAACATATTGTATATGCACTTCCAGAAATCCACGAACATCATACTAGGGCTGGGGTAGATAAATACCTTCGATAGATTGTTTGTGGCGGTCCTCCCGAGATTGGAGGCGCAAGGTGCTTAGACTTGTCGATTCATTGTGCCATCCACAAAATTAATCATCCTCCATTGAGTCCTATGGCCTTGCTAAAGGCCAGAATATCTATTATGGGGATGTTCCTGATTTCCTTGGGGTCCATCAATTGAGCCCCAAGGCGTTGCATGCGAGTCCTAGAAATTGCAAGGCAATCGCAGGGAATATGTGATGTTGTTTCATCCTCTTCTTTGCACCATCGACATCTTGGTGAGTCGATTATACACACGAGGTTGAGGTGCCTATTGACGCGATAGTGGCGTGTCAATAGCCCCAACTATTGTGCTTAGTTGGCTTCTATCCAAGTATTGAAGTTTTCTCGTCATGCTAAGATTTGGTCCCGCGATGTCGAGTTTGGCTTGCCTTAGTCCCTGTACGGAATTCCAGATCTCGGAGTTCCGGCTGGATATCCATTCTATGATCTCTTTTCCTCCCGATAGCAGTGATAATTGGTAAAACTGGTTTGGGGCCAGTTGGATTGTGACATAAGCCAGTTTCGGCGAGTTCGTCTGCCTTTTCATTTCCAAGTATACCTTTTTGTCCAGGTATCCAAAAAGGCTTGAATCTGCAATGCCTAGCTATCTCTGATCGTGCCTCGCGACACTCTTTGAGTCACGAGGCACCATCGAGTAAGCATGATGAACACCAAGGTGAGTTAAGCGCATTTACCGCTGCTTGACTGTCGGTGCAGATGTGGATTGGTCCTTTAGTGAGTGCTAAATCCTTAATAATGTAGGCGCAGGTCAAGATCGCAAAGATTTCAGACATAAACACTGTAGCGTACTTCCCTAAGGAAAAATGGTACGATCTTGAAGGGCGGCCTCCATAAATGCCTGCCCCCGCTCTGTCTTTTCTTGAGCCATCTGTATACCACACAGAGGCTCCATAGTGGTGTTATCCCCCTCCCTCCCACAGCTCCCTGGAGGGAATAACTGTCTTGATAGGAGGGTCCATGAAATTGAACCCTGCCGCCATGCGGTCATTTTCTATCTGAAAGATTGGGCTGGACCTGCACAGCTCGGTCCATAGCTGTCTGTGGCCAGAGAGATTTCCCTTGCCATTCAATTGGCCGGTGCAATTTAGGCGATAAGCTGTCACCCTGGCTTGTCCATCCACTGCTACATGAAGTGGTGGGAGGTCGAGGAGAATAGTCAGAGATGGAGCTATTCGCATGGCTCCAGTGATGCCTAGACAGGCCATTCTCTGAATGTGGTTTAGTTCGTTCGTGGCCCTAGATTGTCAGGCTCTTCCACCACACAATCGAGCAGTATGTAAGACTGGGTCTTACCACTGCTGTGTAGAGCCAGTGAATCACCTTGGGACGCGCCTCGGGCAAGTCCTTCGGCTAAGTCCGGAGGGTAAACAGTCAGCATAGGGGTAACATGACCATAGAGGGGAATTTGGCAAAATAGAGGGTGGGGTTGTATAAAAAAATACCTCATCCACTGGGGGAAATAAACACGGAATTAACTTCCGGAAGTGGAATAATGATTGAAACTTTCACTGGATTCATAATGCCAGTTAATGGTTTAAGAGGCAATTAGTTGAACAATATTGCCAAGATACTGAACACACACACCTACGCACACAGACAAGGAACCTTTCTCCTTTCTGGACCACAGAGTTGGAACAGCTGATCACCCAGTGTAGAAGGATAATTACCAATAAAATGTTTTGAAGCTATTCTTCCAGTCTGGTACTATTTCAAATTCATACAATCTTTCAGAATGTCACTTGTTAACACAGCCATGGCCAACCATTGAGGGTCGCCACTCCTCGTAGGTTGCCAAAATACATGGAAACAAGTAAGCAGTTTACCACAGCTGTGATTCCAAGCGACAGGTGAAGATTGCAGATAAACACATTAAACAATAGATTTCAAAATATTCAACAGCATTCATTTAAATTATATCATCAAACAAATTATTACAGTGTTTTCTCACTGTCACAAATATGCACCAATTGGATGATATGGTAGCATCTTTGATATCAATTATCATGAATAACCTGGATGTCCAACTGGCGACATGCAACAAAATGAGAAATAATGCAAACAAACAAATAAACAACACCCAGTAAACGAACATCTGTCTTCTCAAGTGTAATGAATTAACCATAATAAGAATTGTGCAGTAAACAAAACAAATATTCTTTTAAGGCAGGATTATACAATTGTTCATTTGAAGAATTAAAAAAGCATCATATTCATTTAAAGTAATACAATTAAATTATGTTATACCAGTTAAATATACTTTAGATAATGATAATAATAATACAAATAAACAAATATAATTTCGTTATTCCAAGTTCACCATAGTATTAATAATATTAATGATCATACAAGAATATTCTGTGAGTGGATCCCCCCGCAAATCATATTCATGAACCTTAAAAGCTAATTACATGGTTTTATGCAACTACTTGGGTTGCACTGTTAAGCAATGACACATTCAATGAAGGAAGTTGGGTTGATATAAACGACTCAGAATAAGATTAGAATCATTTCAATTACAAATTAGATTGATATCTCACCAATGTCACTACCCATATATAACAAGTTTGTTTTCCATGAAACACGACAAAAATGGAAACTTAAGTTGCGTGAGATGAGAGATTCAATCAGTATAGGGCCAGGTTAAGCCTAACGAGCTAGAAAAAGCTAATAAAGTGAGAAATAATTTATTGGCCACCGTCATGGATAATTCAAGTACAAGTGTTAAATTTGTTGGGGTTGAAACCCCAGACCAGCCAAGCAGAATGCTAAAGCTGGTTGCAGACTGCGACAATTATGATAAATGCCGGGCGATGGGATCGCACCCCCTACGCCAGAAGATGTCATTACAACCCATAATTCACAATAACATGACCTGAATATGGAACTAGGTAGCCAGGCAGTGAAAGATAAATTGATACTCCTGGCAGTAACACAGTTAATCACGATGAAAATGCACTAATCATCCTGGGAGTAAAATGGTATAATCACTGTCGTCACACACATGAATGAATCTTAACAGCCACTGACCCTCCGCAACTTATCTGGAAGCGAGTCACCTCTGGAATATTCCATGGCTGTTCTACCCCCGTCGCCCTCCAATCACACATATTTGTCCTCCAACAGATTTCACCATTTGCACACTTTGAGAGAAAAACAAACATATATGAATGGTGATCACTGTATTCACATTATTAAGTAATAGTATTAACTGTAAGTACACAATAATAAATTAAAGAATAGTACATATTGATCATCTAAATGGCAACAAGTAACAGTGTTTTCAAACAGATCGTGATATTTAATTTGGTTGATTAATAACAATGCAATAGTCACACCATATTGAGCTAGTGATAATTAAGTGTCACCACGATCAATTTTTAACTGATAAACCTGACATATTTTTTCTTTATCAGGTGATAGCTGAAGAAGAACTGTCACAGGAGAAAATAACATTTGAATAATAAAAGGACCTTCCCAAAGTTCTCTCGTCTGCCTTTTAGCTAATAGGCATTTTCACAAATAACTAAATCCCTAGGAAAATTTTCAGATGGCAAGTGAATATGTTCTAAAATATAAGTAGTTTTTCCACAGCCCGGAACTCCCTCCATTAATTCTACAAAAGGTAACTGAGCACTCATTATATCTACGTCTTAAATACATTCATAAAACGTCTTCTCCTGCAATAGCACTAGATCATCACCGAAGAGAACTACATCACTAGTTCTTTCAATCTTATCGTCAATCAAATCCTTATACTTAACTAATTTTCCACCATCAAGACAATATTCATAATTTGGTTTACAATTTATATTTTTTGCATGATAACTTTTTTTAACACTATAAAAACTATATCCTTCTGAACTCATTTTAACCGTTCTAGCTTGAACACTATTTAAACTACCTTTGAAAGTACCCCCATAATAAATTCTACAACTTTCCAAAACGTACTGCTCCTTAACACGCGACAATTCCTTCTGTATATGCAATGCATTCATAAATAAACATTGCACACTGTGCCTGCACGTCCCCACGGACAAAATTTCAACACGCCTCAGTAGCGCGCGCCCACCCGCATATTTATGCGAAAACGACCAAAATGGCCGTCGCACAAAATATTAATAATTAATCGTCTAAGCCTACGTTAGTGTCAAATGAAACTTAAACTTATATAAAAACTTACCTATTTAAATACCGTAGCACAGCGCCTACTCACATGCTCAGCGCCTACTCCGACTGTCCAGCTTTACAGGAGCAGTCGAATTTCTTTATCAGTATTTTCTCCTCCGGACTTAAACCGAGCAACCCGTTTATTTGCAGCGGCTCTTTGGTTAAGCCGCTTGTTTGGAGAACAAGGGCCATAATTTTAAGTTCGGTGTCACTTCGTTGTTGAACCCCCACCACCATCACCAGTCCAGCGTTTAACACACTCTCCTTCAACGATATTTCTTCGGCTGGAATCCCCGCCCAAATACCGCAATATTTCATCGAACGAAATGAAAACTTTAACACTCATGACTTCAAAATACTAAATCACGGTATACACTTCAACCTTATCTCGGGACAAGAATACCCTAATTGACGGCCATATTGAATTATGGCCCAAAACTTGTTGTGTGCGGATCTCTCACTTTCCACAGTCCTATTACAACCTTGATGGCCAAGAGGAGTATGTACCTCATCCCCATTTCCTGTCTGAATTTCAGTGGTAATGTTCCCATTTTCTCAAAGCAAAAAGTGATGGAGTATCACACACGCTGTGGTAAATTGTTCAACCCTCTCTACAGGTAAATTTATGGGGGGAAAAAGAACCCTGAATTTATTGAAAAGGATTCCAAATGCATTTTCTACTACACGGCGTGCACGACTCAAACGATAGTTATACATTTTTTTCTAGGGTCAAGTCCCTGAGGGTGGTAGGGTTTCATGATCCCGCTGTGCAGGGGAAAGCATCATCTGCTACAAAACACATATGGGAGAGGAGCTGCAGTTCCTGGCAGAGGCTTTTCTTCAGGGAAGTTCAAAATATTATTATTATTCATTAATGCTTCGTGGATGGCACTTCTGCTAAAAATTCCTCCGTCACTTATTCGACCACTCTGCCCTATGTCGACACAAATTCAATTCAATTCAAAAAGTGTTTATTGCTATTGTTATACATTTATACAGGTATTTACAGATATGCACGTATTTATATTTATATATATTTACAACAATAGCCCCTGCTTTAGGATTTCTCCTCTTCAGGGTTAGTCAATAACATTGTGGTTGTTTTAAATTTGTACAGTGAAGCGTGTAGCAGATTAGGTTGAGTTTTGAAGTTTTATTTACGCAGGAACTCTTTTCTTCCGGGATGGCTAGTGGTCTGGCATTTGCCCGAGTCACGAGGGAAACCGGCAAAACCTCGTGCAGACCGCCGTGTTATGCTGATGAAGTATGAAGGTAGTAGGTATTCCAGGAGTTGCTTTGAGTGTTGTCGTGGTGTCGATCCTGGTGATTTGGCTTCCGGAGTGCATTGCGTTCATCGTAGATTTCTGCGTTGGTACTGTTGTCTGGTTCCGGACATGATGCTCGTGTAGTGCTGTGGAGTAAGCTGATATTAATATTCATATTTACAATTTGTACAAAACACATTTTACCAAGCCAATCAGAGATTGTTGTTTTAGAGGGTATCATCTTAAAACTTTGAAACATTGTGACTATTTGCCCATTGTCCATAGAATATATGAGTTTAAATGCATGAAAAGTAGAGCAGTTATTTATAAATTAAATTTAAAGTATGATTATTTACAAATGCATAAAGTTAAGTAAACTTTCTCTTCGTCAGGGCAAAAATAAAATTAATTTTCACTATGGTTTAATATATACAAATATGCGTATTTCAGCGTTTTAGTTATTGAAGCCTGAAAGGCGAAGTCAAGGTATCTCAGCCTGTCTTTTAAGCCGTTGTCCTCTCCACGGCTGTGAACTGTGAGTTCCAAGAGTACACCGCCTGAACGGAGTACCCAAGGACCTCACGTGCCGCTTCGTCCAGTAACTCCGCCGCTGATGACGGCTCTGCCGGGTGGAGATTCGCCAGCAGAAGACTCAGCAGACGGAGAAGGTCCTTCTTGGAGACCGTCTCTTCTGGTGCTTCTGCTTCTGTAGGAGGAGAAAGAGAAAGAGGACAAGGGATCACCGGTGTTGCCTTGCCCAGCACTGCCGGCTCCTTTGGGCGCTGAGGGCACCGAAAGTCACCGGAGTGATGCTCGCCGCCACAGTTGGCGCATTTAAGGATCTCCGCCTTGCATCCTGCGGAACGGTGACTCATTCCGCATCGTGCGCAGCAGAGATCTTTCCTGCATTCGTGTGTCCGGTGATCGAAACCGTGACACCTGTGGCATTGAGCGGGCTGGGCACGTGGTGGACGGGAGGCCTCCACGCGGTATCTTTTCCCGTAGGAAATGACACCCTCGTGGAGCAGGCGGTGGATGGCTTCCTGGTCCTTGGTAATGACCCTCATCAGGGTCGTGGGTCTGCCCGTCCGCCGTGCGGTGATCCTGTAGACCTTCATCTCCTCGGAGTCGTATCCGGCGAACGACAGGCTCTCCCGCATGTCCTCTTCCGACGTTCCCGTGTCCACTCCTCGGATGACCACTGAAAAGGAGAAAGAACGGGTATTAGTGGTTTCCTGGGCGGGAGGCTTGCGTACCGATACGCAGCACTTCTCGCCAAGGCGGTGGTCCAGCTTGACTTTCTCCTTTCCCTCAAAGAAATGCGAGAACATCGCAGGAATGCGAAGTTTCGCACTTCTCTCTGTCGTAAAAACAGAAACCTCTGCACAGCGTAGGGAAGGGTAGGTGGAGACGAGTTGGGTATAGAAGGTCTTTTGGGTGGTTTTTTTGGGTAGGAATGTAATAAACACCGAAGTGTCATTACGTAGGAAACGGGGATCGGGTTCGGAGGTCTGCGCAGAGGTCGAGGAGGAGAAACGGGGGGGTTTGGGTGGTGAAGAGAGGCGAGGAGTGAAAGAGGTGGAAGGAGTGGGGGAGGAGGAAGGTTTGGTGGAGGGGGGAGGTTTGGTGGTGGGGGGAGGTTTGGGGGAGGGGGGAGATTTGGAGGAGGTAGCGGGTTTGGAGGTGGGCAGCTGAGCCGCCGTTGCCGTCTTCTTCGCCGACGCCGCGGTCTTGGCGGCCGGGGACTCCTGAGCGGTGGTGAGGACACCGGTGACCTTCGCCTTCCCTTTCCTACTTGCAATCATCCAACTGATCCCCGAGTCGTCCGGAGACCGACTACGGGAGGATGACGCCATCTCTTTTTCGCTTTTTCTCGTCCTCTACTTTCCTGGTTCTCCTGCTGTCCTCCAATCGTCTCTGTCTTTTCCTCCTGTCGTCCCTTCCGTCCTGTCTCTGTCGACACAAAGAAATATATAGTTGCTATCCACAATAGCCAAAAGCTCTATACTATCACTGCCCTTGTAGTTTCTGTAGAATGTGCCAGAGATCTTAGGAGGGCGAAAGGTAATATGTTTCCCATCTATTGCTCCCAGGCAATTTGGAAAATTCCACTGCTCATATAATCCTTAGGCAATGATTTCCCATTCCTCGACAGTGCATGGAGCCTGTGAAAGATGTCACAATGACAATAACTTATTATTGCTGAATTCAGGGTATGGCAAGGCTAGAATTTCACTTTTACAGAGATACACGACAGAAAAAAAGTTAATAAGTGAGAAATAGGCATATAATACTGTGAAAATTGCAATTTAATAATACTAAAGATTATGAAAACATTTACTGCTTAAAATAGACCATCATGAACCGTATCCACATCTAATGTAATATGAAAATCTAAATTTCCAATTAATTAACTCGGATGGCTCAAATTCGAAAGTTAATCGTGGAAAAATGTTCATTCTACATGACACCTATTCCTCATGCATCAGTGAAACTAGTCTTCAAAAGCAATATGAGTCAAAATAATTTAAGCCAGTAACCCTTACGTTCGTCCATACCATCGACTTGACCATTTACCCTAATGTAGGTTGCTTGTAGATTTCTTATAATTGCTGCCAAAACTTCAGGTACAATCTTGAGAAACTCAGGCTTTTGAATGTCTCCCCTGTTGGCCAAAAACCTTAGCGTCACAGCCAACCTAGTTAAAAATCTAGAATTATATTCATCACATCATGAATTATCTATGCAAAAAAAAATTATTTCACATTTGCTCACCTTTTTCTTGGATAAATAGAGTCGCATGTTGGCGTCTTGGTGCAAAATATCTCCCGACACATAGCCCAAGATCTTTTCAAAAGTTTCTTCTTTCATTCTTAAATAGTTATGATATCCGTCCCTATCCTCCAGTCGTAGCTCATTATGTTATAAACTTAAAGACCCTCGATCATCTTCTCGTCTCATCAGCCATGGTCTAACCCACCAACTAGAGATTATTTACTCTGATGCGTCTCACAAACGCTGCTCCGCATGCAGCCACAAGTAGCATTTCCGCAGCCAAATGGTTATCATCCACAATGAATACTCAGCCTAGAAAACCTATCAAACGAACCAAGATTGTGCTACTAACGTTATACCCAATGCGTTATAAGTTCTCGTAGACCCCGCGAAAAACTATTCTTTATTTTTTCTTTTCGTAGAACATATACACTATAGATGGCAGCACACATAAATTTTATTCCGGCCCGTTAGCCTAACAGCGCCAAATTTATGAATTTTTACTGCTCGTGTGACATGGGGTCAAAAATTTAACGAAACTATTCATGAATATGGAATACATGAGTAAATTTACGAAAACATTTACCGTGAGACACCGGCTTTATAACTAGCTACAAAACCACGTAACGTAGCAGCCATGGAATGGTTAAAGACCTAAGAGGCAATGGATACTCTCACGCCTAAGTATCCAACTGGCGTAAGGTGGTCAGCGGAAACTTTGCGCAGGTGGCGGTAGTGAAGCTGCATTCGGTCGATGTCATATGCCTGACAAATGTGCACCCACTTAGCCTTTCCCTTAACGAGCTCCTCTCCAATATTATCAGCTACCGTCAAATTATTACGGAACAGCTTGTTCCTTAAGCACTCCATAAGGTGTGGAGGATGGAAAAGAGTTTATATACACTTATCGTTGTGGAGAATGAATGGCTGTGAGTTTGAGGATCCCATCAATTTAAGTGCTCGCACATTTTTGGTACCCATGTCGCAGATGATAGATACGACATGGAGGCCACTGTTGTCGCAGGCTGTTAAAACTTTTCGAAGAGTTCAAACCATATCCTCTGAACCAATGCCACCTCGGGTTAAGTAATAGGCCACAGGCTGCCACCACTTTTGGTGCAGGCCTTTCAGCATGACTACAAGGGCTTGGTTAGCCACTAGTCCTGACCATGCAAACCCACCCAAGTCTTGAAATCCCGTGATCCTGTCTGCCCTAACGTCATACTGAAGATGCTCACCAAGAGACATCTCATCAAACATTAGGGAGCATACTCGGTCACGCTGTTCCATATCCCTCAGACTACGTCGCAGAGATGCGAACACACGTTCGTCAATGCGACATCCAAGGGTACACTATTTACAATTTTTATCAGGGTTCTTCTGCTGGGAAGAGAAAATATACGCTGTAAAAGAATGTATGTCTTTGGGAACCTTTTGTAAATGGCCAAAGCCAACAATTTATCATTATACGTTCATCTACGTCCTTATGGCCTTCGCTTCCCACACCGATCTTGTGAGGCAATAAATTGGGTGGTAGCGAGGGACATGGACTGCGGTAATGCTTCCTCAGCTTTGGCAGGATCCTGGGTGACATCAGTTAACCTGCTGATGGTTGATTTTGCATTTCTATATTTCTTGCGAATGATGCGCAAAGAACGTAAGTTCTTCTCATAGAAATTCAGAAGCACTCTCTTCCTTGAGGTCAATTGCTTCTTGCGCGTGCAACTTATTTTAGCAAAAATTGTCTTCCTCTTCTAGGTTGAAGTAATATTATTTTGTGCTAAATCAACTCTGCCTTCCAAGTTTATGATTCCCTCTGTATAGTGAAGCATTTCCTCAATGCCAATGAATGTGCTGGCCTTACCCATATGGGCAGATGTGGAAGTATCACCCTGAAGTGCTGAATTATGTGAAGTGCTAGCCTCAGCCATATAATGGTGGTCAGGGTAGCTCAGTTTCATGGAGCAACGGCGTTTTGTCCGTATTGTGTGAGTCATTTCACTTAATATGTCAGGTTCGAAAGAGATGCTACTCCCGGAAACCTCTGAAGGTATGGCCTCAAGTGGGGAAGAGGGTGATGATGTTGGCTCTGGTGACTTGGGTAGGGTTGGTAGTGGCATGGAGATAGATGGTGTAGCACGCATGTTGAGCAACGTTCGATAAGGGTCTCGAAACTGCTTAGAAAACTTTTCCGTTATCCGGTAGACCAATGAAAAATACTCAAAAATTGATCAAAATTACTTATTCAAGCAATTCAAACAATAAAATAACATTACATTTGTGTTTCCGGAGGCCAGAACGCCGCAATTGCTTCCAACAAAGCTTCAAAAACATCAGTACCGCCAACTTCCTTGCGCCACATAAATTCAACGAAATAAGAATCCAAAAACTCACGGTTAGTGCCAAAGTAAAGCTTCATTTTGTGGCTATTCGGACAAGTTCGTTCGGTCGGCAAGATACCCTTCTCTTGGAGGAACCTTGAAGGAACTCAACAGCCTTTTCCTCGGTGCGCGGTAATGTAAAATATTTTCATGGTAACCAGCAAACAACTGAAAAAAATGAATAAAAAGCAAAGAAAAAATTTACCGGATACCGGTGTACCAGATAACGGAAGAGTACCAAAAGTTTTAACTTTTTATTCTAAAGCTTTAACTAACTTTTAACGAAGTTACAAATAATAAAAGTACCTACGTTGAAAATGAGTATTTGCAGCAAATCAAACTTCGCATGGTCACCAAGCTTCGATGGAATGCACTGTAGACCTACACAAATAATACTATATCAAAGGAAAATTATTAAACTGGTAGGAATGGTGAACACTTGAATGGAAATGGCGTCTTTTTAAACAAAAACATTTATTTCCACATAAACAAATTTCTTACATTACACACTTTTTTTTCCTACTGAGTGATCCGGAGGAGAGATCTCGATTTGGAAAATTTGATGGCATCGTAAATTCTCATCCAAATAAAAAGTTTAACTAAAAAACCCCTTATGAAAATTTTCACAAGGCGGATAAAAGGGAACATCTTTCATTATATTTTCCACCATCAGATACTCAATCTGCTTCCTCAAATAAGCCAGCTGATAAAATTTTTCTATTAATAATACCTCCATCTCCTAAACAAATGTTACAAATTCATCGTCAGGCATCATAAGTCCACCATAAATTGTACCGTCATCCGATTAATATGCTTTATTTTTGCAAAATAATGACGTCGGGTCAACATTCCCCGTTTCTATTTAAATAATTGATGCACATACTGCATGAATGCCTAACACAAGGCAGCACTTGGCAAGGTACAACATATTTCAATGCATTGACATATGGCCAAGTCCACTTTGTGCGTTTGATTTTGAATGAGCCGAGGTTCCGCAACAGGTTCATCATTTCTAATCTCTGCCAAGTTTTCTTGGGAAACCCTCTCATCTTTAGAAGTTCAAAATTCTTTCTTGACCTGCCTCACAGTTTCCATTGCCATTACTGTGAAGGTAACGCAAAACAAATAATTTTTAAAGGTTCTTTTGAACTGAACTGGTGTTGGATTTATCGCATTTCCACCAACCCTCCTCACTGTACCAAAATAATTATCCAGGCAATCCTGATTTAGCCTTATCGTCAAAAGAATTGAGAATCCGGATATAAGACACTGTCTCCGGCGTTACTTTGTGGAACTCCTTCATTTTTAATAATAATAATAATGCCTGTTGGAACGCCTGATGAAGGCATGACATGCTGAAACCCGGGTCGTTTTTGTTTCCAATAAAGTGTGGAATAACAACCAAGTGTTTATTATTATTAAAAAAAAGAGAATCCGGATGTTTGCAAGTGTCTCCAGAGGTGGAGAAGTGAACACATAGTCACCTGGAAACCCTTTATGAATTTCAATGTGTGTGAAATCTCTTTTCCATTGAAGTTATAAACTTTTAAAACATCAAAAATGCCCCTCATGCGCTCCAGAAACTATTTGGAATGGAGCTCCCATCCGTGCCCTATTGTACATTTTAGCATCTACCCTTCTAAATGAGTTAAGAATGTCAAAAAGTTTGTCAACATCTGACACAAAGCATGACGTCCCTCCTGATTTTTTGGGTTCCTCCCCACGGATACATCGAGGTCTCAATAGCACCAGCTACTGTAAAGCTTAATGCTTGACTTGCAAATTTTACTTTCATTTTCTGGAAATTATTTGGTTGAATGTGAGCATCAGTGACTTTTGGTACTAGTCTCAAATTTAAATTTTTGTCTTGGTTATAGAAAGCCTTGATGTCAGACCAAGGAGCTACTTTGTCATTGAAATGAAAATCATACTTCATAAGATTATTGCGCAGTGATTTTAACAAATGGGGAGGGTCAAAAATATACACTATGTCATTTCCATTGAAAGAAAAAAGGGTTTATCACGAGTAATGTATAAAATTTACTTAGCTTAATGAAATTGGAGCCCATATCTGAGGTGATGCTCACCACATTTAATTCTATGTTGAATAAAGCCTCAATGCACTTCATAACTATTTCATAAAGGGCTTTGCCTTGGCAAGATGAACCAACAAAGGCTGCTTCCAAGGACTATAAATCCCTCTTGCCATTACAACTAAGGCACTTTTTGCAGGGGAAAGTGAAAGTCTCCGGCCTGAGGCTCCTTTTTCTGAGGAACTGTCTTCATGTTCACGGCTTTGAGCCGACTCGCCAAGGATTCATCTTTTTCTACGCCTTCATATTCTATCAATGATGTTAAAAGTTTATGACGTTAGCGCCGTTTCAGGTTTTCTAGTATGCCCTGACCCATGGGTTGAATGAGTGCCGTAACATTAGGCGGCAGGAATATGGCCTTGATGTTTCCAACAAACAGTTCGTTGCTCGGATGAGATGGTGGGTTGTCCACTAGAAGAACAGCTTTTCTTGGAAGTTTTTCTTAACGTAAAAATCTTTTGACACGCGGCACAAACTCGTCCTCAAACCATTCTTGAAACAAAAAAACAGTTCATCCAAGCACTTTTTAAGGCACTGTAGTGCAAGGGTAACGCACTCATGTTCATGTGTCTAAACACATGCGGCCTCTTTGATTTCCGGACAACCATCAAGGGCAGTTTGTGCGTTCCCGACGCGTTGCTGCCGGCTAGTACAGTCACACGCTCTTTGTTTTTTTTCAAACCTGGCGCGGCAGTTTCTATTCCTGATTCCAGGGTTTTACCGGGTAACATTTTGTAGTAAAGCCCTGTCTCATCGCAGTTAGAAATCTGATCCGGCCCTAATTCCTCGTCAGCAATCATTTATTTGAATGTGCCCTTATATTTTACGACGGCTTCCGAATCCGCTGAAAGTTTTTTACCTGCAATACACAATTGCCGTATTCCGTGGCGAGACTTGAACCTGTCCAACTATCCCGAGCTAGCAGTGAAACCTTAGTCACCTTTTAACAAAGTGTTCACGCTCAGCGCCTTCTCTTGTAACAACGGGCCTCTTATTGGAGTTCCCTCCTCGTGTTCTTGAGTGAACCACTGGTACAGGCTGGAATTGAGTTCGGGATTTTCACAATCTCGCATGCGCTTGCGTTTACTTATCCCGGAAGATGAGGCTGCCTTGCTACAATATTCCTCCATTTTAGCACGTTTCTTTTTCAAGTCACCCACAGTCTGACTTCCCACACCTAAATCCTGGGCTACCTTCTTTATTGTTTCACCATTATCAAGTCTTTTTAGCGCTGCTAACTTTTCATCAAAAGAAACACTTTTATATTTACACATACGTCGTTTTGCTTTATCCATCGTTAAAACAATACGTAGCACTACCAAGTCAAGAGACACGCTGTACTGAAGACTCTGTAGACAGCAGTCCGTACGGACGACAGATGAGTGGTGACTTACGCTCGCTTCACTGGGTCTCAAGACGCTTGGGTGCTCGCTTAACCCTGCAGTTCTCGCGCCTATTTTGTAATGTGAGTACTCGCGCTGGGTCTATTAGACCCATCCAAACGATGATGGTTGTTTTAGTCATTTACGATGGTTTAAATCTATTTTAATATTTTTAGAATAATAGATATTGTTAAAAGTATGTTGTAGTAAATATCTTCTAAAAAATTTGTGATATTTTGCCTACATATATTTTCGCGGTCTTTAACTTTACACGTACAATATTTCCTCATTTTACGATGACCTTGGGAAAGGTTTTTTGATTTGACAATGAAAAACATTGAAGCAAATTGAGTAATTACATTAACTTTATTAAAACAATAAGCCATATTTTATTTAATACTTAGTTTTGTTATATCTTAGTTCTCATTATTCTCCACAGTCACTTCAGTGTCTCGTGAAGGATCACAATCGCTACATTCTACAAAGATAGGCTTGGCATATTATTGGCAAATGTAGCGAGTACATTTAAAACAAAGTTTTTGTTATTCTGTCCTCAACCGATTTTCACAGTTGACAACGTGACCGGCTGCCCGATTGCTTTTGTTGCACTTCAGGTTGATTCTCCTTGTTTTGCAAAACTTGTACCGTATGTTGGAGTTCACATGATAATGTGGAAGTCGCAGTGTGCCTATCAGTTAGTGGCTACATTAGAGAAAAAGACAAGTCCTTTAGGAAAATTTTTCGAACTCTATATTGTAGTGGAGGGTTGCTTGTTTACAGTAACATGATGAGAGCATTAATTTCGGCGATATTCATAAAAGAATAGAAGATCACCAAAGGTCATCTCCGACACCTTCTTGCCACATTGTAATTTCGCATAACTGGTCTGTTGTGTCTACGTCACCCTGTGTGGAGTTGTAAAATGAAATTACTGTCGCGTGGTTGCTAGACGTGGTACCATTGATGGGATCCTGGATTTAATCAAATAATAGAGAGATGGTTTGGCACAAGTCTTTATTTTAGCCCTTTTTTATTTTAGCCCTATTTTCCATATTATCCCTCAATAGGGAGGGAGTGAAAATATCCTTCTTGTGGATTCCAGGGCACATGGGAATTGCCGGCAATGAAAAGGCCGACGCAGCTGCTAAAGAAGCACTAAGCGCCCCAGATCTGACAACATCGCTGGTACCCGTAGATGATCTCAAGAATAAGCTCCGGCGCGTGGCCTTGGAAAAATGGAGGGAGCTATGGACTGACCAGCATAGCAATAAGCTCCGCAGAATAAAATCCGAAATATCAGCGTGGCCCACGTTTTTAAATAATTATGGATTTTCCAAAAAAAGTATAAAGTTGCTTAACCAATGTGATATTTACCTTAGTATATATCTCTTTTTACAATATCCTATTATCAGCACGAAATAGTTTTCAGTGGTGCAAAATGACCTCAGCCGTCGACGCACCCTAATCTAAACACTATTACTACTATCCCTCTCTCAGATCAAAAACAGTGAAAATTTTGTTGCCCCTGAGCTTTTCAGAGATCTCACTCAGAGATATGGTTGGGACACAATAATATTGACGAACAATAGCTTTATTAAGGTCTATGGGATCAAGACACAATCTCAAACTTCCATTGGGTTTTTCTGTAATATCTTAATTACTAACCCATTCCCTTCCTGTTGGTTTTTCAATTTTAGTAATTACATTTTTCTTTGAAGCCTATCAAGCTCTGCTTTTAGACGTTCTTTTAGCGCTGAGGTCACCCTCCTTGGAGGCCTACCAATTGGTTCTGCTTCTCCTATAGTTATGATTGTACATTCTTGGGGAAAACTCCCTAATCCATCAAAAACACATTTATAAAGTTTAAGAAATTTATTTTTAGCAGAGGTCTCTTGAATAGTGAATACACGCTTAACCAAATTTAAACCAATACAACCTGGTAACCCAAGGAGGGACTGTGACTCACAACCATAAAATCTAAGTCTGCTTCACATCCTTTAAATGAGCACAACAAAGTTACAATGCCTTTAGGCTTAATTCTAGTGCCCCCATGAGACTCAAGTTGCATTTTACTGGGCATCAATTTAACATTTACCTCTAGTTTTTTAAAAATATATCAATGGGCAACACATTTACCGGAGCTCCAGTGTCAAGCTTAACCTCAACACTTTTACCCCCAATGAACGCAATTTCATGCCATTCGTTTGTTTTGTTACAAACAGCTTTAGCATTCACTTCAACAGAGTTGACACACAGCTTGAGGGTATCACACGACACGGATGATTTAGGGAAGGGAAGAGCTGTGCCGCCACTCCGATTTCACTCCCGTGTTTACGGATGGCTCGAAGTCCGAGTCGGCATGCGCATGCGCGGTGTTCTCGTCCCACCATGGAGTCATCGGGGTGAAGCTAAGCCCGCTGTGCAGTATCTACACGGCGGAGCTTTTCGCCATAAAGATGGCTCTTGGTGGTATTAGGGGCAATTGCGGCGCATACATGGTCTGCAGTGACTCTATGAGTGCGCTGCAGGCCATTTCCGGTTATTCCCCGATGCACCCACTTGTCCAGGAGATTCAGAATTATCTTTTATCCCTTTCTAACAAAGGAATCACTATCCGTTTTCTGTGGGTACCTGGACACGTGGGAATAGCCGGTAACGAGATGGCTGACTTGGCAGCGAAAAAGGCTCTTCAAGACGAACAAATTTCGTCAGTATTGGTACCGCATGAAGACCTAAAGGCTACGTTGAGAAACGTAGCCCTCGGACAGTGGAAGGAAACCTGGCATTCCCTGACGGAGAATAAGTTGCGCACCATAAAGCCGGTGGTATCAGTGTGGCCCACATCAGTCGGGAGGACTCGCAGGGAAGAGGTCGCAATCACACGGCTGAGGATAGGGCACTGTGCCCTCACTCACTCTTACCTCTTCACCGAAGAGAAGATCCCGCCATACTGTGAGGATTGCGACTCTCCCATTACTGTGAGACACCTTCTGACGGTGTGTGATAAGTACCGTGCTCTGCGCATCCGGCTGAACATCAGGGGAGACCTAGGACACGTCCTAGGAGACGATCCTGATTGTGTCTGTCGGATAATGTTATTTTTAAAAGAGTCTGGGCTTTTTAACTGTTTGTGACGAACCATTATTGGTGTTTTATCTTACGCCCATTTTAATGTGTTGTGTTGCTTTTATTTGTCTATTTAATTATTTATTTGACATAATTTGACATGGTGATGTTAGATTGACGTGGTGCGAATGACCTTAGCTGTCGAAGCACCCAAATCACCCAAATACTACTACTATCAAGACACAATCTCAAACTTCCATTGGGTTTTTCTGTAATATCTTAATTACTGACCCATTCGCTTCCTGTTAGTTTTTCAATTTTAGTAGTAATTACATTTTTCTTTGAAGCCTATCAAGCTCTGCTTTTAGACGTTCTTTTAGCGCTGAGGGCACCCTCCTTGGAGGCCTACCCATTGGTTCTGCTTCTCCTATAGTTATGATTGTACATGTTTGGGGAAAACACCCTAGTCCATCAAAAAAACATTTATAAAGTTTAAGAAATTTATTTTTAGCAGAGGTCTCTTGAATAGTGAATACACGCTTAACCAAATTTAAACCAATACAACCTGGTAACCCAAGGAGGGACTGTGACTCACAACCATAAAATCTAAGTCTGCTTCACATCCTTTAAATGAGCACAACAAAGTTACAATGCCTTTAGGCTTAATTCTAGTGCCCCCATGAGACTCAAGTTGCATTTTACTGGGCATCAATTTAACATTTACCTCTAGTTTTTTAAAAATATATCAATGGGCAACACATTTACCGGAGCTCCAGTGTCAAGCTTAACCTCAACACTTTTACCCCCAATGAACGCAATTTCATGCCATTCGTTTGTTTTGTTACAAACAGCTTTAGCATTCACTTCAACAGAGTTGACACACAGCTTGAGGGTATCACACGACACGGATGATACGTCTGAATCTGTGTCATACACATTTACTTCTCTCACCCGTTGTCCCCCGTTGTCCCACGGGGACGTTGCACTTTGGCCAACAGATCCTGTAATTTCGATGGACGGTCGAACAGGAGCCAAAAGAGACCACTACAAATTTGTAGGTCTGTTGTTACCGGCGGGAACCGCGTGGAGGCGTACAACTTGTGTACGATGATTGTGTTATTCGTCTACCGGCAAAGATGGAGATATGCCGGTGAACTCCCTCTCTTAAGGCTCAATTACACTGGGCTAGTTTACACGCTACAAGCCAGCTTGTGAGCGAATGAGATTGTAAACTAGCCAAGTGTACTCACCGCACTCGCTCACACGCTGCTTTTAAAAAAGCTCTGAACAAGCTCATGGTGCCGGCGACTTTACACGCTGCTTGTCTGCTTTTGAGCGAATGCGATTGCAAACAACCCAAGTGTACTCACAGTTGCTTGTGGCGTGTGCACAAGCGACAAGAAGCAGTTGTGTAGAAAATGTCGGAAGAAGTGGTTCTCGCGGGAGTGGTAGTCGTGTCAACAACAGTGCTAAAAAACGCGTTAATAAGACGACATAGTGCAAAACGAAAAAATAGGAAAGTTTGGGTGAAACCATGGGTAGAAAGACGTTTTCGTTTTGGCGCATCAAGTGCATTAGTTAAAGAATTGAAGAACGAGGACCCTGCAGGTTATAGAAATTTACTAAGAATTAGAGCTGATAAGTTTGATGAACTACTTGAAATGGTACAGGAAATGTTGTCAAAACAGAACACAAAGTTGAGGATGGCAATCCCCGTAACCACAAAACTAGAGATAACATTACGTTATTTAGCGACTGGTGATTCGTTCAAGTCTCTAGAGTACTTATTTAGAGTACCAGAAACAACAATATCAAAGTTCATACCCTATGTACTTACGGCAATTTGTTGTGTTCTTCGACCATTCATCGAGGTAAGTGAAAATTTCTTATGATAATTATATATAGGCCCTATATACACACTCAAGAGTTTTTCTATACCCGAGTTGAAAATGAAAGCAAAAAATGGGTAAAGCAAAAGATAAGTACAGTATTTTGTAATGTTTAAACATCCTAAATTAGAAATGGTTGTTTTTTTTCGGAATGACCCTTTTAGATTAATTATCACATCCCTTGTTTTGATAATAGTATATTTCATCACTAGGTCCAAAAGTGACACTTTTTGATACGAGCTCATGGCCGTGGCCATTTTTGTGTGAACCGACAACAACAGCTGGCAAAACTGAAATACACAACAGAAGTGTCAAAAGGTCGTTGCCCTCGACATATAAAGATCATCAAAATGATGTTTATTTACCTAGGGAGAAAAAGAGCTACTTTAGCACTTCAACGCTAGTGTCATAAACAGCTGTTTTTAGTGCAGAATGACAAAAATTGGTTTTAAAATGACGTAATAATTATAAAAACACATTCCAAGTTTTAAATTATATAATAAACAATTTTTAATGAACAAAAATTCTGTTGACAACATGAAAATTAATACAGTCGTTTAATACACCATTTGTCCAAAGCACAAATTCTGTTGACATGTGAAAATTAATACAGCTGTTGAAATGTTGAAAACGACTGCAAAACTGATGAACTCAATATGTCCTCGCCATCATGGGATTGCCTTGAGCTACTGCTTGCCTCGTCGCTAGAAGCAACTGATTGAGGATATTCAAGATATCTACCGAATTGTTCTGGAGCTGTTTCACTGTCCAATAACTGTAACTTACTATTGGTGATACACTTTTGTATTTCTTGTTGTAGTATGATGGCTGCTCTCGTAGGTAACTGACGCAATTCAGCAGCTACATACTTGCCAAACACGTCATACGGCTTGTCCACAGTAGTTTTGTTTGCAATTTCATCTAATTTTTGAATAGCTTGCGATATTTCTTTGTCTGCTACATCTACAGATTTTTTAAATTTTTTTTTAGGCGGTTCAGGTGGCTTCATTATTGGAGACGATTTGGTGATGTTGTTCTTGACCGGCGTATTTTCTGGTATACCAGGCTGATCAGGATCAGTTTCTTCTTCTACACCTTGTTCTGAATTTTCAGACTGGTTTAGGTCCTGAAAAGAGGCACAACAATTACAACAAAGACTGTACTAATATGTTACTTACTTATTTCAGCTGGAAAAGAAGTTATAATAAATTATTTTCGTTTTTCAGATGCCCAAAACTGTTGAGGATTGGAAAAAAATTGAAAAGTTATTCCTCCAACGCTGGAATGTCCCCAGATGCTGTGGGGCGATTGATGGCAAACATGTGGTCATCAAAAGACCTCCTTGTTCAGGTTCAGAATACTTCAACTACAAGAAAGCGTACAGTATTATACTTTTTGCAATGGTGGATGCTGATTACTGTTTTACATATGTAGACGTAGGAGGAAATGGCAGAGCGAACGACAGTGCAATATTTAGGGATAGTACTCTCAACATTGCAATTGAAAATCAAACCATTGGGTTTCCTGAGAACTCTGTTATCATTGGAGACGATGCTTTCCCACTACGCACTGATCTGATGAAGCCTTTTAGTAAGCATGGACTCAGTGATGAAGAAAAAATATTTAACTATCGGATATCCCGAGCCAGGCGAGTTTCAGAAAATGCTTTTGGCATACTAACCTGGCGTTTTCGAGTGTTCTCCCGACCAATTCAACTAAAAACCGACACAGTTGATAGAGTAGTTTGGGCTGCCTGCTGTTTGCATAACTGGCTTCGAAAAACTTCCCCAGGCTATTACTGTCCACAGCAAGCAGTGGACAGAGAAAATTTGTACACAGGAGATGTTACACCAGGTCAATGGAGGCAAGAAACTAACATAATACAACCAGTAAACATACGAGGCAATAGCAATGCAAGTAAAACTGCTATGGAAGTCAGACAAGATTTCATGAAATACTTCACGGAAGTTAATCCTCTACCCTGGCAATGGGAGAAACTTGGACTAAAGAAACCTTAAACAATGTATCTGAGCACCAAAAAATCATTTGTACTATGCTACATTGATGTGTTAATAAATTTACTTACCAAATTTGATGTACTGCTTCTAGTTGCCAAAACCTCACTCCAGTAACTTGCTTCGTTGAACCACTGTAGCTTAGGTACATACAAATCATCCGTCCCACAGCCACTCTTCCTGCTTTTCTCAATTTTAGCCAATTCTCCTCTATAGACATCTTTGAGGGCCTTTATTTTAGCCTTAACCTGCTTCATATCCATTGACCCTAACAACTTATGTTTTTCCAAATCAGACATGAGTTGTTGAAACAACGTATTTCTCAACGATTTATTGCAGTAGTCTTTATGTTTTACGTTCCACAATGCAGCATACGGTTCATAAACTTGTAAAAACAAAGAAATATTACTCACATTCCACTTCATGATGGGCACTGCTTGCACACTACAGAACACAAACCACTAGTAAACACTCAACCGTACGGATGAAGGCAAAAACAGGTGGTGTCCACACGCTAGCCTATTGGCTACTGAGCGAGTGGAAAAAACCCAGTGTACTCGGGAACAAGCTCACTCGCCAACAAGCCAGCTTGTTTAGTCGCCGGCGTGTAGCGTGTAAACTAGCCCAGTGTAATTGAGCCTTTAGCGGGGAACGTGGTGCTCAACCAATTTAGGGGTTACACCCGGGATAGCCAGGTGAGTCCCCAGGGAGGGCAGCTCCACTACTAAGAGAGTCATAGTTACGATCGCCGGCCGGGGGGTGTGGGGGGTTGGCTAGGCCCGCCCACAACGCGAGCCCCCGGTGGGGTTGGCTGAGGTGCACAGTGGCCTTATACACTTTAACTCTTCTCTCTGTCGCTGCATGCTCCGTGTTCAAGAGGGCATCTTTATTTTCCATCTGCACCAGTATTTCTTTAGGTGTTACAACACCTTCTCCGTCGGTGGTGGATTCCTGCGAAGAAATCGAGGATACTTCCTCCACTTTCCTTTTCCTTGCCGGAGAGATTTGATTAAAAAAAAACTTTCTTTCTCTCTTGGAGAACATTGTTATAACGCACCAGCGTAGCCTCCGACATTCTCACTTTTTTCAAATTGTTTCAGTTCAAATATGAGCAAATACGGGCATTATGCTTAAAGTTCAACAGGACGCAACGTATTTAAAATCTCTTATAAGCGTATTCACTCCAAACTACAGGGCTTCTATGCCGTACACACCTGTACCCTTTGGATTTCCTTTCTTGATAATTCAGCAGCTGTATTTTCTTAATCCTCGAGGTCCCTAAAGGCGCCCACACACGATCGTGCAAGCTACCCAGCCCAGCCTACCACCGAGTCAAGCGTCGTGCAAAGCGTCGAGCCCAGCATGCTAGGTGTCGTCCACACACTGTCGAGCCTGTGACCTAGCATGCTGGGTGCTTTGTCAGATGTGCAATGGATTTCGAGGAGAGTGTTGCTGTTTGTGTTGGTCTTGTGTTTGAAGAAAAAGAAAAATAAAGTTCGTCGTTTGTGGTCCAAAAAGTGGTTAGCTGAACGGTCGAAGTTTAGTCACATGAACTCTAACTGAACTTCCTACTAGTGAACCAAAGGATTTTAAAAAGTATATAAGAATGAGCGAGGAGTCCTTTGTTTACATGTGACGGGGGCGTTTCCCTTTCTAACCTGGCAGCCTCGTCCCCTACCCCGAACTAGACCCTTTGCCTCCCATCGGGCAACTTTCGGCGGCTAACTTGTAAAGTCAGGTGGCGGCAGGGCGAGCGGCACGACGGTTAACCACACATGGTCCAACATGCTGGGCACGTTGCTAGGCTGGCTGGTGCAGCCGTGCCGAGCGGCGAGCCCAGCATTTACGGCGTGCATGCTAGACTGGAGCACACACACGGTCCAACATGCTATACGAGCCGCTAGGACCGTGCTAGCTAACTAGCCGCACGTCCAGCATGCTAGATCGTGTGTGGGGGGCTTAATCTTGGCCACTAGGATCCTCCCGCTGGCAATCCGTCGCCTGACGTGCTCTTAAGTTTCTTTACAAACATAAGATTAATTAAGTCACCAGATTGCACAAACACTAAGACGCGACTAATATAATGGCATACAGTCCCTACAAATCAGTTCCTGGACATGATCGAGCTCCGACAGTCATAAGCAGTAACAATGAGACAATTAGGTTCACACACGCATACAACCACATAATTATTGGTGCGTACCACCCAGTGTCGACTTTCAAGGGAGCCCGTTCTACGTCGTTTTCCAACGTTGCCCAAGTTGGGACCTGATGCCGCCGATAGAATTTAGATAAATAAAATAACACAAGTTGAAAGGAAATGAGGGGAAACCACTTCCCCTACCTCCCCTGCTCTGCCTCAAGCTGCTCGGCGAGCGCAGGGGAGGGATTAACGTATTTCGACTTGTTTTCGTTGGCGCGCGTTTACTACGACGGTTATTAGATAAATGTAGAAGGATATTAACGGGCATTATTTAAACTCTCCTTGTTTACGGAATTCTTATTTAAACGAAGAAGAATACTGTGCATATAATCTTTGAAGAAGAAGGTGTTGTCAGCTCCTGAGGATATGAGGTTCAAATTATCAGGGACTTGAAAGGTGAGTGACATTTTAAATTCCTCATGTAGCTTCAATCCACGAATTTAGGTGTTTGTCACTTTGCAGTTCGCCCACGATACTTAGTGCATTACAGTATTTATGCTCTTCTTATATAGGGTTGTACTAAGGTACATACTATGTTTTGCTCGTATTTAGGTACATAGGATGTTTTGGTCGAGGCATTGTTTGATCATCATTATGGTGTGCGATGTGTAATTTGGTGGTGGTTTTCATAAGTCTCAACATTTAAGTTAAAATGCATTCTAGTTTATATTATGCCTCAGTAAATGATTATCATTTCCTTGTCTCGAATGATCGATTCTTCGGGATGAGGTTGGAATATTAATCTGTGTTTGTGTTGTAGTGTCCAAAACGAAGCAACTTAATGATGTACCACTAGAAATTATGTTCACGCAATGTGATAATCATATCAGTGCGTTATAAAATACGAATTTGTGGCAGAATGATGAATTTCGTTTTTGCTAACCTTGAAGTCTCTCCCGAGACCCAAATTTTCTTGGCAGTTGCTGTATTTAGTGGCTATTAAAATCATCAGAAATTGAAAGGGCAGTACGTTATTAATTTAATTGTTACTCTGACTATTCAAAGATTTATTCGTGTCACTGTGGGGTGATGTTGTCATCGAGCGATTTTGCCGAGAGGCTACTGGCTCCGTATCATAAGTTGTAACCTTTAATACATTGTGGCAAGAAATTGTTTGTGGATGTAATTGGTGTATGTGTGTAATTTTTGTGTTCATTTGTCTTACTGTTTGCATTGCAAAAATTGCTATTTATAACATCACGACTATTGTTTGTTGAGTTTTTACTATTATATGTTATAATTCATGTCTTCAGTTAAAATTGGCTACAAGATCAGCTGCAACTGCTGCCTCAGAGAAACAGTGAAGGCGGGATGAAGATTCAATGCAAAAGGTGATTGCGGTTATTCAGGAGGGGAAAATACCAATGTCTGTGGCAGCAGCTGAATTGCGAGTTCCAAGAAGAACTGTACACTGGTATTTATTAGATGGGAAAACGTAGTAACTGAAAGCAGATGCTTATTATTAACATTAATGGTGGCAGTGGAAAGGAGGAAGTGGCTTCAAAAGTATCATAATTGATTAATTTTTTAAGTACTCTCCTTTGACCCTATATTGTAAGGCTCCCTTGTCATATGATTACTCAGACCACAGAGCATCAACATATGTCTTGAAAGGCACTACATGAATTGAGCATGTATATCGTTGACCCCTTTGGCGACAGTGACACTTAGATTCATTTACCAGTAGAAAAGGCAGGAACAAAAGAAGTTGTGTCCTTTCCCAGGGAAATGAATGAATTATCAAGCACCTTTGAGCAGAGGTGTGAGCGGTGTTGTTTGTTTGATGTAGCTGCTTGTTAATGTATACTGATTACAGTAAAACTTGTGCTAATGTGGAGCCAATGGTGGAATTCCTGGACCTGAACTTGATTTTCATAGGGATAAAAGTCATGAAGGGTAAGTGATTACAGGCGGTTGAAATTTTAAAACTTTTGCAATGGAGGAGAAGAATGGCCTAGGCAGAAGAAATAGAAAGAAATGTTTAGAAGATGCAAAACTTTGTCCACACAACTCTGAAGAGATTTTATTTCTGTCAGAGTATTCAACCAGCTGATTGGTAGGGTTTTCTAAAGTCGTTATCCCACCTTTCAATTTCTAAAACCTTTCTCGTTTACCCTCTTTAAGTATGTACTGCCATTTGATCTCTCTTTTATTCCTCATATCTTCCACCTCTAATGACTTCTTCCAGAATTCTTACCCTCTTCCTTCCTTTTCCATGCTTCCCCAGTGTTTTCCCTTCTATTACCCTCTTCAACTTGCCCTCTCTTCTCAAACCATATCCAAAACCTCGTTCGTCTTCCTTGCCACCCAGGTAACCCCCTCCATCCTTCTCCAAACCTACATCTGAAACACCTCAAGTCTATGCACATTCTCCCTTCACAATGACCAATTTTCCAACTCAAACAGTGACACGCTCCATGTAAGAGCTATCAGCAGCCTTTTCTTTATGCCTACTGGTATTAACCCAGGAGTTCCTTGGCGTATGGAGGATAAGTTTCACAGGTTATGCTTCAAATCATGTCTTCTGCAGTGCAATGAACTTCCTTAATTCAGCCTTATTCGGAAGGAGGATCTTCTGGACAATATACTTCTTCTGGGTCACTGAGAAGTAGGTTCTATTTATATGAGGCCTTCGAGTTGTGCAGTTCAAAGCAATTGAAACAACCTTCCCCAGGTAACACACCTAAAAATTGAGTATTGTCGAGTTGAACTTATGGGACATAGTTGAAAAAAGTTAGCTCCAGAGCATAAACATTTTTAAATTAAGATATGTGCGCAAATGGTAGGGTGGTTGGTTGGGCACGGGTGGGACTCGATACGCAGCCACCTCCCCATGGTGGGTCCTGGGTAGTTCAATACTAGCTAAGAGCTGTGCAACAACTGGCACAATACTGGTAAATGTTACTGCATCTCATGGCCTTCTGTGGATCAAAGCTGAGCATCCTTGATACCCCCAATGGGGTTTAGCCCCTCAACTGAGTATTTATTTTAGGTGGTATATACCCTGTTGTGAAATTAATTTGGTTAGCTCTGACAAGGGATTAACCAATATATTGAAACTCAGTTTTCTGCGTAAGCATGAAATGAACATTGAATCCATTTACAATGTAACTACCCATGACAATCATGTGGCAATATGTCACACTATTTTGAAGCCCCTCCCACCACCACTGTTGATATTAATCATATGCTATTTATTCTATGACCTTTAGCACCCATTGTGTATGGTATGATTTCACTTGTATCCGCTATGAAACTGATATTTGGAAGCTGTATTGGCACCATCACAGATTTAGTCCAAAACCTACTAGCTACTTTTAGGGCTTCAAGAATTAAAACAAAAGTTTTTCGTTCCACCATATGGAATGCGCTAAGTGTAACAAGTGTAAGCAATCGGGAAACTGGCATGAGTGTTTGTGTGCAGGGTGAAAAACACTTATCATGAAGATTGTTTGCAAAATAATGATAAGGGCTTCATTTTTGTGTCTCAACTGCTGTTCAACAACTTTTTGCACATGATAATATATTTGAATTGCTAACATTACTGTCTCATAATGAGTGAATGTTTTTTTCTAATGTTTTTCTTAACAATGTTATGGTTCTTCTTCCTCCAGAAGATTGCGATCATGATGTGGAAGAGAAATAAGTTATGTTTAAGTATGTTTGCTCATGTGTAAAAAAATAAGTTCCATTGGGAATTAGAATGTGATCATAGTATGCCATACGTGGAATGTGTTGAAGGAAATACTGTTACTGTGTCCCTCGACTATACGGTTCCATCAGGTTTATTTCTTAAAATGTTAAAATAATCAAACTAAGCATGCAGCAGAACATATTTAAAGTTTTCACGAACCCTATGGGTAGAATAAAATCCCAAATGTTACGTAGGACATAGGTCATCTTACCTTGAATCACTATTAATTTTCAAATATGCCTACTTCTGATGTTTCTCTCTTTGTGTGTTACTGAATTCCTAAAGCTGTATTGATACCATTTGTTGTTTGCGTGTAAAGTATCGTAATTTGCAGATAATTGTTCAAATCCATAATTCTTGTGATGTACCATTATCAATATATTTATTTTAGTATTAAAAGTTATGGTATTTTTCGGAAGATATGCCTTTCATTTTCTTTATGTATTCAAGTGTACTTTGGATCCATTACCTCACTTTTCTCGCTGCAGTTCTCCTTGAAAGTAATGTTTGTATTGAGTAATCAGTCATGGTAGTTAAAGGCAGTCTGGAGGTGAGTATTGAAGGAGCTTCACAGGCCTGTCAACTAGAAAAAAACTTTTTTCATCATTCGTACTCCGACAAGGAATGGCATGACAGGTATGTAAGTATAATTATTTTATGAGTATCCGTGGAAGTAACTTCTCTACGCTAAGATATATAAAGAAGTACATATAATAAATAAAAATTTGAACCAGGCGGGCCTCCGCGGTAGATTGCGTTGCCAGCGCCATCTAGCGTGGCGTAACGGTACTCGCAAGTATGTTCAGCGCACAGCGCTCCTTGTGGCGCCAAACACACACTACGTGCTCAGTAGCAATCGCTTCCCCCTCCACCTCCTCCCTTTCGGAACGAAGGGAAGCGATTTAACGTGGGAGTCGACATTTCATGGTGCGTACCATTTCTTACCACGCACATCTATTCGGTAATGAGCGATGTTGTTGTCCAACAAGTCAACTCCCCCCATGTTCTTGTTGTATTTGTGTATTACATATGGCTGAGTAATGAGTATATTTTTCCTCTCTCTGATGGAGTAACGCGGAGCCTGACGCTTAGGTTGTACCCCATATTCATTAGACAATGCATACACAACATTGTTGCTACCCAAGCAACATAACCCTTGCGTCGATTGAGTGTTCGGAATGGTCAGGACACTCAATTGACGATCCGTATTTAACAAATTTTGCAAACTGGCCATATTTTCCTCACTTTTGGTTGACGAAGGACGTACAGAGCGGGATTCATCGGCTACCTCTTCCCGGCCACCCTTAAATATCTTCAACCATCTCGAAACGAAAATAGAATATATATATTTATTATGTCCTGGGCATCACCCTTGGACCAAATGCTACAGCAAACTGAATTTGGCTCACTAAAAGGTGGAGTACAATATGATTTCTTAAGAATACAAATACATGGATACAAAATAATAACGATATACCCATATCGATACCCATACAAAAAATCTGCCCTGTGGATGCACTGTAACTGGTCTAAAACTGGACTAAACTCAGCATTTAGCACAGTCACAGTGCAAATAACTATGCTATACTGCACTGTGGCAGCTGGTCTTTGGAGAGGACTGTACTGTAACTGTGCTTAATCGCCATACTGTAACGCAACTGTAACACAGCTGTGTCACAGGGCTGTAACTGCACTGTGACACAGCTGTATGTAACGAGGCACTAAAGTAACACAATATATCTTTTATCTTTTATTCACCAGCACTAACTACAACCTTTCTCCACCACATCCCGTCTCACACTTTTCTCCCCTCAAGTCCCCTCCCCGCCACCGTCCTTCCTCTCAAGTCCACACTCACTCCCCTCTTCATCCGTTCCCTCCCCGCCACCGTCCTTCCCCACAAGTCCACATTCTCGCCCCTCTCCCGCCATGTCCACCGCTTCCCCTCCGTGGCTGCCCCTTTCGCACACCGCCTTATGTATCATACTACGCGTCACACGGCGCAACACATTGTCGCGTAACATGTGTATGAATCAAAAGGACTTATCTTTAAGACCTTTCTTCGACATTCCATAGATTTGCAATTTTTTTCCGTATGGTACATAGAAGTGAAAATGGGAATGCTCCTTAAAGTGTGAGAACTAAAATTTTCTCTTAATCATCATTATTATGAGAATTTTGGGAGATAAAGGAACTAGTTACATGGCCGAAATTGGAGCTGCTTTCCATAGATATCCAGAAACAATAATATAACAATTGTCTCAAGCCATAGTTGATTAATCAAATATTACTTGAATGAATAGTTATAGACTGACTATGTTCATCGGTAAAACAAAGAAATGTCATTCGCCTTTCTGGAGTTTCCTAGGATCATCCTCAAAGAATTATCACAGATTGCATATGCAAACTATTCCAACTATAATGTCGTACCTCAGCATATTACTGAAAAAAGAACTTCAGGCGTATTTGCTTTTTCAACAATTTAATGATACAAAACATATGATAACAGCAGATTATGTTGGCACGTACATAATAATAAAATAAATACACAACGCATGTCAGTTCCTGTGACATTCAACTTGAATGCTGACATATGTCTATTCTTTTTTATTTGAATTTTCTCGTTTAGTGCAGTACAATTTGCTTTCAACAGTTATTAGGACATATACTTCTAAAATATCGTCCACAATTACACTTGTCGGTTCACATGATAAAAGTATTTCATTCATGAAGTCATTCAATGGCAAATTATTTATATTTTTAACAATGCATTCTGTCACCACAGCATAATAGTAACTCTCGCAAATACAAAATGTAGAACACGTAGACTTTTTAAACTTGACAAAAGTTTCCACCAAGTAGAAAGATTTATTCTTAGCCAAGATCCAGGACGGAGAGCATCTTTTCCTACTTATACTACTTTTACTTACAATAACATCATTTCCCTTTCTTAGTTGGCCTTAAACCCAAACCTTTGGAATAGAGGTAAGGGGACAATCCAAAAGACTCAATAGAATTCTTTAAGAATGATGACATGGTGGTAATCTGTTGCAATCTTCCCAAAGCAAAGGTCTCTACATCAATTTCTTCCATTTTTATTTTGGAAGAAGATAAACTTGCCACATATTTCTTGCCTGAGGAGGTGCGATCTAACTGTGAGATGTATCGAGGCAAATTCTGTATTGTATGAAATGACTCGATTATTTTATACTCTGCATGTTGAGTACCACTCACCAATTTCTTAATGGTACCCAATAACCCTTCTAAAGGAAAAGATGACATTTCAAATGCAGGACTGAATTATCCTGACATTTTCCGCTAAATGCAGCAGTGAATGTAAATTTGCAGTCATGAACTGAGGCCCATTATATACTTCATACTACTTCACAAAACTAACAAGTTGCATGTGAGCAAGATTAATATAATTCAGGGAAACAGACTGTTGATGTAATAGAAAGGTTCTATGAACCAACAAGTAGAGATTAGCCAAAAAAGTTGAGGGCATGACATCACACAAAACAGCGATTGCCCAGTATAGTAAAAAGCATTTATTTTCAGAAGTTTTATAAAATGACAAATGGGATTTGATGGACCTTGGGTTACGGAGGATGAAAATAGGTGGAATTATTTTCGACTGCCGTGAATCAGTTTTATAAATATAATGGTGCAAGGAAAATGAACATTTTCTGTAACAAACATCAAACCAGAGATGCATTAGTGATTTACACAAACCTCCAAACACAGCATGCATGGTGTCAATTCCTGTACCTCTGATGAAATCAGGACAAACTTTAGAAATCACATTCATCCCTTTAAAATCATAAACCGGTTTCTGGGTTATTTCAGCTTCCTCACAGTGCTTTAAAGATTCTGCATGCGTACGCAATGTGAGACGTTCAGAGTATTTGTAAACAAATTCTTTATTTTTGCCAGCAAAAGCTATCCTTTCTCATTTTATAAGACATTTGAGGTAGCCGAAGAAACCACTTAAGTTTTTCAAATTTAGAAGGAGAGCCTTGGCCGGCAGGTCGGCAGTACCATTTAATATGAAACACTTAACCATGGTTGTATTGCTACAGGGCAAAGCAACTTCAATTCCATTTTGGAGACAGGAGAATATTTTATGCATCGGCAACATGTAGGTCCCAAAATTGGGCTTCTGTTGTGTATACCAAAGGCCAGCAAAAATAATATTTTGGGGCAAGTAACGCAAGTGGTACGGAAGCTCATTTATGAGGAACAACAGTGACCAGATATATGACTTTGCTGACTTGCACAATTGAATCCCGTAGGTGTACAGCATTCCCGTGAAATCATAAGCACCTGTGAGTACTTGCTTGAATTGACTGTAGAGAGCCCCATGAGTAACATAATCCAAATTGGAAGTAGTTATGGCATTCCTATGGTAATGCTTAGTGATGGCAGCAACAAAATCATGTCTCATAAACATATTTTTGATCTGAAGATCAATAGGAAAAATGATGAAATTCTCAGATATAGAATTGGGACAAAAACATTCACCATTTGGTGGAATTTCTTTCCCACAATTAATACAATACCTTCCCATCATAGGGTTAAAATTTCCTTAGCTGAAAAAATTCTTTAACAAATACATACTTTTAAGTACCCTGTTCTGCTCTGGAAAATGATAAATTGAAAGATCAATAACTCTGGACATGCAATCATATGAAACTTTGAAGTGCCAAAAGAATGACATCATCATTACAGCACTTTCAAATACCGTTACATTTGAACCGTCATAAATGTTTTCGCTACCTAAAAACTGTGGAATTTCAAAATTACATTCGTTATCACACTCTGAAGAGCTATCAGATGACATGGTGTATGAATCTTCTGAAGATGTGTCCTCTTTTGACTTCTATATTGACGAGCAGTCCGAATCAGAATCCTCATCATTACTCTCCCTCAAAACTGCGTCCTCCCGGGAAACACCTATGAATTTTAATTCATACCAATTAATTTTACGCCTTATTTAATGCAGTTGATAAATACCTTCTATTACTAAAATAACTAGAAGCATTACAGTATGGCATACGTATCATGTTAAATTATATTCACAGTATGAAGTAATATAATAGATTTTGCAAGGTTTCATTATTTAATTATAGCCAATGATATACCTACCGCAGCAAGAACTTTCGCCACTTTCGACTACACCTTTGGTCATCACAGCTGAGTATGGCCTAGAAAATATAAGTATCATCACTTAATGAATTAAGTCTTATGATAACGTTTCAATCCAACCCATTGAGGGTGAGACGTTAAATCCATTCAATTTTAAGGAATTTTATGGGTGAAAGTAGGAAGTATAAGAATCGATAAATAAAAATCGGATATCATAGAACACAACAGAACACGTCTATTCGCAATGGCGGCAAAACAAGAACAACGGTTAAGTACAAAAAACAAATGACAAACTGAATGAAGACACTTCACATTGTGGCACCAGATGTCCCACACATGAAAAACATACAAATGATAGCTTATATTCAACACTCTCCCTTAATATTACATGAGAACGGTCCTGGAAGGACGGTCGGCGAGATTGGCAGCCGTAGGCACGAATCTCCAGGACGCTGACCGCGTCGGGTTCTTTATTAGCTGCAAAAACATGTTACAGTATAAGTCATTTTGAAATAGGAGGCCGTTTCCTTTGCGCATACAATGCAGCACGGCCATATTGTCGACCCTCATGTCGATTGTACAGAAATCAGGCGCGTTATTGAAAACATATCGGAGACTTCGCAAGGCCGCCTCGGCCTCAGCGTAGTAGATAGGCAGCTGGTGGTCAAATTTACGTGCCATCTCCAGCCCCAATTGGGGGCAAACAATCGCCCATTGCCAGGGTGTCGCATCACTGTATGCGGTGAATATGAGTTCATAGGGAGCACATCTACGGACTTTGTCGAACAAATTAAGCTCCTGGCAACGGTGCAGCCAGGTAACCTTCCGGCAGTAAACATTAGATATCAGAAAATAAGGCAACTTTAAAATATAACAGATCCAGGAGACGAATCCAGCAATCTTCGGGAGATCAACAGCACGGAGGCGAGGGATAATGTCGATGCCGGAGGCAAGCCGGCTGCGTGCCCCGCGAGTGAGCCGCAACGTGCTATCCTCCGTGCTGATGTTTTTTTTGTAGAGACTTTGCGTCTTTTGGCCCCTTAGGAGCAGGGGGAGGATTATTTTCCTGTTCTTTTTTATTACACAACTCTTTTCCGGTCTCAACAATTTCCATTTCTGTTATTTCAGTGGGTTCAGTTTGTGTACTGATGGTTGACGTTGGCTTGGAGACCACCGAGGCAAACGAACGGCTGAAGCTTGGTGGAGCAAGGGTCTTGTATTTTTTGCGGGCCTCAAAGTAGGATATCTTCTCTATAGTCTTGATTTCCATAATCTTTCTTTCCTCTTGGACTTTTGGGCAGTCCCGAGAGTAAACCGGGTGAGGACCCTCGCAACTGATACAAAGTGGAGCTGATGAACATTCTCCTTCATGCATATCCTTTCCACAGCGAGGGCAGGTAGCCTTACCTTCGCATCTTGTGGCCATGTGCCCGAATCTTTGGCACTGAAAGCACCGCATAGGACTTGGAATATATGGTCTTACTGCAACTTTCTCGAAACCGACATTTACTTTTTCAGGAAGCTTATCCAAGTTGAAAGTTAGCACAACAGAAGTGGTGTTGATTGTTTCTCCATTCTTTTTGGTTGTGAGTCTGCGACAGAAGGTAACCCCTTGCGAAGCCATCTCCTGCGTTATCTCTTCGACATCTACATATAAAAGATCGTAATGGGATATTATTCCCTTACACGTATTTAGGGTTTTGTGTAAACTCACTTGAACGGGCATCGTGTGTAACTGAACCATTCCCAACACTCTATCGCTTTGCTTCTCATTTGCGGTCTCTATAAGAAGAGTGCCATCACGGAGTTTCTTCACTGACCTCAATTCGCTCGCTACATAAGCTGTCAAGGCTCTGTGTATAAGAAAAGGTGAGACTTTCTTAAAAGACTCACCCTCTCTTGTGCACTTCATCGTTAAATAGCGCTTACATGCGCAAAAAGCACAGTCTCCCCCACCCGTGTCCGGGCGAGGTCTTTTAGTTGGAGGAAGGTTTTCTTCACCCATTCACTTTGAAACTTCGTCCCCCGGGCTCCCCACCCGCCACGGAGCCGCACATTTGGGACGCCACACCGCCAACCGGTGTGGTCGCCAGGGCTACCCGAGGGATATAGCGCTTCTGGCATGGTTGTCTGCTTCCGGGTTGGTCTCTGATAACGCGGGTCCTCCAAACCCGCGCAACTTCGACGCCCATCTGCAAGACCCCCATGCCGCCTGCACTTGCCTGCTGAACGTCAATTCGAACTAGCTAGCCGATAGATCAGAGGCGGCTACTCTCTGACCTCCCGTTTCAGTGGAGTCCGAGGCCAAAGTGGTGTATTGCAACTCGACTTTCAGAGGATCCGACCCCCATCCAGACCGGGAAGCTCAACCACCAGGATCATCTTTCCCCACCTTACGGGTCTCCACGCACGGCGAACACGCGGGTGAGTCCTTAGGCCAGATGTTATGGATATACTCAGTACAGTAGACTCACATACTGTCCGGACACTGCCTCAACGCACTATGGGTTTTTTACGAGGTTGTCTCCTCGGTGGGCTCGGGTCCGTGGGGGCGCTACTCCCCATAGGAAGGGATCACCACCTTCCCCCCGTGCGGGGGAGACATCGCTATCAGCTCCATAGAAATCAAACTCCTCAACACTAGAAGGTAAATGCTTCATATAAATCGTAATACTTTTAATCATAAACTTAGGTTAATTCTCACAAAGTGCATTTACTAAATGGGATGGACCAACAAATAATTATGCCCAATCTAAACGACGTAACTCGGTCTGCCAAGTATCATTTACTAAATAGTAATAGGAATTTTCCTGAATTATATCATGCCCAATATGCTTTACACGACCAATCTTCTTTGGATATATAACTTTAGTATTACGCCTAAGCCTCATCTTCTTCATCCGTTGATATCTCAACCAGCGTACACGGCGATTCATCGGTAACGTCCTCCTCTTTCGGAACATGGCAAGCCTCCTCTTGCCAAAACGACGTATCCGCCGTACGAAGAGTAGCCTGTTCCGTAGCGCCTCATCGTCTATATTGTCATAATTAGACAATGATTATTAAACCGGTAAACTTTATCAACCGACCAGTCTCACATTTAATAGGAGCAGTAAACACCTTGCCCTCTAATAATCTTTTCAACATGGAACAGACATGGTATTTATAATCAAATTCTTCGAATAAAATGACTTTGTGGTATGATGGATATAATCCTTGAAAAGCAAACTTGCCAACATCAGGGTAATATACATAAGGCATCATAGATTTGCCAATTAGAGATTCAACAAAAGATGACTTTCCTACATTACCAGATCCAATTAAGTAAAGCTGTTTCTTTTTATGTTCGCGGCTAATTATACTTTTGTTAAACCATATAGCACATACAAGAGCCCAACCGAAATATGCACGGTCAATACGGTGAAATATTACGGAAGGATTTTGCTTTGACTTAAACTCGTCATTATAAGTCTTTAGAAATTTATAAATATTCTTATGTTCAACTACAAATAGATGCATATAAGAAAATTCACTTATTGAATTAGCCCACTTGAAAACTCTATAATTAAAGTTCAACTTACTGCTTGAGATATTAGTCAAAAGATCTGTATCCTCCTTAGATATATATTTAAGACAGCTCTTCTCAGATCGGCAAGTTTGCAGATCAATCCCAACACCAGGAAATAAACACTCAATATACTCTCGAAGATCACTAAGTAGCCAACCGTCGACAAATTTCAAAAAACAATGTAAATGTTTTTCCACTCTCTCAGAAGTAACACTGCATTCAAGGTAGCTCTCGCTCGAAGTAACTCCTGATAAGGCCAACTATATTACAAGGAGCACCACACCGCTTCAGCTCGTGAATGACAACAGGCCACCACAGTGAGTCAAATGCACCCCGGAAGTCCACAAAGATCACCAGTGTTCTTGCTCGTCCCACTCTAGATACTACTCACAATTCGTGAGATCTCAGCAAGTTGTACTCTTTCCATTCCTGAAGCAAAACTGATTGGGGTGGAAGAGATCAGACTCTTGTGCGTATTCCAACAGCTTGGCTTTAATGGCCCGCTCGAACACTTTTCCCATCTCTGGGAGAAGCGTGAGAGGTCGGTATGACTTCGGGTCACCAGGATCTCTGTCCTTCCCTTTCGAAAGTACACAGAGCTTTCCTACTTTCCACATTTCAGGAAAATATTATGCCTTCATACAATCATTGCATAAGCGTGTTAGCTCTTCTCGCAACAGCGGTTCGACCTTTCGGGTCAAGACCCCATTGATCCCATCAATGCCAGGAGCCTTAATCAGTTTGATGAGCTCGCGGCCGTCTCTATCTCGCGTTATATACTTTTATATATACCACCAGAGTTACGTCTCGGTGTTAGGGTTTTACCATACGCTGAATCGGTTCGCTTTCTCGGGATGGTGTTCGATTCCAAGCTTAATTGGAAGGAACACATCCGGACTCTTAAGAAAAATGTTTTAACGTTTTAAATATTTTACGTGTTTTATCGCACACTGCATGGGGCGCCGACAGGACCACCATGCTATCATTTTACAGGGCAATGGTGCGTTCCAAGTTGGACTATGGATGTTTCGTGTACTCCTCGGGCCGCAAAAGCTACCTGAAACCGCTGGCAACGGTTCACAACGCGGGGCTACGTTTGGCGACGGGAGCGTTCAGGACGTCTCCCGTTTTAAGCGTATACTCGGATGCCGGAGAGCCCCCGCTGGATACCCGGAGGAACATCTTAATGGCTGACTACGTCGCAAAAATTTTATCCATGAGGACTCACCCATGTTTTAACGTAATTTTTAATCCCAGGTTTTAAACATTTTATTAACAGGCAGACAAGGGCCACCAGACCCCTGAGCGTCCGTTTTAAAAATTTTATGGAAGCAACGGATGTGAGACTTCCAGAAGTGTACGGCCATGGATATTCCGGTCACCCACCATGGCGAGTGCCCTATCCTAAGTGTAGTTTTAGCCTATTAACTGGCCAGAAAGGTTCCACGACGCCCATGGAGTACCAATAACGTTTTAGGGAAGAGCTGTGCCGCCACTCCGATTTCACTCCCGTCTTTACGGATGGTTCGAAATCCGAGTAGGCATGCGCATGCGCGGTGTTCTCGTCCCTCCATGGAGTCATCGGGGTGAAGCTAAGCCCGCTGTGCAGTATCTTCACGGCGGAGCTTTTCGCCATAAAGATGGCTCTTGGTGGTATTAGGGGCAATTGCGGCGCATACATGGTCTGCAGTGACTCTATGAGTGCGCTGCAGGCCATTTCCGGTTATTCCCCGATGCACCCAGTTGCCCAGGAGATTCATAATCATCTTCTATCCCTTTCTAATAAGGGAATCGCTATCCGTTTTCTGTGGGTACCTGGACACGTGGGAATAGCCGGTAACTAGATGGCCGACTCGGCAGCGAAGAAGGCTCTTCAAGACGAAAACATTTCGTCAGCATTGGTACCGCACGAAAACTTCAAGGCTACGTTGAGAAACGTAGCCTTTGGACAGTGGAAGGAAACCTGGCATACCCTGACAGAAAATAAGTTGCGCGCCATAAAGCCGGTGGTATCAGTGTGGCCCACATCAGTCGGGAGGACTCGCAGGGAAGAGGTCGCAATCACACGGTTGAGGATAGGGCACTGTGCCCTCACTCACTCTTACCTCTTCACCGAAGAGAAGATCCCGCCCTACAGTGAGGATTGGGACTCTCCCATTACTGTGAGACACCTTCTGACGGTGTGTGATAAGTACCGTGCTCTGCGCATCCGGCTGAACATCAGGGGAGACCTAGGACACGTCCTAGGAGACGATCCTGATTGTGTCGGTCGGATAATGTTATTTTGAAAAGAGTCTTGGCTTTTTAACTTCTTGTGATCAACCATTATTTGGTGTTTTATCTTACGCCCATTTTAATGTCAGTTGTGTTGCTTTTATTTGTCTATTTAATTATTAATTTTAAATAACTTGAAATGGTGATGTTAGATTGACGTGGTGCTAATGACCTTAGTCGTCGAAGCACCCAAATCACCCAAATACTACTACTACTTGTAGCATCGTAGAACCGTAATGTAATCTTTGATTCTAAATGATTCCCATTCCATGTAGATTTTTTCTTTTTCTTTTAGAATGTGTCGGATCTCCATTGTAGAATCAAAGATCCAGTGTTCACGATCACTCTCATTGCTCTGTTGCTGGTGCACTTTCTTAAATTCTTCTAAAAACGTTTCTTTGGGTATTTTGTTCTCAATATTTTGTTCGAATATCTTGTCGATTACTTCTTCTACTTTAAAATGCTTAGGCACGTCGTATATCATTGATTAGTCATTACGACCTTTTGTATGTTGAGATCGACGAGATCAAGCAGGAGATGGGCTCTCAGGGGGTCACCGATGCTCGTCGACTCACTACAAAGCGCAACGGAGAAAGAGTAAACACGACATCTGTTGTACTCACCTTCGCGCGTGACCAGCTCCCCGACAAGGTGTTTGTCGGCTATGAATCGGTGCCAGTGCGGCCATTCCTACCGGCACCCATGCGATGTTTCCAGTGCCAGCGATTTGGCCACATGGCCACACGGTGCGAGGGCAAAGCCACCTGCCCCCGTTGCAGCCTGGAAAAGCATGAGGGTGCGGAATGCAAGGGTGACCCACTTTGCGTCAATTGCGACGGTGCACATGCGGTGTACTCATGCGATTGCCCAAAGATGATCGAGGAGTGAAAAGTAATGGAGATCAAGACGGTTGAAAAAATCCCGTACTTCGAGGCTCGGAAAAAGTACAGAGCACAAGTTGCTCCTACTTTCTCAAAGTCGTTCGCGCATGTCGCTTTTCAACCTATTGCCAAGGTCACCATCTCGACTCAGACAGAAGATAATGTGAGCCAAAAGACTAGTCTCAGTGCAGAAATCGGCCATGCCAGCTAAGGCCACAAATCCGGCAAATAAAACACAAGCCACCGGTCGGGGTTCTCCTAGGAAGAACCCCACTACAACCACCGCCGGGGCCACGCTAACGAAGCGTGGCAATTCAGTATCTCCCGGACCATCTGGTTTAGCCCGACTCAATCAACCGGAGTCAATGGAAGAGGACGAATGTCTCTCAGAGACAGAGATCCTCCGGGCTAGAACCAAAGGTAGGAGGAGAAATCGCATCAAGCGTTGATCCTCCAACTGTTTTACATTTTAAAATTAATTATTTAATTAATTAATTTATTTTTAAATTTTTATATTACTAATGGCTTTTACTTTGCAGTGGAACTGTAATGGTTTTTATCGGCGTAAGGAGGAGCTGATTGTTTTAATTCATGATTTTAACACGTCTTGCATGTTTGCAGGAGACTCATTTTAAAATAACGGACAAGGGCATTTTAAATGGTTTTAACGTTTTTAGACTGGACGACACCAGTGGCCAACGAGCCCAGGGTGGAGTGGCGGTTACTACTCGGGAGGCCCTTTACACCTCCCGAGTGCAACTCAGCACTCCCTTTCAGGCTGTGGCAGTGACCGTGCGTGCCCCCGAGGAGGTCACGTTGTGTAACGTTTATCTCCCGGAGAATGCGCCGGTCACCCGTTTTAACCTAGAAGCCCTTGTCCGCCAGCTACCTCAGCCTTTCATTTTAATGGGAGATTTTAATGCTCACGATCCTCTATGGGGAAGTGCTCGAGCTCAGTCCAACCGTAGAGGACGGATTTTATCCCATTTTATATGTGATAGTAACCTGGTTTTACTAAACAATGGGGAGAAAACCCGTTTTAACAGTTTTACTGGCGATATATATTTTTACGGTAGGATTACGTTTTAGTGCATCTCCAAAAACAACATAAAGCGTCTTCTTAGTCGAAATTCGGAGTTTTACCTTTGAGCTCCATGTCTCTATAATTTCGCAGCATCTTTTGGTTTTCTGTTCCAATTCGGTTCTTGAATTCCCTGGTACCGTGATGACTACATCATCCGCGTACGCTGTCCAGTTGCATGATTCGGATAGTTCTTGTCTTAGGAGTTCATTCATTCCAACATTCCATAAAAGAGGACCCAGAATTGACCCTTTAGTGATGCTTTTGGATGTTTGCATGTTATTTAATTCGATTTTTGTGTTCCTGTTAGTAAAATAACTTCTGATGAGAGCTACAATGGTTCCTGGAATTCCGCATGCTTTCAATTCTTTAATGCAGTGTGGCCACCTTAGAGAATCAAAAGCGGCTTCATAGTCTATAAATATGGCTAGTTTGTACTTGAAGTTTGCGTCTTTCAGTTCTTTTATGAGTTTTGATGCCGCATCTATGGTAGATTTGCCTCTTCGGAATCAATACTGGACGGGATGGTATAGGGTGTCTTCAGTGCATTCTTCTATTTTCTTTTTGATTATTTTCTCAAAAATTTTCCCTAACACAGGGAGAAGTGTAATCGGTCTGAAAGCTTTTGGATCTGAAGGGTCTCTATCCTTAGCCTTGGTTATTGTACAAAGGATACCTTTCTTCCACGCGTTTGGAAAATAATGGTTGTTACAGCAGTCTTGGTATATTCTTGTTAGGAAGCTCAAAATAATGGGATCTGCTGCCTGAATTATTTATCCATTTAGGTTGTGACAGCCAGGTGCTTTTTTAGGCTTGATGTCGTGAATGGCTGTGCAAACGTCCTCTTCAGTGATATTTATTCTTGTGCAGTTCATATCCAAGATTGAATCTGCTCTTATTTTTATTTGCTCCTCTGTTTCATCATTCTTTTGGTCTTTTGGAACCAGTGTGTTTAAAATATTTCGTAGAGTTGTATCAAAGAGCTGCACTTCTCCATCTTCTGTGTATTTTGATGAATACAATGTTGGGGTTTTCAGCTTTTCTCTGGACATTTTGTATATAATGCCCCACGGATTTCCCTTGAGGTTTTCTTCGGAGAACTTCTTCCAGCTTTTCAGTTTGCTTGCTTTTATTGCCTCACTATACGTAGATTTTGCTTCTGAGTACCTTCTCCAGTTGACCATTCGATCTTGTACATTTCCGCTTCTTTGTGCGGCTCTTCTCAAATTTCTGCATATTAATCTTAGTTTGTGTAATTTTTCATTCCACCATGGGGTGTCTTTAGTCCTGTTGTTTATAGTTGGAATTGATTTACTTGCCGCACTTTGAAGGGTTTTAGTCACTGCTGATACTCGGTTATCTATATTATTTTTCCCCGGTTCCCATAGAATTTTCTCGCATTTTGACCACGAGTCATTGCATAGTTCTTTCAGGAATAGGTTCCAGTTAGCTGCTCCAATGTTGTATCCTGGGAGTTTCCTGCTTTCTGAAGAGATTTCTGACCCGATTTGGAGGATGATCAATCTGTGATCACTGATACTTAGCTCCTGGTGTACACTCCATCAGCAAATATTTTGAACCAGCAAAGAGTTACAGAGAGTTAAATCAATATTTGATTTTTCGGAGTGGCGAATGGAACGTGAACGGCTGACCTGGTTCATTTATAATAAATAAATCTTCGGAATTTATTAAATCTTCGAGCATTCTGCCTCTGCCATTTGTTTCCTTGCTGAACCATATTTCGTTTTTTGCATTTGAATCTAGGGAGATCAAGATTTTCATATTATGAAATTTCCTTAGTAAATTTCTTAGTTCATTTAGATACGTGATAATGTCTTCAGACGGTGGCATAAACCAGAAATCAGGATCAGACGATCTTTATTCACCCGGACCTCAACTGCTGCGAAATGACCCGACGTGCAGTCTGTGAGATTTAGGACATCATAATTTCTATTAAGAATAATTATACTGGCCAAAAATCTTTCCTTTATTCTTACTGGACTAATTCTTGTATTTGTACCGAAACCTGGAATTTTCCATGTTTGGTCATTGGGGCTATAAAAAATATATGGTTCCTGGACGAGTAAAATGTCCAGGCCCATGTCCGTAGCAAATTTTCTTAGTTCATTTGTATTTAATTTTGCTCGTTGGAGGTTGATTTGTCCTACCTTGATTACGGCTGAGTTTTTAATCACCATAGTCAATGGATTCCATCAACCTGTCTAAGGCTTTCTTTGCACACGGACATTTTTTGTCTTCACTTGCTTTACGATTAGTGTCTTCGATGTTAGCCCTCTTGCAGTTGATACAGACAGCTGGAAGATTAAGGGATTCACACTTCCTGGAGTCGTGGTTGCCAGAACAATGATCACATGAGTCTTGCTCTTCATTGCATCGTTTGGCTGTGTGCCCGTGTCTTTGGCACTCAAAACAACGGCTTGCTGCTAAAAAGTCTCTTTCTCTAAACGAGGTAAAACCAACGTATACTCTTTTGCTATTCAACAGAATCTTTCTGCTATCTGGGTCAACTTCTACTACCCAGTTGACTGTGTGTTCATTCTTTTTACCAAACTTGAACATTGACTTAACATGACAATTTGGTAGGTCATTCTGTCTTCGAAAGGAATCCTCTAAGTCTTCTGACGTTATTTTTGCTTTTACTGCACAAACAGCTAATCTTGGTAACACCTTTGTTGGGGCCTTTACCTGAAAATTGCTATCAATCAGTGCCTGTCATGATTTTAGTTTCTCCTCAATGTCCGCACTTTCGGACTCTATTTTTATTCCTTTGTTCCTGGTTTTGTATACTCTTTTGATTTTGATTCCCAGTTTTTTAGGGTTTACTAACTCTAAAACCTTCGATTTTTTGTCCTCACTCGTTTCCTCTTCTGCTTTTTCATCAGTTGGGGAAACTAATACCGTGTAGATATTACTCGGTTTTTTTGCCAAAGGGTAATTTTACATTTGCTTGCTTTGGTTTTCCTGCCATAGCAGCATAACTAGGTTTTGTTTCTGATTCTTGTAAAACTTCTTGTACTGCTTGCTTGATTGATACTAAATTTACAGGATTTGTTTCTGCCATCTCCAGCTTTGTAGTAAGCTGGATATTTGCCTTCGCCACTGAGAAAAATGTGGCCCGAATTGCATTTAAACCATCCAGTAATTCTCCTTTTCTACTTGCTGTAATTTCATTTGTTTTCCCTATTCGTTGATTCAACGCATGCATCTGATCGTCAAAACTCTCTTGGTCCTCTTGCATCTTCTACTCAAAGGCTGACGCCGTCGCCTGGGTTGACCCATCCATTGTCCTGGGCTCTTAAACCGGCTTTTGCCGGGAGCGCCTTAGGAACTTTTCGCGCTTTTACACTTCTCTGGGGTGACTCCCACTGTCGCAGTCCACCGCAGTCAGCCACTCTTAGCCGGCCAAGGGCCGTTGCCCGCCCGGGAGCCTCGTGGAGGCGGTGGCAGGACTTAAAGTTCCTTAGAAAGGAAAGAAGGGGTGTGACTAAGGGGGAAGATAAACAGATTCACGCACTTCTTCCTAATTCCAGGTTTCGCCCTGGTGCTAGCACGATTGCCCTCTGATCGCTATTTGCCTAAACAGCACTCCCTCCATCAACAGCGGGTGCGGGGTATTCGAACCCCCGCAACAAACCACACTGTTGGCCCATCCCGGGCGTAGATAGGGACAGTTGATACGTGGGTCCTCCACGCAGGAGCTCCACCTTCCACCGGTATTCGAACTTCCGCTCATGACCGGAGAACGGAAGGCTGCGGGAATAGGAAGGGTAAGGGAGAGAGGAAGCTTCCGGCCTCAGAGTCATAATTAGGCTAAGAGGACAAACGGAACGCGAAACAACTTTTAATCACTAGCATTTGCTGCGGTGAGTCCTATGAATAAAAAAACACCAGAACGACAAATGGTCTCTCTTTGCCTCGTTGCCTCGTGCCTGAGGTTACCCAAGTCGCACATTAGGCACCAAATTAATGGGACCACCAGTGAAGTTACTAAGGGTATCACATCTGTCCTGCTTTACACATTCCTGAAGGAGGTCCTTCAGTGGCACAGGCCACCTTGGGACCAGGCAACTGAGTTCAGCTCGGTTGTCACGATACTCGGGACGGTCGTACACTCGGTGCTCGACCGTATCAGAAACCGAACAGGTGGGGTACTCAGGGTTCCCCGCCTCTCCAGCACGGTGTAGGTACGAGTAGTAATTACCATGACCGGTGAAGACCTGCGTCAGCTTACTCTTCATCCCGACTGACATGGTCATTCGGTCAGTAACTGAGGGGAGAAACTCGTGAGTTAATCTCCCCTTGCTTGATTCATCCCACTCTTCCTGCCAGCGTCGTAATGTTTCGGCTCTTAGAGTATGCAGGAGCCTTTTGAGGGCCCTCTGCTCATCTCCCAGCCTGACAATAAAGTAATACGCTGATCCCGCCTTTTTGAACTCAGTCCGTGCCTTCCTTACGAGTAACTCGTACTGAACCGGAATTGTGCCAGTCAACACCGTCAGGGCTTCCTTTGAGACACTGCGATAGCTCCCTGCAACAGCAAGGAGACAATACCGCTGAGCCTCACTCAACTTCCGGGCAATCCGACAGTTCTCAACTATTCGGTTACCCCAAACCTCTATCCCGTACCCTAGAATGGGGAGAGCCACACTCCTATAAAGGATACTGTGACTCCTGGGGATGCGATTTCCAAACCGTACCCGACAGTCTTCTGACAGCAGAGAAGACGACTCTAACCCTTTTCACCACCCTGTGCACATGCGGCATGAAGGTTAAACCCTCATCAAGTATCAACCCTAGATACTTGACTTCACGACACCTTGTGATGACCGATCCATCCAGTCTCAGTACGGGATCCCTTTTGAGTTTCCCACCGTCAACTGAATAGACCGTCTTCTCCTTCGAAATGACGAGTTTGCTCCTCTTGGCCCATGTTGAGAGTTTAATCAAACACTCGGCGGCTAGTTCCTCTAGTTCTCTACGACTATCTCCATGGATAATTACTGCCGTATCGTCAGCATAGGCCACTAACTCGCAATTCCTGGGATAGTCCACGCGGAACATCCCATTCATTTCAACGTTCAAGAGTAGTAGCCCCAGTATACTTCCCCGCGGAGTTCCTCTAGTGAGGAATTTTCTCGCTACTGAATAATTCGTGCGAAGGACCACTTTCCTACGCTCGAAGTAACTCCTGATAAGGCCAACTATATTACAAGGAGCTCGTGAATGACGACTGGCCACCACAGTGAGTCAAATGCAAGGCCGTACCCAGGAAAAGATTTCGGGGGGGGGGTTAAAGCACCGGGGGGGTCTGGGGGCCCAGCAAAAGGGGGGACCGGAAAATTTTCATAATGTAAGTGTCAAATGACACATTTTTAGGCCTTTTTTAACTCTTAATTAACAAGAGTTTGGAGGCAAAAAAGTATGGTTTGACTCGAGAATTTTGAAATTTAATTGTGAAAATTAAAAGATAGACAATACAAGTAGACTCAAATAGTTAATTGTTAATTACATAAATGTATCTTTAGAAAACGGTAAGTCAAAACAACAAAATCTAAATTACAAAATCCGATCTTCTGTTCTTTTTTCTGGCGAATTCATCGATCACTTTGTCTGTTGAGATTTGATGGCTTCTGTGTACAGACATGAGAGCCAGCCCACTTAGTTTGTCTTGTCCACACGCGTTTCTCAGGTAAGTCTTCAATCGTCGAAGCGTGGAGAATGTCCTCTCAGCAGTAGAAGTGGTCACCGGCAAAGAAGCAAATATTTTCAGTAGCGTGAATATGTTAGGGAAAAGTTCCCTATTACATTCGCTTAAGGCCTCAATGGCACAAGAAGGCTTGTCGTGTTCCATTTTGCTTTCCCAAAACAATTTCCACAATGAGTACTCAGCAGATACAAGCTCTAGATCAACCATATTTTCATATAGTTTCAAAGATTCAAAATCTATTGCCTCAGTTATTGAGGTTGGTATAAAGCACTGAAGTGTTCCTAGAAGCGCTTTGTGGTCGCTGAATCTGGATTTGAGCTGATCTATGAGATCGCCTAGGATCGGGATTGCCACAGCGATTCTAAAATAGGTTTCAGGGTCTTTAGTAGAGTAGTTACTTCTATGGCGTTGGCGAGGAGCGAGTCTTGGTAAATGAATTTCTTCACCAACATCATGCATTAAAGTTTCAGCTGTTTGGAAAATACTGGAAACTCAAGATCGATTTTTCTTAGGATGTTTTCGAAGTGGCCAACAATATTTTCAATATGGTCAACTGCAGACTTTAGGTCACAATTGGGGGACTGAAGCAATTTGCACACTGATATTGTGGCTGAGAATATGTTTGCCAATAAACAAAGGCACACTACAAATTCACCGTCAAGCATGGACTTCAAGAAGGACGAAGCTTTAGAAGATGTCTCAATATCCGGACTTTCACTAACACTTTCTAGAGTTTCAACAATAGCTTTAAAGATCTCTTTAAACTTAAGCAAGCTGTTGTGATTCTCTACCCATCTGGTTTCGCACATTGCTGTTAAAGTTGCCCATTTATTATTAGGAAAGTTTGATTTTATGGAGGTTTGCAATACAGCTGTTCTCTTTGGAGATGCTTTTATAAAGTTTGTGACAGCTTTTACGGTTCCAATGCAGTTTCTGGCACATAGGACACAGCAGGAGTGGCATAAAGCCAAATTCAGAGAATGTGAACTGTAATGGACATAGAGTGCTTGAGGAAAGGTTTTTTTAACTATTGCCTGCACCCATTTGAATGAGCCCTTCATGGCAGCGGCCCCATCGTACCCTTGACCTATTATGTTTGTCATCTCCACTCCTAAGTCCTTTAGAGTTGACATAATTGTGTTTTCCAGCGCTTCTCCCGTAGTGTCGTCAGCTTTGACAAAACAAAAAATCTTCCTTGCAAATAAAGAAATTAGGTCTTTCTGGTTTAGTATATCTTACACAAATTGAGACTTGCTCATGACCAGTTATATCTGCTGTTTCGTCAACAAGAACTGAAAATGCCTTAGAATTATTAACATCTGTCACAATTTCTTTCTGGATTAATTCCCCGCATATGTTGATCAATTCATTTTGAACTTTAGGACTCGTGTACAATGCATTCAAGGAAGCATTTTCTGCGTGTCTTACTAAATTTTGATGCCCACACTTGAGTCTCATCCTTAAAAGCGCACGAAAATTACCGTCGTTTAAAGAAGGCTCTTCATCATTGATTGATATTGGCCCATGATCATTCGTGCCTCTTAATGCTAACTCTTGCCGGCCACAGAGTTTTATTGTGTCTACAATTGATGAAAGTCTTTTCCTGTTATCTTCCACTTGTTTCTTTCTACTTGAATCCATAATATTCCTTATATCAGAGTTTAAATCACTTTTTGTTTTCAAGAAGTTGTTGCCAATTAGTGTACAATCTTTGTGGTAGCCATGCGACTCGTGGGTTTTAAATGATTCCAAAGCGTCCTTCCATTTTGTAAAAGGCTCTTTCACTAGGGATTTCAATGTTTGATTACATCCTTTGCCTGCACATTCTTTGGAGAATAAAACACAATATTTACAAAAAGCACCATCACTTTGAGTATATACCAGCCAAGGGAAACGAGTCAACCACTGTCTTTGAAAACGAAGATTTCTTTTTCCACTTGGAAATTGGAATGTATTTTCTGGAACCCAAGGAGAAGTTAAAAGATTATATTTGAGGTCTTCATCCAAATTAGAGTTTACATATCTACCGATATCCAAGGGATGTAGATGAGATTTTTCATTTTCCGCGTTTTCGTCAACTCTAGTCTCTTGATGCAATGTAGGGGTTGAGTCCGATGTAGATGCAGAATCAAGAAAACTATTACTACTAGGACTGTCAAGTGTACTTGTTTTTCGAGTTTTTGTAAAAAAGGTCAAAAGTGAAGGTTGCCCTTGGGCTGCTTGGGCAGGTCGCTTCGCCATCTTCTTCTTAATTTGGCCCCTAAAAAAAATAATGCTAGAGACTAGAATATTTTCAAAGCCTACTGCATATATATATATATAAATAAATACGGCACCCAGCTACCTAGCGCTGACGAAACGGAGCGCATCTCCAAACTTCATCTTTAAAAATGTATTTATATATTACAATTTTCTGCAATATCAAAAGAATTAATAAAGGTAGCCTATAAGGTCGTGCAATGGCTTAAATGTGTTGCCTTTACATTACCTTTCATAATTTTTTTATCAAAGAATTCAATTTTAAAAATATAGATATATACAGGTCTATATTTTTTCTACACAAATCCCATCACATATTAACATCATTCCTAATATAACTTAAGAACGGCATAATATCAAAAATTTGACGAATTAGGATAAAACCAGACTTTCCATATTGTAATTAGTTTTAGTAAATTTTATAATCGGCAGTGAATCAACCTTAATAAATATTTAATATTGTATGTAGAGAAATTTGTCTCATCGAATATTATATTTTTATTTTATTACAATAAGTTTATTTTTCAAGAAATTCCAAAAGGTAAATCTAGGTAGGCCTACATATTGAAATGGTTCCTCCCCTACTGAGTGACAAATGGACTCACCCAATCCCGTATACAACACGGAGCGCCCTGCTAGCCCGCTCCTAGTAACTCCACTAAGTAACAAACTTCAATTATCAAGGTGGCCGTGTAATGTATAATATATTAAGCAAATCATTTAGGCCATCTTTTCAAGAAACATTTTTGTTTGTAAAAATATGGAAAGTAAAAATTGTCGGAGCGGACAGCAGCCAATTACTGAATAAGTTTTAGGCCTATCGAATTTCGAAACATGTGCTTTCAAAATAAAAATAATATTCACCCTTAGTATATATATATCAAGCAAAAGCCTTATGACTTATCGTAACTACATAAGGAAACATATTATCTTACCTTGCATGTGTTGTCTTCAGAGTCAGAGAACTATAGAGAACTTGTGTGCATCTAGCTACTAGCACTAGCAACAGAAGATCTAAACTAAAAAACAAATTAAACTAACCAACTGAACTGAACAGTGAAACAATTCCACAGAATCAAATAACGCAACGCCCAACCGGCTCAACTGATGTAGTGATGTAAATGAATCACAGACGAAATGGCGACGGCGACGGGTTTGCTTCTATGGACGGCGAGTGACAGGAAAGTGACACTAGCGCTAGCCTAGTACTGGTGGGCGGGATAGTGGTCAGAGAGAGAGAGACATTAGCGAATAGCGATACACCACACCTCTTACTACTTACTGCGTTACCACAGAGTAAAGATATACAGAGAGGACAGATGGCGCTGAAAGCGGTAATCGCTCATTGCGCATTTCGCCATGTTCTAAATGAGTGAATCGGGGTTGAGCAGTAGGAAGCGAAGCGAGCGTTGTTAAGGTCTAGGTTGAGAGTTAAGGAATTTTATAGATAAATCGCGTTTCATCAACTATTTCACGAAATTAACATTGTGACTGGTATGGAAGGGACTCAAGGAAAATGATTGAGGAGACGAGTAAAACAAGAAGAAGCGGTTTTGCTTGGTGCTCAGCCATAAATTGCAAGAACAACTTGGGAATGGCGGAAGAAAAGAATAGTTTCTTCAGTTTCCCGAAAGACCCTGTGAGGTAAGTTATTTCATAAATGTTTACTGGTCACCCATTTGGATTGAAACATTTAGATTTTTTCTGTTTCTACACGCTGGTGAATTGAAATAGCGGAAAAGGTTTGATAACAACATGTGTTTATGATGCAGGTGCAAAGAATGGGTGATTCGTTGCCGTCGGTTGGATTTGGAAAGCAAGACCCCCAGTTATCAGCATAACAGCTGCAGGATTTGTAGTGTGCACATTGAAGGGATAATGTTCCGTAATTAAAAAAAACGATTGCATGGCCATGCGTTCCCTAATATATTTGATGTGCCTAATCCTTCACCGACCATGGCCTGCCAAAGAAAATTTCCGAAGCAAAGGCATGATGCTTGTGCGGAGAGTGCTGAAGGTCAGCTACTATGAAGTTATCCGTTGATGTATGTTTCAAAACGTTAGTTTATCGGATGAGCAACATGTGAGATATGCGGATGTACATTTTTTATAATGTTTGTGTATGCCTTTTCAAAATATGATATGACCTGGCAGCTGCTTGTCAATTTAGACAACTTCACACACTTTGATGTAATTATGATACTGCGCAAAATCTCAGCTTTTAAACCGTAGTTACTATCGTTGTACTGTAATTATATTTTTGTTTTATAGTTGTTATTTAGTGTTGAAACAAAGTAGTACAAAACATTTTTGGAGTCCATTGAACTGAGATTAAACAATCTGGAAATAGTCGAGAGAAATATACATGGTATTGGCCTTATAGTATTCCTATTTTATCATTTATTATACATTTTTTTCTTGATGCTATCACTCAGTTCTGCTATAAGTTTCATAAATATTGAAAAACTCAAGAAATAAGATGATAGACTCTCAGCTGATGAATCATTAACAGTTTCATCCAATGGATAATATGCCTATATCCATGAAGTCTGAATTTTATAGCATTGAAGTAAACCTATGGGAAATAGGAATGATTCTTTTAAAATTACTGAGCACTTGTAGTTTTTCCGATGTAATGTGGTTATTCCACAGGAAGGGCAACTGCCAAAAATTGGTAATAGTGACCTGCCGGGATCCAGTCCAAGTGGACCATGTGATGCTGATATCATCAGCAAGTTGAAGAAAGTCATAAATAGGCAGAGGTTTAATTTAATCGTTTGAAGAAGAAAAGTGAAGTTTTGATTCAGCAGCTAAAGACTGCTGAAAGTAATAATTCATTGGAATCTGTACGCAGCAGGTATTCACAGAAAAAGTAGAAAGATAGACAAGGTTAATGCTGTACACATTATGTAGCAACCCAAAAAATCGATTGCTTGCTTGATTTTGTGAATTTGATTGAAAAGCTTGATTTTGTGATCAAAATAAACTTATATTATTCAAGGAACTTTAGTTGTGTAATTAATTTTATGGCGTATTCTCTGTTTCCTTTTCCCTTCTTCCTTACAATATTTGCAATATGTCCAAGATGCAGTATGTGGCAGTATTATTCTATTCCATGCGTAAAGGGGAGTATAACTGGAATATTTATTGGCAGAGAGTTTGCTCCTATTACCTATGTAGGCTGATAATAACTGGGATCTAAATTAAATAATGTAAGTAAAGTGGCAAGTTTTAATTAGAGAATAATGAGATCTCTCTACTGCATCGCCTGTAGCACATATTATGGACATACTTTTCTTTTAATGCTTTGGTTTAATCCGAATATGTCATTATTCACTTTATGTCATGTTCAGGTCAACAGCAGCTGTGGAAGGTTTTACTGTTTTACTTTTGTATGGCTAGGTAGGCTCATGGCAATTATTAATACTATATTAAATTTTGATATAATTGTAGATCTTTCTGTACGTGATACTCATGCTAATGTGGTTATGTTGTATTCAAGGCACTAATAAAACAACCGTGAACTTCATATTTCAGCTATTAATGTTATGATAGGCGAAGTGACTTTGTGGAATCATGACAAGTTGAAGAATAAATCACTGCTATTTTCCACACTTTTTTGATAAACTGACTGGTTTCAGTGTCTATACATCATCATCAGAGTGTGTCAACATGTCCAAGTACAGTTGGTGTCTAAATTTATAGGACTGGATATGGGGGAGGGGTTGTATAACATCTAATCTCTCCTCATCTCTAAGCTCCTCCTTCAACCCCTCATCCTCTACCCTGAAATATGACGCCAATTCTACTTAAACATGTATTCCAACTCTCATAATGATGTTGAGGCATTGAAACCGGTCAGTTTATTAAAAAAGAGTGAAAAATTACAAAAGGATTTCTTCTACAACAATTTCAGGTAGTTTCCACAGGAGAAGGTGAGATCTCCACTGAATCCATTGTTGCTTATAGAATGGGAGTAATTACGAAGAACTTCACTTACATCCATAAAACCATGACGACTAATAATCCAATTTCGTCCAGAATTCCTATCCTCTTCCTCCCTCTTCCACGCTTCCCCAGCGTTCTCCCCTCTATCACTCTCTTCAACATGCCCTCTCCTCTCAAAACCTCCTCCATCTATCTCTTCTGCCTTCTCCGAACCTCTGCCACAAGCTTCCTCTCCTCTCCGACCATATTCAATACCTCCTCGTTCGTCTTCCTCGCCATCCAGCTCACCTTCTCCATCCTTCTCCAAACCCACATCTCAAACGCCTCAAGTCTACGCACATCCTCCCTTCGCAATGACCAAGTCTCCGACCCATATAGCGCCACGCTCCATATTTAAGTTTTCACCAGCCTCTTCTTTACGTCTCTTCTCAGACGTAATCCCTCATCAATTCCCTCCTCTTCGAAAATGCTTCTTTAGCGAGCGCATTTCTGCTTCTGATGTCCTTATACATATTGCATTAAACTACTGGTATAATGACGGTAATTTGAGAGTTAATACGCCAATTTTTCATGTACATAAAGTCGCAGGCGCTTGAGTTGTTTCGAATTTCCCGCATATTTCACTTATTTTCAATATGGCCGCCGCGCGCAATTTCCATTACAAGAATACAATGGTATAGTCGCCTAGTGTCCTCTCTGTATATCCCTACTCTGTGGCGTTACTGCGTTGGTTGTGAGCATCAGAACAGGCGCTATGCGGGTGGCTGCGAGTAGAGTAGGCTATTATAGGCAGGCTGTTTTCACATGTACGCTTCTCTCTCGTGATGCATCAGCAAGGTCAGTTGCCAGTTCAATGCATAAACACCATTAATTAAATGATGCAGTACTTTCCTACTTACAGATAGCAAAATATCGAGAAAATTGTATTATCTTTAATTCAGGAAAACGTGTTTGAAAATACTTATTTCTGGAAAATTTCGGGGGGGTTTCAACCCCTCTGACCCCCCCCCCCCCCCGGGGTACGGCCTTGGTCAAATGCACCACGGAAATCCTCAAAGATCACCAGAGTGTACTTGCTCGTCCCACTCTTGATGCTACTCACGACTCGCGAGATCGCATCAATTATGCTCGTTCCATTCCTGAAGCCAAACTGATTGGGGCGGAATAGATCAGACCCTTGTACGTATTCCAATAGCGTGGCTTTAATGTCCCGCTCGAACACTTTTCCCATTTCTGGGAGAAGCGTGAGAGGCGGTATGACCTCGGGTCACCAGGATATCTGTCCTTCCCTTTCGAAAGTACACAGAGCTTTCCTACTTTCCACATTTCAGGAAAGTATTTCGCCGTAAAGCAGTCATTGCAAAGGCGGGTGAGTTCTCCCCGCAACAGCGGTTCGACCTTCCGGATCAAGACCCCATTGATCCCATCAATGCCAGGAGCCTTATTCAGTTTGATGAGACTCGCGGCCTTCTCAATCTCGCGCTCCGTAAAGGGATTGGCTGACGGGGTTACACCGTCATCGTTTGCTTCTGCTCTCAACGCCAGTTGGCATCCATCGTCCCGATCATCATCTGGCATCAGGACTTTCAGCATATTCGCCAGCGTTCCATCAGTCAGCATTACCTTACCGTCCTCCCCTGTTGCTGCGTGCAGAATGACTGGCTTTTTGAGCTTTTCCGCGGCGAGCCTATACACAAAACCCCAAGGGTTCTGCTCAAGGTCTTCTTGGGAAAACTTTTACCAAGATTTCCGTTGTCTCGTCCTCACCTTACTGCTATATATTCGCCTTGCATCACAAAAGCTCTGCCAGAGGAATTCTCGACCCTGAGGATCCCGACAGTTCTGAAAGAGTTTCCTCTTTCTTCGAAGCTGCCTTTTCATTCTGCTTAGATCAACAGTCCACCAGGGAATTTTTGACTTGGGAGCCATCCTCGGAGGGATGGCCTTTTCTGCTGCCGATACTAGAACGTGTCGAAACGCTTTGGACCTTCGTTCTATGGACTCCGGTGTTGCTTCTTTAAGCAATACCTCGAACTCATGGAGTCCAATCTCAACAGTCTCTTGAAACTCGGTCCATCTTGCTCTGCAGAGTTTGAACCTCCGTTCGAGCTCCATGTACCGTGAGACTGGCCTGAAATCGAAGATAATCAGACGGTGGTTCGACACACTTCGATGCTCGTGCACACACCAGTTCCCAACTCGTGAGTGCGCCCTTCCGTTCACCAGCGTTAAGTCGATATTTGATTCCCCGTTCCTCGTGGCAAAGGTTGACGGGTAACCCGGCTCGTTCATTATGTACAGTTGGAGTTCAAGTGCTCGCTCTTCCATGTCCCGACCACGCTGGTCATGGACACGATCGAACCAGACTTCGCTCCGCGCGTTTGCGTCCGTACATACCACAATTAAGTGGTCACTGAACTCACCAACAATCTCCCCAAGCAGGTCTAGAAATGGCTTCAGTTCCATTCTGGGAGGACAGTACAAGCTAACCGCTATGGATGCATCGGTACCTACTCGTACCTCAGCGGTTGCGACGTGCGTCGTCGTGTACCGTCCAATTGGCAGCTGGTCAATTTCTCGATCTACGCACACTAATCCAGCATAGAACCTATTCCCCATCCCATCGGGAACTATTTTTGTTCCCAGTCCTTGCCCTGAGATTCTCCAGCGGAGATTCCCGTCCGGGCAGGAGTAGGGTTCTTGCACAAAGAATAGGTCTACCGCCAAATTTGCAGCATGGTCCCGCAGCTCTGCTGTTGACAGCGTACCGTTGTTTAAATTTAGCTGACCTATTTTTATGCTACGAAGATTTGAAATGAGCTTACGACTCATAGTCGATCGAGCTCATTATTTGCGCCACCCGTCGCGACATGACAGGGCATTTCGAGTCCGAAGCTTCATGTGCCAAGTCATCAAGCTTCGCCCGCTTGTAATTGGCGCAACACGGAGTTTTGGACTTCTCAGAGCAGTCCCGGGTGTCGTGCGCCCCCGCGCAGTGGTTGCATGTACTATCTTTTTCTGTGCATATACCTGCCATGTGGTCGAGCCCTTGGCATTTATAGCACCGTAAGCCCTGCAACTTGTCGTCGACCCTGAAAGAGCCGAAACCGATGTACACTCTACCATAGTCCAGAACTCTTTTGCGTGTGCAACCGTCAACCTCCAAAACCCAAGTGGTGGTTTCAGCCTCCTTCTTCCCGTATCGGTAAAGGGGCTTTACATGTGCGGCCTCGCCAAGGTCGTTTTGGCGGATGAGCTTCTCTCTCAGGGTTGCCCCGTCAAGATAGCTTTTTACAGAGAAGATAGCTTTTTACAGAGAAGATAGCAAGCCGTGGCTTGTTCTTCTCTTCCTGCTGCACAGTGAGTGAACCCTTCTCACCAAAGAAGGTTTTCGCCGTCTGCAGTTTCTCAAGCAGACCCTTTGACTCTGACTCAATCCGCACACCGTTGCTTCGGGTTTTAGTCACTCGCTTGATTTTAAGTCCTAGCTTACCGGGATCCACCGATTTCAGCAACATTTGCTTAGTCTCCTCATTGCTTTTGCTTTTATCCTTAGGAAATATAACCGCAACCTCCGTTCGAGACGGGGCTGGCACAGATTTCCCAGCAACGTGGACCCGCTGGGATGCAGGTTTCGCGACCATTTCCGCGAAGCTAGGTTTATTCTGTGTTTTTTCCATCGCGGTTTTGATTTCCTTTCGCACTTCACCCGTAACATCGGCGCGCCCTCGGTAGTATTCCATTTTAGCTACCACGGCGTTATGCAGCTTCTGCATTTTTCCCATCATGCGGGTTAACTCTCCTTTCTTGGCCTGCGAGATCTTACTTTCACTCGCGATCGCCAGGGTCATAGTCTGCACCAAGCATGTATAGTCGGGAGTCTCCGGGACTGCAATGGGGATCGCCGACTCCCTCACCGACTTCTTGGGAGCCGTCGGCTCGCCAGGAGTCGCTTTGGGAGCCTTCGTATCCCTGGATGGCTCCATCGGGCTCTGCGATGTTTCTCCATCCGGCCCTTCGGTGCCTTTTTGTCGCTCCATGGGTATCAGGGACTCTGACATGTTCCCCTGGAGCTCACTCCCCCCACCACGGGAAGGTAAGGCTGGGGCGGCGCCCGGCCCGCCAAGGAAGGTTTCTCCGCTGGCTTTGGTTGCCTCTTTGTCACTTTGTCTCTCGGGTGCTTATGCAGCACCAGTCAATGCAAACTTTCGTTTGCTGTATAGCCTGCCCGTAGGCAACTAGGTTAAACGGCCTAGTCCTAGTGGTTCCTGCGTTTAGCGGCGCAGGGCCTAGCCTTGGCGGTTGGTGCGGGGATCCGACTCCCGCAACTTACCAAACCGCCACCCCATGGGGGGAGGGACAGCTGTTACGGGGGTAAACCACCACGGGCCCTCCTTCCTCCCCCCCTGGACTATAAGCCTTCGCTTATTCCAGGGGCCCGCTATTCTTTACATGATTCATCTCGTTTATAATGAGTGCAACTCTTTTTTTCGCTAGTTTTACTAGCCCGCTGTCCCCCTCCCCTTTCACCGTGGTGAAAGGATCATCGGGAAGTTGCCTCAGTCCGTTCTGTTTCAGTTCTTGTTTCTTGGTCTGATGCTTTGGTTCGCTTGACGTTCATCTCACATATGCTCCACGGCCTCCGAGATCCCCTCGGCGTGAGGGGATTCAGCGACCGCTTCCCGGCATTTCTTCTCACTTTTGGGCATTATTTATCGTTCCATATGGTTGTCCCGATTCGAAGATCTTTTTTGCAATTGCAATTTCGTTGGCCATTAGCTTGAAGCAGTCCCATATTTCTGGTCTGATCAAGTTATTTCTAGTCCATGGTAAATTTTCTTTATTAAGCCTTAATTTTGTGTCTGTTCTTATAGAATCGTAGGCAGTGCATTCTGTTAATACGTGCCATGAATTCTCCGTTTCGTTTCCACATTGTATACAATTTTTGTCCGGTATTAGGTTAAATTTGTTAAGATTTTCTGCGAAATTACCGTGTCCTGTTAAAAATTGCGTTACATTGTGATCCAATTCTATGTGACTAGCGTCTAGTCTATCCTTTATGTTTGGAAAGTATAGTGATGTCTCCCTTCCTTTGGAGCTGCGGTCCCACCTTCTTTGCCACTCCTGGATACTTTCTTCCCTAATTGTTTTCCTACTGTTTGGATCGTCAGCCTGCTCTTTCCTGTTTACATATTTTCTTCTGCGTTCCTTTATAAGTAAGTCAATAGGTAATTGTCCTGCGATCACCTGAAGAGCCTCTGTAGATACGGTTCTATAGCTTCTTGTGATGATTAGTAGTGGAACTCGCTGCGCTCGTAGTATTTTTTCTTTGCTCTTCATTCTTTTGGCGATTTCATTATGCCAAGCTTCCCCGCCATATGTGATAATAGGTACTGCTAGTCCTTTATACAGTCTTATTAATGATTTATAGTAATTTCCTTTGTTCTCTTTTGCAAGTTGATTTAGTGGTAGAAATATTTCTTTTGTTTTAGTGATTACCTGTTCGCAGTGTGTTGAGAATTTGAGTTGTTCTACTATAACCCCAAGGTACCGAGTATTCTTCTGATATTTAACTTTTTTATTCCCCATTTTTATAGTAGGTTGTCTTCTGAATTTACCTTTCAGAAGCGTGCTAAACGTTTTCTCCTCAGAAAACTGCAATTTTCTGCTTTTGCCCCATGTTATTACTTGTTCGGGTGCCTTTTCCCCTTTTATCTCCAGTTCTTTCCTAGAGTTCCCTCGTATTAATATAATCCCGTCATCCGCGTGCGCTGCAGCTGTTATGCCATTTTCCCATTCTAGGTTTAGGAAATCATTGAAAATAATATTCCAGAGTGTGGGTCCTAAAACCGACCCTTGGGGGCATCCTTTGGTTGCTATCTTAGTTGTTTTGATACCTTCAAACTCGAGAGATATTTCTCATATTTCAAAGTAATTTTTGATAAGTCTATAAATGTTCTTGGGACAATCCATTTTCTTTAGTTCCCATAAAATATTTGGCCACCATGTGTTATCGAAGGCACCTTTAATGTCTAAGTATATGCTTAGAACATATTTTTCTTCTGATTTCGTTACATCTTCGATAAGTTGATTTATTGCATCTACAGTGCCCTTGCCTTTGACGAAGCCAAATGGAAGGTTATTAATGACTTGTTTCATTCCCATGAATGCGGTAATTCTGTTGCAAATAAGTCTTTCAGCAATTTTTCCCAGCGTCGGTAGGAGGGTTACGGGTCTATAGGAGTTTGGTAGCGTTGGGTCCTTTCCTGCTTTAGGAAACACCTTGACTAATCCTATTTTCCATGGATCCGGAAAAATACCTGTTTTCAACATTCCGTTCATAACTTCTAGGAGAGGAGATCGTATTCTTGAATATGCTCTCTTTATTATTTCTATCTTGATTCCATCATATCCAGGAGCTCTTCCGTTATGGCTTGCCATCACTGAGCTAGTTAATTCTTCGTCGTTGAAAACTGGAACGTCTTCTCCGTTGCTATCCTCTTCCTGCGTAAGCTCTCGAATCCTCTTCTGTTCGGCCGTGTCTTCTTCCGGATGATCATCAGGGAGTAGTGTTTTCAAAAGTAAGTTCGCTGTTTCTTGTATACTTTGAGTGTGCTCTCCTTCTTTCTTTTGTAGTGTCACTGGGATTGTGCTTTTCTTCTTTCCTCTTATAAGCTTATAAGCTTTGCACTCATAGAGGGGAGGGACAGTAATCGCAGATAAATAAAATCTGGGGGTTACACCATTAGAGCTGGTTCCTGGTCAGCTTGGACCTTACCCGGTTGATCTCTAAGGGGGAGAAGGATTCTGAGTCCAAAGGGTTACGGGAATGGGGGAAAGAAAACGACACAATCACCCCATAATTAGGGGAGACTACGTCTGAGCGAAACCCTTCACCGGGTGGTCCGAACACCCGGCAGGCGAAATTTCTCTCCCGAAGGGTTTTTGGACAGACACAATTGTGTTAGTGTCCCTCTGACCCTTCGAGCTCGTAGCCTTAACCCCCTTGAAGGGATCCTCTGCCACTATGGGGGCAGGTGGATGGCTCGTTCTTTGTTCATCAGAATCCAACCGTGGGTTCCACCTCCCTTTGGAGTACTGGTCCAGCAATCTTCTCCGAAAAACCAGTTTACGAAACCTTTGGCAGAATCCCTGCGCCAGAGCCCGTTCAGCTACCAAGACCCGGCACCACCCAGCACCGCGAGGAGACTCCAGCCCACGGGAGTGCCCCCAGTTCATCAGAATCCAACCGCGGATTCCGCCTCCCTACAGAGTGCCGGTCCGACAATCTTCTCCGAAAAACCGGTCCGCACCCCCCAGACAACATCCCCACGCCAGCGCCGGGCCGGCCACCGAGACTCGGCACCCATCTTGCACCGCGGGGAGGGCGGGTTGACTTTCCAGATATGGTAACCGGCCGAACGGGCGGCCTGGGTCCCAGCGGTCTGGACTTCGCAAGATAGGGGGGAGGGACAGTTAGAGGGACCTTAGAAATGCCTCCAAAGGGGGTTCTTCTGGGGTCGACCTACTAACCGCGCTTCCCGTTAGGGAAACGCTAGGGGGGCGCCTGAGCAGAGCTCTTAATCCCCCTTTATGCGCCGGTGCTCAGAAGAATCAACTGATGACTCGGCCGTTTCCTCGTTGCCTCGTCCGCTCCATCCTTTTTTCTCTTTTCCTCTTTTTCTCTTTTCCTCTTTTTCTCGTCCTCTATGCACAGTTTTCTCTTGTCTCGTTTTCTCGTTGTCTCGTCCTCTTCCTTTTTCGTCTCTTTGTCCCGTTGTCTCTTCCTCTTTTTTGAGCTCGCCCTTGAGCTGCTGTTTTTGCTGCCGTTGTCTCGCACACTTCGTAGCATTTCTTTGTCTCTGTCTTGTGCACTAGTTGCCTCGTTGTCTCTCTCTGGGTGTGTTTCAGGCTTGTTTTGGTTTTCTCTTTGCCTCCTTGTCTCGTTCCAGGGTACCCAATTCACACGTTAGGCCCCAAATTAATGGGACCACCAGCGAAGTTACTAAGGGTATCACATCTGTCCTGCTTTACACATTCCTGAAGGAGGTCCTTCAGTGGCACAGGCCACCTTGGGACCAGGCTACTGAGTTCAGCACGGTTGTCACGATGCTCGGGACAGTCGTACTCTCGGTGTTTGACCGTATCAGAAACCGAACAGACGGGGCACTCAGGGTTCCCCGCCTTTCCTATACGGTGTAGGTACGAGTGTTAATTTCCATGACCGGTCAAAACCTGCGTCAACTTTCTCTTCATCCCGAATGACATGGTCATTCGATCAGTGACTGAGGGGAGAAACTCGTGAGTTAACCTCCCCTTGCTTGATTCATCCCACTCTGCCTGCCAGCGACGTAAAGTTTCGGCTCTTAGAGCCGAATCTCTAAGAACCGGGGAGGGACATTTGGTTCGGGGAAACCCCCGCGGACCCACCTCCACCCCTCTTGGAGTCAAGTCTGTGACTTATATCCACGAGGTCGCTTTTCTTTGCCTCTTATTAGGCTTGCCTTATCCTTTGTCGACTTCGGTTGCCTCGTATACTGGTTACCCAGCCCAAATGTCCCCCTCACCTACCGTAAAAATACGATAGGATCATCGGGAAGCCGACTCAGGATTCTCAAACTCGTACTTCTCTTTCAAGATGATTTTTGCACATTTTTTAAATTCTTGAAAGATATTTTCGTTCAACATATTTGGTTTTGATAAGGTAAGTTTAAGTTCATTTAATTTTTCAATAAGTGGTTCTCTTTGTTTGCAATATTTTTTACACTCACTTAGGACATGCCAGCCGGTTTCTTCTTTACCACATGTGGTACAGTTGGATATTTCTTTTAGGGAAAATTCACTAAGTTTGGAGTGGAAATTTCCATGTCCTGTTAGGAATTGTACCACATAATGGTTTAATTCGAGTTTCTTTGTCAGATACATTTCTATATTTTTTATGTAAAGGTAGGTTTCCCTACCTTTTTCACTGGTGTCCCACCTGTTTTGCCATTTGCAAATCGTTCTCCCTTTTTTACCTCTCTCCTCTTGTGCGGTAATTTTCCTTAATTGTTTAATGTCTTGAATTTCTATATATTTGAGTATTTTTAGATCTATGGGGATACATCCACTTATGACGCAGAGTGCGTCGGTTGAGACCGTCCGGTAAGCCTTGGTAATCTTTAGAAGAGCTAATCTTTGAGCTCGTAGTAATTGTTGTTTGCTTTTAATTCTTTTATTTAATTCATAACCCCAGGCTTCACAACCATACATAATAATGGGTAATGTAACGGCTCTATATATTTTAATCATGGTGTGGTATTTGTATCCACAATCGCCTTTCATTAGTTCAGTAAGTGGTAAAAATTTATCTTTGATTTTATTAGCCATTTGTTTACAGTGGTCACGGAATTCCATTTTCTCATTCACTAATATTCCAAGATATTTTATTATTTCACTATACTTGATGGAAATGTTATTCATTTTGCATATTGGTTTCCGTTTCATATTACCTTTCAATAGAGTCATTTCTGTTTTCTCACGAGAGAAAGTTAGTTTATTATTATTTCCCCAATTTATAATGGTCTCCAGTGCCATGTTTCCTCTGGATTCCAGTTCTCTCCTGTTATTGCCTTTTATTAATACCAGCGCATCATCTGCATAAGCAGTAATAGTGGTATCTTCGCTTAATTTAATATTTAATAGTTCGTTGAATAATATATTCCAACAAAGAGGTCCCAAAACCGAACCCTGAGGGCAGCCCTTAGTTAGAATCTTACTTTTTTCGATTCCTTCTATTTCTAACTTTGTTTCTCTATCAGTAAAATAACTTTTTAGTGTGTTGAATAATATTTTCGGACATTCTACTGTTTTTAGTTGAAGTAAAATGGAAGGCCACCAAGCATTGTCAAATGCTCCAGCAATGTCTAGAAATATTCCAAGAACATACTTATATGGTGTGGTATTAACGTCTTTGATCATTGTTTTTAAGGCGTCAACCGTTCCTTTTTTTGGCATAAACCCATACTGTCTTTCATTGAAGTAATTTTTTACTACTAGATGTTCACTTATCCTCTTACCTAGTAACCTTTCATAAACTTTTCCTAATACTGGTAAGAGTGTAATTGGGCGGTAGGATTTAGGGTTTGTTGGTATCTTATTGGGTTTTAGAAAGATTTTCAATATTCCTTTCTTCCATATTTTAGGAAATTGTTCTTTATTTAAAAGGTTATTTAAAATTCTTAGTAGAAGTATATTTATTCTAGGGTATGCTCTTTTAATGGTTTCACTTTTTATACCATCCCAGCCAGGAGCTTTTTTGTTTTTAAGGCAATTTATTGCCCAATTTAATTCATTCATGGTAAAGGATAGGTCTCCAGTCTCATTTGTTTGATATTCTGTTTTTACAAATTCTCTTATTCTTTTGTTTTCTGGGTTGTCCTCACTTGGGAGGTCATCTGATAGTAGGTTTTCTAGTAGAAGTTCCTATGTCTCAGTGATGTTTTTTGCGTATTCACCTTTGCGGTTTCTTAGTGTTACTGGCATATGTGTTTCTTTTTTATTTTGTATCATTTTATAAGCATCACACCAAGGGTCCTCATTTCCCGCTTCAAGCATTTTCTCCCAGATTTCTCTTTTTCTTGCCCGAATTTCATTAATGTATTCGGTTCTGTTTTTCACGAAGGTTCTTCTCCAGTAAGGCGTGCCCGGGTTCTTGTTTCTTCTGTATTTCATGTAAATCTTCTTAGTTTTTCTCATTTCTTCTCGAAGAATTGTTAGTTTTTCACTCCACCAGTTTACTTTCTTATCCCCTTGTTGAGCTCTAGGAATTGCTTCTGTGCAAGCTTTATTTATTATGTCGTTCAGTTTCTCTGGTTCTTTAGTTTCTCCATTGGAATTTACGAGTTCCGTTAGGATCTCAGCAAACTTTTTCCAGTTTGCTTTAGAAATGTTATATTTACTTATATTCATGTTATTCTTACATTTTGGAGTTTTCTGAATGTCATATTTAAACTGGATTAACCTGTGGTCACTTACTCTTACCTCGACCACTTCCCAGTTTGTGATTTTCCCGGAGCATCTCCTGGATAGGGTTACATCAATATTTGTGCTGTGTCCCTGTACATCTTCAAAAGTTGACCATTCACTTAGTTGATTTTCTACCGCATAGTTGAGGGTAAGAATCAAATCCTCTAGTTTTTCTCCTCTGATATCTGTGCTTTCGTTGTGCCACAAGGTCGACTTGGCATTTGCGTCTGCACATATAATAATTTCGGAATCAGGATGGATATTGGTAATAGTCTAGAGTTTTAAGAGATATGGTGCTATTTCATCAGCGAACTTAAAGTAACTATTTATTAGAATAGTACTGGTTTTGTTTGGTTCAAGTTCCATTTTCGCTGTTATCGTTTTTCCATCTGTGAACTGATTCAGCTTTATTATTTTTAGTTCTTGATTAATCTTTATTATACAGCTCCAGATTTCCTCTGCACTATTATCATAGTACACTGTTCCATTTTTAAATGGAATTTTCTTCTTTTTGTTAACGTATGGTTCTTGTATCATAATTATATCGATTTTATTTTCCGTACATTGAATCTCCAGATAATTGAGTGCAGCCAGGGATTTGCCGATGTTTATTTGTCCTATCCTTATGCTATGTTGATCCGCCATAGCCAAGCCTTATACATTCTTGTTCCTTAGCCTTTTTAAAACTTGGACAGTTTTTGTTCCCTGTACGATGATTGCCGGGTTCGTTATTAGATGTACAGTGGTAGCATTTTGGTGAATCATTTCTTTTGGTGCAGTTTGGTGCAACTTATGCTTCTCACCACAGTGAGAGCAGGTGTCTTCTGTCTTCCTGCAATTTGATGTCTTGTGGCCGTATCCTTGGCACTTATAGCATCTTAAGACGGTAATGTAGTCTTTAATTCTAAAAGATTCCCACTCCATAAAGACTTTTTCTCTTTCTTTTAGAATATCTCGGATCTCCATGGTCGATTCGAAGATCCAATGTTCGCGGTCACTTTCATTGCTCTCAAGCTGATGCACTTTTTTGAATTCTTCTAAGAAAGCTTCCTTGGGTATTTTATTCTCAATATTCTGTTGAAATATCTTATCAATAACTTCTTCTACTTTAAAATGTTTTGGAACGTCGTATATCATTAGTTGTGGTTTCCTCTTCTTGAGTTCCTCTATAATTAAGCCACATTCTTTTAATTTCTCATTTATCAACATCCTTGTTTTGTGACTCTCTTTTTCAAGCTCAAGAAGAATTCCATTCTCAATATTTCTGCTTCTCTTTACATTCACCCCGATTTCAGCAGGTGTAATGGTTTTTTGCAGCAATTCCTTTATTTCGTTGCCGTTCTTATTCTTATCTTGATGTCTCACGGTGACGATTTGTGGAACTGGTTTTATTATTTTTAGCATACCCGTCACAGGAGGTTTCTTAATGGCATCGGCGTAGGATGTGGTATATTCCATTTTAGCAGGCTGATGTTCCTTTATAAGCTTGATCACCTCTCTTCTTTACAGCCTTCTAGTTTGGCGATTTGAATCGTCATTTTGAAGGCGGCTCTTTCAATTTCATTTAATTTTTTCAGGGAATCATATAAGGCTGTTTTTGTCAGTTTCCCAGACTTGTTTTGGCTTGTCATTATTCGGGTGATCTCTTCTATGGCTTTCCTGACGCAGTCATACTCTTCTTGTTCATTTTTCGCTTTTAATACTTCTTCATTTTCCTCTTTGTTTTCTTGTACAGTTCTTCTTTCCTTGGAACGGTGAACAGGGCTCCCATCTTCTTCTTCCATATCGTCCCTTCTTCCTCTTTTCTCGGTATTTCCTGGAGTTGTTCCGGGGGGTGTCCTTTCCAGCCCCCCCTGCGGGTAGGGGGATTGAGAATACTCCCGCAGTATCCCTGCTTGTCGTAAGAGGCGACTAAAAGGGCGGGGAGAAAACCCCGAAAACAAACCCAGAGCCAGCAAGGGTTGAGCCCGGACAGTGTTGTGGGTCAACTGTCTGTGTGCGGCCTGGCCTGCGATCCACCCGCATGTTTGCCGTGTGCGGAGATCCGTAAGGAGGAGAAGGGGATCCTGAAGGGTGAGGTCCGTGGTTCCCAGCCGGGTGTCGGATGCCCCGTATGGTCCTGGCGCCAATACCCCTCTTTGGCCCCGGATTCTGTGTAAACGGGCGGCCGGGAGCTAGCCACTCCCGGTCAATCGGCTTCCGTGGCGTTCAGTTCAACGGTGGCGAGTGCCAGGGAGGTGGGGGTTTGCGTAGGGCGGTCGGAGATGTACGGGTTTGGTGGGCTCGTGCATCGAAGATCCAACCTGAAACAGGCAACCACCTCTATGGTGCTATATCCCTTCGGGTAGCCCTGGCGACCGCACCGGTTTGCGGTGCGGCGTCCGAAAAGATCCTCCGAAAAGATCCCGCCCGGATACGGGCGGGGGAGTTAACGTTCCCGGCGCTAGTCAGCGCTATTTAGTGATGAGGTGTCAGAAGGAAGGTGAGAGCCTGAAAAAGGTGTCTCCCTTCCTTATACGAAGAGTATTGTCTGGTTCCGTTCCTGGGGAATTAAAATCAGCCAAGAAACTTCGCGATGGCACACTGCTCATCGAAACTGCTCATCATCAATTGGCACACTGCTCATCAAGGTCGAGGTGCACCGCACCTTGACCTTGACGGGACCTTTGCGTCAATTGTGAGGGTGCACATCCCGTGTACTCTCGTGATTGTCCTAAGATGATCGAAGAGCGCAAAGTAATGTAGATAAAGACGGTTGACAAAATACCTTATTTCGAGGCACGGAAAAAGTACAGAGCACAAGTTGCTCCTACTTTCTCCAAGTCGTTTGACCATGTCGCTTCCCATCCTATCGCCAAGGTCACCATCTCGACTCAGACGGAAGATAATGCGAGCCCAAAAACCAAAGTCCCTGTACAGAAATTGGCCATGCCGGCTGAGGCTACAAATCCGGCAAATAAAACACAAGCCACCGGTCCGGGTTCTCCCAGGAAGAACCCCACCATAACCACCGCCGGGGCCACGCAAACGAAGCGTGGCAACTCTTTATCCCCCGGACCATCTGGTTTAGCCCGACTCAATCAACCAGAGTCAATGGAAGAGGATGAATGTCTCTCGGAGACAGAAATCCTCCGGGCTAGAACCAAGGGTAGGAGGAGAAATCGCATTAAGCGTTGATCCTCCAACTGTGTTTGACATTTTTAAATTAATTATTTAATTAATTAATTTATTTATTTTTTTAAATTTTTATATTATTAATGCCTTTTATATTACAGTGGAACTGTAATGGATTTTATCGGCACAAGGAGGAGCTGGACTTATTAATCCGAGATTTTAACCCTTCCTGCGTTTGTCTTAAAGAAACGCATTTTAAAGACACGGACAAAGGTATTTTAAAATATTTTAACGTTCTGAGATATGACGACTTCTTTTCTTTTGGTCTTCTTTTCTTCTCCTTTCCATGGTCTTCTTCATGGTCTTCTTTATGGTCTCCTTTTTTGCTTAACAATAGGACATATTTATACAATAAATCGTCTTCTTCTTTCTTCTTTCTTCAGTCTTCTTTCTTGTTCAGGATGAATTCTTCTTTCTTCTTTTAATTCTCCTCGTCTCTTTGGACGTATTTGTTGTTAAATGCCGTCACTAGTTCAGCAGATGTGGAAATTATTTTTCCAATCTCATTTGGTTCTGGGGGCCATTTCTGGATGACTCTTCGGAGGTCTTCTCTTTCTATTTCAAACAGTGGACAATTAATTATTCTATGCATCATAGTGTCGTCTTCTGTTTGGCAATCACATAGGCTGTAATTGCTCCTTCCTATTTTCTGTAGGTATTTCCGAAAATTTCCATGACCGCTCGGAATTTCTGTTAGATTTCTGGATATCTTGATGTTCGTTTTAAGTCTATTTATAATATTTGGAAGGAATCTATACGTCTCTCTTCCTTTTTCACTTCAATCCCATTCTTTCTGCCATTCGTTTATTATATATTCATAAATAGTCTTCTTCACGTCTCTCCAGGGTTCATCTAATCTAATCGGATGATTTAATACTCTTGTTGCACCGAATGTCTTTAATTCTGATTTGGCTCTTCTTTTCTTTATTGCCAAGACTATGGGTTTTACACCTGCAATTACAGCTAGTGAGTCGTTGCTCACAGTGCTGTAACTGCAGGTTACCCCTAACAGGCATGCTCTTTGGGCCTCATTCAATTTTCGTTTAATACGGGAGTGGTCAATCTTTTCCCCCCATATTTCACATCCATAGGCTAGAATGGGAAGTGCCACTGAGTTGTATAAGATTCTGAAATTTTTGTAATTAATCTGATATTCGACCTTGCAATATCTTTTCAGTGCGTTGAATGTAGTTTTGACCTTTGCACACATGTTATTTATATGGGTTTGAAAGGTCAAACGCTCATCCAACCATATTCCTAAATATTTAAAAGCCTCTACTCGATGTATATGCTTGTTATTTACTTTAATGATCGGGTCTCTTAGTAATCTATTTTTCCCAAAACAAACATATTTGGTCTTAGTTGAAGAAATTTGTAGTTTTACTTTGTTACTCCATTCATTGATGATCCTCATGCATGTGTTTGCCTTTGATTCCATTTCTCTTCTTGAATTTGCTGGTACCGCAACCGCAAGGTCATCAGCGTAAGCCGTAATTGAACATCCTACTGGCAATTCTATTTCAAATAATTCATTCATCATGGTGTTCCAAATTAAAGGACCTAGGATTGATCCTTGGGGTGCTCCTTTGGTGATATTTTTGCCTACTTCAACATGTTTGCTCCTTAATATTGTTCTTCGGTTCGAAAAATAACTTCTCATAATTTTAATAATATTATTGGGAATATTTAATTTTTTCAATTGCAATATGCAGTTTGGCCACCATACTGAATCGAATGCCGCTGCAAAGTCTACGAATATTACTACAACATATTTTCCAGGGTAATTTATTATTTCTGATTTTAATCTTCTTGCTGCATCAATCGTGCTGAGCCCCTTTCTAAATCCAAATTGATTTGGATGGTAGACATTTTCTTCCGGAACTGTGTCTTCAATTTTCGCTTTAATGATTCTTTCAAATACTTTACCCAGTTCCGGAAGCAGGGTTAGCGGACGGTAGGTCTTCGGGTCAGCAGGGTCTTTTTCAGTTGATTTCAATATAGTGCATAGAAGACCGGTTTTCCAACAATTCGGGAAATAACCAAGCCTTAGACAATCCTGGAGTATTCTTGTGAGTTGAGGTGACACAATTGATCCCGTTTGGAAGATTAACTCTCCAGGAACCTCATCAATTCTTGGTGCTTTTTTCTTTTTAATTTCATTAATAGCATGAAAAATGTCTTCTGCTATCTTCACTTCCATGGCTGCTCCATCTTCTTCTGCCAATCGGCGAATCTCCTTTTGAAGCTCCGTTTCGTTATTGACCTGGTCATTTGGGATGAGGGTCTGCAGAATGTTATTTAGAGTTTCATTTAAATTCCTCATTTCTCCATGGGAATTCAGTGACGAAATATAGGTGGTAGGAATTTTTAACTTTTTACATGCGAGTTTATATACAAAACCCCAAGGGTTCTCTTCCAAGTTTTCCTGTACGAAGTTCATCCAAGTCTTTTCCTTGCTCCTATTTATTTCATCCCTGTAATTCCCAACTGCTTCGTAATAAATCCGTTTCATTTCTGCACGGGATTCATTTCTGCATCTTTGAAAGGCTTTTCGTAGTCTTCTGCACTTCATTTTTGTGTATTCAAGTTTCGCGTTCCACCATTTGACTACACCGACTTTTTGACGAGAGTAAGGGATTGCACCTACAGCTGCATTCTTAAAATCAGCAGTGAGTTGCGCTATTCGTTCATCAATATTTTCAATGGTGGGTTGCCACCGTATTTTTTCGGTATGCAACCAACTTTCTCTCGCAAAATTAATCCGATACTGTTTCCAGTTTGCAGCACCAAGGTTTAGTCTTCTTCTGGAATCATTTTCAACATTTCTAAATTTACTTTTTATATAAAAAGCAATTAATCGGTGGTCACTTATGGTGACGTCTTCCCTCACCTCCCAGTTTATGATATTTCGCACAAGGTTTGCAGAACACAGTGTTAGATCGATATTGGATTCACCAATACTAGAACTAAATGTAGTTGGGAATCCTGGTTCATTTATTAAAAATAAATTTTTTGAACTGATGAATTCTTCTACCTCTGGATCTGTGTGTGTTGAATACCAGGTTTCACTTTTACTGTTAGAGTCCACGGCGATTAAAACTTTTTGACCATGGCATTTGATCAGGATATCTTCAAGTTGTTTAAGTCCTACTTTTATGTCATCTAACGGCGGAAAATAACCAGAGATCAATACAAAAGTTTGATTGCCCGTGGATATTTGTGCCGCAGCAAAGTTTGTGTTAGTGCAGTTTTCTAACGAAAGAAAGTCACAGGTCTCATTGTAGCATATAATGCTTGCTTTAAACGTTGATTGGGCAAACGCTGGGCTTGTTCTAGTTTTAATCCCGATTCCTGGGATTTTCCATTTATTATCTGATTTGTTATGATATGTATAGGGCTCCTGGACAAGAAGAAGATCCAGTCCAAGATCCAATACAACCTTTTTTATTTCTGATGTGCTAATTTTCGATTTGTGTAGGTTGATTTGCCCAATCCAAACGTTTTCATTCTTGTGGTGGTGTCCCGCCATAGTCAATGGTCTCCATCAAATTCTTTCTTCGTCTAAGGAGGGTACCGCACTTGGAGTCACTTGCCTTGTGATTATCTGCAATTTTAGCTTTTTTACAGTTAATACAGATAGGGTCTTCTTCTGGATGGTTACATTTCCTGGAGTCATGGTCTCCAGAACAGTGTTCACAAACATCGTTTGCTGCTTTGCAATCTTTTGCTAGATGACCAAAGGCTTGGCATCGGTAGCAACGTTTAATTTGTAAAAAGTCTTCTACATTACAGGACCCAAAACCGAGGAAAACCTTTTTACTATTTAAAAGGATGTTCCTCGTATCGGGGTCCACTTCCACTACCAAGTTACACGTGGTTGATTCTTTCTTTCCAAACTTGAAAAGCAATTTGATATGCGCACCTTCTAATACGTTATTTTGCCTCATTAGTCCGCTCAGGACGTATTCTTCTGACATTGAGTTTTTAACTCCGTAAACACACAAACGTGGTTTATTCTTCTGCTGAGTTTGAACCTTAAACTCATCGGTCAACGTTGCGCAGCTTTTGAGTTTGCTTTCCAAGTTTGGACTGTCAGACTCAATCTTCACCGAGCCATTGTTTGTTTTAATGAATCTTCTAATCCTAATTCCTAGTTTCCCAGGGTCTACTGCTTTCATGACTGCTTCTTTAGTTTCATCGCTTGACATATTCCGGTCTGCTATTGGTGTAATAATCACTGAAGTGGTGTTACTTTCCTGGACGATTTTCTTTCCACCTGGAACTTTTGGATATGCTACAGTCTTTACAGCCAAAGCATATGTTTGCGGCTGAAATGTTTTTAGCGATTCCTTTACCTCATTTTTTATACAGTTTTTAATCTCTTCCAGCGGGGTTTTTTCTGAAACCTCCATTCGAGTTATTAGTCTGATATGCTCATGAACCAAATTCTCGAAAGAAGATTTCATTTTACTTAATTCATCGATTAATTCGGTCTTCTTAGGGACAGAAAGTTTTTCTGTTGCACCAATGGTGAAACAGGCCGTTAGGCTCTTCTCAAAACTCTCAGAAAGAGCTTTCATTTTCTCTTCTAATTCTGGAAAGCCGAAGCTCTGCTCGGCGTTCATAGAGGCTCTTTCAACCATGTTTGTGGATTCGAGACCCACTATCCCTTTTAAGTTAAAGCCGCTTTTAGCCAGGTTTTCACCTGTTGCCCGCCCGGGGCCCCGTGGAGGCAACGGCTGGGCAAGTGGTTTTTGCGACACCCTGTTAGGGGCTGACACTTTGACAGACTATTCAAAATCTGGATTACGCTCCAGTGGCTAGAATTTTCCGGATTACGCTCCGGCAACTAATGGTGCACACCGCTCTGCTTCTCACTCAAGGTCGCACCGACAACGGGGGTGTGAGGATCCGAACCTCACAGTTACCCTACCCGTTGGCCCATCCCGGGCTAGGGGAGGGACATGAATGAAGAGCGACTACTAAACGCTGGGTACAACCACGGGCGGTACCATTATTAGTAAACCCGGGGATCCCGTGTGAGGTTGGTTTGGAAGGAGGGCTAGGGAAAAGGTCTTCCAATGTTTGACATCTGAATCTCATGTAAGAGGAGCAGACATCCTTACGAAACCTATATATATATATATATATATATATATATATATATATATATATATATATATATATATATATATATATATATATACATACATATATTTATTCTCTCAAGGAGTTTTAAGGCAAACACAATTAGTGCGAGTGCCCGTTGGACCCCTTGAGCTCGAAGTCAGAGCCACTCTCAGTCAGCAAAAGGCGACGAATCGATCCAGACGCACCCGTAGGTGCGGCGATTCGCCGTTACTCCTTCTGCGCTCAAGCTCCGCGTCTTCAAGACAGTGGTTGGCGGTTGCAAGGCGCTTAATTCATCAAGCTCCAACCGTGTTTCAGGCTATCTTGGGAAGACCATGCACAACGGGGTACCCGGCTCCCATTCGGGAAGACCATGCACCACCCCGCACACGGCTCCTTCGAGAAGACTGGTGGACCTCACTTTGGCGGAATCTCTAACGTCAGTGCCCGTTCAGCTACCGAAAAGCGGTACCCAGCTTACGCCACGAGAAGGCAGGGCTGACTTCCCAGACATGGTGAAGGGCCGAACTTGCGGCCTGAGACCCAGCGGTCTGAGCTTGTAAGCCTAGGGGAGGGACATTAACAGCGACTACTGCCGCTGGGATACATCTACAGGCGGTACATAGCAATTAAGCCTCAACCCGTGGGATCCTGTAGAGGTTGGATAGGAAAGGGTTATGGGAATAAAAGGTAACCTTAATCTAGACACCTGAATCTCATGTAAGAGAAGCAGGCATCGTGGCAAAACCTGTGAATTTATTCTCCCAAGGAGTCGTAAGGCAAACACAATTGGTGCGAGTGCCCTTTTAGACCCCTTGAGCTCGAAGCCAGAGCCACTCTCAGTCAGCAAAAGGCGGCGAATCGATCCAGACGCACCCGTAGGTGCGGCGATTCGCCGTTACTCCTTCTGCGCTCAAGCTCCGCGTCTTCAAGACGGTGGTTGGCGGTTGCAAGGCGCTTAATTCATCAAGCTCCAACAGTGTTTCCGGCTCTCTTGGGAAGACCATGCACAACGGGGTACCCGGCTCCCATTCGGGAAGACCGTGCACCACCCTGCACACGGGTCCTTCGAGAAGACCGTGCACAACAATCATTCTCGAAAAACTGGTGGACCTCATTTTGGCGGAATCTCTAACGTCAGTGCTACCGAAAAGCGGTACCCAGCTTACGCCACGAGAAGGCAGAATTGACTTCCCAGACTTGGTTAAGGGCCGAACTTGCGGCCTGAGACCCAGCGGTCTGAGCTTGTAAGCCAGGGGAGGGACAGTTAGAGGGACCTTAAAAATACCCCCAAAGGGGGTTCTTCTTGGGTCGACCTACTAACCGCGCTTCCCGTTAGGGAAACACTAGGGGGACGCCTGAGCAGAGCTATTAATCCCCCTTTATGCGCCGGTGCTCGGAAGAATCAACTGATGACTCGGCCAGTTCCTCGTTGTCTCGTTGCCTCGTCCGCTCCATCCCTTTTTTCTCTTTTCCTCTTTTTCTCGTCCTCTATGCACAGTTCTTCCTTGTCTCGTTTTCTCTTTGTCTCGTCCTCTTTCTTTTTCCGTCTCTTTGTCCCGTTGTCTCTTCCTCTTCTTTGAGCTCGCCCTTGAGCTGCTGTTTTTGCTGCCGTTGTCTCGCACACTTCGTAGCATTTCTTTGTCTCTGTCTTGTGCACTAGTTGCCTCGTTGTCTCTCTCTGGGTGTGTTTCAGGCTTGTTTTGGTTTTCTCTTTGCCTCCTTGTCTCGTTCCAGGGTACCCAATTCACACGTTAGGCCCCAAATTAATGGGACCACCAGCGAAGTTACTAAGGGTATCACATCTGTCCTGCTTTACACATTCCTGAAGGAGGTCCTTCAGTGGCACAGGCCACCTTGGGACCAGGCTACTGAGTTCAGCACGGTTGTCACGATGCTCGGGACAGTCGTACACTCGGTGTTTGACCGTATCAGAAACCGAACAGACGGGGCACTCAGGGTTCCCCGCCTTTCCTATACGGTGTAGGTACGAGTGGTAATTTCCGTGACCGGTCAAAACCTGCTTCAACTTCCTCTTCATCCCGAATGACATGGTCATTCGATCAGTGACTGAGGGGAGAAACTCGTGAGTTAACCTCCCCTTGCTTGATTCATCCCACTCTGCCTGCCAGCTACGTAAAATTTCGGCTCTTAGAGTTTGCAGGAGCCTTTTGGGGGCCCTCTGCTCATCTCCCAGCCTAATACCATAGTAGCACGCTGAACCCGTTTTCCTGAACTCAGCCCGTGTCTTCCTTTCGAGTAACTCGTACTCAACCGGAATTGTGCCAGTCAACACTGTCAGGGCGTCCTTTGAGACACTACGATAGCACCCTGCTACAGCAAGGAGACAAAACCGCTGAGCCTCACCCAACTTCCGGGCAATCCGACAGTTCTCAACTATTCGGTCACCCCAAACTTCTATCCCGTACCCTAGAATGGGAAGAGGCACACTACTGTAAAGGATACTATGACTCCTAGGGATATGACTTCCAAACCGTGCCCGACAGAGTCTACTTACCGAAGAGAAGACGACTCTAACCCTTTTCACCACTCTGTGCACGTGCTGCATGAAGGTTAAACCCTCATCAAGTATCAACCCTAGATACTTGACTTCACGACACCTTCTGATGACCGATCCATCCAGTCTCAGTGCGGGATCTCGATTGAGTTTCCCACCATAAACCGAATAGACCGTCTTCTCCTTCTAACACCCCTGCGGGTAGGGGGATGGAGAATACTCCCGCAGTATCCCTGCTTGTCGTAAGAGGCGACTAAAAGGGCGGGGAGAAAACCCCGAAAACAAACCCCGAGCCAGCAAGGGTTGAGCCCGGACAGTCTTGTGGGTCAACTGTCTGTGTGCGGCCACACCACCTGGCCTGCGATCCACCCGCATGTTTGCCGTGTGCGGAGACCCGTAAGGAGGAGAAGGGGATCCTGGAGGGTGAGGTCCGTGGTTCCCAGCCGGGTGTCGGATGCCCGGTATGGACCGGGGGCCAATACCCCTCTTTGGCCCCGGATTCTGTGTAAACGGGCGGCCGGGAGCTAGCCACTCCCGGTCAATCGGCTTCCGTGGCGTTAAGCTCAACGGTGGCGAGTGCCAGGGAGGTGGGGGTCTGCGTAGGGCGGTCGGAGATGCACGAGTTTGGTGGGCTCGTGCGTCGAAGATCCAACCCGAAACAGGCAACCACCTCTAGGGTGCTATATCCCTCGGGTAACCCTGGCGACCGCACCGGTTTGCGGTGCGGCGTCCCAAATGTGTGGCTCCACGGTGGGTGGGGAGCCTGAGGGAAGAATCTATCTTTGGTATGGAGGGTAAAATTCAACCACCATCAAAGCGATCCCGCCCGGATACGGGTGGGGGAGAAACAGACTCGTCCGCCTGTAGGCGGTTCCTAATAATGAAGTGCGCGAAAGAAGGGGAGACACTTAAGCGAGTGTCTCCCTTTCTCATTAGAAAAGTTCTATCGGCTGCAGTGCCCGGAGATTTAAGGTCTGCGAAGAAGCTGCGTGACGGAAGCCTCTTAATTGAAACGGCCACTCCGCAACAAAGCGACAAGCTGCTACTAATGCAAAATCTCCATGATATTCCAGTTCACGTAGAGGTACATCGCACGCTCAACACCAGTCGGGGAGTAATATCACATTACGACCTGCTGTACGTTGAAGTCGATGAGATCAAGAGAGAGATGGCTTCTCAGGGAGTAGTTGATGCTCGTCGACTAACAACGAAGCGCGACGGCGAAGTAGTAAAGACTACCTCAGTCGTTTTAACATTTGCGCGTGACAGTCTCCCCGACAAGGTTTTCGTCGGATATGAATCGGTACCAGTACGACCATTCATACCGGCGCCCATGCGCTGCTTCCAGTGCCAACGCTTCGGCCACGTCGCCACGCGATGTGAGGGCAAGGCCACCTGCCCGCGCTGCGGCCTGGAGGAGCATGAGGGTGCTGAATGTACCAAAGATCCACGTTGCGTGAACTGCGAGGGTACGCATCCAGCGTATTCTCGTAAGTGTCCGAAGATGATCGAAGAACGTAAGGTCATGGAGATTAAGACAATTGATAAAATCCCTTATCTAGAGGCAAGGAAGAAGTTCAGAGCCCTTGAAGCACCGACCTTTTCTAAATCCTTTGCTACCATAGCAACTGTAAAGAAAACCACCCAAGGAACTCAGACCGATAAGAATGAGAATACGAAGACAGTCGATTCGAAAGAAGCAGCCAAGCCGGCTAAGGCAATAAATCCGGCAAATAAAACACAAGCCACCGTTCCGGGTTCTCCTAAGAAGAACCCCACTATAACCACCTCCGGGGCCACGCAAAAGAAGCGTGGAAACTCTGTATCCCCCGGACCATCTGGTTTAGCCCGACTCAACCAACCTGAGTCAATGGAAGAGGAAGAATGTCTCTCGGAGACAGAGATCCTCCGGGCTAGAACCAAAGGTAGGAGGAGAAATCGCATCAAGCGTTGATCCTCCAACTGTGTTTTACATTTTTAAATTATTTAATTTATTTATTTATTATTTTTAATTTTTATAATATTAATGGCTTTTATATTACAGTGGAACTGTAATGGTTTTTATAGGCATAAGGAGGAGCTGGCTATTTTAATACGGGATCTTAACCCATCTTGCATATGCCTGCAAGAAACACATTTTAAAACTACCGACAATGGTCTTTTAAAAGGTTTTGAAGTTTTTAGATTTGACGATACCAGTGGCCAACGTGCCCAGGGTGGAGTGGCAGTTGCTACTAGGGAGGCCCTTTACACCTCCCGAGTGCAGCTGACATCGCCTTTTCAGGCAGTTGCAGTGACAGTACATGCCCCAGAGGCTGTGACATTATGTAATGTTTACTTGCCAGAGGGGGCACCGGTTACCCGATCCAATCTTGAAGCCCTTATTCGTCAGCTACCTAGACCTTTCGTTTTATTAGGGGATTTTAACGCTCACGATACCCTTTGGGGTAGTTCTTGGGAGCAGTGCAACCGTAGGGGCCAGGTTTTATCTAATTTTATTAAAGATTTTAATTTAGTTTTAATGAACAATGGGGAACACACCCGTTTTAACTCTTTTAATGGTCAGTTTTCTACAATCGATCTTTGCATCACGTCGAGTATCTTGACGAACAAGTTTCACCTGACTGTTCATAATGATCTGTGTGGGAGCGATCATTTTCCCCTTTTAATAAATAGAGAAAATAATTTTAACCCAAATTTTATCATGCCGGGCAACTGGATTGTCCGGAAAGCCAACTGGCCGGTTTTTAAGGACACGTTTTATTACGAGTATGACGAAAGCCAAAACGGTGTTTTAAACATAGATAAATTAACGCACAGCATCATTGATGCAGCCAACAGCAGCGTTCCAAAGTCAATGCGAAACATTCTTAGGCCTGCAGTCCCGTGGTGGAACGAGGAATGCGCAAGAGCCATTCGTCAGCGCAAGAAGGCTCTAAGGATTTTTAATAAATTTCCCACGGAGACGAACCTTGCTTCCTTTAGGCACCTCCGAGCCAAAGCTCGAAGGATCGTGAAGGAAGCGAAAAAAGCCTCCTGGATGGAATATGTATCCTGCATTAATTACAGAACACCCCTGGCACAGATCTGGAACAAAATAAAACGTATTTCGGGAAATCATTATCAGCTCAGCGTCCCTTTCCTCAACGTCGGCGGCAATGTATTGACATATCCGTCTGCTATTGGTGAGGTCTTCGGGGAGTTACTCGCCAAAACATGCAGCGACGCCACGTATGAGGAAGCCTTCCTCTCCATCAAGAGACGCACAGAATCCTCCCCACTCATCTTTACTGAGATGCATACAGTGGCAGAGTATAATATCCCTTTCTCCCTCTGGGAACTACGATCTGCCTTCGAAGACTCCCGAGACAGCCACAGGAAATGACGAAATCCACAATGCGTTTCTCCGGAATATTCCGGAGAGGGCACTGTTGGAGGTCCTACGCTCCCTTAACCAACTTTGGTCTGAGGGTAGCTTCCCTACCTCCTGGCGGGAGTCCATAGTTGTACCCATACTCAAACAGGGTAAAGATAGAGCTGACCCGAACAATTACAGGCCTATTTCTCTTACCAGTTGCCTGTGTAAGGTAATGGAGAGAATGGTGAATCGGCGCCTCGTTTGGTGGTTGGAGCGTCGAAATCATCTTTCCACTATCCAATGCGGTTTTAGACGTGGCCGCTCGACCGTTGACCACCTAGTCAGGGTCGACAATTATATCCAGGAGGCTTTTCTTCTCCGCCAGCACGTCGTGGGTGTCTTCTTCGACATGGAGAAGGCATACGACAGGGTTTGGCGGCGGAAGATCCTAACGACGCTGCACGAGTGGGGCATGAGGGGAAATTTACCTGTTTTTATAAATAACTTTTTAAGTGATCGTTTTTTTAAAGTTAAGATAGGCAAGCACCTATCGAAACTCTATTCCCTAGAGAACGGTGTACCTCAAGGGTCCGTTCTAAGTGCGACACTTTTTGCCATTGCTATCAATGATATAGCAAAGTGCATCAAACCTCCTCTCTTGGGATCACTATTTGTGGACGACCTAGCAATATTTTGCCGGTCGTCTAAACTTATTAGCGCGGCCAGAGTAACCCAGCTGGCTCTGAACAGACTGGAGAATTGGTCCCAGAGAAATGGATTCAATTTTTCTACGGAAAAGTGCAAGTGCGTCCATTTTTATCGTGTGAGGGGAGCCTACATTCCACCAACACTTTTACTTGGTGGTAGAAATCTACCCTATGTGGAATCAGTTCGGTTCCTCGGTATGACCTTGGACTATCGACTCAACTACCGTGATCACATACGGGGTTTAAGGGACAAAAGTCTACGGACACTAAACATTTTAAAGTTTTTAAATCACTCATCTTGGGGTGCCGACCGCAGGTCATTGCTTTTATTATACCGCGCACTCGTGCGTTCCAAGCTGGACTATGGGTCGTTCGTTTACAACTCCAGCCGCGACTCCTATTTGAGACCTCTGACATCAGTGCACAACGCAGGGCTTCGGATATCCACGGGTGCTTTTCGGACCAGTCCGGTCCTCAGCATCTATGCTGATGCCGGTGAACCGCCGTTGTCGCACCGTAGAAACATTTTAATGTGCTCCTATGCGGCCAAGATTTTAGCGACAAAGAACCATCCGTGTTTTAACGAGATTTTTAACCCCCGATTTTTAGAACATTTTAGCAGACGGACAAGGGCCACCAAGCCGCTTGGTGTTCGCTTTAATTTATTTATTCAAGCAACCGGGTTAAGGCTCCCAGATTTATATCCGATTGGGTACTCAAGTTACCCACCTTGGATAATTCCGTCCCCTGAAATCCACATGGGTCTCAGTAGACGCCCGAAAGCTTACACCACTGATCTAGAATACCAGCGTCTTTTTAACGAATTTCTCTTTCGTGCTCCGACTTCATCCCCATATTCACTGATGGTTCTAAGTCGGATGCAGCTTGTTCATGCGCGGTTACCTCCTCTCACCACGGGGTCATCGAGGCCAGACTCAGCCCGCTGTGTAGCATATACACAGCCGAGCTACTAGCCATTAAAATGGCTCTCGATGGGATCGAGAAGAGTGCTAAAGCAATTGTCATTTGCACGGACTCGATGAGTGCTCTTCAGTCCATTTCTGGCTTTTCATCCGATCACCCCATTGTCCAGAGCATACACTATAGCCTCCTATGCCTTAATAGAAGAGGAATTGCTATAACGTTCCTCTGGGTCCCTGGACATGTGGGAATTGCCGGGAATGAGAAGGCGGATGCAGCTGCAAAAGAAGCTCTACATATCCCTGAGCCGACGACGACGCTGGTACCCTACCAGGACCTGCAATCTACTTTACGTAAAGTAGTCCTAGATCAGTGGAGTGAACTGTGGAGTGATGTCCCAAACAATAAGTTACGGACAATTAAACCGGTAACGACAGGGTGGCCCACTTCCATCAGGGGTAATCGCAGAGAGGAAGTCGTCATCACACGTTTAAGAATCGGGCATTGCGCCCTGACCCACTCGTTCCTCTTTACAGAAGAGAAAATTCCTCCTCGATGTGATGACTGTGACCGTCCTCTCAGTGTGCGACATATCCTGATGGAGTGTGACAAATATCGGGACACACGAAACAGGCTAGACATCAGTGGCGACCTAGAACAAGTTCTAGGCAACCATGCCGATCGACTTAACCATGTAGTTTCCTTTTTAAAGGAAACTAATTTAATAAACAAAATCTAATATATTTTTAGATTTATTATTTTTACATTTATATTTTTATTTATTTGGGATTTTAATGCTACCTTTTGTCTAGATTTATATTCATTCATATGTTTTTAAATTAACTAGATTGTGCGTGGTGCAAAATGACCATAGCTGTCGACGCACCCTATTAATCCAAATCTACCTACCTACCTTCTCCTTCTAAATGACGAGTTTGCTCCTCTTGGCCCAATTTGAGAGTTTAAGCAAACATTCTGCGGCTAGTTCCTCTAGTTCTTTAGGGCTATCTCCATGGATAATTACTGCCGTATCGTCAGCATAGGCCACTAACTTGCAATTTCTGGGATAATCCTCACGGAAGATCCCGTTCATTGCAACGTTCCAGAGCAGTGGCCCCAGTATACTTCCCTGCGGAGTTCCTCTTGTGAGGAATTTTCTCGCTACTGAATAATTCGTTCGTAGGACTACTTTCCTACGCTCGAAATAACTCCTGATAAGGCCAACGATATTGCCAGGAGCACCACACCGCTTGAGCTCGTGAATGACGACTGGCCACCACAGCGAGTCAAACGCACCCCGGAAATCTATAAAGATCACCAGTGTATATTTGCTCGTCCCACTCTTGATACTACTCACGACTCGTGAGATCGCATCAATCGTACTCTTTCCATTCCTGAAGCCAAACTGATTGGGGTGGAAGAGATCAGACTCTTGTACGTAATCCAATAGTTTGGCTTTAACGGCCCGCTCGAACACTTTACCCATCTCAGGGAGTAGTGTGAGAGGTCGATATGACCTCGGGTCACCAGGATCTCTGTCCTTGCCTTTCGAGAGTACACAGAGCTTTCCTACTTTCCATATTTCAGGAAAGTATTTCGCCGTCAAGCAGTCATTGCAAAGGCGGGTGAGCTCTTCTCGCAACAGCGGTTCGACCTTTCGGATCAAGACCCCATTGATCCCATCAATGACAGGAGCCTTATTCAGTTTGATGAGACTCGCGGCCTTCTCAATCTCGCGCTCCGTAAAGGGACTGGCTGACGGGGTTTCACCGTCATCGTTTGCTTCTGCTCTCAACGCCAGTTGGCATCCCTCGTCCCGATCATCATCTGGCATCAGGACCTTCAGCATATTCGCCAACGTTCCATCAGTCAGCATTACCCTACCGTCCTCCCCTGTTGCTGCGTGCAGAAAGACTGGCTTTTTGAGCTTTTACGCAGCGACCCTATACACAAAACCCCAAGGGTTCTGCTCAAGGTCTTCTTGGGAAAACTTTTCCCAAGATTTCCGTTGTCGCGTCCTCACCTTTTTGCCATATTTTCGCCTTGCATCACAAAAGCTCTGCCAGAGGAACTCTCGACCCTGAGGATCCCGACAGTTCTGAAAGAGTTTCCTCTTTCTTCGAAGCTGCCTTTTCATTCTGCTTAAATCGTCAGACCACCAGGGAATTTTTGACTTGGGCTCCATCCTCGGAGGGATGGCCTTTTCTGCTGCCGATACAAGAACGTGTCGAAACGCTTTGGCCCTTCGTTCGATGGACTCCGGTGTTGCTTCTTTAAGCAATACCTCGAACTCATGGAGTCCAATCTCAACAGTCTCTTGATACTCGGTCCATCTTGCTCTGTAGAGGTTGAACCTCCGTTCGAGCTCCATGTACCGTGAGACTAGCCTGAAATCGAAGGTAATCAGACGGTGGTCCGAGACACTTCGATTCTCGTGCACACACCAGTTCCCAACTCGTGAGAGCGCCCTTCCGTTCACCAGCGTTAGGTCGATATTTGATTCCCCGTTCCTCGTGGCAAAGGTTGACGGGTAACCCGGCTCGTTCAATATGTGCAGTTGGAGTTCAAGTGCTCGTTCTTCCATGTCCCGACCGCGCTGGTCATGGACACGGTCGAACCAGACTTCGCTCCTCGCGTTTGCGTCCGTACACACCACAATTAAGTGGTCTCTGAACTCGCCAACAATCTCCCCAAGCAGGTCTAGAAATGGCTTCAGTTCCATGCTGGGAGGACAGTACAAACTAACCGCAATGAATGCATCGGTACCAACTCGTACCTCTGCGGTAGCGACGTGCGTCGTCGTGTACCGTCCAATTGGCAGCAGGTCAATTTCTCGACCTACGCACACTAAACCACCATAGAACCTATTTTCCATCCCGTCGGGAACTGTTCTTGATCCCAGTCCTTGCCCTGGGATTCTCCAGCGGAGATTCCCGTCCGGGCAAGTGTAGGGTTCTTGCACAAAGAATAGGTCTACCGCCAAATTTGCAGCATGGTCCCGCAGCTCTGCTGTCGCCAGCTTACCGTTGTTTAAATTTAGCTGACCTATTTTTAGGCTACGAAGATTTGAAATGAGCTTACGACTCATAGTCGATTGAGCTCATTATTTGCGCCACCCGTCGCGACATGACAGGGCATTTCGAGTCCGAAGCTTCATGTGCCAAGTCATCAAGCTTCGCCCGCTTGCAATTGGCGCAACACGGGGTTTTGGACTTCTCAGAGCAGTCCCGGGTGTCGTGCGCCCCCGCGCAGTGGTTGCATGTACTTTCCTTTTCTGTGCATCTGCCTGCCATGTGGCCGAGCCCTTGGCATTTGTAGCACCGTAAGACCTGCAACTTATCGTCGACCCTAGATGAGCCGCAACCGATGTACACTCTACCATAGTCGAGAACTCTTTTGCGTGTGCAACCATCAACCTCCACAACCCAAGTGGTGGTTTCAGCCTCCTTCTTCCCGTATCGGTAAAGGGGCTTTACGTGTGCGGCCTCGCCAAGGTCGTTTTTGCGGATGAGCTTCTCTCTTAGGGTTGCCCCGTAAAGATAGCTTTTGACATTGAAGATAGCAAGCCGTGGCTTGTTCTTCTCTTCCTGCTGCACAGTGAGCGAACCCTTCTCACCAAAGACGGATTTCGCCGTCTGCAGCTTCTCGACCAGACCCTTTGTCTCAGACTCAATCCGCACACCGTTGTTTCTGGTTTTTGTCACTCGCTTGATTTTGAGTCCAAGCTTTCCGGGATCCACCGATTTCAGCAGCATCTGTTTGGTCTCCTCACTGCTCTTGTTTTTATTCTTTGGAAATACAACCGCAACCTCCGTTCGAGACAGGGCTGGCACAGACTTTCCAGCAACGTGGACCCGCTGGGATGCAGGTTTCGATGCCATTTCCGCGAAGCTTGGTTTATTCTGCGTTTGTTCCATCGCGGTTTTTATTTCCTTCCGCACTTCACCCGTTACGTCGGCGCGCCCTCGGTAGTATTCCATTTTTGCTACCACGGCGTAGTGCAGCTTCTGCATCTCTCCCATCATACGAGTCAACTCTCCTTTCTTGACCTGCGAGATCTTACTATCACTCGCGATCGCTAGGGTCATCGTTTGTACCAAGCATGCATTATCGGGAGTCTCAGGGCCTGCAACCGGGATCGCCGACTCCCTCACCGACTTCTTGGGAGCCGCCGGCTCACCAGGAGTCGCTTTAGGAGTCTTTGTATCCCTGGATATCTCCATCGGGCTCTGCGACGTTTCTCCCTCCGTCCCATCGGTGCCTTTTGGTCGCTCCATGGGTATCAGGGACTCTGACATTCCCCCTGGAGCTCACTCCCCCCACCACGGGAAGGTAAGGCTGGGGTGACGCCCGGCCCGCCAAGGAAGGTTTCTCCGCTGGCTTGGTTGCCTCTTTGTCACTTTGTCACTCGGGTGCTTATTCAGCACCAGTCAAAATGCAAAGTTGCTCTTGCTGTAAAGCCTGCCCGTAGGCAACTAGGTTAAACGGCCTAGTCCTAGTGGTTCCTGCGTTTAGCGGCGCAGGGCCTAGCCTTGGCGGTTGGTGAGGGGATCCGACTCCCGCAACTAACCAAACCGCCACCCCATGGGGGGAAGTAGGAAGGGACAAAAAATTTTTTCAAATTTAGCACGCCCTGTTAAAGGCGTGTGTATTTATTCATTAATATACATGAGGGTTTACCCTCTGGTTTATCCCTTTTTTTTCCTATATTTGCAATACATAGTATGAGTGTTCATTTTTTGCCTTTAGTACATTTATATAACAAGTGACAAAATAGCAATAGTTCTTCCTTCAGGTTAGATGTCTCAGCCCTCTTCCTTCGACTTCCTCCAATCATCTGCCTGCCTTCTGCTTCCGTCCGTTGGGCTTCGTCGGCCTCCCTCCATTCAACATCCTTCCATGTCGCCTCCCTCCATTATTTGGTCTTTTTCTGTTAAGGCTTTTCTTTCAACTCCCTCCTATAGCCTCCGTTTCATTAGCCTCCCTTCATTCATCCTCCTTCCAAGAGCCTTCTTCCGTTCAGCCTCCCTCCATTCCACTCTCTCCCTCAGTCAGCTCCCTCGAAGGAGAGTCTCCCTCTAAACAACATCCTCCCTCCAGTCATCTTCCACCATTCAACCTCCTATCCGTCTGGCTCTCTCCAAAGCACTCCCTCCACTCTGCTCCCTCCCTCCATTCAGCCTTCCTTTCAAGAACAGCCTCCCTCCGTTTTGCCTCCCTTTACTCAGCTTCCCTCCAAATGATCTCCCTCCATTCTGCTCCCTCCCTTACTTAGCCTCCCTCCGTTCAGCTCCCTCCAGTACAAATCTCCCTCCAAAACAGCCTCCCTCCCTTCAGCCTCCCTCCGTTCCCCCTCCCTCCCCCCTCCCTCCAGCCTCCCTCCGTTCCCCCTCCCTCCAGCCTCCCTCCGTTCCCCCTCCCTCCAGCCTCCCTCCGTTCCCCCTCCCTCCGTTCAGCCTCCCTCCATTCAGCCTCCCTCCGTCCAGCCTCCCTTCATTCATTCTCCTTCCACTGAAATCCCTTCATTCCGCTCCCTCCCTTACTCAGCCTCCCTCCGTTCAGCTCTCTCCAGTACAAGTCTCCCTCCAAAACAGCCTCCCTCCCTTCAGCCTCCCTCCGATCCGCCTCCCTCCATTCAGCCTCCCTCCGTTCCGCCTCCCTCCATTCAGCCTCCCACCGTTCAGCCTCCCTCCGTTCAGCCTCCCTCCATTCAGCTTCCCTCCGTCCAGCCTCACTTCATTCATTCTCCTTCCACTGAAATCCCTTCATTCCGCTCCCTCCCTTACTCAGCCTCCCTCCGTTCAGCTCTCTCCAAGACAAGTCTCCCTCCAAAACAGCCTCCCTCCCTTTAGACTCCCTCCGTTCCGCCTCCCTCCGTTCAGCCTCCTTCCGTTCAGCCTCCCTCCATTCATTCTCCTTCCACTTAAATCTCTTCATTTTTCTCCCTCCCTCCATTCAGCCTCCCTCCAGTACTGTCACTCTCCAGTCAGTCTCTCTCTAAATACAGTCTCTCTCCGTTCAGCCTTTTCGCTCAGCCTCCTTCCTATGGACTCCCCTCTGTCCAAAAAGTCCTTCCCGCCTCTCTCCAATCAGCTTCCTCCATTCATTACTGCTTTGCTTCCATTCGTTCCCCCTCTGACCTGCCTCCCTCCTTTCCGCCTCCCTCCGTTCGGCATTCCTCCATTTATCCCTTGCTTCAGCTCCCTACTTCAATTTCCTACTTTCAGACTTCCCCTAAGCAGCCTCCCTCCATTCTGCCAGGTTTCCAGTTGCCTCCATCCATTCAGCCTCCCTTCTCTCATTTCATAGGGATTACTCCAACTCCTTCAACGTTCGTGTGATTACTGCCCACTGATCTCTAGTCGAGAGTTACGCGTGTGTACTACATACTAAACGGTTTTTGTTTTACTTAACTATTTGACTATTTTATTCAAAGCCTGTCTATCGACTTCATGTGCATATAGCACGGTGTCCAGAATGTTCGGGAGCCTATCTAGCGAGTGGCTTAGCAAAATCCTCAGCCTTTCAGTTTTTAGGCATTCAGTCACTCTGTGTGTTGCCGTGTCTTCGGTCAGGCATTCCTCACAGAGGTGAATATCAGATTTCCCAAATCTGGAGAGGTACATGTTGAAATTTCCATGGTCAGTTAGCAATTGTGTCGATGCCGGGGAGTGGTTTATTTTAATGTTGCTCCTTTCAGATATGTTGGGCAGGATCGAATATGTGTGCCTTCCGTTCTGGGATGTGTCCCATTCGTGTTGCCATGTTATATTAGTTTCTTTCCGTATTACCGTTTTTAGTTTTTTCTTGTCGAGAGTCATTTCCGGGAGCAATTCTTTGGTTCCGTAGATCGTCGCCTGTCCTGTTTTTAATAAGCTGATAGCACGGCGCTCGAGAACTGCCATTTTTAGAGGGATGATGTTTGCCACCACACACAGCGCGTCTGTGCTGGCCGTGGAGTAACTCCTCGTTATTGCTATTAAGCAGGACCTCTGGATTTCGCTGAGCTTCCGGCTTATTCTTGAGTGTTCTGCCTGATGGCCCCATATTTCCGCTGCATAGGTCACCATTGGTATAACAACACCGTTATAGATAGATATCAAGTTCGGATGTCCGTAAATGCACCGGGAGGTGCGTTTCAGGATCTGGAAAATCGGTTTCACCTTTTTACATATATAATTAGCGTGCGGTATAAAATTGACTTTTGGATCTATGTACACACCCAAGTATTTAAAAGCCCAGGAGCGCCTCAGTTGTTTGCTATTAATTTTAATTTTTGGGTTTCGCTTCATTTCTTTTCCAAACACCATATACTCGCTCTTTTCCTCCGAGAGTGTCAGTTTGTTTATTTGGGCCCAGTTGGTCACTATTTCCAGACACGATTCCGCCCTTGCTTCAAGTTGTATTCTGTTGTCTGCCGGGATAGTTAACCCCTTAAGTGGGTGGTAAAATTTCATTGATCTATCACCAGGTGGGGCTTTGCGAATAAGAATGATATCATTTTGAAATTTTGGTTAAATATTTATATAATAAATCAATGAGGAATTTAAAAAAGATATCCTCTCTAACTATATTTTTTTGTTATGTTTTAACAAGTTTTATAGTATTATTTATAAATTTTCCAAGGAACAAAATTTATCAATTTTCACTAATTGTGCACAGCATTATTTATTTAAATGTTTATATGGCTTCTCTGTCCTAAATTTATCACATCTGGAGATTAAATTTGTTAGTTCACCGGCGTAGCTTCAAGAAAACAATTACGTCAAAAGTTGCTCTTTTGCACGGTGTGGTTGCATTTTACCCCTGAAATAGAAATTTAATCATTAATCCCTTATTTATGTTCCTCCCATAAAACCTAAGATATATATTCAGTTTTCAAATGATCATGAGTAAAAGTAACCTTTCGGAACGTATTTTTTGCCTTACCTCTGAGCGTGATTTATGTCTTGAACTGACAATGATCAGTGGTTCTTTCTTCAATCACCTTGATGTCTCAGTGAAACTGTTACCTATCATTTTCTATGTACACTTTTTACATTGCTTTTGAAGTTCTTTAGTCAATATTTGGAACTAGTGTGATATTGGTAAAAACAGGGTTCCGCACAGAGCGGCACATGGCACTTATGACAGCACAAATATGTTTCCTTCCGCTGTTTGTGTGATAAGCATACCACACATCTTTTTCGAGGACGTGCTGTTAATCTGTGGGGGGAATAGCTATGGGTAAGTGGGTACCGGTCAGCCTTCCTGGGGTCTCGATGTGCGAACCTCGTACTCGTCCAGATTTCTGGCTTGCAGGAGTTGACCCAGCGTATTTATTGAACAGCCGGTGTATCAGGTCTAATCGAAATTCAAGGTGTGTACCTTGACCACCATGCCTTTTATAAATCACAAACGAATTGAAGGTGCACAAATCAAGTAGATGGCGAAAGATTTTTATATAGTATTTCTTCATCCTCTTCCTCGACGTGCTATATGTAACCATGTACTGATCAGAGAGATCCACACCTCCCATTGCATCGTTGTAGTCTATGCACACTTGAGGCTTTTGCTTCGTACCGCCTCTTCTGTCTCGTACACTTTTTGTTCCCGCATCGTGAATGCTGCTCAACATGCAGACTTCTCTCTTGTCCTTCCACTTTAGCACCATCAACTTTTTTCTATAGGCTGCAGTAACTTCCCCAGAATTTAGCACTTTGTTCATCACACTTTTTGGAAGTTCTTTTCGATTTCGCCTAACTGTACCCACTGCATCAGTTGCAAATTTATTAAAGAAGTCGAAAAGTTCAGGACTACTGTAATAATTGTCTAGCCCTATCAAATAACCTTGATTCAAAAGTTTTTGAGCCAACGAAAGCACAATTCGAGTGGGTTTGGTCATGTTTTTCACCGATATTCCTTCGACATCTTCGACAAGCTCTGTATCTTTCCCAGTATAAATTATCATATTCCACACGTAACCCGACTCAGCCTCACAGAGCTTAAATGATTCCATTCCAAACCGGGATCTCTTCTTTGGGATGAAAACCTTCCACCCTAAACGGCCTTTCCACAGCAAAAGGCTTTCATCAATTGAAATTTCACCTTGAGGGGTGTAGCTTTCTGAAAATTTTTTGACCAAGTGATCTAATAGGGGTTTTATTTTATAAATCTTGGGTGAAACTGTCCCTTCATCATGGAATGCCTCATTATCAGCGAAGTGCAAAAATCTTAGCAGAAGATAAAATCTTTTTTCATTCATCAGCTCATAAAAAATTGGAGTTTCCAACAACTTATTGCGGGAGAAATAATGGCTGATTTTCGGTTTCTGAATAATTCCCTGAAGAAGCAGCATACCGAAAAATAATTTTATCTCCTCCTTATTTGTCTCACACCAATCTTTGTCTCGACTTCTCCTTTTCATTTTACCCTGAAGATTCTTCCTGTCTATGGTTTGTTGGGCGTACAAGTTTGTTTGCTGTGCAATAAGGTCAGAGATGTCAGCGTCCATGAAGTGCTCAAAAATTTCATCCGACTGCTCTTTATCTTGCAATTCACCCTTTGCGCCAGCAACAAATATTTGGGGGAATCTGGGCCTCACACGACCATTTTCGGCCCACTTACCGTCATCAGCTTCCAGGGGTGGATTTGTATCACTATCATTGCTGTCACTCTCACTTTGTGAAGATGATGATACGTGCAACTCCTGAACTCTTGACATTCTTGTTCCAGCTCGAGTTGAAGTCCCACTGGTCCCAGCTCGAGTTGAAGTCCCACTGGTGCCAGCTCTAACACCGACGGATACACGGGATTCTTCTTCTTCAGAGGAATTGTAACTCTCGTCACTTGAAGAAACTTCATCCTCACTTAGTGCGATCATTATAGTCTCTTCAGATAGCAACGTTCGCTTCTTAGCCATAGTGGTGTGTGAAATAAAAAAAAACTTCACTAATTATTCCTAGAAGTTGAGGAGTAATGAGGAGGATATAACGCAGCACACATAAAAGCTACTATTTTTAGGCAGTAGGCACTTTCAGTAAACGTAAATACTCGCAAAATATACTGTATTTATAACAAGTATTCAAGACCGCAAAATTTCTAGACTGCACGATGCACTGCTTTCAACGACAGAAGCCGAAAAAAATCCCGGAATGGGAATAACGGGACTTTTTTCACGCCTAGACCGCCAAAACTTTCTCTTTTTGGGAGTCATGTACAGCAAATATGACCGGGACTACGGAGTGTAAAAAAAGGCCAAATGATGGCAGCACACTGCAGTAAGGCGATAGAGAAGAGAGCGCGCATCTATAAGCTTAGCCCACTGAGAAATAGTATTTGATGTGAAGCGCGCATATATGCGCGCTACCCACCGGACGGTCGTTTAAAATCCGCGCATATATGCGCTTAGCCCACTTAAGGGGTTAACACAATGTCGTCTGCATAGGCAATGATTTTGCACCTGTGGGGAAGTTCAGTTTCTAGTAGCGGGTTCATTATAAGGTTCCACATAAGTGGGCCCAGTACAGAGCCTTGTGGACATCCTTTGGTAGTTGTTTTATGCATTGAAGTTGTGTTCGATTTATACGTCACTTTCCGGTCTCTGAAGTATCCTCTTATCAAGTTCGTTATGTTGACAGGCACTCCTTTCCTCCTCAGTTCTGCAATGACTGCGGGCCACCATACGCAGTCAAACGCACCCTTTATATCCAGAAATACAGCTATGGTGTACTTGCTGTTTTCAGTCTTTACGGATTCAATAAGGTGGCTTATAGCGCTGGAAGTGTGCATGCCCTTTCGGAATCCGTACTGATTCTCACTAAAAATGTTATTTTCGCCTATTGTTGCCAATATTTTGTTTTTAATTGCCCTCTCAAATGTTTTGGCGAGTTCTGGTAGTAACGTAATCGGACGGAAGGATTTCGGATTGCTCGGGTCTTTGTCCTTTGATTTTAATATTGCATGGAGAATTCCATGTTTCCATGGTTGTGGGAAGTGGCCCAAGATTAGACATTGATTAAATATTTTTGTTAGATCCTTTGCGATGACATCATGGGTATTCAGAAGTACTAACCCAGGTATTTCATCATGCCCAGGAGCCTTCTTCTTTCTGGTTTCCAGAAGCGCTGTTACCACTTCGTCCTCGTTGAACAGCTCCGCGTTTGCAGTATTTGCGTTAGTATCATAAGAGTTGCGCAGTTCATGGTGCCTGTCTTCGTCTACCGTGTCATCTGGAATAAGTTTGTTTAGGAGGTGCTCCATCGAATGTTCCAGGTCTAAAATGTTTCCACTCTCGTCGTGTTGTGACGACATGAGTGGGGGAAGTTTTAATTTTTCCATGGAAAGTTTGTATACAAAGCCCCAGACATTGTTGCCAAAATTTTCGGAAGCAAACTTGTCCCATGATTCCCTTTTGGCTAATGACATTTCTATTTTATATTCTGTCGTTTTCTCTCTGAGTCTCGTTTTGAAGACCTCCCTGTCTTCGTACTTTGTCCGGCTATATTTTTTCCTGAGGCTGTGTACCTCTTTCTTTAGTCTGGCGAGTCTCCTGTTCCACCAGGGGTTTCTCGTTTCACGTGCTCTGCCTGCAGGGACACATTCCTTCAAGCAGTGTTGTATGCTGGTAGTAAGACCGGCCACATTGTCCTCTATTGATTCAACCGTCGGTTCCCACGGTTTGGCTCGCTCCATTTCCGAAAGTCGAGTTTGCAAGCCCTCTCGAAGCTTCCCCCAGTCCGCAAGTTTTAGGTTGTACCTAGCAGTGGTCTTTGGTGCGATGGTGGAGCAGTTGAGGTCAAACGTGATGAGCCTATGGTCGCTGGTGATCTCCCGAGGCCTGACTTGCCAGTTTTCTATCTTTGCTACAATGGTAGCACTGGTTATGGTGAGGTCTATATTTGATTCCCCGTTGACACTGGAGAACGTTTGGGGTTGCCCAGCTTCATTGAGGAGGTACAAATCTTCAGCATTTAATAGATCCTCAAGTAGTTTCCCTCTGTCGTCTGTAAAGTGATGGAACCAGATCTCGTTTTTGGCGTTTGAATCCACTCCGAGTATAATTTTCTGCCCGTGAAAAGTTCTGAATATACTGCGTATATGTTGGATGCTTGGGCGGATGTCTTCACTTGGTGGGAAGTATGCACTGACCAGTATGTATTTCTCGTTCCTGTTGAAGTTGACTTCGGCTACCGAGCAGTTGTTATTACTTAATTTTCTGTGGTGTAGTACATCTACTCCCTCATTGACTACCACGATTGCGGCACCGAATTTTTCTAAGTGATTTGTTGGGATAGTTTTACTTCTCAGTCCAAGGCCCGGTATCCTCCACGACTCATTCCCTCCCCGCATAACATAAGGTTCTTGTATAAGTATTATATCCAGTCCGAGATTTTCTGCCACTATACTGATCTCTGCAGTCGCCGTTTTAGACCTTTGCAGATTAACTTGCCCTATCTTAGCCATAATCAATATTGTTTTTTATATTTTCAAGTTTCTTCTTAAGGACGGGACATTCTGGGTCTAGGGCTGAGTGGTTACTGCTTTCCAGCTTGGATTGCAGGCAGTTTGTGCATTTCGGTGCTTCCATTTTCTTTTCACAATTTCTAAATCTGTGGTTACCACCGCAATGTCCACATACGTCACCCTCATTTCTGCAATCCTTAGCCATGTGTCCAAAACCCAAGCATTTGTAGCACCTGGTAATATGGATCTGTTCACTTATTTTGTGGCTGTCGCATCCGATATAGATTCTTCCCTTTTCTATGAGAATCTTCCTTGATTGGGGGTCTACCTCTATCATCCAGTTAACCACATCTCTACCCCTGGGTCCAAACTTGTACAATGGCTTAATTATTCCTTGCGGGCAGTCGTTCTGCTTATGGATGGAATTAGTGATCCCTTCTGCATCTCTTTTGCTGTCTACGGCGTAGACTGCTATCCTTGGGTGTCTAAGGTCTTGTTTCTTGATAATTAGATCAGCATTCTTCAGTTTGCTGCTGTCTTGTAATTTGTCAAAGAGGTCTCGCTCTGATTCAATTTTTACTCCCTTTCGTGGAAGACGCACTATTCTTTTCACTCTGATGCCCAGTTCTTCCGGGTCCAAGTTCCTAAGGAGGCAGCTTTTCGTGTCATCGCTAGTCTCCAAGTTTGACTGATCGTTTGGATATACCACCACGGAGTATGTGCCTTGAGATTCCCTTGACGTGGCTGTTATTTGGGCTCTCCCACTCATTGTGGCTTGTGCATAGGTCTGTTTGCTGTTCTGTAGTTGCTCAGCAATACATGTCTTTATTTCCTTTTTAAAGTCCTCCTGTACTACTGTTGCTTCTAGTGTGAGGTTAATTTTCGTAAACTGGTTTTGTATTTCACTAGAGATAGTGTCTTTGACCGACAGCATCTCCCGTTCGATTGTTTCTTTTACATTTCTTGTAATGGTGTCCTTATTTAACCTGTCTACGCATATTTTGTTAAGGTCCTCAAAGGTACGTTGCATGCTGTCTAGGTTTTCCGCAATTTCATTCTTTTTTGACGTTGGCATGTTCTTATCACCATTTAGCAGCCGCCTACTGCTCATCGCATGCTTCATGAACTGCGAGTGCAGGTCATTTAGCAGCGTGTCTATTTCTCCCATGGTGCTGATCAAAAGAGCGGTGGGGACATGTAACGCTCTAAAGCTCCCGGATTCATTCCCCTCGGCACCACACCACAGACGTTATCTTACTCGACATGTGAAATGTACATTGTTTTAATAATAACGCTATTATGCAGTAGTTTGGCGGTAGGGGAACACTATTATCGCAGACACTTAACCAAATTGCTGCTTGACCGCAAAAAACTATCACGAGAGACCGTAGTTTCGGATTTCTAAAAGGCGGTCGGCAGATCGCTGCCGGTGATCCGCGCTGGGTGGTGTCGGCCAGAGCGGGCGCAACTCAACCGGGAGTACACCTCCCGTCGCCGGACCTCAGATAGCACGTCGCACACGGCGTCACACGGAAAAGCAGTTAAAACATTAAAATTCAATAAAAACCAGACAGCACGAAAAACACAATCTAAACGTCGTTTTGTAGCCAGAAAATTAGGAATAATTTCCTTGTCTCGAGTTTCGGAATAGGGAGAGAAAAGACTCACATCCAGTTAGAGACCACGTCTTTTCAGAAATGAAAGAATTCTTCAAATTACGCAAAATTAACACAAAGATGTTTTAATTTATGACACTACTATACACTAGAAAGCATGATGGTTTTGATGCACTTATTTCCCGGAAGATCCGGGAAAATGCCGGCAGATCGCTGCCGAAGGTCCGCACTGGGCACTGGCGGCCAGGGCGGGCGCAACTCAACGGAGAGTGTACGTCCCGTCGTCGGACTTCTGATAGCACGTCGTATACGGTGTCACACGGAAGATGCAACTAAAACTTTTAAATTCAATAAAAACCAGACTAAAGGCACGAAATACACAGTGTAAGCATCATTTTGAAGCTATAGCGTCCTTTGTTAATGTCTCATTTACAATTTTCAGTTCGTTTGCCAGTTTAAACCCTTGTTTAACTTTAGACAAAAATAAAGTTTTAGGTAAAATAAACAGATTAACCTCCAGAGGCTTTATACAGAACACAAAAGAGCGATACTTGCAGGGACTAACATAAATATAGAGAGTACTTACAGGAATTTCCGGAAGATCCGGAAAAATCGATTTTGGCGCTGATTTTATGAGTCGGAGAAGGAGAGCACTTCCTGACTTCAGAATTTGGCAGTAGGGGCACGCTTTTACCACGACAACACTTCAGTAAATAACATAGGAGCTCAGGAGCACTTATATTTCCTGAGGGACCCGATGATCCGCGATGGGCGCTGGCGGCCAGAGTGGGCGCAACTCAACGGAGAGTGCACCTCCCGTTGCCGGACATTGGATAGCACGTCGTATACGGTGTCACTCGGAAAGGCAGTTAAAATTTTTAAAATTCAATAAAAACCAGACTAAAAGCTCGAAATACACAATCTAAACGTCGTTATGGAGCCAGGGAAACAGGGAACTTTTTCTTGTCTCAAAATTCGGATTAAGGAGAGAGGAGACTCACTTCCGATTAGAGACCACGTGTTTTCAGAAAAGGAAAATTTTCCGAATTACACTATATTCTCACAGGGGGTTTGATTTTATGAAACTACTATACACAAGAATGCTTGATGTTTTTGGTGCACTTATTTCCCGGAGATTCCAGAATGACCGTAAAACGACCGGCAGATCGTTGCCGAAAGTCCGCGCTGGGCGCTGGCGGTCAGAGCGGGCGCAACTCAACTAAGAGTGCACCTCCCGTCGTCGGTCCTCGGTCGCCGTATCCGGTGTCACACGGAAAGAGCAGTTAAGATTTTAAAATTCAATAGAAACCAGACTAAGAGAACGAAAAACACAATCTAAACGTCGTTATGGAGCCAGGGAAACAGGGAACTTTTTCTTGTCTCAAAGTTCGGATTAAGGAGAGAAGAGACTCACTTCCGGTTAGAGACCACGTGTTTTCAGAAAAGGAAACTTTTCCGAATTACACTAAATTCACCCAGGGGGTTTAGTTTTATGAAACTACTATACACAAGAATGCTTGATGTTTTTGGTGCACTTATTTTCCAGAGAGTTAAGAATGACCAGAGAACGACCGGCAGATCGCTGCCGATGATCCGCGCTGAACGCTGGCGGCCAGAGCGGGCGCAACTCAACAGAGAGTGCACCTCCCGTCGCCAGACTTCGGGTAACTTTCGTCGTATACGGTGTCACACGGAAAATGCCACTAAAACTTTAAAATTCAATAAAAACCAGACTAAAAGCTCGAAATACACAATCTAAACGTCGTTATGGAGCCAGGGAAACAGGGAACTTTTTCCTTGTCTCAAAGTTCGGATTAAGGAGAGAAGAGACTCACTTCCGGTTAGAGACCACGTGTTATCAGAAAAGGAAAAACTTTCCGAATTACACTAAATTCACACAGGGGATTTAATTTTATAAAACTACTATACACAAGAAGGCTTGATGTTTTTGGTTCGCTTATTTTCCAGAGAGTGAAGAATGACCGGAGAACGACTGGCAGATCGCTGCCGATGATCCGCGCTGAACGCTGGCGGCCAGAGCGGGCGCAACTTAGTGGGAAGGGACAGTTAGAGGGACCTTAGAAATACCCCCAGGAGGGGGTTCTTCTTGGGTCGACCTACTAACCGCGCTTCCCGTTAGGGAAACACTAGGGGGGCGCCTGAGCAGAGCTCTAAATCCCCCTTTATGCGCCGGCGCTCGGAAGAATCAACTGATGACTCGGCCGTTTCCTCATTGTCTCTTTGTCACATCCGCTCCATCCTTTTCTCTTTTTCTCTTTTCCTCGTCCTCTATGCACAGTTCTTTCTCTGTCTCCTTGTCCCGTTTCCTCTTCCTCTTCTTTGAGCTCGCCCCTGAGCTGCTGTTTTTGCTGCCGATGTCTCGCACACTTCGTAGCATTTCTTTGTCTCTAACTTGTGCACTTGCCTCTTTGCCTCGTTGTCTCTTTCTTGGTGTGTTTCAGGCTTTCAGGGTACCCAATTCACACGTTAGGCCCCAAATTAATGGGACCACCAGCGAAGTTACTAAGGGTGTCACATCTGTCCTGCTTTACACATTCCTGAAGGAGGTCCTTCAGTGGCAAAGGCCACCTTGGGACCAGGCTACTGAGTTCAGCATGGTTGTCACGATGCTCGGGACATTCGTACACTCGGTGTTTGACCGTATCAGAAACCGAACAGACGGGGCACTCAGGGTTCCCCGCCTTTCCTATACGGTGTAGGTACGAGTGGTAATTTCAGTGACCGGTCAAAACCTGCGTCAACTTCCTCTTCATACCGAATGACATGGTCATTCGATCAGTGACTGAGGGGAGAAACTCGTGAGTTAACCTCCCCTTGCTTGATTCATCCCACTCTGCCTGCCAGCGACGTAAAGTTTCGGCTCTTAGCGTTTGCAGGAGCCTTTTGGGGGCCCTCTGCTCATCTCCCAGCCTAACACCATAGTAGCACGCTGAACCCGTTTTCCTGAACTCAGCACGTGCCTTCCTTTCGAGTAACTCGTACTCAACCGGAATTGTCCCAGTCAACACTGTCAGGGCATCCTTTGAGACACTGCGATAGCTCCCCGCTACAGCAAGGAGACAAAACCGCTGAGCCTCACCGAACTTCCGGGCGATCCGATAGTTCTCAACTATTCGGTCACCCCAAACTTCTATCCCGTACCCTAGAATGGGAAGAGCCACATTCCTATAAAGGATACTATGACTCCTAGGGATATGACTTCCAAACCGTGCCCGACAGAGTCTACTTACCGCAGAGAAGACGACTCTAACCCTTTTCACCACTCTGTGCACGTGCTGCATGAAGGTTAAACCCTCATCAAGTATCAACCCTAGATACTTGACTTCACGACACCTTCTGATGACCGATCCATCCAGTCTCAGTGCGGGATCTCGATTGAGTTTCCCACCATAAACCGAATAGACCGTCTTCTCCTTCGAGATGACGAGTTTGCTCCTCTTGGCCCAGTTTGAGAGTTTAAGCAAATATTCTGCGGCTAGTTCCTCTAGTTCTCTACGGCTATCTCCATAGATAATTACTGCCGTATCGTCAGCATAGGCCACTAACTCGCAATTTCTGGGATAATCCTCACGGAAGATCCCGTTCATTGCAACGTTCCAGAGCAGTGGCCCCAGTATACTTCCCTGCGGAGTTCCTCTTGTGAGGAATTTTCTCGCTACTGAATAATTCGTTCGTAGGACTACTTTCCTACGTTCGAAATAACTCCTGATAAGGCCAACAATATTGCCAGGAGCACCACACCGCTTGAGCTCGTGAATGACGACTGGCCACCACAGCGAGTCAAACGCACCCCGGAAATCTATAAAGGTCACCAGTGTATATTTGCTCGTCCCACTCTTGATACTACTCACGACTCGTGAGATCGCATCAATCGTACTCTTTCCATTCCTGAAGCCAAACTGATTGGGGTGGAAGAGATCAGACTCTTGTACGTAATCCAATAGTTTGGCTTTAACGGCCCGCTCGAACACTTTACCCATCTCAGGGAGTAGTGTGAGAGGTCGGTATGACCTCGGGTCACCAGGATCTCTGTCCTTTCCTTTCGAGAGTACACAGAGCTTTCCTACTTTCCATATTTCAGGAAAGTATTTCGCCGTAAAGCAGTCATTGCAAAGGCGGGTGAGCTCTTCTCGCAACAGCGGTTCGACCTTCCGGATCAAGACCCCATTGATCCCATCAATGCCAGTAGCCTTATTCAGTTTGATGAGACTCGCGGCCTTTTCAATCTCGCGCTCCGTAAAGGGACTGGCTGACGGGGTTTCACCATTATCGTTTGCTTCTGCTCTAAACGACAGTTGGCATCCCTCGTCCCGATCATCATCTGGCATAAGGACCTTCAGCATATTCGCCAACGTTCCATCAGTCAGCATTACCCTACCGTCCTCCCCTGATGCTGCATGCAGAATGACTGGCTTTTTGAGATTTTCCGCGGCGAGCCTATACACAAAACCCCAGGGGTTCTGCTCAAGGTCTTCTTGGGAAAACTTTTCCCAAGATTTCCGTAGTCGCGTCCTCACCTTTTTGCCATATTTTCGCCTTGCATCACAAAAGCTCTGCCAGAACAACTCTCGACCCTGAGGATCCCGACAGTTCTGAAAGAGTTTCCTCTTTCTTCGAAGCTGCCTTTTCATTCTGCTTAAAGCGTCAGACCACCAGGGAATTTTTGACTTGGGCGCCATCCTCGGAGGGATGGCCTTTTCTGCTGCCGATACAAGAACGTGTCGAAACGCTTTGGCCCTTCGTTCGATGGACTCCGGTGTTGCTTCTTTGAGCAAACCCTCGATCTCATGGAGTCCAATCTCAACAGTCTCTTGATACTCGGTCCATCTTGCTGTGTAGAGGTTGAACCTCCGTTCGAGCTCCATGTACCGTGAGACTAGCCTGAAATCGAAGGTAATCAGACGGTGGTCCGAGACACTTCGATGCTCGTGCACACACCAGTTCCCAACTGGTGAGAGCGCCCTTCCGTTCACCAACGTTAGGTCGATATTTGATTCCCCGTTCCTCGTGGCAAAGGTTGACGGGTAACCCGGCTCGTTCATTATGTACAGTTGGAGTTTAAGTGCTCGTTCTTCCATGTCCCGACCACGCTGGTCATGGACACGGTCCAACCAGACTTCGCTCCGCGCGTTTGCGTCCGTACACACCACAATGAAGTGGTCACTGAACTCGCCAACAATCTTCCCAAGCAGGTCTATAAATGGCTTCAGTTCCATGCTGGGAGGACGGTACAAACTAACCGCAATGAATGCATCGGTACCAACTCGTACCTCTGCGGTAGCGACGTGCGTCGTCGTGTACCGTCCAATTGGCAGCAGGTCAATTTCTTGACCTACGCACACTAAACCAGCTTAGAACCTATTCTCCATCCCGTCGGGAACTGTTCTTGTTCCTAGTCCTTGCCCTGTGATTCTCCAGCGGAGATTCCCGTCCGGGCAAGTATAGGGTTCTTGCACAAAGAATAGGTCTACCGCCAAATTTGCAGCATGGTCCCGCAGCTCTGCTGTCGCCAGCTTACCGTTGTTTAAATTTAGCTGACCTATTTTTATGCTACGAAGATTTGAAATGAGCTTACGACTCATGGTCGATCGAGCTCATTATTTGCGCCACCCGTCGCGACATGACAGGGCATTTCGAGTCCGAAGTTTCATGTGCCAAGTCATCAAGCTTCGCCCGCTTACAATTGGCGCAACACGGGGTTTTGGACTTCTCAGTGCAGTCCCGGGTGTCGTGCGCCCCCGCGCAGTGGTTGCATGTACTATCCTTTTCTGTGCATCTGCCTGCCATATGGCCGAGCCCTTGGCATTTGTAGCACCGTAAGACCTGCAACTTATCGTCGACCCTAGATGAGCCGAAACCGATGTACACTCTACCATAGTCGAGAACTCTCTTGCGTGTGCAACCATCAACCTCCACGACCCATGTGGTGGTCTCAGCCTCCTTCTTCCCGTATCGGTAAAGGGGCTTTACGTGTGCGGCCTCGCCAAGGTCGTTTTGGCGGATGAGCTTTTCTCTCAGGGTTGCCCCGTCAAGATAGCTTTTGACAGAGAAGATAGCAAGCCGTGGCTTGTTCTTCTCTTCCTGCTGCACAGTGAGCGAACCGTTCTCACCATAGACGGATTTCGCCGTCTGCAGCTTCTCGACCAGACCCTTTGTCTCAGACTCAATCCGCACACCGTTGCTTCTGGTTTTTGTCACTCGCTTAATTTTGAGTCCTAACTTTCCGGGATCCACCGATTTCAGCAGCATCTGTTTCGTCTCCTCACTGCTTTTATTCTTATCTTTTGGAAATACAACCGCAACCTCCGTTCGAGACGGGGCTGGCACAGACTTTCCAGCAACTTGGACCCGCTGGGATGCAGGTTTCGATACCATTTCCGCGAAGCTTGGCTTATTCTGCGTTTGTTCCATCGCTGTTTTTATTTCCTTCCGCACTTCACCCGTTACGTCGGCGCGCCCTCGGTAGTATTCCATTTTTGCTACCACGGCGTAGTGCAGCTTCTGCATCTCCCCCAGCATACGAGTCAACTCTCCTTTCTTGACCTGCGAGATCTTACTATCACTCGCGCTCGCTAGGGTCATCGTTTGAACCAAGCATGCATAATCGGGAGTCTCTGGGCCTGCAACCGGGATCGCCGACTCCCTCACCGACTTCTTGGGAGCCGCCGGCTCACCAAAAGTCGCTTTGGGAGTCTTTGTATCCCTGGATATCTCCATCGGGCTCTGCGACGTTTCTCCCTCCGTCCCTTCGGTGCCTTTTAGCCGCACCATGGGTATCAGGGACTCTGACATTCCCCCTGGAGCTCACTCCCCCCACCACGGGAAGGTAAGGCTGGGGTGACGCCCGGCCCGCCAAGAAAGGTTTCTCCGCTGGCTTGGTTGCCTCTTTGTCACTTTGTCACTCGGGTGCTTATTCAGCACCAGTCAAAATGCAAAGTTGCGTTTGCTGTAAAGCCTGCCCGTAGGCAACTAGGTTAAACGGCCTAGTCCTAGTGGTTCCTGCGTTTAGCGGCGCAGGGCCTAGCCTTGGCGGTTGGTGCGGGGATCCGACTCCCGCAACTAACCAAACCGCCACCCCATGGGGGGAGTGGGAAGGGACAGTTAGAGGGACCTTAGAAGTACCCCCAGGAGGGGGTTCTTCTTGGGTCGACCTACTAACCGCGCTTCCCGTTAGGGAAACACTAGGGGGGCGCCTGAGCAGAGCTCTTAATCCCCCTTTATGCGCCGGTGCTCGGAAGAATCAACTGATGACTCGGCCGTTTCCTCGTTGTCTCTTTGCCACATCCGCTCCATCCTTTTTCTCTTTTTCTCTTTTCCTCGTCCTCTATGCACAGTTCTTTCTCTGTCTCCTTGTCCCGTTTCCTCTTCCTCTTCTTTGAGCTCGCCCCTGAGCTGCTGTTTTTGCTGCCTTTGTCTCGCACACTTCGTAGCATTTCTTTGTCTCTAACTTGTGCACTTGCCTCTTTGCGTCGTTGTCTCTTTCTTGGTGTGTTTCAGGCTTTGAGGGTACCCAATTCACACGTTAGGCCCCAAATTAATGGGACCACCAGTGAAGTTACTAAGGGCGTCACATCTGTCCTGCTTTACACATTCCTGAAGGAGGTCCTTCAGTGGCAAGGCCACCTAGGGACCAGGCTACTGAGTTCAGCACGGTTGTCACGATGCTCGGGACAGTCGTATACTCGGTGTTTGACCGTATCAGAAACCGAACAGACGGGGCACTCTGGGTTCCCCGCCTTTCCTATACGGTGTAGGTACGAGTGGTAATTTCCATGACCGGTCAGAACCTGCGTCAACTTCCTCTTCATCCCGAATGACATGGTCATTCGATCAGTGACTGAGGGGAGAAACTCGTGAGTTAACCTCCCTTTGCTTGATTCATTCCACTCTGCCTGCCAGCGACGTAAAGTTTCGGCTCTTAGAGTTTGCAGGAGCCTTTTGGGGGCCCTCTGCTCATCTCCCAGCCTAACACCATAGTAGCACGCTGAACCCGTTTTCCTGAACTCAGCACGTGCCTTCTTTTCGAGCAAGTGGGAAGGGACAAAAAAAAAAGGGGAGATAACTGTAAAGCTGGTGGAGGCAAGGTTCCCTCTCCAGGGAACCCTTATGCCCCACGTTTCACGCTAATGCTTTCCAGTTCTCTCCCCTCTCAGCTCTCTTTCCACTTGAAAGATGGGCTGAGTGATCTTTATTAATCATAAGAGTACATGTGGGGGTATTGTTTAATGACTTTGTCCCCCTTTATTACAAAATTAACAGGTTTTTTCCAATATGTTATTAATTCAATGTAAATTCGGATTTTCAAATAACAAGATTACAATAAATTCTACCGCATTTGATGCCACAATCCGGCTTGCGGGTTTCTTCTTTTCTTATTTCTTCAGTGTTCGTCTCCTGGTGTCCATTCTTCTTCTCCTAAATTCTGCTCCTCTCCTTCACGTTCTGTTCTTTCCGGGTCTTCGTACTGGATTTCAGCCCCTGGTCCATTTGGGTCTGGTTCAGGGATCTGTAAGGCAAAATGATCAAGCAATTTGGGATCAAAAATAAGTGCTTCTCTTATTATAGCTCCATAGTTAGCAATTTTTTCTTTCATATGGTGCCATATGTAGAATCTAATGTTTTCGAAGCGAACACAGTCTTCTATTCTATGTTTCGCCGTGTCTGGCACGAGGCACTCCGGGCAAGTTCCATCTTGACGTTTTCCAATTTTCATTTCGTAATTTCTAAAATCCCCATGTTCACCCAAAATTTGGACTGTTTTTGTCTTCATTTGTGTTGTGAAATGGTCGCGGATGGCGATGGTCGGGAAAATGCCGTGTGTGTGCCTTCCTTTACTGGAGGCCGTCCATTCTTCATTCCATAGTCTCTTCGTTTCTTGTCGTAATAGGGTCTTCAATCTTCTTTTAGTGATATTTCTATCAATGTCTTCTTTCAGTAAGTTGAAGTAATTCCAGTCTTCGTTATTCTTCCAATTGGTAATAGCTCTTCTTTCCAGGACCCTATATTTCATAGGTGGGGTGTTCGCAATTATTTGCAGTGCCTCTGTTGAGGTGGTAGAATAACTTCCAGTTATTGGTAATAGACAGGCTCTTTGCGCTTCATTGAGCTTTCTTTCTATTCTTGAGAAAGTGGCTTTCTCTCCCCATATTTCACACCCATATGTTAATATGGGGAGTGCCACACCTTCATAGATTCTGGTTAGTGATGGTGACCCAAAAATCTTCCGGCAATATCTCCTACATGCATGGAATATTTTCTTGACCTTTCCGGTAGTGTAATTCGCATGTTCTTGGAAAGTTAGTTTCCTATCAATCATGATTCCTAGATATTTAAATACTTCACATCTGGTTAATTGCTTCCCATTTAGGTGAACCGTTGGATTCCGCTTCATAGTTTCTCCCATCACCATGAATTCACTTTTCTCATTTGAGAGGATTAACTTATTTCTTTTGCTCCATCTTTCTAAAATTATTATGCAATCCTTCGTTACTTCTTCCATTTCTTTCCTTGAATTCGCTGGTATAGTGAGAGCGAGATCGTCTGCGTAGGCTACCATCTTGCAGCCTCTTGGGAGTTGTTCTCGCAGGACGTCGTTCATAATTAAATTCCAAAATAGTCGTCCCAGGACCGATCCTTGCGGGCAACCCTTAGTTGCCTTCTTTTTCACTATTGTGTGTTTAGATTCTAGTCTGATTTCTCTGTCCTCAAAATAACTTCTTATTAATTTTAAGAGAACATTTGGTGTGTTCATATTTCGGAGTTCATTTACAATGGTTGGCCACCATGCAGAGTCAAAGGCCCCTTTGATATCCAAAAAGACAATTAGTGTATATTTCGAGTTGTTCTCTTTTATATTCTGAAGTAATTTTCTAATGGCCATTGACGTATTTTTCCCCTTCGTGAAACCATATTGGTCTTCGTGCGCCAAGTTGTGAATTCCAACTATTTCTTCTAGCTTCGATCTAATGATCCTTTCAAAAAGCTTGCCTAATTCAGGGAGTAGGGTAATGGGTCTAAACGATTTAGGGTCATCGGTCTTCTTTTCCTTTGATTTTAATATTGCATGTAACTTTCCAATTTTCCATTGGTTAGGAAAGTGGCCCAGCAGGAGGCAGTTAGTAAAAATTCGCGACACAATGGGACTCACAAGTTCTTCTGCTTTTTGGAGAATAACTCCATGTATTCCGTCAATTCCTGGTGCTTTATTCTTCTTTATGATGTGTATATGTTCACTTACTTCACAGTTTGTAATAGTTATTTCAGTGTTTGTTTCTGAATCAATGTAGTAGTTATTTCTAATGATTTGGTGGCATTCGTCGTCTTCGACATCATCCGGAAGGAGTGTGTCCAATGTCTTTTGCAACATTTCAGGTAGTAATGGAGTTGTTCCATGTGGATTAGCCTGTGATCCCATGATTACGGGGATTTTCAATTTGTCGGAGAATAAACGATATGTAAAACCCCAGGCATTTTCATTAAAGTTTTCCAGGGAAAACTTTTCCCAGCTCTTCTTTTTAGCTGCATAGATTTCCTGTTTGTATTCCTTGTAGCGAGCATTGAATCTTCTTTTATACACAGCCCGGTCTTCGTATCTGCTATTTTGGTACATCTTCTGCAACTTCCGGACTTCTTTTTTCATTTTCTCTAATTTTCCACACCACCACACTGTCCTTCTTGATCTATCCGGCCATTTGGGGATTACTTCATTCATGGTTGACTTAATTGCCGCTGAGAATGTGTTTACTCTCAACTCTATATTTGCGATGGTTGGTTCCCATAGAATTTGCTCATAGGACCATAGTCTTTCTTTGAGTCTAGTCTTAAATTTCTCCCAGTTTGTTCCACCAAAGTTGAAATTTTGTTGATTTCCGGTTTTCACAGATTTGACTTTCCAAAGTTCGAACGTAATCAATCGATGATCACTATTTATGGCTCCAGTTATTGTTTTCCAATTTCGTAACTCATTTACAGCGTGTGAGTTTGTCATTGTTAGATCAATATATGATTCGCCATTTGGACTCGAAAAAGTCGGAGGCTCACCGATCTCATTGTGTATATATAAATCCTGACTAAGGACGTGGTCTTCTAAAATTCTTCCTCTTTCATCAGTGAAATGGTGGAACCAAGTTACATTCTTTGCATTGGAATCCATACCGATTAAGATTTGATGGTTCCTAAAACCATCGTTTATCCTTCTAAGTTCGGAGATATTATTTCTAATATCTGAGTTTGGCGGAAAATAAGCGCTGGCTACAATTATTGATTTTTGTTTTAGCCTAATTTCAATCACTACCATGTTTTCTGTACATAGTGGGGTGAGCTCCAGCACATCTATGTTTTCATGACTTACTATTATTCCTGCCAAAATTTTCCCCTCTTTGTTCTTTGGGATAATTCTAGTTTTGGTTCCAAAACCCGGTATGTTCCACCGAGAGTTTGCTGGATTCCTCACGCAGTACGGTTCTTGTACTAGAAGAACATCCAAATTCCGTCGTTCCATGGTGATTTTTGCTTCTGATGTTGCTACGCTTGCTCCTTGCAAGTTAATTTGGCCAATTTTGAGATGTTTCCGTCTATTCATAGTTAATATTTTGGGTAAGCTGTGAGATTTTCCTATTCATAGCAAAACAGTCGAGGTCACCGGCTTTATGATTGCTGGCTTCATGTTTGCATCTCACACAGTTGATACATTTTGGTGGTAAACCCGTGTTTGGACAGGATTTAGAATCATGTTCCAAAGTACAGTGGGCACAGCAAGCTTTCTGATCGCAATCCTTTGATATATGTCCAAAACCTTGACACTTGTAACATCTAGTGACTCAGATATAATCACTAACTTTGCAGGAATCAAAATCTAAGTAAACTCTTCCAGCTTCCCTGAGTGTTTTTCTAGTTTCAGGGTCAACTTCTATTACCCAGTGCACGTCCTCACGTTCTCTTGGCCCAAATTTATACAGAAATTTTACCTTCGCATTTTCGGCTAGATTATTTTGCTTAATAAGGAAATTCAAGATTTTCTCTGGTTCCCATTCGGAATTCACTGAGTAAACTGCCATTCTAGGGTTCCTCTTCTCTGGTTTTTTAATTTCAAAATCTGTTTCAAAAATTTTGTTTGTACTTAATTTTTCAAAAAAGTTTGCCTGGTCAGATTCAATGCGAATCCCTTTGTTACGAATTTTCGTAAGCTTTTTTACCTGGATCCCCAGTTTGGCCACATTTACCTTCTTAGTTACCCTTTCCTTGCTGTCGTCGCTGGTCTGACACTTGGTGTTATTTTCCCTGGGATATATCATTACAGAGTGAGACGTTTGCGGTTTCACCTGCTTGATTCCCGGGAGTTTAATTTTTGCCGCACGTTCCTTTGCAGCAATTTGGGCAAAAGTTGGTACCTGGGTCTTCCCCAGGTCTTCTTGAATTACAGTCTTCACTGATTCTAAGATTTCTTGCTTAAAGTCCTCTTGCTTTCCAAGATTAATTGATTGTTCGAAAATCTCCTTCATTTTCTGAAGGTCCTCCATATATTCACTCTTTTTACTGTTAGAGGTCCTAGAGTCACTTTCTATGGCCTTAACAAGTTTAGAATGTAGTTCCAAATACGACGAGCTTAGCCCACCTCTTTCCGTAGCCTGCGCCATGTTGCGCGTATTCAATTCCTGGCCTCTTAAACCGGAACAACCGGGAGCGCCGTAGGATTCCGTGTCCCAATCTACCGCTAATAGCCACTCTCAGCCGCCGTTACGCCGTTGCCCTCCCGGGAACCTCGTGGAGGTGGTGGCGGGTCTTCCCTTGCCAATATAGCGAGGATGGAGGGAGAACTATTGAGCAGAGGAGATCTCACTCCAAAGCAGGTTCCAGGTTTCGCCCTGGTGCTAGCACGATCGCCTGATCGCTCGTAACGCTAAGCGTCGCTCCCTCCAACAACAGCGGGTGCGGGGTATCCGAACCCCCGAACAAACCGAACTGTTGGCCCATCCCAGGCGGGGGAAGGGACAGTTAAAGGGACCTTAGAAATACGCCCAAAAGGGGGTTCTTCTTGGGTCGACCTACTAACCGCGCTTCCCGTTAGGGAAACACTAGGGGGGCGCCTGAGCAGAGCTTTTCCTCCCCCTTTATGCGCCGGTGCTCGGAAGAATCAACTGATGACTCGGCCGTTTCCTCGTTGTCCCGTTGCCACGTCCGCTCCATCCTTTTTCTCTTTTCCTCTTTTCCTCTTCCTCTATGCACAGTTCTTTCTTGTCTCATTTTCTCGCCCTCTTTCTTTTTTCGTCTCTTTGTCCCGTTGTCTCCTCCTCTTCTTTGAGCTCGCCCCTGAGCTGCTGTTTTTGCTGCCGTTTTCTCGCACACTTCGTAGCATTTCTTTGTCTCTAACTTGTGCACTTGCCTCTTTGCCTCGTTGTCTCTTTCTTGGTGTGTTTCAGGCTTTCAGGGTACCCAATTCACACGTTAGGCCCCAAATTAATGGGACCACCAGCGAAGTTACTAAGGGTGTCACATCTGTCCTGCTTTACACATTCCTGAAGGAGGTCCTTCAGTGGCAAAGGCCACCTTGGGACCAGGCTACTGAGTTCAGCACGGTTGTCACGATGCTCGGGACATTCGTACACTCGGTGTTTGACCGTTTCAGAAACCGAACAGACGGGGCACTCAGGGTTCCCCGCCTTTCCTATACGGTGTAGGTACGAGTGGTAATTTCCGTGACCGGTCAAAACCTGCGTCAACTTCCTCTTCATCCCGAATGACATGGTCATTCGATCAGTGATTGAGGGGAGAAACTCGTGAGTTAACCTCCCCTTCCTTGATTCATCCCACTCTGCCTGCCAGCGTCGTAATGTTTCAGCTCTTAGTGTTTGCAGGAGCCTTTTGAGGGCCCTCTGCTCATCTCCCAGCCTAACACCATAGTAGCACGCTGAACCCGTTTTCCTGAACTCAGCCCGTGCCTTCCTTTCGAGTAACTCGTACTCAACCGGAAATGTGCCAGTCAACACTGTCATGGCATCCTTTGAGACACTGCGATAGCACCCTGCTACAGCAAGGAGACAAAACCGCTGAGCCTCACCCAACTTCCGGGCAATCCGACAGTTCTCAACTATTCGGTCACCCCAAACTTCCATCCCGTACCCTAGAATGGGAAGAGCTACACTCCTGTAAAGGATACTATGACTTCTAGGGATATGACTTCCAAACCGTGCCCGACAGAGTTTTCTTACCGCAGAGAAGACGACTCTAACCCTTTTCACCACTCTGTGCACGTGCTGCATGAAGGTTAAACCCTCATCAAGTATCAACCCTAGATACTTGACTTCACGACACCTTCTGATGACCGATCCATCCAGTCTCAGTGCGGGATCTCGATTGAGTTTCCCACCATAAACCGAATAGACCGTCTTCTCCTTCGAAATGACGAGTTTGCTCCTCTTGGCCCAATTTGAGAGTTTAAGCAAATATTCTGCGGCTAGTTCCTCTAATTCTCTACGGCTATCCCCATGGATAATTACTGCCGTATCGTCAGCATAGGCCACTAACTCGCAATTTCTGGGATAATCCTCACGCAAGATCCCATTCATTGCTACGTTCCAGAGCAGTGGCCCCAGTATACTTCCCTGCGGAGTTCCTCTTGTGAGGAATTTTCTCGCTACTGAATAATTCGTGCGTAGGAATACTTTGCTACGCTCGAAATAACTCCTGATAAGGCCAACAATATTGCCAGGAGCCCCACACCGCTTGAGCTCGTGAATGACGACTGGCCACCACAGAGAGTCAAACGCACCACGGAAATCTATAAAGATCACCAGTGTATATTTGCTCGTCCCACTCTTGATACTACTCACGACTCGTGAGATCGCATCAATCGTACTCTTTCCATTCCTGAAGCCAATCTGATTGGGGTGGAAGAGATCAGACTCTTGTACGTAATCCAATAGTTTGGCTTTAATGGCCCGCTCGAACACTTTACCCATCTCAGGGAGTAGTGTGAGAGGTAGGTATGACCTCGGGTCACCAGGATCTCTGTCCTTCCGTTTTGAAAGTACATAGAGTTTTCCTACTTTCCATATTTCAGGAAAGTATTTCGCCGTCAAGCAGTCATTGCAACGGCGGGTGAGCTCTTCTCGCAACAGCGGTTCGACCTTCCGTATCAAGACCCCATTGATCCCATCAATGCCAGGAGCCTTATTAGTTTGATGAGACTCGCGGCATTTTTAATCTCTCGCTCTGTAAAGGGACTGGCTGACGGGGTTTCACCGTCATCGTTTGCTTCTGCTCTCAACGCCAGTTGGCATCCATCGTACCGATCGTCATCTGGCATCAGGACCTTCAGCATATTCGCCAGCGTTCCATCAGTCAGCATTACCCTACCGTCCTCCCCTGTTGCTGCGTGCAGAATGACTGGCTTTTTGAGCTTTTCCGCGGCGAGCCTATACACAAAACCCCAGGGGTTCTGCTCAAGGTCTTCTTGGGAAAACTTTTTCCAAGATTTCCGTTGTCTCGTCCTCACCTTCCTGCTATATTTTCGCCTTGCATCACAAAAGCTCTGCCAGAGGAACTCTTGACCCTGAGGATCCCGGCAGTTCTGAAAGAGTTTCCTCTTTCTTCGAAGCTGCCTTTTCATTCTGCTTAAATCATCAGACCACCAGGGAATTTTTGACTTGGGCACCATCCTCGGAGGGATGGCCTTTTCTGCTGCCGATACAAGAACGTGTCGAAACGCTTTGGCCCTTCGTTCGATGGACTCCGGTGTTGCTTCTTTGAGCAAACCCTCGATCTCATGGAGTCCAATCTCAACAGTCTCTTGATACTCGGTCCATCTTGCTCTGTAGAGGTTGAACCTCCGTTCTTGTTCCTAGTCCTTGCCCTGGGATTCTCCAGCGGAGATTCCCGTCCGGGCAAGTGTAGGGTTCTTGCACAAAGAATAGGTCTACCACCAAATTTGCAGGATGGTCCCGCAGCTCTGCTGTCTCCAGCTTACCGTTGTTTAAATTTAGCTGACTTATTTTTATGCTACGAAGATTTGAAATGAGCTTACGACTCATAGTCGATTGAGCTCATTATTTGCGCCACCCGTCGCGACATGACAGGGCATTTCGAGTCCGAAGCTTCATGTGCCAAGTCATCAAGCTTCGCCCGCTTGCAATTGGCGCAACACGGGGTTTTGGACTTCTCAAAGCAGTCCCGGGTGTCGTGCGACCCCGCGCAATGGTTGCATGTGCTTTCCTTTTCTGTGCATCTGCCTGCCATGTGGCCGAGCCCTTGGCATTTGTAGCTCCGTAAGACCTGCAACTTATCGTCGACCCTAGATGAGCCGAAACCGATGTACACTCTACCATAGTTGAGAACTCTTTTGCGTGTGCAACCATCAACCTCCACAACCCATGTGGTGGTTTCGGCCTCCTTCTTCCCGTATCGGTAAAGGGGCTTTACGTGTGCGGCCTCGCCAAGGTCGTTTTGGCGGATGAGCTTCTCTCTCAGGGTTGCCCCGTCAAGATAGCTTTTGACAGAGAAGATAGCAAGCCGTGGTTTGTTCTTCTCTTCCTGCTGCACAGTGAGCGAACCGTTCTCACCAAAGACGGATTTCGCCGTCTGCAGCTTCTCGACCAAACCCTTTGTCTCGGACTCAATCCGCACACCGTTGCTTCTGGTTTTTTTCACTAGCTTGATTTTGAGTCCAAGCTTTCCGGGATCCATCGATTTTAGCAGCATCTGTTTGGTCTCCTCACTGCTTTTATTCTTATCCTTTCGAAATACAACCGCAACCTCCGTTCGAGACGGGGCTGGCACAGACTTCCCAGCAACGTGGACCCGCTGGGATGCAGGTTTCGATACCATTTCCGCGAAGCTTGGTTTATTCTGCGTTTGTTCCATCGCGGTTTTTATTTCCTTCCGCACTTCACCCGTTACGTCGGCGCGCCCTCGGTAGTATTCCATTTTTGCTACCACGGCGTAGTGCAGCTTCTGCATCTCTCCCAGCATGCGAGTCAACTCTCCTTTCTTGACCTGCGAGATTTTACTATTACTCGCGAGCGCTAGGGTCATCGCTTGTACCAAGCATGCATAGTCAGGAGTCTCCGGGCCTGCAACCGGGATCGCCGACTCCCTCACCGACTTCTTGGGAGCCGCCGGCTCACCAGGAGTCGCTTTAGGAGTCTTTGTATCCCTGGATATCTCCATCGGGCTCTGCGACGTTTCTCCCTCCGTCCCTCCGGTGCCTTTTAGCCGCTCCATGGGTATCAGGGACTCTGACATTCCCCCTGGAGCTCACTCCCCCCACCACGGGAAGGTAAGGCTGGGGTGACGCCCGGCCCGCCAAGGAAGGTTTCTCCGCTGGCTTGTTTGCCTCTTTGTCACTTTGTCACTCGGGTGCTTATTCAGCAGCAGTCAAATGCAAACTTTCGTTTGCTGTAAAGCCTGCCCGTAGGCAACTAGGTTAAACGGCCTAGTCCTAGTGGTTCCTGCGTTTAGCGGCGCAGGGTCTAGCCTTGGCGGTTGGTGCGGGGATCCGACTCCCGCAACTAACCAAACCGCCACCCAATGGGGGGAGACTGTAGGAATGGGTAAGGGACAGTTAGTGGGACCTTAGAAATACCCCCAAGAGGGAGTTCTTCTTAGGTCGACCTACTAACCGCGCTTCCCGTTAGGGAAACACAAGTGGGGCACCTGAGCAGAGCTCTTAATCCCCCTTTGTGCGCCGGTGCTCGGAAGAATCAACTGATGACTCGGCCGTTTCCTCGTTTTCTCGTTGCCACGTCCGCTCCATCCTTTTTCTCTTTTCCTCGTCCTCTATGCACAGTTCTTTCTCCATCTCCTTGTCGCGTTTTCTCTTCCTCTTCTTTGAGCTCGCCCCTGAGCTGCTGTTTTGCTGCCGTTGTCTCGCACACTTCGTAGCATTTCTTTGTCTCTAACTTGTGCACTTGCCTCTTTGCCTCGTTGTCTCTTTCTTGGTGTGTTTCAGGCTTTCAGGGTACCCAATTCACACGTTAGGCCCCAAATTAATGGGACCACCAGCGAAGTTACTAAGGGTGTCACATCTGTCCTGCTTTACACATTCCTGAAGGAGGTCCTTCAGTGGCAAAGGCCACCTTGGGACCAGGCTACTGAGTTCAGCACGGTTGTCACGATGCTCGGGACATTCGTACACTCGGTGTTTGACCGTTTCAGAAACCGAACAGACGGGGCACTCAGGGTTCCCCGCCTTTCGTATACGGTGTAGGTACGAGTGGTAATTTCCGTGACCGGTCAAAACCTGCGTCAACTTCCTCTTCATCCCGAATGACATGGTCATTCGATCAGTGACTGAGGGGAGAAACTCGTGAGTTAACCTCCCCTTGCTTGATTCATCCCACTCTGCCTTCCAGCGACGTAAAGTTTCGGCTCTTAGAGTTTGCAGGAGCCTTTTGGGGGCCCTCTGCTCATCTCCCAGCCTAACACCATAGTAGCACGCTGAACTCGATTTTCTGAACTCAGCCCGTGCCTTCCTTTCGAGTAACTCGTACTTCACGTACGTACTACTTGGGTAAGGGACAGTTAGAGGGACCTTAGAAATACCCCCAAGAGGGGGTTCTTCTTTGGTCGACCTACTAACCGCGCTTCCCGTTAGGGAAACACTAAGGGGGCACCTGAGCAGAGCTCTTAATCCCCCTTTGTGCGCCGGTGCTCGGAAGAATCAACTGATGACTCGGACGTTTCCTCGTTTTCTCGTTGCCACGACCGCTCCATCCTTTTTCTCTTTTGCTCGTCCTCTATGCACAGTTCTTTCTCCGTCTGCTCATCTCCCAGCCTAACACCATAGTAGGACGCTGAACCCGTTTTCCTGAACTTAGCCCGTGCCTTCCTTTCGAGTAACTCGTACTCAACCGGAATTGTGCCAGTCAACACTGTAAGGGCATCCTTTGAGACACTGCGATAGCTCCCTGCTACAGCAAGGAGACAAAACCGCTGAGCCTCACCCAACTTCCGGGCAATCCGACAGTTCTCAACTATTCGGTCACCCCAAACTTCTATCCCGTACCCTAGAATGGGAAGAGCCACACTCCTATAAAGGATACTAGGACTTCTAGGGATATGACTTCCAAACCGTGCCCGACAGAGTCTACTTACCTGTCTGCATCTGTTTGGTCTCCTCACTGCTTTACGTGTGCGGCACATGGGTAAGGGACAAAAAAAAAGAAGGGGAGATAACTGGAAAGCTGGTGGTAGCAAGGTTCTCTCTCCAGGAAACCCTTATGCTCCACATTTCACGCTAATACTTTCCAGTTATCTCCCTTTGCTCCCAACTGGAGCCAACCTAGGGGACTGATGGTACCCTGAGGTTACCTTTATTGTTCTTATTCAGTACATTATGGGGATTCCTTTTGAATTTTGTTCCCCTATTGTGCTACAGTTATTTTACATTTATTATTATGTTTGTTAAATATTAATTGATTACAAAGACTCAAATATTTGATTTTAGCTTTGGATACATTTAGTTTTACAAGTGTGTGCAGTCTTGGCGCCCACTTGGCCTGCACTTCTTCTTTCTCTTCTTCCCTTCTTCGGGTGAAGTTTTCTTCTTTCCTTCTTCGGTGAAGTCTTCTTTGTTCTTTCCCTACTTCGGGTGAAGTCTTCTTTCTTCTTTCCCTTCTTCGGGTTTTTGGTCTTCTAGTGAAGTCCAACCTTTGGTCTTCTTCCGGGGTGGGTTTTCTCTTTTCTTCCTTCTTTGGGTTGAGTTTGTTCTTTTACGGCGACAGTTCTAATACATCGAAAGTCTCATTTGCCACTATTATGCATGAGAAGTTTTTACTTTTAGGATTTGAAGGTACAATTCTTGTTCTCACTTCTTGTCCTGGAACTTTCCAAACTTGTTGCATTCCAGTTTTTATGACGAAGGGTTCTTGTACCATTATTACATCTAATTCCAGTCGTCCTAATATTTCCTTTAATTCATATGTTGCTGCTTTTGCTCTTTGAGTATTGATTTGTCCTACTCGCATTACATCATGACTTTTAGTCGCCATAATCAATTGTGCTTGTTAACCAATCGAGTTTTTGCTGCAGGATTGGACATTTACTATCATTACATTTGTGGTCCACTTTGGGATTTTTTGCTGCAACGCAGTTAGCGCATCTCGGGGCCTCTTCTTTTTTGGTGCAAGTTCTGGTATCATGGTCTTCTGCACAATGATTGCACTTGTGAGTTTCAAGCTCACAGTCCTTCGAAAGGTGTCCGAACTGCTGGCAGTTAAAACATTGAATCACATTTAGGTGGTCTCGAACAGGGTGTGATTCAAGGCCAACAAACACTCTTTTATTCGACAGGAGGATTTTTCTGGAGTTTGGGTCTACTTCTATGACCCAGTTTATTCTATTTGACTCTCTTTTTCCAAACTTGTAACGCAATTTTATTTCTGCATTCTCAAGAAGATCATTCTGAGCCAGAATGCTCTCTTGCACTTGTACTTCCGTGAGTTTCGACTTAATTCCAGTTATAAGGAGTCTTGGTATATTCTTTGTTTCTTTCTTTATTATTAGTTTCTTTTCTTTAAAGCATCCGTACCTTTTAAGCTTCTCTTCCAGACCTTGGTCTTCAGATTCAAGCTTAATGCCCTTGTTTCGGATCTTCTTAACTTTTGTTGTTCTCACACCTTGTTTCTTAGGGTCAACAAGGTTTTCCAGGGTCTTCCTCGTATCCTCGCTTGTTTCAAGGTCTTTGGAACCTTCCGGAGGATAGATAAGGACCGAGTGTATCTTTTTTGGGGTGATTTTCCTTCCATTAGGCAATTCCACCTTATTTCCACTTTGGCCGCTTTTCTGTGAAGCTACAACTTCAGAGAATAGTGGCCTTTTGGTCTTTTCTTGCTCAAATTCAGCCTGGATGGCACATTTTATTGTATTTATGCTTTCTGTTACTATCCTTTCCGATGCTTCCATCGTGCCAATCTGGCGCTGGAACAGATGCATCGTCTCATCGAAGCATTTTGAAAGGATGTTTGCACAACCTAATATTTCAGATTTCTTTTCCTTGGTAATTTTTTCATTTCCCACTGCAAGTACTAGGTCTTGTTTTCCTGCATCGAATTTTTCTTTCAAAGCTGAAAGAGCTTCGATCAATTCGGTGTTCGTCATGTTTGGATTTTTGTCCCACTGTCCAATTAAGCCGCTACTTTGCCAGCCAAAAGGGCCGTTGCCCGCCCGAAGCGTCGAGGACGCGGCGGCAGGCCGACAGGGTCCACTTAAGACTCCGGAGAAAGCGCACGCACTCTCGATCTACGGAGAAAAGGCACTGCTACGGTTAAATTCCACCTGGTTCCCGTTGCACGGTCCTGGAGAGCGCAAGCACTCGATCAACAGGAAATTGCTTTTATTCGCACTCTCTGCTCGCACACTACTCGCACACACTGCTCGCACACTCTACTCGCCTCGCACACTCTACTTCTCAGCAAGCGTTTGCGCTCCGACGACAGGGGGCGACTGGTATCCGAACCCAGTCAACCTATTCCACTGTCGGCCCATTCGGGCATGGGTAAGGGACAGTTAGAGGGACCTTAGAAATACCCCCAAGAGGGGGTTCTTCTTGGGTCGACCTACTAACCGCGCTTCCCGTTAGGGAAACACTAGGGGGGCACCTGAGCAGAGCTCTTAATCCCCCTTTGTGCGCCGGTGCTCGGAAGAATCAACTGATGACTCGGCCGTTTCCTCGTTTTCTCGTTGCCACGTCTGCTCCATCCTTTTTCTCTTTTTCTCTTTTCCTCGTCCTCTATGCATAGTTCTTTCTCCGTCTCCTTGTCCCGTTGTCTCTTCCTCTTCTTTGAGCTCGCCCCTGAGCTGCTGTTTTTGCTGCCGATGTCTCGCACACTTCGTAGCATTTCTTTGTCTCTAACTTGTGCACTTGCCTATTTGCCTCGTTGTCTCTTGGTGTTTCAGGCTTTGAGGGTACCCAATTCACACGTTAGGCCCCAAATTAATGGGACCACCAGCGAAGTTACTAAGGGTGTCACATCTGTCCTGCTTTACACATTCCTGAAGGAGGTCCTTCAGTGGCACAGGCCACCTTGGGACCAGGCCACTGAGTTCAGCACGGTTGTCACGATGCTCGGGACAGTCGTACACTCGGTGTTTGACCGTATCAGAAACCGAACAGACGGGGCACTCAGGGTTCCCCGCCTTTCCTATACGGTGTAGGTACGAGTGGTAATTTCAGTGACCGGTCAAAACCTGCGTCAACTTCCTCTTCATCCCGAATGACATGGTCATTCGATCAGTGACTGAGGGGAGAAACTCGTGAGTTAACCTCCCCTTGCTTGATTCATCCCACTCTGCCTTCCAGCGACGTAAAGTTTCGGCTCTTAGAGTTTGCAGGAGCCTTTTGGGGGCCCTCTGCTCATCTCCCAGCCTAACACCATAGTAGCACGCTGAACCAGTTTTCCTGAACTCAGCCCGTGCCTTCCTTTCGAGTAACTCGTACTCAACCGGAAATATGCCAGTCAACACTGTCATGGCATCCTTTGAGACACTGCGATAGCACCCTGCTACAGCAAGGGGACAAAACCGCTGAGCCTCACCCAACTTCCGGGCAATCCGACAGTTCTCAACTATTCGGTCACCCCAAACTTCTATCCCGTACCCTAGAATGGGAAGAGCCACACTCCTATAAAGGATACTAGGACTCCTAGGGATATGACTTCCAAACCGTGCCCGACAGAGTCTACTTACCGCAGAGAAGACGGCTCTAACCCTTTTCACCACTCTGTGCACGTGCTGCATGAAAGTTAAACTCTCATCAAGTATCAACCCCAGATACTTGACTTCACGACACCTTCTGATGACCGATCCATCTAGTCTCAGTGCGGGATCTCGATTGAGTTTCCCACCATAAACCGAATAGACCGTCTTCTCCTTCGAAATAACGAGTTTGCTCCTCTTGGCCCAATTTGAGAGTTTAAGCAAACATTCTGCGGCTAGTTCCTCTAATTCTCTACGGCTATCCCCATGGATAATTACTGACGTATCGTCAGAATAGGCCACTAACTCGCAATTTCTGGGATAATCCTCACGGAAGATCTCATTCATTGCAACATTCCAGAGCAGTGGCCCCAGTATACTTCCCTGCGGAGTTCCTCTTGTGAGGAATTTTCTCGCTACTGAATAATTCGTGCGTAGGACTACTTTCCTACGCTCGAAATAACTCCTGATAAGGCCAACAATATTGCCAGGAGCACCACACCGCTTAAGCTCGTGAATGACGACTGGCCACCACAGCGAGTCAAACGCACCCCGGAAATCCACAAAGATCACCAGTGTATATTTGCTCGTCCCACTCCTAATACTACTACTCACGACTCGTGAGATAGCGTCAATCGTGCTCTTTCCATTCCTGAAGCCAACCTGATTGGGGTGGAAGAAATCAGACTCTTGTACGTAATCCAATAGTTTGGCTTTAATGGCCCGCTCGAACACTTTACCCATCTCAGGGAGTAGTGTGAGAGGTCGGTATGACCTCGGGTCACCAGGATCTCTGTCCTATCCTTTCGAGAGTACACAGAGCTTTCCTACTTTCCATATTTCAGGAAAGTATTTTGCCGTCAAGCAGTCATTGCAAAGGCGGGTGAGCTCTTCTCGCAACAGCGGTTCCACCTTCCGGATCAAGACCCCATTGATCCCATCAATGCCAGGAGCCTTATTCAGTTTGATGAGACTCGCGGCCTTCTCAATCTCGCGCTCCGTAAAGGGACTGGCTGACGGGGTTTCACCGTCATCGTTTGCTTTTGCTCTCAACGCCAGTTGGTATCCCTCGTCCCGATCATCATCTGGCATTAGGACCTTCAGCATATTCGCCAGCGTTCCATCAGTCAGCATTACCCTACCGTCCTCCCCTGTTGCTGCGTGCAGAATGACTGGCTTTTTGAGCTTTTCCGCGGCGAGCCTATACACAAAACCCCAGAGGTTCTGCTCAAGGTCTTCTTGGGAAAACATTTTCCAAGATTTCCGTTGTCTCGTCCTCACCTTCCTGCTATATTTTCGCCTTGCATCACAAAAGCTCTGCCAGAGGAACTCTCGACCCTGAGGATCCCGACAGTTCTGAAAGAGTTTCCTCTTTCTTCGAAGCTGCCTTTTCATTCTGCTTAAATCATCAGACCACCAGGGAATTTTTGACTTGGGCGCCATCCTCGGAGGGATGGCCTTTTCTGCTGCCGATACAAGAACGTGTGGAAATGCTTTGGCCCTGCGTTCGATGGACTCCGGTGTTGCTTCTTTGAGCAAACCCTCGATCTAATGGAGTCCAATCTCAACAGTCTCTTGATACTCGGTCCATCTTGCTCTGTAGAGGTTGAACCTCCGATCGAGCTCCATGTACCGTGAGACTAGCCTGAAATCGAAGGTAATCAGACGGTGGTCCGAGACACTTCGATGCTCGTGCACACACCAGTTCCCAACTCGTGAGAGCGCCCTTCCGTTCACCAACGTTAGGTCGATATTTGATTCCCCGTTCCTCGTGGCAAAGGTTGACGGGTAACCCGGCTCGTTCATTATGTACAGTTGGAGTTCAAGTGCTCGTTCTTCCATGTCCCGACCACGCTGGTCATGGACACGGTCGAACCAGACTTCGCTCCGCGCGTTTGCGTCCGTACACACCACAATTAAGTGGTACCTGAACTCGCCAACAATCTCCCCAAGCAGATCTAGACATGGCTTCAGTTCCATGCTGGGAGGACAGTACAAACTAACCGCAATGAATGCATCGGTACCAACTCGTACCTCTGCGGTAGCGACGTGCGTCGTCGTGTACCGTCCAATTGGCAGCAGGTCAATTTCTCGACCTACGCACACTAAACCAGCATAGAACCTATTCTCCATCCCGTCGGGAACTGTTCTTGTTCCCAGTCCTTGCCCTGGGATTCTCCAGCGGAGATTCCCGTCCGGGCAAGTGTAGGGTTCTTGCACAAAGAATAGGTCTACCGCCAAATTTGCAGCATGGTCCCGCAGCTCTGCTGTCGCCAGCTTACCGTTGTTTAAATTTAGCTGACCTATTTTTATGCTACGAAGATTTGAAATGAGCTTACGACTCATAGTCGATTGAGCTCATTATTTGCGCCACCCGTCGCGACATGACAGGGCATTTCGAGTCCGAAGCTTCATGTGCCAAGTCATCAAGCTTCGCCCGCTTGCAATTGGCGCAACACGGGGTTTTTGACTTCTCAGAGCAGTCCCGGGTGTCGTGCGCCCCCGCGCAGTGGTTGCATGTGCTTTCCTTTTCTGTGCTTCTGCCTGCCATGTGGCCGAGCCCTTGGCATTTGTATCACCGTAAGACCTGCAACTTATCGTCGACCCTAGATGAGCCGAAACCGATGTACACTCTACCATAGTCGAGAACTCTCTTGCGTGTGCAACCATCAACCTCCACAACCCATGTGGTGGTTTCGGCCTCCTTCTTCCCGTATCGGTAAAGGGGCTTTACGTGTGCGGCCTCGCTAAGGTCGTTTTGGCGGATGAGCTTCTCTCTCAGGGTTGCCCCGTCAAGTTAGCTTTTGACATTGAAGATAGCAAGCCGTGGCTTGTTCTTCTCTTCCTGCTGCACAGTGAGCGAACCCTTCTCACCAAAGACGGATTTCGCCGTCTGCAGTTTCTCGACCAGACCCTTTGTCTCAGACTCAATCCGCACACCGTTGCTTCTGGTTTTGGTCACTCGCTTGATTTTGAGTCCTAGCTTTCCGGGATCCACCGATTTCAGCAGCATCTGTTTGGTGTCCTCACTGCTTTTATTCTTATCCTTTGGAAATACAACCGCAACCTCCGTTCGAGACGGGGCTGGCACAGACTTTCCAGCAACGTGGACCCGCTGGGATGCAGGTTTCGATACCATTTCCGCGAAGCTTGGCTTATTCTGCGTTTGTTCCATCGCGGTTTTATTTCCTTCCGCACTTCACCCGTTACGTCGGCGCGCCCCCGGTAGTATTCCATTTTTGCTACCACGGCGTAGTGCAGCTTCTGCATCTCTCCCAGCATACGAGTCAACTCTCCTTTCTTGACCTGCGAGATCTTACTATCACTCGCGATCGCTGGGGTCATCGTTTGAACCAAGAATGCATAATCGGGAGTCTCCGGGCCTGCAACCGGGATCGCCGACTCCCTCACCGACTTCCTGGGAGCCGCCGGCTCACCAGGAGTCGCTTTAGGAGTCTTTGTATCCCTTGATATCTCCATCGGGCTCTGCGACGTTTCTCCCTCCGTCCCTTCGGTGCCTTTTAGCCGCTCCATGGGTATCAGGGACTCTGACATTCCCCCTGGAGCTCACTCCCCCCACCACGGGAAGGTAAGGCTGGGGTGACGCCCGGCCCGCCAAGGAAGGTTTCTCCGCGGGCTTGTTTGCCTCTTTGTCACTTTGTCACTCGGGTGCTTATTCAGCACCAGTCAAAATGCAAAGTTGCGTTTGCTGTAAAGCCTGCCCGTAGGCAACTAGGTTAAACGGCCTAGTCCTAGTGGTTCCTGCGTTTAGCGGTGCAGGGCCTAGCCTTGGCGGTTGGTGCGGGGATCCGACTCCCGCAACTAACCAAACCGCCACCCCATGGGCTGTGGGGACATTTGGTTCGGGGGAAACCCCCGCGGACCCACCTCCACCCCTCTTGGAGTCAAGTCTAAGACTTATATCCAAGAGGCCGCCTTTCTTTGCCTCTTATTAGGCTTGCCTTTTCCTTTTTCGACTTCGGTTGCCTTGTACACTGGTTGCCCAGCCCAAATGTCCCCCTCACCTACCGTATAAATACGATAGGATCATCGGGAAGCCGACTCAGGATTCTCAAATTCGTACTTCTCTTTCAAAATTTCATGTGTACATTTTTTAAATTCTAGAAAGATATTTTCTTGCAGCATGTTAGGTCTTGATAGGGTAAGTTTATATTTATTTAATTTTTCAATTAGTGATTCTCTTTGTTTGCAGTATCTTTTGCATTTACTTAGGACATGCCAGCTGATTTCTTCTTCACCACATGTAGTACAAATTGATGTTTCCTTTAGAGTGAATTCACTGAGTTTAGAGTAGAAATTTCCGTGTCCAGTTAAAAATTGTACCACATAATGGTTTATTTCAAGTTTCTGTGTTAGATAAAGTTCTATATTTTTTATATAAAGGTACGTTTCCCTACCTTTTTCACTGGTGTCCCATCTTTGTTGCCATTTGATTATTGTTCTCTTTCTTACCTCTCTCTCCTCTTGTGCTGTAATTTTCCGTAATTTTTTAATTTCTTGAATTTCTATATATTCGGATATTATTAAGTCTATGGGGATACATCCACTTATGACGCAGAGTGCGTCGGTTGAGACCGTGCGGTAAGCTTTCGTGATTTTTAGAAGAGCTAATCTTTGAGCTCGTAGTAAATTTTGTTTACTTTTAATTCTTTTGTTTAATTCATAGCCCCAGGCTTCGCAACCATACATAATAATTGGTAATGCAACGGCTCTGTATACTTTGATCATAGTGTGGTATTTGTATCCGCAATCACCTTTCATAAGTTCCATTAGTGGTAAAAATTTATCTTTAATTTTGTTAGCCATTTGTTTACAATGGTCACGGAATTCCATTTTCTCATTTACTAATATTCCTAGATATTTTATTGTTTGTTTATACTTAATGGATATATTATTCATTTTACATATTGGTTTCCGTTTCATGTTTCCTTTTAAAAGAGTCATTTCGGTTTTCTCCCGAGAGAAAGTTAATTTATTATTGTTTCCCCAATTTATAATGGTCTCCAGAGCCATATTACCTCGGGATTCCAGTTCTCTTCTGTTGTTGCCTTTTATTAATACCAGCGCATCATCTGCATAAGCAGTAATGGTGGTATCTTCGCTTAATTTAATATTAAGTAATTCATTGAATAATATATTCCAGCAGAGAGGTCCCAGAACCGAACCCTGAGGGCAGCCCTTAGTTAGAATCTTACTTTTTTCGATTCCTTCTATTTCTAGCTTTGTGTCTCTATCGGTAAAATAACTTTTTAGTGTGTTGAATAATATTTTCGGACATTCTACTATTTTTAGTTGAAGTAAAATGGAAGGACACCAAGCATTGTCAAATGCTCCAGCAATGTCAAGAAATATTCCAAGAACATACTTATATGGTGTGGTATTAACGTCTTTGATCATTATTTTTAAGGCGTCAACCGTTCCTTTTTTTGGCATAAACCCATACTGTCTTTCATTGAAGTAATTTTTTACTACTAGATGTTCACTTATCCTCTTACCTAGTAACCTTTCATAAACTTTTCCTAATACTGGTAAGAGTGTAATTGGGCGGTAGGATTTAGGGTTTGTTGGTATCTTATTAGGTTTTTGAAAGATTTTCAATACTCCTTTCTTCCATATTTTAGAAAATTGTTCTTTATTTAAAAGGTTATTTAAAATTCTTAGTGGAAGTATATTTATTCTAGGGTATGCTCTTTTAATGGTTTCGCTTTTTATACCATCCCAGCCAGGAGCTTTTTTGTTTTTAAGGCCATTTATTGCCCAATTTAATTCATTCATGGTAAAGGATAGGTCTCCAGTCTCATTTGTTTGATAGTCTGTTTTTACAGATTCTCTTATTCTTTTGTTTTCTGGGTTGTCCTCACTTGGGAGGTCATCTGGTAGTAGGTTTTCTAATAGAAGTTCCAATGTCTCAGTGATATTTTTTGTGTATTCACCTTTGCGATTTCTTAGTGTTACTGGCACATGTGTTTCTTTTTTATTTTGTATCATTTTATAAGCATCACACCAAGGGTCCTCATTTCCCGCTTCAAGCATTTTCTCCCAGATTTCTCTTTTTCTTGCCCGAATTTCATTGATGTACTCAGTTCTATTTTTCACAAAAGTTCTTCTCCAATAAGGCGTGCCCGGGTTCTTGTTTCTTCTATATTTCATGTAAATCTTCTTAGTTTTTCTCGTTTCTTCTCGAAGAATTGTTAGTTTTTCACTCCACCAGTTTACTTTCTTATCCCCTTGTTGAGCTTTAGGAATTGCTTCTGTGCAAGCTTTATTTATTATGTCGTTCAGTTTCTCTGGTTCTTTTGTTTCTTCATTGGAATTTACGAGTTCCGTTAAGATCTCATCAAACTTTCTCCAGTTTGCTTTTGAAATGTTATATTTGCTTACATTCATGTTATTCTTATATTTTGAAGTTTTCTGAATGTCATATTTAAACTGCATTAGCCTGTGGTCACTTACTGTTTCCTCGACCACTTCCCATTTTGTGATTTTTCCAAAGCATCTCCTAGATAAGGTTACATCAAAGGGGGAAAGGACAGTTAGAGGGACCTTAGAAATACCCCCAGGAGGGGTTCTTCTTGGGTCGACCTACTAACCGCGCTTCCCGTTAGGGAAACACTAGGGGGCGCCTGAGCAGAGCTCTTAATCAAAATTTAGGGAAATAGCGGGAAAGGACAGTTAGAAGCAGATATAAAAATAAATCTGGGGGACACCTTCGGAGCCGGCGCCTGGCCTCTCGGGCCTAAATCCGGTTTATTCTCCATAAGGGGGGAGGGACTCCAAGTCATAGGGTAAGGGTAGGGGAAAGAAAGCGACACAATCACCCCATGAATAGGGGTGACTACGTCTTTTGCGAAACCATTCACCGGGTGGTCCGAACACCCGGCATGCGAAATTTCTCTCTCGAAGGGTTTTGGACAAGCACAATTGTGTGAGTGTCCCTCTGACCTTTCGAGCCCGTAGCCTTTACCCCCCTTGAAGGGATCCTCCGCCACTACGGGGGCAGGCGGATGGCTCGTTCTTTGTTCATCAGAATCCAACCGTGGGTACCGCCCCCCTTCGGGGTGCCGGGCCATCAATCTTCTCCGAAGAACCAGTTTACGAAACCTTTGACGGAGTCCCGCGCCAGAGCCCGTTCAGCTACCAAGGTCCGGCGCCACCCAGGACCGCGCGGAGACTACAGTCCATAGGAATGCCCCCAGTTCATCAGAATCCAACCGCGGGTTCCGCCTCTCTAAAGAGTACCGGGCCGTCAATCTTCTCCGAAAAACCGGTTCGCTTCCCACAGACAACATCCCCACGCCAGCACCGGGCTAGCCACCGAACCTCGGCACCCATTTTGCACCACGAGAAGGCCGGGCTGACTTTCCAGACATGGTAGAGGGCCGAACCGGCGGCCTGGGTCCCAGAGGTCTGAACTTGCAAAATGTCCAAAAAAAGGGGGAAAGGACAGTTAGAGGGACCTTAGAAATACCCCCAGAAGGGGGTTCTTCTTGGGTCGACCTACTAACCGCGCTTCCCGTTAGGGAAACACTAGGGGGCGCCTGAGCAGAGCTCTTAATCCCCCTTTATGCGCCGGTGCTAGGAAGAATCAACTGATGACTCGGCCGTTTCCTCGTTGTCACTTTGCCACATTCGCTCCATCCTTTCCTCTTTTTCTCTTTTCCTCGTCCTCTATGCACAGTTCTTTCTCTGTCTCCTTGTCCCGTTTCCTCTTCCTCTTCTTTGAGCTCGCTCTTGAGCTGCTGTTTTTGCTGCCGTTGTCTCGCACACTTCGTAGCATTTCTTTGTCTCTATCTTGTGCACTTGCCTCTTTGCCTCGTTGTCTCATTCTTGGTGTGTTTCAGGCTTTGAGGGTACCCAATTCACACGTTAGGCCCCAAATTAATGGGACCACCAGCGAAGTTACTAAGGGTGTCACATCTGTCCTGCTTTACACATTCCTGAAGGAGGTCCTTCAGTGGCAAAGGCCACCTAGGGACCAGGCTACTGAGTTCAGCACGGTTGTCACGATGCTCGGGACAGTCGTACACTCGGTGCTTGACCGTATCAGAAACCGAACAGACGGGGCACTCAGGGTTCCCCGCCTTTCCTATACGGTGTAGGTACGAGTGGTAATTTCCATGACCGGTCAGAACCTGCGTCAACTTCCTCTTCATCCCGAATGACATGGTCATTCGATCAGTGACTGAGGGGAGAAACTCGTGAGTTAACCTCCCCTTGCTTGATTCATCCCACTCTACCTGCCAGCGACGTAAAGTTTCGGCTCTTAGAGTTTGCAGGAGCCTTTTGGGGGCCCTCTGCTCATCTCCCAGCCTAACACCATAGTAGCACGCTGAACCCGTTTTCTTGAACTCAACACGTGCCTTCCTTTCGAGCAACTCGTACTCAACCGGAATTGTGCCAGTCAACACCGTCAGGGCATCCTTTGAGACACTGCGATAGCTCCCTGCTACAGCAAGGAGACAAAACCGCTGAGCCTCACCCAACTTCCGGGCGATCCGACAGTTCTCAACTATTCGGTCACCCCAAACTTCTATCCCGTACCCTAGAATGGGAAGAGCCACACTCCTATAAAGGATACTATGACTCCTAGGGATATGACTTCCAAACCGTGCCCGACAGAGTCTACTTACCGCAGAGAAGACGACTCTAACCCTTTTCACCACTCTGTGCACGTGCTGCATGAAGGTTAAACCCTCATCAAGTATCAATCCTAGATACTTGACTTCACGACACCTTCTGATGACCGATCCATCCAGTCTCAGTGCGGGATCTCGGTTGAGTTTCCCACCATAAACCGAATAGACCGTCTTCTCCTTCGAGATGACGAGTTTGCTCCTCTTGGCCCAATTTGAGAGTTTTTGCAAACATTCTGCGGCTAGTTCCTCTAGTTCTCTACGGCTATCTCCATGGATAATTACTGCCGTATCATCAGCATAGGCCACTAACTCGCAATTTCTGGGATAATCCTCACGGAAGATCCCGTTCATTGCAACGTTCCAGAGCAGTGGCCCCAGTATACTTCCCTGCGGAGTTCCTCTTGTGAGGAATTTTCTCGCTACTGAATAATTCGTGCGTAGGACTACTTTCCTACGCTCGAAATAACTCCTGATAAGGCCAACAATATTGCCAGGAGCTTGAGCTCGTGAATGACGACTGGCCACCACAGCGAGTCAAACGCACCCCGGAAATCCACAAAGATCACCAGTGTATATTTGCTCGTCCCACTCTTGATACTACTCACGACTCGTGAGATCGCATCAATCGTACTCTTTCCATTCCTGAAGCCAAACTGATTGGGGTGGAAGAGATCGGACTCTTGTACGTAATCCAATAGTTTGGCTTTAATGGCCCGCTCAAACACTTTACCCATCTCAGGGAGTAGTGTGAGAGGTCGGTATGACCTCGGGTCACCAGGTTCTCTGTCCTTTCCTTTCGAGAGTACACAGAGCTTTCCCACTTTCCATGTTTTAGGAAAGTATTTCGCCGTCAAGCAGTCATTGCAAAGGCGGGTGAGCTCTTCTCGCAACAGCGGTTCGACCTTTCGGATCAAGACCCCATTGATCCCATCAATGCCAGGAGCCTTATTCAGTTTGATGAGACTCGCGGCCTTCTCAATCTCGCGCTCCGTAAAGGGACTGGCTGACGGGGTTTCACCGTCATCGTTTGCTTCTGCTCTCAACGCCAGTTGGCATCCCTCGTCCCGATCATCATCTGGCATTAGGACCTTCAGCATATTCGCCAACGTTCCATCAGTCAGCATTACCCTACCGTCCTCCCCTGTTGCTGCGTGCAGAATAACTGGCTTTTTGAGCTTTTCCGCAGCGAGCCTATACACAAAACCCCAGGGGTTCTGCTCAAGGTCTTCCTGGGAAAACTTTTCCCAAGATTTCCGTTGTCTCGTCCTCACCTTTTTTTCCATATTTTCGCCTTGCATCACGAAAGCTCTGCCAGAGGAACTCTCGACCCTGAGGATCCCGACAGTTCTGAAAGAGTTTCCTCTTTCTTCGAAGCTGCCTTTTCATTCTGCTTAAATCGTCAGACCACCAGGGAATTTTTGACTTGGGCACCATCCTCGGGGGGATGGCCTTTTCTGCTGCCGATACAAGAACGTGTCGAAACGCTTTGGCCCTTCGTTCGATGGACTCCGGTGTTGCTTCTTTGAGCAACCCCTCGATCTCATGGAGTCCAATCTCAACAGTCTCTTGATACTCGGTCCATCTTGCTCTGTAGAGGTTGAACCTCCGTTCGAGCTTCATGTACCGTGAGACTAGCCTGAAATCGAAGGTAATCAGACGGTGGTCCGAGACACTTCGATGCTCGTGCACACACCAGTTCCCAACTCGTGAGAGCGCCCTTCCGTTCACCATCGTTAGGTCGATATTTGATTCCCCGTTCCTCGTGGCAAAGGTTGACGGGTAACCCGGCTCGTTCAATATGTACATTTGGAGTTCAAGTGCTCGCTCTTCCATGTCCCGACCACGCTGGTCATGGACACGGTCGAACCAGACTTCGCTCCGCGCGTTTGCGTCCGTACACACCACAATTAAGTGGTCTCTGAACTCGCCAACAATCTCCCCAAGCAGGTCTAGAAATGGCTTCAGTTCCATGCTGGGAGGACAGTACAAGCTAACCGCAATGAATGCATCGGTACCAACTCGTACCTCTGCGGTAGCGACGTGCGTCGTCGTGTACCGTCCAATTGGCAGCAGGTCAATTTCTCGACCTACGCACACTAAACCAGCATAGAACCTATTCTCCATCCCGTCGGGAACTGTTCTTGTTCCTAGTCCTTGCCCTGGGATTCTCCAACGGAGATTCCCGTCCGGGCAAGTATAGGGTTCTTGCACAAAGAATAGGTCTACCGCCAAATTTGCAGCATGGTCCCGCAGCTCTGCTGTCGCCAGCTTACCGTTGTTTAAATTTAGCTGACCTATTTTTATGCTACGAAGATTTGAAATGAGCTTACGACTCATAGTCGATTGAGCTCATTATTTGCGCCACCCTTCGCGACATGACAGGGCATTTCGAGTCCGAAGCTTCATGTGCCAAGTCATCAAGCTTTGCCCGCTTACAATTGGCGCAACACGGGGTTTTGGACTTCTCAGTGCAGTCCCGGGTGTCGTGCGCCCCCGCGCAGTGGTTGCATGTGTTTTCCTTTTCTGTGCATCTGCCTGCCATGTGGCCGAGCCCTTGGCATTTATAGCACCGTAAAACTTGCAACTTATCGTCGACCCTAGATGAGCCGAAACCGATGTACACTCTACCATAGTCAAGAACTCTTTTGCGTGTGCAACCATCAACCTCCACGACCCATGTGGTGGTTTCAGCCTCCTTCTTCCCGTATCGGTAAAGGGGCTTTACGTGTGCGGCCTCGCCAAGGTCGTTTTGGCGGATGAGCTTCTCCCTCAGGGTTTCCCCGTCAAGATAGCTTTTGACATTGAAGATAGCAAGCCGTGGCTTGTTCTTCTCCTCCTGCTGCACAGTGAGCGAACCCTTCTCACCAAAGACGGATTTCGCCGTCTGCAGCTTCTCGACCAGTCCCTTTGTCTCAGACTCAATCCGCACACCGTTGCTTCTGGTTTTGGTCACTCGCTTGATTTTGAGTCCTAACTTTCCGGGATCCACCGATTTCAGCAGCATCTGTTTGGTCTCCTCACTGCTTTTATTCTTATCTTTAGGAAATACAACCGCAACCTCCGTACGAGACGGGGCTGGCACAGACTTTCCAGCAACGTGGACCTGCTGGGATGCAGGTTTCGATACCATTTCCGCGAAGCTTGGCTTTTTCTGCGTTTGTTCCATCGCGGTCTTTATTTCCTTCCGCACTTCACCCGTTACGTCGGCGCGCCCTCGGTAGTATTCCATTTTTGCTACCACGGCGTAGTGCAGCTTCTGCATCTCTCCCAGCATGCGAGTTAACTCTCCTTTCTTGACCTGCGAGATCTTACTATCACTCGCGATCGCTAGGGTCATCGTTTGAACCAAGCATGCATAATCGGGAGTCTCCGGGCCTGCAACCGGGATCGCCGACTCCCTCACCGACTTCTTTGGAGCCGCAGGCTCACCAGGAGTCGCTTTGGGAGTCTTTGTATCCCTGGATATCTCCATCGGGCTCTGCGACGTTTCTCCCTCCGTCCCTTCGGCGCCTTTTGGTCGCTCCATGGGTATCAGGGACGCTGACAATCCCCCTGGAGCTCACTCCCCCCACCACGGGAAGGTAAGGCTGGGGCGACGCCCGGCCCGCCAAGGAAGGTTTTTCCGCTGGCTTAGTTTGCCTCTTTGTCAATTTGTCACTCGGGTGCTTATTCAGCACCAGTCAATTGCAAACTTTCGTTTGCTGTGAAGCCTGCCCGTGGGCAACTAGGTTAAACGGCCTAGTCCTAGTGGTTCCTGCGTTTAGCGGCGCAGGGCCTAGCCTTGGCGGTTGGTGCGGGGATCCGACTCCCGCAACTAACCAAACCGCCACCCCATGGGGGGAGGGGGAGAAGATTCTTCTTCGGAGAAGATTGATGGCCCGGCACCCCGAAGGGGGGCGGTACCCACGGTTGGATTCTGATGAACCAAGAACGAGCCGTCCGCCTGCCCCCGTAGTGGCGGAGGATCCCTTCAAGGGGGGTAAAGGCTACGGGCTCGAAAGGTCAGAGGGACACTCACACAATTGTGCCTGTCCAAAAACCCTTCGAGAGAGAAATTTCGCATGCCGGGTGTTCGGACCACCCGGTGAAGGGTTTCGCACAAGACGTAGTCACCCCTATTCATGGGGTGATTGTGTCGCTTTCTTTCCCCTACCCTTACCCTATGACGTGGAGTCCCTCCCCCCTTACGGAGAATAAACCGGATTTAGGCCCGAGAGGCCAGGCGCCGGCTCCGAAGGTGTCCCCCAGATTTATTTTAAATCTGGGGGAAAGGACAGTTAGAAGCAGATTTAAAATAAATCTGGGGGACATTTTTCATTTCACAGGGGGCCCACAATTTCATTGTGGGCCCCTGTTGCGGCTCACCAGGAGTACCAGAAGTGGTTGATGATGCAGGGACTACGCGTTTGGGGCTGGCTGTATGTTGATGCCAATCTGCTTGGCAATATTGACACGGGCAGTCACATCCTCTGGGGTCAGTGCTTGCATGGGGAAATCGCCTTGGGTGAAAGGACAGTTAGAGGGACCTTAGAAATACCCCCAGGAGGGGGTTCTTCTTGGGTCGACCTACTAACCGCGCTTCCCGTTAGGGAAACACTAGGGGGCGCCTGAGCAGAGCTCTTAATCCCCCTTTATGCGCCGGTGCTAGGAAGAATCAACTGATGACTCGGCCGTTTCCTCGTTGCCTATTTGCCACATCCGCTCCATCCTTTCCTCTTTTCCTCTTTTCCTCGTCCTCAATGCACAGTTCTTTCTTAGTCTCCTTGTCCCGTTTCCTCTTCCTCTTCTTTGAGCTCGCTCTTGAGCTGCTGTTTTTGCTGCCGTTGTCTCGCACACTTCGTAGCATTTCTTTGTCTCTATCTTGTGCACTTTGCCTCTTTGCCTCGTTGTCTCATTCTTGGTGTGTTTCAGGCTTTGGGGGTACCCAATTCACACGTTAGGCCCCAAATTAATGGGACCACCAGCGAAGTTACTAAGGGTGTCACATCTGTCCTGCTTTACACATTCCTGAAGGAGGTCCTTCAGTGGCAAAGGCCACCTAGGGACCAGGCTACTGAGTTCAGCACGGTTGTCACGATGCTCGGGACAGTCGTACACTCGGTGCTTGACCGTATCAGAAACCGAACAGACGGGGCACTCAGGGTTCCCCGCCTTTCCTATACGGTGTAGGTACGAGTGGTAATTTCCATGACCGGTCAGAACCTGCGTCAACTTCCTCTTCATCCCGAATGACATGGTCATTCGATCAGTGACTGAGGGGAGAAACTCGTGAGTTAACCTCCCCTTGCTTGATTCATCCCACTCTGCCTGCCAGCGACGTAAAGTTTCGGCTCTTAGAGTTTGCAGGAGCCTTTTGGGGGCCCTCTGCTCATCTCCCAGCCTAACACCATAGTAGCACGCTGAACCCGTTTTCTTGAACTCAGCACGTGCCTTCCTTTCGAGCAACTCGTACTCAACCGGAATTGTGCCAGTCAACACTGTCAGGGCATCCTTTGAGACACTGCGATAGCTCCCTGCTACAGCAAGGAGACAAAACCGCTGAGCCTCACCCAACTTCCGGGCGATCCGACAGTTCTCGACTATTCGGTCACCCCAAACTTCTATCCCGTACCCTAGAATGGGAAGAGCCACACTCCTATAAAGGATACTATGACTCCTAGGGATATGACTTCCAAACCGTGCCCGACAGAGTCTACTTACCGCAGAGAAGACGACTCTAACCCTTTTCACCACTCTGTGCACGTGCTGCATGAAGGTTAAACCCTCATCAAGTATCAATCCTAGATACTTGACTTCACGACACCTTCTGATGACCGATCCATCCAGTCTTAGTGCGGGATCTCGGTTGAGTTTCCCACCATAAACCGAATAGACCGTCTTCTCCTTCGAGATGACGAGTTTGCTCCTCTTGGCCCAATTTGAGAGTTTAAGCAAACATTCTGCGGCTAGTTCCTCTAGTTCTCTACGGCTATCTCCATGGATAATTACTGCCGTATCGTCAGCATAGGCCACTAACTCGCAATTTCTGGGATAATCCTCACGGAAGATCCCGTTCATTGCAACGTTCCAGAGCAGTGGCCCCAGTATACTTCCCTGCGGAGTTCCTCTTGTGAGGAATTTTCTCGCTACTGAATAATTCGTGCGTAGGACTACTTTCCTACGATCGAAATAACTCCTGATGAGGCCAACAATATTGCCAGGAGCACCGCACCGCTTGAGCTCGTGAATGACGACTGGCCACCACAGCGAGTCAAACGCACCCCGGAAATCCACAAAGATCACCAGTGTATATTTGCTCGTCCCACTCTTGATACTACTCACGACTCGTGAGATCGCATCAATCGTGCTCTTTCCATTCCTGAAGCCAAACTGATTAGGGTGGAAGAGATCAGACTCTTGTACGTAATCCAATAGTTTGGCTTTAATGGCCCGCTCAAACACTTTACCCATCTCAGGGAGTAGTGTGAGAGGTCGGTATGACCTCGGGTCACCAGGATCTCTGTCCTTTCCTTTCGAGAGTACACAGAGCTTTCCCACTTTCCATGTTTCAGGAAAGTATTTCGCCGTCAAGCAGTCATTGCAAAGGCGGGTGAGCTCTTCTCGCAACAGCGGTTCGACCTTTCGGATCAAGACCCCATTGATCCCATCAATGCCAGGAGCCTTATTCAGTTTGATGAGACTCGCGGCCTTCTCAATCTCGCGCTCCGTAAAGGGACTGGCTGACGGGGTTTCACCGTCATCGTTTGCTTCTGCTCTCAACGCCAGTTGGCATCCCTCGTCCCGATCATCATCTGGCATTTGGACCTTCAGCATATTCGCCAACGTTCCATCAGTCAGCATTACCCTACCGTCCTCCCCTGTTGCTGCGTGCAGAATGACTGGCTTTTTGAGCTTTTCCGCAGCGAGCCTATACACAAAACCCCAGGGGTTCTGCTCAAGGTCTTCCTGGGAAAACTTTTCCCAAGATTTCCGTTGACGCGTCCTCACCTTCTTTCCATATTTTCGCCTTGCATCACGAAAGCTCTGCCAGAGGAACTCTCGACCCTGAGGATCCCGACAGTTCTGAAAGAGTTTCCTCTTTCTTCGAAGCTGCCTTTTCATTCTGCTTAAATCGTCAGACCACCAGGGAATTTTTGACTTGGGCACCATCCTCGGGGGGATGGCCTTTTCTGCTGCCGATACAAGAATGTGTCGAAACGCTTTGGCCCTTCGTTCGATGGACTCCGGTGTTGCTTCTTTGAGCAACCCCTCGATCTCATGGAGTCCAATCTCAACAGTCTCTTGATACTCGGTCCATCTTGCTCTGTAGAGGTTGAACCTCCGTTCGAGCTCCATGTACCGTGAGACTAGCCTGAAATCGAAGGTAATCAGACGGTGGTCCGAGACACTTCGATGCTCGTGCACACACCAGTTCCCAACTCGTGAGAGCGCCCTTCCGTTCACCATCGTTAGGTCGATATTTGATTCCCCGTTCCTCGTGGCAAAGGTTGACGGGTAACCCGGCTCGTTCAATATGTACAGTTGGAGTTCAAGTGCTCGCTCTTCCATGTCCCGACCACGCTGGTCATGGACACGGTCGAACCAGACTTCGCTCCGCGCGTTTGCGTCCGTACACACCACAATTAAGTGGTCTCTGAACTCGCCAACAATCTCCCCAAGCAGGTCTAGAAATGGCTTCAGTTCCATGCTGGGAGGACAGTACAAGCTAACCGCAATGAATGCATCGGTACCAACTCGTACCTCTGCGGTAGCGACGTGCGTCGTCGTGTACCGTCCAATTGGCAGCAGGTCAATTTCTCGACCTACGCACACTAAACCAGCATAGAACCTATTCTCCATCCCGTCGGGAACTGTTCTTGTTCCTAGTCCTTGCCCTGGGATTCTCCAACGGAGATTCCCATCCGGGCAAGTATAGGGTTCTTGCACAAAGAATAGGTCTACCGCCAAATTTGCAGCATGGTCCCGCAGCTCTGCTGTCGCCAGCTTACCGTTGTTTAAATTTAGCTGACCTATTTTTATGCTACGAAGATTTGAAATGAGCTTACGACTCATAGTCGATTGAGCTCATTATTTGCGCCACCCTTCGCGACATGACAGGGCATTTCGAGTCCGAAGCTTCATGTGCCAAGTCATCAAGCTTCGCCCGCTTACAATTGGCGCAACACGGGGTTTTGGACTTCTCAGTGCAGTCCCGGGTGTCGTGCGCCCCCGCGCAGTGGTTGCATGTGTTTTCCTTTTCTGTGCATCTGCCTGCCATGTGGCCGAGCCCTTGGCATTTATAGCACCGTAAAACTTGCAACTTATCGTCGACCCTAGATGAGCCGAAACCGATGTACACTCTACCATAGTCAAGAACTCTTTTGCGTGTGCAACCATCAACCTCCACAACCCATGTGGTGGTTTCAGCCTCCTTCTTCCCGTATCGGTAAAGGGGCTTTACGTGTGCGGCCTCGCCAAGGTCGTTTTGGCGGATGAGCTTCTCCCTCAGGGTTTCCCTGTCAAGATAGCTTTTGACGTTGAAGATAGCAAGCCGTGGCTTGTTCTTCTCCTCCTGCTGCACAGTGAGCGAACCCTTCTCACCAAAGACGGATTTCGCCGTCTGCAGCTTCTCGACCAGTCCCTTTGTCTCGGACTCAATCCGCACACCGTTGCTTCTGGTTTTGGTCACTCGCTTGATTTTGAGTCCTAACTTTCCGGGATCCACCGATTTCAGCAGCATCTGTTTGGTCTCCTCACTGCTTTTATTTTTATCTTTAGGAAATACAACCGCAACCTCCGTACGAGACGGGGCTGGCATAGACTTTCCAGCAACACGGACCCGCTGTGATGCAGGTTTCGATACCATTTCCGCGAAGCTTGGCTTTTTCTGCGTTTGCTCCATCGCGGTTTTTATTTCCTTCCGCACTTCACCCGTTACGTCGGCGCGCCCTCGGTAGTATTCCATTTTTGCTACCACGGCGTAGTGCAGCTTCTGCATCTCTCCCAGCATGCGAGTTAACTCTCCTTTCTTGACCTGCGAGATCTTACTATCACTCGCGATCGCTAGGGTCATCGTTTGAACCAAGCATGCGTAATCGGGAGTCTCCGGGCCTGCAACCGGGATCGCCGACTCCCTCACCAACTTCTTTGGAGCCGCCGGCTCACCAGGAGTCGCTTTGGGAGTCTTTGTATCCCTGGATATCTCCATCGGGCTCTGCTACGTTTCTCCCTCCGTCCCTTCGGCGCCTTTTGGTCGCTCCATGGGTATCAGGGACGCTGACAATCCCCCTGGAGCTCACTCCCCCCACCACGGGAAGGTAAGGCTGGGGTGACACACGGCCCGCCAAGGAAGGTTTCTCCGCTGGCTTAGTTGCCTCTTTGTCACTTTGTCACTCGGGTGTTTATTCAGCACTAGTCAAATGCAAACTTACGTTTGCTGTAAAGCCTGCCCGTAGGCAACTAGGTTAAACGGCCTAGTCCTAGTGGTTCCTGCGTTTAGCGGCGCAGGGCCTAGCCTTGGCGGTTGGTGCGGGGATCCGACTCCCGCAACTAACCAAACCGCCACCCCATGGGGGGAAGGGGGAAAGGACAGTTAGAGGGACCTTAGAAATACCCCCAGGAGGGGGTTCTTCTTGGGTCGACCTACTAACCGCACTTCCCGTTAGGGAAACACTAGGGGGCGCCTGAGCAGAGCTCTTAATCCCCCTTTATTCGCCGGTGCTAGGAAGAATCAACTGATGACTCGGCCGTTTCCTCGTTGCCTCTTTGCCACATCCGCTCCATCCTTTCCTCTTTTTCTCTTTTCCTCGTCCTCTATGCACAGTTCTTTCTCTGTCTCCTTGTCCCGTTTCCTCTTCCTCTTCCTTGAGCTCGCTCTTGAGCTGCTGTTTTTGCTGCCGTTGTCTCGCACACTTCGTAGCATTTCTTTGTCTCTATCTTGTGCACTTGCCTCTTTGCCTCGTTGTCTCATTCTTGGTGTGTTTCAGGCTTTGAGGGTACCCAATTCACACGTTAGGCCCCAAATTAATGGGACCACCAGCGAAGTTACTAAGGGTGTCACATCTGTCCTGCTTTACACATTCCTGAAGGAGGTCCTTCAGTGGCAAAGGCCACCTAGGGACCAGGCTACTGAGTTCAGCACGGTTGTCACGATGCTCGGGACAGTCGTACACTCGGTGTTTGACCGTATCAGAAACCGAACAGACGAGGCACTCAGGGTTCCCCGCCTTTCCTATACGGTGTAGGTACGAGTGGTAATTTCCATGACCGGTCAGAACCTGCGTCAACTTCCTCTTCATCCCGAATGACATGGCCATTCGATCAGTGACTGAGGGGAGAAACTCGTGAGTTAACCTCCCCTTGCTTGATTCATCCCACTCTGCCTGCCAGCGACGTAAAGTTTCGGCTCTTAGAGTTTGCAGGAGCCTTTTGGGGGCCCTCTGCTCATCTCCCAGCCTAACACCATAGTAGCACGCTGAACCCGTTTTCTTGAACTCAGCACGTGCCTTCCTTTCGAGCAACTCGTACTCAACCGGAATTGTGCCAGTCAACACTGTCAGGGCATCCTTTGAGACACTGCGATAGCTCCCTGCTACAGCAAGGAGACAAAACCGCTGAGCCTCACCCAACTTCCGGGCGATCCGACAGTTCTCGACTATTCGGTCACCCCAAACTTCTATCCCGTACCCTAGAATGGGAAGAGCCACACTCCTATAAAGGATACTATGACTCCTAGGGATATGACTTCCAAACCGTGCCCGACAGAGTCTACTTACCGCAGAGAAGACGACTCTAACCCTTTTCACCACTCTGTGCACGTGCTGCATGAAGGTTAAACCCTCATCAAGTATCAATCCTAGATACTTGACTTCACGACACCTTCTGATGACCGATCCATCCAGTCTTAGTGCGGGATCTCGGTTGAGTTTCCCACCATAAACCGAATAGACCGTCTTCTCCTTCGAGATGACGAGTTTGCTCCTCTTGGCCCAATTTGAGAGTTTAAGCAAACATTCTGCGGCTAGTTCCTCTAGTTCTCTACGGCTATCTCCATGGATAATTACTGCCGTATCGTCAGCATAGGCCACTAACTCGCAATTTCTGGGATAATCCTCACGGAAGATCCCGTTCATTGCAACGTTCCAGAGCAGTGGCCCCTTTATACTTCCCTGCGGAGTTCCTCTTGTGAGGAATTTTCTCGCTACTGAATAATTCGTGCGTAGGACTACTTTCCTACGATCGAAATAACTCCTGATAAGGCCAACAATATTGCCAGGAGCACCGCACCGCTTGAGCTCGTGAATGACGACTGGCCACCACAGCGAGTCAAACGCACCCCGGAAATCCACAAAGATCACCAGTGTATATTTGCTCGTCCCACTCTTGATACTACTCACGACTCGTGAGATCGCATCAATCGTGAGATCGCATCAATCGTACTCATTCCATTCCTGAAGCCAAACTGATTGGGGTGGAAGAGATCAGACTCTTGTACGTAATCCAATTGTTTGGCTTTAATGGCCCGCTCAAACACTTTACCCATCTCAGGGAGTAGTGTGAGAGGTCGGTATGACCTCGGGTCACCAGGATCTCTGTCCTTTCCTTTCGAGAGTACACAGAGCTTTCCCACTTTCCATGTTTCAGGAAAGTATTTCGCCGTCAAGCAGTCATTGCAAAGGCGGGTGAGCTCTTCTCGCAACAGCGGTTCGACCTTTCGGATCAAGACCCCATTGATCCCATCAATGCCAGGAGCCTTATTCAGTTTGATGAGACTCGCGGCCTTCTCAATCTCGCGCTCCGTAAAGGGACTGGCTGACGGGGTTTCACCGTCATCGTTTGCTTCTGCTCTCAACGCCAGTTGGCATCCCTCGTCCCGATCATCATCTGGCATTAGGACCTTCAGCATATTCGCCAACGTTCCATCAGTCAGCATTACCCTACCGTCCTCCCCTGTTGCTGCGTGCAGAATGACTGGCTTTTTGAGCTTTTCCGCAGCGAGCCTATACACAAAACCCCAGGGGTTCTGCTCAAGGTCTTCCTGGGAAAACTTTTCCCAAGATTTCCGTTGTCGCGTCCTCACCTTTTTTCCATATTTTCGCCTTGCATCACGAAAGCTCTGCCAGAGGAACTCTCGACCCTGAGGATCCCGACAGTTCTGAAAGAGTTTCCTCTTTCTTCGAAGCTGCCTTTTCATTCTGCTTAAATCGCCAGACCACCAGGGAATTTTTGACTTGGGCACCATCCTCGGGGGGATGGCCTTTTCTGCTGCCGATACAAGAACGTGTCGAAACGCTTTGGCCCTTCGTTCGATGGACTCCGGTGTTGCTTCTTTGAGCAACCCCTCGATCTCATGGAGTCCAATCTCAACAGTCTCTTGATACTCGGTCCATCTTGCTCTGTAGAGGTTGAACCTCCGTTCGAGCTCCATGTACCGTGAGACAGTTAGAGGGACCTTAGAAATACCCCCAGGAGGGGGTTCTTCTTGGGTCGACCTACTAACCGCGCTTCCCGTTAGGGAAACACTAGGGGGCGCATGAGCAGAGCTCTTAATCCCCCTTTATGCGCCGGTGCTAGGAAGAATCAACTGATGACTCGTCCGTTTCCTCGTTGCCTCTTTTCCACATCCGCTCCATCCTTTCCTCTTTTCTCTTTTCCTCGTCCTCTATGCACAGTTCTTTCTGTCTCCTTGTCCCGTTTCCTCTTCCTCTTTTTTGAGCTCGCTCTTGAGCTGCTGTTTTTGCTGCCGTTGTCTCGCCCACTTCGTAGCATTTCTTTGTCTCTATCTTGTGCACTTTGCCTCTTTGCCTCGTTGTCTCATTCTTGGTGTGTTTCAGGCTTTGAGGGTACCCAATTCACACGTTAGGCCCCAAATTAATGGGACCACCAGCGAAGTTACTAAGGGTGTCACATTTCTCCTGCTTTACACATTCCTGAAGGAGGTCCTTCAGTGGCAAAGGCCACCTAGGGACCAGGCTACTGAGTTCAGCACGGTTGTCACGATGCGCGGGACAGTCGTACACTCGGTGTTTGACCGTATCAGAAACCGAACAGACGGGGCACTCTGGGTTCCCCGCCTTTCCTATACGGTGTAGGTACGAGTGGTAATTTCCATGACCGGTCAGAACCTGCGTCAACTTCCTCTTCATCCCGAATGACATGGTCATTCGATCAGTGACTGAGGGGAGAAACTCGTGAGTTAACCTCCCATTGCTTGATTCATCCCACTCTGCCTGCCAGCGACGTAAAGTTTCGGCTCTTAGAGTTTGCAGGAGCCTTTTGGGGGCCCTCTGCTCATCTCCCAGCCTAACACCATAGTAGCACGCTGAACCCGTTTTCTTGAACTCAGCACGTGCCTTCCTTTCGAGCAACTCGTACTCAACCGGAATTGTGCCAGTCAACACTGTCAGGGCATCCTTTGAGACACTGCGATAGCTCCCTGCTACAGCAAGGAGACAAAACCGCTGAGCCTCACCCAACTTCCGGGCGATCCGACAGTTCTCGACTATTCGGTCACCCCAAACTTCTATCCCGTACCCTAGAATGGGAAGAGCCACACTCCTATAAAGGATACTATGACTCCTAGGGATATGACTTCCAAACCGTGCCCGACAGAGTCTACTTACCGCAGAGAAGACGACTCTAACCCTTTTCACCACTCTGTGCACGTGCTGCATGAAGGTTAAACCCTCATCAAGTATCAATCCTAGATACTTGACTTCACGACACCTTCTGATGACCGATCCATCCAGTCTTAGTGCGGGATCTCGGTTGAGTTTCCCACCATAAACCGAATAGACCGTCTTCTCCTTCGAGATGACGAGTTTGCTCCTCTTGGCCCAATTTGAGAGTTTAAGCAAACATTCTGCGGCTAGTTCCTCTAGTTCTCTACGGCTATCTCCATGGATAATTACTGCCGTATCGTCAGCATAGGCCACTAACTCGCAATTTCTGGGATAATCCTCACGGAAGATCCCGTTCATTGCAACGTTCCAGAGCAGTGGCCCCTTTATACTTCCCTGCGGAGTTCCTCTTGTGAGGAATTTTCTCGCTACTGAATAATTCGTGCGTAGGACTACTTTCCTACGATCGAAATAACTCCTGATAAGGCCAACAATATTGCCAGGAGCACCGCACCGCTTGAGCTCGTGAATGACGACTGGCCACCACAGCGAGTCAAACGCACCCCGGAAATCCACAAAGATCACCAGTGTATATTTGCTCGTCCCACTCTTGATACTACTCACGACTCGTGAGATCGCATCAATCGTACTCTTTCCATTCCTGAAGCCAAGCTGATTGGGGTGGAAGAGATCAGACTCTTGTACGTAATCCAATAGTTTGGCTTTAATGGCCCGCTCAAACACTTTACCCATCTCAGGGAGTAGTGTGAGAGGTCGGTATGACCTCGGGTCACCAGGATCTCTGTCCTTTCCTTTCGAGAGTACACAGAGCTTTCCCACTTTCCATGTTTCAGGAAAGTATTTCGCCGTCAAGCAGTCATTGCAAAGGCGGGTGAGCTCTTCTCGCAACAGCGGTTCGACCTTTCGGATCAAGACCCCATTGATCCCATCAATGCCAGGAGCCTTATTCAGTTTGATGAGACTCGCGGCCTTCTCAATCTCGCGCTCCGTAAAGGGACTGGCTGACGGGGTTTCACCGTCATCGTTTGCTTCTGCTCTCAACGCCAGTTGGCATCCCTCGTCCCGATCATCATCTGGCATTAGGACCTTCAGCATATTCGCCAACGTTCCATCAGTCAGCATTACCCTACCGTCCTCCCCTGTTGCTGCGTGCAGAATGACTGGCTTTTTGAGCTTTTCCGCAGCGAGCCTATACACAAAACCCCAGGGGTTCTGCTCAAGGTCTTCCTGGGAAAACTTTTCCTAAGATTTCCGTTGTCGCGTCCTCACCTTCTTTCCATATTTTCGCCTTGCATCACGAAAGCTCTGCCAGAGGAACTCTCGACCCTGAGGATCCCGACAGTTCTGAAAGAGTTTCCTCTTTCTTCGAAGCTGCCTTTTCATTCTGCTTAAATCGCCAGACCACCAGGGAATTTTTGACTTAGGCACCATCCTCAGGGGGATGGCCTTTTCTGCTGCCGATACAAGAATGTGTCGAAACGCTTTGGCCCTTCGTTCGATGGACTCCGGTGTTGCTTCTTTGAGCAACCCCTCGATCTCATGGAGTCCAGTCTCGACAGTCTCTTGATACTCGGTCCATCTTGCTCTGTAGAGGTTGAACCTCCGTTCGAGCTCCATGTACCGTGAGACTAGCCTGAAATCGAAGGTAATCAGACGGTGGTCCGAGACACTTCGATGCTCGTGCACACACCAGTTCCCAACTCGTGAGAGCGCCCTTCCGTTCACCATCGTTAGGTCGATATTTGATTCCCCGTTCCTCGTGGCAAAGGTTGACGGGTAACCCGGCTCGTTCAATATGTACAGTTGGAGTTCAAGTGCTCGCTGTTCCATGTCCCGACCACGCTGGTCATGGACACGGTCGAACCAGACTTCGCTCCGCGCGTTTGCGTCCGTACACACCACAATTAAGTGGTCTCTGAACTCGCCAACAATCTCCCCAAGCAGGTCTAGAAATGGCTTCAGTTCCATGCTGGGAGGACAGTACAAGCTAACCGCAATGAATGCATCGGTACCAACTCGTACCTCTGCGGTAGCGACGTGCGTCGTCGTGTACCGTCCAATTGGCAGCAGGTCAATTTCTCGACCTACGCACACTAAACCAGCATAGAACCTATTCTCCATCCCGTCGGGAACTGTTCTTGTTCCTAGTCCTTGCCCTGGGATTCTCCAACGGAGATTCCCGTCCGGGCAAGTATAGGGTTCTTGCACAAAGAATAGGTCTACCGCCAAATTTGCAGCATGGTCCCGCAGCTCTGCTGTCGCCAGCTTACCGTTGTTTAAATTTAGCTGACCTATTTTTATGCTACGAAGATTTGAAATGAGCTTACGACTCATAGTCGATTGAGCTCATTATTTGCGCCACCCTTCGCGACATGACAGGGCATTTCGGGTCCGAAGCTTCATGTGCCAAGTCATCAAGCTTCGCCCGCTTACAATTGGCGCAACACGGGGTTTTGGACTTCTCAGTGCAGTCCCGGGTGTCGTGCGCCCCCGCGCAGTGGTTGCATGTGTTTTCCTTTTCTGTGCATCTGCCTGCCATGTGGCCGAGCCCTTGGCATTTATAGCACCGTAAAACTTGCAACTTATCGTCGACCCTAGATGAGCCGAAACCGATGTACACTCTACCATAGTCAAGGACTCTTTTGCGTGTGCAACCGTCAACCTCCACGACCCATGTGGTGGTTTCAGCCTCCTTCTTCCCGTATCGGTAAAGGGGCTTTACGTGTGCGGCCTCGCCAAGGTCGTTTTGGCGGATGAGCTTCTCCCTCAAGGTTTCCCTGTCAAGATAGCTTTTGACGTTGAAGATAGCAAGCCGTGGCTTGTTCTTCTCCTCCTGCTGCACAGTGAGCGAACCCTTCTCACCAAAGACGGATTTCGCCGTCTGCAGCTTCTCGACCAGTCCCTTTGTCTCGGACTCAATCCGCACACCGTTGCTTCTGGTTTTGGTCACTCGCTTGATTTTGAGTCCTAACTTTCCGGGATCCACCGATTTCAGCAGCATCTGTTTGGTCTCCTCACTGCTTTTATTTTTGTCTTTTGGAAAAACAACCGCAACCTCCGTACGAGACGGGGCTGGCACAGACTTTCCAGCAACGCGGACCCGCTGTGATGCAGGTTTCGATGCCATTTCCGCGAAGCTTGGCTTTTTCTGCGTTTGCTCCATCGCGGTTTTAATTTCCTTCCGCACTTCACCCGTTACGTCGGCGCGCCCTCGGTAGTATTCCATTTTTGCTACCACGGCGTAGTGCAGCTTCTGCATCTCTCCCAGCATGCGAGTTAACTCTCCTTTCTTGACCTGCGAGATCTTACTATCACTCGCGATCGCTAGGGTCATCGTTTGAACCAAGCATGCGTAATCGGGAGTCTCCGGGCCTGCAACCGGGATCGCCGACTCCCTCACCGACATTTTTGGAGCCGCCGGCTCACCAGGAGTCGCTTTGGGAGTCTTTGTATCCCTGGATATCTCCATCGGGCTCTGCGACGTTTCTCCCTCCGTCCCTTCGGCGCCTTTTGGTCGCTCCATGGGTATCAGGGACGCTGACAATCCCCCTGGAGCTCACTCCCCCCACCACGGGAAGGTAAGGCTGGGGCGACGCCCGGCCCGCCAAGGAAGGTTTTTCCGCTGGCTTAGTTTGCCTCTTTGTCACTTTGTCACTCGGGTGCTTATTCAGCACCAGTCAATTGCAAACTTTCGTTTGCTGTGAAGCCTGCCCGTAGGCAACTTGGTTAAACGGCCTAGTCCTAGTGGTTCCTGCGTTTAGCGGCGCAGGGCCTAGCCTTGGCGGTTGGTGCGGGGATCCGACTCCCGCAACTAACCAAACCGCCACCCCATGGGGGGAGTACCCCAGTTAGTGGCGGAGGATCCCTTCAAGGGGGGTAAAGGCTACGGGCTCGAAAGGTCAGAGGGACACTCACACAATTGTGCCTGTCCAAAAACCCTTCGAGAGAGAAATTTCGCATGCCGGGTGTTCGGACCACCCGGTGAAGGGTTTCGCACAAGACGAAGTCACCCCTATTCATGGGGTGATTGTGTCGCTTTCTTTCCCCTACCCTTACCCTATGACTCAGAGTCCTTCCCCCCTTACGGAGAATAAACCGGATTGAGGTCCAAGAGACCAAGGAGCCGGCTCCGAAGGTGTCCCCCAGATTTATTTTTATATCTGTACCGTGAGACAGTTAGAGGGACCCCCCTGCGGGTATGGGGATCGAGAATACTCCCGCAGTATCCCTGCTTGTCGTAAGAGGCGACTAAAAGGGCGGGGAGAAAACCCCGAAAACAAACCCAGAGCCAGCAAGGGTTGAGCCCGGACAGTCTTGTGGGTCAACTGTCTGTGTGCGGCCATACCACCTGGCCTGCGATCCACCCGCATGTTTGCCGTGTGCGGAGACCCGTAAGGAGGAGAAGGGGATCCTGGAGGGTGAGGTCCGTGGTTCCCAGCCAGGTGTCGGATGCCCGGTATGGACCTGGCGCCAATACCCCTCTTTGGCCCCGGATTCTGTGTAAACGGGCGGCCGGGAGCTAGCCACTCCCGGTCAATCGGCTTCCGTGGCGTTCAGTTCAACGGTGGCGAGTGCCAGGGAGGTGGGGGTCTGCGTAGGGCGGTCGGAGATGTACGGGTTTGGTGGGCTCGTGCATCGAAGATCCAACCCGAAACAGGCAACCACCTCTAGGGTGCTATATCCCTTCGGGTAGCCCTGGCGACCGCACCGGTTTGCGGTGCGGCGTCCCCAATGTGTGGCTCCATGGTGGGTGGGGAGCCCGGGGGACGAAGATTCATTTGGAATGGCGGAAACAATTCTTCCACCTCCGAAAAGATCCCGCCCGGATACGGGCGGGGGAGTTAATGTTCCCGGCGCTAGTCAGCGCTATTTAGTGATGAGGTGTCAAAAGGAAGGTGAGAGCCTGAAAAAGGTGTCTCCCTTCCTTATACGAAGAGTATTGTCTGGTTCCGTTTCTGGGGAATTAAAATCAGCCAAAAAACTTCGCGATGGCACACTGCTCATCGAAACGGCAACAGTAGCGCAAAGTGAGAAATTATTAAAGATGGAAAAGCTACATGACATTCCCGTCAAGGTCGAGTTGCACCGCACCTTGAACACCTGTCGGGGAGTGATTAGTCATTACGACCTTTTATATGTTGAGATCGACGAGATCAAGCAGGAGATGGCCTCTCAGGGGGTCACCGATGCTCGTCGACTCACAACAAAGCGCAACGGAGAAAGAGTAAACACGACATCTGTTGTACTCACCTTCGCGCGTGACCAGCTCCCCGACAAGGTGTTTGTCGGCTATGAATCGGTACCAGTGAGGCCATTCATACCGGCACCCATGCGATGTTTTCAGTGCCAGCGATTTGGCCACATGGCCACACGGTGCGAGGGCAAGGCCACCTGCCCCCGCTGCAGCCAGGAAAAGCATGAGGGTGCGGAATGCAAGGGTGACCCACTTTGCGTCAATTGCGAGGGTGCACATCCGGTGTACTCACGTGATTGCCCAAAGATGATCGAGGAGCGAAAAGTAATGGAAATCAAGACGGTTGAAAAAATCCCGTACTTCGAGGCTCGGAAAAAGTACAGAGCACAAGTTGCTCCTACTTTCTCCAAGTCGTTCGCCCGTGTCGCTTCCCAACCTATTGCCAAGGTCACCATCTCGACCCAGACAGAAGATAATGTGAGCCAAAAAACTGAAGTCTCTGTACAGAAATCGGCCATGCCGGCTAAGGCCACAAATCCGGCAAACAAAACACAAGCCACCGTTCCGGGTTCTCCTAGGAAGAACCCCACTATAACCACCGCCGGGGCCACGCAAAATAAGCGTGGCAATTCAGTATCTCCCGGACCATCTGGTTTAGCCCGACTCAACCACCCGGAGTCAATGGAAGAGGACGAATGTCTCTCGGAGACAGAGATCCTCCGGGCTAGAACCAAGGGTAGGAGGAGAAATCGCATCAAGCGTTGATCCTCCAACTGTGTTTTACTTTTAAATTGAATTATTTAATTTATTTAATTAATTTATTTATTTTTAAATTTTTATATTACTAATGGCTTTTACTTTGCAGTGGAACTGCAATGGTTTTTATCGGCGTAAGGAGGAGCTGAGTGTTTTAATTCGTGATTTTAACCCGTCCTGCATATGCTTGCAGGAAACTCATTTTAAAACAACGGACAAAGGCATTTTAAATGGTTTTAACCTTTTTAGACTGGACGACACCAGTGGCCAACGAGCCCAGGGTGGAGTGGCGGTTGCTACTCGGGAGGCCCTTTACACCTCCCGAGTGCAACTCAACACACCGTTTCAAGCGGTGGCGGTGATGGTGCACGCACCGGAGGCGATTACGTTATGCAACGTTTATCTGCCGGAGGGTGCGCCGGTCACCCGTTTTAATTTAGAATCCCTTGTCCACCAGCTGCCTCGGCCTTTTATCTTACTCGGAGATTTTAACGCTCATGATACTCTCTGGGGAAGCACTGCGGGACAGTGTAACCGCCGGGGACGCATTTTATCAAGTTTTATTTTAGATTTTAACCTAGTCTTACTGAACAACGGGGAGAAGACCCGTTTTAACTCTTTCAATGGTGATTTCTCCTCCATTGATTTATGCATTTTATCGAGCAGTTTAACAAATAAGGTGTCTTTGTCTGTGCACGAAGATCTTTGTGGGAGCGATCACTTCCCTTTTTTAATTTTTAAGGAGCGGCGTTTTAACTCTGATTTAATTCGTCCGGGCAACTGGATTGTGCGGAAAGCCGATTGGTTTTATTTTCAAAGCAATTTTAATTATACGTGCGATAAAAATCGCGATAGCGCTTTTAATGTACAATTATTGACTAACAGCATCATCACCGCCGCCGACATGAGCGTACCGCGGTCTCGGCGCATCGTGTCTAGAGCTGCTGTGCCTTGGTGGAATGATGAATGTGCCAAAGCCATTCGGAAACGCAAGAAGGCGTTGCAAATTTTTAACAAATATCCCACTGAAAACAATCTGTCCTCTTTTCGGCGTCTGAGAGCTAAAGCCCGTCAGGTCGTAAAGGAGGCAAAGAGGGCCTCTTGGATGAATTTTGTCTCTGGTGTCAATATCAGCACACCACTTGCACAGGTGTGGCGTAAGGTGAAGAGCATTTCTGGAAACAATCAGCAGCTCGGCGTCTCCTTCTTAAAAGTCAGAGGAAAAGTGGTTACTTCTCCAGCTGCCATTGGCGAGATAATCGGCCAGTCAATCGCCAAGGTGAGCAGCGATGAAAATCTGGATCCTGCCTTCCGAACGTTGAAGCAACGTCTCGAGAAAATTCCTATAAGCTTCAAGGAGACGCGTACAATGGCAGATTACAACCTCCCCTTTTCCTTGTGGGAGCTGAAATCTGCCATCGATGACTCCCACGACACCTCTCCAGGACCAGACGGGGTCCACAATGCTTTTCTCCGCAACCTTCCGGAGACAGCGCTGCAGGAAGTCCTGCAGACGTATAATCAGCTGTGGGCTGAAGGTCACTTTCCTTCGTCCTGGCGGGAGTCTGTCATTGTCCCCATTCCCAAACATGGGAAAGATAGAGCTGATCCGAATTCTTACCGGCCAATATCTCTCACCAGTTGCCTGTGCAAGTTAATGGAGAGAATGGTGAACCGGCGGCTCGTTTGGTGGTTAGAGCGCCGAAACATTCTCTCCAACATCCAATGTGGATTTAGACGCGGTCGTTCCACCATGGACCATTTAGTGAGGATCGACAATTTCATCCAAGAAGGCTTTCTCCTCCGCCAACACGTGATCGGTGTCTTCTTCGATTTGGAGAAGGCTTACGACCGGGTCTGGCGGCGGAAGATTTTAAAGACTTTGCACGTGTGGGGTTTTAGAGGCAATCTGCCGAATTTTATTCAAAATTTTTTAACGCAACGAGTTTTTAAAATTAGAATAGGGCAGTTTTTATCTGATTTTTACCGTCTTGACAACGGAGTTCCCCAGGGCTCCGTCTTGAGCGTGACGCTTTTCGCCATTGCGATAAATGACGTCGTTAATTGTATCATGGCTCCGGTGATAGGCACACTGTTCGTGGATGACCTGGCAATTTTCTGCAGATCATCCAAGGTGGCAACTGCATCCAGAATGGTTCAGATGACATTGAACAAATTGAACCAGTGGACCCAAAGGAACGGCTTTCGGTTCTCCCATGAGAAGACCAGATGTGTCCATTTCCACAGGAAAATAAGACTCCAAATGCAGCCCACATTACACCTCGGGGGAAGAAATCTCCCTTTTGTCCAGTCAGCCCGCTTTCTTGGTATGACACTCGACCACAGGCTCAATTGGCGAGAACATATCAATATTTTAAAGACAAAATGTATTAAATCTCTGAATATTATAAAGTTTCTAAGCCACACATCATGGGGAGCAGATCGCACAACTTTGCTTTTATTGTATCGCACACTGGTGCGCTCTAAATTAGACTACGGTTGTTTTATTTATGCGTCCGCCCGCGAGTCGTACCTACGAGCACTGCCCCCCGTACACAACGCGGGGTTACGACTCTGTACGGGGGCATTTCGGACAAGCCCGGTCGTAAGCATCTATTCTGATGCAGGGGAGCCTCCTCTATGCCACCGGAGGAACGCGCTTATGTGCAATTATGTCTCCAAAGTTTTATCCATGACGGCACACCCTTGTTTTAACGTACTTTTTAAACCTCGTTTTTTAGAAATGTTTAACCGACGGACGAAGGCCACTAGGCCTGTTTGTGTACGTTTTAATGATTTAATTCGCGGGTGTGATTTCAGGGTACCTAAAGTGTACCCTGTCTCTTACTCATCCCACCCTCCCTGGTTAACACCCACCCCCGTGGTTAAAGCGGTCTTGTGTGATCGTCAAAAATCCTTCACCACTCCCTCGGAATACCAGCGTCAGTTTTTAATGTTTAAAGGGAATCACTCCGATTTTGTGCCAGTGTACACAGACGGATCTAAGTCAGAGTTGGCCTGTGCCTGCGCAGCATTCTCGCCTAGCCAAGGAGCAGTCAAAGCAAAATTAAATCCGATGTGTAGTGTATACACAGCAGAACTATTTGCCATTAAGATGGCACTTGAAAACCTATGTGACGAAGGTCACTCCTTCGTTATATGTACCGACTCCCTCAGCTCAATACAATCAATCTCCGGCTTTTCGCCCATGCACCCGATCATTCAGGACATTCATTCTTCCCTACTGTCTCTCAGCAGGAAGGGAGTACGCGTTTGGTTCCTTTGGGTCCCGGGGCATGCGGGAATAGCCGGAAATGAAAAGGCGGACGCTTTGGCCAAAGAGGCTCTGAACGATACCGAGACTAAGTCGACGCTGGTTCCTCACGAGGACCTGAAATCTTCCCTGAAACAAATAATCCTAGGGCAGTGGAAGGAGTCATGGCGTACTACACAGGATAATAAACTTCGTGACATCAAGCCGGTAACGTCAGTGTGGCCCTCTTCCGTCAGGAACAGCCGAAGAGAGGAAGTCGTCATAACGCGTTTGAGGATAGGGCACTGCCCTTTAACTCACGCATTTCTCTTCACGGAAGAGAAAGTACGACCGCAGTGTGATAATTGCGACTGTCCTCTCAACATTCGGCACATCCTGACGGAGTGTGACAAATACCGTGACGCGCGAAGGCGGCTCAATTTAGGGGGAGACCTAAAATCCATCCTAGGAGACGACCCTAATGTTTTAAGCCGAGTCATTTTATTTATAAAAGGGACAGGACTATTCCAAAAAATATAAGTTTTTATTTTTTTATATGTAACCACATTATATAATTTTTTTAAAAAATAAGTGACATGAGTGACATGAGTGCAAGTGACTAATATTTAATACTTTTACTACGAAGACTGTGTAGTGGTGCAAAATGACCTAGCCGTCGACGCACCCTACATCCTTAAACCTACTACTACAGTTAGAGGGACCTTAGAAATACCCCCAGGAGGGGGTTCTTCATGGGTCGACCTACTAACCGCGCTTCCCGTTAGGGAAACACTAGGGGGCGCCTGAGCAGAGCTCTTAATCCCCCTTTATTCGCCGGTGCTAGGAAGAATCAACTGATGACTCGGCCGTTTCCTCGTTGCCTCTTTGCCACATCCGCTCCATCCTTTCCTCTTTTTCTCTTTTCCTCGTCCTCTATGCACAGTTCTTTCTGTCTCCTTGTCCCGTTTCCTCTTCCTCTTCTTTGAGCTCGCTCTTGAGCTGCTGTTTTTGCTGCCGTTGTCTCGCCCACTTCGTAGCATTTCTTTGTCTCTATCTTGTGCACTTTGCCTCTTTGCCTCGTTGTCTCATTCTTGGTGTGTTTCAGGCTTTGAGGGTACCCAATTCACACGTTAGGCCCCAAATTAATGGGACCACCAGCGAAGTTACTAAGGGTGTCACATCTGTCCTGCTTTACACATTCCTGAAGGAGGTCCTTCAGTGGCAAAGGCCACCTAGGGACCAGGCTACTGAGTTCAGCACGGTTGTCACGATGCTCGGGACAGTCGTACACTCGGTGTTTGACCGTATCAGAAACCGAACAGACGGGGCACTCAGGGTTCCCCGCCTTTCCTATACGGTGTAGGTACGAGTGGTAATTTCCATGACCGGTCAGAACCTGCGTCAACTTCCTCTTCATCCCGAATGACATGGTCATTCGATCAGTGACTGAGGGGAGAAACTCGTGAGTTAACCTCCCCTTGCTTGATTCATCCCACTCTGCCTGCCAGCGACGTAAAGTTTCGGCTCTTAGAGTTTGCAGGAGCCTTTTGGGGGCCCTCTGCTCATCTCCCAGCCTAACACCATAGTAGCACGCTGAACCCGTTTTCTTGAACTCAGCACGTGCCTTCCTTTCGAGCAACTCGTACTCAACCGGAATTGTGCCAGTCAACACTGTCAGGGCATCCTTTGAGACACTGCGATAGCTCCCTGCTACAGCAAGGAGACAAAACCGCTGAGCCTCACCCAACTTCCGGGCGATCCGACAGTTCTCGACTATTCGGTCACCCCAAACTTCTATCCCGTACCCTAGAATGGGAAGAGCCACACTCCTATAAAGGATACTATGACTCCTAGGGATATGACTTCCAAACCGTGCCCGACAGAGTCTACTTACCGCAGAGAAGACGACTCTAACCCTTTTCACCACTCTGTGCACGTGCTGCATGAAGGTTAAACCCTCATCAAGTATCAATCCTAGATACTTGACTTCACGACACCTTCTGATGACCGATCCATCCAGTCTTAGTGCGGGATCTCGGTTGAGTTTCCCACCATAAACCGAATAGACCGTCTTCTCCTTCGAGATGATGAGTTTGCTCCTCTTGGCCCAATTTGAGAGTTTAAGCAAACATTCTGCGGCTAGTTCCTCTAGTTCTCTACGGCTATCTCCATGGATAATTACTGCCGTATCGTCAGCATAGGCCACTAACTCGCAATTTCTGGGATAATCCTCACGTAAGATCCCGTTCATTGCAACGTTCCAGAGCAGTGGCCCCAGTATACTTCCCTGCGGAGTTCCTCTTGTGAGGAATTTTCTCGCTACTGAATAATTCGTGCGTAGGACTACTTTCCTACGATCGAAATAACTCCTGATAAGGCCAACAATATTGCCAGGAGCACCGCACCGCTTGAGCTCGTGAATGACGACTGGCCACCACAGCGAGTCAAATGCACCCCGGAAATCCACAAAGATCACCAGTGTATATTTGCTCGTCCCACTCTTGATACTACTCACGACTCGTGAGATCGCATCAATCGTGCTCTTTCCATTCCTGAAGCCAAACTGATTGGGGTGGAAGAGATCAGACTCTTGTACGTAATCCAATAGTTTGGCTTTAATGGCCCGCTCAAATACTTTACCCATCTCAGGGAGTAGTGTGAGAGGTCGGTATGACCTCGGGTCACCAGGATCTCTGTCCTTTCCTTTCGAGAGTACACAGACCTTTCCCACTTTCCATGTTTCAGGAAAGTATTTCGCCGTCAAGCAGTCATTGCAAAGTGTACCGTGAGACAGTTAGAAGCAGATATAAAAATAAATCTGGGGGACACCTTCGGAGCCGGCTCCTTGGTCTCTTGGACCTCAATTCGGTTTATTCTCCGTAAGGGGGGAAGGACTCTGAGTCATAGGGTAAGGGTAGGGGAAAGAAAGCGACACAATCACCCCATGAATAGGGGTGACTTCGTCTTGTACCGTGAGACAGTTAGAGGGACCTTAGAAATACCCCCAGAAGGGGGTTCTTCTTGGGTCGACCTACTAACCGCGCTTCCCGTTAGGGAAACACTAGGGGGCGCCTGAGCAGAGCTCTTAATCCCCCTTTATGCGCCGGTGCTAGGAAGAATCAACTGATGACTCGGCCGTTTCCTCGTTGCCTCTTTGCCACATCCGCTCCATCCTTTCCTCTTTTTCTCTTTTCCTCGTCCTCTATGCACAGTTCTTTCTGTCTCCTTGTCCCGTTTCCTCTTCCTCTTCTTTGAGCTCGCTCTTGAGCTGCAGTTTTTGCTGCCGTTGTCTCGCCCACTTCGTAGCATTTCTTTGTCTCTATCTTGTGCACTTTGCCTCTTTGCCTCGTTGTCTCATTCTTGGTGTGTTTCAGGCTTTGAGGGTACCCAATTCACACGTTAGGCCCCAAATTAATGGGACCACCAGCGAAGTTACTAAGGGTGTCACATCTGTCCTGCTTTACACATTCCTGAAGGAGGTCCTTCAGTGGCAAAGGCCACCTAGGGACCAGGCTACTGAGTTCAGCACGGTTGTCACGATGCTCGGGACAGTCGTACACTCGGTGTTTGACCGTATCAGAAACCGAACAGACGGGGCACTCAGGGTTCCCCGCCTTTCCTATACGGTGTAGGTACGAGTGGTAATTTCCATGACCGGTCAGGACCTGCGTCAACTTCCTCTTCATCCCGAATGACATGGTCATTCGATCAGTGACTGAGGGGAGAAACTCGTGAGTTAACCTCCCCTTGCTTGATTCATCCCACTCTGCCTGCCAGCGACGTAAAGTTTCGGCTCTTAGAGTTTGCAGGAGCCTTTTGGGGGCCCTCTGCTCATCTCCCAGCCTAACACCATAGTAGCACGCTGAACCCGTTTTCTTGAACTCAGCACGTGCCTTCCTTTCGAGCAACTCGTGCTCAACCGGAATTGTGCCAGTCAACACTGTCAGGGCATCCTTTGAGACACTGCGATAGCTCCCCGCTACAGCAAGGAGACAAAACCGCTGAGCCTCACCCAACTTCCGGGCGATCCGACAGTTCTCGACTATTCGGTCACCCCAAACTTCTATCCCGTACCCTAGAATGGGAAGAGCCACACTCCTATAAAGGATACTATGACTCCTAGGGATATGACTTCCAAACCGTGCCCGACAGAGTCTACTTACCGCAGAGAAGACGACTCTAACCCTTTTCACCACTCTGTGCACGTGCTGCATGAATGTTAAACCCTCATCAAGTATCAATCCTAGATACTTGACTTCACGACACCTTCTGATGACCGATCCATCCAGTCTTAGTGCGGGATCTCGGTTGAGTTTCCCACCATAAACCGAATAGACCGTCTTCTCCTTCGAGATGACGAGTTTGCTCCTCTTGGCCCAATTTGAGAGTTTAAGCAAACATTCTGCGGCTAGTTCCTCTAATTCTCTACGGCTATCTCCATGGATAATTACTGCCGTATCGTCAGCATAGGCCACTAACTCGCAATTTCTGGGATAATCCTCACGGAAGATCCCGTTCATTGCAACGTTCCAGAGCAGTGGCCCCAGTATACTTCCCTGCGGAGTTCCTCTTGTGAGGAATTTTCTCGCTACTGAATAATTCGTTCGTAGGACTACTTTCCTACGATCGAAATAACTCCTGATAAGGCCAACAATATTGCCAGGAGCACCGCACCGCTTGAGCTCGTGAATGACGACTGGCCACCACAGCGAGTCAAACGCACCCCGGAAATCCACAAAGATCACCAGTGTGTATTTGCTCGTCCCACTCTTGATACTACTCACGACTCGTGAGATCGCATCAATCGTGCTCTTTCCATTCCTGAAGCCAAACTGATTGGGGTGGAAGAGATCAGACTCTTGTACGTAATCCAATAGTTTGGCTTTAATGGCCCGCTCAAACACTTTACCCATCTCAGGGAGTAGTGTGAGAGGTCGGTATGACCTCGGGTCACCAGGATCTCTGTCCTTTCCTTTCGAGAGTACACAGAGCTTTCCCACTTTCCATGTTTCAGGAAAGTATTTCGCCGTCAAGCAGTCATTGCAAAGGCGGGTGAGCTCTTCTCGCAACAGCGGTTCGACCTTTCGGATCAAGACCCCATTGATCCCATCAATGCCAGGAGCCTTATTCAGTTTGATGAGACTCGCGGCCTTCTCAATCTCGCGCTCCGTAAAGGGACTGGCTGACGGGGTTTCACCGTCATCGTTTGCTTCTGCTCTCAACGCCAGTTGGCATCCCTCGTCCCGATCATCATCTGGCATTAGGACCTTCAGCATATTCGCCAACGTTCCATCAGTCAGCATTACCCTACCGTCCTCCCCTGTTGCTGCGTGCAGAATGACTGGCTTTTTGAGCTTTTCCGCAGCGAGCCTATACACAAAACCCCAGGGGTTCTGCTCAAGGTCTTCCTGGGAAAACTTTTCCCAAGATTTCCGTTGTCGCGTCCTCACCTTCTTTCCATATTTTCGCCTTGCATCACGAAAGCTCTGCCAGAGGAACTCTCGACCCTGAGGATCCCGACAGTTCTGAAAGAGTTTCCTCTTTCTTCGAAGCTGCCTTTTCATTCTGCTTAAATCGCCAGACCACCAGGGAATTTTTGACTTGGGCACCATCCTCGGGGGGATGGCCTTTTCTGCTGCCGATACAAGAATGTGTCGAAACGCTTTGGCCCTTCGTTCGATGGACTCCGGTGTTGCTTCTTTGAGCAACCCCTTGATCTCATGGAGTCCAATCTCAACAGTCTCTTGATACTCGATCCATCTTGCTCTGTAGAGGTTGAACCTCCGTTCGAGCTCCATGTACCGTGAGACTAGCCTGAAATCGAAGGTAATCAGACGGTGGTCCGAGACACTTCGATGCTCGTGCACACACCAGTTCCCAACTCGTGAGAGCGCCCTTCCGTTCACCATCGTTAGGTCGATATTTGATTCCCCGTTCCTCGTGGCAAAGGTTGACGGGTAACCCGGCTCGTTCAATATGTACAGTTGGAGTTCAAGTGCTCGCTCTTCCATGTCCCGACCACGCTGGTCATGGACACGGTCGAACCAGACTTCGCTCCGCGCGTTTGCGTCCGTACACACCACAATTAAGTGGTCTCTGAACTCGCCAACAATCTCCCCAAGCAGGTCTAGAAATGGCTTCAGTTCCATGCTGGGAGGACAGTACAAGCTAACCGCAATGAATGCATCGGTACCAACTCGTACCTCTGCGGTAGCGACGTGCGTCGTCGTGTACCGTCCAATTGGCAGCAGGTCAATTTCTCGACCTACGCACACTAAACCAGCATAGAACCTATTCTCCATCCCGTCGGGAACTGTTCTTGTTCCTAGTCCTTGCCCTGGGATTCTCCAACGGAGATTCCCGTCCGGGCAAGTATAGGGTTCTTGCACAAAGAATAGGTCTACCGCCAAATTTGCAGCATGGTCCCGCAGCTCTGCTGTCGCCAGCTTACCGTTGTTTAAATTTAGCTGACCTATTTTTATGCTACGAAGATTTGAAATGAGCTTACGACTCATAGTCGATTGAGCTCATTATTTGCGCCACCCTTCGCGACATGACAGGGCATTTCGAGTCCGAAGCTTCATGTGCCAAGTCATCAAGCTTCGCCCGCTTACAATTGGCGCAACACGGGGTTTTGGACTTCTCAGTGCAGTCCCGGGTGTCGTGCGCCCCCGCGCAGTGGTTGCATGTGTTTTCCTTTTCTGTGCATCTGCCTGCCATGTGGCCGAGCCCTTGGCATTTATAGCACCGTAAAACTTGCAACTTATCGTCGACCCTAGATGAGCCGAAACCGATGTACACTCTACCATAGTCAAGAACTCTTTTGCGTGTGCAACCATCAACCTCCACGACCCATGTGGTGGTTTCAGCCTCCTTCTTCCCGTATCGGTAAAGGGGCTTTACGTGTGCGGCCTCGCCAAGGTCGTTTTGGCGGATGAGCTTCTCCCTCAGGGTGTCCCCGTCAAGATAGCTTTTGACATTGAAGATAGCAAGCCGTGGCTTGTTCTTCTCCTCCTGCTGCACAGTGAGCGAACCCTTCTCACCAAAGACGGATTTCGCCGTCTGCAGCTTCTCGACCAGTCCCTTTGTCTCGGACTCAATCCGCACACCGTTGCTTCTGGTTTTGGTCACTCGCTTGATTTTGAGTCCTAACTTTCCGGGATCCACCGATTTCAGCAGCATCTGTTTGGTCTCCTCACTGCTTTTATTTTTGTCTTTAGGAAATACAACCGCAACCTCCGTGCGAGACGGGGCTGGCACAGACTTTCCAGCAACGCGGACCCGCTGTGATGCAGGTTTCGATGCCATTTCCGCGAAGCTTGGCTTTTTCTGCGTTTGCTCCATCGCGGTTTTTATTTCCTTCCGCACTTCACCCGTTACGTCGGCGCGCCCTCGGTAGTATTCCATTTTTGCTACCACGGCGTAGTGCAGCTTCTGCATCTCTCCCAGCATGCGAGTTAACTCTCCTTTCTTGACCTGCGAGATCTTACTATCACTCGCGATCGCTAGGGTCATCGTTTGAACCAGGCATGCGTAATCAGGAGTCTCCGGGCCTGCAACCGGGATCGCCGACTCCCTCACCGACTTCTTTGGAGCCGCCGGCTCACCAGGAGTCGCTTTGGGAGTCTTTGTATCCCTGGATATCTCCATCGGGCTCTGCGACGTTTCTCCCTCCATCCCTTCGGCGCCTTTTGGTCGCTCCATGGGTATCAGGGACGCTGACAATCCCCCTGGAGCTCACTCCCCCCACCACGGGAAGGTAAGGCTGGGGCGACGCCCGGCCCGCCAAGGAAGGTTTTTCCGCTGGCTTAGTTTGCCTCTTTGTCACTTTGTCACTCGGGTGCTTATTCAGCACCAGTCAATTGCAAACTTTCGTTTGCTGTGAAGCCTGCCCGTAGGCAACTAGGTTAAACGGCCTAGTCCTAGTGGTTCCTGCGTTTAGCGGCGCAGGGCCTAGCCTTGGCGGTTGGTGCGGGGATCCGACTCCCGCAACTAACCAAACCGCCACCCCATGGGGGGAGTACCGTGAGACAGTGGTTAAGCGGGTCTTCCGCGCACGGGCACCACCTTCCCCCGGCAATCGAGCGTCAGCTCATGACCGGGGTACGGAAGGCTGCGGGAATAGGAAAGGTAAAAGGAAAGGGAAGAAGGGAAAGGGAGAGGGAAAATTCCGGCCTCAGAGTCATAATTAGGCTAAGAGGACTAAACGGAACGCAAAACAACCTTTAATTTCTAGCGTTTGCTGTGGAGAAATCTATAAAAGACAACCCCGATCGGCAGCCTGCCTAGCCAAGCCCGCTAGAGTACCGTGAGACAGTAGGAATCTCGTTAATCCATTCATGCGCTTCACTAATTGGAAGACGAGGCTTTTGGCTACCTTAAGAGAGTCATATTTAAGACCGCCGGCCGGGGGGTGTTGGGGGCCAGCTAGGCCCGCCCACAATGCGAGCCCCCGGTGGGGTTGTTTGAGGTGCACAGTGGACTTATACAGAATAGGGACAGTTGGTTCGTGGGTCTTCCACTCAGGGTCTCCACCCTCCATCCGGCATTCGAGCGTCAGCTCATGGCCGGGGAACGGAAGGCTGCGTAGGATAATGGGGTGGGGAGAAGGGTAAGGGAATGGGAAAATTCCGGCCCGTGAGTCGTAAATTAGGCTAAAGGGTAGAAACGGAACGCGAAACAACTTTTCCTATAGGGTGTTTTTTCATCGAGATCTATAAATAAGGAAACGACGGAGTTGCGTCCGGTCGTCCAGAGCCAGAACCACCCTTGTTTACCCATTGCCCCGTCAGCTACCGAGAACGGCACCCATTCTGCACCGCGAGGAGAGGGGGTTGGCTTCCCAGACATAGTGAAGGGCCGTAGCAGCGGCCTGAGTCCTAGAGGTCTGAACTTGCAGAATACAGGATAGGGACAAAAAAGATCGGTCCCCCAAGGAGTGAAGCTCCTTGGGGAACCGGGCTTAGTTCCACCAGTCCTCCACATGAGGACTGATTGGAACTTCCATTTTTTCTATAATTTTTTACAGAAATTTGGGGTTCCTTGTACATTTTCCCCCAATAACTAGGTTTACAATGTTTTGCTTACAATATTTGAGTTTGAAGTTAAATAATAAAGTTTGAAGATAAATAATTAAATTTTTATATATTTTTTTAAAGATATACATGTAGTGATACTTTCACTTTAATACATAAAATAATAATAAATTTAACCATGTTTTGCTTTACATATTTGCAAATAAAGTAATTGTTTGTACAAATTTAGGATGTAAGTTTTGTTTTGTTCCATCTTTTCTTCTCCACGGTCTTCTTTTTCTTTCTTGCTTTACAAATTAGTCATATTTATTACAAAATAAATCGTCTTCTTTCTTCAGTTCTCCTCTTCGTCTGCTTGTATGTATTTGTTGTTTAATGCAGATACTAGGTCTACAGACGTAGAAATTTCCTTTCCAACATCACTCAGTTCTGGTGGCCATCTCTGAAGGACTCTTCGAAGGTCTTCTCTTTCTACTACAAACAGCGTGCAATTGGTATTTCTATGCACCATTGTATCTTCTTCAGTTAGGCAATCGCAGAGGCTGGTCCTGCTCCTTCCTATTTTGTGTAAATATTTTCTAAAATTACCGTGGCCGCTCAGGATCTCTGTTAGACGTGTACTTATCTTGATTTTCATATTTAATCTTTCTCTTATATTTGGAAAGAATCTATATGTCTCTCTTCCTTTTTCACATTCGTCCCATTATTTCTGCCATTCATTTATTATGTAATGATTAATAGTCTTCTTTACGTCTTTCCAAGGTTGCTCTAATCTAATTGGCTGATTTAATATCCGTGTGGCGCCGTATATCTTCAATTCTGATTTGGCTTTCATTTCCATTATTGCTAAGACTACATGTTTTACGCCTGCAATTATAATAATAATAATAATAATAATAATATTCTTTATTCGCCTTTAGCATAAATACATATGATAGGTGTCGTCAAGGTATGGTACATGTGAATAATTGCGTTTAAAATTAATTCAAAATTATAATTGAGTCAAAGAAACATCTCATAATTGAGGAACATAACAAGGCAGATCATGTCAATACACTTAATGAAACAATAGACCTTAGAGTTTTAGGCTGGAGAAATCTAGGTTATAATATTCCTCTAGGGAATATAATGGGTTGGATGTAAGCCAATCTCGGAGAGCCTTACAGAAGCCCACACTAGAGGCTGACTTGGCAGAAGTTGGGAGCCTGTTGAAAAATTTGATCGGTAGGCCATCTACTTTGTATGTTTTATCGAGCCTACAGAGTGGTATATCCATGGAATTTTTGGCTCTGGTGTCATGACAGTGGACATCAGCCCTTGTTGAGTACATGCTCAGATTTTCTTTAATATGTACTAATGAATGGAATATAAACTGATTGTAAACTGTCATGATTTGAAGATTTTTGAAGAGAGGTTTGCAGTGTTCTAGGGAACATGCGTTGACTAAAATTCGTACAGCCTTTTTTTGTAGTATAAACATGGATTTAGTGTCAGAAGCATGTCCCCACAGTCTTATACCATATGTAATATGGGAATGAAAAAAAGCATAATAGGCGTTGAGTAAATAGTCCTTACTTACATATAGCTTCAACTTCCTGAGCAGGAATAAGGCTCGTGCCAGTTTCTTACTGACGTGTAGAACATGAGCATTCCAGGTTAATTTGGAATCTAAGTGAAATCCCAGCAATTTCACAGAGGTAGTTTCTTTGACAGCTGATTTTAGAGAGCATAGAAGAAACTGGGTTTTATCAGGATTCAAGAAAAGATTGTTGGCGGAAAACCATTCATTCGCCTTTTTGATGATGGCTGGAAGTCTGTTCATGGCATCAGAGTGATTAGAGGAGTTATGTAGGAATGTAGTATCATCAGCGTAGAGCACACAGTTAGTAGTCATATTTGGGCACAGGTCATAGCTAATGAGTCGTTACTCACAGTGCTGTAAATGCAGGTTACACCTAAGAGACATGCTTTTTGCGCCTCATTTACTTTACGCTTTATACGGGAGTGATCAATCTTGTCCCCCCATATTTCACATCCGTATGCCAGTTTGGGGAGTGCCACTGTGGAATATAACACTTAGAAATTCTTATAGTCAATTTGATACTGTACCTTGCAATATCTTTTTAAGGCGTTGAACGTTGTTTTAACCTTCGCACACATGTTATTAATATGAGTTTGAAAGGTTAAACGTTCATCCAGCCATATTCCTAAATACTTGAATGCATCTACACGTTGAATATTTCTGCCATTTACTTTGATTATCGGATCTCTTAATAATCGATTTTTCCCAAAACACCACACACATTTAGTTTTTGCTGAAGAAATCTGCAATTTCACCTTAACACTCCATTCATTGATCATTCTTATGCACGTGTTTGCCTTCATTTCTAGTGCTCTTCGTAAGTTTGCTGGGACCGCAACCGCAAGATCGTCGGCGTATGTTGTTATAGTACAACCTTCTGGCAAATCCATTTCGAATATCTCATTCATCGTGATGTTCCAAATTAGAGGTCCTAAAATTGATCCTTGGGGTGCTCCTTTGGTGATTCTATTTCCAACTTCGACATGTTTGCTCCTTAGGATTGTTTTCCGATTGGAAAAATAGCTTTTCATGAGTTTAATTATATTATTTGGAATATTTAATTTTTTTCATTTGTAGTATGCAGTTTGGCCACCAAACTGAATCGAATGCAGCCGCAAAATCCACGAAGACTACTACTACATATTTCCCAGGATAATTCGTTATTTCTGATTTTACTCGCCTTGCTGCATCAATCGTGCGGAGTCCCTTCCTAAATCCAAATTGGTTTGGATGGTAGAGATTTTCTTCCGGAACATTCTCTTCGATCTTTGCTTTAATGACTCTTTCCAACACTTTACCCAGTTCAGAAAGCAGGGTAAGCGGACGGTAGGTTTTTGGGTCTGCAGGGTCTTTTTCAGACGACTTCAATATTGTGCAGAGAAGCCCAGTTTTCCAGCAATCCGGGAAATAACCGAGCCGAAGACAATCTTGGAGTATTCTTGTGAGTAGTGTAGTCACAATTGTCGCAGTTTGGGTAATTAATTCTCCGGGAACCTCATCAATTCCTGGCGCTTTTTTCTTTTTAATTCCATTTATTGCATTAACGATGTCTTCTTCTACTATTTCCACTTCCATGGCATCTCCATCTCCTTCTGCCAGTCGGCGGATCTCCTTTTGGGGCCCAGTTTCATTATCCACCAGGTCATTTGGGATGATAGTCTGCAGGATGTTATCCGGAGTTTCATTCAAATTTCTCATTTTTCCATGGGAGTTCAGCGATAAAATGTAGGTAGTTGAAATACCACACTTATTCCTGGACACAATCTTTCTGTCATTTACTGGCAGAATACTGCCAATCCCAGCATTATTGAACACATTCCGAATTATATTTGTTTGGCACCCAGTTTTTCCTACTCGACGATGAATTTCAGGTGTTATCAATTATTTTGCTAATTCTTAAAGGAACCGCCTCCAGGAATTTTTTCCGCAGAAAGAGAGGTATTTTCTCAATTACATTTGGTATGCATCTATACCTGCAAGATCCACGATATCAAAAAATATAGCCAATGGCCATCCTCCAGTTCCTCTTTTTACAGAATACTGTCGGGTCATTCGATCTACGGTATGAACACCGAATTTTCTACATTTGTGGTAGAGAATCACTTCCGGTTTATTCTGTTCAGAGGAATAAATTTCAAGTGCCTGATGTTGAGTAGACAATAAAATCACTGAATATCCTTTGCATGGAGTCAAAAGAGTGTTATTGAAAAGTTTGAGGAATTTATCTCCCGGTTTTTTTATGGTACCATTATTGGTGGAATTCTCGGTGATTTGTTTGAATAGTACCCACGAGTGTTAAGGATAATTTTAATAAAGCTTGCTCAAGATGAAAACTTGTAAAAAAATTATCTGTGGTGATTTTTCGGCCAGTCCCACTCAATTGACTGGCCAAATCCATTACTACCCGCTTCCCATGCTGTGTTTCACGCATTTCCCCATGTTTACCTGCAAACATTTGCAAATACATAATGAACATATTTTCGCAATCCACAGCCATCCAAATTTTAATGCCGTAATTTCCTGGTTTTGAGGGAATCTATACTTAAGTTAAAAGCATACCTTCCTCTAAAAGTATATTATTGTTCATCGAAAGTGTTGTTGGGACCTAGGATGAATGCACTTTACATGCAAAAGAAAATAAGTTCATTATTTCCGACACCGCTTCTGTCTTGATTTTTGTTTCCCTTTTAAGGGCTTCCCGTGTTTCTTTATCAAAAAATCTTAAACAGCTCAGAATATTTCCAAGTCGACTTCTTGTCATAGTTGTTTTATAAATCGGAAATTTAAATTCATCCGACCTAAATTCGTTCCAAGGTTTTCCTCGCCCTTTTTGAACACCGTAAGTGATACACAGGCCAAGAAAAGCTAAAAATTTAATGGAACCGAGGCTCTTCCATTTCTCTAAGCTTTTCTATCCTAAATTTGATTTGCCCGTTGATTTGTGTATTGACAACTTTTTTCTACCATTAAATCAGTAACAAAGCATCAACAAAACTCAGCTTTTTCCATACTCTGAACATGTCCTGGGAAACCTGCATCCTGCCTGATGATATTCCTGGATAATATTTTTTTCAAGTCGTCTTTGGTTCCATAGTATCCCATTTTCTTTTTTAATCCTTACTGTCCTCTATTTTTGCCTCGATTGGCCAAAGGTGAGACAAATGCTAGTTTGGTAAATTCAGTAAAACGTTTTATAAGCGGACTGTATAATTTATGGCCAAAAGCAATGCATGACTTACCGATAGAGACGTTGAAAACTGCAGGTGCGGTGAGGTGTCTCAAAGGTCTGATGATCCCTCGACGGCTATTTTTTCAGAACTGCACACGCACTCACTAGCATACACACAGACACACAGAAAAAACCTCCACGATAAACGGTCATGGCATGCATTGCCCTCTTGTGGCCATAGAGAAAAAAAAAGATTGGCCCGATTACGAAACACAAACTCATCGTGAAAGTTGAATCGTCTTCTTTGACACATACGCCTTGGATTTCCTTGTGAAACTCGTCCTCCTCCTGGTCTGGTCCTCAATTTCCACCTCTTATGTTGTCTTCCTCTACTTCACTTCCATCACTCTCATTTTGAATGTTTTCTTCATCTGAGCCAAATAAATTGTTAAGGGCTTTGTTTTCGTTGTTTTCATAAGCAAATTTGATTCTATAGGCTGCCATAATTAGGAATTATTCTTATATAACCTTTTCCTGTATTAGACAAAAGGAGATACGCATATAAGTACACCCGAATCAGTAGGAGTTGCAATAAGATCATACTTAGGAAATAAAACAACGGTATCTATTAAAAAAATTACATATGAAGTTGACAACGTGAGTTGTATGTGACTTTTTCCTTAAATCCACCAGGTACACTATTTAAAACTAACCGATGCCTTCAATTCCCTCGCAAAAATATCGTGATTATTTCCTTACGAGAGCTGAAAAAAATGAAAAGTGGAATTAAGGTTTAAACTTCTTCATAGTACGAGCATAACCTATGCAAACCAAGTGTATTTCATCACACGACTCAAACTTTTGATACGCCCTTTCGCTTCTCAAAATACTGAATGACTTGGCTCACTGAACTTGTTTCCTCCGATCCTCTCTTCTGAGCCTTCGAGGGTTTTCTTGCCGAGGAATTACAAGAAATCTGTTCCTCAGTCGGTTCTGGCGAAATTGGCTCCTCAAAGGTGTCATTCTCGTCTCCTGGGCTTTCCATAGGAATCCTGTCCTCAGATGCTGATGTGTCTCCCTCTCCTATACCATCCAACGCCATGTCCACTTTGGAAACATTGGAATCCGTAGGTACAAATTGCAAAAATGATCTCGAAAATTCCATTTGGAGAGCCCATGGCCAAGCCCTGTATCTAACCACTCCTTTCGCTTGTTGCATCGTGTGAGTCTTTTCAGCCCGTAGATGTTTGTCGTAAGAGTCCCTCAAATTCTTTAACTTTTTTAAAGTCACTACCTAAAAAGCAATAATAAATGCCACTGTAAATTATAATTATAATACACGCATATTTTTTATCATTCTTAATTAAACTCTAATCTCTTTTTGGCTTATGTTACGACGAATTATTAGCTTCAATGGGGTTAAATTCTAGTCATTTACTCTTATAAATTGAACCATTAACAGAGGAAGCATAGTGCATGAACGATGCCTCGAGAGATATCTTTTTGATTTTTTAAAATAAGTATAGATAATTCCGAATCATCCTTGATTTCCTTTCTACTAGTGATAACCACGGAAAATGGGAAGGAGAGGAGTGGAAGGAGTAGTCATTGCATTTTTATTTAGGTTCAAAGCAGGGTCCCACGTGTGGCTGACTTGGAGGCCACGGTCCCTATTGTAATTTTGCTGGCATTTTCTTATTTCCAAAGCTTCGCGGATCAGCCGGGGCTTGAAGTTTTTCATTTATTATCTCTGTTTGCTGGCTGTACAATCATCTCTCACTCAGTTCAGGGTTAGGATCGTTGTTATCCGAAAAGAACGAATCGCCCCCGGTTTCCATCCTTAGATGGGTGTACTGTGCATGCTGCTTCCTCCCTTTGGCCTTAATATTCTCCCATGACTTCCTCAACTGCTTCCATGTCCTTTGTTGACGAAGTAGACAATGTATGAGGCAATTGTGTACGAATGCGAATCATGTTTCTTCCACTCAAAGAAAATGCGGAAGAATGATCACTTGATTGGAGTGGAATTCCACAGCTGTTTTCAAACCGGAGAAAATTGCGAAATTCATTCTACCATAATGATACATAATTCCTCCAATTTCTGAGGAGGATCATCCACTTGGAGTGAGTTGCCCTCTTTCTCTACTGCATTTGGCACACCTATTGTAGAAGATGTCCCTGGAATTGAAAGAGCAATAGGCACAAGCGAACAACAGTAGCGTTGTGTTCTCTACAAATGCTTCTTCAATGTTACGTCAATCGTAAATACATTTTATAGAGGGTTGGCAAACTAACCATCATATTTGTCACTGCAATAAATATAAACGGGCATTCTATGAAGATTAACAACTTCTAATCGGCGCATGTGTTTTCATCTTTTGAGCACTCAAAAGGTTTCCATTTTTCTAGAAGAGCATGACTAGAATGAAAGCAAATGACCACTACATCGGATCTGGTTCACAGTAGCTGTAATACTCTTAGTAACTTACCAGTATGAATTTCTGTAAGAAGAGCCTTCTGCAGTTCCATGTTTAAATTTCTCAGCTCCTTAATTTCGAGCTCCAATTCTTTAACTCTTCTCTCTGTCGCTGCATGCTCCGTGTTCAAGAGGGAATATTTATTTTCCATCTGCACCAGTATTTCTTTAGGTGTTACATCACCTTTTCCGTCGGTGGTGGATTCCTGCGAAGAAATCGAGGATACTTCCTCCACTTTCCTTTTCCTTGCCGGAAAGAGTGGATAAAAAAACTCTTTCTTTCTCTCTTGGAGAACATTGCTATAACGCACCAGCGTAGCCTCCGACATTCTCACTTTTTTCAAATTCTTTCAATTCAAATATGAGCAAATACGGGCATTATGCTTAAAGTTCAACAGGACGCAACGTATTTAAAATCTCTTATAAGCGTATTCACTCCAAACTACAGGGCTTCTATGCCGTACACACCTGTACCCTTTGGATTTCCTTTCTTGATAATTCAGCAGCTGTATTTTCTTAATCCTCGAGGTCCCTAATCTTGGCCACTGTGATCCGCCCGCTGGCAATCAGTCGCCTGACGTGCACTTCAGTTTCTTTACAAATAAGATTAATTAAGTCACCAGATTGCTCAAACACTATGACGTGACTAATATAATGGCATACAGTCCCTAAAAATCAGTTCCTAGACATGATCGAGCTCCGACAGTCATAAGCAGTAACAATGAGACAATTAGATTCACACACGCATACAACCACATAATTATTGGTGCGTACCATTTCTTACCACGCACATCTATTCGGTAATGAGCGATGTTGTTGTCCAACAAGTCAACTCCCCCATGTTCTTGTTGTATTTGTGTATTACATATGGCTGAGTAATGAGTATCTTTTTCCTCTCCCTGATGGAGTAACGCTGAGCCTGACGCTTAGGTTGTACCCCATATTCATTAGGCAATGCATACACAACATTGTTGCTACCCAAGCAACATAACCCTTGCGTCGATTGAGTGTTCGGAAAGGTCAGGACACTCAATTGACGATCTGTATTTAACAAATTTTGCAAACTGGCCATATTTTCCTCACTTTTGGTTGACGAAGGACGTACAGAGCGGGGTTCATCGGCTACCTCTTCCCGGCCACCCTTAAACATCTTCAACCATCTCGAAACTAGAATAGAATATATGTTTATTATGTTCTGGGCATCACCCTTGGACCAAATGCTACAGCAAACTGAATTTGGCTCACCAAATGGTAGAGTAAGTACAATATGATTTCTTAAGAATACAAATACATAGATACAAAATAATAAGGATATACCCATATCGATACCCATACAAAATATCTGCCCTGTGGATGCACTGTAACTGGTCTAAAATTGGACTAAACTCAGCATTTAGCACAGCCACAGTGCAAATAACTGTGCTATACTGCACTGTGGCAGCTGGTCTTTAGAGAGGACTGTACTGTAACTGTGCTTAATCGCCATACTGTAACTCCACTGTAACACAGCTGTGTCACAGGGCTGTAACTGCACTAGAGTCCAAACTGCACTGTGACACAGCTGTGGGACTGAACTAGAACTCTACTAACTCAGACTGCACTGTGACACATCTGTGTATCAGGAATAGAACTGTAGTATTGCTCAAACTGCACTATCCATCACAGCTTGAGCTGTACTAGAGCCACCCCTGCGGGTAGGGGGACGGAGAATACTCCCGCAGTATCCCTGCTTGTCGTAAGAGGCGACTAAAAGGGCGGGGAGAAAACACCGAAAACAAACTCAGAGCCAACAAGGGTTGAGCCCGGACAGTCTTGTGGGTCAACTGTCTGTGTGCGGCCATACCACCTGGCCTGCGATCCACCCGCATGTTTGCCGTGTGCGGAGACCCGTAAGGAGAAGGGGATCCTGGAGGGTGAGGTCCGTGGTTCCCAGCCGGGTGTCGGATGCCGGGTATGGACCGGGGGCCAATACCCCTCTTTGGCCCCGGATTCTGTGTAAACGGGCAGCCGGGAGCTAGCCACTCCCGCTCAATCGGCTTCCGTGGCGTTAGCTCAACGGTGGCGAGTGCCAGGGAGGTGGGGGCTGCGTAGGGCGGTCGGAGATGTACGGGTTTGGTGGGCCCGTGCATCGAAGATCCAACCCGAAACAGACAACCACCTTTAGGGTGCTATATCCCCTCGGGTAGCCCTGGCGACCGCACCGGTTTGCGGTGCGGCGTCCCAATTGTGTGGCTCCATGGTGGGTGGCGAGCCCGGGGGACGATGAATTATTTGGAATGGCGGAATTGAACCTTCCACCTCCAAAAAGATCCCACCCGGACACGGGCGGGGGAGCCAATAGTTTGCCCGCTTGTACGCGTTTTCTAATTATGAAATGTGAGAAAGAAGGGGAGACATTCAAACGGGTGTCCCCTTTTCTCATCCGTAAAGTGCTGTCGGCCTCAGTTCCTGGATATTTAAAATCGGCAAAAAAACTGCAGAACGGGAGCCTGCTAATCGAAACGGCAAATATTTTACAGAGTGAAAAACTTCTGACACTCAAGAGTCTCCATGACATTCCAGTTAAGGTGGAGTTGCACCGTACCCTCAACACCTGTCGGGGAGTGATATCCCATTATGACCTAATGTACGTGGAAGTCGACGAAATAAAAAGCGAAATGGCATCTCAAGGAGTCACAGATGCTCGTCGGCTAACCACGAAGCGCAACGGCGAAGTTATAAATACTACTTCCGTCGTACTTACATTTGCGCGTGATAGTCTTCCCGACAAGGTATTCGTGGGTTATGAATCTGTCCCAGTGCGGGAATTCATTCCGGCACCAATGCGCTGCTTCCAGTGCCAGCGCTTCGGCCACATCGCCACGCGATGTGAGGGCAAGGCCACCTGCCCACGCTGCGGCCTGGAAGACCATGAGGTTGCGGAGTGCAACAAGGAACCATGTTGTGTGAACTGCGAGGGTACTCATCCAGCTTATTCTCGGAAGTGTCCCAAGATGGTTGAAGAACGGAAAGTCATGGAGATAAAAACCATAGAAAAAATCCCATACCTCGAGGCAAGGAAGAAATACAGAGCCACGGCAGCCCCTATTTTTCCTAGATCCTTTGCCTCGGTGGCGACCACAAATGTGGTAAAGGCTTCCCAAGGCACTCAGACAGAGAGTTATGACAGCCAAAAAACTGAAATAAATGAAGTAGCAAAGCCGGTTAATGCTCCAATTCTGGCAACAAACAAAAACGCCGCCACCAACGCTGGTTCTCCTAAGAAGAACCAGCCTAAATCTTCAACCGGGGTAGCGCTAAAACAGCGCGAAAAAACACCATCCCCCGGCCCCTCCGGACTAGCCAAGCCACTTCCGGTGGAATCAATGGAGGAGGACGACGGCCCCACGGAGACTGAAGTCCTCCTCGCGAAACAAAAGAGGAAAAAGCACCGTTTTCGGCGCTGACCCTCTTGATTTTTATATCACTCCACATATTTATTTATCTATTTTTCCTTTTTTATAGATATCTATGACTTTTACCTTGCAGTGGAACTGCAATGGTTTTTATCGGCGTAAGGAGGAGCTGAGTGTTTTAATTCGTGATATTAACCCGTCTTGCATATGTTTGCAGGAGACTCATTGTAAAACAACGGACAAGGGCATTTTAAATGGTTTTAACGTTTTTAGACTGGACGACACCATTGGCCAACGAGCCCATGGCGGAGTGGCGGTTGCTACTCGGGAGGCCCTTTACACCTCCCGAGTGCAACTCAACACTCCCTTTACGGCTGTGGCAGTGACCGTGCGTGCCCCCGAGGAGGTCACGTTGTGTAACGTTTATCTCCCGGAGAATGCGCCGGTCACCCGTTTTAACCTAGAAGCCCTTGTCCGCCAGCTACCTCAGCCTTTCATTTTAATGGGAGATTTTAATGCTCACGATCGTCTATGGGGAAGTGCTCGAGCTCAGTCCAACCGTAGAGGACGGATTTTATCCCATTTTATATGTGATAGTAACCTGGTTTTACTAAACAATGGGGAGAAAACCCGTTTTAACAGTTTTACTGGCGACTTTTCGAGTATCGATTTATGTATTGTATCAAGCATTTTAGTTACAAAATTAAGTATGTCTGTAGATGACGATTTGTGTGGGGGCGATCACTATCCCATTTTTATTACCAAGTAACGACATTTTAATCCAGATTTTATTCGGACGGGTCACTGGATTGTTCAGAAAGCGAACTGGGGATGTTTTAAGGAGACTTTTAATTTCAAATATGACGAAACCTATGATAGCGTTGAAAATATTAATAATTTGACTGCAATGATCATCGAATCTGCAGACAGCAGCGTACCACGGTCTCGCCGTATAATTTCCAGGCCTGCGTTACCGTGGTGGAATGATGACTGCGCGAAAGCTATTCGCCAACGTAAAAAAGCGTTGCGAATATTTAATAAATACCCCACCGAAAGAAATTTATCCTCCTTCCGACGACTGAGAGCGAAAGGTCGACAGGTCGTAAGGGATGCAAAAAGAGCTTCCTGGATGAAATTTGTCTCCGGTGTCAACTACAGGACACCAATTGCACAGGTATGGCGCAAGGTAAGGGGTCTATCGGGCAATCAGCAGCAGCTAGGTGTTTCTTTCCTTGAAGTCAGTGGTTAAGTTCTAACATCACCACTTGACATCGGAAAGGCATTTGGCCAGTTTATTTCCAGAACTAGCAGCGACGACGCATTCGACAAGAATTTTTTACACATAAAAGAGCGCTGCGCATTGATTCCGATCAATTACAACGAGACGCGACGTGTAGCCGACTATAACCTTCCTTTCTCCCTTTTGGAATTAAAGTCTGCCATTGCCGACTCAGGCAACACATCTCCAGGTCTTGACGAGGTCCACAATGCCTTTCTCCGTAATATTCCGGAGAAGGCATTGTTGGAGGTCCTCCACACCTTCAACCAGCTCTAGATTGAAGGTGGTTTTCCTTCGACATGGCGGGAGTCAGCAGTAATCCCCATCCTAAAGCAGGGCAAAGATCGTGGTGACCCGAACAGTTATAGACCCATTTCTCTAACCAGCTGTCTGTGCAAAATAATGGAAAGGATGGTGAACCGGCGGCTCGTTTGGTGGTTAGAGAGCCGAGACCTCCAGAATTCAGTGCGGATTTCGTCGGGGCCGCTCCACCATGGACCACCTAGTTCGAATCGACAATTTCATCCAGGAAGCCTTTCTCCTCCGCCAGCACGTGATCGGGGTCTTCTTCGATTTGGAGAAGGCTTACGATCGAGTCTGGCGGCGGAAGGTTTTAAGCACGCTGCATGAGTGGGGTTTCAGGGGCAGTCTGCCAATTTTTATCAGAAATTTCTTAGCCGACCGAGTTTTCAGGGTAAAAATAGGACAGCACCTCACTGGACCTTATAGGCAAGATAACGGCGTACCTCTGGGATCTGTGCTGAGCGTAACAATTTTTGCCATCGCAATTAACGATATTGCGGATTACATAAAAACCCCGGTAATTGGATCACTGTTTGTCGATGACTTGGCGATTTTTTGCCGATCATCCAAACTTCTCACTGCTTCCAGACTGATCCAACTGACACTAAATAGTCTACACCGGTGGACACAAAGAAACGGCTTTGTGTTTTCTCCAGGGAAAACTGTGTGTCCACTTTCATCGCCTAAGGGGAGTCCATATCCCATTTCCGCTGCGCTTAGGTGGCAGAGATCTCGACTACGCACAGTCGGTCCGTTTTTTGGGAATGACCTTCGATTTCCGCCTCAATTGGCGGGAACACATGCAAGTTTAAAAAAAAATTTTTAAATCCTTAAATATTTTAAAGTTTTTAAGCCACGTATCGTGGGGAGCAGACCGAACAACACTCCTTTTATTATACCGTGCATTGGTGGGATCAAAGTTGGACTACGGATCCTTCATTTACTCGTCCACTCGGGAGTCTTACCTACGACTTCTGAACAGCGTGCACAACGCAGGGCTCCGGCTCAACACGGGTGCTTTCCGGACAAGTCCTGTTGTCAGCATCCATGTGGATGCAGGAGAGCCGCCATTGTGCCACCGAAGGATCCTGCTCATGTGCAACTATGTTGCCAAAATTTTAACGATGAGGACACACCCGTGTTTTAACCTTGTTTTTAAGCCTCGTTTTTTAGAACTTTTTAATCGCAGGACAAAAGCCACTCGGCCTGTAAGTGTACGTTTCCGTAATTTTATTCGTGAACGAGGTATGTTATTATCTGAACTCTACCCCATTCGGCATTCGAATCACCCGCCATGGTTAACTCCCGCTCCCAACATAAAAATGTTCCTTCACGACCGACAAAAGGCTTTTACCACTGCTGAAGAGTACCAGCAACAATTCTTAATGTTTCTTTGACACCATCCCGAATTCGTACCCGTGTTTACAGACGGTTCGAAGTCAGATACAGCCTGTGCCTGTGCGGTCGTATCATCCCACCATGGAGTCATGAAAGCGAAACTCAGTCCGATGTGTAGTATTTACACATCGGAACTGTTTGCTATTAAAATGGCTCTTGATGGGATAGATGTTGATGGTGGCTCCTTCGTGGTTTGCTCAGACTCCATGAGCGTCCTAAAATCCATTTCTGGCTTCTCTCCTATGCACCCTATCATCCAGGGTATCCACTCGTCTTTGCTTTCCCTTCACAAGAAGGGAACCACCGTCTGGTTTCTTTGGGTCCCTGGACACACGGGAATTGCCGGAAATGAGAAAGCTGACTCTGCCGCAAAACACGCTCTCTATCTTGAAGCTGGTACCTTGTGAAGACCTACGAGTTTCACTGAAGGGTGCAGCTCTTCAGCAGTGGAGGGAGTCGTGGAGAGCTATGTCAAATAATAAATTGCGCACAGTGAAACCGGTAACGTCAGCGTGGCACACTTCCGTGAGGAGGAGCCGCCGAGAGGAAGTCGTCATCACCCGTATGAGGATAGGGCACAGCCTTCTGACCCACTCCTTTCTCTTCACTGAAGAGAAAATTCCACCCCGGTGTGATGACTATGACTGTTCTCTTGGAATTCGGCATATCCTGACGGAGTGTGATAGATACCGAGACGTGCGTAGCCAACTGAACATTGGGGGCGACCTAGGGTCCACTCTAGGTGACGACCCCGATGCAATTTGCCGCGTCATTTTATTTCTAATGGAAACGGCGCTTTTTAATAAATTATAAGTAAAATTTAGCAATTTTCAATGTTTTTAATATCGGCATAACAATAGATAAGCAGAATATGTAACTTCCATGCAACCTGCCTTCTCCGGATATGAAAAGTATGTCTATAGTTTTGACAGTTTGAGGTGCAAAATGACCATGCCGTCGACGCACCCTAAACAACTAATACTACTACTACTCCTAATAGATAACCCAGATAACAAATCTAAGGTTTTAACGTTTTTAAATAATTATGGATTTTACAAAAAAGTATAAAGTTACTTCACGAATGTGATATTTACCTTAGTATATATCCCTTTTTATAATATCAAATTATCAGCACGAAATAGTTTTTAGTGGTGCTAAATGACCTCAGCCGTCGACGCAGCCAAATTTAAACACTACTACTACTACTTCCTGTATGTGACGAATAGAGTTGGATGGTTATAATGTAACTTTAGAAAGAAAACAAGAGTAAGTTGATTTTTGGAAACAAAAATGATAGCCGAAAACGAGAGTCGTATGCATGCCAATCCAGCGCAAGTAGTATTGCACCATTTTCCTAAGGTACAGGACTTAGTAATTTTGCATCTTTCCTTTATCCAGCAGCTGGGACTTGCTGGTCGAATTTGAAGGAAGATAAACAACACGTACATTGGCCTAATTAAGGTCATTGAGGCACTTGTGAGAACTCGCATTGTCCACCAGCAGATGTACCTTTGTATTTTTGCCAGCCATTTTCCATTACAGTTAAATGATAGTTTTTCAAAAAATGCCATTGTGCCATGCCAAAATGTCATTCAACTGTTTTTATTGAAATTATAGACCACCAGGAGGTTTTCCATCTTCACATTTTTCAAACAGTGAGGTTTTTCACTCTTCCCAATTAAGACAGGCTTTATTTTATCCGTTCTCGTCTTATTCACGCATAGCCCTCCAGTAACTCTCATTTTGCATTTTCTTCCTCCCTGACTCCTCTGTCCTTAAAACTTAACCTGTGTTGTGGAGAGCATAAAAAAGCCCAGTTTCTTCAAAATTAAAGTGGTTTTCGGGGAAGTATTGATAATCAGGCCTTAATGGTCTAAATGCCACTTATTTAACAAGTCGGTGTCTACTGCACCGTCTTCTCCACATATCTTCAGAGACACAATGTTGAATCGGGATTTGAAATTGCACAACCAGCCAACGGAATACTTGAAATCTTAGATTTTCTGACGTAAAGCTATTAATTCTGACTTCTGTTGAATAATCAGGCCACTTACTGGAATATTCTGGTCATGACACTTCAGAAGAAGGCGTTAAGTTCATTTTCAATTTCAGTGAACTTAGTACTGTTGGTTAGTGGGCTTAATAAACATAAACCATGTCGTACTTGCGGTGAAAAACAGGTTTATTGAACAAAATGAATATACCGCTACGAGACCACACATTCATCATACAACAACCCACATAGCAAAGCAAGCTTGCTGCAAGCCTGCAGCAAGCTTGAATGTGCAAAGTGTAAGCTTGCAGCAAGCTTGCATGTGCAAAATGTAAGCTTGCAGCAAGCTTGCATGTGCAAAATGTAAGCTTGCAGCAAGTTTGCGGGAATATTGCACTGCAAGTTTCACGCAAGCCCTGTGCAAGCTTCATGCAAGACTGAAACATGCCGTAACCTTGCAGCACCTCTTCATGACAAGACCAAAACCTGCTGTAACCTTGCAGTACCTTGTTGTGACAAGACTGAAACCTGACGTAACCTTGCAGCACTTTGCCATTCTCTGCAAGTTCAAGTTTTGACTTAATTTCCAGAAATAATTGGTCTGTAAATCTGATTACTATTTTCCCTGAAAATGCATTCGCACTTACGATTTGTTGGGATCCAGAGATTATTAAATTAGTTTGATTAGCACTGGCTATCTTAGAAAAGTACAGGAGTTTTATTGGGTTGAAAGTGACTGATTGGGCATCATTAGCGTTCTGAAATGATCTCCCAAACTCTCTTTCTTGTCTGGAATCGCACGTTTGTTATTTTGTTTCAAACTCCAAAGTCCTATATATATATATATATATATATATATATATATATATATATATATATATATATATATATATATATATATATATATATATATATTGTGACGGTACACTGTGAGACCGCGTTACGTACGTCTCGTATGAGCCGCTTCAGCACTTACGGCCGGGATCTAACCCCCCACTTCCCTCCCTGCTTCCTTCCCCGCTTCCTTCCTGGCGCAAAGCCGAACACGAGGCGAGAGGGAAATGACGCACTCCACCCACGGAATGACCAAGGGGCACCTCACAAAACCGCGGCCAAGCTACTTAGTAAGTAGACAAGTGAGATCGTATCCTCGAAGGAGAGGGGGGCCTTTCCGAATATCTGCGTTCGCGGCGATGGTTTCAAAAGAGAACTAAAAATAAGAATCATTAAGGTCATGCGTTGAGAGACGACTCGAAGTTCGATTGGATAACAAAAGCATTTATTTAACAACTAGAAAAATAGCAGTTGACACACACACAAAATCAATAAAAATTACCCTCTTACTAACTAATGATGGATGAATGGACTGGTGAATTATGAAACATGAAAGAGTTATCAAAGCAAACACGGAAGGACAACCTTCCGACCAAATGGTGAAACAATGACAAATTAATGGTGAAACAATGACAAATTAATGGTGAAACAATGTCAAATTAACCCTCTTTGTACAAAATGTACAGGCTCCAAGTCTTTCAAATACAGTCTTACGGTAGATTATTGACGGGAGATATGTTATACAACACAGAGTCTTATGCTCCGCGAAAAATGAGAAATGAGAAAACTTTCTACACCAAGGGTAGTTTTATTCCCTTGGGACAGATTTGACCGGTGAATTTAGCATTGAGAACTTGACGCACATCGCCCTGCTCGACACCAGGTGACGATTTTCATAATCAAATATGAATAAAAAATCACTACACCTTTCGATGGAGACAATTGGACGGAACTAGCGGGTGGGAGAAGTGAATGTAGGCAACACTCAATCTCTACTAAATTGAGGAAGGGAGTGGGAACGTGCCCGTGATACTTAATCTTTGGATAAGCAGCGTATCTGCAGCGGCACGATGTCGCTTCCACGGATGAGTCGTGCTGTAGGTCGACACCCGGCATGGATACTCGTTTCCAATGGGTAATTCGACAGATTCCTCAGCACGGCTTCCACGACGTTTTGCCGGACCGCTTGCTCACGATCGCGCTCTCCAGCTCACGCAGCGTTGCACTCCCGAACGAAGGCCAGTCACCCTCTTCTCTCCAACACCTTGCCTTTCGCCAATGCCCTCAAGCAGGTTCTCCACTCAATGCCCTTCACCATGACAAAATGCCACGACAAATACCTCGTTCAAGGTATTTATGTGGTTTACAGTCGACCACCAACGCCACCTTTTCTCACACCAAACACAAACATCTGCACCTCAAAATACAATAGCGGTAATTCAAAAACATGACATGAGCCGTCTCTCCAACAAACTCGAATTTTAATCGTCCTGTCAATTGGCTGATTCGGAAAGCCAATTGGCCACTTTTTCAGCAGAAATTTAATTTAATTTTTTGCGAAAATGAAGACGGGGTGAAGAATGCTGAAAAGCTTACAGCGAGAATCATTGAATCTGCAGAATCCGCTGTAACTCGAACTAAGAGCTACATTCGCAGGCCAGCCGTTCCCTGGTGGAACGAAGAATGTGCAAACGCCATTACAGTGCGGAAAAGAGCCTTGCGTATTTTTAATAAGTTTCCTACTGCCACCAACCTTGCCTCCTTTCGTCGCTTACGAGCTAAAGCCCGGAAAGTGGTCAAGGAGGCAAAGAAGGCTTCCTGGGTAGAGTATCTCTCTACAATAAACCACAGAACTCCTACATCAGACGTTTGGAGAAGGGTTAAAAGCATTTCAGGCTCTAATGAAATACTCAATGCCTCCTGCCTAAAAGTCGTCGATCGGGTGGTTATTTCCCCCTCTGACATATGTAAAGGAATTTGGGCAGTTACTCGCCAAGACCAGCAGCAACTCAAATTTTGACGCAGCATTTGTGAGTATAAAAGAAAAAGTCGAGTCAGTGCCGCTTCATTTTAAGACCATAGGCCCTAATGCTGCATACAACGACCCATTCTCAGAGTGGGAATTGACATCCGCCATCGCAGACTCCCGTGACAGCGCGCCAGGGCTGTACCAAGTTCACAATGACTTTCTTCGGAATCTTCCAAAGGCTGCCCTACCGGAAATTCTGCGACTTTTTATCAAAATCTGGTCTGAGGGGAGCTTTCCGGAAACCTGGCGCGTTTCCGCTGTGGTGCCCATCCCTAAGCAGGGAAAGGATAGATCAGACCCGAATAATTACAGGCTCATCTCACTTACCAGCTGCGTCTGTAAGGTAATGGAAAGAATGGTAAACCGCCGACTCGTCTGGTGGTTGGAGCGAAGGAACCGTCTCTTAGATATTCAATGTGGTTTTCGGAAAGGTAGGTCAACCCTTGACCACCTGGTCCGAACTGAGAATTTTATACCGGAAGCATTCCTTTTACGCCAGCACGTGATTGGCGTTTTTTTCGATTTAGAGGAAGCGTACGACCGTGTTTGTCGTTACAAGATTTTAAAGACATTGCAGAATTGGGGATTAAGGGAAACCTACCCATTTTGATTAAGAATTTTTTATGCGGCCGTGTTTTTTAAGTTAAATTTGGAAAATGTCTCTAGATTTTATCCACAAGAGAATGGAGTACCTCAGGGCTCCGTTTTAAGTGTGACGCTATTCGCTATTGCAATTAACGATGTCGCAGAAGGTATCCGTTCTCCCGTTATGGCTTCCCTGTTCGTAGACGACCTGGCTATTTTCTGCCGATCGTCAAAAATTAATAGTGCCTCCAGACTTATCCAGTTAACGTTAATCAAGCTGTCCGACTGGTCTCAGAAAAACTGGTTTCGTTTCTCCGTGGAGAAAACGAAGTGTGTCCATTTTCACAGGATAAGGGGATTACACGCTCCACCGGCTCTGTATCTCAACCATAGGGAACTTCCCTATGTAGAATCTATCCGATTCCTCGGGGTGACTATTGACCAACTTTTGACCTGGCGTGAACATTTTAAAATTTTAAAAGACAGATGTGTGAAGGTTTTAAATATTTTACGGTTTTTAACGCATTCGACATGGGGTGCGGATCGCACTACAATGCTTTTACTGTACCGAGCTTTAGTGCGCTCTCGCTTGGGCTATGGATGCGTAGCGTATTCTTCTGCACGTGGCTCATATATAAAACCATTGTCTGCCGTGCACAATACCGGACTACGGTTAGCCACTGGCGCCTTGAGGACTTCACCAGTCCTGAGTATTTATGAGGAAGCGGGGGAGGAACCGCTCGCTACTCGCCGAGATATGTAGACATGCAACTATGTTCCAAGGTTTTATCAGCAAAGAATCACCCGTTCTACAATGCGTAGTCGTATGCATGCCAATCCAGCGCAAGTAGTATTGCACCATTTTCCTAAGGTAGTAGACTTAGTAATTTTGCATCTTTCCTTTATCCTGCAGCTGAGACTTGCTGGTCGAATTTGGAGGAAGATAAACAACACGTACATTGGCCTTATTAAGGTCATTGAGACACTTGTGCGAACTCGCATTGTCCACCAGCAGAAGTATCTTTCTATTTTTGCCAACCATTTCCCAATACAGTTAAATGATAGTTTTTCAGAAAATGCCATTGTGCCATGCCTAAATGTCATCCAACTGTTTTTATTGAAATTGTAGACGAAGGCGTTAAGTTCATTTTCAATTTCAGTGAACTTAGTACTGTTGGTTTGTTGGCTTAATAAACATAAACCATGTCGTACGTGTGGTGAAAAACAGGTTTATTGAACAAAATGAACCGGTTCGGTTTTATACCGGTACGAGACCACACATTCACCACACAACAACCCACATAGCAAAGCAAGCTTGCTGCAAGCCTACAGCAAGCTTGTCATTGCAAGATAGCAAGGTTGCATGTACAAAATGTAAGCTTGCAGCAAGCTTGCTGCAATCTGACTGCTGCACCTGCTGCAAGTTGGCTGCAATATTGCACTGCAAGTTTCACGCAAGCCATGTGTAAGCTTCATGCAAGACTGAAACCTGCCGCTACCTTGCAGCACCTTGTTATGACAAGACTGAAACCTGACGTAACCTTGCAGCACTTTGCCATTCTCTGCAAGTTCAAGTTTTGACTTCATCTACAGAAAGAATTGGTCTGTAAATCTGATTACTATTTTCCCTGAAAATGCATTCACACTTACGATTTGTTGGGATCCAGAGGTTATTAAATTAGTTTGATTAGCACTGGCTATCTTAGAAAAGTACAGGAGTTTTATTGGGTTGAAAGTGACTGATTGGGCATCATTAGCGTTCTGAAATGATCTCCCAAACTCCTTTCTTGTCTTGAATTGCACGTTTGTTATTTTGTTTAAAACTCCAAAGTCCTCTTTATATGTGCCAAGAACTGAATGAAAGAAAACTTGGCTTAGTTTTTCAGGGGTCAGATTTGTCTTCATTGTAAAATTTTTACCTATTAGTTTGTTTTACCACCTTAATGCCCCCAAACCAGACATATCGACGTCTACTTCTTTCCACACTTCCTTTGACTTCTCATTTAAGAATAGTACTGCATTCAAGGGAAAGAACACTCTTGTTTGGGCCCTAGTCCCTACTATTAGTGCTAAATCAGCTAAAGCTGTCACAAGACCAACGACTTTCCTAGCTTCCTCCACATTCTCAAAACATTTGATAATGTTTCGGAAATTGGGAATATGTGCGAAAGTTCTTTCGACTGCTGATCGCCATTTCTCTTCAAAATCTCGTGGTGTTCTAATCATGAGAATCAAGGCTGTAAGAGGAACACGACTTTGTGCCATCGACGCACCCTAATTTAAACACTACTACTACTATGTGTGTCGAGATAGCTTTTTGAAGGCTTAAAGTTAGATGGAGATGCTTGCTTAAGAGAATAGATGTGGACTACACATTTGTACCTCCAGCGGTGACAGCGTTCTTCATTCTCCATAATTTGGTATAAAAATCTAAGGACGTTTTTGTCGATCATTGGTTGGAATTAGTTGAGTTACAGGAGCACGTATTTCCACAGCCAACTACTCAGGTCATTGTTGACAGAGAAAAGGAAACCATGATCTCTGTTAGGGACAAACTATGTTCTTACCTTGCTGAGAAAGCTCCCTTGCGACAGTCGTCCTTCTAATTATAAGTTACATGAGATGCTGTTATGGAAAAGAAAATAAAATAAATAAGTTTTAGAACATTTAAATGAATTTCTTTGTAAAAAAAATAATTTTTATTTTTTCCCTAGAATGGCAGCCAACGTTTCGGCAAACTTCTCCGTCGACTTGAGCATTGTCTCCTCTTGAGTCTTAATGAACTTCTCCTTCTCCTCCCACTTCCTTTGTTCCTCACATTCCTTACTCCAACTTTCTTTAAAGCTGTCGTTTCTCTCCGACAGCCGCTGTTCCATATCCTGCAGGTAATCCAGCACACTGCTAGATTTCCTGCGTTTAGGAAGGGGAGAAGGGGAAGAACTTCTGCTCGTGCTGGGAGTTGATCTTTCTTCATCTATCCCATCAAATAAAGCCTCCAGGGTGACTACTCCTAGAAATATATATTAAATATCCATGCATAAATGGGTTAATCTTAAGCCAGGTTTCTGAAAGACCAATCCCTGATTAATAACAATATGTCATCTTGCAGTGGTGTCCAAAATAATTAGACAAAATCAACACAAAAGAGTGACACCAGCTTCAAGGGATTGTTAAGGGTCTGTTCCCAATACAAATGAAAAAAAAGCCAAGTTTAGAGAGACTTAGTTAAACATTTAAAAAATGTTATGGCCAATGAGAAATTGAACTGAGGCATACCCAACAGGTCGTTATCATCAAATAATATTATGGATGAATGAGATGAAACTATCAGAAGTATGAGTAAATTCAAAAATTATACCAGCATTATACAATGTAGTAACGCCTTGTAAACATGTATACGTACTTCTAACACATTGGTAGATCCCATTTATTTTACTAGGTTAGAATCAATGAAGAATATCAATACGCACGACATTATAGGTAATATGGTATTCATTCAAGGTGCGTTACTGCCAGAGAAACAGCAAATACCGTTATCTTAAATCTCCTTACCGGAATCCACTCCTTCCTCTGGGTACGCAGATGGCCCAGAATATCAAACAACGCTTCGAAATGAGGCATACCGCTGGTCCCTGCACCACTCCTCTTTCTCGCGTCCATTTCTTTCTTGAACTCCTGCTGGAGGTCTTCCACTACGCTCGGATTTGGTCCACGTCGCGAGGAAAACCAGCCTCTGCCACCATGGGGGCCACCAATTGGCAATACATGTCGCTGTTCCTCCTCCTTCGGATTAACATATGAACGCCATACATGAGCATCAATGAATTTCGGAATTACTATAGCAAACAATTCCTTTCGTTCAGAGCTGATTTCACATTTAAAAATGAAACTATTAATTTTCTGTAGACATTCTCGAGGATATCAAACTTCAAAAAGATACACGGCGTGCATAGTCAAGTCTAAGCACAATATATACATATCTATTTATAAATTTTTACCTTTTGCCGTCCAAATGTTTCATTATATCCTCTTCCTTCACCAAGCATATCAAGTGCGCCGTCTAGCCCTCTCACTCTATACGTTCCTTTTCACTGAATTACCGGCCAAGTTACCATTTCCTTCTTCCGCCATCGTTGACAACCAAACCAGCTTTGAGAAGCTTTTTTGACCTCGCGGATGATATCGATTAGAATTTGTTTCGTTCGGCAATTAAAAGAAGAACGCAGAGCGCCACGCTCCGACCTCCCTTCGGATCGATCTGAGATCTCAGACCGGGCGGGCAGACTCGGATCGATCTGGCTAGCCCATTCCGTTTACCACACCGAGTTGAGATGTTCAGATCGATCTGAGATCGATTGGTAAACGTAGTGCATGTATTGTTCTTCTTTCCCTTGCATTTAGATATGTGTGTGTTATATCTAAACATCTTATTATAAGATTTTTATAATAAGACGTCTTCTTTTTTCATGCGGGGGATGTGAATCTACAAAAATGCGCGAAATACTGCGCGAAACCCTTGACTGCTTGTAATCCTCGCATAGTTCAGATGCCAATTGTGGCAGAAATATATGTCGAGGTGTTTCGATCCCTGTAATTTCACGGTATAGCACACTTGTGTTTATGGCTGACAGATCCAACAAATTGTAAAACACCGATTCTGCCCAGCAAGCTCGCACAGAGTAAGTACATACTTCCGCGCCATTTGATCGCCATTGAATTTTTTTGGGAGTATCAAGGCTCAACGGAGTAACGACATGTTACAACCACATGTTTTTTATTCGTGTCCTCTTTCGTATGTTATTTTTTATCCGTTCATTCAGTGAGGATGATGAATCTGTTGGGGCTCTAGAAATTCTTAAATCATTTTTATTGATCAATTATAATTACATTGCCAATCCCACGGGTCAATGTGACCTTCATCCATTTCATATACCAAGCAAGAAACCACATTTGAGGAGGATGCAATTGTATATGTCAGTGGATTTTTGGCGGAAAAACTATTAAAGTTAACTACTGGCACGTCATGCAGAGATCACATAATTGTCATTGAAGCATTAACACATTACATTTTTCTTTACATTTCAAGAAAACAGTCCTCATAGTCGTGTATATTGACTCTGATATTTAGTCGTGTATATTATATATATTGTATATTATTATATATTATATTTATATTATGTTATATTTATATTATATTATATTTATATTATATATAGTAGTGTATCCAAGTACAAAGTTTACTTATCTCTGCATTAAGGCGATTAACATCACTTCAAGTGCACTTCCTCAGATATGCCATGACCAAGGGATGAAGATGGTGTTGATTGGCGTTATAGTGAAAAATGTCTGATATGATTGATTCACTTGTTGAGATGCACGGTGAATGGACGATTTTACAAATGACGTCACGCAACGCTTGCGCGCGGAAGAAGTTGGTACTATCGGGGCAAACAAATCATATCCAACCGTTGATGTCTTGAGGGAATCAAGTTAAATAATAGTGAATTTCTCTTTTGGTTAAATTTGGTTTCAGTTAAACCTGGAGCCTTTGAACTAATCTTTTAATCGTTCAAAACCAGTGAAGGTGGCTCAAAATTTAACTCCAAAAATAAACTCCACTACCTCCATGTAGGGCTTATTCCTATATCTCGTGTCGCTTTTGCACAACCCATAAGCACACCTTTTCACCATTTTAACGCAACTAACAAATCAGCGAGATGACTTTTCCCAATCGTAAACATACAAAAACACGATTTGTTTGTCCCGATAGTTACAGCTACTCCCGACGGCGCTAGTATCGACCTTCAACTGTGTAATCGTCCATTAATTGAGGACACGTTAATAATGACCTGCTTGATTTGTTGATACAATTAATTGATGTAAGAGGATTAATAGAATAGTCAAAGACAAGGAGGCAGTTAATGAATCTGAAGACATTTATTATTCAGATTCAGGCTGTCATTACATAAAAGAAAATTTAAATAGCTATAACAGAAAATTATTTAACATTTTCATTTATGTTAATTTTTGTGCTCATCTCTTCGTAACTGTTCTGTTTTAATTTTAAGGATTGTTTATGTGTTGCTGTTCTTTGATGGTTGCTTTGCATTGTTTATGCTCATGTTTTGTACTTTTTCTTTGTTAATTTTCCGATCGATATATAATAAAAGGTTTATCACTATGACACAGTTGAGCGTGGATATTGATTTCGTCGTAAGCTTTCCCTTTGTGAAGAGTGTTGAGATATCCATTTTCCGTTGCTATGTAAATATCTGCGTAACTATGGTGACACAAAACATGGGAATACTTTCGGCGGGCGTATCAGATGAGGTAGTGGCTTCTTAACCTGAGTATATTCTTGCTCTCTTGGCGTAAGTATCAAGTGCACTCAGTAACACTTCGGTGAGCATGAGTCGCAAGGAGGTGTATCTTCCTTTGCTTTCTTAACCATGACAGGATTTCAACTTACTTTTTGTGTTAAATCTATTTTTAATTTTATCTTTATAAATTAATCCTAGGATTGGAAACATCATCTTTTACTTTTGATTCTTAACTTCTGCTGCTAAAATCTCGGAATTTGGAAGCCCTCCAAAGATGCCTGTGCGGGATTTCAATCTAGTGGAAGGTGACGTTAAAGTGAGTAAATAATGATTTCCAAAACCCGCGGTTCCGTCTTTTAAAAGATATTCTGATGAGCACGGGTATCACGTATTAATTGGGACAATTTACGAGAGTAAAGAAATTGACGAAGCATCTATGCGAGTTCTAACTTGTATAACAAAAGCCGCTGCAATACTTAGTGCTGTGTTTACTAAATTAGTCGCATTGTGGTCGCGATACTCGAATAACTTGTCATTCTATTATTATTTATGATGCTTAGATCAATGGTCGTCTCAATTTTTAAAATGTGCCTAATTTTCTATTACGGCGATTCGGGTTGGAAGCAATAATACCATGACACCCGCCTGATTCCCGGCTTATTTTCTAAAAAAAAGGAAAGATGGAAAAAAAGAAACTAAAACCGATGCGATACTTCAAGACTCTCGTTTGATTGCCCGCTATCTTCCGATTTAATTGGTGTCATAAGCTTTTCTAAATAATGATCACTAAACTATTCTTCTCTATTCAATTCATTTGCTATAACTCAGCCGCCATAATGCATCAAACACTTTCTGCACGTGGAGTAGTAGAGAATTTGTCTATGTTTTCGATGTTTATTTTAGTGTAGTGTAATATTAATGGGCGCGCAATTAACTCGTTGCTGAAGCACCCTTCAAATCTGAAATCTACCTAAATCATTATCGGATAGGTAAAAGATTTAAGTCATCGCGTCACGAGTTATGTGTGGATGAAGTGTGTTTCGTTTTTTTCCGGAAATGTGTCGTAGATCTGAAGCTGTGAATTGAGCAGGACAATCAAAAAGCTACTTTTTCGTCGGAACATTTTTTTTTATTGGTTGCTCTGTTGCCGAGGAAGTTTTTGCGTATCGCAAGAATGACTTTGTGCTTGGCATATTCAATGGATAAAAGGCTGCAGGAGTTCAGGGAAAATGTACCCCATGTATGTCCAATAATTTGTCAGCCGGCGCACTCCTCGTGGACTTTGAATTATCCTCCAATGTTGGTTGAAAATTGAGATAGCTTCGTCGGGCACTAATGCCATCAGTTCTTACTTCAGTTTAACGCGACGGACCATATTTTGACCTATGGATTATATCAATAAAAGATCTACCCTTGTGTTCTATTCTGTGGTAGAGAAACGTAAATTCATGTTGTCGATATAGCAAGTACTACATTGAGTTAATGGCCGTACTCGTCCATTTGACACTTTATTTGGTTTTTGGTCTCTTAGTGGCCATGTATGGCCGGTCGGCATAAATGGCCGGCCGTTTAATTTCTCCGGAGAAAACAGTTCGGGAAAAATTGGAGCCTTCATGGTATTGGAAATGTTTTTTGAATGCACGCCCTACCGCGATAAATACCGAAAACTAATACAAATGCATCAAAAGTCATTGATTTCCAAATAATTTCCTCAGGACTTTTATGAGGACATATTGATATTTCAGTCAATGATGATGTGTCGTCCTTCAAGAAACTTCAATACGCTTTGTGCTCCTGTGAGGTAGGCAACCCAGAGTGAGATTCGTCTAAATAAGATTGAATGGGTCTCAAACATAAAGTGCCGGTAAATAAGTTTCCTCCGGTATCAGTGGACATTGCTGGTACATCGACTTCTTGGTATAATCCTGTTTAGTATTTGGACAGGATAGCCACTCTATATCGAAATATAATAGACCAAATTTTTTAGTATTTGACAAATGGTAGTTCTCTACGAAAAGATTTCAGCGAGATAAAACCCTATTTTCTTTTGAATGGTACTTTTTGGCAACGAAATGAGCTGTGGGCTCTTTAATCGCTTTATTTGTGTATCAAAATGTGCACATTTATAATTTTATGTAGTTTTTATGTTTGCAATTGTAATAACACAGGAACAAAAACGTTATTGAGTACTCTTATTTGACAATAATTAGCAATTTTTATTTGTTTAATTTATTTTCAGTTTTTTCAAATTATATTTTCTAAAAATGTAGTAAAAATAGTTTCAAACTGTTGCAGTCCTCCATTAAAAAACATATCTTTCCGTCCCACCCAAGGCTTCCTGAACCTCTTTTGTAGTTGGAGCTGGAGCTGGAGAGGGAAGGGAAGCATTTAATAGGTTCGCCGCAAGTGAGAAAGAAAGGTGATGGGGAGAGTAAGCTGAGGCTTTGGAGCAAAGGAGATGGAAAGCTGTGTGAATTTTCCTGGTGAGGATTGCTGAGTAGGGAAAAAGAATATGGGAATGGGCAGGCATTTCCATTTCACATTTCATTAATTTCCGATCCATTCCGACAATTTCAGGAAAGGGAATCAGTGATTAATAAGTCAAGAAGAAATACGAATGTAGGTTTATGATTAATATGATTCAGTTCTTCTGACGACCACTTATTTAACGAAAAAAAATCAGTTACTTGTTTTTGTACTTTGCTACGCTCCATACTCACTTCCACTGTGGCCTCTTATTTTGATAAATGCAAACTGAACTAGGTGTCGATATCATTAATAATTTGGAATCGATGTAAAACATCAAGAGTGAGCAAAACCTCGTTCTTTTGGGGAGAGATCAGGACTTGGTCATCATCTTTGTCACTGCTTTCCTTACTGGGCCTTGCCACTGGCTCTTCCATCACCGGCTGTAGCGTTGCATCTTCACATGATTGGAGATCATCATCGATCGACATATAATCACTGGGAATTGCAGCCAATGAACTGCCAACTTGCGACAAGTAATTTTGGAAATCACTTGCCAAACCTCTTATCTCGATTGTCATTTCATCCTGTACCTCCTCCTAGAGATTAAAATTGACAAATAAATATTCACTTCTGGGACTGACAGGAATTCATTCACAATGAAGGTAGTTTTATTGAAGATAAAGATAATCAAGTGCTGGGAAAGGGAATCCTGCTGCTCTCCATCAATTAATAATTGTTTTTGAGGGTATCTCACTCTATGACTCACCTACTGCTCCTATAGCATGCAAAATAGTCCATTTGGGTATATACTTCATCTCCATCCTTATTCCTGGATGTGACAAATAAGTTGGATGGTATGTAACTTTAGAAAGAAAACAATAGTAAGCTGATTTTTGGAAACAAAAATGATAGCCGAAAACGAGAGTCGTATACATACCAATCCAGCGCAAGTAGTATTGCACCATTTTCCTAAGGTACAAGACTTTGTAATTTTGCATCTTTCCTTTATCCAGCGGCTGGGACTTGCTGGTCGAATAAATTCGACAGTGTCAGGCGATACATGGTGGAACAGCATTTTAGTACATAAATAAAACTACAGTAATTGTGCTGTCCACTTAAATTTTAATGTAATTAATACAAGTGTTTCGACGTTCCATAGGGCGTCATCATCAGGTCTGCACACGTTATGCCTCCAGTGGGAATATTTATACAAAGGAGCAAAGGAAAGGAGATTCTTGACAAAACAAGGAGGTAGTCATATGGAAAGGGAGGGGGACGGTTGAAGGTGAATAACAGGGGAGGGGGTGTTTTCAAATGACATGTGACCTTCCCGAGGATTCGGGATTGTGGTCTATGGGAGGGGGGGGTTCTTGGGTTCTTGTGGAGATAAGCAGAGGAAGGAGGGGGGGAGGGAGTACAGGCTTGGGTTGTCAGGTGGACAAGGATAGAATGGGGGAGTGAACATCATATTCTACATAATTAAGAAGTTTAATTTTCTTCTTCTTTCTCTTGATGATCTCCCACTGCTCCAAGGTGTCCAGGCGTTGTCCCTTTTTCTCGTAATGGAGGATCTTCAAGTCAAAGTTTGTTCTATGGGACTCCTCTATCAAATGTTTGGCAAGGTGGGATTTGGGATCACTGTTAGAATAGCACTTCTTATGTTCATTTATGCGGATTTCAAAGTTTCGCCCCGTTTGACCTATATACACACCCTCACACGTGTTGCAAGTCACTTCATATACCCCGGATTCCTTCATGGGATCGTATGGGTCTTTGGAATTATTAAATATGTCCCTCAGTGTGAGTGGAGTGTAAAAAGTAACGTTATATTTGTCCCTGGGAAAGTTTCGAGCTGCTTTGCTGGTCGAATTTGGAGGAAGATAAACAACACGTACATTGGCCTAATTAAGGTCATTGAGGCACTTGTGCGAACTCGCATTTTCCACCAGCAGAAGTACCTTTGTATTTTTGCCAGCCATTTTCCATTACAGTTAAATGATAGTTTTTCAGAAAATGCCATTGTGCCATGCCAAAATGTCATTCAACTGTTTTTATTGAAATTGTAGACCACCAGGAGGTTTTCCATCTTCACATTTTTCAAACAGTGAGGTTTTTCACTCTACCCAATTAAGACAGGCTTTATTTTATCCGTTCTCGTCTGATTCACGCATAGCCCTTCAGTGACTCTCATTTTGCATTTTCTTCCTCCCTGACACCTCTGTCCTTTAAACCTAACCTGTGTTGCGGAGAGCATAAAAAAGCCCAGTTTCATCGAAATTATGGTGGTTTTTGGGGAAATATTCATTAATCAGGCCATCATTGTCCAAATGCCACTTATTCAACAAGTTGGTGTCCACTGCACCGTCTTCTCCACATATCTTCAGCGACACAATGTTGAATCGGGATTTGAAATTGCACATCCAGCCAACGGAATACTTAAAATCTTAGATTTTCTGACGTAAAGCAATTTATTCTGACTTCTGTTGAATAATCAGGCCACTTACTGGAATATTCTGGTCACGACACTTGCAGAAGAAGGCGTTAAGTTCATTTTCAATTTCAGTGAACTTAGTACCGCCTAAATTTTTCCTTTTTGGTGGTACAGCCTCCTCCAATTTCTCTAGAATTTTAGCGTGGCTTGCGATGATTGTAGAAAGCATTGACAGTGACACACAAAACTTTTCTGCTACAGCACTTTTACTTAACTTGTATGAGTCAACTTCTTGAATCATTTTCACCTTCTCCTCCAACGATATTCCCCTTCTCTTTCTCTTTAGTTGTGATGGTTCCATGTCCATGACCATTATAACGAGGGATGTGTCAATACCTAAATTTATCGATTTTCGATACCGATTCCAATACCGATAAAATAAATTCTCGATTCCCGATACTGATACCATCGATACCATCAAAATAAAAACGTCGACCTTGCGGCGAAAGACGCCCTTAACGACGACCGCACCGCATCTTTGCTGGTAACCATGGACGATTTGAGGACTATGTTGAGAAACGTAGCCCTCAATAATAATAATAATAATAATAATAAGGATGCACTCTTTGTGGTGTGAGATGCATCCAGAACACCCACAACCGGCCCCTCTCGGATGGGGGCCCTAGTGGAGTTGGGTGTGGCAATACAAATACCACCGTAACGGGAGCCCGGATGCAGTGGACGGAAGCCCTAAGGGGCGACCTCATCGCATGCCATGCTGCCAGCGAGCCCGAACGCAGATGGTATATGGCAAGGATGCACTCTTTGTGGTGTGAGATGCATCCAGAACACGACCACCTATCGCAGCAGAATCTGCGCGATTATGCCAACCACCTGCGAAAAAAGGAAACTCTCCACCAACCGCCAGTTCAGAGGAACACACCACCGGCCAGACCACTCTCCCCGACACAGGCAGCCTCTGCACCACCTGAGGCTAGAACGGCACTCATGCCGCAGTCTATGTCAAATGGAGATGAAGCTGGTCAGGCCGTCGCTGAACTACGAACGCGGTTGTTAAGCACAATATCTTATGATGATGGACAACCTAGGCCGAGAGACATCCACCGGAAGATCTCTCTGCGGGGTAACCACCTGCCCCAGTTGAATGGTCTTATCGACGAAATCCTAACGGAAACGTCGGACCTTTGGACGGTAAATTGCGTGGTCTATGCTGCTGCCAAAATTATGGCTCACTCCCAAAAGAACACCTCTTGGGAGGACAAAGCAGCAAAGAGGCTTGAACAGTTGGAGGCCAAGATCACGCAGGCGAGACAACAGGCGTCGAGAATTCAGTGTGTGATGAAATACATCGCATCTGGGCGAGCTTTCACTCCTAAAGTTCGGCGCATAGCGCGCAGTCTCAGGTACAACCATCACACGCTGAATAAAAGCGTGCTGCTTACCATTAAGCAGCACGCGGTCGATAGAGTACGGGCACTCACCACGGCCCGGAAAAAACTCCTGAAGAGGAGTAGGGGCGTGAGAGAAAATGCCACCTTTCTCCTTCAGCCGTCCCGTCTCTTTCGACCACCTCCGCCTGTTGTTGAATCTCCGCCACCCGTCCAAGAGGTTGAACGTTTCTGGAAGGAAATATACGAAACGTCGAAGCCATTCAACGGAGACACTCCGGCCATAGGCCTCTTTAAAGAGGTTTGTGACCGCCACCTACAAGATGTGGATGGACCTCTTTCAGTCACCGAAAGTGACGTGAAGAAGGCCTTCTCTGGCAAGAAGAATTTCTCGGCTCCAGGAATGGATGCCGTGAATAACTTCTGGTGGAAGAAATTTACTTCCACCCACCAACACCTCGCCAGAATCTTCACGTCCTTTCTAAATGGTGGAAAACCAATTCCACCTTGGCTGACTGAGGGGCGCACGCTTTTAATACCTAAGAAGGGAGACTTGTCCAATCCAAAGAACTACCGCCCTATAACCTGCCTCAACACTGTATATAAGGCGTTCACCTCGATCTTGAGCGACCTTATCCTACACCAAGTCCAGCCGGTTTGGGAGGAGGTGTACGAGCAGAGGGGCTCAAAGCGGGGAATCGCGGGATGCAAGGACAACCTGCTCATTGATAGGTGCATATGCCAGGATGCCATCCGGCATAAGCGAAACCTATCAATGGCCTGGGTGGACTACAAGAAGGCTTTTGACACCACTTCGCATGAGCTATTGATCGCCATGCTGAAGTTGATGAAAGTCCACCCTGAGGTTGTGTCCTGCATCCAACGCCTGTTACCACTGTGGAAAACGCGCTTCGTTCTGACCTCAGGCAAGCGGTCAGTCTCCACAGAGTTGGTAACATACCACCGTGGCGTTTTTCAAGGCGACAGCTTGAGCCCCCTACTGTTCTGTATTTCCCTCCTACCCCTGTCCCTTAGGCTGCGACGAGGTAAAGGATACATGTGTGGTGTTCCAGGTGACAGGAAGCATAAGGTCACCCATTTGTTTTATATGGATGACCTGAAGCTGTACGCTTCTAATGCGAAAGACCTTCGCACTGCCCTGGACACCGTACTGGAATACAGTGAGGCTATAGGAATGGAGTTCGGATTGGACAAGTGTGCATCCATCCACTTGGCAAGAGGAAGATTTTCGGAGATCAAGGAAGACGTGCAACTTGTTGACGGGAGCGTCATTCGTCACCTCGAGGACGATGACAGCTATGAATACCTCGGCGTCCCCCAGCGCCGAATGCAGGAGGTTACAGCAGTGAAGGAAAGGCTCACCGCCAAATACAGACAGACTCTCAGGAACATCTGGAGTTCTGAGCTGTCAGGCAAGAACAAGGTTCTTGCCACGAACATGTTCGCGGTTCCTACACTGCTGTATACCTTCGGATGCATGAAGTGGAACGTCAACGAGTTGCAGAACCTCGATAGGGGAACGAGGAAGATGATGACCATCTATAGAAGTCTTCATCCGAAATCTTCCGTCGCCAGATTGTATCTCCCTCGCAATGTAGGTGGTAGAGGACTATTGAGTCTGGAATGTCTCCACAACAGAGTTGTCATGGGTACAGCTTGCCGAGTTTTGAAAAGCAGGGACCCCCTGCTCAATCTCGTGAGTGATCACGAGAGTGCGGGAGCAGGGGCGTTTCTCTTCCAGGCGGCAAAGAGGGCAGCGGACGAAACCGGTCTCGACTTCGACCCGTCATCCGACGGAAGCGACAATGACACGACCATCTTGTCATTGAAGGCAGACGTCCTCAAGCTCGAAATAAAAAAAGCCGAGCAGAAGGCCTTGCTCAAGGTGCATACCGATAAGCCCATGCATGGAGGTTTCTATCGAAACATCGAAAAGCATGGGCTATCGAAGGAGCTAACGTTTGCCTTCCTGCGCTCCGCCGGTCTGAAGTCCGAGACCGAGGGTTTTGTCCTCGCGTGCCAGGATGGTGTCATAAACACACTCGTGTACCGCCGCATTATATTCAAAGCGGAGGTTGCGGACACGAGATGTAGGGCGTGCCGAGCCCAGCCGGAGACTTTGAGTCACCTTCTCTCCGGCTGTAGTTATTACGCTAAGTCAGCATATTTAGCTCGGCACAACGCGGCCCTACGGGTGTTATACTTTCATCTTCGACACCATTATGGCATCGACGAAACACCTGTGCTGCCCTATGCCCCTGGAGATATTGAGTCCGTCGTGGAGAACGATAAATGCACGATCTGGTGGAATTACTCCTTTTCCACCACCAGGCACTTGGAGGCGACCAAGCCTGATATCGTTCTCCTCGACCACCTCACACGCTCCATGTTCGTGATCGAGTTTTCGGCTCCGGCTGAAACTAACATGGATGCGAAGGAGGTGGAAAAACGGACGAAATATCAAGACCTGCTTTTCGAACTTCGACAGATGTACCCCGGACACTCTGTGAAACTGGTGGTCCTCATCATAGGTGTGCTCGGTGGAGTTAAGGGCTCGCTGCTAAATAACATCAAGTGTATTCCGTCCTGCGTGGCACAGGCGGAATTACTAGTTGCACGCATGCAGAAGGCCGTCATCCTGGGGTCACTCCGTTTACTGCGGACGCATGACCCTACCGCAGCGTAGCCACACATCCGATGGGCGTCGGAGGTGGCTGCGATTACTGCCCAACCCCTCTCGAGTCTTCGGCCATTATGACGGCAATGAAACCTGATGCTTGCCGGGGACTCGGAGGGTCATGTTACAACTGTAACAATTAAAATAATAATAATAATAATATTTATTTATCACCGTTGGCAAAGATACAATGCATGGTTACGTCAAAGGTTTGCATATATAAAATTCAATATAAAATACAAATTAACATTAAGAGATACATACACCATATATAAATACACAGCGAGAAATACAGAAAAAGGAAAATCATACAATACAGACTACACTATCATATGTTAACATGAGAGTCTTCAAAGTATTCAGTGACACTATAGTAGCACCTTTTGAGTAGGAGATTTTTTACCCTTAATTTAAACAAATCAGGTGAAGAGACAGCTTTAATTTCGTCTGGGATATTATTAAAAATTGCAGAGGCGGAGTGGTAGGGACCATTCAGGCAGAGAGAACTAGAGTATTGCTGAGTGTGTATGTTATTTCTGGAGCGGGTGGAGTAATTGTGGTAAGAGGCATTGGCAGGAAATTTGTCCCGGTTGGAGTGTATGAAAAAGGCACAGATCAAAATATATAAAGAAGGCAGTGTGAGGATTTTTGCATTTGAAAAAAGAGGATTGCCTGGGGTTCGTATAGAGACTTGGAACATTGCCTTGATGGCTTGCTTTTGAGCGGAAAAAGCTCTTCTTGAGGCAGTTGAATTTCCCCAGAACAAAATGCCATAGGATAAATGAGAATGTATTTTAGCGAAATACAACTTTTTCAAAGTATCAGGAGACACAACAGGTGCTAACTTCCTAATCATATAGGTGCCTACCGATAATTTACTGATTATGGCTTGGATATGATGTGACCAATCTAGGGTATCAGAGATGATAAGCCCAAGGAACTTAGTGGTATTTATGCTGTTTCCGTGTAAATTTTTATTATTGCTGGGAAAGAGAACCACCTTATTGGATCTCTTATGTAGGAATTGCAGAAAGACAGTTTTCTCTTCATTGAGCATGAGGTTATTCTTGCTGCACCATTGTTGCATTTCATTGACAGTCACATTAGTGAGGTGGATTAGATTTTGGGGACTGTCAGCCGTGATGATGGCAGATGTATCGTCTGCATAGAGAATTGATTTGCTATGGGATAGGTGGTTCGGAAGGTCATTGATGAACAATAGGAATAGGAGTGGTCCCAGGAGTGGCCCTTGAGGTACCCCACAGGAGAGTTTCATTGGACTGGATTTTACAGTCGAATAGCTACTGGAATAGCAGACAACTTGCATCCTTTCACTAAGATAGGACATAATCCATTTAAGGGGCAAACCAGTGATCCCAAGAGCATTGAGCTTATTTTTTAGAATGTTGTGGTCAATGAGGTCCAATGCCTTACTTAGGTCAAAGAAAATACCAAGGGTGAGAAGTTTGCCATTAAGGCCAAGAAGTATTTCATTAATGAGCTCAAAGGAGGCAGTTGTAGTGGACTTACCACTCCGAAAACCATGTTGGTTTTCATGGAATAGTTTCTTTGAAGATAAATATTCATACACACGTGTGAAGAATAATTTTTCCATTAGTTTTGAAAAAACAGAAAGGATGGATATAGGTCTGTAGTTATCAGCATTTTCGCGAGAACCTTTTTTATGAACAGGTATCACACGGGAAGATTTGAGGGTAGTAGGAAAGCATCCAGAGGAAAAGGATGAGTTGATGATATCAGCCAGGGGTAATGCAATGATGGGTGCAACAGCTTTCAAAACTGGCATAGGGATGTCATCCAGGCCTGTAGAAAATTTATTTCCAAAAGAGTTGATAGTTTTTATTATTTCTAACTGATTAGTGGGAAAAAGGAACATAGATTGATGGAAGTGCTTTTGAAAGTGGTTCGGTGTGTTTACTTTAGTGGGGAGTTTCGTGGCAATATTACAGAAGTGAGTGTTAAACAAGTCGGCAATTGCTTCTGGCTCTGAGACTCTAATGCCACCAAAGCTGATAGAGGGAGGATTTTTGATTTCTACAGTAGAGGCAGTGGTAAGATGTCTTATGACATTCCATGTAGTTTTAATAATATTGCTGGAATTTTTAATAGTTTGTTCAATTTTATGTTTCCTGGTGTTATTTATGAGTGTTCGGAATTTCTTATGGGCTAATTGATATGTTTTACGGAGATTAGGATCAGTGAATTTACTTTTAAGATGAAATTCCCGGATATTTTTAGATAGGGCAATGATTTCAGGTGAGATAATCTTAAAATTTCCATTAGCCACACCTAGTTTAACTTTTTTGTGGGGAAAAGAAGCATTGAAATACACGATAAAAACATTGATAAAAGCACTAAATTTGGCATCACAGTTGGCAGCAGAGACAACATCCTCCCAAGATTCCTGCTCCAGTGAGGTAGCAAATTCCATCATGGAGTTCTTACAGAAAATTCTCTTAGTGACCAAGGGATTGGGAGGTTTGGAGATGAAAGTGTCAAAATCAACATGCACACAGAGGCCAAAGTGGTTAGACAGGCCAGTATTTACAGTTTCACACTTAAGCTTAGAGGCTGGGATGTTCGTGATAAAATAATCAAGGAGGGACTGACAATTCGCAGTAACTCTAGTAGGATCAGAATTTACAACCTGAAGCCCAAAGGAGGAAAGCAAATTCATGAGGTCACTCTTCATGATAGAATCTTTTAGAAAATCAACATTTAAATCACCAAATATTACTATACCATTCATACTTCTGCCCAGTAGAGACACAAGAACATCATTTATAGTATTCAAAAAGATGCTAAAATTACCACCAGGAGGCCGATAAATGGATAGGATTGCAAAGGTTTGGTTTCTCACTTTAAGCAAAGCACCAGAGCACTCACAAGTTGATTCCACTAAACAATCCAAGTTCAGGCAAACCATATTAATCTTTGGTTGACAATACAAAGAGACACCACCACATTTGTGCAATTGCTTACAGTAAGAGGAGATTAGATTAAGACCTTCAATAGCACAGGAAGATATTTCATCCTGGCGTAACCGTTGTTCAGCTAGTGCCAAAACATCAATCCCCAGTTCATTCGTCAGTAATTCTAGTTCAAGGTATTTATTCCTAATACACTGAATGTTGACGAAAAAAAACTTCAAGGTTACATTATTCTCCCTACATTCATTGTTACCATGGTGACGACACTTGTTTACGTTCGAGACTCCTAGTCAGGAGCTGTATGGTGTAGCAGTCAAGCCCTCAGAGGAATCAGTTTGATTGCTATTGACACCATTACTGGGTAAAGATTCAACACTCGTGGCACTTAAATCAGATGAAGATTTGGAGATAACCGAGGGCACCTCAGGCTGGTGGCTCGCTAGTGACTTTTTGGGGGGAAAGTACTTGCCAATAGAAACGTCGTCCGGCCATGTTTCACTCTTGAGGAGGACATCCAGTAGACTCATGGGAGCGGTAACCACGAAAGAATTATACATTCTGCCGCAATTTAGAATGGAACACCCGAAATCACTTGGGGGATCACTAGAGGGAAACTTTCTTCTCAGGTAGTTCACTATTACCTCCGGTGTAGTTGATTTTTTCACTCGCCCGACGTATAGATTTACGCGTCGGGGCACTCCGGCGAAGGAACACTCCTCACTGACCACTTTATTAGATCCAAAGATTACCTTTATTACCAAAGTTACCCTTTCTTTTGGATTTACGCTTATGCGTAATTTTAGTAAAGCCGTCGGCGTCGGTTACGCTAACAGCCTCCTTGGCGGCAGGAACACCCGGACGGTTCTCATTCACTGACAAATCTATCCTGCCACTGAACTTAGCAGTCGGGGTATCAGGAGATTCATTTATCCGAGGCGGATTTAGAGGTGGTGAATCAGGTTTAGACATTGGCACGCCATTATGTTTAGATGAATTCACGAGTTGTTTCTGTAGCGTCACTTCACTAATTGATTTTTCAACTTGTTGCATGGTGACCATCGACTTTTCCACCTCAGGAACGGGATTCTCCGAAATAGCTTCCGCAAAACTAACTTTTTTGGGGATAGTCGGCTTCTTATGGGCCGCGAAATCAAGCTTCAGAGCTGTTAACTCCGATTTCAATTCTTCTATGTCGGACGCCATGTTGGAAAGCCGATGCTTCCGATAACGGCAAGAAAAACACTTCCAACTAATAAAATTGAAGTCGCTTAGTATGCGCAAACATATTTCATTCAAGCCTGAACATTTATGGTGATAAATATCATCACAAACGTCACACGAAATCACTTTATCCGCGATCTCAAGACTTAAATTGCACGACGTGCAACTGTGCAAATCCATCACCGCCGCCATCTTGATGCGGTGTCCATATTAACATATTAGTGTGGCCCACTTGAGTTGGAAGGACTCGCAGGGAAGAAGTGGTGATCAATACAATTATCAATATTATACAACATCAATATAAATGTAATATAGATCAATATTATACAACAAGTGATACAATAAAGCACGACGTGGAACACCGGAGAAGTTAAAGTTGTCTGACTGCTTGCTACAGCCAAACACACCGTTTCTTTTAATTTTCTTTTTCTTTTCACGACTCCTATAACGCACTGTCTTGAAGCCATCATTATCCACATCAGCACTTTTTCCGTTCTTATAGGAAAGAGAACTTTCAAGGTTTACGACTTCATCAGGCGATGAAGTAACACTTTTCATGATTGCACGAGTACTTACGACTTGGGCTTCGTCAGGCGATGGTGCAGCAGTTTTCATATTCGCGTGAGAACTAACACCTTCAGCTTCATCAGGAGATGATGCAACACTTTTTATAGTCGCGCAAGAAGATGTCATTTCAGCAAATGATACACTTTTTTTTGACTTCGTGTTGTTAGCGACGTAATTCACCTTGAAATTCACTATCTCAGCTTTGAGAAGTTCTATATCGTGAGCCATATTGGTGATTGAGCATTTGTTTATACGACAAAGAGAACACTTCCAAAATAGATAATCGGCTTCACATAAAGCTTTCAAATGAATTTCACTCATTCCAGAGCACTTCAAGTGAGTTACTGTCGTACAAAATCCACAGGAAATAAATTTTTCGCTGGGGGGGAGAGATTTTAGGAAGGAGCTACAGCTCGGCGATGTATTTAGTGCCGCCATATTGGAGTGACCATTGTAGTAGTGACCTTGTAGTAGTGTGGGGTTGGATAACAGGGGCAGTTGGAACTGGCAGTTCAATGAAAAAGTTATCAAGCGTATTAGCCAACTGCTTTAGAACTAGAGTGCCTGAATCATTTTCCACAAGAGTCAAGATTTTACTTTTCTTGACATTTACAGCTTTGTTAATTAGATTCCATGCTTCCTTGGTTTTATTAGTAGCATTAAGAATGAGGGAATCATTGAATATTTTTTCTTATAGCTGATAACATTTCTATAGGCTCTTTTGAGGTTACAGTATTGTTTAATTTGATCAGCATCCCTGTGGCATTTATTTGCATCATACAGTCTTTTAACTTCCCTGGGCATACTGATGATTTCAGGAGAAATTCAATGCTTTGGCTGTTTTCTTTTGGTCTTTACTGCGACAACAGGGAAGGTGCATTCAAAAAGAAAACAAAACTTTTCATAAAAGAGGTTAAAGCTCTCTTTAAATGTGGCTGCAGAATAATTTTTAGTCCAATCTTCAAGGAGCAACAAAGATATAAACAATTGAGAATTAGATTTAATAAAGATTCTAGTTTCATGAAAAGTAGAGTCTGCTTTAGGCAGATGTTGAATGGTATATGGAAGAACAAACGAAAAGTCGTAACTATAACTTAACGTTTATTTGCAGCAGCCAAGACAATGTGGTAGACAGAGAAAATAAACTGCGCGTCTGTGCGTCTGTGCCAGCTGAACTCATAGTCGTAACTGTTCGTGACCGCATGGCACATCAGCTGACGCGACGACAATTGATACTTGACAATCGATACAAATAATGGATACATACAAATTATTACAAATACTAAGGAAAATAACCAACTATAATTAATAACATTTTCAACACTCCCACTATTTGTAATAACTTTGCCATAAGAGCAACACAGAGAAAATAAACATCTTAACTAACTCATACTGTTTTAAGTAACAGAAACAATATTCAGCAATGTTCTAAATTTAACAAATTTGTCCTTAGATAAAGGTTTAGTAAAAATATCTGCAATCTGATTCTCACTCTGCACATATTGAACATTGACTACTTTACTTTCGTATTGCTCACGAATGAAATGATACCTTATGTCAACATGCTTTGTTCGCTTGTGGAACTCTGGATTTTTGACAAGCCTAATCGCACTTTGGTTGTCCACATTAAGAGGGGTTGGACTCACACATTTATAACCAATATCACTTAACAGTTTCTTTAGCCACACAATTTCCTTGCAGGCCATACATGCGGATACATATTCGGCTTCTGTGGTACTCAGCGTCACCATCCTCTGACGTTGAGAGACCCAAGTGATTGGACCACCTGACAACAAACACACAAATCCAGTCATTGACCTGCGAGTGTCAGGATCTCCCGCAAAATCTGAATCACTGTAACATATCAATTCTCCACTTGAACTAGCACTATTGTACAATATACCATAATTAACTGTCCCTTTAACATATTTGAAAATTCATTTCACAGCATTGACATGGCTTTCATCATAATTATTCAAGTACCTACTCACACAATTAACAGAAAAAGAGATATCTGGTCTACACACAATAGGTAGGAACAAAAGTGAACCCACAGCTTGGCGATATGGAAATGTTATAAGGCCACTATTATCGCTTGTCTTACTCAACCTTACACTGGGATCAGCAGGAACAGTCACTGGATTTGAATCAAACAGCTGAAATTGCCTGAGGATTTTCTCAGCATAAGTTGTCTGATGAACATAGACAGTACCTGCCGCTCGATCTCTTACAATTTCCATGCCACAAAAGTTCCGAGCCTTTGAAACTTTTATTTCAAACTCTTTACCCAGAGCTTACAAAATACCGTACATTTACTTAGGAATTTAACAAATGTTTGGCTCCAGGTTCTAGGAGACTGTTTCAAACCATATAAAGATTTATTCAACTTACATACCAGTTCACCATTACCATTACATTTCACCTCAATACCTTCTGGAATTTCCATGTACACCTCTTCCTTCAGTTCCCCATACAGGAAGGCGGTTTTAACATCAAAATGGACCATCTCCAGATCTTCTTCAGCTGCAACTGCCAAAAGAGTTCTCAAAGAGTCATACCTCACGACTGGTGAAAATGTCTCTCCATAATCAAGTCCTGGTCGTTGACTAAATCCTCTTGCACACAATCTTGCCTTGTAACGTGTGCCACTTTCAGAGTTTTGAGTCTTAAAAACCCACTTTGAGTCTATCACTTCCTTGTCATTTCTCGTAACAATAGTCCAGGTGTCATTAGCCTGATGAGCTGATAGTTCTTCTTGTATAGCTTCACTCCATTTCTCCTTTTCAGGTCCTGTAATAGCTTCCCTATAGTTGATCGGCTCAGCACACTCAGCAAAACTTACATCGAAGTCATCATATCGCTGAGGTCTTCTCAGTTGTTCTCTATCTCTTAAACAACGTTGAGTTACTTCTTCTCCTTGTAGTTGCGGGGTTTCTTGATAGTCTTCACCTGTTTCCCCTTCAGCTTCTTCATTTCCTTCTTCTCTAAGCAACTGGAAGTGGAATTCTTGCTTGCTATGCTGCATTTTCTTGTCTGCTTCATTATTTTCATTGAACTTGACATCTTTCGACTCCACTATCCTTCTCCTTTCTGGATTATACAGACGATAGTTCTTAGTTTTACTTTGGTAACAAACCATTACCATTTTCTTTGCCTTTTGGTCCAGTTTCTTTCTAAACATATCAGGAATATGAACATAAGCATCTGCTCCAAAGGTTTTCAGATGAGATAATTCGGGCTTCTTTCCATTCCAAGCTTCATAAGGTGTGATACCGTCCTTGTTTATTGAAGTCAGATTCTTTAAGTAGACGGCTGTATTTACAGCTTCAGCCCATAGGAATTGTGGAAGATTTCTAGCTATCAACATTGATCTAGAACTCTCCATAATTGTGCGGTTGTCTCGTTCTATGCGACCATTTTTCTGAGGAGTAAATGGTGCAGAAGTCTCCAGGATAATTCCATTACTCACCAAGTAAGTCTTCATATTTTCGTTCAGGAACTCAGTGCCACGGTCGACTCTCAATACTCGGATGGATCGTCCTCGTTGATTTTTCATGACAGCGTCGAATTCCTTAAAACATTCAAAGACATCAGATTTATGTTTCAAGAAATAAACATACCTGAAATCTTAGGCTTCGTCCTTCATCAAAAGGAAATACTTCGCTCCACCTAGGGATTCAATGTGCATGGGGCCACATACGTCAGCATGTGTGATATCAAAATTTTGACATTTCCTGCCTCCATGTACACTTTTGTACGTGTTGCGATGAGATTTCCCTAGCTGGCAAGCCTCACAAAAGAATTTGTCACCTCCTGCCTGGTTAAGCCCCTCGATAATTCCTAAACTAGACAACTGAATCATCGCACCAGAATTTAAATGTCCTAATTGTTCATGCCACACTCTGAAGCTGTCTTTTGACGCGAGATTGGCCTGACAATTAGTAGTTACTACAAGTAACATTCTGTATATTTCGTTTTCCTGTTTCACACCTGTAGCTAACACCTTGCCATCTTTACACACCAATACGTCATTTCCTACAAACTTAACCTCAAAACCTCTTGAAGTGCATACTCCGACTGAAAAGAGATTTTTTCGAAGTTGAGGCACATACAAAACATTTTCAATCCTCCCGGGCTCCCACTTATTGTTCGCGTATTTGCGGATTACAACAGTTCCAACTCCTACCGCTGTACACTTAGTGTTGTCTCCTAAAGTTACAGAGATATTTCCGCACTCTACTAAATCGCAAAACCACTCACGTCTACAGCAAATATGCCTTGACGCACCACTGTCCATGAGCCAGGTCTCTTTTACTTCTCTCAGAGAGATGAAATCTTTAACATCTTTTGCCTCATCTACCTTTTTATTACGATCACAAGTAGTGTATTTGTCGGTAGCAACAAACGCACTCACTGAATGTTCATTCCCCGAATCTGTCTCTAACTTCTTTTTCTCAGTTTTCTTATTCTTTCTGCAACTTCGGGCAATGTGGCCAGGTTTACCACAAATGAAACAAACAATTTTGGATTTCCACTTATTCCCAACTTGTTTCCCGACTGCCCTTTTTGTATTTCTACTTATTGACATAGCTGCTAAAGCACTCGCAGACTCCTCTATTTCCGTAATTCTTGCTTCCTCGGTGATCAGCCTCTCCTGTAGTCTCGTTACGGTCTGGTCAGCAGCTGCGACGTTGTCCCACGCTGTAACTAGTGAATGAAACTTAGCGGGAAGGCTTCCCAGAATCTTTGCCATGAGAGCAAGATCAGATACCTTCTCTCCTACGTCCTTTAGTTGCACCACAATATTTTGTAACTTCGCAATATGCTTTACAACTGAATCACTCGGCCCCATCGTGTATTCGTGAAACCGCTTCATGATAAGTAGCTTGTTCGCTTCCGATTTTTGCTCATGCACGAGACAGAGTTTGTCCCACATTTCAGACGCCGTTGTGCACGTAAGCAAATATTCTAACTGTGAGTACTCAACTGAGGATGCTATAATGCACATTGCTTTTGCATTGTCCTTTACCCACTGTTTCCCGGCAGCATCTTGGAGATTTGCTGGCTGACGACTCGTTCCCAGCACCACGTCTATTAACCCTCCAGCAACGAATACTGTCTTTATTTGGAATTTCCACAATTGGAAATTGTTGCCATCGAACTTGGCAATACTCTTCGTCAAACTCTCCGCTTCTGCCATGACGGAATACTCGCGACCACGTTTTTACTTACGTTCGCACTTCACTTGTCACGTCTAACTTTTATATAATTATATAAATGTTGCTGCCAATGTTAAACCTGGGCCCATAACCTGTTGAATGGTATATGGAAGAACAAACGAAAAGTCGTAACTATAACTTAACGTTTATTTGCAGCAGCCAAGACAATGTGGTAGACAGAGAAAATAAACTGCGCGTCTGTGCCAGCTGAACTCAAAGTCGTAACTGTTCGTGACCGCATGGCACATCAGCTGACGCGACGACAATCGATACTTGACAATCGATACAAATAATCGGTACATACAAATTATTACAAATACTAAGGAAAATAACCAACTATAATTAATAACATTTTCAACAGCAGATATGCTGTGTTGCCAAAAGTCACTTCACTGCACAATGATCAGATAATAAAGGATTGAAGACTGAGACAGAAGCATTCTGGTCACTAAAATTTGTGAAGATATTATCAATGAGCGTTGCGGAATTGCTGGTAATTCTAGTTTGAGTTTTAACCAAAGGGATAACATTATGTGAGCTAAGCTTGTTTTGGTTAGGACCATTTACCAAAAGATCAACATTGAAGTCACCAGCCATAATTACAATATTTCTGGGGGAACGATTAAAAAGAGAAAAAAGAATATAATCCAGTTAGTCACAGAAGGAATCAAAACAATCTAGCGGAGATCGATACAGAACAATGACATGAAAAAAATGCTCAGCATATTTGAATCTGATACCAGCAGATTCGAAAATGAGATCCTCATTCACACTCATAAAGTCAAACGAAAATTTTTCCAGTTTTATGCCTTCCTTAACAAAAATAGCTACTCCACCATTCTTGTGGGTTGAGCGACAGTAGACACTAACACATTCATATCCAGCGATGGATACACTCACACTAGAATGTAGCCAATGCTCACAAAGACATAGAATATCGATATCCTCTTCATGTAACAGCACTTCCAATGCAGGTATTTTGTTGCCAATGCACTGAATGTTAATTAATAATACGCGAATTCCACTAACAGTTTCTTCTTTGTCTAGCTGCTAAGAGCATAGTCAAGAGATGACATCCTCTTTTTTCGGCTTAGGGTTGCCAGTAGTAGCATGGGTCTTCATCCGATTTGTCACAGTAAGATTTGGATTGATGGTCGATGTGCTGTCCGTCTTCATCAATACAGGTTCGGACGTATCAACCGTATCAACGCTAGCACAGGTTTAGTACCTGTGCTAGCGTAGGCTGTTGTCCTTAGCCGTAGACACATTCGTTTCCCTGGTGTAACAAGGGAAAAAGAATGGCCTCACTGCCACATCGTCAGGCCAAAAAGATTCACTCAATAGTTTTTCTTCATAGGACTCTGAAATGGACACCCTGAAGGATGCATTTCTTTAGCTTGAAGTTTCATTACTTCAAAATCAACACTCACGCAATTCTTCAAGAAGGTACGTATATCCTCCTCTGATGTGGACTTCGGCTGGATTTTCCAAACGTATGACACTTTTTAGCTGTGCCTTTAAAGGAGCAACTAAGATTTTTCGCATTGCCGTAGACGATCTTCCGTTGCTTTGGGCGAGATCGTCTAACTTCTCGAAAGCCATTGTCCACATTCTCGTCACTGGTGAACACAAGTGGATCACTCGCCATTACTTCATCACATTTATCTTTGTTTACTACCGGCACATTAATGGGCTTAACAGCGGACACCTGCATAACTTTCTCCACAAAGGTGACAGATTTCGCTTTGTGGTTAGATTGATGCAAAGGTTTCTTCAAATTAGGTTCAGTCACTACGTTACGTCCAGGAATCTTTAACTTCAAAACTTCAGATTTTAAGGTTTCTATGTGCTTCATAGGGTGCTGATATAGACTGACCATAATCCTGTGCTAATGATAAGCAAATGTCGCATAAAAAGGAAGCAAGTTATTCCAAGAAACAACAAATGGAATTTCATGAAAATCAGAGATAACAGTGAAACTCATGAGTTATTTAGGGAATTGACAAATAGAGTAAATGAGAAATGCAGAAATGCAAACAGTGTGCAAGAAAAATGGAGTTTATTTAAGGAGGAAGTCTTAAAAGCTTCAAAAAAATGTGTTGGAAAAAGAAAAAAGATTCCATACAAACCTTGGATAGCAAATGACATTCTCTCAATGATAATGGAAAAAGGTGAAAAATTTAGAAGACCAAACTTAGTACAGAAAATACAGAAACAAAATAAACAGAGATGCCAAAAAAGGAAGAGAAAGTTGGTTGGAAAACAAACAAATGTAAAGCAATTAATAAGAATATGGCTAAGGGAAATTTAGAAAAAGCATACGCAGGCATAAGATCAGAGGTCAGCAGAAAAACAAAGACCCTATCAGTTATGAGAAATAAAGACGGAAAAGTGATAAAAGATGAATTAGGAATTATCAAGCAGTGGTAGGAATACATTGAAGAGCTCTATAGGGGATAAGAGTTGGATGAAAAAATCTTAGAAAACGAAGAAAGCATAAAAGAGGATTTGATTGGACCACCATTACTAAGAGAAGAATTTGACAGGGCAATAAAATTGCTGAAGGATCATAAAGCTCAAGGAGCAGATGAAATTCCGGGAGAAATTTTAAAATCTGTTGGTAGAAAGGCAAAAGATTTTCTTTTCGAAATGATCTGTGAAATATACAATAAAGGAATAGTGCCAGAGGACCTTAACCCATTGACTTACCATTTTTCTTGCAAGCTACTCTCTCAGAAATACCATTTATTTTGATAAAATGTTCTATTGATAAATATGCTATAAATTGTAAAGTTTATTATATATTTTATTGAAATTTTTTATACATATAGGTTTATATTTTGTCAATTACAATTTGTGGTGATAGTCCCCAGTTTTTATTTATTGAACAGTATTATTAACATTTATAAAATATTGCAAAATTATAAACAAATTTTTTGTGATCATATTTTTGAAACATTTTAATATATTTTTTCGTATTATTATTTTAATCTATATCTTCTTTCATTCTTGAAAGTTTCATTGAAATTCATCGATGGATTCTGGAGATATGTTCTAATGTATCTGGAGATATGTTCTAATGTATCTGGAGAAATTTTTGAAAAAAAAAGTTTTACTGTTCTATTTTACAGCAGCGATTCCATTGCTATAAACTATTTTTGCCTGCCCTTTCTTCAACTGTATATTTTTGAATTCTGCCGGCATATTCCTTCGATTTATTCTGAATGTGCCTAAGGCATTAGTTTTTTATCAATCAACTTGAGAAATAGACCAAGTTATGTGTACCAATTATCTAACGCCACAGTGTAACCCTTGCGAAAGTAGGGATGCAAAAGTTCTAATACTATTGCTGCACTAGGAGTATCCTTTGCTCCGGATGGTTTTTTTCCAGTGTAAATAGTAAATTGTAGGCAGGAGCCTGATGAGCTTTCACATATCTTGTAAAACTTGATTCCAAATCGGGTGCGCTTACTTGGGTTATACTGGACATAGCAGAGTCTACCACTAAATTTCATCAGGCCTCATCCACGGCAAGATTTCTCTCCGGAATATACATGGCTGTAAATTTTTTATTTACATAGTCGATCACTGGAGATATCTTTATCAGCCGATCATTTCCATTCAGTTTGAATTATCTACAAATGTAAGAATTTGCATAACAACAAAAAACGTTTATATGGCATAACTCTGCCGAAAAAGGTGTTTCTGTCATGTTGCGCGGACTCAAGTATTTTTGAAGCTTATTCTTTTTCACTTGTGCCATTAGCACACACAATGAGATATAGGCCTGAATCTCATCTATAGTTGTTTCAAACCATCCTTTCGTAATATCTCTTTTTCTATTTTTGTCTGAGTTCATAAAGGCATCTGCGTACTTGTAGGTTTCAGTTGCGTTGAGTTCCCAAAAATCACCTTCTAGAAACTGGAAGAAAAAGTCTCTTTCACTAGGATTGTTCTCACGCTCCTATGAATTCTTGCATTTATGCCAGGTTTACCAGAGAATGTAAATTCTTTCGCACACTGGTTGTTTTTACACCAATGCCAATTGTTTTCTACCTTAGCCTTTTTTCGATCTGCCGGACAAATACTGCCTTCATTTTCGCTGGAAAATTCTGCACTGTCTTCACCACTCACAGATTCTGAATATTCAGAATTATCGGTGTCACTTTCTTCACTGTTATCACTAACACTGATGTCACTATCAAAAAGAAACTTTTCTAAATCATCGTCCGTAAAAATCTTGCCCCTTTTGCTGGCCATTGCTTCGGGGGAGCGCGAGTACACACGGCCTTGAGCGTGAGCGTCTGTGGTTATGGCGGTAGGAATACTGGCTGCGAACTGGCGGCTGGTGCCGAAATGCTGGCTTATCAGAAGCCCACGACTTCATTCAGTAATTCTATCTTCTTTGTTGATGTAGCAGTGAATAGGAAAAGATGAAAGGCTACTTTTGTTTGACAGCAGAAAAGATTTTATTATCTTTTGCATAGTAGCAAGTTCACTGAAGACGAAGATATTAGGTATCTTTCGATTACGTTCAGCAGATGGCACTCATCAAGTATACAAAGTGAAATATTGCTTCCTTTATCTTATGTTGGCTATGAATAGGTGCATCAACAATACTTTATCAAATAGAAGGAAGATGGGAGAGAAAGGAGACAAAGAAAGTCAGTGCTGATGGCGCATTGAGTTCACGATAAACGAAGACGGCGCGATGAAAATGCTTTGAAACCATTGAGTATATGCATGAATAAAATATGAACTGCGATATAATGACAGCATCGGAATATATATTAGAACAACATAAAAGCAACTAAGAACATAAACTATGAATCTATCTGAAATATATGCTCCAAAAAAAGAAGGCTGAAAAAAAATATATGAGACTGGCGAATCGCCGTCTTTGTAAGAAAGGGCCAATTTTGAGCGGACGGCGAATCGCCGTCTTTGTAAGCCAATTGGTTAAGAAAATACGCATGATATCTATCCCTAAGAAGAGCTTAGCACAAAAATGTGAGGTTTATAGGAACCTAAGCCTGGTTTCTCATGCTTCAAAGATAATTACTAGAATAATGTATCACCGAATTGAAAATAAAATTGAAGAAAATCTTCAAGATGTCCAGTTTGGTTTCCGAAGGAGCTGGGGCACAAGAGAAGCCATTTGAGCCTTAAGTCTAATTGTGGAAAAGATATTAAGACTATAAAAAGGTTGTCATAGCCTTTATTGACATTGAAAAAGCCTTTGATTACATAACTTGGAACACCATGTTTAAAGTCTTTAAAGAAGCCAAAATAGACTACCAAGATAGGAGGATAATTCTCCAACTTTATCAAAACCAGGAAGATATCCTAAGTGTAGATGGAATATAAGCAAAGATCTCTCAAGGTGTTAGGCAGGGATGCAGTCTATCCCCAATACTGTTCAATCTGTACATGAAACAGGCAATGAAGGTATTTACAGATCCCCGCACGGGGGGAAGAGGGTGATCTCTTCCTTTGGGGAGCTGTGCCCCCACGGACCCGAGCCCACCGGGGAGGCAACCTTGTTAAAAAACCCATAGTACGATTGAGCAGTGCAGGTTTGGTTTCAAATCTTCATTTTCTTCTTCCATTGCATCATCATCTTCCTATCTTGTACATTTGTTGTTCCACTCATGTCTCCTTATTGCTCCTCAGTTTGTCTTGTTGAGTATCCCAGCTTGTTGCCAGAGATTAAAGCTGAAATTGCTTGTGAAAGAAAAAGACTGGCAATTTTCCACAAGAATAAAGTTTTACTCGACTGGTTTCGGTGTACAACACCATCATCAGGTGAAAATTATATCTCAGACATCCGTATGTATACAAAATTGCAATGAGGGGAGGAAAAGGTTGAGAGGGGGTGGGGTTGGAGAGAACAAGGATTGGGAACAAGAAAGGAGTTTATGAATTGGAAAAATTGTTGCAATTGTTTTTCACTTCCTGTCCAACAACACAAAACATTCTCTTCATATCTAACCAGTAGAGTACATTTTTGGAAAATTTTTGGTCACTGAGGATCTTGTGCTCTAACGCATCCATAAATATTTCAGCGAGGAGTGGGGATAGGGGTGATCCCATAACCAATCCATCCTTTTGTTTATAAAAGATCCCACGGAATAAAAAGTAGTTTTGATCGACACAAATCTTTAGGAGTGAACTTAATTCGTTGATGAGATGTTGGTTGACATCAGCGTTGGTTAGGATGTTATCAGCGTACCCCAATGCTTCTTGGACCAGGATGGAGGTGAAAAGATTACACACATCGAAAGACACCAGTTTAGCGTTGGGGGGCAAGGTAATGGGCAGAAGGCGTTCAGATAGAGAGATTGAGTTGGTTATAGTAAATTTTGGGTTGAAACCTGAGAGCTGACGATATATCACATTTAGTTTATAGGCTAGTTTTTGCACTGGTGCGCTGACACATGCCACAACTGGTCTGATGGGAACATCTTCTTTGTGAAGTATTGGTAAGCCATAAAGCCTGGGGGGTGTTGGATTCATGGTTGTTAAGAAAAACTTTTCTCTATTATTAAAAAGATGAGTGCAAGCAGAGATGGCTTCTTTGACCCGTTTTTGGTACATGGGGGTGGGGTCTTTGCGGAGTATTTCAAATTCGTTGGTGGATAGGAAACTATGGCACTTACTGAAGTAATCGTCTTCTTCCATGATTACGGTGCAGTTTCCTTTGTCAGCTCTGCTGAAAATGAGGTGCTTTTCTTCCTTAAGTTCTCGAAGTGACTTCAAAATGGTGGTCTCATGTTGTGGCCGTGGATGAATCGAAGATGGGTTCACCAAGTCTTGGGAAATGATTTCCGCTATCAACTGTTTAATACCTCTGGGTTGATTAGATAGGGCAACTTCGCAGTCCGTCGCCAGGTTCTTGTAGCATTTCGTGGTGGTAGGAAGGGTGGGGGCATATTTCAGTCCTTTGTAAAGAGCATCCACCAAAAAATCACTCTTGGAAAGATTAACTATTCTGTTGGTGAATTGGTGATCGCATGTTTGTTGTGGGTGGGGTATATCACTGTTGGAGGAGTCACTATAGGATCCGGTGAGGCGAAGCAGCTTATTGTTGAGCGCTACGTGTTTTTTGGAGGCAATGTCACCTGCCGTGAAAGACACTCTTTCTACCAGAACCGTGAATTCACAGGGATGGAGTTTGTCCACGAGTTGTACGTGGAGAAGATGAAGTAGTGACTCATAGAATCACATTTGTTGTACCACAGCTTCAGTTCTGTACGGATCCACACTTTTTTGGCGACGGCGACTGCTTGTTGGGCTGCGGGTGAAGATGAACTTGTCTTGATGGATACGTACTTGGGTGTCACTCCGTATTCTAGGCACTTACTACTGAAATAAATATTAAGGGAAGCAATTCGATACTTGATAGATAATTTAAGACATAACTTTGCCTGGATTGCCATGCTCGAATTACGAATAAAATTTGTATTTTCAGGCTTGATTTGGTGGAATAACATCATGAAAGAAAAAGACTGGCAATTTTCTACAAGAATAAAATTTTACCCGACCGGTTACGGTGTACAACGCCATCATCAGGTGAAAATTATATCTCAGACATCCGTATATATACAAAATTGCAATGAGGGAAGGAAAAGGTTGAGAGGGGGTGGGGTTGGAGAGAACAAGGATTGGGAATTGAGAGGAGGGTGAAAGGTGGGGGGGGGGTTACAGATAAAGCCACCCACAACTGGCCTCTCTCGGATGAGGGCCCTAGTACATTTGGGTGTGGCAATGAAGCACCATCTGATAAGGGAGCTCGTATGCAGTGGACGGAAGCCCTAAGGGGCGACCTTCTAACATGCTATGCTGCCAGCGAGCCTGATCGCAGGGGGTATATGGCGAGGATGCACTCTTTGTGGTGTGAGATGCATCCAGAATACGACCATCTATCGCAGCAGAATCTGAGTAATTATGCCAACCACCTGCGAAAAAAGGAAACTCCACACCAACCGCCAGTTCAGAGGGATACACCACTCTCCCCGACACAGGCAGCCTCTCCACCACCTGAGGCTAGAACGGCACTCATGCCGCAGTCTCTGCCAAATGGGGAGGAAGCTGGTCAGGCCATCTCTGAACTACAAACGTGGTTGTTAAGCACCATTAGCGTGATGAAGAACAACCTAGGCAGAGAGACATCCACCGAAAGAACTCTCTGCGGGGTAACTACCTGCCCCAGTTGAATGGTCTTATCAACGAAATACTAACAGAAACGTCGGACCTTTGGACGGTAAATTGCATGGTCTATGCTGCTGCCAAAATTATGGCTCACTCCCAAAAGAACACCTCTTGGGAGGACAAAGCAGCAAAGAGGCAGGAACAGTTGGAGGCCAAGATCACGCAGGCAAGACAACAGGCGTCAAGAATCCAGTGTGTGATGGAGTACATCTTATCTGTAGATGGAGTACATCTATCGATAGAGTACGGGCACTCACCACGGCCCGGAAAAAACTCCTCAAGAGGAGTAGTTCCATGAGGGAAAATACCACCTTTCTCCTTCACCCATTCCGTCTCTTTCGACCACCTCTGCCTGTCGTTAAATCTCCACCACCCGTCCAAGAGGTTGAACATTTCTGGAAAGAAATCTACGAAACATCGAAGCCATTCAACGAAGACACTCCGGCCATAGGCCTCTTTAAAGAAGTTTGTGACCGCCACCTACAAGATGCGTATAGACCTCTTTCAGTCACCGAAAGTGACGTGAAAAAGGCCTTCTCTGGCAAGAAGAATTTCTTGGCTCCAGGAATGGATGCCGTGAATAACTTCTGGTGGAAGAAGTTTACTTCCACCCACCAACACCTTGCCAGAATTTTCACGGCCTTTCTAAATGGTAGAGAACCAATTCCACCTAGGCTGACTGAGGGACACACGGTTCTAATACCTAAGAAGGGAGACTTGTCCAATCCAAAGAACTACCACCCTATAACCTGCCTCAACACTGTATATAAGGCGTTCACCTCGATCTTGAGCGACCTTATCCTCCACCACGTCCAGCCTGTGTGGGAGGAGGTGTACGAGCAGAGGGGCTCAAAGCGGGGAATCGCGGGATGCAAAGACAACCTGCTCATTGATAGGTGCATATGCCAGAATGCCATCCGGCATAAGCGAAACCTATAAATGGCCTGGGTGGACTACAAGAAGGCTTTCGACACCACTTCACATGAGCTTTTGATCGCCATGCTGAAGTTGATGAAAGTCCACCCAGAGGTAGTGTCCTGCATCCAACGCCTGTTACCACTCTGGAAAACGCTCTTTGTCCTGACCTCAGGCAAGCGGTCAGTTTCCACAGAGTTGGTAACATACCATCGTGGCATTTTTCAAGGCGACAGCTTGAGCCCCTTACTGTTCTGTATTTCCCTCCTACCCCTGTCCTTTAGGCTGTGATGAAGTAGAGGATACATGTGCGGTGTTCCAGGTGACAGGAAGCATAATGCCACCTATTTGTTCTACATGGATGACCTGAAGCTCTATGCTTCTAATGTGAAAGACCTTTGCACTGCCCTGGACACTTTACTGGAATACAGTGAGGCCATAGGGATGGAATTCGGATTGGACAAGTGTGCATCCATCCATCTGGCGAGAGGAAGATTTTTGGAGATCAAGGAAGACGTGCAACTTGTTGACGGGAGCGTCATTCGTCACCTTGAGGACGATGACAGCTATGAATGCCTTGGCGTCCCCAATGCCGAATGCAGGAGGTTGCAGCAGTGAAGGAAAGGCTCACTGCCAAATACAGACAGACTCTCAAGAACATCTGGAGTTGTGAGCTGTCAGGCAAGAGCAAAGTTCTTGCCACGAACATGTTCGCGGTTCCTACACTGCTGTATACCTTCGGATGCATGAAGTGGAATGTCAACAAGTTGCAGAACCTTGATAGGGGAACGAGGAAGATGATGACCATCTATAGAAGTCTTCATCCAAAATCTTCCGTCGCCAGATTGCATCTCCCTCGCAATGTAGGTGGTAGAGGACTATTGAGTCTGGAGTGTCTCCACAACAGAGTTGTACTGGGTACAGCATGCCGAGTGTTGAATGGCAGGGACCCCCTCCTCAATCTCGTGAGAGAGCACGAGAGTGCGGGAGCAGGGGCGTTTCTCTTCCAGGCGGCAAAGAGGGCAGCGGACGAAACCGGTCTCGACTTCGACCCGTCTTCCGACGGAAGCGACAATGACACAACCATCTCGTCATTGAAGGCAGACGTCCTCAAGCTCGAAATAAAAAAAGCCGGGCAGAAGGCCTTACTGAAGGTGCATACCGATAAGCCCATGCATGTAGGTTTCTATTGAAACATCGAAAAGCATGGGCTATCTAAGGAGCTAACGTTTGCCTTCCTACGCTCCGCCAGTCTGAAGTCTGAGACCGAGGGTTTTGTCCTTCGTGCCAGGATGGTGTCATAAACACTTGTGTACTGCCGCATTATATTCAAGGTGGAGGTTGCTGACATGAGATGTATGGCGTGCCTAGCCCAGCCGGAGACTTTGAGTCACCTTCTCTCCAGCTGTAGCTATTACGCCAAGTCAGCATATTTAGCTCGGCACAACAAGGCCCTATGGGTGTTACACTTTCACCTTCGACACCAATATGGCATCGATGAAACAATTGTGCTGCCCTATGCCCCTGCAGATATTGAGTCCGTTGTGGAGAACGATAAATGTACAATCTGGTGGAATTACTCCTTTTCCACCACCAGGCAGTTGGAGGCGACCAAGCCTGATATCGTTCTCCTCGACCACCTCACACGCTCCATGTTCGTGATCGAGTTTTCGGCTCCGGCTGAAACTAACATGGATGCGAAAGAGGTGGAAAAACGGATGAAATATCAAGACCTGCTTTTCGAACTTCGACAGATGTACCCCGGACACTCTGTGAAACCAGTGGTCCTTATCATAAGTTTGCTCGGTGGAGTCAAGGGCTCGCTTATAAATAACATCAAGTGCATTCTGTCCTGCGTGGAACAGGCAGAATCACTAGTTGCTCACATGCAGAAGGCCGTCATCCTGTGGCCACTCTGTCTACTGGGGACGCATGACCCGACCGCAGCGTAGCCACACATCCGATGGGCGTCGGTTGTGGCTGCGATCACTGCACAACCCCTCTCGAGTGTCATTATGACAGCAATGAAACCTGATGCTTGCCGGGGACTCGGAGGGGCATGTTACAACTGTAATGTAAAATAATAATAATAAATTTATTAATCCAGCGATCATTTTAAACATGATATAGGACAAGTCAAGACAAAAAATATAAAGAATACATAAGCAAAAAAAATCAATCATTAATGAATTCACTGACACTAGTACATTTTGTCCAGTAGAAGATGTTTAATCCTCTTCTTAAAAATTAAGCCATTTCCAATGCATTTTAGATTATCTGGTAAGGCGTTGAAAAGTCTGTGATCCATAGAATTTTGGGCAGAAAGGGTTCCCAACCTGAAAGTACTAAAAAGAATTGGGGAGGGACAAACACTGCTAAACTCAATATGTAAAAGAAGAAACATAATGATTGGACACCTACTACGCCACTCCGAGTGGATGACAACCTTAATAGAAGGAGTGTTTGAGGGCCGTGCTGGAAGAGGTAGACCAAGAAAAGAATACCTGGAGGAGATCTTAGCTGGAAGAAGATACATAGATGTAAAGAGACTTGCTATGGAAAGAAGAAATTTGGATGCCCACCAACCTTATGGTTGAGGAGAAGAAGAAGAAGTAGTTGAGAATGCACCTTGGGTTTGCTTCTGAAAGTGTTGATAATGTTCCAGATTTTTTTATATATCTTGTCAGCACTGATGATTCTTTGCTCATTATAACAGTATTTCACTCTATGCATGGCAGTATTTATTTTTCCTCACTGTTCAATCAGCCTTAGTATATTAGTGTCCTATTATTAAATGGTGTATGGTGCTCCTTGGCCATGGTAATAAATGCATTTATTTTTTTTAAATTTTATTTTGAATGAAATTAAATTGAATTTTTCAAAGATTTAAATTGATTTGAAACGAAACTTTTGTTTTACTCATGGCTTGACTTTTCTGAATTATAAGTCAGACAAATTAAATTGGCTTACAGATTGAGTACAAATCCAAACATATCAGCTTATTAGTGAGGAAAAAGAAAATCAATGTGGTTATTATTGTTTCAGTTATATTATACATATGTTAAGAGAATATCTTCCATATGGGCAATCATACGTGATTGTACGAGCATATATTGCCTGATGTAGTGACCTGAAGATAAAGTATCCAGATTTTAATTGCTATAAAAATTTTTTATCAAAGCAGGTGAATGCTGGAGATTCAAATCAAGTGGATGCTGATTAATGTCAGTTCTGACATATTATCTCAAATATGTAATGCCATACATGGTCACAGACAGTGTGTCACATTTTTTTTCTTTTGCTTCTGTGGAATTCACTTTAATAATTGCTCTGCTGTATTTTATTTTGGTTTGTTTATTTATGCCTACACCATGATTTGTGGGAATAATATACTCTTTAACCCTTCCGCGCGGTTCGCCGTATGGCGTACGTCATCGGTAGTCTGGTCCCACTAGCGGTTCGCCATACGTGGTACGGCGGTTCCAAACTCTCTCAGTGTGTAGATCCCTTTCGTGTGGAGAAGTCCAGGAAGCACAATACAAATTTAGAAATGGAGTCTAAAAGGAATAAGTTATTTTTGAGCGAAGAAGAAATACAAGATATAGTTGAAAATGTGGGAGAAGAAGATGAAGTGCTTCTTGATTCAGGTAGTGAGTGTTCAAGTGAAGAAGAAGGTGATTACTCAGTGAATACCCTTCCCCAAATTTGTGATAGCGGAGTCGAAACTGACAGTGATACACCAAGTAGGGCACATGATCTTTCTTCCTCGTGGGTCTGGGATGATTTTGATGAATGCAACATTCCAAAAAAAATTCCTTTCACTGGGAAATGTGGTCCAACAGTACTTGTTGATAATATATTTGAGTCTTTCACAAATATTTTTTATAGAGAAATAATGGAAAAAATCGTTTTCGAGACGAATAGATACGCAGATAATTATTTGGAAAATAATCCACTATCCTCTCGGTCACGATTGAACAATTGGAAACCTGTTGATGTGGGAGAGGTATATGTGTATGTTGATGGGAATTATACAAAAACCGACTATTCGTTCATACTTTTCACGAAACCCACTTCTGGAAACAGAAATTTTCTCTAAAACTATGTCCCAGGAGAGATTCGAATGTATCTCAAAGTTTTTACATTTTGTTGATAATGATAATATCCGTCACTATAGTGATAACAAAAAACTTTTCAAAATTAAACCTATCATAGATTACTTGAAGAGTAAATTTGAAAAAATGTATGTACCAAAAGAAAATATTGCTGTTGATGAATCTCTTACTCTATGGAAGGGGTGTCTATCATTCAGGCAATATATTCCTTTGAAGTCGTCTAAATTTGGCATAAAAACCTTTGAGCTTTGCAAATCTGATACTGGCTACTTATGGAGTTTTATTGTTTACTCAGGAGCTGATTCAACTATTTCAATCACAGAAACTCCTGATGGACTCAAAACATCAGCAATAGTGATGAAGTTAGTACAACCCTTATTTGAGAAAGGCTATTCGTTATGGTTAGATAATTATTACAATTCACCTGATTTGGCAAAGTTTTTATTGGATCACGGTACAAATGTTGCTGGAACTTTATGATTATCTCGGAAAAACATCCCAAAAGAGGTGAAAATAGCAAAGTTAAAAAAAAAAGAACATATAGCGAAAGTTTGCGACGGAATAATGATAATGAAGTGGAAAGACAAAAATCCAGTTTCACTTATTTCAAGCTTCCATTGCAATAAATTTAGTGAAAAAGATGGAAAAACAAAACCAGTGTGTGTTTAAGAATACAACTCCGCAATGGGTGGTGTTGACCTAAAAGACCAAAAGCTTCAGCCGTATTTATTAGAATGAAAAAAGACTAAGAAATGGTATATAAAACTATTTAGAAGGTTATTGAATGTTTCCGTTCACAATGCATTAGTAATATTCAATAGTGGTCAAAAAAAGGTAGATAATCTAAACTTTCGTCTTCAGCTAATTTAGCAGCTCTTTGAAAAATACGGAGCTAGCTCAAATACATCGACCACTAGGAGGCCTCCCACAAATCCGTCACCACGCCGTTTAGTCGAGAGACATTTCATTGAAAAAATACCGCCCGCCGGGAAGAAGTCCCGGCCTCAGAGAAGATGCCAAGTGTGCTCCGCTAGAGGCAGAAGGAGGGAAACAGTGTACTGGTGCCCTGACTGCAATGCTGGCTTATGTTTAGAGGAGTGCTGCAAACTTTATCACACCAAAGTTAACTACACAGATATAAATAATTGTTTGCCAAGGTGCAGAAAATGAGATTTTTTAAAAATTTAAATACCGCGAGTAGTGCCTGGCTGTTTAAATGCGTTGACCGGCTGGAAGGGTTAATGATTCTCTCAGTCATTTCAATAGACTCCTTAACTTCTTTGGGTTTCACAATTACTTTTAGTACACATGGTGAATTAATATGCCTGTCATTATTGCGTAAGTCAGTCTGTTAAGACACTAAATCTGCAAAGGATGATATAAAGATTATGCTTTGAATTCTCAATCATGGTACAAATTCATTTATCAACTCAGCCGACATCTCCATTTTTTGCTCAAGACTCATTTTTATTGTTTTTAGCGAGTCTGACTTTGTTGCTTTAATTCATAATAATGTTCTTCAATATTGCATCACACTCTTTACAAAATCAATTCACTTCTTTTGCCCAGATCAATAAATTTCCTGATTTTTCCTGAATTTCCCTGATATTCACACATTTCAGCCAATGCTGATGTTAACAGAGAATGCAATGTATGCACTTATTGCTGTCTTTCACAAATATTTCCCAGACCGGGCATTGCCCAACATTCATGTTGTCCACCATGCTAGTCTCTTGAATTGTATTCCATTTCAAAGCATTTGATCGGTTCTCCCTCCATCAGTCCTCATACTGTGTGTTATTTTATACTTTCTCCACTCTAAGGTTCTTCCTGAGGAGTGCAAGGTGGAACACGGAGGACATGATCACCGGCCTCCTCACTTGCCGCAGCCAGGTGACGATCAAGCGCACCTCGCCAAAGCTAATCCGGAGGCAGCTGAGGAGCAGATGGGCCCTCTTGGCTGGTGGGCCTCTGGGCGCTGCAACTGGAGCCCATTGGCCGACCTAACTGGCACTCGTCCCGTTGTGGACAGATACACAATCTCCCGCTATGACCCTGTGGAGTGGAGGAAAAAGAACCATGAAGTACTCAATGACAGCTGTGAGAGACAGCACAGGGCCAAAATGTGAGCATTTTGCTACAATTTCATGTCTGCATCAACATGCATTCAAGTACCTATTGAGACATGAAATAACCTACTAACAATTGTTCCTTTCTTGCCTCGGCAATTTGCCAATGTCTTGTAGAATGTGGTGGTCTCATTCTTTCACTTTAGCTAATATGCACATTTTTCTTATGGATGTGTATTCTAGGTTTAAAGTTTAATTGAAAATTTTTACTTTTTTTTTCTTTTTTTTCGTTTATTGGCCCCGTTGGTTTGTATACAAACATAAGGCAAGTCAAACAATTATATCAATACAAAATTTACAAGTTAATATAAAACATCATGTCATACAATTACAGAAGTAGTCACAAGAACATAATAAAAACATGGAACTGAAAAAAAACATGGTTTGATTACCATAGCTGTGACAATAATTTAGTTGGTTACATTACTGGAAGAAAATGTATCCCTTACAATAGGTATTCATCTATGGAATAGAAGGAGTGTTGTTTCAAATATTTTTTTACCCTTACTTTAAAGATATTTGTATTATTAAGTTTCTTTAAATCAGCTGGCAATTTATTATACATAGACATTATGGTGTGATGTGGACTGTGGTCTATGAGACAAAGTTTATTTCTTTTATAGTGGATAGAATCATATTGACGTGTGTAGTGATTATGTTCCTGATTATTTAGAGTAAAGAGCTCGGGATGGGATTTTGCAAATATAACAGATTCCAAGATAAGTACACATTAGAGAGTCAGTATATTAAATTTCCGAAAGAAAGGTTTAGTAAGTAAGTAAGTAGTTTATTGGTCCCGGAGACATAAAAAACATATGTATAGGACAAGGCAAGGAGAAGAGAAAAATAAAATAAAAATAAATCCTGATCTCCAAAGGAAACAAAATTCATAAATACAAATCCTCACCTACAAAGGAAAACACAATACATAAATACAATCACTTATTCAAGAACTCATCGACTGAGTAAAAAGCGTTGTTCAATAGAAGTTCTTTCAATTTCTTTTTAAAAACAGGAATACTACGAGTCTGTTTGATCTCACTAGGGAGACTGTTGTACAACATGCAACCTGCATAAGACGGTTGCCTTGTGAAGGACACTAAATTGTGAGACACCACTTTAAAATCACCATTTCTTCTGGTATTATATGAATGAACATCATTGTTCAAGGGCAATCCAAGAGCCAGATGATGCTCTTTAACATACATAATTGTATAGAAAATATATATACATGGGAATGTTAACATGTTAAGTTCTTTAAAATATAATCTGCAGCTAGTGCATTTATTTAAACCGACCAGAATTCTAATGGCCCACTTCTGTAGTTTAAACAGTCTTGTTGTTCGATGGGAATGACCCCATGCACAGACACCATATTTTAGTTGACTAAAAACACAAGCATAATACACAGAGAGAGCAACACTTAAGCTTGTGATCAGAGTTATTCTACGTAGTAGGTAACAGCTCCTTGCTACTCGTGAACATAAAAAATCAATATGTGATTCCCAGTTCAGAGTATCGTCGAAATACACACCTAAAAACTTTGTAACAGAAGACATAGCAATAGATTTACCATCTAATTTCAACAAGGGGGAAGAAAACAATTTGCTTTGATGCATGTGAAAAAGCATGAAAGAGGATTTTTTTCTGTTCAACACAACCCTGTTATCAGTGCACCAGGATAACATATTATTGACCTCTTGCTGGGCAACTACATTCACATTATCGGCACAAGAAATGAGGTGATTAGTATCATCTGCATACATAATTATTTCACCCTGTCTGACACGGGTAGGAAGGTCATTAATATATAATAAGAAAAGTAGAGGGCCCAATACAGGAAGTTTTATTTGAAATTCTGGCAATTGTTCTAACTGCCCTTTTCTGAAGTATGAATTTTCTTTCTCTATGACAAGATGTCCCCCAAAATAATAAACCATATCTAATCCTAGAATGTATGTATGCATGATTAACAATTAACAGAATATTAGGGGATACAGTTCCATTTTTATTTTTTAATAAATAAATGTATGAATGTAACTGCTTGGACAATATTTCAATGTGATTTGACCAGTCCAGTATTTCAGTTAAGGTTATACCAAGAAATTTTATGTCTTTACTGTGTCTGATCTGCATATTATTTATTTTGATTGTTGGGTATTCGATCCGTTTTTGGTATGGATGGAAAATAACATATGAAGTTTTCGTTATATTCAGTAAAAGATTGTTTTGGGATGTCCAGTTAAACATTTCCATTGTGGCCTGATCAGCTGCAGATTCAATTAGCTTTAGAGAGGAGGCACTGAGTATGTGATTAGTGTCACCTGCGCATTTCAAAGCATTGCTCATGGCACTCACTGCTCACGGCACGGCTCATGGCAAGCACTGCGCATTATTTCTGCAAATGCTTTTGAATAAATAACTTTACTAATGATAAAATAAATTTCCTTACACCTAGTGGCTTCTCAGGCATGAATTTTAATGTGACTTTCTAAATGAACTGAAATTCATCAGATGTGTAATGCAAATTGAAATTTTCTATTAGCTTAATCAAAAAATGATTATGAGAGTTCAGTTGCATTTTAAAGTTGAAGTCTTTGGATGAAGTACTCACTGATGAACTCACTTTCACTTAATGAAGTTAAGGGATTTCATTCATTTAGCAAACCCCGAGTAATTAAAGAGAAATATTCTCCGATAAATATATTTATGGTTCCCAGTTCATTGTAGCAAAATCAGCTATTCTGAACTAACAGGGATATTTGAAGAACAGCCGTATGTATTGATATCCCATCAACATTCCTCCATAGTTATTTATATGGGTGTGCTCATATATACTGTCCATGCAAAAAGTCGAGATACCAGAGTTTGAGATTATATAACTCATTAACCAATTAACCTATTGCAACACAGTAAACTGCATATCAAAGGTAATTTATATTTCCATCCGACTGGTTTACTTTGAGATTTTTTTAGTACTGTTTAAATATTTTTAATGTGAGCTTGTATGAAAAAAGGCACGCTTTTTGCCTGTTCAAAAACGGTAGCACCACTTCATACGTTAATAATGTAGAATCTTACCACTGTATCTACAAGAAATTTGTTATAGGTAAAATCAAGACTATAAATAATAAGAATATCGAAAAAGAATGGTGTAAAAATATAAATTATATCGGATAAAGTTTACTACTTTCGAAAATGCTATTTTCGTTATTTGATGGCTTACGAGATATTTTAAAGTATGGTTGGCAGCGGATAAAAGCCCATATGGCGAATATATGAACAAAACCATTCATGTTTTACCCTTCTATTTTATTTCGATTTTTATTTATCTTTCATTTTGCTCCGTGTTGCTAGCCGAGCCAGTGGAGCGGTGACAGGGGAAGACAGGTGTGTTGTTGACTGTCGTCATGTGAAAATTAAGCGTAAGCTCCATACCATAACATCAGGTAATCAATCATCTATCCGTTCCCCTTCTCCTTGCGTCCGCACGAACATATCTCTTTTAAGCCTGATATTATAGCCCGGCGGTAGAAAAGCCGCTCTAATTTCTAACACAAAGTCGGCCCAGCCCGAAAACTTATTGGCCATCCACCATTGCAACGCTCCCTTTCCTAATATCACGGGGACTAAACTCCACATTTCTACCTTTGACACTCCTTGACTTTGGCAAAAAAGCTCTACTCTTTCCTTGAAATCGCTAACGCTCTCACTGGTTCCACCTTCAAATCTCACCCCTACATCTCACCCCCACCTCGTGATGTCCTGACTCAGCTCTTGTATCCTCCACCGATTCCGAATAACTTCGTTCTATATCGGCAATCCCGTGCTCTCGTCATCTAGAGGTCCCCCGTTAGACTCGTTCCCCGGTTGCCGGTTTTCATTTCTTTCACTTTCCTTGAGCTTCTGCACATAATTTCTAAGTTCTCTCCTAATATTATCTAACGTCCCACTAAATGGTACCCCAAAACGCTGGGGATAATTTATCGCTTCCTACTTCGTGAGATCGTTGATCCAACTCGAACCCGACGGCAAATCCATCGTCTAACTCTAAACCTACCTATTCACTACAAATAAAGGATCACTACTGGGATAGGTTAGTCTTCTTGCCCAGAGGTCCAACAGGGCATTTACAGATTCAGGGGTGAGCCATGGGAAGGATACGGCAGGACTGGAAGTCGACACTAAATTCTATCCATAGACATACCTTTGCAATGGGGGTACACTTCTCCAAACAAAAAAAACCACGCTCTGCTACCATTTGAAACGAATAGCTGTGGAATTTTGTTTTTCTTTATGGTTTTTAATCTCCTGCTCCTCCTTCTCGAACAATACAAAATTACACCAACTAAAAACTTAACGTTTACGACAACAAGAGATAGTGAATTGGACGATGACGGATCTCCGCTTCTCGTCCTCCCAACTCGAGCTCTCTCCAGTCGGCTCCTCCACACACACTGACCTTCCAGAGTCGTCGCCTGCCGCAGGAAACCGAAACGTGAGTGTGCCTCTCGTTGGCTGATTTTCCAACCACTCGTACTGCCACTCTTGAATTGGTTTTGTTGCCACGGCACAAATGGTTCTTCTTCTGACATTTTATACTGTTTTCCGTATGCAGGACAATTGGCCTTAGCGTGTCCAAAGGCCCTACCTAGGGCCTTTGGACTTTTTACTCTTTTAATACTGGCCGTCCAGCAGACCCAGCAGGGCAGCTGGTACAATACAATTGATATACATTGATCGATATACTTAAATCGACTTACACACAACAGGATCTCAGGGATAAAGTTGCTGGTTTGCCCCTCCTTGTACAGATGTTTTAGTGCATATATGTTAACCCTTAAGCTGCGGCAGCTAGAGCGCATTTCGTCCACCCTGTGCGGCAAATATCTATTCGGACGGAGCCTGTCCCTCCTTCCCATGGGCCGAGGCCGGGCAGTTTTATGACCCCTCCCGAACCTTTTTCGGGATCCCAGGGAGGAGGCGTCGGAACTTGTTGAGGGATTAGTGGGACTTGGAACTAATTTTGAAAATTTGTTTATAGGCGTAATTGTTGAAAATAAATATGAAAACATTTTTTCTAGCAACTTTATGCTTAGATTGATACCAAACACCAAAAAAATCCGTTGACAATTGAGCCGAGCGCGAGCGTAAGACAACTTACTTTTGAGACAACCGTAGCCTCTTGAGCGAACAATCGGAAGAAAGGGTTGTACTTCATTGTGTTGGTATGCCAACTCTCAAGAGCGTGGAAAGTGAGTGGTTTGGGAGAAAAGGGTGGATTCCCAGATGTCCACCGCTGGAAAGAAAGAGTTTGGGTCATAAAAATATGCAAGGGCTGAGGGAGCAGGTAGGCAGAAAGGGCCAAACGTACAAGAACATTCTTGCCGCAGTTCCCGGTACACACGTACATGTACGTTTCCCGCAGCCTAAGGGTTAATAGGGTTAATTGACCATTTCATCCCAGAATACAAATTACATACAATTACATGAATGTAAGTTTGCTATCCTAGTTACATTGACACGAAATGGCTCCTACATATTTCCTCGGATGAAAAACTGATCTGAGCTGATGAAAAAAATCTGTCAGCTGGAAATTATGAAACCAGTTTATTATTATTATTTTTGACTTGTCACACTTTCTCAGCTAGTATTACACCAACTGGAAAATTTTCACCTATCCTAAAGGTGGATTAGGATTAGGCTCGGAAGTTCAGGAAGAGAATTCACCCTATCCTACTGTGTCCGAATTTTCTTGGCTTAGGAATCTCCTCACGATTTGGCAAGTTTGGAGTAGCACAGCTTTTTGCCCGAGGTTAGTTATTATTTTTTTTATTCCCAGCTTCTCAGTTTGTTTTTTAAACATATGGGACATCACTCCCTCAGCAGAGATTGCAGAGATTACTATCGGGTGAATAGTGACATCATTTAATTTCCAGATATTTTTTATTTCGTCGGCTAAATTTCTGTATTTTGAGATTTTCTCTCTCTCGGTTGACCTTACGTTGTGACTTAGTGGTACTGCTATATCGATTATATTAGCCTTTTTTTCTAATTTATTGATTAATAGGATATCCGGTCTATTGTAATCTATGGTTTTGTCGGTGAGAATTGGTCTGTCCCAGTACAAAACATGGGTTTTTGTTTCAATTACAGCAGGTGGCTGATACTTGTAATATGGTGGAATATTTTTCTTTAAGAGCCCGTAAGTTAGTCCCAGGTGTTGGTGGATTATTTTTGCCAGTTGGTTATGTCTATTCAGGTAGACATTCCCTGCAAGAGCCGAGCATCCTGCCATTATGTGTTCAATTGACTCACCAATGCATCCACATTTTCTACATCTATCGGGTATTTCTAGTTTAAGTATATGTTTTTCATAGTTATGGGTGCGTATAACTCTGTCTTGAATAGCCATAATAAAACCTTCGGTCTCGGGGTAAAGATAGCCATCCTGGAGCCATTTTAAAGATGAAGTTTTGTCTACCCAATCCTCCTGGATAACTGTTGGAAATTTTCCGTGCAGTGCTTTGGATCTCCATTCTTGTTTCTGTTGGGCAATGTCTGGCAAGTCCTTCTGATAATCCTCATCTCTCAGGTTCAGAGGTGTGTACCCCATGTCAGCTTCAACGATCTGTTTCATTATAACATCATTTGATGCTTTTAAAGTCAATTTAATAGACTCTTCCTGAGAGCTGCACAGTCGCAATATATTTATTAGGCCTCGGCCTCCTTCCTTTCTCGGAATATACAGCCTAATGACAGAGGCCTTACTGTGTAAACATCGGAACTTGTTTAGTAGTCGCCTAGTTAGTCTGTCCAGTTCATTTAGATCCGTGTCTGACCATTTTAAATTATTATTATTATTATTATGTATTATTATTTCATGATGAAAATAAATTAGTTATGTGGACACGACTACTTCTAAAAAATCAAGTGAATATTGAGTTACTGCAGAGAGGCCTCACTTTCCTGTCTCACTTTCTTTGAAACACCTCATCATTGGGAGATAAATCAAGTAATGGCAGTCATTGGGAGCTCCTCAAATGTCTACCCATGTCCTCTTTTACAGAAATCTAGATTTATAATCCTGTTATTTTTATGAACAAGTCATTCATAAAGTGAGTACGTGCTTACTAAACGGATAGTGGTACTCATTCAGGCAAGCCAGCTCTGAATACTATTTTGTGGATTTCACCAATCTCAGGAATGACTATGAGGGTCACTGCTGCATCAAGGAAGCATGCAATCTTACAGACAAGACCCAGGCAGAGAACACTCGGCGGTTGGAAGCAAGGGCCGCGGAGGTGCGCAGTATGAAAATACGGCTGGAGCACGCAGAGGCAGCAATGAGGGAGGAGATGGAGCTGCTGGAGCTTCAGAGGGCTCGACTGGTGACGGCCATGGGAGTCCTGGAAATCCCTGAGCAGATTGTTGGGGAGTGCATTGACTTGCGAACAGGGAGACTGGAAGATGACCTTGTGCGAGATGCTCCCGAGGTGGAGCTGGTGAAGGTAGGGAAATGAATGTAGTGTTGCTTGGAATTAGTAACAGGGCATTACAATGTCCCCCTCTACTATGTGCATCTCCTCTACAAAACTGACTCTTCTGGAGAATCGTCCTCCATGCTATAACTACTAATGGGGGATTCAGGTTTGGGCATGTACTGAGTGGCATAATATTAGTAATAATACTTTATTGACCCAAAGACAAACAGGCAGTATGTATAGAACTAGTCATAAGAATTAAATTTGTCTTTGTTGAATACACCACATAGTTGTCTTCCAGATACTTTTTTACCAATGAAATAATATAGTTGAAAATAATACTAAATAATAGTTGTAAATAATAGTTGATACTTTTTTACCAATGAAATAATATAGTTGAAAATAATTTATATATACAGTGGAAGCTCTGTTTAGCGAGGGCTCTCGGGACCTGAAAAATCACTCGCTAAATGGAACTCTCGTTAATACCAAAGATGATTGAATAATCACTTCACAGCCATTTCCTACAAATTTAATGCTAATTTAGCCATCATTGTAGGAATTTTTGGTGAGTGACGATAAGATTCTACAGTAAAACTTGTGATGTACGGAGGTTCGTAAGTAAGGAGGTTATATGCGGGTTGCATAGTCTCAGGGGCCGCCGAGATTTCGTGTTGCTTTCTGACGCAACTCACATTAATTTTGCAAGCTAGTTTTGACAGACATAAAAATTATTATAGAAATGCAGTATACCGGCTAATTGAGGTGATAGATGGTGAAGCCCAATGGGATAAAATCGGTTGATCTGAAATTGATGGATGATTCAGATGGGATCCAAAATTGTATATTTATTTACACTTACTGTATTTGACTGGCGGTTTTTTTTTTATTTTTGGAAGATTGAGCATATATTACCTGTTTGGTGACGAAATGTTATGCAGTATTGGCTTCTCATCGGAATACTGCGCTCAGGCGTAGCCTCAGATATATACAGGCCGTAACACTAACCCCTCCCCCCCACTTATGTTTAGTAGGTCTACGAAAAGCACAGGAAATGCGCTTCCTATTTATTTCTTATGGCAAGGTTCAACAAAGTTAGGCAATTATTTCTTGTCACATGCCGCATTTCAAGGGCCACTTTAGTTTCATTAAAATTATTTAAGCACTTCGAAAAGCATTCGTCTTATTTTAGCTTGGCTTTTTAGACAATTATTATTCGAAAACCAGCTAGGAAAATTGTTGACGCGAATTTTAATTGTACTGCGATTGCGGTGAATATATTTCCCTTGCTTTCATGATCGTGAAACCTGAAACCAAATAGGGTAGATTAAGGAGACAATTTGATTCAATTTTATGCAGATAATATAAGCACAAACGAATCCCGATGGCTTAAATTTGATTATGAGTGTCAGGCGATGCAAAATCTCAATGGAGGATGAAGACGTCATATACTTCAGATAGCCATTTGACGCTCACCTTCGTTACATAACCAACTTAAGTTCTCATGGCACGCTAAGTGTTATTTGCTTAAGGGACATAAAATCCAATAAATGGCAAATAAAATTCTGATCACTTTCTATAAGCCTCCTTAAATTTCGTGAACTTATGTTGTGATAAAATCACATTGCAACGATTTATGAATTTCTGCAGCTATTGGCTATGATGCATTATCTCATTTAACAAATATTTACGGTACAAACAAAGTATTATCTGCCATAATAACCTTATATTAGAATTTGTTCACTTATCTCCGTAAGAACACACACGATCTTAGGCTTACTTTTGGAAAACAGATGACGATCGTAATTCGGGTGTTCAGGCCTGTATATCTCGGAGGCTACGGCTATCCATGGCTGTGGCCATGGATACTAGAATTTTGCTACCGTCAAGGATGCTACGGCTCAGCATATTGAAGGCACGGCGATGGCGTTAATCACCTGTCGACACGTAACGACGCGGCAACCAGGAGTCAACTCATGCAAATGACGGTGACCGACGGTGACAAGACAAAATTTAGTCTTGGCAACGGTTTAAAAATAAACTGAAAACAATCATAATCTTTTGAGTGCCATAGTTTTCAAGTAGGTACCAAAATAATGCACAAGCCGGGCTTGCTGAGAATACGCCAGTTCATATTTTTGGATGTTTTTAATGCTCACTACGTTAAATATAACATGAGATTTTTTGGAACCTGGCGGAGGGATTAAATACCCCGATGACAAGCCAGTTTTTAAGCAATATTTGAATACTTAACAACCGCTCTTTGTTTTCCTTTTCAGTTCATAAAAAAATAAATGTATCCTTTTTACCCATGTGCAAATACGTGCTGTTTGCAGTATTAAAACTACGAACTGCGATTATTAGTGATTCAGCCACGATCTCATGAGTAAACAAAATCTAAATTAGGATTATCTAGGGTCCCAAAAACACTCTACGTAAGAAAATGTAAGAAGAGTGTAAATCTCCTCCCCCTTTCTCGTCTTGCTTTATTCTTGAATGACCACTTACTCCGCCCACTCTCGAAGCTGTTTGCTTTGTCAAGTCAAGGTCACCGACCGCACTTATTCCGAAAAGTTTTGACTAACAATAAGCCTGTAATCTTGCATGTTAACCCTTTCGCGACGGGGCCACAAGTTGGAAAATGCTACTTCCCTCACAAATGCTACTAAGATTTCTTTGTATTCCCAGAACGGAGCTTTCACTCAGCTAGGATTTGCTCAGGTAAGTGTTTCCTCAACTTGGGGCCGGGCCCAGCGGGGTGCCAGACCTTTTTTCTCGGCCACTGGGCGGAGATAATCCTGGTCCCTCTCCGCTTGAGAAGCCCATTACGGCATGCGGTCACGGTCAACTATTTGTTTATGCAATGGTTTTGCGAAAAACATTGTTGCTGCAGCCTCGAGATATATTTATTCGGAAAAGAATTCTTTTAGTTTTGCAGTCCCTTCATAGCTTTTAAACGAAATTCTACCATTAATATTAAGCTCTCTAGCAAACAAAATGATTTTCTCCATTACTCAACGATAGAAATTATTTAAAATTTTAAATATCCTTAGTCTGGCTATTGGCATTAACAGAACGCGAATTAAAGAATCTGTACTTAGTAATTTTCACTCTGTTAATTCATGAGATGTACGGTCTAGGGAACTTTTGTTTTTGGATCCTTTTAATTCGGCTATAATATTCTTTTAAATTCTAAAACTGAAAATCCCTTGCGTTGAAGTACAACGTGCGATCATCGGTGTCTTGTAAACGTTCGAGATTCGGCATCTTGGAATTATGCAAAGATCATCTTCTACATCTAAAAAATACCCTGTAAGCCACATCAAGGGTGTGTGGCAGGGGATGAGTAGCCACCTATATGCATTACACTATACCCTAAAGTTAGTGCAACTGCAGCTAATTATGCATTAGCATAAATCGCTAGTGTGTGTAACGAGGCGAGGCCTCACAAGCATGCACTACGCTACAGATATGCTCCCAATGGAGAGGGACCGTTAGTATATAGGTATTTTGCAATCACACAAATGGACAGAGACTCAAGAGTTATGCTGAAAACACACAAGACGATCTGTTAGTGCTAGTTAGCAGATTAGGATACAATCATTAGGAATCAAATGAACTTATTAACTATACTACCTATCGACAACCCTAGTTGATAGTCTCATAGGCAGCTGTTCCTTATCGTTCGCGGGAAAAATGACATTTTAAATTTAATGGAAAAATCTTTACAGGGAAAAATAAACAATTAAATACGCTACAAATATGGCCGTCAACTCATATGAAAAAATAACTTTTAGTTGTTTACTGAAAAACATAATAACTCGCTAACTAACTAAAAACCTAACAAAAAATTACTCCTTAACTAACTAAATAACTGACAAAAAAATAGTTCGGAGATTCCTTTGCGCAAGAACTACGCTAAAAATAGCGGTAGAGCTCCGTTTTCAATTTGTAATTGTAGAGCTAAACATAAGGCAACATACTTAACACCCTAAATTTGCAAATTACATAAAGACATATTTCTTATTCCACTGCATCAACAAGCAACTGACCGTGGACACATGGGTATTTATGCCATTTTAAATCGTCGTTCGTAGCGAAAGGGGTAAATATAAAGGATAGGGACGTGTTGGGAGCATGTGGAAATATTACAATGTGTATGGTCAGATGAAGAAGTGGTTAACAATTGTATATTTCGACCTCCCCCCTCCTAAACCTTCCATCCCAAAACGCCCATTGCTAATTAACCGACCGCGTACGGGGGAAAAACTCCGCCTCTTAATCCTCCTCCTCAACTACAATGTTGTCATGGACCCTCCCCCCTCGCTCACACTCCTTCAGAACTATGGGGGTCCTCCCCTTTTCTCTTCCCTCACGCACACCACGCGACTTGGGATCCCCTTCCCCCAACCAAGAAAATACTTCTCTTCCACCTCTCCTCACTTCCCCTCCCGTCCCAAACAATTCAAAGCCTAGGTAAATGACCTGGCTGCTGGGATTTTTACCTGAACATGACGTCCGAAACAGGAACCCAAGTCATATTTTCAAAATAATGAAACCTTGTGGAATCACCAAGTGCAAGTGTTTCTTTTAAGTTACAATCGCTTCCACCAAGTCACGCCTGAGACCACGAATTATTTATCCCGAAACATATGATACTACTGACGCAGCTTACCCGCTCACGTAATGGCGCGCTTACGAATTGATTGTTGAAAATTCATGCGTTTCTAATATAGCGTGACCAAGTGCCATGCTGCTATCCTAAGGCCCTGCTGGTTGGCGCAAAGACAGACACTAAAACGAAAAAAAATCAAGAAATACTTACATAACCTCTTTCACTTACCTCCTGAGAAGTGTAAATATGGGACCTCAGAAAATCCCAACAGCACATACTGAACCAGCCCTCGCAACTTACCTCTGAGCATGGTATTACTATGCCTCTGAGAACACATTTATTCGTTTGAAAATTAAGGCACACACCAATTTACAAAAAAAGTCCAACAAACTACTCAGATCACGTACAAGCAAATTTTATTTTTTCTCTTAAAAAGACAAAAGCAGTAATTTGAAATTACTTCATTCAATTTTTTCCGGTAAAATAATTGTCCAAAGTCATTTGCCTCATGCATTTCTTCATTTCCTTGTTAGCTGCACGCTCAACCTGCCGCAGAATCTTTAAGTTTTCCACACCATCTTCTGAATTTAAGAACATTCTCTCAAAAACATCAATCGCGTTAACAACCTCGTTCCATTTTGGGCGCACTACTTCCACTTCAGAATCGGACACCTCGTTTTCTTCATCGCAAACCGCCTGTGTCTCCGAAAAAATGTCAGGTTCATCATTATCGGAATGCACTACGAGATCTTCGTCTACATTCACGTAATCTTCAAAAGACACTCCATCGATATTTAAAGTGTTGGCAACTTCACCCCAATCTTCTCTCTCGTTTAAGTCTGAATCTACGTCTTGGATTTCGGTCTCTCCAAGGAATCCAGCTCTCCTGAAACAGTTAGAAATCGCACTACTTTTTACTCCGTCCCAAGCAATGCTTAGACGCTGAATGGCTTGAAGGATGTTCCATTTCAGGGCTTTAACATCTTGACCGTTTTCCATTTTTCCTAGAAGATATTCTATTAGATGACTCCTGTATGCCCTTTTAACGAGAGAAATAACTCCCTGGTCAAGTGGCTGAACTTTGCTCGAACAATTAGGAGGAAAGTAAATGACCCTTATATGCCTTAAGTTCAATTCATTAGTTTTGTGCGCGGTGCAGCAGTCAAGGAAAAGTATTATTTTTTTATTTTTTCCACCCATCATTGCATCTAGGCTGACGAGCCATTTCCTAAATAATACTGAGGTCATCCATGCATTTTTGTTGTGATGATAGCGGCACGGCAATTTCCTCACATTTTTGAAACACCAAGGATTAGCAAATTTCCTATTACAAAAGGCTTCAACTTCTCTGAGCCGTCGCTGTTGGCGCAGAATAGAACAGTGAATCTCTCCTTGCTTCTTTTACCCCCGTGACAAGATTCACCCTTCACCACCAAAGTGGAGTCAGGAAGAAGGTTGTAAAAAAATCCTGATTCGTAGTCATTGAAAATGTTTTCTGGGGCATACCCAGCCACGAAGGAGGGCAATTTGGACTTCCACTCTTCCACCACAGCCACGTCGACTGCCGCTTCCTCCCCGCATACCTTACGAGTAGTTAGATTCCAAAGTCGCTTAAATTTTGCTAGCCATCCATTGGAAGCCTGGAAGTCATCTATTCCTAACTTCAGGGCTATGGTTTTCGCCTGAATTTGCAGAAGGGGTCCAGAAATGGGGACGTTCGAACTTCTCACTCTCGTAAACCACTCGTTGACTCTTCTGTCTAATTCCTCGTTCTTGCAAGGTCGGAACCTCTTTCTTCCCGGGCCGAATTCTTTGACATTTTCCAATTTATTCCTGTTGGTTACAATGGTGGACAGAGAGGATGCAGGAATCCCAAATCTCTTTGCTACTTCCACTTTTTTCTCTCATCTGTCGACCGCTTCCAAAATGTGCAATTTTTTCTCAACGGAGAGTTGTTGGCGTTTTTTGGTAGTATCGGCTATTGCTCTGTCAAGGAAGAATTAAGAATATCAGTGAAATAATGAATTTCTAAGGAATGGTAAGAAAAAGATGATAAAAAAATTTCTTTTAATACCTTGATGACAGTTGCTGTTGTTGGAATCTAAGCCTTGCAGGGAGTATCACTTCAGATAGGGACAGAGGTACTCGACTTACAAGGAAATTGCTAGCTTTCTCAGATTCTAAAATAAAATAAAGAAAGTAAATAGGGAGTAAGTACCTGGCCCCAAGGATTAATATTTATTAACCAGAGACAAAAAACATATCAAGGAGTTAGTTAAGTGAGAAGTGAATTATCTAAGAAAACGACTGCTTTCACTCTTACCTGTCTTCCAAAGGGTTATCATTCAATCCTCATTATAGATGATATGTGGATCTTCAATATCTTGATGCTAGAGGTGCAAGAAAGTGCGGCTCTGAAATTCTTCTCGCTCTGTCTCTGAGTTCCAGAGAGTAATGGGAACACCGAAGACAATCAATATTGTAGGTATAATGGTCTCAAACACACGGAGCACTAGCAGGGCAACTGAACGGCATCCCAGAGTTGTACTGAGATGGTAGTAAAATATTCATGGAATGGAGGGGCGGAAAAGGCTCCCCTAGATTTGTTAAACCAATCATGTGAGTTATTTCTCGATTTGGTTACAGATGTCAAATTAGGGGAACATCGAATCCAGGAAGAGCTAATTAGCAGGCAACCAGAGCTCGCTCATAAACCTCTCGTGGGGTAAACATTTGGGAAATAGCCAGCCAAGCTAATCGTAAATTGTATTAGTTAAAAGAGTATATAATTGGCTAGTGTGATGATAAAGTTAGAGAAATCAGCTACTTCTCCCTTGTTAGACCCCAATTGGAATATGCTGCAAGTATTTGGAATCATTAATGAGGTCGGCTTAAAAACCGAGTTAGAACACGTACAGCGAAGATTGGCAAGGTATATAAGAGGTCGTTATGATAATCTCCTTAGTGTTACTGACCTTTTGCAGCAACTGGTATGGGAATCGCTTTCAGACTGACAATTAAAATTTAGACTTAATTTGTTGTTTAAGTTCCAAACCAATTTGTTTTTTGGTGAATTTTAATAACATTTTACGAAATCCGACATACTACGGTAGATCAAATTACGAGAATAAAATTAGGGAAGTAGACCACAGAACAGACATTTAAAATTTCATTTTTCCTACGAACGAAAAGAGATCATCACCCCTGCGGGTAGGGGGATGGAAAATACTCCCGCAGTATCCCTGCTTGCCATAAGAGGCAACTAAAAGGTTTTTCTATGGATGCTCAACTCTTTAGTTGTCTAACAGCAGGAAGAAGGCATAAAAAAAGTGCACTCTGAGAGTCCGCATCGCTTGCTGAAGGCGTGTAAGCCTTGTTATAATGTGATATGAATAAAACTTTCTATGAACTATTCCTTTGGTAATGTTTTAAAAACTACTAGGAGCGTAATACTGAATTCAAGACAAAGTCAACCGTGTCACGCCCATGCCCCTGCGAGCCGTACTAATGGAGATAAATTTTTTCTGCAAAATTAACTACAGCACTATAACAAATACAGTTTCTAACAGAAACTTTCAAAAAACACTAACAAAGGTTGAGGAAATATTGTGTTAAAATCTGACGATGATTGAACCAAGAGAAATTCTACAGTAATCCAGCGAAGTTTGACATTCCTGCTAGAGGCTCAAAAACGGGACTCTTTATTCATCTCGCGCGAGAAAGAGCATTTCGGAAAAAATAGTCAAAATAGTTGTTACAACCATTCAACGGAAAATAAAACAGGATACGTGTCAGCGTTTGTTTCATTACAATCGGCCCCGGAATTCTCTAAATATTCGGCCTCAAACTCAGGGTAGCATAATTTTTATGCCGAGAATTGGGATGTATTTAATGTGCTTTTTGTAGTGCTACAAACGAAATTTTCGTCTGACAATAAGTCAAAAAGTTACAAAAGTAGGACCTCACGAAAAACTAAAAGCTTTGATAACATTATCTCGGAACCTCCTCGCCCCCAACAGCATACGAAGAAAGTCAAATTAAAAATATTTAAAAAATATTTTTGATATTAATATTAATGATAGACGTAGCGGAACGCTACTCCTGTTTCTCACAGTTGCGAGCACTGCCACGAGAGTCCATCACCTTTAACATTATTGCTTGCCGCGATGGCGACGCGAGATTGCTTGACGCGCTCGGTGAAATGATAATACCCTACTATAACCCGAAAGTCATGCTTATCACCTTGTTATCACCGAGATAGATGCAGCTGAGAGCTTGGAGAGGATATGAAAGTCAGTAGTCAGCGAAAGATTATATACACCCTGCCACCACGGTCATCGTGAGAGAGAGCTCCAGACCGCAGAGTCATATTCACTACCTGCGTCGTAATTGGGCGATTAATACAAGTGACCCACAGTATTACTTGTTGTTTTATTCCAAAGTGACCATAAACCAATACTCCCATCAAAAGCAATGAATGATAAAATACTTAAGGATTAAGTTTATCAACATTAGTGCACTTAAGCAGAAAAATAGGAAATGCAAACATATTAAGTGGTATTCACAAGGTCTTACTATAATGTAACACTATGGCTTGATCAACAACAAATGATGAAAGAAGATACTTTCACTTGGTGACTTACCTAATTTACATGCTCAAAATAATTCACGAAGAATCATTTTAGTTACAGTCACATTCATTTCCACTTGAATCTTTATCGCTGCTCTGCCAAAGTTCATCGTCCTCACTTCCATCCATAAGATTAGAAATACCGCATTTCTTAAATGCTTTAATAATTATTTCCTCTTTCACTCCTTTCCATGAAGCTAAAATCCAATGCACTAACTGAGATAGACGAGCCCTCTTTGCGCGTCCAGATGGCGTCAGCTCCCATTCTTCAGATGCCAACCAATCTGTATAAAACCTTTTCAATTGATCTTTAAAAGGCTTATTAACGCAAACGTCCAAAGGCTGCAGCTGGGATGTCATACCTCCTGGAATCACGGCCAAGTCACTATCTGCTTCTTTCATTGCATCCTTCACAGCCAGAGTAATGTGCCCTCGATAAGAATCCAGAACAATTAGAGACTTTAATTTGAGAAGGTGTCCAGGCCGTCGGAACCATACCAATTTCAGCCATTCAGCTACGATTTCACTTGTCATCCACCCTTTCTCATTTGCTCTTACAATCACTCCTGAAGGAAAATTCTCACCCTTGGGCACATTCTTACGTTTGAGAAGTATGTATGGTGGCAGTTTGCAGAATTCCCAAAGTCCGAGCTAATTATTTTGCTTTCACTTGAATAATTTCGCTAGATACTGGTAGTCCTTTAGCCCGCTGGGATATAACAAAGTCACTAAGTTTTGTTTCCAATTCTTCGTACCTTCCTTTTTGAGGTCCAGAAAATGCACTCCTTGTTGCTACACACGAGAAAATCTTAATCGAATCTTGTCTCCAGCGTCTAACATTACATTCCGAAACACCAAATACTCTTCCAGCTGCAGAATTGGAATTTTCTCTGCAAATAATATAACTTTTCTTTTGAAAGCGGCAGTGTAATGACTTCTTTTCTCTGCCATCGTAATACTCTGAAAGGCACGGGATCACATCTGAATCGATCTCTCTAATCAGAGGAAAATCATGTTGCCTTCTTACTGTTGCTCTGAGACAAATGCAATGACTTTGTAGCAGTTTATTCTGCGACGGCATTGAGGCTTTAACGTTACAATTTAGGTAAATTGTAACCAGTCACAGGAACATTTTGTGAGTTGATCAAGCTTTAACTTGAATGGAGCCGAACCCAGGGTAAAGCAGGCGAACTCGCGGACACGGCAGAAGTGCACCCGGCGACTGATCGGCGCGCACTGAATCTTTGCCTGCTGCCAAAAAATGGAAAATGTTTTTTACTTAAACGCAAAATTAAATAAGCTAAATTACTGTTCAGCTATTTTTAACGTTGGTTTTTCATTGTGTAGCTATCAGGTGGCAAACTCAGGTATCCATAATTTTTTTTCCGACGTAGATTATGCAACCCAATTGAAGTCGAGAATTTTGCATCCGATTGTAAGACAAACCCTCTTTTCTGCAGGAGTTGGGAGGGAAAAAACCTCGTCTTAGATTCGTGCAAATACGGTACGTGATTTGCTGTGAGTTTCGAGCGCGAGGAATAAAGTTCCGAAGGTTGTAAGTTCTGAAATGAATTCCATCATGATACGCATAATATCTTCTGCTGTACTTACATATAGCGGGAACTTGTTGATAATGAATTCCATGAATTTTGACTACACTCCCTGCTGCGAGATAGATGCATGATGTATAGTACATACCTTTCGTGCATATCGAAATGAATCATCCTTAACCTGTTTTCAATATTTATAATCATTGAAACAATTACAAAAGACAATACAATACATAGACAACTTAAAATATAGGGAATCCAAATTCATAACAATTTACGTATTCAACAACATTGGAACATTTAAACTTGTCAATACCAATAAGAAAGCAGAGCCAACTCAAGTGGGAATCTTATTTCGTGTGTGCATCAACCCAGTTTTGGCTGCGGAAGCCCCCAAAAAGAGGCCCAACTCCTCCCCCACTAGTGGAAGCCACCTGTGTTGGAGCGAAGCTGGGTGGGGGTAGACAATAACAGATAAGGCGAAGGAGCGTTCTTCTCTGGTTACTCCCTTATATTTCTTGCTGAATGAGTCACGCGCAGATGAATTTCATCATGCCGTGAGCGAGAGGAGTCTTATAGGGAAAACCGGTTTAGATGTGTCAATTATGTAGACCCGAATGAGGGATCAACCCTAAAAATGAGAACTTTATCGTTTCCCCAACCCGCTGGTTGCCACACCCTTCCCTGGCCTGAGGACGGGGGTAAATCTCCGACCTTTTGCCTCAGTGGTAGATACCTTCACTGCGGGTGTTAGTGGTCAAGCATTTGTTTACATACTCAGTGGATTTACCATAACAATATTTGTAGCATGCTGGGAAAATATAAGTACAGAATTACATTTATTATGTTTTTTTTTCTGTGAACTTCCAAATTTTAAATGGAACTCTACTATAAACGTAATTGTCGGGAGTGTTCATTATACAAGAACTTTGATAAAATAATGTTGAAGTTCCATTTAATAATAATTAGTAAATGCAGAATGAAACAAGGAATGAACTTCTGGGCCTAAGGTAAAAAAATAGGCCCAGAAGGAAATATTTGCGGTGGCAAATATTTTTAGTAAATGCACTGAGTATACGAGTAGTTAGCCGTGAGTGGGGATGTTACTGAGGAGAGGGTCATTATCACCTCTGCACAGTGATCGAGGAAAGGGTCCGGTTTCCCTGATTTGTGATTCAAGACAGAGGAGGAATATACCTGTGCGATTCCTTGCCACTAGTGAGTTCCGTACGGAGGAATACAAGGATATGCTCACGGCACTCATGGCAAGGGAAGCATTTTTCATTGCAAGGCTCCGGTGCGAAAGGGTAAAAACAGCGCAGGTAGCATATACGATAACATAAATTGTAATTATCATTTATTAAAAATTTCTCTCTCTTGAATTACACTGTGTTCGCTATCATTTTGATATTGCTTGGTTCTTCAATTCAATTTCTTTAATTTTTGACCAATCCAAACCGAGTATCTAATTCTGCTTATAGCTCTAGATTGGGGAAGTACTGGCAATGCAACCAAAACAGACCTATCCAGTACATGGGGAAGGTAGTGAGTAAATGTCTCTACAGGAAAACATTTATTGCCAAGCATTTATGCTGATTTAAGTGAGTTTGAGCTGTGTGATACCATCCATTGTGATGTTTTATATAAAACTACAATGTCACCTATCTTCCCAATTGCCTCTGTTGTTGGCATCGGTCGAAGACGAACGTTGTCTGTATACTTTATTCCGCTCAACAAGGCGTGCCAGTGTCACGACACGTGTGCTTGCAGGCGACCCCAAAGCGAGCTTCATCTCGTCACTGGGAACAGCTGATGAGATTCCTACCTCAAGGTCATAAAACAGCTTCGCATGAGCATTCTGGCGCTACAGTCTGGGCGTAAACAAGTAAACACCTTGAACCAATAACTTTTCGTGCTGAAAGTTGGGAAAGTAATATGATATATATACAATTAAAATGCCATTTATTGATTCGTTACGGATGTATTTCACAGTGGCATGGCATTAAATTGAAGATTTCCTTTAAATATGGGCAAGAATCTTCCCGATTTGGTTTCAGTTTCTTTTATTTCTGTCGTTTCATTTCGTAAAATCAAATTGATACCTCCACCAGGGACCATAATAACCGAACATAAAATCGCTACATTGAATTTACGTAAAATCAAATAATGATTCTATAAGAATACTATAGGAGTCCACCGGGATCACTCATTCACTTGTGTAAAATCAAATTTTGCGTAAAATAGGGTTTTGTAAAATCAAGATTCTACTGTAATATATAAAAATTGGATGGTGTCTGTCTGTTTCTCTGTCTGTTGCTATATCACACAACAACTACTGATCCGATTGAGCTGAAATTTGGCATGTAGAGATAAAATGTATATGGTATGAACATTGGCTATATTAAAAAGCCCTCAGGGCCCCCAAAGGCCCCCCCTGGTGGTCCATGCTAAGCATTGGGTTTGGTGCAGTGGTTTCATTTTTTGCTTTTTAAAATTACTTTTGCTCAAGATAGAGGGATGGGATTTTTTTATTGGATGGATGAATAAATGAAGTTTTTAATCCTTTATGCCGAAGGGTGGTGGGAGGATTCATTGGTCAAATAAACATGGCTGCTGCTGCAAATGCTCCTTTTGACGTTGTCAACTGCTGGATTGCACCCTATTCTCCAATCCTGATTAAGATACTATGCGAACATATCGCCGTTGAATTGCGCAACTCAATTGAGTCATTGAATGCAAATATATTTTAGGACACAAAAAAGCTGTTAATCACTCAGAAGGCGGCTCAAGAGAACTGGAGGGACGAGGTAACCATCTATCAACCTGGGTGTAATTTAAGTAGTATTTTGGTTTCCCGTGTATGAAAGAGAACCAACAGTCACTCATCTCTCTGTGCACCAAAAAAATGGTCATTGTGTCTACTACAACGAACACAACATACAAGATATGTTACGAACTCCTCAAAGCACCACGCTGACAGTATTCTTTAGTCTTTGTGGTTTTCTTAAAAAAATTTTTTCACACCAGTTGAATTTCAACGTGTACCTTGTGCTAGTTTTATTATAAAAACGCACTTACTACTGATAGGAATGTTCCCTTTTGGTTGGCTTACTAAATCCCAGATATTATTCTCTTTTTGTGAAGTTAGCTCCTCATTAACAGCTGCTTGCCGCAATTCCTTATCATCCCTGGTGAATAGCTACTCAAATTAGATGGTACATTACTGCAGTACTCCATGACACTGTGTTGTGTGCTGTTTCTGTACCATCAGACTTAGCGCTGCAGACAGACTCGGTGCCCTCAGACTGAGTACTGAATACAGGCCCAGCTCCTTCAGGCCTCTGGCCCCCATCAAGTTCAGCCACATATTTGGCAAGTGTGCCTAGCCGAACATGGGAATCCAAATATTTAGGCCTCACTCATACTTGTGTGCTCCTCTTTGCCCCTGCATTCTCTGATTCGTTTGAGAATTCTTCAAATTCAGGCTGTTCACCAACTATGCTGTGATCATCATCCCCTCCTGAATTGAAGTGTTCCTCATTTTCTGCTACAGCATTATCCGAGGCAACATTACTCTCCTTGTCACTCTCACCTTCTGCAACATTTACCAAAAAATTATTAATTTCATCATCGTTTTCATTATTATCACCATTTTTCTAATAATCTAAGCCTTTTGTGTAGCCTCCTAATCTGTAAAAGCTCCCAACCTAGTCCTTCCATCAGCTGTTGTTTGTCAGGAGGCCCATCATCATAAGTGTACCTTCTTTGCTTGAGGTAGGTGAATCTTAGTTGATAAATAACCAATGCGTACTCCTGTTTGATTTTTGACCTATGTGATCTTTTAAACTAGCAACCTTTTTAAATTGACAGGAGTCATCTCTCATAAGGGAAGTAAAACTATTGATGCAGCGGCTTACTAAGCAAGCCCAGGACCAACAAACTATAAATAGAGCTGCTAAGGAACGACTCGAGATGGACTGGAGTGACAAGGTCCAGGCTCACCAGATTGACTCGGAGTCCATGGCCCTTCGAAACCACTCTCCCACTATACTGCACTACCCAGGGGCCTGTCGAGTTTCTGAGGGGTCAGTTCACTGAATACGTAAAGTGCTGATTTTATCTCGTATGCATGATTATTTGATGGGAAGCCATATATTTTTAACCCAATATAATTGCACCAGCAACCATTTATTGATGTAATTTTCTTTGCTACGAATGTTCAGACAATCTGTGCCAGAAGGATGGAAACACTTCTCGGAGGAAAACCTTGCAATGGCTGAGAAAGAAAGATTGGCTTCCGCTGAGCTTCGCAGGCTGATTGATGTCCTCCTAACGGATGCATCTCGGGACCTTAGGACACAGAAGGATGCTGTGGATATGGCATTGGCGGACCGAATCTGTGAGACAGATCTTTGTAGAAAGCAGTTGGAAGACCATCTTGATGAAGTAGGTCGTTAGATCTTTTGCTGCAGTTATGCCTTGTCACACATGGTTTGACTAATAGCCTACATAAGGTTGTCCTTATGGAATCAGCTGTCACTTTACTCCTCTGCTTGTTCCACAATGCCTGGCAATGAGCAAAATTGTATCTTGCTAATTTTTTGAAGGCTGGAACATTTTCTGCATTTTGACTATCCTATATGTATGGCTTGAAAAAATAAGCATTTATTTTCCCTGACATTAGCATTTATTTTTTCTAAAATTAGCTCAAAAAATAGTTATTACAGCGGGCTCTCATTAGGATGTTCCTTGATAGCACGTTTTCCTTATTTAGACGTTTATTTTCTAAGGTCCATGTCACAGTGCATGTAAATAACTGGTTAGGATGTTTTGATTATCTCTTTAGCATGTTTGGAAGAGGACCAAACCAAATTTGTCCTATGAAAATAACAGCCTCATGGGTTAATCAGATGATGGATAAATCTCAAAGAGGTTTACTTCTCACATTAAAAAAGATCGTTATCGCTTGCATTAATATTTTGATGGGCATACTAAGGTAAAAAAATATTTATGAAGTAAGAAAAAAGCAATTTCAAAAAATTAGGGTCACCTTTTCAATGCTTGATAAGGTCCCACAAGCAGTGCATTTTATTGTGATATTCGTTTGTTTTATTGTCGCCATTGTCGCCTATGAAATCAAAACTGCTTGAGCAACAGTGCATGTGATCTTCATCTATGTACTTTGTGATCAAAGTGATACTAAATGAGCGACTGGATAACATTCTCCTGAAAGTTATGCAATTAGCTAATAGTTATTTGACTTTCCATGTTCTGCCCAGTATTAAAAATTAGGTATTAAAATCAGTGACCATCTTCCCAGTGATAAATTGCCAAAATGCTGGAGAATTTTAATACTGGGCAGTGATTTTAATGCAGAGCAGTGATTTTAATGCGAAGCAGTGATTTCAATACTGGGCAGTGATTTCTTGCGTGAATATTTTTTAAAAGTAACATTATATTTTTTTCGTTGAAGTAACAATGATGAAAACAATATCTAAAAATGTAAGCGAAAAAAAAATACGAAAAAGGAAAGAAAAAACATTTCCATGTGAGGGCACTGAACTCTATATCTTTGGGATCACAGCCCAGCTCTTTACCACCAGTCTACTGTGGTTTTAGCATATTTTATTTCAGATCAGAACTACATTATAAGTACTTTTCATCGTCTACACTTTCACAAGTTTTTCATTTTAAAAGTGGTTTTCAATTATGTTTTTTTCCGCTTATTTTTTAGAACATGTTCCACTTAAAAGAATCATACCACACTTTACAAAGTTTATACCGTACTTCGGTAGTCACACCATCCCTCACTTGTCCAATTTTCCTTTTCATTTCCGCCACTCTCTCCTTCCATATCACTCCTCCCATCCCTTCCAATATACTCTCCCTCCCCTCCTCCGCCATCGTGCCACCGTGCCAGGTCCTGCTCGGCACTCCCTCCATTCCCCCTCCCCCAACATTCCACACTGCCCCTCACTTTCCCTTTCTGCTATCGCCATTCGCGTGCACAATAGCCCTCCCTCCAGCCCTTCCACACTCCCCCCATCCACAGCACTTGGCTTCTTCTTCGGTCACAAACAAAACTCTCCTCCCTCCTCCGTCACTCTTCCGCATCCACACTCTCTCTCATCCAATCACTCACGCCACTTGATTCTCACTTCTCAAAACCCTCCCTCCAAACACTTCCACACTCACCACCTTCTCCTCTCCAACGCCTCCCCTTCACCCCCTTCCTCCTCTCCTTCCACTCCTTCCCGTTACGCTTACGACACTCTCGCTTTCGTCCGTTCTTTTGTTTCCTCCCATCACTTCCGCACACTCTTCCTCTCTCGCTTTGCTCCTAGCTCGCTGCAAAGGTGGATATTAAGTTGGCAAGGATCTTATTTTTTATATCGGGAAAAAAACTAAAATTTAGAAATGTCAGGTCCGTGTTGCCCTACAAAAATGTCCCATTTCTCAGTTATTTCCTTAATTGCCAACCATGCTTCTGGTGGTCGATTACAGCCTAGAATTGCGTGTTCCATGTCATCTGTCTTACCACAAGTTTGGCAATAGGGGGAAGTCGTTATGCTTATCTTATGTTTTTCTCAGCCGGTCATGTAAATTTCACTGCTTACGCTGTACATGACACTTTCTTTCTTCCGCTGGGTATTTTATTTTTGCAAAATTCGCCCATCTGGTTTTTGTGATTGGTTTTGTACTATATCTGATATTTTTTCTAGTTCTTGCATGTACATGTCTTTTGTCATGTACTTGGTTCCGTTTTTCAGGTATTCGCTTATTATTTCCGTTGCATTCTGCTTGACATTCCTAAAAGATTTTATTATTTTTCCCTTTTCTAGCGCACTGAGGAGGAGGGCTTTCCTACTTTGGTCTGTTGATTGGATTATTTCTGTGGTTTTTTTAAAAGAACTATTTGGTCCTTTAGGGATGTATCGGTTAGGCTTAAGCCTCCTTTCAAGGAGTTCTAGTAGAGAGTTTCTCTTTTGTTTTTTTAATGAATCCGTGCCAGATTAGTCTATTTGTAGTTCTAACAATCATACTATTTTTGTTAGCTGGAAGCGGCCAGATATGTGCTAGGTACCACGTTTTTGGAAGTATAAATCGCTTAACCTGCTTAATTCTGGCTGTGAGTGGGGTTGTTAACTGTGTAAGGGTGTTGGTTTTCCATTTAATATAATTTATCTCATTGTCCCAGTTTTTGCTCACTGTTTGAAGAACGTTTCCTTCCCAGTGTAGTCCCAGAATTTTTTGAGATGCTGCAGTTAGCCAACCTTCACTATTTTTAAAAGGTTTTCCTCTCATGGAAAGCAGAGTTGATTTGTTATTATTAACTTTAAGTCCTATTGCCTCGTATATTTTTAGGGTTTCTTTTATGATTCATAGTTTCTTTTGCTCTTTGACGAAGAGCGTCATGTTTTCTGCATATGTTATTCCCAAGTAAACTTTCCCATTTCTGGAGACACCAAGTCCCTTTTCCTCCAGTGCCCTTATTGTTGGGTCTAGTGCATAGGTAAACTGGATCAAATTGAAGTGGATGGATACATGTTTCTGCAAAAGGTTCTAGTTTTTTTGTTATTACGTGGCTTAGGATCTTGTAGTCAGTGTTCAATAATGAGATTGGACGGTAGTTGTCTAAGGTCTGAGGATTAGCAACCTTTGGGATTAGGACTATTCTTGCAGTTTTCATACTGTCGGTGAGTTCCTCTTCCTTTAAGATGTTGTCAAAACTATGAGGAGGGCCGGAGTAAGTTGTTTCCAAAAGGGGATATAAAATTCGAAAGGTATTCCATCTCTGCTTGGTGATTTGCCCTTAGGAAGGGAGTTTCGGATGTCATTTAAGTTGTCTAAGGTTATGTCTTCCTTAAACTTTCCACTCAATTCGTCCGCAATTTTTGGTAGTTGTGGAAGTTGAGGGATTTCTTTTGGGTCCCATTTGGATTACTTATTATATCTAGAATTCATAATGACAAAAACACAGTACAAAATTCCACTATTTATTTTAATCCTGTCGACCGGTTTCAACGGCTAAAATGTCATTTACAAGACAAACAGAAGGAAATATTGCTATTGCTAGCCTTATATAATAAAGAAGGGGGGGGGGTTGGGAACATGGAGAAATGAGGGGAGGTCAGGAATTGACAGTTGGTTGGAAAGAGGACAGGGCGGGGAGAAGACTAAGTTACGTGGGGGGGGGGGGGGGGCGGGAGTAAGGTCGGGTGGTGGTAAGATGCAAGGGAGGGGTGGGTTGTAACAAAGCAATCACATTAAACAACGGTAGACAAACAGGATAGGAACATTTGAAATCCATCGAGACATCTGAAATAGTACACTCAGGTGAAAAACGGGGGAGTCAGTTGACGGTTGGTAGAAAGGAGTACAGATCGGGGAGGAGACTTAGTTACGAGGGAGAGGGAACGGGAGAGGGGGTCATGGTGGTGAAATGCATGGGTGGGGTGGGTGGGTAAACAAAGAAGTGTAAACACAATCGATCAATTTGATTATTATATCTACTTTCAAAATGCATCTTTGCCTGTTGTATCAATTTTGTATTGTCGTTTATGTTTACTTGTGGTCGTGTGATTTTGTCTATTGTATTATTTAGTATCAATAGTGTTATGTTGTCCCACTCATCCGTTGCAGTTCCTTTTGCTATTTTTTCGGCTCGTATTTTTTTAGCTCATAGTGTAGAATCGTTCTATTTATTTTATTTTATTTCTTGTAGGTCCGCTGCAAAGTTTTTTGTTTTGTTTGTGATTGTATTACATAGTACACTGAGAGCTTCTCTGTAGAAGAATGTGGTATTTTTTTATCTGCTTTTAATATATTTTTGTAATCTGTTTGATTTTTTCTTTTCGGTTTGAAATGTATTTCACACCATTAAGATGGGTTCTGCTCTATCTGTTTATGGTTTAGGAGTTTGTTTGTTTCATCTGAGATTAGCTCCCTTGTTTCCACATCCTCCAAGATGGATGTGTCCGTCTTCCATGTACGCGGGTTATTTTTCAGGGTAATGTTGTTTGGGGTGAGGGACATGTCTGCTATGTCTACCTTTATTATGCATTGATCTGAGGTGGCACAAGGAATTACTTGATAATTGGAGATGTGTTTGTACAGAGTTTTTGAGGAAAGGAAATAATCCATTTTGCTTCTAGATTGTGTGCCAAAGCGGGTGTATAGTGGGTAATTTTGGTTTGCCGTTCTTAGGCCCATGTCTACTGCTTCAGTATTCCTAATTAGACTCCTTAAGCTGGTTGAGATTGGGTAATTTATTCTTTCTCTATTGCTAAATATCACTATACTCCTGCCTATGTATCACGTTCAGGTCGCCACCTAATTTGGCCTTTCCTGAGAACCCGAACATGTATGGAATTAGGCCTTTTTAAAAAAAAATCTCCCTTTCCCTTCGTTTTTCTGTCCCTGATAGGGCATATACATTTACAAACTGAATATCTCCAATGACGATGGAGATAACTCTGCCTGATTCATGTCAGTGGACGGATTTAGTTTCTAAGTTTGTATGTATCAGGAAGACTGTTCCTAAAGGTGAGGATCCAAAGTTGGAAAAAATTTTGAAATCTTTATCTTGCCAAGCAGGGGTGTCCTGGTATTCCTGAATGAGGACAATTTTTGCATTCAAGTCTTTTAGGGTTTGTTTAAGCATAGATATTTTAATTGGGTTAGTGATCCGCGCCACGTTAATGGAGCATATGCACAAAGCCATTTTTATTTTTAGAGAGAAATGTATCTATTTTATATAAACAGAGCTCACTGACGAAACACTTACTTATTTCTTTTGTTTCTTTTGCCTCTTTTTTTCTGCCTTCCATGATCTGAGCGTCTGTTCCCAGGTCTCGGTTGTTTTTTCTACTGGATCCTTGTGTCTACCATCATGTATGATAGATGACATGAATTGTGGAATGAAAATGGCGACTAAGATACTACGTCATCTGCCAGTATCGTAGATCAGAAGCAATACATACATTTTGGACTTTCTATGCCATATAGTGGATTTTTTAGGCACTATTTGGTCATAAGTATGCCTACCAAAAAGACTGCAGCCGTGTCCTTGCGTCCAGCTGCCTTTCAATTTATGATAATCCAAGGACGTCCAAGTACATCCATAGTGCTCAAAGTGTTAACACTTATAGCTGAGACTAATAGTGCTGGAGAGTTACTTCTTTTAAAAAAGATGAGATTTTGCTTTGCTTATTATTTTTGCCATAACTGAAAAGCAGCGCATTTTCAAATTTTGAAACCATCAATAAAGTGGATTTATTGTTCTCAACAGATAAAAAGTACGATCTCAGTTTCTCTTGTCCAGCCACAACCTAATGCCAACCTAAGAAAAGGTGGCCTGTGGTGGCCACCTTTTCTTAGGTTGGCATTAGGTTGGATTAGACATCTTCATTCTCACTGCAGTTGGAGTCAGTTTCATTTGATGCACCACACAATAACCTATTGGAATGATGCCGCTGGTCTGCACTTCATCATCACATTCAACAAAATCTTTGAATTATATTTCTGATCTCTAAGTTTGCCATTCAGCATTACCCACTGCAGTTTCTAAATCACATTCTGTTTCAGTAGTAGTAGTAGTAGTATTATTATTTTTGGGTGCGTCGACTACTATGGTCATTTTGCACCACTCTCATCCTTATAAGTACAAAATATAAATTACGAATAAAAAATTAAAATTTCGCTTGCCTACATGTGATAAAATGTGCAATTAAGCCTAAAACAGTGAATTTATAATTTATTTAAAACATTAATATCTTTTAAAAAAGCAATTACTCGGGTGAGACTATCAGGGGAGTCGCCTAGGATCGTTTCTAAGGTCCCGTTAACCTTATGTCTTTCTCGAGAAGACCGGTATTTTTCACACTCCGTCAGGATGTGTCGAACACTCAGAGAGGAGTCGCAATCATCACACCGAGGTGGAGTCTTCTCTTCTGTGAAGAGGTATGAGTGGGTCAGGGCAGTATGCCCTATCCTCAGACGAGTGATCGCGACTTCTTCCCTCCGGGTACTCCTGACAGAAGAGGGCCACACTGTTACTACCGGTTTCACAGACCGAAGTTTGCTATTATGTATCTCCTGCCACGATTCTTGCCATCTGCCCATTGCTATGTTTCGAAACATAGATTTTAGGTCTTCTGCAGTTACCTTGTTCGATACAATTTGTGGCATGTGCAGTGCTTCCTTTGCTGCTTTGTCCGCTCGTTCGTTACCAGCTATTCCCACGTGTCCAGGGATCCAGACAAATGATGTTTTAATTCCCTTGTTAAGAAGGGATTGGAGGGTGCATTGTATATCCTGGACAAGAGGATGGTGTGGGTAATAGGCCGAAATGGACTTCACGGCGCTTAAAGAGTCGGTGCAGATAAGGAAAGAACCAGAATTGCAATTGATATTCCTTAGGGCCATCTTAATTGCGAATAATTCCGCAGTGTATACGCTACACAGTGGATTGAGTCTCGCCTTGATGACCTTGTGGTGTGTGGAGGACACGGCACATGCGCATGCTGAATCAGTCTTCGATCCATCCGTATACACGGGAGTGGAGTCCGGGTGGTTACCCAGGAATTCTAAAAACAGGCTCTGGTACTCCTGCGGTGTGACAGAGGATTTCTGGCGTCCATCCACAGCAGTATAGCACTCTGGTCGCGGTAAAGACCAAGGCGGGTATTTTGAGTACCCGACCGCATACACATCCGGTAGTGAGATGTCAAATTCATCAATTAAATCTTTAAAACGAATACTTAGTGGCCTAGTAGCCCTCGTCCTTCTGTTAAAAATATCTAAAAACCTTGGTTTAAAAACTATGTCAAAGCATGGGTGTCTCGACATTGATAAAATTTTTGACACATAGTTGCATGTCAACATTAGCCTACGAGTAGCCAGCGGCGGCTCTCCGGCGTCTGCATAGAGGCTTAGGACAGGAGAGGTCCTAAAAGCGCCAATTGCTAACCGTAATCCTGCGTTGTGGACCGTTGTTAACGGTCGCAGATAAGACTCTCGTCCAGATGAGTAGACTAAACACCCGTAGTCTATTTTCGACCGAATCAGCGCACGGTATAGTAAGATCGAGGTCGTGCGATCAGCACCCCATGTTGTGTTGTTTAAAATTCGTAAAATGTTTAGGCTACGGCGGCACTTATCGGCTAGTTTGCGGACGTGCTCCTGCCATGTCAACCTACGGTCTAAAATCATACCGAGAAATCGAACTGATTCCACGTAAGGAAGGTTATTTCGTCCCAAGCGTAACGGCGGAGCTATGTGGATACCTCGCAATCGGTGAAAATGCATGCATACAGTTTTCTCCTTGGAGAAACGAAGCCCGTTTCTCTTTGCCCAGTTGTTCAGTTTGATGACAGTCAACTGTGTCAGTCTTGCAACGCTGGCCAATGTAGACGACCTGCAGAAGATTGCAAGGTCGTCTACGAATAGGGATCCCATCACCGGTGTCTTTATACAGTCCGCAATATCATTAATGGCGATTGCAAATAATGTAACGCTTAAAACAGAGCCCTGGGGTACGCCGTTATCCTGAGAGTAAAACTGTGAGAGGTTTTTTCCCACTCTCACTCTAAAACCACGGTTTGTTAAAAAGTTTCGGATAAAAATGGGTAGGTTACCCCTGAAACCCCAACTGTGCATTGTTTGCAAGATCTTCCGGCGCCATAGCATGTCATAGGCCTTCTCCAAGTCAAAGAAGACACCAATGACATGTTGACGCAGAAGAAAGGCCTCCTGGATAAAATTATCAGTCCGAATGAGATGGTCGATAGTAGATCTTCCCCTACGAAAGCCACATTGTATGTTGGAAAGAAGGTTTCGCCGCTCCAACCACCAAACAAGCCGGCGATTGACCATTCTTTCCATAACCTTGCACAGGCAACTGGTAAGAGAGATGGGCCTATAGTTGCTAGGGCTACTGTTGTCTTTTCCCTGCTTCGCTATTGGAACCACGATAGATTCCCGCCAGGATTGTGGAAAACTACCCTCCAACCAAATATGGTTGAGGGTATGAAGGACGTCCAGCAGCGCTTTCTTCGGTATGTTCCGGAGAAAAGCGTTGTGGACACTGTCTGTTCCTGGGGACGAATTCCTGGATTCCGCAATTGCAGAGGCCAGCTCCCATAGCGAGAAGCATTCGTTATAGTCAGCAATACCCTGCGTTTCACGGAACGTTAGGGATTTTGATTCGCAGCGTTGCTTTATTTCTCTGAAGTCGGCATCATAATTGTCGTTACTGCAGATGTTGCTGAACGTATGGCCAAAGATCTCACATAATTCCGAGGGAGATGTTACCACCCGGTCATCGACTTTTAGTCCGGAAACGCCGCATTGCTGACGGGAGCCCGAGATGCTTCGTACCTTCCTCCAGACCTGTGCAAGAGGCGTCCTGTGGTTGACGCCTGAGATGAATTCTATCCAGGAGGCCTTCTTCGCCTCCTTTACGATTTGTCGGGCTTTCGCTCGAAGACGTCGGAAGGAGGCAAGATTGGTTTTCGTGGGGTACTTCTGAAAAATGCGAAGTGCTCGCTTCCGCAATTTTATTGCCTTCGCGCATTCCTCTGTCCACCATGGCACTGGAGGTCGACGGACGATACCCTTGGATCGTGGGACGCTGGTATTTGCCGCCTCGATGATTGCAGATGTAAGGACTTCGACGTTTTGCATTACGTCACGGTTGCCGTCATGTTTATATGTAAAATTCTCTCTGAAAATTGACCAGTCAGCTTTCTGAATAATCCAATTTCCAGGAGTTATAAAAAATGGATTAAAAAAGATATTCTTACGTATAAAAAGGGGAAAATGATCACTGCCACATAGATCTGTATGAACGGATAAGTTGAGTTTCGTGGAAAGACTGCTCGAGCAGATGGCGAGGTCAATGGAAGAAAATTCTCCATTAAAACTATTAAAACGAGTTTTCTCACTACTATTCAGTAGAACAAGGTTAAAATCCTGGATAAAATGTGATAAAATCCGCCCTCTTCTATTGCACTGGCTTCTAGAGCTACCCCACAAAGGGTCATGTGCATTAAAGTCTCCTAAAAGTATAAAAGGCTTGGGTAATTGAAGGATAAGATTCTCGAGGTTGTGTTCAGTGACTGGAGCGCACTCCGGTAAGTAAACGTTGCACAGCGTTATGGTCTCTGGTGCGTGCACAGTCACAGCAACCGCCTGAAGAAGTGTGTTCAGTTGTACCCGAGAGGTGTAAAGGGTCTCCCAGACAGCAACCGCCACTCCACCCTGGGCTCGTTGGCCGCTGGCATCGTCGTATCTAAAAACATTAAAATTCCTTAAGATACCCTTGTCCGTGGCTTTAAAATGCGTCTCTTGGAGACAAATACAAGACGGATTAAAATCACGAATTAAAATGGTTAACTCCTCCTTGTGACGATAAAACCCATTACAGTTCCACTGTAAAATAGAATTCATTTAAAAAGGGAAAAAAAAAAAATAAAAGGCGAGAAACAAGTTAAAAACAGCAGTCTGTCCATCCGTTAGGAGGATCAGCGCCTAATGCGGCTCTTTTTCCCCTTTTGCCTGGCTAAGAGGACGTCTGTCTCAGACGGGTCATCTTCCTCCATAGCCTCCTCTGGGCATGGAGCGCGTACCCCGGAGGGGCCGGGGGATGGCGTTTTCTCACGCCCCGAGGGCGGGGTCCCAGTGGGTTTCGGCGGGTTCTTCTTAGGAGAACCCGCACAGGTGACATTCTTTGGTTTTGCCGGCTTTGTTGCCTTATCCGGCTTGGCTTCTTCATCTTTTCTAGACTTTCTTGTGTCCGTTGTCTTATCTGCATCATTTTTCTGAGTATTGTCAGATTCATTTTTATTGGTTGGGGTTTCAGCGACAGCAGCGAAAGATCTGGAGAAAGTAGGGGCTATTAGGGTGCGGTACTTTTTTCTGGCTTCTATGTATGGCAACTTTTCAACTGTTTTTATCTCCATTATCTTCTTTTCCTCTTTCATTCTTGGACAATCGCGGGAGTACACTGGGTGTGCACCCTTGCAATTGACACAAAAAGGTTCGGAGGTGCAACCATCACCCTCATGCTTTTCATTACCACAGCGCGGGCAGGTGGCCTTGCCCTTGCATCTAGTGGCGATATGGCCAAAGTGTTGGCATTGAAAACATCGCATGGGGTTAGGGATGAATGGGCGGACAGGAACCGATTCATACCCAACAAAAACCTTGTCGGGGAGCGTGTCGCGCGAGAAGGTGAGGATAACAGACGTGCTGTTGATCAGCTCACCGTTCCGCTTTATTTTTAATCGACGACAGTCTATAATGCCCTGAGGGGCCATTTCCCTCTTTATTTCGTCGTCGTCGACGTACAGCAGGTCGTAACTGCTTATCACTCCCCGACTGGTGTTCAAGGTGCGGTGCACCTCGACCTTCACTGGTATATCATTTAAACGGGTAAAATTAAGCAACTTTGCACTTTGGGTATCATTGGCCGTTTCTATTAATAAAGTTCCGTCACGTAGCTTCTTGGCAGATATTAAGTCGCCAGTAACTGCTGCTGAAAGGACTCTACGGATTAGGAAGGGAGATACCTTAGTGAGGGTCTCATCTTCCTTTGCACATCTCATTATCAAGTACCGCCTACAAGCGGACACCGGGTTAACTCCCCCGCCCGTTTCCGGACGGGATCTTTTTAATGGAGGAAGGGTATCTGGTTCCATTAATATAAGAGGTTCATCCCCTGGGCTCCCCACCCACCACGGAGCCACATATTTGGGACGCCACACCGCCAGCCGGTGTGGTCGCCAGGGCTACCCAAGGGATATAGCACTATCGTGTAGGGGATTTGCTTCAGGTTAGGTCTCCAGTGCATGGGCCCTCCAAACCCATACACCTTCGGCCGCCCTACACAGACCCCCATCACTCCAGCACTCGCCATCGAAACGTGTCGATAAGCCGATTGATCAAGACTGGCTAGATCTTGACCGCCCGTTTACAGGGGATCCAGGGCCGAAGTGGGGTATTGAATCCCGGCCCATACCGGGTATCCGACACCCGGCTGGGTGCCGGAGAACTCACCCACCAGGATCCCCTTCTCCCCCTTACGGGTCTCCGCACACGGCAAACATGCGGGTGGATCGCAGGCCAGGTGGTGTGGCCGCACACAGACAGTTGACCCACAAGACTGTCCGGGCTCAACCCTTGCTGGCTCGGGGTTTGTTTTCGGGGTTTTCTCCCCGCCCTTTTAGTCGCCTCTTACGACAAGCAGGGATACTGCGGGAGTATTCTCCATCCCCCTACCCGCAGGGGTGTTCTGTTTCAGTGATATTCAGAAACCCCACTTTGACAAAGCAATTTTTAATGGTTTTCACCATTCACACTTTCCCATGCACTTCCAAGAAAATGGATGTTCTGTAACAAATTTATTTTAGCTTAGTAAATTACCAGTAAATTACTCAGTAAATTATCTAATTCCTCTTTCATTTTTATCTTTACAGAGTAAGGGCAGCATCTCACAGGTTGCGCAATAAGTTGCACACTTACATCTATAGGAATTGTCAATTGAAAAGTGTTCAGCTTTCCTAGCCCTGTGAATACACTGTTAAAACCGTCAACCACATCTTGGGTGCTGACATTGTTTACACAAAAATCAATAATAAGAATACCTAGTAACATAGCTGTTACCTTATCCCGTAATGAAAATTACCCCTTACCATTGAATACATGAAATTCCACATTGCTTAACTTCCTATATGTTCCAACTTCAACATCAGCAGTAAATATTCTAATCACATTAAGAGGTGGTGATTACCCATAAGGATAGAGGTTTTTTTTACTTACTTTACTCTTAATACATACAGTAAAACCTCTTTATATCGACATGAACGGGACCAAAATTTTGACATTATGATATATGGAGGTTCACTATAGAGCGGTTTCAGTAGCACGGTCCTATTTACTTACTCTTTGGAAGTGATAGGTACTGCTGTCTTTTAAACCATTCTGTTAATGGGTTTAAGCATACATGTATGAATTAAAAAACAGAAAATTGTATTTCAATGAATATTTAGTAAAACATTTCTTTGCTAGTCTTTGCAAAAAATAGTTAGTAATTTGAGTTTGTTTAATTATTTTTCAAACTCTTTTGAAACTTTATCTTTAATCTTGTTAAACAATAGCATGTTTTCACTCTTTCTGTCTTCCATGCTTTAAAAAAACCTCTCAATAACATTCATTGCATCTGGAACCTCTTTTTGGAGGGAGCTGAAAACAAATCCCCCTTCATCAATTTCTTCCTCTGCTGTACCCTGTTCTCTCTCTTCCTCTACTTCATCCAAAACTTCCCCCTCATTTGGAGCACATATATATAAAGAATTGTCTGCATTAACATAATCTTCGAATGAGGAATGGGTCTCCATCACTTCACTGATTTTATGCCATTCTGCTGGCTCGTTCTCAACTATGTCACTATCATCATCACTACTACCATCAACAAACCCTGCATTATTGAAGCATTTTTCAATGACTTCTTCGTCTAACTTATACCATGAAAGGAGCCTGTGGATGCCCTAAAGTATATTCCAAAAGCACTTTTTCCATCATTATCGCTATTTACCCTCCACAGCATATACAGCACTAGTTGTTTGTGATAATGTCTTTTGACAAAGGAAAAGATGCCTTGATCCAGGGACTGCAGCTTGCTGGTTGAGTTTGCAGGACAATACGTTTTATGTTCCTTAATACCATTCCTTCATTTTTGTGGGCAGTGCAATTGTCAACGAAGAGGACAATTTTTCTGTTGCACTTATCCATCTTAGAGTCTATCATACATAACCATTCACGGAAAATGGATGCTGTCATCCATGAGTTAACAGAATTCCTATACAAGCAAGAGAGTTTTAAAATATTTTTAAAGCATCTTGGTTTTTTAAATTTGCCTATAACAAGGGGCTCCAATTTCTCAGAACCATCAGAATTAGCACAAAAAAGAACAGTAAATCTATCTTTGCTCTTCTTTCCACTATGGCAGGGTTCACCTCGTACTCCAAGGGTCTTATCAGGGAGCAAGTTATAAAAAAATCCTGCCTCATCAGTAGGGACCCTGAAAAGTGGTAAATAAACTCGAGGGAAAGCGGTGTAGAAATCATAGCCCCAGCTGTGCAAAAATAGCAAATTTCATGCTCCAGCGGTGAAAAAAATATTTATGTATTTCTCAATTTAAACAAGCAAAGAATTGTATTACAGACATAAATTGATTTTTCTAACTTATTCTATCAAATCTTTATTGATAGTCAACAAAATACACAGCTACACGCAGAATACACGCCATTACAAAGGTGACTCAATGGCCACCCAGCCTGAGGACTGTGTTGTGTGGGTTGCCTATCACCAATTTCCTTGGTACTGCTTCTTTGGGTATTCAAAGAATGATGTGTAGGGACCCTGAAAAGTAGTAAAAAAGGTCAAGGGAAAGCTGTAAAAAAATCGATTATCATAGTGACAGCAGGTTAAAAATCTTGAATTTAATGAAACGGGTGAAAAGAAAAAGTTGTTTATTTATCAACTGAAACATACAATGGACTTCATTGTTGACTCATGTTGAAAGATATAACCATTTATAAATATATAAAATAAGAAATAAATATATAAATAAATTACAAAAGAAATAAACGTATACAGGAATCACATATCGTGGCATAACTCAGTCACATGAAGAGCCAAAGATTATGTAAAGTTGTATTTCCAAAGTTTCTGGGGAAGCATTGGTTCTCAAATCACTTAGTATATTTCCATATGAAGAAATAGGCCGCTCACAGTACACATTTGAACGTGGAACCCACAACGCCTTTACACAAGGTTCCACAAACTCACTGTTGTCTCCCTTGATGCTCAGAAATGTATGGAGCACATCAACTTTCTCACCTTTTTGCAATTTTTCTTTTACAGTAGATTGCATGCACAAATAGCCAGTAAGTAGCACTGTGCTGTCAAGTTTATTCATAAGATTAATGGATGCTGCTGTCTGCACAAGGAATGCTTCAATGTTTTGGATAATGTTCTTCACATCAAATAATTTTCCCACACTTTAAGTCAAGATCCGGGCAGTATCTGGTGTTAAAAGCCTAGTTAACTTAACCTCACACAAATTTTAAAATATTTTAAAAAATGATTTTAAAATGTTATTAAAATGATTTTTAAATTATTTTAAACAAATTAAAAATTATATATATAAAATTTATATAAAATTATTTTAAAAAATTGTATAAAATTATAGCTTCAAAATTGATAGCTTTTTGTTATTAGTTTCCGCTGTACACTAAATTATTGTTATGCTTTTATTGGTACATTCATCATTTTTTCTCATTTCCACATTCTTAACATTGATTATACATGCATATTCACGTTTGTAACATTTCTGAAAGTAAGTTACGTCTTCATTGAAATGTAAAAAACGTGTGGCAATTGGAAAAAAATATTGTTTATTCTCATTAATATTGACTTTATATTCATGTTATGTGGCAAAATAGGTTTCAAAATTCTGAAAACTGTTATCGTGATTGGATGGTACGTTTCCTCAAACTATCACGGCATTGACATTTAAAAGTTAGTTCTCGCCAACACATTTATGCACAGGAATGGCCGTATACATACAACTTTCTTGGAGTTCATCTTACAGCTGCGAGTAGGATATGATGTAGGTAGTTGCGAGATAGATATACCGTAGGTAGATGTGAGATTGAAGTTGAGTCTACACGGTCCGGAGATAGGTTATATAATGTTGTCCATTGGTGTACCCTTTTTTTTGCGGTTTGAAGCGATCATGATACGTTTGTGTAGCGCTCCTGACACCTTGCCGCGCATCCGACATTCAAAAAATGGAAGTTTAGGAGTGCTAGACGCGCTGCAGCAGTGCCCTCGCGGTAGCTACAGTGCTACTGCGCAGTGCATCAGATGCGCATCTGCAGCATTTTGTGTTTACTGGGTAGCTTCTTAAAGAGTTACACATATTTAAAACTTATGTTAAAATCATTTTAAAATTATGAAAAAAAAATTTTGAAAGCCTAAAAAGAGAGTTAATATGTTTTCAAAATAATTTTAAAATTATTTTATAAACTTTTTGCAATATATTTTAAAATAATTTTTTCATAAGATATTGCTACTTGGGTATACATATAAACCATATCGCTTTTAAATTCTTTTTGGCGATCAAATATGCTGACAGTTTTCGGCATTATGGTCTACAGAGATACTTTTTCTGATCAACAGTAGCCCCGATCGAACTATGTATAAATGTGTGGTGACACTAGTTCATCCAGAGATACTGAGAATCGGAAATATCTGCCTGAGAAGACTTGTCTTTTGTAGGTACCTCTCCGCCGCGCCGGCGACACCTCAACTTATTCGAAATGACAATTAATGCCGGATTGCCTGACTTATTTTTTTTTTTAATTTATTTCGGGACAAATAATGCGCTGCATCATACGGAAATATTAATGTGTCCCTATCTCGTACTTTTCACCACCCCGCCATGCCGGTGACTCTCCAGCCGCCGACACTCTGCCGTGGGCGCTGAATCAGTTCGCTGCAGCGTGATTGCCATCGCGCCGGAGTCATTTCATAAAGTCGGCAACATAATATACTAACATCAGTCAGTGAATTCGATAGTTTATCCTTAAATAACTCATTTTGTCTACCCGAGGAGTAATTACAACCCGTCAGTCACAGCTTAGGTAGAGCACTCTTTGAATAAGATTATTACGTCCAATTGACAACTTTATTTGTCACTTCGCCCAACCGCTAACACATTTAAGATATTCATGTCTAGGGTAGTTATTGGTCCAATGAATGCTATGCGCAGACTTTCTGAAATCATCTTTCATAAGCGCAATTGCTTGAATGGCAACTTTTCTGAAGAATCGATCGGGATAAATACTACGCAGGTCACATTTCGGCGGCGCGACGAAAACGATGCGCGCCTGACCCCACCACCATGAATGCGATCTAGGGAGATATACGCAGATATCATGGTCACGTGCATCATCAGACTGATGATAGCGGCATGGTCACGTTAATAATAATTATGTATTTATTTCACACCATGAGTTTGCAAACATTTTTCCACCAAATGGGATGGCGACTTTCATTACGCATTTTACATACATATCAAAATAAAACTTAAAGAATTTCATGTTTTATTTTCGAAAAATATCGTACGATAGGTTTAAAAAAAGTGAAGTTTCGTGCAAAATATCGCACTAACAGCCAAATACCGTTAAATTTCGCGAATAACAAGTTATTTGCTAAATTTTGGTGAATTTCGTTTTCGTTAAAATGGCAAATTTTCACTTATTAGGGCTTTAAACATCAAAATAACAACTTTTATGCTCTTTAAAAAAAATTCGTGAAAAAATCCATTTGCAAAATTTCAGGGTCCCTACTCATCAGCATTAAAAATGTCACATTTTTTATATCCTATTAAAATTGTCTGTAGAGTTTTTTCCACTCTTCTACCACTACATTACTAACACCAGCTTCTTCCCCACTTATCTTCAAAGTTGCAAGATTCCAATGGATTTTCAACTTTTGCAGCCAGCCATTGGAAGCCTGAAAATTTTTAATCCCCAATTGTAAGGCAATTTCCCTTGCCTTCTCCTGTATAATTGGTCCAGATATGGGGATGTTTCTGACTCTACCCTCCATCAACCAATCAAAAATACCCTTGTCTAACTCCTCGTACTTAACTGCCCATGATTTTTTATTTGTGCAGCCTCGAGTTGCAGCTTCTTCTGTTTTCCCACATTTTTTCAAAATAGATGTTAAGGTTGATTGTGGTGTCAGGATCTCATAGACATACCTATAACTACACCAGGCAAGTTGTGGCCTGTGAATGTGTTTAAAAATCATTGTCCCATTCCTGTTGAATAGGAGCTGAACGTTTTTAGGGAACTCAGAAATAAGAAATGTATAATACATTAACATACAAAAGAATGCTTCTGGTCTTTGTTCATGGATAAGTTTAGATTTTGACAGCTGGTATCACTGTGAAAACCTTGGTTTTTGGTGTAACATGCGGCAGAGCGTTGTCATTCCCTCTAGAACTTTGGTTTTGAAAAGCTTGCTTGGACCTTATCGGTTACTCACAGATTGCATATGCATTTGTAGTTTATCCATGAGACAAAGAGTCAGCAAAAGGAGATTGCGTACTGAATCCTCCAAAAGAGTTGACTTTTGGTTTTCATAGTTGTTAGTGAATCTTCATGGTTTTTCTGTTTGTGAAGATGGTACCATTCAAGAGATAACTCCTTATCTCTCTTGTTTATGGTGTGAACCCTAAATTTCATCTCCCTTTGTGACGTGGTGCATGTTATAAGCGCCATCATTGTGGTTACTTCCAAAATGACTACAGTGCAGTGGGTGCAGCCTACCCACTAAGGGAGTGTCTCCTGCATGTTAGTGTACCACTGTATGCTGCTTAGAAAAAAACTGATTTCAGTGAATTGATATGGAAAACTTAAACCATCCTTCTGTCAGTGCTGACCAGGTGCTTTAGGATATATGTAATTATTTTCATAACACTTAAGGAGTTCATGGTAAGAAAACAGATGAGAACTCATGAATGCATTTGGATGATCCAGTAACTTAGGTTTTCATTTTGTCAACAGATCCTCAGGAAGATTGGAGAAATGGAAAAACTCAGTGCAGACCTTCGGAAATGTGTACGGAATCATGATTACCCATTGAAAGTTGCCCAAACAAGGCTCCACAATCGACTAGTGAGGCCTAATGTAGAATCCTGCAGGGATAAACCACAGTATGGGTCAGTACAAGTTAAAGTTTGAATTATCAAATTATGTACCTGAATGACTATAAAATGGAATTGACCATATGAAGGTAATAAATAATACACGTAAAACTTATGAATTGAACCTGCGACCTCCACCAACCTTCATCAATTTTATCATTTGGTTTACATTTTCTAGTTTGCCACTCCTTGTCATATATGTACGTACTTATCAATCCATGCCACTGTTGTTTTCTCCCAATTAGTATCTCTTTTTCCACGGTTGATTTTGTAGTTGATTTCAATTTCTTCTGCACTCCCTAGGGAAGATCCATATTTGGGAAGTACTCTGAGATTTTTTACTTGGTCTATTATCACATTGCTGACTCTTGGAAAATTTAAATACATAAATCTTTAATGGAGTGGTTTTCTGTTGGCTTCTCCATTCTATACCATTGCCCACAGTGGCTCTTTCTATTTTGGGTGCAATATCCAACCCTAAGGGTAAGAAGGTGTCCTTCCTATATACACATGCTCATCTGGCCTCTGAGGAGACTGTTGTGCCTTGATGCAATCTCTCGAATACCCATGTGTGGATTAAATGGTTTGCAGATTATCTGTGCAAATCTCTCCTCCCTACACCTCAAAAGTTTTAAGACTCCAATAGCAATGACAAAAATAAGTGCTCCACAACTTTGATATATGTACTAATATATTCTTATAGTACTCCGTTTTTCAATATTTTTTCTTCTTCTCATTTGCAGTTCATAAAAATTGCATAATACATAATAATAACACCACCATATTTTCCATGTTTTCGGTTATCCATGTCTTTTAACCCTTTCGCTACGAACGACGTGATAGAACGTCGTGCCGCTAAGCTAGCCCTAAGCAAGCGTAAGAGGTGTGTGTAATAAAGGACTTCTTCTTGGGACGCCGTCGGTATCCTTTCTCGGTTCGCGGAAGGGGATTACCTTGATCCTTCCTCGCAGTGCGCGCCCCACTCACAGCAGGGGTCTGCGGTCAGTTGCTTGCTGGTGTAGTGGAATAACAAACTTAAATGTTTTTGTGTTATTGGCAAATTGAGCATTATAAGTGCGTTGCTTATGTTTAGCTATACAACAACAAATTTAAAACGGAGTTCTACTGTTATTTTTAACGTAGTTTGTGTGTAAAGGAATCTTTACCATTGATACAATTTTTGTTGCTAGAGAGCTTAATATTAACGATAGAATTTCGTTTAAAAGCTGTAAAGTCATTGTAAAACAAGAATATTTCATTTCCGATTAAATAAATATCGAGGCTGTAGCAACAATGTTTTTAGCAAAACCATCGCATAAAAAATAGTTGACCGCGACCGCATGCCGTATTGGGCACCCCAAGCAGAAAAGAGCGGAGATTATCACAGCCCGGTGGCCGAGTAAAAGGTTGAACTCTCCTCTGGCCCCCGACCCAAGTTAGGGAAATAGGTACCGGTGAAGATCCTAGCGTAGTGAAAGCTCCGTACTGGCAAAGCAAAAAAATTTTCCCCATCCCCGTCGCGAAAGGGTTAATTATCCATGCTTCAATTTGTATTCATTAGCATGGATAATCGAGAGTTTACTGCACAAGAAGTATTTGTATAACACCTATATACCATTTGATTCACACCCACTGGCCCGTATTAATGTTTATCACCTGAGAATTATGTAATTTACATGAATACTATTTATGCTAAGAATAATTTTTAAGTTATGCTTGAAACTCTGCACTGGTAATTTTCTGATGTGTTGAGAGAGATAATTATATATTTTCGAAATTGAATATAGAAGAGCATGTTGGCACTGGAATAGAGTATAGGAATATAAATGAATCTTTTTCGTGGTCCTAGTCAGGTAGTCATGCTACTAAGCATTCATTAAGAAAGAGTTTTGATGCTTTGTAACTTGTATGACACATTGGAATATGCATACAAAAGGGAGAGTTAACATATTTAAAGTTTAAAAAATGGGATTCCCTGTAAACCAGATGGATACAATGAGAATGCATTTTATTGCATTTTTCTGAAAAGTAAAATGTCCTTGGAGAGGAATTCCTCCAAATATAATCCCAAAGGATAATATGGAGTGAAACTTTGCATAGTATACCATTAGAAGTATGTCTTAAGTTACTATACTTGATGCGATTAAGAACGGAGGCAAACACCGGAGTTCATCACACACGTCTTTATTCAACGGACGACAAAAAGGAACAGAGAACAGTTATGAAATGTACACTGATATGTGAGGAAAAAGAATGACAAAAGAAGAACGATAATGTCAATGGAGTGTACAACTTAACACTCCCTCTCACTCTAGGTACATTGGCAGCAAATTAAGTTACAATTGTGTAGTAAAAATGGAAAAGGATCTAAGTGCCAAAAAATAAAAAAAAATGACTTTTTCGGTGAAAAGCGAAGTACAAGCCAGGCGAAATAAGATAGACAAGTTAGTAAGTGTCAGAAAATTTTTCCCTAGTTTGTAGAGCAGTCGGAAGACTTATTTGGCCATAGGCCATAGGAGAAAGAAGGACTTATTTTATTGAATACTGAAAATTTTAGTTTCTGGCACTTACAACCTTTTCCATTTTTACTACACAATTCATCATACAAAACAAGAAATCGGGACAGTCCCAAGTCGTCTTTAAGTTTTGAATGTTTAACCTTGCACAGACTTTTAGTCATGATGTCTGCCACCATTAAATCAGTTGGTATATATTCCACATTTACTATATTTTTCTCAATCAACTCCCTAGTGAAATGATTTCTAACATCAATATGTTTTGTCCTGGCGTGAAACACTGGGTTATGGCACAATTTAATAGCACTTTGATTGTCACAATAAATTTTCGCAGTTTCATCCTCATTTAACAATTCTGACATTAGGAATCTTAGATGAATACCCTCTTTAGATCCTTCTGAGAGAGCTACGTACTCAGATTCAGTGCTTGAGAGAGCAACACATCTCTGCTTCTGGCTTCTCCAGGAAATGGCAGCTCCAGAAAACTTAAACACAAAACCAGTGCATGACCTTCGATCATTATGATTTCCAGCATCAACAAAACCGGTAATACTTTTGCCTGTGGGCTTAAACACAAGTTTTTCGTTACAAGTGTGTTTTAAATATTTTAGTACTCTCAATGCACTTTTCCAGTGGTCAGTGGAAAAACAATTGTTAAATCGACTTAAATAATTTCCAGAAAAAGATATATCAGGACGTTTACTTACAGATAAATACATAAATGAACCAATTAAACATTGGTAGGGTACATCAGGTTTTGGTAACATTGGGTCATTCTTTGGGAAATTACATTTACTTCAAGTGGAGTATTTATCGGTTTAGCATCTTGCATCCCAAAACTGTTTAACAATTCAGCAATATAATGGCTTTGATCCAAAGAGATGCTACCATCAAATTCATTCTGGGAAATTCTCATGCCAAGACACCAGAGTCGTAGCTAGGGTCACCAGCGCCCCTGGCAAGATTTGAATTTTGCGCTCCCCAATATATAATTTTGAGTCGACACTTTAAAAAAAATAATAATAATAATACATCTGCAAATCAAGCTGTTCAAACTTCGACGATGAAATTTACTTGGTTTTCGACGATGCTGTTGTGTGACTCAAAATGTTTTCACTTGAATTCATGATTGTTGTTATGTCGATAAAGAAATGCCATACTTCCGAGCAATTTCTGTTTTTGTCTGCGCGCGATCACGTACTTCCTTGATTATCGACCTTTTGGTAACGAAACTCACGGACTTACTCGTTTTTTTTTGCTCAGCGATGTTTTATTCATTGTTTTACTTATAGGCGCACGGGATATCACAAACACAGCCCACCTCGCATTGAGAGTGATTCTGACTGGATGCGCGCGAATTCTACTCGCTTGGAAACCAAAATATTTTCACTCGCTCTCAGCTTACAATGTAATTTTCTGGCTTCAAAGAATTCTGCAAACAAAGTTATAGGTGCAAGCCACCCTCGGATGACATAGGAACTCAAGGGAAAAAAGAAACTCAAACCAGCTATTGAGAGCGTAGACATTGTAATGGCTACTCCTGGTAGACTGTGGTTACAATGTAATCAGGTGACCATCTTCAAGAAAGACTTGATAAGCTGGCCAATTCACATGTTTCCTGAGAGAGTAATATACCCTGGCGGAAACTTTATTATAGCCTACGCTTATAGGCCATTAAAAATTACAACAAATGAAGAGGAAACTTAGTAATTTCTTTCTTCTTTTTATCTGACGTGAAAATCGATTTAGAAAAGCCTTTGTATCCAGGATCATATATTATTCAAGTTGACCAAAAGTATAAGTGAAATAAATATCTACCTTAAAATCGGGCCAAACTTTGTTTACTTGAGATGGCTTTCCGGACTTATCACCCTCGGAGCGCAACCCGTTGTTTCAGTCGTTCACGCAGGGAAAAATATTGCTAGACAGGACCCAAAAATATGTGCAGAGGCAGCGTGCATTAAATTTAAAAATGTTGTTAAGGTTTTTCGATACCTTTTCTACAATTTCTTGAATTTGAAATGCTCATTCTTACGTTCGCATAATGCCGAATGTTTACACATTGAGTGATGCATTGACCTCAAAACACTGCGAAAAAACCATTTCAAATACTTCGTAAAACAGGGGTCAGTCAATCCTAGGGACTGGCTTTTCACTTTGTAAATCATTAAAATGGAGGTTTCGTAAAACAGAAGTCATTTTACATGGTTTTTCTATACAAAGATGGGGACCGGCGGAATGGTTCGTAAATTGCTGTCATTTCGTAAATTAGAGGTTTGTAAAAAAGAAGTTTTACTGTACATTGTTTTTATGATAAATATCACATCCCTTCTTATAAAATACAATAATTAAGTCTGTCTTAGACATTTGGGATATCGACAGTAAATTAGCTGAGAGACCAGGCACCAACAACACATTATTAACTGTAATAGCACCATCATCGATATGAACATTTGACATACTAATTCCCTTACAATCTAAAGTATTATTATTGGCAACACTTACAGTCAAGCCATCTTTGGGATGAAATTTCTTTAGCAGATGTCATTGGTTGCCATATGTTCAATACAACCAGAGTCCAAATACCAACCGATTTTTCTCGGAGATATGCCCAAGGCTGTCTGGAAAGCTGAAACTCTCATTGTAGTCCCGGAGATGCTGGCTGCTGCCGTTCTGAGACTGTTCGTCTGTCTTCCTCATGATGGTAGGGCATTCGGAACCCTTGTGCCCAAATCTTTGGCACTTGTATTTCCTGGAATTTGGTGATTTCCTCTGCGTCTTCTGCACAGGCTCGGGTCGGCTGTACTGCTGCTTCCCGTAGTTCTTCACTATTAAAGTTGCTGCCTCCGCCTTATTTTCTTCTCATTGAGCATCCTCTGCCAATAGCCTTGACTTGACAAATGCTGACATCAGAGTCTTCCCGCAGTTGTCGAGGGCCGTTGCAAGAGCGTCATATGACTCACCAAGACCGTTAATGAGTACATAAGCAATTAGCTCATCGTCAGTATCGTAGTTCATATCTGATAATTTATGAACTACCGAAATTACACCACCAACGTATGCCTCCATATCTGGGTAGTCTTGGAGTTTGGACGTGTATAGTTTCTTTAGAAGAAGTCTCTTCCCACTCTCGTCAGAAGGTGCAAAAGTATTTCGAAGCGAGTCCCATGCTTCTTTAGCGGTTTGTGCCTTCCTTGTGTACGAGTACAACTCTGGTTGTATTATAAGCACTATTTTTGACAGAGCTTTCTTATCGAGTTTCGAGGAATAGTCTTTCTCCGGTATTTTAACCCCGGTAACATATTCCCACAACTCTTCAAGCACAAGGTGCATCTCCATAGCGTAGGCCCACGAGTTATAGTCATTCATGCCCAATAATTTCTCTATTGCCGGCACAGTATTACTTGCCATGTTTGAAAAAACATGGAATTGAATGCAGCAAATCACTTCACTCGAAGCCTACAACTACAGAATAAATGCAAGGTTTAGCCTGTAATCATGATCACTAGCGCAGTGGAAGTGTTAATATAATGTAATCCCAAAGGATAATATGGAGTAAAACTTCGCATAGTATACCATTAGAAGCATGTCTTTAGTTACTATACTCTCTAGTTTTTCAACATAAATAGCTCAATTCAATCAAGGTTTTCAATAATTAGATGGCCTAGAAATTTTGTTTTCACTATGGCAAAAGGTATTATTATTAGCCATTAGGCAGAAACTATAGGTATTGGTGATGACCATTTATTGTCAAATTGGATATACATTATCTGAGGGTTTTTTGTGCATTCAATGTGCATAAGATTAGCATAGTTGAGAATGCCATTTGGGTGGTTTCACCGAGCTCAAGTAAGTTATGACCTGAGGGAAAAGTGGAAGTATCATGCACAAAAAGGATTGTTCTACTATTGTTTTCTGTTGGCAGGTAATTTATGGAAATAATAAAGAGTGGTGGGTCTAATATGGAACCCTGTGGTACTCTGGGTTTAACAAATAAAGGTTTGAATTTCCTTGTCATTATACCTCCTTCAGTCCTGTAGCATTGGTGAAATTTGTGCACCGAGTTGTGAGCTAGCATAGTTGCTCAGGTTTCCCGAGGAAATGGGCACTAACAAACTGTGCTTGATACTTATGTGGAGATAACCATCCAATGCACTCCAAATTTGGTAGTCAATTTGTTGAATTTTTAAAAAATTTAAGCTTCTGATAAAATCAGGTCAAAATTGAGACATCTTTCTTGTAAATTTTGTGGGAGAGTAAACAAATTGACCACACTTCTATGACTGAAATGAAATTTCAAGCTAAAATCAAAGTCGTTTGTCAAAAAATTTGGGATGTAAGGGTATCTTTATTCTCTATGATACATGGATCTTGAGAAATTTTGCCCTGTTGTATCTAAAAAGTTCATAATTCTTCCTTGTTTATGTTCAATGAAACCAAAAGGTATGATTATGAATGTAAACATTTTAGTAATGGGAGAGATTATACTTATCGTGATGTAGGTGTAGTTCATAGCAAAATCTGAAACCTTGGGTTTCATAATTTCATGATGTTTGTCTTTGGCCAAAAATACACAAAATGCAGCATAATTAAGCCCTAGATGAAGTCAGAAAGGAAGGTTAAGCTGAAAAAATTATAATTTTATCAATTTGTTCCAGGTTCTTTGTATGTATTACCATGCTAGCAAAATGATTCATGAATATTTTTATGCTCATGCACGTTTGATCATTCTTGTGATACAATTGTCATCACCATATGGTTGCTCTAACTTAGCCATGTTTTGATAATATGTCCTCACACCGTTCCCTTAGGTTGATTGATGAAGTCAAAAAAATAGGAGATTCAATAACTGCACTGAGGGCAAGACTCCAAAACTCTGAGGATACCTTGACGGAGCTGAAAGCTGTGAGGGCACGACTAGAGCACCAAATACTCGTGAAGCGCAAGACCCTTAGCATTGATAAGGGGAGATGCCAAGTGATACGCTCCCATTATCCTTCCAGTGTAGAGCTCACTGGATATTGATGGGTAAAATATTTTTCCTTAAAAAGTTTGCCTCATTGGCTGCCTACAAATTATGGAAAAAATAAACATCTCCACCAATTCACTTTTCTCCTATCGGCTTGCATCGTATATTGTAACAATATTGTGCTTATTGTGAAATTTTTGTGTTCTCATTGTTGTCTTAGTGAAAAACTGTAATCTTTCGGCTTTTCTCTGATGAAAGAAATTATACAAAGTTGTAACCTCTTTAAAGTAAAACTATCAACTTGCATAACCAACCTCTTGCATTGATTGAGAACTGCCTCTTCAACAAAGCAAAGGACTGAGTTTAGGTGTAAAAAGAGGATTCAGGTCTGTTTAAAATGGTTTCAAAAATGTGAGAAATGCCCTGGGAAAATATTCTCTGCTTAGTTTGGGATCTGAGATTATGAAATTCAAAGTTGAAAAGGATATATTTGAGGTTGCATAAAATATTGAATCTTTCAGTGAAGGATCAGGGTTTGTGGCCCCGGCAAGGAGTTAGAATTTATCCAAGGTTGATTAATTTTTTTAAGCATTTACATGATTTTATAGTTAGACGAAATGTGAATACATGATTTCATTAGAATATAGAACGTACTAGAGTGGGAACTCTTCTCTGGAGAACTAGATTGACATCTTGTTCATCATCAACAAGGCTAAGGTAATTCTCAGTGCAAATTGACTGCTTTAAATACCATCCTGTGTCAGACCTCTGTTTGACACCATGCCCTGCTGGGACATGGCTCCCGTTGTACTAGGCTTGCTCCTCTTCAGAGGAGGCTTACGCCTCGTCAATAGCATCACTGCCACCACACAGTTCAAACGCCCGTCCGAGTTTCGGGAAGGAATGAGGAAGGCTGGAGCGGCCCCATCGTAGAGCTCCCAGCTAACACCGGAAACCACCAACCCAGCCACACGTCGGCGAGTAGCTGCCGCGCGCACTCCCTGCCCCTCCACCGGGAGGACCCCATCACCCCCCCTGGAAACGACACCCGCAACCCATCACCAACACCCACACCAGAGGAAGACCACCACCACTGCCACAGAAGCCGCACCATCCCGGAATAATGGAGGCCCCATGAAACGGACTCCTGGATAGCTGCCAACCACGCTGATGGTAGGCCTTTGCGAGAATGGCATGTGGTCCGGCATTCACCCGAGGGCGGGGGAAAAACAGCTAAAACCTCTGCCAGTACTGAGGAACCTGCTAGTTAACAGATGTATAATTTGACGGAGGTAACTAGGTGTAAATTTTATAAATAAGAATCACTGGGAGGGGTTCACTGGATGGGAGACAACAACCAACAAATATATAACAGAACAACACAGAAGTCAACTAGGGTATATTTTAAATAAAATATAAAAAAAGATAATTAAAAAGTATATAAAACATTTTTACTGAACAAGGGTCACTGGAATAAGTTGGCGGATGGGTAAAAAGAGTAGTTTCATTGGCTATTTTATCGGCATTAAAGTTTCTATTGTGGAAAATTGCCAATTTTCTTCAATTGGGGGTTGGGGCTGAATTTGGAGACATTTTCTTCGTCTTCTTCGCTGGTGGCGTAAGGGGGTATCCTGGTATCGGGGACCGCGATACGGGCAGGAATAGAGGGCCTGAATACAGGGATGGCGGTGCCCGGGAAGTATATATACTCTATTGCAGACAGTATGCCTCTATAATAGGGGCATGCTGTATGTGAGGAATCTGGGGGTGGAGTAGTTACCTCACTGGCCGCTGGAGCAGGATTGTGGAATTGTGGATGCCGTTTCGTATGTCTTGCTGTAGGTCTGGGTTTGCTTGTTCTAGTCTATTGGCTGCCCGGCAGCGGTGCCTGCATAACCTGTGGAGCAGTGGTAAATTGTAGTAATATTGTACACTTCTGCTCTCGGTGTTAGAGAGGGGGGGGGGGGGGTTAATTGAAACTGCTGTCGCAGCTCCCTCCTATCGAGGTGGGCTGACTTAAGTTGTTCGCGAATGGAAGGATAACTTTTGAAATTTGACCGACGTATAAAATATCCTGGGAGCTCAGGTGCCTGCTGATTTTTCGGCACTTTTTTGATCACCCGCAGAAATGGCTGCCGTGTGGTGCTTAGTTGGAAGACTGAATCCCGGTAAGTTCCCTACCCGGTATATAGCCCAAATATATCCAGCCTAGAATATATATTAATATATACCTAACTCCCCTATTGAAAATGCCCTATAGGATTTTTTTTTCCCACAGTAATTTGACAATGGGAACTCGAACTTTTCCTATAGGAAATTATTTTCCTGTTGGAAATTTCCTATAGGAAATAATTTTCCTATAGGAAATAATTTTCCCATAGGAAAATAGTCTCATATACATAACCTTAAAAAAAAAACGCCACCGTTAGGATTTGATTTGATAGGACTGATTTCATGAGTCGCCGACTCTGACCATTACACCACTTGACTGAGTTGATGAGAGAACGATCTCATAAGTATAACTTTGGCATGCTAAGATTACGCAGAAAAAAAGTGCGGTACAGTACTTGACGGGAATTACTGGATGCTACAGTCCAAATACCGTGCATTTTCCCAAACAATCAATATATATATTACTTGAATCAATTTCAGGGGTAGTGTATTTTGTGATTAAAGAACTCAAAGTTGAGAGAGAGAAAGAGGATTGCTGCACACCTACAGAGTCATAAGGCCGTTTTACTCGGGCACGAAATTGCACAACTTCAAACTGCATTTTTTCTCAATCGGGCGTGCAATCATTTTCGAATTAGAGCAGAAGCTATTTTGCTACCTCGCGTTCATGCATTCACGCATGCGTTCTTGCAATTCACGGCTTACCGTGTTTACACGATGCATTTACCCGCGCAAGTACGTGGCTGGACAGATGCGTGAACACATTCACCAAATTAGAACGGGCTATTTTCTGTCCACGCATCAACGCATTTGCGCAATTTGGAGTGTTTACACGGTGAAAATTTGATGGTGATTGTATTCACGCATCTACCCGCGCGGGTAATGCATCGTGTAAACACGAGACCATGCAATTTGAAATGCACGTTCGTACTTACATCAGATTGTACGTACCCCGTGTAAAACGCCGGACTATGACAAAGGGAGAAGAACTTCATGTGTTATGCCAGATATAGTTTGCGTTACACTGGAATTGGAATGGAACTGACTTGTGAGTTCCATACCGGTGAACCATTTTTTAATGAATTTCTAACTTTTTCTTAAAAATTTTTTATTGATAATAATGTTTTAATTATATATAAATGAAATATTGTAAAAACTTGTCTTGTATGGTGATGTATGCATTATATTTGTGAGAATGCAGAACCAAATTGATAAAATGAAATGTTTTCTTTTTTTAATTTCGAATTAATTAGAATTTTTCGCACTATGGGAAACATTCTTAATGTACCTATAATAAATATTTGTGCTATAGAAATATTGCTAATTCCTATAGGAAACCTTTTTCCATTGTCAAATATTCATGCTATAGGAAAATTTCTCATAACTAGAGGGTTATTTTCTCATTCCTATAGGAAAATATTCGTGCTATAGGAAATTTCTCGTTCCTATAGGAAAATATTCGTCCAATAGGAATATTTCTCGTTCCTATAGGAAAATATTCGTCCTATAAGGAAAATTTCTCGTTCCTATAGGAAAATATAGTCGTCCTATAGGAAAATTTCTCATTCCTATAGGAAAATATTTTGTTCCTATAGGAAATTTCTTGTTCCTATAGGAAAATATTCGTCCTATAGGAAAATTCCTCGTTCCTATAGGGAAATATTCGTCCTATAGGAAAATTTCTCATTCCTATAGGAAAATTTCTCGTTCCTATAGGAAACTTTCTTGTACCTATAGGAAATTTATTGATCCTATAGGAAGCTTCATCGTTCCTGTAGGAAACTGTAATTCCTATAGGAATTCACATAATTCCTATAGGAAACCAGTGGGGCATTTTCAATAGGGTCGGTAAGTGACAGTACAGTTTACATGAATAGTATCGATGAGAAATTAATAAATAAATTCCACCTGTGGCACATATTACAACAAAAGTTAATACAGATATAAGTTTGACAGGCTACATTATTAGAGTAATCACACTAATATATAAAAATTGATTGGTGTCTGTCTGTCCGTCTTTTATGGAATGGTACATTACTATATTGTGACCATATATCATTATGGGTACCAATTATCATTATGAGAACCATTATACACTGAAACGTTGGCAAATAGTTATAGTTTGAAAATTTTTGACCTATCCTCTAGATATAAATCTTACATTCCATGAAGAGGTCGATAATATAATACTTCTATTTTTTATACTTAAACGTGTTAATGTTCAGTAAACGTAACTTCACTCAATCATCGCGTTGCCCTTTCAAGGCTCTCACTAGCCACTGTGTTTCCCTTCCTTGCACTTAAGCATATATCCATCAACATGCCTAATAGAAAAAAAGTAAACTTTCGAAATCTTCTAGAGCAAGAGGGATGTGTTCTTTGCGAGAAAATGAGCCCTTGCAAGAAAAACGACAAACGTTAGACTTGGATGCTCAAAGACATGCCCACCAGTGATCTCATGATCATCTCTCCGTGGTGTTTCTCGGGTTACGTTAAGAACCGCACAAATTTCATCCTAACAAAACCTACTGACAGGTAAACAGCTATAAATCGGGTTCAAATATAGACCCATCTGTTCTGAAACTTCTAGCTGTATTATGATGGTGGAAATTATAATAACGTCACTGCATGCTTCTTACCCGAAAGAAGAACGGAAATTCTTCGCAACGAACGACATCCGTGCATGAAAATCGGCAAATGCACAAAGAATCGCCATAGATGTTTTATTTAGCAACAGAAACCAATGATTATGGCTACCCTTTATGCCGAAGGCTCAGTCCGGGTGATGGGAGGATTCATAGGTCAAATAAACATGGCTGCTGCTGTAAATGCTCCTTTTGACGATGTTACCCGGTGGATTGTACCCTTCTCTCCAATCCAAGATACTTAACGCACATAGTAACGTTGCATTGCGCAACTCAATTAAAGTATTAAGCATTGGATTCGGTGCAGTGGTTTCATTTTTGCTTTTTAAAAGTACTTTAACTCAAGATAGAGGGATGAGATTTTTTTATCGGATGGCAGAATACATGAAATTCGGAATTCTTTCATTCGATTTTCTTTTACTCTTCGTATTTGTCTGAAAATCACATTTGCAGCTGAAATATCTCACATTTTTCTCTGAAATCAACAGTAGCATATATCCTTGAAAACCAGAGATTTTATTGTCATAGATTATTTACGCCTCTAGCTTTAAAATATCACGTTTTCCTGCAGGCCTATGATAGTAGGTAGAATGAAAATCTGTATAAAAAGGGCTCTTGAGTCCCAAGGGTCCCATGATATATTGCTTCAGGGGTAATCTATAAGTTCAATGCATATTGACAACAAGCATACTCATCAATGTCTATTCTCAAAGTAGCTGTCATAGGGGCACTCCATGTATATGAGAGAACATTTACGTAGCAAACGATACGCATAAAGGAATTAAATAGACCACACACGAAATCAAATGTGCAAGAATGTTTACGTGTGCAGCGAATCTTAATGGTAATAATGCCTCAGTTGCTGCAACAAACACATCGTTGTTTATTGCGTTTAATACTCAGATGTATTACACGTGGTGGACCCGTCTGACTCATGACATTTAAGACTCTCACTTGCCACTTTTTCTCCTCTCGTTGGTAAAAGAATATATATTTAACAATATGCCAAAGAGAAAAAAGAGTAACCTTGCGACAAAGTCGTCTAAAGCAAGAGGCTTCATTACGAGAAAATGAGCCCTCACAAGAAAAACGAAAAAGATTAGATTTGGATGCCCAAAGACATGCCCACCAGCGATCTTATGAAACTCCTGAAGAGCGGCATGCCCGAAGGGAGCATAATGCTTCAAGACACGCTTCCCAACGCCTATCTGAAGATTCTGAGGAGATGCGCGCGCGAAGGGAACAGGGTGCTTCAAGACACGCTTCTCAGCGTTGTTTGGAAAATCCTAAACAGCGACAGGCGCGTATTGTACTTGACGCGCATTCTGCCTAACGTCAAACACAAACTGACGAAGAACGACAGGCTATTCTGCAGGATAGGAGGGTAAGGAGACAACAATTCATGAAAATGGCATGGAACTCTTTCAAAGGAATATGACCCTACCTTAGACTACAAAAGCCACGGCCTACTTTCGATTGGAAGCATGCAACAGTTATGAAGGTATTGTGGAGCTTTAAAATGGCCCGGCGAATCTAAGGGAATGTGTTGTTCGAACGGTAAAGCAGTTATTCGTGTATTAGAAGAGCCCCCTGAACCCCTCCTTATCTTGCTTACCGGGGATACGCTACAGTCTATAGAGTTTCTGAAGAATATTAGAAAATATAATATGTGCTTTCAGATGACATCCTTTTGAACGTCTGGTTAGGTTATTTCACACGATTTTCTTACAACTTTTACTGTTCAGGGGCAAATGTACCTCCGTGTTGGCTCTCTCCTCCCTCCACCATCCCAGCCATACAGATTTCTTCAAGTATATTTTGTTGGCGACCACGTAGTTGAAACTGATGGGCGGTGCAATAATATACCAGGAGTTTCTCGCGTCACAGTTGAAAGTATTCAGGAATTGCTTCATGAAGAAAATCAACTTGTCCGATTTTTTAAGATAGCAATAGATCAGTTGCCTACCAATGAGTATAAGGTCGTAATCTGCGCAGACCGCCGTCCACCTGGTGAGCATGAGCGCAGCTACAATACTCCAACGACGGATGAAGTAGCAATCGTCATGGTTGGAAATGTATTTGAGAGGCGAGACATCGTCTTGCAGAAACGTGATGACTCTCTGGTTCGTGTGTCTGAAACTTATCGCTTTTATGACGCCTTGCAATACCCAATCATTTTCTGGAAGGGGCAAGAGGGTTACCATTTTGGTATCCCCTTGGTTAATTCAAACACCACTCAGCCTATGAACAAGAAAGTTTCTTCAATGGATTATTATGCCTGCATGTTAATGGTGCGGCAAGACAACTTTAACATCTTAACGCGCTACAGACAGCTTCTGAACCAGTTTATAGTTGATATGTACTCCAAAATCGAAAGTGAACGTCTTCTCTACGTTAAGCTCAATCAGGGAAAACTCCCAGCCGAGAGCTACGTGCATTTAAGGGACGCGTTGGCCAACGGTGGTTCTGTCAGTGCTAATGACCTTGGTCAAGCTGTTATTCACCGATCAAGCTTCGTCGGGTCTCCTCGGTATTTAAGTGAGAGGGCACAGGACGCTTTGACATACGTCAAACACTACGGCCGTCAAGATCTATTTATAACCATGACATGTAACTCAAAATGGACAGATCACGCAATTACTACTTCCAGGTCAAAAAGCTATTGATCGGCACGACATTGTGGCACCATTGTGACCAAAGATTTCACCCTTATTTATGGCAGCGATGAAGATCTTAACTTTCAAGTGGAAAACACTTCCACTTGAAAGTTAAGATCTTCATCGCTGCCATAAATAAGGGTGAAATCTTTGGTCATGTGCGATGCTGGATGTATACGGTGGAGTGGCAAAAACGTGGATTGCCTCACATCCATGCACTCATCTGGATGTGTGACAAAATCCGTCCACCCCAGATTGATAGCGTTATCAGTTCTGAGATAACAGATCCTAACAGTGATCCTGTTCTTCATGAGTTCGTCATTAAGCACATGGTACACGGCCCTTGCGGAGATATCAATAAAAGATCTCCGTGCATGAAAAACGGCGAGTGCACTAAGAATTATCCTAGGGCTTTGATTAAAGAGACCCTAATCAACGATAATGGCTACCCTTTATAACGAAGGCGCAGTCCGGTTGACGGAGAATTCGTAGGTCAAATGAAAGTGGCTGCTGCTGCCAATACTCCTTTTGACATTGATAATCGCTGGGTTGTACCCTACTCTCCGATCCTAATTAAGATTTTGAACGCACGTATTAACGTGGAATACTGCAACTCTGTAAAAGCCATAAAATACATATGTAAGTACGTTCATAAGGGAAGCAATCAAGTTGTATTCAATTAATTCGGGGAGGCGACTAAAGAGAACCGGAGGGACGAGGTCACCATTTATCAATCTGGACGCTACTTAAGTAGTAATGAGACTGCCTGGCGCATTTTTGGGTTTCCATTGCATGAAAGAGAACCAGCGGTGACTCATCTCTCCGTACACCTGGAAAACGGTCAGCGTGTCTACTTCAATGAACAAAACTTCAGAGAAAGGTTACAAACTCCTTCAACGACCACGCTGACTGCATTCTTCAGGCTTTGTAGTGTAGACGATTTTGCTAAGACTCAATTCTCTACCACGAAGTCCCGCATTATTATACTTGGGATGTGTCAAGAAAACAGTTCAAGCGTCGTCTCCGCGGAACACAAATTGTTGGCCAACCTGGCATTAACTATGCAGACGCATTAGGCCGTGTATATACTGTCCATCCAGCGAACTTTGAATGCTACTGCCTTCGATTGCTCCTCCACAACGTCCGTGGACCAACGTCTTTCCAGGACCTGAGGAAAGTCAACAACTACGTGTACGCCACCTACAGAGAAGCGTGCGAGGCTCTAGGGTTGCTTGAGAGTGATGATCACTGGGAGGCCACAATGCGAGAAGCTATTCTGACCCGCTCAGCCCCTCGCGTCCGTCACCTGTTTTCTGTCCTAATCATTTCGTGTGGGTCATCAAATCCTATTGCTTTGTGGGAGACTTTTGAAACGATCTGGCCGACGATATATTACATCGTCATAGACGAGATGTTCCTGAACTAATGTACAATGACATCATCTATAATGAGGCGTTGGTGGCCATCCAAGATCTGGTGAAGTTGATGTGTGGTAGGGATATAAGTTCCTTTGGTCTACCAGCACCGCAAACAGCAGCTGTTGTGGATTCGGAAGTCCTAAAAGAGATGTCTTACAACATTACTGACTTGCAAAATCAAGTTCAGGAGATGTTACCTCGACTACTACCCGAGCAAAGAGTGGTTTTCGATAAAGTCGTACATAGAGTTACACAGGGAAAAGGTGCAATTGTTTTCTTAGATGCTCCAGGTGGAACAGGAAAGACATATCTCATCAACCTTTTACTGGCTCATATCAGAAAAGAAGGTAACATTACACTTGCGGTAGCATCTTCTGGAATTGCATCCAGGCTTCTACCAGATGAAAGAACTGCACATTCTGCCTTTGAGCTTCCACTGAACTTGGCCAATGTCGACACTCCCCAATGAAACATTAGCAAGACCTCTGATCGAGCAGAAATACTTAGACGCTGCAACCTATTGGTATGGGATGAGTGTACCATGTTTCACAAGCGGGCCTTTGAAGCGCTCAATCTAACTCTTAAAGATCTCAGAAATATCATGATTTATGGAAGGTTTGGTCGTTCTGCTGGCTGGTGATTTTCGACAAACTTTGCCAGTTATTCAGCGTGGTACGTCTGCAGACGAGATCAACGCCAGTCTGAAAAAATTGCGTTTTGGTGTCACATCGAAAAATGCCATTTGACGCAGAATATGAGGGTACATCTTCACAATGATATCAACGCTGACCAGTTTTTAGCTGATCTATTAAAAATCGGCGAAGGAACCATCAACACAGACGACTGGCAGAGAATCGTCTTTCCTAATATCTTTGGGCAGATGGTTTCGTCTACTGATGAGATAATTTCAAATGTTTTTCCCAACATTGCTGAAAACTACCAAAATGTGATTTTCTGTGCAACAGGGCTTTTCTCGTTCCGAAAAATGTCACTGTTAATAAAGTTAACAAAATTATCCTCGACCTGATTCCTAGAGAAACAAACACCTATTTATCAATCGATTCTGTTCCTGAAGAGGATCAAGTGGTGCACTATCCGGTTGAGTTTCTAAACACCTTGGAACTGCCAGGAGTTGCACCCCACAAACTTGATCTTAAAGTGGGTGTCCCAGTCATGCTATTAAGAAACTTGGAGGCGCCGAGACTCTGCAATGGTACAAGGTTATTGGTTATATCTTTGAAACAAAATCTTATACAGGCTACCATTTTAAGTGGGTGCGCTAAGGGAGAGGAAATTCTAATTCCTAGAATTCATATCATTCCTTCAGACTTGCCATTCACATTCAAGCGCCTCCGGACAAGGACAGACTCTTCAAGTGGCTGGCATTCAATTAGAAAGTCAATGTTTCACGAATGGGCAACTTTACGTGGCTTGCTCCTGCGTTTCGTGCGGCAACAACCTTTTTATCAACGCTCCTGAGGGAAAAGCTGTAAATATAGTGTATAAGTGTATTTTTTAATGCAATTATAATTTTTAATAGTTGATACAGCTGCTTTAATGATGAGCAGTGTTTATAAACATTAAAACGTAATAAAAAAATATAAAACCAAAATACAAAAAAAGGATATATAAAAAAAATGTGAAACTAAGTCGGTCACCTCCCCGTGGTGTTTCTCGGGTTACGCTAAGAACCGCACAAATTTCGTCCTAAACCTAACTAAGGTCGGATAACCTGCTATAAATCTGGTTTAAATATAGACCCGAAACTTCAATCTCTTTTAAGATGGCAGAAATTACAGTTACGACACTACATGCTTCTTACCCGATAAAAGAACGGGAAATGTTGTTCAATGAACGACATCCATGAAAATCGGCAAGTACACTAAAAATAACCATATGTTTTTGATTTAGTAACCAAAACAATGATTATGGCTACTCTTAACGCTGAAGGCGCGGTCCGGGTGACGGATGTTTCATTAATCAAATAAACATGACTGCTGCAAATTCTCCTTTTGACGTCAACCGCTGGAATGTACCTTACCATCCTCCGATCCTGGTTAAGATACTCAACGCACATATCAACGTTGAATAGCGTAACTCATTTAAGTCATTGAATGCAAATAGGTGTGTGTACACAAGGGAAGCTATTAAGCTGCTTATCAATAAAAAAAACGGCTTAAGTTAACTGGACGGACGAGGTGACCATCTATCAACCTGGGTACTATTTCAGTATTAATGAGTCTACGTGGCCCATTTTTGGGTTTCCCATGCATGAAAGAGGACCAACAGTCACCCATCTCTCTGTGCACCTGGAAAACGGTCCGTGTATCTACTACAACGAACACAACATACAATGTAGGTTACAAACTCCTCAAATGACTACGCTGACAGTATTCTTCAGGCTTTGTTATTTTCTTATAAAATACGTTCAATGTTTTTCACACCCGTTGAATTTCAACGGGTACCATCCGCTAGTAGGTACTAAAATCAATCAATCATTTTGCCTCAGCACTTAGTATAGTATTAAATCGAACGTTTTTCTTTTAATCTTTCAAAAACATTATATTTTGACACTGCGAAATAGGCATGTAAATAACATTTTTCTACTTAGTTTTGTCACATAAATTAAAACAAATGATGTGAATACTATACAAAAGACAGAAAGAGCAAAAATGAGTATTAACCCGTGAGTTGAATAGTCTCATTTTTATACAATAGTGGAAACAAAAAATTAATTGAAGAACAAGATCTTTTTACAGGTGAATGGTAGGTCGACATTCTAGGAAACAATGTAATTAACCTGAATTAAGTAGTTGTAACTTACATTAATTGTAATGAATTACATAATTTACTTCCTAAAAATCAATTTCACCTGTGGCGCAAGTGAGACCAAAAGTAGTGCAGATATAACTTTGCAGAACAAAACATCCAAGTACACCCCTGCGGTTAGGGGTATGGAGAATACTCCCGCAGTATCCCTGCTTGACGTAAGAGGCGACTAAAAGGGTGGGGAAGTAAACACCGAAAACAAACCCCCTGTAAAGCTTGGGTAGCGTCCGAACAGTCTAGTGGGTCAGCTGTCTGTGTGAGGCGATACCACCATGCCTTAGATACACCCATGTGTTTGCCGTGCATGGAGACCCGTAAGGGGGAGAAGGGGATCCTGGTGGGTGAGTTCTCCGGCACCCAGCCGGGTGTCGGATGCCCGGTGTGACCACTCGGGGCCGGTTTGCCGCACCACAAAATTCTAGGAGGCAGGCCTATACGAGCTGGATACTACGAAAATAAAACACCGGGAAGAATGGGATTGTGGGAGAGCAAAATTATAAAATAAGGGAGGAAATGGGAACAGGACAGGGAATAAGGCGCTCACCTGGTCTTCTCGTGCCCGAAAATGACGAGCGCTCGCCACTCCTGCTCGGGATCAGGTCATCCCGTGAGGTCTATCCTAAGACGAAATGCATCCTCCTTCACATTGTCTTGAACCACGAAAACTTCTCGTGGTGGCAGGTTTCGCAACAACAAACGAATGCGACCCGAAATGCGGCCAAGGCGGAAAAGGAGGGAATTTTAAAAGAGGGAAGGTAGGGAAACTCAAAGAGGCCTACCTCCCGAGTGGCGCGAACACCCCGCCCACCGGTGAATTGGACATTGGAACCGGACAATTCACCCGAAAATAAAAGCCCAACTAGATCAAAAAACTAAACAAAAATTTCCCAAAAAAAAATTAAAATTAAATAAATAACATAAATTTGAAAACCCTTAGCACGAAGTTGGCAAGAGTACTAATTTAATTACTGGCCGAGTTAGCAGTCAAGCTGTTTTTAACTCGACCACACTGACAACCCCTTCAGAATCGGGGAACAGCCCGACAACACGACCCATTCTCCATTTTGAAGGAGGAATGTTGCCTTATCGAATGAGGTGAAGGTCATCAATATTAATATTAGGAGAGCCCTGGAACCATTTGGCGCGTTGCTGCAACGTATGTAAATATTCTCTTGACCAACGCCGCCTAAAATTTAAATTAATTTGCTCGATGAGCTTCCAATGAGATAAGAGAGGAATATCATCATTTGTTATGTTTTCCGGCAATGCTATTAAGGGCCGGCCAATTAAGAAATGTCCCGGAGTTAAACAATCGACTTCCCAAGGGTCAGCCGACCGGGGCGTGAGAGGACGCGAATTCAGTATTGCCTCAATTTAACAACACAAGTAATAAAGTTCTTTAAAGTTTAAAATGTGCCCCTGAACCACCCTCCGAAGGTGATACTTCACCAATTTTATCCCTACTTCCCATAAGCCTCCAAAATGAGGGCAGAAGGGGGGTTAAATTTCCAAAGGATCCCTGACTCCGGAGAGAGAGAAGATAAAGCCTCCATATGCGAATCGGATCTAATATGACGATATAATTCTGACAGAAATTTATCTGCTCCAACGAAGTTGGTGCCACAGTCAGAATGTATAACTGAGGGAATGCCCCGACGGGCAATGAAACTCGTAAAAGCAGAGAGAAATGCTGGAGTGGATAGGGAAGTGGATAGATTTATAAATGAACTGCCTTGGTACTGAAGCAAATACATAAACACAAATATGCCTTCGAATGCGTGGCATTACGCCTATTGCTTAACCTATATACAAACGGTCCGCCATAATCAACTCCCACAGAAGAAAACGGTCGCTGGGGAATAAACCTTTGCTGAAGCAGATTGGCCATTATCGGATGTTTGGTGTTACCTCGAAAACGAGCACAGACTGAGCATTTAGCAATTTGGGAACGAATAACACTTCCAAGAGAAATTATCCAAAATTTCCGCGCAAATACTGCTACCACTGCTCTTGGGTCACCATGAAGAGTGACCAAATGGTAGTGTTTAATTATTAACCTTGATAAGTGCTCATCCTTAGGAAGTAGTAAGGGTTGTTGGGAGGCGAGTGGAAGTAACGAATGTTTGAGTCGGCCTCCTACCCTTATAAGTCCTTCATTGTCCAGGAAAGGGCTTAGTTTATTAATACCGGCCGGGATTTTACCAGCCTTCTGGATCCCAATTGCTAATGGTCTGAAGTGGTAGGATTGAACTAACTTCACCAATTTAAAAAGACTACGAGTCCACTCCGAAACCTCCAGGGGACCGCATGACCCTCCACGTTTTGCCTGAATAGCCTCCGAAAATTTTTGGATGCAAATCATCACTCGGACTAGCCTGATATAGGAAGAAAATGTTTTCATCCATGCTAATGACTGTTCTTCCTCCAGCATATGACCCATAGCGGGTTGCAGCTGCTTTATTTCTGGTATAGAGGACGTTTCCAAGCGGTCATGTTCTGAAGGCCAACGATCATAGGGAAATGTGAGGAATGATGGTCCTGACCAATATAATTCAGCGCGTAATAGCTGCTGCAGAAGAAGCCCGCGAGAAGCACAATCAGCCGGGTTCTGCGCAGAGTCAATATGACGCCATGTGAACATCGGTAGACTATCATTTATCTTTGTTACCCGATTGACTACGAATATTTTTAAGGAGATGAGGAGGAGTAGCCAACCATGAAAGAACAATGGTTGAATCGGTAAAGGCAAAAGCGTGGGAAATAGACCACCACCATAATGAAGAAGTTTACAATCATATCTACACAAACGGACCCAAGTAATGGAAATGAAACACTCGTGAAGGAAGGAAAACCAAATAATGTTAGTAATGCTGGAAAAGAAACCACCAAGTCTACGAGTTCTTCAAATAAGAACTCGTCACAAAAAACCACCGGAGTCTCACCCGTTAGGCAAGAGAAAACACCTTCTCCCGGTACCTCCGGTAACGGTAAGGGAACTCATCCCAAACCGGAGGCTATGGACGAAGATTTCCGTGTCTCTGAAGGGAGAAGCGTTTTATGCGCTGATCTAGCTCGAGTGCGGACGAAGGCCGCTCTGTAGGATTTATTCCATCTCTTTATTTATTTATTTTAAATTTTATTTAATGGTTTTTATATTACAGTGGAACTGAAATGGTTTCAGGCATAAGGAAGAACTGGCCATTTTAATCCGAGATTTTAACCTCTTTTTTATATCTCAAAGAGACGCATTTTAAAGAAACGGACAAGGGTATTTTAAATGGGTATATGGTGGAAAGGTGTGACGACCTTAGTGGCCTAAGAGCCCATGGCGGAGTGGCGGTTGTTGTTAAGGAGGCCCTTTACACCTCTCGAGTACAGCTGACCACTCTGTTTCAGGCTTTGGCCGTTACCGTGTTTACCCCTCAAGTAAAAACGATATGCAACGTCTATCTACCAGAGGGTGCACCTGTGAATCTTTGCAACCTAGAAGCCCTTGTCTAACAGTTTCCAAGGCCCTATATTCTATTGGGCTATTTTAACGCCCATGATCCCTTGCGGGGAAGCTCACGGAGCCAAAGCACGAGGAGGGGACGGATCTTGAGCAGTTTTATTCTTGATTTTAACTTTTGTTTTCTTAATAACGGCGAAAAAAGAAGTTTTAATGCTTTTAATGGAGAATACTCCTCCATAGATTTATGTATCTCCTCGAGCAGTCTTTTCACCAAGCTGAACTTGTCCGTGCACTCAGATCTCTGTGGAAGCGACCACTTCCCAATTTTCATCAATTTGGAAAGCAATTTTAACTTAGATTTTATCCAACCGGGCAATTGGATCGTCCGTAAAGCAGACTGGCATAATTTTAGACATGGTTTTACTTTTAAACACGATGAGAAACGTGACGCCACTCGTAACGTGGAGATTTTAATTAGAACTATGATTGAAGCAGCGAATTTCAGTGTTCAACGGTCACAGGGAAATCTCCCAAGGCCAGCAGTTCCTTGGTGGAACAAGAAGTGCGCCGAAGCAATTCGTCTGCGGAAACGTGCTTTGCGGGTTTTTAATAAGTTCCCCACCGCAGCTAACCTAACCTCCTTTCGTCAATCGAGAGCGAGAGCTCGACGAGTCGTAAAGAAGGCTAAGAAAGCCTCCTGGGTTAGCAGTATTAGCCATAGGACACCACTTGCACAGGCATGGAACAAAGTAAGAAGCATCTCTGGCTCTCGCAAGGAGTACGGCGTCTCACACGTGAAAGTCAACGGCAACGTCGTGAGTTCACCTCTCGGCGAGTCACTGGCCAACACAAGTAGTGACAGGAATTATTCGGATGCGTTCTTGGCCATCAAGGAACTCTTTCAGAGAATTCCTCTTAATTTCACTGAGACGTCCGTACCCGCGGAGTATAATGACCCCTTTTCTCTCTGGGAACTCCGATCAGCCATCGCGGTTTCCAAGGACACATCTCCGGGACTGGATGGCATCCACAACGCCTTCCTTCGAAATCTTTCGGGGGAGGCGTTGATGGAAATGCTTAAAACACTTAACCAAGTATGGCTCGAGGGCAGTTTCCCGTCATCCTGGAGGGAATCTGCGGTGGTTCCGATCCCGAAGCAGGGGAAAGACAGAGCGGATCTAAATAACTATAGACCCATCTCCCTGACCAGTTGCCTGTGCAAGGTGATGGAAAGAATGGTAAACCGTCGCACAGTGGGTCAGAGTCCCGTTTAGCCCGCCAAAAGTTGGAATTCAATTGTTGAACTATTGTGAGGCAGTGTTTGTTGAGAAATGAGCTTATTACATTTCCATGAGTACTTTTTACGTTATAATAATAAAATTACAATGTTTTATCATCACCAGTCCCCAATCCGAAGATAGGTTTGCTGAGGATCTCTGCTTCACTCTCCTCTCAGCTTACACTTCCTTCCCATTTAAGTTTTCTCTGTGACTTTCTTATCAACTTTCGTGATGCATTCCACCCTATATCTTCCTTGGTCATCATTCCCTCTCATCGTTTTTCCCTTCCATTTTTCAGGGGCTAATTGGTCGCATAATGTTTTCAATAAGTTTGTCTCTCTTCAGAGTTTTTATCTTCTCTCTCCAACTCTTCACTGGACTCCTTCATTGGTTATTCAGTCTGGCTGTATTCTCTTTATCTTTTTCTGACGCCTTTTTATTTACACCAATTAACTACTTTGAAATAATAGATTCGTATATCATTGCGATCTAAGTAAATGCTCTTCATTTTAAATCATTGATTAAAAGAAGTAATTTCTTTCAGTTCTCTTAGTAGCTTCAACCTTTCCCTGGGAGAGACGGTCTTTCAACTCGATACATATTTTTTTCATCCTCTCTTACCAGGCTTTCCTTGCTTGATGGCCGATTGTATTTCTAATAATTTTAAACAGCTACTGTGCTTTTGTCTTAGATTTTCTTCCACCATATTCCATCATATATTAAATTCAGGATTTCTATGTTTTTTTAAAAATATGTTTAACCATTTCAAAATTCAGCATCCCTTGAATCCCAATCGAATTCCTGCTCTGATAGGTAGATATTTGGTTGCTTGAGTAAGTTTACTACTGATCTATTAATCACACCTACTTCCTTTAACGGAAGCTTACGTAAGGATGTAATTACAGGGTCGGAGGATATTAGGCATATATGCAGCAAATCCTCATTACAGTATTTTCGAGATACTTTTCTGGTGTTAAATGTCCTAATATATTTGCAGTCTTTGTGCCGTGCTTCCTGCGCATCTTCAGACAGCATACCTATAGGGAGGGGTGAAGCTTTAATGATGTCAGCAACGTGAATAAGAATCTTGTGCACTGTGGGGGGCATGGTGTACCAATGGTAAATGTGTATGTACTTTTGAGCTGTTTCCAGAGTATATTCCCTAAAATGTTCAACGTTTATCTTGAAGTTTCTGGCCAGAGCGTTGAGTATTGCTGAGAAACGTTCGATTATACCTTGGTCGAGACCTGTAATTAATGAGACAAGGCTTGGAATTCTGAAAAATGAGCGGGCAGTGCTGCCATCATTCGAACAACCGTAACCCTGCTTTGGCATATCCACAATCAGCCCAAGTTTCTCTTTAAGATCCGTCCGAATCCTTATTTTTCTTACATTCACTCTCTCCTTTTCCGTTATATTCTTACATTGCCATTTTGCGACTCCTAATTTGTAATAAACGTGAAGAAGGTATTCAAAACTTCGAATCCATCCATGCAAAATGGAGAGTTCGTATTTATAATTCTCTTCCTTCGCCACCAATTGTAGGACCAAACCCAAGTCGTTCATCTGCGATGGCTTAGCACCGCACTCGCAGCAGCTCTGAGTCGACTTATTATCCGTTATTGCGTTGTAAAGTTTCCCGTCTACCATTGTCATGTGTAAATCATGCTCAACGGATACTCGATGCCCAGAGCACATACTTGCAGAAGGAATCAAGTCGGAAATTTCTCTCCTCGCACGACTTGTCTCCTCTTGTATGCTCATCATTGTCTCTAACCTAATAGGGCGACAGTATCTTGGTGACGATGTTCTCGGATTTTGCCAAACTATCAGTTTTGGACCATTTTCATTTGAAGTGAACATCTGCAAAGGAACTAAAGAGGTACGGTAAAGAGGTAAAGGTACAGACTTCAGTCATTCCATTGTGGATTTAGAGTTTTCTGTCCGTACATAGTATAGCCACTGCTCCTGTCAGAACCCTATTTAGAAATGAGAATTAAATTATTCAAATGATCAGTTTGCAAGGTATGAAGGACTGGTTCCACAACTTTTAGCAGGTGATCCACGGTCAATTCGAGAAGTGACTGCAAGGTGATCTCCGCGGTTGATTCAGAGATAGTACCTAACAGATGCCTCAGGTGGGTAGCATCTCCTCTTGGATAGCTTTATAGCCGAATAAGGTGGGTACAAATTGACCGCGTTATGTGACGATGCACTTTCTCTGATAAGCAAATACTGCTGCTTCGTCAGCTTCGCCTGCACAATCAAATTCAGTGCTTCTTTGGGTGTCTCGCACCATGAGATAAATCTCCAAGCCTTTCATTTTGCTATTTGCAACCGCTTGTTTGAAATTTCCTCTACTTCAAAATAGAAAAGTATATACCTTCTGAAAACCGATTTCCATGAACCGAAGGCACCAATTTAAATTTCACTTATATCTTTCCGAGGGAAAATAAAAAAGAGGAGCTTGCGTTTCTATTATATCCAAATGTTAATTCGCTTGGTTGACAATCGACATAAAAAACAGTTGCCACACCTACAATATTATTTGTAGCAACGCTGATGTTGCCTTTGTACCACGGTCAACAACGCAGAGCCACCCTCGGTAAAATCGCGTACTAATTTCAGTGTAGACATTTATTAATCTTCATATAAAATGGAAGTTCGCGGCTAGTCGCGGCTAATGTTTTTGGCGCAAAGTCAGGAAGCAATATTGTTCCAATTTCAAGTAACCAGAAAGCTGTGTCACGCAGTGGTTTTTTTGTAGCTCATCTTTTTTGGCGTATTTAGATTATGGCGGGGTGTGTGTAAATATTAGGTCATAGCTCTACAAATAATTTGTCTATTAGGCATAAATTTGCTAAAATGTGAAGAACATAAGCCCTTGTATACAGCGATCATCATTTAAAATTATTAAATTGCTCTTGGGATGAGAAGTGAAAAAATATTAAAGCAGGTGCAACTTCATTCGAAAAACTGCTATGGAAATCCGCCAAAACTCAAGTGTCATAATTGTGTGAAATCGGTATTTTGGTCTCAAAATCGTATTTCATGTCACAGCGGGGATCTTTACCTTTGCATTAACACCAAATTTTCATGATTTAACACAATTTGAAAAATTGACTTTTGGCGGGCTAAACCGGCACTCTGACCCACTGTGCGTCGTCTCCTTTGGTGGTTAGAGCGACGGAACCTTCTTTCAAATATTCTGTGTGGTTTCCGGCGAGGTAGATCAACCATCGATCACCTCGTCAGGAGTGATAACTCTATTCAGGAGGCTTTTCTTCTGCGTCAGCAGGTCATTGCGGTCTTCTTCGACCTGGAGAAGGCATACGACAGGGTCTGGCGTCAGAAGATCTCAACCAAGTTGAACCGATGGGGTTTTAGGGGAAATTTGCCCATTTTTATGAAACATTTTTTAACGGACCGAATTTTTAGAACAAGGATAAGTAAACACCTATCACAACGTTACACGCAGGAAAATGGAGTGCCTCAGGGTTCAGTCATTAGCGTGACGTTATTCGCTATTGCGATTAAAGATGCTACTGAATGCATCAGTGCTCCTGTTATGGGATCGTTGTTCGTCGGCGACCTTGCGATTTTCTGCCGGTCGTCCAAACCAGTGACTGCGGCTAGGCAAGTACAGCTATGCCTAAACAAAATTCATTATTGGTCCCAGAGAAATGGTTGTCGCTTTTCAACCGAAAAAACAAAATGTATGCATTTTAATCGTTCACGGGCACACCACCACCCACCAGAGTTACGACTAGGTGGTAGAGTTCTCCCCTACGTAGAATCTATTCGTTTTCTCGGGATGGTGTTAGACTCGAAACTGAATTGGAGAGAATATATTCGAGTTTTAAAGGATACACGTTTTAAAGTGTTAAATGTTTTACGTATTTTATCTAATTCTTCATGGGGCGCGGATCGCACCACCATGCTCTTATTTTACAGAGCATTGGTGCGTTCCAAATTAGACTACGGATGTTTTGTCTACTCCTCGGGCCGCGAAAGCTATTTGAAACCGTTAGCAACGGTTCACAATGCGGGGCTACGTCTTGCGGCCTGGAGCGTTCAGGACGTCTCCGATCTTGAGCGTTTATTCGGATGCCGGGGAGCCTCCATTGTAAACGCGAAGGAGCATCTTGATGTGTAATTACGCTACAAATTAAATTATTGTACAAGCAATCCATTTAGCTGCTGTGCTCTCATTTATGCCACGTCCGCGAGTCAAATCACCAACACATTTCATGGAACGCATGAGCTCTTGCTCAATCGCCATGTCGGACCACACACCACACCAAAATTTTTCACTTCGTTTAATTGTGAAATAGCCTTGAATTGCAAATTAATCATAAACTTCCGAGCCAACTACCGCTCGTAGTTTTACCATGTCCTGATAGTAAAGAACAGCCTAATTATTAATTATTATTTAATTATTATTAATATTATTATTAATTATTAAATACAGCGTAATTATTGTGTCCAGTCGCATGAAAATATGGTAACTTTTTTAAATGCAGCTCAAATGTAAATGAAAATCTCCTGACCGCTCTGAATGATAAAAATTCAAAATTATTACAACACATTGGAAATACTGTTATAAAAGTTGAGCTGTTGGACCGTTCTTTTGCAAATCTCCTACTTGAGCATTGAATTTAGATTGTACTGCTACAAATAAAGGTTTATCACTAAAATCTGACTCGGTGAATTCTACTTTGTCTTTTAAATTATGAATAAATTGTAACTAGTCATCCGAAAAAGTGCATTTATTAATTATTCGACCCCCTAATGCAACCAAATTTAATAAGTGTCCTCTAATTGAGCGGACAAAATCATGTCCTGACAGAGCTTTCTCGGCAGAATTATCTGCGTATAGCAGACAAATAGTTTCTTTTCATCCACTTCCATCCATAAAATAACCAATCCAATCAAGACATCAATGTATGAAAGCCACCTAATATTACAATGACATTACCAATATTATGTTGGTCGTTCTGTGGATCGAAGGAAGCAACGATGTCGCGAGCTTTCCAATACAAAGGTTGATCGAATGTCACAAACGAATGAGTTTGTTTGTATGCTCTACCCTTTTCCGCTGCTTCTATCAAAACTGATAAAATAGTGTCGTAGCTGCTACGAGGCGCATTAGCGAATTTCATGTGTATGATTTTAGAAACAGAATATTCGAAAGTAGATGAATGTGATTCTCTTAATCCAAGCCATCCTTTCGTATTTGACGGTGATTTATTTTTTAGCAAATAACCATAGTGAATCCAATGCGGATAAATCAATTGAATTATTAGTGAAATCTATTGGTCCTATTTTAATTTTATTCAGTTCTGTCAAATTAAAATCAACTTTTGTAATGGGTAGAAAATAAAAATACTTAGCTACTTCATTTGCAGAAGGTAATTTCGTTAGTCTGTCTATATCTGAACATGCTGTAACTGCTGATGAAGGTGTGACAGTCATGATGCCACCCATAGCATGAAACGTCCCACGTCCGTCTATGGTGTTCGTATTGTGGTCAGAACTGTCAAATATGAATTGAATAAAAGAATTTGGTGAGATAGTAAAACTCTCTGGATCTTCAACAATCGATGCTTCAAATAGTGTCGTTCCAAAGTACGTTGCACATAAGCCTGAATTCCCGAGACTATCAATGAGTCCCTTCGAGGCATGTCTCCTGTGCATCATGGAGGAAAGCCCCTAATAGCATTGGAGATATAAAATTGCGGGGTCTAATGGGAGTAATTAAAATATGAGCAGCCGTTAGAATACGGTTTTCCCATTTTTTATAAGACGAATCAGACTTAAAGCGCTTATGTGTTTTGATCAATATTTCCAAAAACGAAAGTAAAGTCGGTGGTGGTGTGTTTAACTTGACGTCTTTCATGAAAGATGATGGGGCTTTATAACACGAAGTATCATAATGGTAGCACGTACATCCTGCAATATAATATGGGCAGCAGACTCAAAAATTATCATTCTTAAACATTATCTTTGAAATTTTCTTTTTTCTTAAAGTACCATTCTTCATTTACTTCATTATTATATGCAGCCCGAAAGCAAATGTGCACATCGCCTCTAAAAGTATACATTTCTATTTCATCACCAAAGTGTAATTTAAGGTGCGGTTTGATATGACGAAACTGAGGAATATCACCCTCGTATTTTATTACAATTTCTGTCAAAGAAAATTGACATTCATCTTTGTTGTTGACAATGTGCTCAGTAATGAAATTTAAGATGCGATTCATGTCGTCCGACATTCGACGTCCAACCGTATATTTCGATTTATGTGCGAAACATTTTGTATAACAATCATGGTGATAAAATGGCTTGATATTTTCAAGTGATTCTGCCATAACGGTTAATCGTAAAGATAATAATTTTTCGTCGTTGTTTAAAGTCTTACCCTCATCTTCCATGCATTTCATAATTTCTAAAGTTTAAAAAAAGGTATTTTTCTTTCTTTACTACCCATTTGTTTCACAAATAAAGCACGCCGAACCAAAATCAAACAATCTCGCTTTTTTAAAGGAATCACGCATTGCCGAACGAAACTGATTATTTCTTTTAAATTGCTATTGCAATACGTCGTGTGTAAAACGTTGCACAGTTTTTCTGCAATTTCAGAATTAGCAAATTTGCATGATTCTAAACTTATAATCTTTCCTTTTGTTGCTTAGCTTCGAGGGGAGAATCCTTCGCTTGAGTGCCGAAAATTCTTGAATTCGTTGGCTTCATTTCTTTAGAACAGATGACACACATCTCTGTATAATCCGTACTGCTCGACGATGCCCACCACTCGTTCAAAAATCCTGAGAGGTTGTCCATATGACGAAAAATAATTTTTTATGGACATGGATATACATAGTTTATAATAACATTAATGTAATTACATATTTATTTGTGGTGGTCATATCAACTACACTAAATGACCCATAGAGAATAGGAAAGTAGTTGGTATTAAAAATTTCTACAAAATGAGGGGTCACACTTCAAAATCGGATTGTTTATTCATCATTGGCTAAAAACACTAAAATTAAAAATTGTTTAAACAATAAATATTCATTAGGTAAAATATACATAACTATATGGAAACATGGCTTTTAATGATGTTAACGCTGGGATCGGCCCTGTAGCTCTATTTGTTTATAAAAATATTGCATTTGATTATCCCAAACACGCCATTTGTTTATGTTTATTTCACAGCTTGTAGGTAGGTATGCTATGGGGGTGCCCGAGGTCTCATTATGTGCGAGGTAGCCCAGGGACATGCCCCAACAAAGGGACATGCCTCCCTACCTTGAATGTGTGAAATTTACACGCCTGTGGCTTATTCCGGGGTGAGCTCTACCCTCAAATATCCAAAAAACCAACCTTTGAGTTGAATCACTGAATATACATTTAGAGATAACAAACAAATATCTATCCTCCATTAAAAAGTTTATTTTAGCCCTTATTCCATTCCATACCCTGCTAAAGACTAATTAATATTTGAAAAAATACCTTAAAATTATTTTTCATTGATGTCACGGAGAAAGAAAACAATTTTTAAAATTTTTTCCAATAAATACCATTAAAAATCAAGTAAAAAAAGTTGCCTTATCTCGGGGTCGAATTGGTCTCCGTTACCCTGGTAGTTGATCGCCTGAACCACTGGGTAACTACACCCGTGTAAGAAAGCATTCTACAGAGGAGACATACCGCGGCATTCTTTTTTTTAATTTTAAATGCTTTCTTCTCGAAAATTTATGGGAGGTGCGTCGTCTCGCTTCAGCATATTGAATCATGAGCTACCTAATAAAATGAGCTCGATTGACCACCCGACGGTCATGTACTCCCCTTGTCAGTGAAATGACAACATATAGTGTGCTTAAAAAGTTCGAAAATTCAAGAATTCCATCAAAAAGAAACAAAAGCAATAATTTTGTACCTTCCATGTTTGTGGAGCAGATAGAATCATCACAACGTGGCTCTTCTTCCATGCTTTCATCGACGCCATCGTCAGGAGGTATGCCTTCGACATTTTCCATTTCATTTGTATCAATTTCCATAGTGAAACATCCACTACAACACAAAACGTGTATACAATACACAAAAAATAAAAGTATTTAGAATAATGTTATCGCTGTAGTAATTAATCTAAATAATAAATTTAACACTTACATTAAACTTGTATATTATTAGCACTTTCGTAAATGAAGCACTCGATAAAACACGAATTACTCGGATTACGTAAGTGTTTGCCAAAAGAAAGACTATCTTGTTAACAATGTATAATATGATATGTATAATCTTCATACGTACAGTCGCCGCGTAAAGTCTGGTGACATCGACAAAGGCGCCGAATAAGCGAAACTACGATTTTGTGTGGCTCCACTGATTCAAAAGCGAGGGATGGGGAGGGGAGAATGAGTGGAGGGGGGTGAAAAAGTGGCCAGAGTAGTCGTGAATCGGGACTTCGTCTTGGGGGCAAGTGAACTAAGAGGACTCATGTCGTCCCATCGAACTGAGGGACTAGCTTATTTCCCGTAAGGAGTGTAAACAGGACTGAATGAACGTTTTGGAATGGGCTTAGAGGCTATCATGGTCGTAGAAGTAAGCCTCTGTGCATCCATTCAACGCATTTCTGAGAGTCAGAAATTTGAAAATCGTGTTATGTCGGAATTCCTTCGAAACGACGTTGTGGAAAAAACAGCATACCACAGAGAAAATTGATACGAATCAGACAATATTATTAATTAAATGTTTCGAATTCTGTTTACAATTCAAAATTATGAAAAATACTATATACAGTAATTATATAAGTAGACACTCGCTCCTAATTGCAAGATTTTTTCGAAAGATTCCCATTTTTTTAGAAGAAAACACAGTCTTTTTATGATAGTGAACATTATATTCAATATTTTTTGGTTTCTCATCCAGCATCAATGACTTCTTGGAGCCGATTACGCATGTATTTCACTGAATTCTCACATATTGAAGGTCGCTGCTCGACCGATTACCATACGTCCAACGCGTGATTCAGCAACGCCTCATCCGTCCTTGCATTGCTTCCCTTCCATTCTGGAACCATGATGCCAAGATTTTCAATTGGATTTAAATCCGGTGATATTGCTGTCCAAGGAAGGACATCGATCTCCAGGTACCGGCTGAAAAATTGCTTCACAATGCGAGCGGTTTGAACAGGTGAATTGTCCTGAATAAGGATTACACCCTCTCCCTCAGGCACAACATCCTTGCAGTAGGGAACCAGATGGTCCTCTAAAACATCTGCAGACATAATAGCTGTCATCCTTAATGGTGTCCTCACCAGAGGACCAGGGCTGTTGATATTGCACCCCAAAAACTCATAAACATACGCTCGGATTTTGTAGATTTTAGTATGTATGGCGGAGAAAACCTGCAAAACATTTAGTTTTTTCTTGGCACTAAATTACGAAATGAACTAATCCTAATAGGATTGCCATGGAGAAGTCTGATTTAATTACATGTATGAAATCTCTCCACAAAGAAATCTCAACTCCCTATTTTGAGCTAATTTAAAGCATGGAATTCAAACCCTTGATTTTGTTGTGCCTTTAAATTCTAACCCTTAGTTTAGAAGTTGAAGGCTCCGTACCATTAGCGGGAAGTACGAACAAAATTAAATAATCAAAGCACTATTAGTATGGCACCATCAATGATTGAACGCAATTTTGCAAACGTTATGATAAATATTTGTCAATAGTATTGTTAAAAATATCTATGACTTTTATTTACCTGGATCGAGGCGGACCCCATAATGTCATTCTCCCTTCATTGATGCTGGTGAATACCTTCTCATCACAAAAAATAGCGAGATCCCAAAAGGTCTAACTAATTTCGAAATAATTCCTTGCAAATTGCAACCATATTTCCTTATCTTATTCGCATATGGCAGGCTTACAAGCTGCGCGATGATGAAATATTACACGCTCAACCATATTATTTAAGAGTCTTGTATCTACACTGCATTTCAATAGATCTTACTGCTGATGCTAGCCCACCACTTGTCAGAGGATTATTGCTCATGTGATTAACCATCGCCTCGTGTCCTTCTCTAGTTCTGCACCGAGGTCTCCCGGTCCGTGTCCTACTGTTCAGTCCATCCGCAGCACACTCTCGAGCGCGTTTTACCCATCGCCATACCATTCTTCTATGGACTCCCAAATCCCTAGCCATCTCCGCAACTGGACGTCCAACTTCCATTAGTGAAATATTTTTTTACTTTTTCATGTCTACGAGAGAAGTTTCCCTGTTCGCAGTGGTTCGCAGGCCGGTGCATACCAGCACTCATGTGTTCCTTCGACTGGCTAACGCTCTTCAAATTCCTGACTCTCAGCAATGCGTCGAATGGATGCACTGAGACTTCTGCAGCCATTTCCAAATCTTTCGTTCACTCCTGTTTACACTCCTTACGGGAAAAAATCAAATCCCTCAGTTCGATGGGACGACATAATTCCCTGCTCCTACCCTCTTTCTACCCACCCCTCACTTTTGAATCAGTGGAGCCACACAAAATCGCAGCTCCGCTTATTCGGCGCTGTTGTCGATGTCGTCAGACTTTTTGCGGCGACTGTACATGTGTCTACATAAATAAATTGTTTTAATGAAATGAAAAAATGTGTATAATATATGTTCTTCCATTTTAATAAATATGAGCTTATATTAAATAGTTATTAGTAAGTAATTACAGTATCTGTGCATTGAGTCACAATAATAAAAAAATGAATAATAACAATTGAATCTACAATCATATCTTTTAGCTGTAAACGTAGTTGTTAATTATTTTCCAAGGTACACTAAAAAAATAAACGTCGAGATTGGTCGATAAATAGAGGAGATAGAGCGAATTTGTACGCGGTCCTCCGTTTGAAGTTTCCAATTCTGTTTTTCAAGCGCGCGGCTGCTCTGTGATTCACCGCCGCTCTCTACCCCCCCCCCCCCACACGTCCCCATGTTGGTTGACGCGGCCGCCGTGAATACGCTCCACTTTGTGCACGCAATTTTATAATAAAAGATAACTTTTATGTCTAAAAAGTAATTGCAAAAAGAAAATATAAGCCCTTGTTTGTGTAACGCCATTGACGCCAAGGTTTCTTAACTTTTATAAATAAAGCCTCAGCGATTTAAAGAAAAAAAATCCTATCTCGGCTCCTATTGGTCGTAAGGACTATTTGTTTTTCATAAATCTGTGTAATTAAATCATCATTCAGAATATCCAAGTTAAAAACTCATGTGAGCCGACAACAGCCGACGCCGTAGCTATATTTGTTTAGAAAAAAATGCTAGTCTGAAAAAGTATGCTTTTTAAACGTTTATTTCTATGACTTTTTATTGATTTTTCGAATAAATATTGATACTACATGTAATATAAGTCTTTGGGAGTAAACTTCCGTTGGAATTGACTCAATAATTTTGCCACAAGATAGCAATTATTAACTTGAAAAACTCCTCCGGAGAACAAAAGGCCATATCAAAGCAAAAAATTCAACAATCTCCTTAATAAAGATATCGTTGGATTAACAATCAAAAGCGCTTTCTTTGAAAGAAAAAAATCATTATGAAAAGATAACTTTTGCAATTAATATTTAATTAAAAAAAAACGCCCATTTAAACCGTTTTGTTAGGTTTTTTGAGAAAACTAATTCACCAAATATATTGAACGAAGACTATAATTAATGGTTATTTTATTACCCACAACTTTTGTTTAAAACATATATTCGCAATTCAATTAGTTGTTGAAATAATAACAAAAAAGTCATTTCAGCGCCCTATAAACAATCACTATTTAGGAACCGCCCATAATCTCGAGCTGAACGTACATGAGGGGTCATTTCATGCCCACCTCCACACACCTGAGCACATTTCATCCACCATAGAATTAGAGTATATATTATACCTATTGATTGGACTAAAGGAGAAAATTTCAGGGTTTCAGTTTCTTAAGGTACGGATGAATATCCTGGAATTGTGCAGTGAAACGATGGGTCATGCCCATATGGGCATATCATGTTTGATGTCCTCGCCTCTGACGATGTTGGAAAGGAGCTTCTTTGGAAGTTATACTTCATTGCATGATCTATCATAGTGGTGGTAAACCCTGCCAAACTTCTCTCTTTTCTTAGATATGGTATACATAGAAGGACTATTCAGAGTGTCGGTTTCTTCAGGTTAGGATGAATATCCTGGAATTGTGCAGCGAAACAATGGGTCATGCCCAAATGGGCATATCATGTTTTATGCCCTCGCCTCGGACGATGTTGGAAAGGAGCTTCCTTGGAAGTTATACTTCATTGCGTGATCTATCATAGTGGTGGTAACCCCTGCCAAACTTCTCTCTTTTCTTAGATATGGTATACATAGAAGGACTATTCAGAGTGTCGGTTTCTTCAGGTTAGGATGAATATCCTGGAATTGTGCAGCGAAACAATGGGTCATGCCCAAATGGGCATATCATGTTTTATGCCCTCGCCTCGGACGATGTTGGAAAGGAGCTTCTTTGGAAGTTATACTTCATTGCATGATCTATCATAGTGGTGGTAACCCCTGCCAAACTTCTCTCTTTTCTTAGATATGGTATACATAGAAGGACTATTCAGAGTGTCGGTTTCTTCAGGTTAGGATGAATATCCTGGAATTGTGCAGCGAAACAATGGGTCATGCCCAAATGGGCATATCATGTTTTATGCCCTCGCCTCGGACGATGTTGGAAAGGAGCTTCTTTGGAAGTTATACTTCATTGCATGATCTATCATAGTGGTGGTAACCCCTGCCAAACTTCTCTCTTTTCTTAGATATGGTATACATAGAAGGACTATTCAGAGTGTCGGTTTCTTCAGGTTAGGATGAATATCCTGGAATTGTGCAGCGAAACAATGGGTCATGCCCAAATGGGCATATCATGTTTTATGCCCTCGCCTCGGACGATGTTGGAAAGGAGCTTCTTTGGAAGTTATACTTCATTGCATGATCTATCATAGTGGTGGTAACCCCTGCCAAACTTCTCTCTTTTCTTAGATATGGTATACATAGAAGGACTATTCAGAGTGTCGGTTTCTTCAGGTTAGGATGAATATCCTGGAATTGTGCAGCGAAACAATGGGTCATGCCCAAATGGGCATATCATGTTTTATGCCCTCGCCTCGGACGATGTTGGAAAGGAGCTTCTTTGGAAGTTATACTTCATTGCATGATCTATCATAGTGGTGGTAACCCCTGCCAAACTTCTCTCTTTTCTTAGATATGGTATACATAGAAGGACTATTCAGAGTGTCGGTTTCTTCAGGTTAGGATGAATATCCTGGAATTGTGCAGCGAAACAATGGGTCATGCCCAAATGGGCATATCATGTTTTATGCCCTCGCCTCGGACGATGTTGGAAAGGAGCTTCTTTGGAAGTTATACTTCATTGCATGATCTATCATAGTGGTGGTAAACCCTGCCAAACTTCTCTCTTTTCTTAGATATGGTATACATAGAAGGACTATTCAGAGTGTCGGTTTCTTCAGGTTAGGATGAATATCCTGGAATTGTGCAGCGAAACAATGGGTCATGCCCAAATGGGCATATCATGTTTTATGCCCTCGCCTCGGACGATGTTGGAAAGGAGCTTCTTTGGAAGTTATACTTCATTGCATGATCTATCATAGTGGTGGTAAACCCTGCCAACCTTTTCTCTTTCGTTAGATATGGTATACATAGAAGGACTATTCAGAGTGTCGGTTTCTTCAGGTTAGGATGAATATCCTGGAATTGTGCAGCGAAACAATGGGTCATGCCCAAATGGGCATATCATGTTTTATGCCCTCGCCTCGGACGATGTTGGAAAGGAGCTTCCTTGGAAGTTATACTTCATTGCGTGATCTATCATAGTGGTGGTAACCCCTGCCAAACTTCTCTCTTTTCTTAGATATGGTATACATAGAAGGACTATTCAGAGTGTCGGTTTCTTCAGGTTAGGATGAATATCCTGGAATTGTGCAGCGAAACAATGGGTCATGCCCAAATGGGCATATCATGTTTTATGCCCTCGCCTCGGACGATGTTGGAAAGGAGCTTCCTTGGAAGTTATACTTCATTGCGTGATCTATCATAGTGGTGGTAACCCCTGCCAAACTTCTCTTTTTTCTTAGATATGGTATACATAGAAGGACTATTCAGAGTGTCGGTTTCTTAAGGTTTGGATGAATTTCTTGGAATTTTGCAGTGAAACAATGGGTCATTCCCATATGGGCATATCATGTTTGATGTCCTCGCCTCGGACGTTGTTGGAAAGGTGCCTTCTTGGAAGGTACCCTTCATTTAATGATTTATTTTAGTAGTGGTGAACTCCCACTGTCACTTCCCTTCTCCTTTCCCTGATATTTCCTCACGTGAACCCGTAAATCCACGCTGTAGGCTTCCCTGTCACCTAGCGATTTTGCTTGTTTATGAAGTATATTGTTCCCCCCTTCCACGGGGAGTGCAAAGCGAAGTAGAAATGCCAAACATGGCTGATGTCGATTGGTAATGTTGTTTTTTTTGCACTACTTGGCGAAGTCGCCCTCAACATGGCGGTTTCAACGTTATGTTACAAGCTGTTTGATTATATTATACAGCGTCAGAAGGCGACACGCAAAATTAAGATGGAGGAGAGAAGTAACACAAAGAGAAATATCCGATAGTTAACAGAGGGTATCACGACATTTATGATGAAATATTAAAAGTTCCAGGGATACCCAAGGCTTGAGCGAAGCCATACTCCATTTCATAGAATTTTGAATTTTCCGATTCTAATAATAATAATAATAATAATCTTTATTGCTCTAGGAGTAGCTCTACTTTTGCGCAGAAAAAATTAATTCAATACAATAACACAATTTGCAAAATAAACTGTAAATACATCTAAAAAAATATTACTTAAAATGGATTGTAAGCAAGCATTTGAGTTCAGGTTGGCATTAACAAATATAACAAGTTTACAATATACTGTTTACAACTATGCAATTTGCAATGTATAGAATACAACAGTTACTTATAATATACTTAGTTATACAATGTACAACTGTAGCTACAGCTTTTTATTACTGCCTATAAGGCTCCAAGCCTCTTTTTGAACACTTTCAGTAATCGAATACAATATATAACAATACTTATACAATAATTACTTTGGCAATATATAGTTATACATTATACAACTGTAGCTACAAATTATTATCACTGCATAAAAGGCTCCAAAGCCTTTTTCTGAATACATACTTTCATTGACCCACTGCCCTTAACAAATCCATTCCAGATTTTGGAAGCTGCCACAGTGAACGACCTCTGAAATGTGGTTGTCCTAAAGTGAGGGGTATACAAGAAACTTGGGTCTAGTCTAGTATCCACATTTGGAGACTTGGAGCTTGGAGGAAAGAGCTTAAGGTGGTTCAACGAGTATTTGAATACCCGATTTAACGGTCTCTCATCTCAGCACGATCTCACTGCTCTAGTAGTTCTTGGGAGTTGCCATCAGCGTCGCCACCGTAGGAAGTGGAATGGGGAGCAGATGGGAGGGACCCTTTATCTATCAGCTCGGATTTTCCGGGGGGGGGGGGAGGGCGACGGCGGCTGAAGAGCTTGCGTAATCATCGGCGATCAGGTTACACAGAACATAAATAAAGTCGAGAAGCTTATCTTTCGATGCCGAGTGTGAAATGTTTTCCTCGTCCTCATTTGTGTTTTAAGTAAGAAAGGTCAGAAATTACCTAAAACTGAAAACAACTAAAGGGTTTTGGGATTGTCGGCGTTGCCTTGGGAGTATTGTTGAGTTTTTAGTGGTTGTTAAATTTTATGGACTGAAGTTATTGAATTTGTCCTCCAAGATTTCTAATAATATCGTCCATTTGATTACTTATTTTAGCGAAATTCACTTGGGGCTTCGTTAAGTAATTGGTGAGCATTTTTAAAGAGGCTATTTAAAATATTGTCTCTCTCTCTCTCTTTCACATGTGTCTACTTTCGACCATTGTATTTCGTTGACGTAAAAGTTTAATGTTACATCTCTAAAGTTTCCTACCATTTACAGGGCCAAAGCGCTCTCGGATTTTCCTCTAATTCTTACAAGAGTACTTCTTTCTTGAAGATCCGTGGTCTAGGCAACAAAAAATTTCGTTTATGAACGTTGTGCATTTACGTTTTTCGTTTAGCTATGATTTAACAGTTAAATTGAATGTTTTCTATAACAAGAGAGAAAACGGCATTAATGCTCCAAATATATCAACACGTCATTTTATATTTTCATTATTTGTTCAAAAACTTTTTTCTTCGCAGGTAATTCATCATATTTAAAAACATTCGCGCACTGATGAACCCAGTGACTGGTTGGACAGAGTTGCGCTCTGCCGTACTAAGGCGAAAGGCGAGTGAAATTCACACATTCAGGGTACAGAGGCCTGTTTTCCAACTTTCAACAAAACTCTGACACCGAAAATCGTACCGCGAGATCATGCCAAGATGCTTCGCCCAGGATTCAATCCATTATCCTTTGGTGTGTTACTGAACGCTCTACCTACTGGGCTACCATTCACTTGTTAATTACAATTAGTAATTATAATTATTAGGAGACAAGTCCAGTATGATCCCCCTGAAAATTATCTTATCTATTCGTAAATTATCTATTTCTTCCGTTCTGTGCATTTTTACACAAAATTAAAAGTTGAGCAGTATGTCCTAGAAACTTAAATAAAGAAAATAACAGCCTGCAGTAAAAATTCGGATAGAAATAACTAACTACCATTAGCACAGGAAAGCAAAATGGTTATATAAAGCTGTAACAAAATAAAACATTTATTGAGCACATAAAATCGTATATATTAACATAACTCTAAGAAATAGTGCAACAGCAAATTGTAAAGGCCACTGAATATCTGTACCATTAATACATAGATTTTTAACGGATCTTCATGCCTTTTGGATAACGAGGATCCACGATTTCGGGAAGTAGGTGATCCATATAAAATTCTTTTAAATTTACCTCCATCTTCTCGTTCCAAAATTCGTCATCTCTTTCAATCCTCTGAACTATCATTCCAAACGGGCTTCAAACAAAAAATACGCAGTATTCTTTTTCTTTAATGTGCAGCTGACCCTGCACCTGGTAGTAGTAATCACTATTTTTCTTTAACCTTACTTCTCCTTCTTTAATCTCACAGTAAGAGATCATTTTCCTATTTATACCCTCTATAGGAGAAATATCCCTGCATTTATAGGGGCATTTCACCTGTAGTAACCCCTTTCCATTGGCAAATATTCCATCTGGCGAGGCGGCCAGAAAAGGCAGTTTTTTGTCCACAAAGAGACCAGCTGGAAAAACTTTGTCCCCGCTGTGCCTTTCGTACTCAGAAATTGCCTTGGGTTCGCTTACTTCCCCTTATTGCGTGGATTTACTTCCTGCAAACGAATGGTAAAGCAAACCCTTGACTATATTTGCGCGGGGAGTTGTGCGTCGTAATTTACAAATGCGCCCGAAAGAGGAAGCAGTTAGCCTCTTCAATCTTTCCGATATCCACATCTCGCAGCGGCCCTGATCCCTTGTGTTTTCTTCCAGTCTCTTTCTGCCACGGTCGCTGAGTCTTAGAGACATGAGGAACTCTTCTCTCCGTTCGTTGTCGATCTCTAGAGTCTCTTTAGTGACTGCTTCACTTTGACCCACAAGGCCATAGTGTTGGTCCGGACCAGCGACCCGCAATCTTTTTCGCTTCGATGAAGAAGGCATCTCTAGGCGTCGTTTACACCTTAAGTCTGCCTTCCTTTGCGTGGAGGTAGTATACTTTTTTATGTAGAACCCTGGGCTCTTTTCCGTGATTTGCTTGTGTATCAAGCCATGCAATTGGGGTCCAACGTTGCATGCAGTTGCCGTAATCTCACACCGCATTTGATACGCGCCCCTCGGAGCAAAGTTCACTCTCTTTCCTCCAATATACTTTGCCACGTATGCATTATATAGCTCGGCATGATTGTTTGTGACATTCAATATCGAGCTGGGGGAGTGACGAACGAGGAGAGCATTTGAAGTCAAAATGTCTTCCCAAATGCCGCTTTTCTTCAGCTGTGGAACCAGATTCACTTCCCCTTCCTTTGGCCCCTTACAGAAGTAGTCTGCACAACTGGCATGATCACCAAAAACATGGCTTGGGCCATTCTTCAAGTCCTTCTCAAGGTCTCTAATTGAATCTGGTGATTCTGTATTTTTTCTGTAGCCTATAGCCGAAATTACAGCAGTTCTTTAACGCATTAAATTGTCTCCTATTTTCTTGCGTAATGTAATCGGAATCCGACCGTGGATATTTTTAGTTCTATTTACCTTTCCTTTTCAGTATTTTCCTCCCCGGAGAATATTATAGTTTCAGATGGTTTAGTTTCCATCTCACATTGTTCTGTAAAGAAGGCATGAATACAATATCAGTTATGACTTCGAGAAAATAGTTTAACCTGCGTACGAAGAGGCCATTTAATTATCTCGTAAATATAATATTGCGAAATAAATACCTTTATCTGTTTTTTTTTCCAGCGATTCAAACTCTGAACATTGTAAGCTCTTCTCTTCTTTTTGTAGTATGCTTTACGATACCGCGCTTTTCTATAAGGCTTCGTGGACTCTTCCATAACGCCTTCCCTTCTGCACGCTGGAGAACACAGGCACACGCACCCTTCCTCAAGAGCTCGTTTCTCAAGACTAACAAAAATCCACCCATCGCGAAGTAGCGAATTTTCGAGAATTTCTTGCGAAAACCATAAAATGGAAAGTTCGTTTGAAGGGTCCCGGAGGTTTACAACCGTTAGCTGAATGATCTGAGCATCTACAGGGCTTAGATGGTTTGTGGAAAGTCGTTTCCTTCCATACCCTTACCGAACTCATTGGCCTTGCAGCCTTAACTTTTTATATTGATGTAGGCTATATTTTCATTTTGAGTGAAAATATATTCGCGATAAATATGAAATCAGTCACCAAATAAGCCATGATAATCTTGGAAAAGTTTTTGACACATCTATTTTTCGACGGGGTACCATTGTCAACCATAAACAAAATGTATTGGACCTAATATCCTGACAAAGAGTGAAAAATCATTCGAGAAAGCATGTCAAGGTTCAAGAAACTAATATTATATTTCAGTATCTCTGACAATCAATCGCAACGTAAGTGAGAGAAAGAAAGGAACTTACTATTGCCAAAACGATGAAAATAATTAAACCCTCGAAGTGAATTGGCATGATAATTCAGTGTTGGCCGTTATAACACACTTGGGCACTAAGAATTGAAATCCCGGAGAGATTTTTCAATCCCGAGATTACGGGATTGTGATTTCCTCAATCCAGAGATCCCAGGATTTATCTATAGTATCACGTGCATATATGGAATTAAAATAAAAAAAGAACTAAAATATCACATGCACATATGGAACCCATATTAAAATGACGCAAATTGTAAGCAACATCGATTATTAATAAAGTTAATATTATTATAAAACAACACCACACAAAGTTTAGAAACAGAGGAGTATCTTCAGTGATGATGACGTTGCTGAAGTATTGAAATCCGGGTCTTGCGTTTGTTTTACTTTGTTTTTTAATTGTTTTATCTTTGGTACTAAAATTGGAAAAACCCCACAAAGTTACTAAAGAATCTGTTTTACTAAAACGTAAAATAATACAGTTTTTCTTGCGGGATAAAAAATAATGCACAATAGCAGTATCAATTGCTCATAAATTGAAAGAAATTGTAGTCTTTTAAAAAATTCGAACAAACTCGAGAGTTTGGTTATCCTGACTGAAAAGTTACTCACAATTTTTTCAAATATGCACTTAAAAAACACAGTGTGTAATGTCTCGTCGCTCATTCTTGACCTATATTTATTGCAAAGCAAACCCGCTGATAAAAAAGCCCTTTCTGATTCAACACTAATGGGAGGAATAGCTAGTAAGTGCTCGTAAATAATTTGCATATTTTATCATGTCCGTCCACTTTCACGGAAATTCTCTAGCTTTTGAACTATTGATCCTCGGTCCTTTGAACTGCAGGTAGGAGGATGTTGTTTGGAAGGAATCAAACATTGGGTAATGACCGAATCAAGTTCCTTCATTAGCTCATCCGAACATAGTGAACCACTTTCTGAATATTTAGCAGCTGACTCTCTCTTGCTCTATGCAAGCCATCAATATATCGACGTTTTGTTTCTAAAGAAGTTTGTTCTTCTTCCTCGCTTGCTGATTTAAATGTTTTAGTGGCATTTGATTACGAAATCCAAGCAAGTATTCTTTGAAAACTCTTTTTAGGTTTGCTAGTGTTAGCACAGAATATAAATTCCCCTAATCATGACCTCTTGCCCGTGAACCGCAGTGACAATACCGCAAAACCCCTGGTAGATTAGTCTCTTCAGTATTTGATTCTGAAAGGCAGTTTTCATATTATTCCCCAACTATGTATTCACATATGTTAGTTTTCGCATTAAGAATTCTAACGCAGCGTCACACTTCAAAACATTCTGATCTCTTCGGCAAAGCGCCTCCTCTATAATTTTCACTAGCTGAAGTGTTGTAAAAATAGAAGAAACAAGTTCATATTCACATTCATGGAATGATATTTCGGAATTAAAATCAATTAAGGCCCTCGCCACGCAAGGTTTTAGCATTGGAAAACGTGCTATCATGTCAACTAAAGTGTTCGATCGAATAAAAGTTGTTGCTTCAGGCTTGATTTTGTGGAATGACATCATGAATGAAAAGGACTGGCAATTTTCCACAAGAATATATTTTAAAACGACGGTTTCTGTGTTCGGACCTGATGTTGGTGTTGTACACCGAAACCGGTCGATTTAAAATATATTCTTGTGGAAAATTGCCAGTCCTTTTCATTCACGTGTTCGATCGAGTTTTTACTTCAATAACAAGAGCTCTTTCCTCACCAAATTTTTCAATCACATATTTTTGAAGGAATCTGTCGTTTTTTGAGAATGCTTTTCTAAATAGAGGAACTATTTTCCTTATTTTTTGGACCAAAATCTTAATTTTTTGTTCTTATTCTTACACGCATCTCCATCTTCAAATGGACAATCCCCGTCTGTTTCATCACTCAACGGAAAGTCTTCGCTGAATTCAATTTCTTCAAATTCGACTTCTTCTTCTACTTCAAATTAAATCTTTTTCACATTTACTCTACCCTCAGATTTTTACGTACCATTAATGACTGCAAGGTGGATACCACGAGCAAAACAAAGGTGATAATTCGTTGGTATTAACCTACCAACCTTTGCCATTACACTTGCACCATCCGTGGTGATTGCGAAAATGTCTTTTCCTGAAGAAATTTCAAATTATCTGAATTTCTTTTTTATAAATCCAATACAAACTTCAGAGGGCATATTCCAATTATATAGATAAGCTTCAAATTCCAGATCTTTGATTCTCTTTCAGAGGAGTGAACGTTAATATCAATATAGCTTCTATTGCGTGGCGAAGTCCATTCATCGAAAGTTAGAAATAAATTCTGAAGTTTAGTCCGTAAGGTAATCTCCGTTTTTATTTTGTATAACAAATGATTTATTTAAATTTGTCATTTAAATCAGACGTGTAGCATGTTACATTTCATGCCCAAGAAAACTTACTTACTAGGGTCACTGTACTGTGACGTACACATTTAACAAAAATGTGTACGTCAATGCCGGAATCCCAGGATTCGTATTGGTATGGAAAAATAACAAAAATTAGTTTCTGGTGGTTTTGGCAGAAATAGGTGGATTCTTTACTCGACGCCCATACACAGGATGGAATCTCTCCTAGATCACGCTCGCAGACCCTCCGTCAACCTTCCACACGAGTGAGCGAGCGAGCGAGGATGAAACTTGATCGCTGGAGATAAGGAAGCCTTCCCCCCTCCACCTCGACCCTCTCGGAGGCGAGATCTAGAGGTGGAATGGGAAGAGGACGGGCAGGCTGCGCGGGAAAAAATTCGAAAAGAAAGCCTCAGCTTCCGTTCATTTTGGAGAACTCGATGCATCGTCTCGCATTTTAGATACCGTAGGCTTGGGTCGTAAGATGAACGCATGGGATTAGTCTCTTCTTTTATATGAAGGATTATAGATAGTGTATCTCACAGGAATTTTCCATTTACGTTCATGCACCGCTGCAATAGGCGCTCAAAAACGCCTATAACAGTGAAGCTTAACATGCCATTTCTTCGTTTGCAAGCATTACAGAAGAAATTCATGTGCAAGTTACAAGCACTAAACCTTTGTGCACAATCTAGAGAAAACAAAATGGACGTATCTATTATAATACGAGCATGGCATTTAAATTAAAAAGAGTCTGCAGCGGCATTTCTGGCAAGGCGTTGAACATCCTTAAGCAAATAATCAGGACTCCCATGTTTAACGAGATTGAACATGAAGCAGGCCATATTAAATTTTCTCCTTGATTTGATGTCGAGCCAGGAGAGCTTTTGGAGATATGGGGTGATGTGTTTATCTCTCCGAAGGTTAAAGATGTATCTCACTCAGGAGTTAATTAGGCGCTGTAGCTTAATGTTCAATTTCTCAGTTATATCATGATACACTAAGCTGCAGTAGTCTAAGTGAGGAAAAATCAGAGAACACACAACTTTTTTTTTTAGTTGAAGGGGCAGTAGATTTTTTGAATCTTTAATTGATGCAACGTTGCATTCGCTTTATTGGATATATACTTGATATATGTTCCTTCCAGGAAAGGTTTGTAGTTAATATGTTAATATAAATTTTTCACATTAATACTGAGGGGTTATGCTCATATTCTGAACCATTATCGTAGGCAGTATAGTGAAATTTGGTTGAGATAGGACCTTAGTGTTACCATTGACCATAGATTAAGTTTTTGTGGAATTTAACTAGAAGAAATTAAGTTTGGCCCAAGATGCAATGGCAGACACATCATCATTTACCTTTTTGATGGTATCGCTGAGATCCTTGGGGTGACAATGGCAATAAATCTGCATATCATCAACATAGATCATGTATTTACAATGAGTTTGGTTTTACAATGAGTACTTACAATGAGTATTTACAATTTACAATGAGTATTTACAATGAGTTACAATGATCATGTAATTACAATTTACAATACAATTTGGAAGGTCACGCACATTCAACGAGAACAACAGTGGACCTAGGACAGATCCTTGTGGTACTCCACATGAAATAGCTACCCAATCAGATCGATTTCCTTTCGAGTCTTTCACCGATTGACGACGCCCATTCAGGTATGAATAGAACCAATTTATTGAGAAACGTGAGAAATTCAGTTATCTCATTTTTTGTAATAGCAAGGTGTGATTTAATCGGTCGAAGGCTTTACTAAAATCAAACAGTACCAAGATAGTCACCATCGTTTTGTCGATAGCATACCTTATATCGTCAGTAACTTAAATCAAGGCCGTCTGTGTCGAGTAATTTTTGCGAAAACCTGACTGAAATGGATCGAAAAATTGATGAGATAATCAACGTTCAGTTGAAAGACTATCTTTTCAAGGCACTTTGAGGCTGCACAGAGAATGTATACTGGCCGGTAATCACTCGGTGAAGATGGGGTTTTATTTTTCTTGATGGGCCGTATCAGGGATGACTTCCAAATTGAAGGGTACGTGCTAGACATCAGCGACGAATTAAAAATATCGAGTAGAGCAGGAATCACGACTGAAGATGAGGCTTTTAAGTATTTGACCGATGTATCATTGATTCCGACATAAATTGATTTGGCATTACGTAAAAAATTCTCCAAAACATCAGGTGTAATGTAATTAAAGTAAAAATTATTATCATGAAAGCGCACCAGAATATCTAGGGATTGGATGTTAAAAGTAGGGTCATGCATTTCATTAGTTGAGGAATTACCACTCGATGCAAAGTGCCAGTTCAATTCAGCGAGTGAAAAACCATAATCAAGGCTTAGATCAGTCTGTCGGATTGTTCCAAGGTTTTTGAGCTCTCTCCAGAGGTCGGTAGAATTTGTGAGTGTTGAGAGAGTTGTCATGTAGTATTGCTGTTTTGCCTTCGTCACCAAGCGTTTAACAAGATTACGTTGCTTCAAAAATGCATGGTACATATGGTCACTCTTCGTTCGAATGAATGCTCTTCTAAGTCTATCTTTCACTTTAAGTTTTTCCTTTAATTCTGAAGTCATCCATGGATCTATCGGTCGCCTTGGTTGAATTGTTCGTTTTGGAGCATGACGATCAAGGCAGGTCAAAAGGATTGAATTTTGAAACGCTCTAACTTAGCGTCGACGTTTGGAGAGTCAAGCATTATTTTCCAGTCAGTTTCAATCATTTCTCTCAGGAAACTATTGACATCAAAATGCTTTTCATTTCTAAAAACGATTGGATGTGGACATGCCTTTGATATGTTGAATTTGTATGCCATGGAAATCTTATCATGGGCCGAGAGGAAAGAAACAGGTGACTGATAAAAAGAGGAAACATTTTCTGATGTGTCTACATTGCAAAGATCAAGAAGCGTATGGCTTTTTTCAGTATGATGGGTAACATTTAGGGGAAGCAGATAAAGATCATTGGAATATATAAAGTTATATAGATATGAACTGTATAATTGTCACAAAATATGTCAGCGTTAAAGTCTCCAATAATCACAATATTTTTATAAATGGGACTAAATTTAAGATATAAATTTTCAATATCCGAGATATGACCAACCTTTGGTGGTATATAAACAATTAGCAATAACAGTTTTGAGTAATTTACCCCCGCTATTTCCATAACAATGAATTCTGGTCTCGTCTCACGTATATGTGGCGAGGATGCCAGGACTGTTGAATGCAGTCGATTATGGACGAACACTCCTACACCACCGCCAAATTTACCAATTCTATCATGTCGATGTATATGGTAATCGTCCAGTTTAATCATCGCATCGGGAATACTTGGTTTCAGCCAAGTTTCAGTCAAGCAGATAATATCTGCGGGATTTGAATAAAAATCTATTCTAAATTCATCAATATGGCACATTAGAGATTGACAGTTTACAAGGCAGATATTAATTTCGCTTTGAGACACGTTAACTCTATGTGGTAGCGGGGGAGCTTCATGTTAATACAGATTGTTCATATCTTCTTCTGAGGCGATGAGGAGCCGCTCACTACCATCTTCAACACAGGCAAACACACGACCGTCTCGTATCCACAGATATAGAATTTTACCGTTTTTTTAGACCCCTACCAGTAGTGTATACATTTCTATTTTGCGGGGATAGTGACTCATTAACATAGATGTCGAGGTTGCTTGGACCCAGGTCTACGTTTAAATCACCAACAGTGAGGCTAGTCTTCTTCCTCTTCGCTTGAATAAGTTCCGCAGCTAAGCGGGAGCTTACGAAACGAGCTATTTTAGGAGATGTTTTCAGGACCTCAGAGGAGTCAGTTGGGCGTTTAGGTCGCGTGCGATATGAATAATCAATGTCTCAGAGGTTAACTTTAACACCTAATTCTACTCGCACGTGAAAGAATTACCGGCCGGTAGAAGAGCTTCAGCCTTATGACAAGTTATGCTTTGTTCCTTCATATTTGCCACCACCACATCAGGATAATAGCATCTTCTTGGGCGAACCACGTGGAGCCTTGGAAGGAATACTCCTGGTGATTAGTATGCTGATTTGAAGAAAAGGGGCATTCCTTTTGTTTTTTTTTAATTTGAAGGACATCCAAAAACTTCCCGAGAACAATTAATTATAGGCCATTTACCATCCTCCCCAACATTTCCCTTTAGCGTGACTGGAACCAGTGGTCTTGCCATCCACGCACTGACTAACATCGTTTCGATCAACATCGATACAACCACAGTTACGGGAGATCTATGAAATGGTTTAAAATTTAAAGCTTCATCTACTCACTCTTTTCCAATGAATATTAAAAAATAAAAGGATACTCTTCTTCGAGTGATTCCTTTACCATGTTCCCTCGAAAAAAAAAAAGCGTCGTCAAGTGCCGATTTTTGACGGAGATCATTAATATTTCCTGTATTTGGCAAGTCAAAAGGCGCATTTAATTTCCAAAGTTTTTCGTAATGGGATAATAATTGTAACAATCACTCACTCACTTGGCGTGGGGAAAGACACAGTGCGACGCGAGATGTCAACTCAGCGGAAGTTCTCTGCGGTCTCCGACGTCACTTCCGCCGCAATTTATCCCGTAACAACAGTCGTAATCATAAGACCCTTATCGAGCCACTTCACTTGCGGAGCAAGTTTTCCCGGTGCTCTTATGTCATGAGCGCTCTTATGTCACGCCATTTGAACACCTGATCTCATCTCCCCTGATCTCAGCACCTTGATACAAACACATATCAAGCTCATATACTGTTCCCTACTCAGTTCTAGCTCAAATTGACATCATACGGAAACAGTTCATAATGAATAAAAAGCACTTGGTAATCTTCCAAACATTTTATTTCTATGGCAACGACGCGTTTCACCACTCTGTGGCATAATCATGCGCAGAAGATGTGGAATGTTACTTAGTGTTTTTTTTATTCATTACGAATAGACAAATTCCACCAGGTCCGCCTGAAACAGTTATATTTATACGATGACAAGTTTTTTGAGATTTTTGTTGGTAATATTTTACGTCAAGTCAATACTATATTTTCAAATATCAACCGCGTCGTCTTCTAAAGCGTGAACATTGTAATGTTCCAAGAGCCGTCGCCAAGGAAGAAGATAATTAAACAGGACAACAGATGAAAAGAAAATAAGAGGAAAGGGGAGTCTATAAATGATCTGACGGAAATGTATTAACGTTGAAAATAATTAAAAAGTGTAACAGAATAAATTAAAGCGAAAAAGTAATTGTTACAACATTTTACTACGGCCGAAGAATATTTTTATTTTATTTGTAATCCACAGTGAGGGGAGATTCATTATAATAAAGTTCTGTACTTTTCAACCTTTTTTTTTTAATACATTACGCGTTTCACCAATTTTATAGCATCGTCAGGTGTAGTAGTTTGTTTACATATATTATATTGTTGTCGTTGTTAGATACAGAATATTAAATTTGATTTTAAAGAAAAGGTTACATTAAAAAATTACAAAAAGGAAATTAAACAAAAATGAAAAGAATTTTAATTAAAAAAAATATTAACATGAAAATAATAACAACAAAAATTTACGTACAATGCTTGGCAAAACAATGAAATCAAGGGGGGTGGTGGCATGAGAAAGATCAACGTTTTTTAACGAAAATTTTCCATTAAGTAGTGGGGGGAGGTATGTGTTTAAAAGCTGCTCGTAGCAGAGATTTGGAGAATTCCTGATAGTTTCAATTTGTTCTAATGCATTCATTTTTAAAACTTTGGGAAGGAAATATAAAATTTCAGGGGTAAAGTCACCGACAAGATTGCACTCTCTATAAGGTGTTTAGCAAAAAGGGGAAATTTAAACGGACAGTTTCCATTCCTTTTTCCGTATCAAACGGTTTATTTCTCTACACGATATCCCTCTTCAACTAATTGTGAGTAGATTTCAGAGATATCTTCATCGTTCTGACGTGCACGTTATTATACTTCCTCTTCTCAGAACAGATGAGTGCCACACATCGATCATCGAAATCATCAAAATCTGGGAAAAAGCGATTTTTTTCACTATTTGTTGTCAACGCGGCACAAATAATTATAATCTTATGTCTGTACTGCAGAAAAACTACCGTATTTCTCCGAATATAAGCCGCACTCGAATATAAGCCGCACCCCGTTTTTAGGGGGTCTCAAACCGGGAAAAATGTTAATACGCGAATTCAAGCCGCGTCCTTTTTAGTGCATCCCGTACCACCGACAGTCTTAGGTATTATAATTTTATATCTGTTTGTTCATTACCTATGAAACTGTGACACAATGTTACCAATATTATCCAGTAATATATGAATAAATGGTGCACCAATTTGACTTTTTTCAGCGTTATTTCTTACTTTCCCCGTGGCTTAAGCGATTTTTAGGTGGCGTCCGCGTGAATCTGAATGCCTAGTTTTCTCAAATCGGTAATTTTTATAGTTTTTTATGAAAGTTCTCGAATTTAAGCCGCACCTCGAATATAAGCCGCACCTCGATTTTGAGGCCCCAAAATCGGGAGAACAAGTGCGGCTTATATTCGGAGAAATACAGTAAATTATTTTGGATCTGGATACTTTTCTTAGATCTGCAGTCGTGTTTAAAAGTTGATCGAAAATAGCCAGCAATTTCAGCTGCCAGTTCATCGCGAACACTGTCATATATATTATTTTCCTCTCAAAGCTTTCCATATATAGCCACATTTGAAGTTTTCAAACATTTAACAAAGAATTATGAACTTATTATGCAGAATATTCATGTCAACTTTTATTAAACAATGAAATTCCTTTGTTTTTTCGACCAGTTTTCCGATACAGTAGAACGTTGTCTAATTCGTATTCACGGAACAACGGTACGGATATAAGTCTTTGTATCAATATAAATAACATCAATCAATATAAAGTAATTTTTCCTATTATAAATTCAACAATTTAAACATCCTAATCTTAAAGCTCTGATTATGTTGAGATTGCGATTTCCGAATGATATATGATGAAATACATTTACGAAAATGAGACATGGACTGCATTGTGCAAGTAAGTTTAAATTTTATTTTTCTTGATATCAAATTTTACTATTTGCTCTATTTGTTAAGATAAAGCACACTATTTTGATGTTTAATTGCCCTGTTTAGGATAAGCACAATGGTTGCAGCCGGTGTATTTTTTTATTTACCCGAAGAAGAATGGCATACGCCGTAGCCGGAAGAAAGAGCGATTGGAGGACTGGTGAAAAGTTCATTTTCAACGACGTTCCAAAAGTTAGTTTGCTCATCACGTGTGATGTCATAAATAATTTTCCTAAAGAAATATGTATTTACAATTCGATCAAAGATTTGGCTTCCAGATTGTCTATAATTGTAATAATTACTCGGGGGTCTTTATTTGTGCTTTGTGTTTACCAACTGCGACACCTGTGTCTTTATAGTCAATAGTTTTGCATGTAAAAGTGTCTATATATTTAAAGGAATTACCTCTATCTCATTAATTGATCACGAGTTCCATGAAACCATTGAATCTATTGTAATAAAATTTACTACACACCTCCGTCTTAGGCCTTCACTAATTGAAAGAAATATAAGAAAATGAACAACTTTAAACGATTGTTTTTCATATCGAACATGTATTGCGGATGTTGCACAGGGAAAATTGAATGACGAAACTATAAGCTCTAATATATTACATTTTTACATTATTTACAGGGATTTCGGAATGCTATTGACAGGACGGGGAGTGGAGCAAGGGTGCCCATTAACGCCACTGCCTTTCAACGATTATTATTTGGAAGAAATGGTTAGAGAAACATGAGAATCAAGTTAGAAAAGGGGGGCTGATAAAGGCAGTGAGATTCGTACATCACTGGGTGTTAGTTAACTTGTTAGCCCAGGGGATGCATTCACTGACGCGTGAGTTAGAGGTACTACAGTGTGAACGGTACGGGATGAAGATAAGAGAAAGATGGTAATGAGGTTTTCTAGAAGTGAAATGGCGGGTCTGAATATAAAATAGATGGGCATAAAATTGATCTAGCTGGTGGAGCAGTGTAAGTACGTAGGTGGTGTATTAGAGGAAAATGACATTGGTGGAAGGGACAGCAGGTGGGGAATTTCTCTGGCCAAGGTAGCGTTTTGAAAGACACAGGATTCGATCAAGGGCCTTCAAGGAAAAACGTCTGTAGTTAGTACTTAGGTTACACTTTCCTGTAAATTACTCACTACGTAATAAATAGGATAGTGCAAATATGTCCCAGAAAAAGTTAAGTTAGAGACAGGACTCTTTAAAAACCTATCAATAGGCAGACCACTTGACTCAGACCACAGTAATGATGATTGTTCTAAAAAATATCTGTTGTCAGAGAAAAAAGCATTTAAGAAATTTTCTTTCACAAATATAAGTAAAAACGACAATCCAACTTGGTGTATCCTTCCCACCTCTGAGGTGACTTGTTTGTAGCAGATAATAGCACTGGTTTCCAACGGTCAGTAGTCTGGGTGGTTTTTTTTACATATTGTTAAAAAAGCAACAATACACCCATTTTTGTTGCGAGCGAAACCGCAAGCTACAGATAATCTAATATTTATAAATCTGAAATTGCGTATGTTTGACTGCTGAAGTCTTCCGAACCCCTTATCGGTTTTCGAACCAAATGTGGCTCACATGGTCCTTAGTACGTAGAGGGATTAAATTTTCAAAGGCCCAAGGGACCCCTAAGTGGGCCTAGGTTTGTAAACTTTTACTAGCATAAGAAAAGCATTGGAATCTGTGCAAAGGAGTCTTTTTTGCTTTTTTTTAAATTACTTTCACCCGTGATATAGTCTTGAAATATTTAGTATTGGATTCCTGAATGAATAGCATTTATATTTCTTGCATTCCATTTTCGTATATGGTTTGTTTTTGGCTAAAATCCTAGTTTTTGACTCCCAAATCTTAAATGCTTGGAATAATTTCACACTAGATATTACTACAATTCTTGGTAACCTCAGCATAGGATTTATTTGGGATCTTATACCTGAGGAACTTAGAACCCAAGTAAAATGATCAATGAAACAGAATTACGGTAAACAATATTTTACTGGGGTATTGTTCGCTCCAACGTCTTACTTTTGGTTAACGACGGCATCATAGCAGATATTGCTAATAAATTATCTGAAGCTACCTACATGCTCCATAAATTAAAAACTCAGATTTCTCAGGGTTACCTGCCAACAATCTATTTTTCCCTATTTCACTGCCACTTAATGCATGGAATCGAAATATGGGGTAGCCTCCGAAGATATTTTTATTCTGCAAAAAAGGGCAATCAGGATCATATCTCACTCTTACCCAACAGAGCACTGTTGGCCTATTTTCAGACAGCTTGGCATCATAGCTCTACAGCCTTTTTATTTACCAATGTGTATGCAATGTGAAGGATAACCTCATTTCCTATGACACTGGTGCAAACGTACATTTCCATAATACTAGGAAGAAAGATAATCTTTTTCTACCTCATTGTAGACTGACTAAGTCATGAAATTCTTTCAATATTTTAAAATTGCACTTTTTCAACCTTCTGCCTATGCAAGCAAAAAAATGTTACCAGTCAGCGTTTTGAAAAAGGTCCTATCCTCCTGGTTGATTTCTAAAACATTCTACACATCTACTGCTACAACATTCTAAATGAATTTATTGAATATAAAAATATTGATATCTCCTGATTTTGATGTTTGTGTGTAGTTCTAATTGATAAAGACTATTGCAATGTATTTTTTATGAATGTCCAATAAATTAAATGTAATATAATAATGCGTTTCGAATGTCGCATCGGGAGGATCATTATACAATCCTATGCAACAAATTCATTTTTTTCTGCTTACCGTTGAAAGTCAACGTTCATCATCTATTAGTATGTTCCTCAATAATTAATTAAGTGTAGAAGGTTAGGCTATAGGGCACTCAACGGGAACCGCACAAAAGTTTTACGTGCTCGGACCTCATGACGAACCCCCAGCGAGCGGTAATGCCTCGTCTACATTGACCACTTTAAGTATGCACTGAAGTGTATTATTCACTTAAGTACACCGTGTAGACGCACTCTCGCCACTTAAGTAACGGGTCCAATTAAGTGGATCCGGGCCCCCTTTTTTAAGGGGACTTGGATGATATCGATAGTGTAACGTCGAGGTGGTCGAAGTCTCGTCATCGATAGGTCGAGGAGTTTCGATAATCATACACTTCATACATGTGTTTATATAATTTATATGAGGAGTTAAGTAATTGTGCAAGTGTTATCCTTCTATTAAATTTGTTTATGGGGTTATACGAGTCTAGAAAATAACTCATGTTACTTCTCGGGCACATGATTTTTTTGCGATGCAAATTTCACTCCAACACCACTAGGTAGCGCTGAGGTAGATATTATATATCTGTATGTAGACGCTCCCCTACATTTAAATGCTGCACTTAATTACACTCAACTTAAGTACACTTGTAGAGTAGACGAGGCAGAACCCTCATTTCCACGGTCCTCTTGACTCGCAGACCCTCTCTCACCCTCCCTCGACTCTTACCAGCGAGGGGGGGTGGTTGACCACCGAAGCCACTCACCAGCTTAGTTTATAACTTTTTAAAGTTAACAGCAAGTGAAGAAAGAGAGCAGCTCTTCGTTCTTCATTTGACCAGCTGAATGAAAATAGTTTTTTAATCAAATATGTGCGATAAGTATTTACAAGGCTACGATTTATTTCGGACCAAGAGCCTCGTGTCCGAACATTTCACGTTCCTCTCGCCCACCTGGGTGGTATAATGCATAGGAGTAGCTGGGCTGCAAACTTAACTGGTTTAAAATGATGATATGATTTCACCACGCCTTACATTTTCATTATTCCTAGTCACCGCAGACACTCCAACCTAAGCTACCATCGAAATCACTCCCATTTTAACTCCAATAACCTCTCCACTTTTGCTCTCATTTGCCAATTAATGTAATACATTAATGTTCACTTCTCTTTTTCGGAACCCATTTTCTACCCAGGTTTACTCAGGAGACAACAAAATGTTTGTAAACCATAAATTTTGGTTCATAATTAGAGATGAAATATGTGAACGTAGATCTATTACATCGAAACGAAAAAATGTATCTTGCATGGTTAAAAAATACTACTTCCAGCATAGCCTATAGCTGTGAAAGATAGGAATGCAACTTTGAGTTAAGCCGAAAAAATACTCAAGCTATTCACACATCCGCGTCGACTGATAACCGAGGTACGACTTCCTCAATGTCATAAGGTAATTAGGGGGGATAGTGAAAGAGCTTGCGATGAAGATGATATAACATTTTAATGAATAAAGAAGTACATTATATTGAATGTCCTTCCGCGCGCACAGTTACAGGTTGTTTTTAAGAATAAGTTCTCCCCTGTCACTGTTGCTCTCCTCTCCCAGCAGATGCGAAGAGGCGAATCGGTAGCCTTGGAACATGCTCTCCAATCGGCCTCTTGCTGGCCGCGGTGCTCAACTCTCTCCCTCCACTCAGTAGAGGACCTCGCTCTCTACGAGGCATCCCATCCTGGTGCACGACGCACGGCCATCGGCGTGGCAGACGCACGTGTTGCAGTCTTCCTTCCAGATCGCTCCTGGGACGCAGTCACCTGGGTCGGGAGAGACAGTGTGTGTGTATGTCAATGATCAGCCACCAGCTGTACATGAGAGCACAGTAATAATATTTTACGAAACCCGACATACTAAGGTAGATCAGATAATGAGAATAAAATTAAGGAACTAGACAGCAGAACGGACAGATTTAAAATGTCATCATTCCCGCGAACGATAAGGGAACATAACAGCTGCCAATGAGACTTTTAAATAGGTTTGCCGATTGGTAGTGTAGCTCTTAGTAGTAGCAGTAATCCCTAATACTTAAATCCTTATCTGCTACCTAGTACTTACAGTACGCCGGCCATATTTTCAGCACAATTCTTGAATCTCTCTCCGTTTATGATATTGAAAAACACACAAAAACTAACGGTCCCTCTAACATTGGTAGCATATCTATAGTGCTGTGCATGCTTGTGAGGCTTCGCCTCGTGACAAGCATTAGCGATATATGATACCAAACTACTTTTCGAGCAATTTGCCTAAAAATATAAGCTGTTTTACATGGGATAGATTATGGCTGTGCGCTAAAGATGGAGAATATTGAAAAAATTAGGAACTTCTAGCACCTAGATTTCGTCCAAAAACTAACGGTGTATAGTTTGCATGTTTTCTCAATTATTTATAAAAAATAATCTTTAACTCACCTAAGTAAGTTTTACAGGATCGCAAAAGAACTGTCGTTTTGAAGGGTTTTCAGCCGTACGGCGGGAAAAAATGAGTCAAGTTAGAGACTTATATGTTGCTTTATTTATTTAATTACTGAGTATTTTGGTCATATATAACTATATTATTGCGCCATTAATATTACAATATTTATTTTATACTTCTTGCAGATACTGAAAAAAAAAATATTAAATATGGTCTCCATTATGATTACGGAACTCAAACCACCTTAAAGTGGTTCTGCCATGACTGCGTGAGTCAAAACAAATACTATATTCCACCTCTTGGTTTATTTTACTTTTAAAAACTTTGCTTTCAGTGAATGAATACATTCGTTAGCTTGAGTGCTAACATGCGTTAGCTATTGAAAACCGAACTTAAAATACAAAATATGCCGATTATTTCGGGAATACTTATTTTTAATGAGCACTTTTTTCAAGCAATAGGTGCCGAATGTAGCGCCATTTCCACGTAATTACCGCATTTTTACTTCAATTATCGCAGTTGTTGGCTAATAACTCACAAAATATGGCGGTAAGATATCTCCATTTTATAAAAGGCCCTATTTTTATTATTTGGATAAATAATTTTCCCCGTGTTTATTCCATCCCCCATTTAACACCATGTAGGTAATTTCAAGTTCTATTTGTGAAGAACATAGCCGGGGAAAGGTGACATTTTGTTGTTCATATCAGATATAGAGGACGCGTCTTTCTACAAGCGGCCAGAATATGAATAAAATGACATTTAAGACATTTTGCGGGGGAACCACCTTAATTGCACTTCCTCCTCCGAGCATTCCTGCCTTCTTCCCCTAATCCCCGCTCCAATGATCCCATTTACAACCCTTCACCAACAAAATTCAGACATCAGTAAATTGAAATAAAAAGATAAAGACATTGTTGAGAATTTAAAGAATTTAAGTCAACTAGGGAAAGTGTAGAAGTACTAAATTACTTATCAAAATGATAATATAAATTAATATTTGAAAAGCAATGGAGTTGTCATGGACGAATTGTTTACTAACAATTGGAATTCTAAAAAAACAGACACTAACAAGATTTGTTAGTGATACGAATCAAATTACTTTTTATATGAATCAGTGTCTGTGAGTTGATTTGATTAGTTGAGATTAATTAAAACTACTCAATAGACATACATCCCATAAAAGTAAATCTACTCTTAAAATGAAAACGAATTGTTAATTGACAGCTGCAGACAGAAATAAAACGAAATAATTTAGAGAAAAATGAAAACAATTGCATAAAAAATTGATTGAATGAATGAATTTCATAAAAGGGCTCATCTTTGGAGTTTTGAAAATTTTCATGAGGCAAGAAAAAAAAACTGAATGTCTGTCAAACCATTTGCATGAGGAGGAAGTTTTTTTTCCTGAAATCCCTGATAAAAGCTTTATGAAAAGCAGATAAGAGCTCTTTCTTCCTCACTCGTAAAACATCTTGTCTATACAAAAACATGAAGAAAGGAAAAACGTCCATTTAAAAAATTTCCGAGGTCAGCCCTTTTTGATATTCTCGATTTTGTCTCACACCCTTTTTGTACGTAAACATTAATGAAACAATATGATAGCGTTTCAGCATTTATTTATGCTAATAGTGGTAGTAGTAGATGGGTAGAAAATGAACAGACTGTATACAGCTCGCTTCAAGGTTGGGCAGGCCATGAGAGTGCAGGCCTTCAGTCCGTTGCTGGAGCAGAAGCAGCTGTTGCAGTCCTCCTTCCACGTGGTCCCCGGAGTGCACTCTGGACAACGGAAAGAAAAAGGGAAAGAGGTCTTAAAGGTCAATCAATCATTCTAAGATGTTTTCTCACACTCGTTGAACTGTAATAGAATGCCTAAATACTCTCAACCTCTCCCTCCCTCATTCTATTCGCTCACCTCACGTGTAAAAACTAAAAAGACGTCTTCATTCCTCTCCATTTTTAGCGTTAAACCTGTCAAGCGTGGATCTGATATGAATCATGGCGGAAAATAATTCGAAATATATTTATTATTGGTTCCAAAGTCATGTCTTTACTAAAACTTACACTGATAAAGGTAACTTTAAAACTAAACTTTGCACTCTCAAAGGATGAAGGAAATATGGACAGAAAGATAATAGAATCAAAAAAGGCATATCCAGAAGTGATTTATCGCACCTTCAAATGGGTTATTCGATAGAAGAAGAAGAAGAATAATTGGTCATCATCTTTTAATACTCTTGCATGTACATATATAAAAGAAGACGTCCTGATTGACTGACTGATTAATCAACGCACAGCCCAAACTACTCGTGATAGAACCGTGAAAGTTTGAGGATAAATTTATTTATTTAGTTAATTACAAAACGTTACAAATAGGCAATCGCCTGGTGGTAACAATAACATAAACATAAGAAAATACTCATGAAATTATCAAGACACTTCCAAATAAACCATTATAGAATCGATGAACACTTAATTTTATAAATTTTAACGTTAGCGGGAAAGATCTCAAAAATGACTTCAGGTAACTCATTCCACTCCTTTATACCTCTATTCAAGAAAGATTGCTTCACGATATCCGTTTTCTGCTTTCTACATTTAATTTTGTACTTGTGGTTGTAGCAGGGTGAGTCTAGCCTTTGATTTATTTCCTCCAACTCAATATAACCATTGTGTTAATTAGGAATCAACGAAAATTGGCAATTTTTCACAGTATAAACATTTATGCGACCAGTTTCGATGCTCTGCATCATCATCATCAGATAACAAATCATCAAGTGTCATCGCTGCGGAGCAGCTTATAATTTTAGGGGGCGTCTTGATGTATAACTTTTTCCCTACATCATTTCTTGGCCTCCGTGCCTTGCGTGAAAGTTACTTACTGAACGATTCCACTATCAGGCCTTCCTTATTTATCTTCCTTTTTTGCCTTTTTAGTGCATAGATCTACGACTTCCTTTATATCGCTTTCTTCATTTTTCTTGAAATATGTCTCTTTTTATATTGTTTATAACCTACCTCATTAGTTCAATGCCTGCCAAGTCGTATGTAATTGCATTGCTCGTCAGTGTCTTGATTTTGAGAGTAGAGTGGATGCACTTTCTTTCATTTATTTCCAGTCTCGTCATAAGTCCTTTACCCAAGAGGCCCCCCATGCGGGGACGGCATATAGGATTGTGGGCCTGATGAATGTGTCATATATATTTTGGCCTTTTACTTCAGGTGGGGTGACAAAGATAACTCAAAGTCCAGTATATATGTATACAGAATTGCAAGTAAGGGGAGGGTCAGGGAAAAGGGGGAGGGTTAAATGTGGGTGACTATGTATGCGGGGGAGGAGAAGGGGGTGAAGGTATCTGGGTGCAAATTGGTTAAACCTCGCACAGTTGCATTCTGGGAAGGCCCCAGCCGTGGAGGAGTCCCATGCAGGGCATCGAAAGCGCAGATGCAGTGCATCAAAACAGCTTCGCATTAAACTTTTATACCGTGGAAAATTGCCAATTTCCTTTTATTATGATATTCCACCGTATAACGCCTGAAACGACTTTTTATTGTTAATTAGGAATATTAGTAATCTTTGTGTCTTGGTTCTATTATATAATGTTATATCTTAATTTTTTGTTTTAGGTACCTATTCGGAAAATCAGTGAGTGACCGACGCATTTCTTTATATACTATTATTACAGTGCAACTCAGCTAGTAGCTCGGTGGAAAGACAATTATGTAGACACATAGATAATATAACCACAAGCACAGAAGTTACAAAATTAACAAGTGTCAATAGTATGACCAAATGTAAAATTAGGATTGTAGAAGGTTATGTCACTACACAAGTATTACACACAAATTACGTTCCATTTGGCATCTTATATAACCTTCTCCTGAAACATTTGACAGTGAAGGGAAAAAGCTCAAAAACTACTCCAGGCAGTTTATTCGACAATCTTTTATACCTCTATTTAAGAAAGAATATTTGGTTGTGTCACATTTTTTACGTAACAACTTCATCTTCCACTTATGGTCACCTCTACCATTACCTAGAGGTTGCCTCTGTAGTATCGTACCTCTATGGTAACATCCGCATCGAGTTTTTATTTTCAAATCCGAAAATATGCAACTATGTCTGTGTACATCTAAAAGATTTTGCACTTTTTAGTAATTTTGCTTCTCTTCCGTAAACTTTCCCATGCCAGTGCAATGACCAGCTCCGTTACCTTGCCTTTTTTTACTGCACGTCCATTCTCGGCCCACTTACCGAATCGTTTGCTTGCAGGTAAGAGCTGTGACTGTGATTTACTTCAATAGAATGAAAACGATTTGGCGTAGATTTTCCAAAGTGTGTGCACTCAGGGATGCGCGAGGATAAAAAAGTGAGTTCTGACACAGACAAATATTTCGTTGAGAAAACGGTGGGCCGGAAAACGTAGCTATACGAATTCATTCTGGGTGTATTTTTCTGTACATTTTACTAAATTACTAATTCACTATTGGTTGTCAGACCCGCCTGTTCTAAGGACTCCCATTTGGCCTAGAAAGTTTAAATTTGTTAGGAATAGACTTAAAAGTGGCTCAAAACTGAGTGCTAAAACAGCAAAAACGGTTAAAAAAAAGTTAAAAGGGGTTATTTTTACCTAATATTTGTAACTTTTACTCATATAAGGGAAGCATTGTATTCGGTGTAGAGATTTTTTTAAAACACTTGCGATAAAGACACGTGTATGCATACGTATGGTGACAGCGTTCTGTGTGAGATGGGTGAAAGATTGAAGTTATTAACTCTTGCATTAGATTTTTCTATTCACTCTATTTTAACAAAAAAATTGTATTTTTGGCTTGAAAAAGGTCCATTTTTTCGCAATTTCAACGAAAAAAAAATCAATCACCTTGGAAACTGCACTATAGGCTTTAAATGGGAACTTATGTCAGAGGCCTTTTACGGTTCAGGTTAAATGATAAACATTAGAATTATAATGAGATTAATATAGAGCTGTTCATAATGTTTAAAGTTCCCAGAAGAGAGACTTTGACCCGTTTACAGAAGGTTTGTGAAATATTTATTTTTGCTTCAAGACGGTGTCTTTTGACTACAGAGCGTAGGATAAATCCTTGGTTTTGAGATAGTACCTGATAGTCTTTGTCATTTACCAATTTACTCTGGGAGATAAATTCTTATTCTCTCCGGGAAATGAAATTTATTTGGCGTACTGATATAGAGACGCAATAAATGAACGAATTTTCATTTAACTCTTCACGAGCGTACCAGGAAAAACATCCATTTAAATGGTGGCAGCAGTCATGTGAATCAAGATAGCTTTTCTCTAAGTTTCCATGTGGAACATATTTCAGTTAAATCATAACAGATCGTTGGTTGTAAACAAGTTCTGCGGTGTAGAATGTGGGCTGAAAACCTATTCTCGAAGTCTTGCAAGTTAGAAAATTACACTAGTCTTGCAGTAGCTGTGTAAGATTCTTATCATCTAGTTGAAGCCTCGAGTATAAATAGTGGGGAAGAAATCATCACTAGAATTATTTTTCATGTTGCACTGCCAAAGATTCTTATTTGCAATTGTGTTATTAAATAAAATTTATAAATGTATCAACCCGAATTTTTGATCGCATCTCATACGTTTTAATAAAAAAATGAATCATTATGCTTATGATTTCAAAGAAAACTAAAGCCATTAACTTTTCCATTTCTAGCCCTAAAATTATTTTTATGTTATAAACGTTCGCCAAGTATCTAGTTATGGCAAAACTATACTTTACCCTGAGAGCCTACTTATAAAAAAGGGTAAAATGTTACCGATACATAGTACTTTACTACATTCCTTTTTTTCTCTTCTAGCAAGCCTAAATATTACTAGGGAAACTAATACTAATAGTCCCGATTAAAATTTTCTAAGCGCTTCTATGTAACCAGTGACATCTCCTCCCGCTCTCAATTCGATGGCGTGGGTATCGCAAAACGCTTGTATTGCGCGTTTTCGCTGATCTGAATCTTTTAAAATACTGCATCCCTTAAAAAATAACACTTACCCATCGATATCTCTCTTTTATCCCTGGTATCGCATGCCATTCTGGTGCACGAAACTTGTCCGTTTTGAGAGCAAAAGCAAGTGTTGCACTCCTCTGTCCAAATGGCTCCTGGTGTACAATCTGCGTGTTTTAAAATAAAAAGGAAATATTAATACCGTACATCTCAACGTGAAATATTGGCCATCCATGACCATAAGAAAAATTTGTACATTATAAAGGTCACTGCCGACTTAAGAGCGTGCATCTTCCAATTAAAATTATCATCTTAGATAATTTTTTTTATTTATTATTATAATTTAATACATATTAATGCCATTTACACGACAATTTAGGCCCCTTTAAGTCTCAAAGACTTGTCAGCGGGTTCCACGACATTACAAAAAATATGGCAACATATAAAATTTACTCAAAGGTTAGTAATCAAGTGTCGATATTGCAAAAAGTATACTTTTAATTCACAAAAGAATGCTTTTGAAGTAAGTGCTGATTTTACTACTTAGCCTTTTCATTCAAATGAGTATTTATAGCATTTGTCTACTCATTCAAACTCTCCATATTGAATTACAATATTACGAGAATATGTATGATAAAGAAGAGGATGTAAGAGATCAAAAGTGTCGCAATTCCATTAAGAAGCTCAATTGTATCTTCAGTTCTCGCTCGATACAATACCCGCGATCAAGAACGATGCCTCGCGGACACAGCGATATTGTTTTTGACTGTCCATGACATGGTATTAATTACTTCAAAGAACTCCCTATTACTGATACATAATTTTTTGACCATTTAAGGAATATTAAAATTTATTCACGATCGTAATAATTAACACGAATGTGCTCAGGATGAAGGAGAGTGTTTCTGATCTATTAAGATTTATTTTAACGTTTCAAATCTTATTTAGTCGGTCGTCATATATAATGCGAAGCATTATTACTATTAGGAGTAGTACCTTTGGGATTTCACTGCTATGGCTATATTTAAATGTTTGATTCAAGGCGCTGATTCTAATAACCAACACAATACCAGTGCTTATGGTGGAATTAGAATCCGTGATCTTGGGTTACCAGCACGGCTCGTTAGTAAGGTGACTACCGTGGTCGGCTCCATAATTGCTTCTACCCCATATCAAGAGGAAGCTAATAGAAATTTAGATGATATTTAAAACCCTTTCTTAAGGCTCGCGTAATGGGAAAAACATCGCACAAATATTGGCTTATTTCCTCATGACTGAATTACAACTGATTAGACTTACTTTCTCCAACTTGTGACGCAGCGTGGACCACCGCGACGGTCGAGACAAGCAAGGCCACGCAGATCTTCATGGCGCAATCTTATATCTCGCCGAAAGTCAAGTCTCGCGTTCCGAACCGAACAGAAGGCGCGCCTAGACTGGAGCGCACACGTCAGTAGTCGAGTGGCGTTGTTCCTCACTCGCCAATTCTTTTTTTAAGCTGGATGCACTTCCTTTGAAATCACTTCCGCCCAAGTAACTTCCCGTCGCTTTGCCGCAAGAATATCTCTTTTGTTTCTTGTCGCGGTGGTTTGCGAGTAATTCTCACGCCTAGGGAGCCTGTAAGGAGAGGAGGAAAAACTCCCGTATGGAGGGGAAGGGAAAACCAGTTCCGGAAGGGGGGGGGGAGAAGGAAGGCAAGGTCGCTATACTCGTTTAAGGGCATTGAGGTACCGGCTTTCAGACAAATTCTCGTTTCCCAAGATTATTAATTAAATTTAATTAAATTAAAATTAAAATTAATCTGTTAATGATCAGGTTGAATTTCTGGCAAGTTTGAGAGTAATGACGGAAACGATGGCTACTTTTTTTATGATAACAAGGAGATGAAATCGGGGAGGCAATGCTTTCAATCTGGCCATTGGCACTCAAGCGTTTTAAATGGAAGTCATAGATTTGGCTATCTATTAACAACTTGCGCCTAAGTTACTTTTAAATTAATTATAAATTAAAACCATGCACTCATATACGAGAAAACGTTTCCGGCGTAACTTTGTGGAAATGTTTAACATGGATATTGAAAAATCACTTGATAAGTTCCACCCTTTATTTACGAAAAAAACCGACCTAAGTTTCGGCAACTCAGTGCCATTTTCAAGGTTTCAGTGGCTTGAAAATGGCACTGAGTTGCCGAAACCTGGGTCGGTTTTTTTTCGTAAATAAAGTGTGGAAATTAACCAAGTGATTTTTCAATATGCACATGCACTCTTACTTTTCAGAAGTTTGTTGTTTTCTGATTTTCTGCAATAAGATTTCAATAACCAATGTATGTACCTATAATGATAAACAACCGACCTGAAACTTTGGCTCATAATACTTGAGAAAAACTCAGAATGATATCAATGTCAAAAGATTCAAGGAATATTATTGGTATGGAATAATTCGACTTTCACACGGCCTCTTCATGAAGTACGGTGTTTGTCATCATAGTATTACAATCCTAGGATTGGTATACTGCAGTCCTCCATTTCGCCCTATCCCATGCACTTCCCTATGGTTCTTCTTCCCCGTATCCCTCTTGACTTGCCCCAAGTACTTGTCTCTTGGTCTTCCTCTGGGGACTTTCCCTTCAATTTTTCCCTCCATTATGCTTCTTATGTAATTGTTGTGTCTCATAACATGGCCCACCCACCGTGTTCTTCTTTGGCGTATGGTGCTCCACAGTGTCCTTTCTTCTCCAATTCTTCTGTGTACCTCCTCGTTTCTCACCCTATCCGTCCATTTGATCTTTAGCATCCTCCTCCAGCACCAGGTCTCGAAGGCTTCTATTCACGGTGTTTGTATACGCACGAAAACCTATTCTCACCCTATTGAAATTTTAGAACACGAAAAGTGTTTTGCTCCAATGGCCGCTTAAAGAAAAAGAAATAATTAAAGTTCACTTACGTTCACAAATTTAGAGCACAAAAATATAATAAATATAAGAATATTAAAAAGTAAATAATAGTTCACATTTATAATTAAAGAACACTAGACATTTTTACTCCAACGACCATTGGAGGAAATATTTGTGTTGTTATTACATTTGGGGACGTAGAGCTTCTCATCCTCATATTAATGTAAAATGTATCCCAATTAACAGGATTCAGAAATATGTAATATTCTGGTAGGCTGATCACTATTTCAAATAGTCAAAGCACTAATTATATTGAGTGGACTTAATCTTGGATGATATAATAGATAAGGGAGTTGTTCCTGAAGATGGATCATGCCTTGCTAATACACGAATACATGACTACATCACACCCAGTGGAACCAATTCCCTAATGATGTATTTCTCTCGTTATGTGGCAAGGAGGCTTTATGAATCTCAATCTTTATGAGGCCTCAATAGCTGTCCGATGCATTAGCTTTTCTAGCTGTAGCTTCGACTGTTAAGATTTTTTGTCTCGTTTTATAATTTCAGGTTAACGCTAACCGTCTGAAAAATGTTTTAATGTCGATTTGGTGTGACAAAGTTCTGGTAATGTACTTAATAATGTAGGTACATCAGTTGTCACACTTGTTAGTTGACGACAATACCGAGGTGAAAAGCTTATTTTCAAGGGTTATCAAGCGAGAATATTACACCGGTCGTTAAAGTGTACTTTTTGTCAGAAATGTGAGTTTAAAGTGTGACATGAATGTTAGTCTGCGTTAGAAGACTTGTATCGCGGCGTTACAACACTTGTATCGCAACGTTAGAAGACTTGTATCGCGGCGTTAGAAGATTTGTATCGCGGCGGGAAATATGAGTAGGACGAACTTTTAACTTTCGCCACAAGCGGCGCTCCGTACGCAAACTTACCGCACACTGTGGACGCGTATGGTTCGTTTTCAGGAGCGGCGTTTCTCTTCCTCTTATAGGCTGTTGCATGTCTCGATTAAGTTAATACATTTTTTGACATTTTCAACGGAGACTCAAGACAAAAGAACATTTGGTGGCCTTAGGCATCGATTCGATATGCATTTACTCGCGACATGAGGGAATGATTATAAGGTCATCTTCGAAATAACCGGTCGGACAAATAATTTCAACCTAATATTATTATTATAAAGGTGACGTAGGACTTCTTTGGACGTTTCATTCCGGAGTTTTTATTGAACGAAAATAAAACAACAATTATACGGGATGTCATTTTTGAATAAAATGTCTTCAGCAGCAGTAGATTATCATTAAAGCATATATTAGTAAATATTTGGCTAAAATATCGTCATGAACATTTAATTAGTTTTTTTTTTAAGTGGTGTAAAGTATTCCCTGCTGCCGGTTGCTTAACATTTTCATTCACGGGAATACTTGATGGGGATGATGCAAGGACCTATGACCTATGCAGCCTCTATTATTTAATTCATTGGGACTCACGGTTGAGAAAACTAGAGCAAATATCAACCGGTGCGTCTCATAACATAGTTTTCTCCATCCACTCTTTGGTTTTTCAAAATATACACCTCTTCCTTTTGAGATACATATCCGCTCTTTTTCCGTTCGGACAGCTGGAATCCTGAACTCCTTTCACATCCTATCATTCTGGCCACCCACGTATATTTTATAAGCATTGATATCATTTTGGATTCCATTCCGGGTATCGACCTATGCCGCTTTGACATTTTTGCGTCCGGCAAATTGCGTTGCCGAATTTCTACATGTGCTTATGGCTTGTGGAAACTTATCCTGCATTGACTGGATGAAATTTGAATTGTATTTTACGTAGATAGTTATATCTTAAAAAGACACTACAAATACGGATTAAGAGTTTCAATTAAAAATTATGCCTGTCATTCTCTGTCAATACCAATGACATTTTCTCAATCGAATATAATACTTGAATTGAATTACATGAACTGCGATCTTTTGATGTGGGTAAAATATTGTTTTGATGACAAATATTCCCAAATAGTACATTAAAATATCTAGTGGCGGTTATAAAATACTATAATGAATAAATGCAAGAGGTAAGAAAAAAATGTGGCTTGATCAGCTAAATACGGCATAAAACATCAAAAGAATAAGAGAAAAAGAGCAAAATTTCTTTCTATTAAACATTTTATCAAACTGCGGGAATTATTACTTATTACAATTTTTTAAAGGATACGCACAGGTCTAATACCATCAGTGTTTTTTTTTTTAATTTTTCAACATTCATTCTTTAGGCATCGTACTGATAGCTTTTGGAATACGCGATGGCGAATTAATTGATGACTAACGACTGAAAACAAACTTGGCAAAGCTATCGCGATTTTTCTTCTAGAAATCTACCCGTACTGTAAAATGAATGTTTTGTGTACGTAATTCATACAGAATGAAGTGGGTCCAAGACTATAAGGCAGTTGATCATTCAATCCTACCACCAATAGGATACTGAATTCAAAAGACCTTTTGGTGAGGCGTATAATAGGACGTAGAGAATTTAATGATAACTCAATAAATGATGAACTCAATATTTTTACTTAGCTGAGTATTAGGCGAGATCCCATTAATTTGTCTCAGTACATATAACTGAATGTTGGGACCTTATTCTCATAAGTTTTTTTGTTGGCAACTAGTATGTATTGATACAGAAATCATAAAGAAGGTTCCATAATACGCTTCTTTCGTTACAAATATGCAAATTATTAGTGTAAATGGATTTTAAAAACTCCCAAAAAAATGCGTCAATATTTAGGGTTATTGAATGCCAGACAACGTGTCTCTGAACGTGTCCTATTCTGGGTAGTTCTGAAAACACAAATTATTGACAAATATGAACTTGGAAAAATCCTTCGCATGAAATATGAAAAAGCTTACTCGGCCATAACAAGTGACAGATCGATGGATCAGTTGAAGGAGACATTAACAAATGAGTGACTGCAGTGACACTTGTAAACCTGCGGCAAAATCATTAAAAAAAGTCCTTAAAAATTCATTTGGTGTTTGGTGGAGCTCTGCTTTTTTGATGCATGGACCTTCAGTCAAATGTTTTTTCAATTTAAAGAGCTATGAGGTGAATATTAGTATTCTTCATTTTCAGTTTTATTATATATTAGAGAAAATAAAAGTAAAGCTTCTTTTATATGTTACCCGTAATTTATAAGCACAAATGAAAAAAAGAAAAATGACAGTAACTTAAAAAATTTAATTGAATTCCAAAGCCAGAGGAGTCTAATTATATTTCTTCAACCTATGGATTCATAAATCAAATTGATTGAGTTTGGGTCTACATATTTAGTAATATAAATCTCCATTAACAGTTTAAAATTTTTATTACATTTTAAAATAGAAAATTTAGGGCATATAAAACTGGTGGCATATGATGGCTTTTTGTTGGAGAACTGATTTTTGTTGTTTCCAGGCGTTCTAGTGGTCTTCCAGTGAAAATATTTTCGCAGCCTTCTACAGGTTGTGCCTTCACTCCAATGGCACACGAATTGCAGCTATCCACGTTTACCTCCAACCATTTTCTGCATGCAATGTAAAAGAGAGTCGTATTAGAGTTAATTGCGGTATTTCATCGATAATTTAGAGCAACAGGTTAATTGGCGGAAATGTGGATACACATACACTAGACATTAACGAGTACCTACTTATCGAACTGGAGAAAATCTCGAAAGTTTTCAGGCATACTTTTCTACTGGCTCTACTGGCTACTACAGGCATACTACATAATTTTAGTTTACTCTAAATTCCATATCAAACGTTATCACTCAATTTCCGTTGTTTTTTGAGATTCCTTTAAAAGGTGGAAATTTTGATTTTCACTTTCTTATTTTATCGTCAGCCCTCTCAAAAAAACGCATAGCTTGTGATTTTGCAGAAGAAGATATGGCGGGATTACCCCGTGCAGGCATGTGCAGATTATATGAGGCATAGAATATAATATATAATATATATATTATATTCTATGGTCACAATCACATCGGCGTTTGCAATGGGAACTGATAATTTATGAATCGGTCTCAAAAGCAATGTGACAGAATTTGAAATTTTGTTGAACTTTAAGGAATGCAGCGAGAGTAAAAATGTATAAAAAAGACTTGAAGCGCTAAAAGCGAGAGATTTGAATGTTTCATAAACTGAACAGACTGTCGTACACCCCTAGCGATGAATACAATTGAAGAATGTCGTCTCATTTCATTTGGTCGCGGCAATGTTCCATTCGCCGTCGTTCGTCAATGAAGTCTTCTAATTGCTCACCGAAAGGTCATACGAATTGGAGTTTAATGGTAGTACGAATCAGTTTCACATACCTTGGTCTCCCTGCTCAGTGTCGCCACCACGTGTTGGTCGTAGTATTCGAGGAGCGACGGGAGCTGTCCACTCAGCCTCGACCTTCCACCCGAAGATCCATTTTCGGCGATCATCATAGGAACGACCGATGCCAAATATATCTCCTTGCCCACTTGAGTCACTGCACCCAGTGCCCAGAATCTAATCCAGCTGTCCAGTGGCTCTCCGTCTTTATTCTTCCTCTCCGCCTCCGCGAGGACTCCCTCGAATCGCCTCTTATGCTCTCCGTCGCCTTCTGATGAATAAAGACGCCCTTGGTTACCGAAGGCCAAATACATGGACAGCTGCGACAATGCAATGGCGAGATATTTAAGGGCTTTTCTATCATCCGTCCAATTCCCATCCACGTACGCCTTTAGCTCTTCAAAGTCGGCGAATGCACTCAAATCAATCCCATTCCGTTTTCTCCCGTCGTGGTCAATCAAACTCGGTTTTATTATTCCGATGTCGTTAGAGTCGAAATCGATTAAAACTTTGACGTTCGACTGGAATCGAAGGAATTCCAGAATGCTCGACGTGATGCGATCCTCGTCGTACAGCATTTGGTATAATCTCTTCGCATTCGAAATGTTCCCTTCGTTCGAGTACCGCACCTCCGTCTTCCGCATCATCGCCTCTATGCACTCCTCTCTGTTGGGTTTATATTCTGGCATTTCTTTCGTATCGTGCACTTCCTCTTTAACTTCCGGAATCTGCGATTCTATTTTTTCAGAATTCCTTATTTCAGCAACCAATTCTTTCTTCTGTGTTTCCATGTATTCCTTAATAGAAGAGTGTTCGGTTGACAACAGCGATTGCAGAATGTTCACTTTGGAAACAGTGTTGCCAAGTTCTCTCTGCACTTCATCCAAAGACTGCTTTTGCATGGTTACCATGGTGTCTAAGCTCTTCATTACATTCTGGTTTTCAAATACCTGATGTAGAATTTCCACTTTGGAAAGGGTGTTAGCCTGTTGCTTTTTTACTTCCTCAAAAGACTCTTTCACTGTATCTAACTTCTTAGTTAAAGCAGACACCGCACTCGTCACTCCTGAAATCTGTGTTTCCATAGAATTAAGTTTGTTGGAAAACAATGTTTTCAAGTCGTTTATGGAATCAGCAACGGTTTTCGTGGATTCGTCATTACTTGGCCGATAACTATTGTTCCTCGAAAGAAGCAGTTTGTGTATTTCCTCTCGCTCTTTGTCCCCAGGATGATCGGAGGCCATGTCTCGCGCGATTTGCAGTGCGCTGCGGCCGTGCTTGTCCTCTATCGAAGGATCAGCCTCCGCTTCCAGAATCTCCCGAACCCAGTCCGGCTTCCCCAACATCACCGCTTGATGGAGCATAGTCCTCTGGCTCGCGTTCTTTGCATTTATATCGGGCAAATCTTTTAAATCTTGGACGTGCCCTTCGACGGGACTTCTTAACATTTCTTGAAAAAGTAACTCTTCTCTTTCGACCTCCAGGGGAACTTGACGCTCGTCCATTTCTGTGCCGAGTGAAATTCTATTATGACCTTGCTTGGAAAGGAGCAGGAATGGAGGTTTTGCCTTCAATAGGCCTGGAGATAGTACTCTTGCTGGGTCGGCTGTCGAGATCACTGTGGTCAACTTACTGATGGATTACCCCTGTGGATGGATGAGACAAATTTCTGATTTAGAACACGATACTGTTATTTTAATACCCCCTTCCGTGGCCTATCTCTCTGTTCCTACACCTATTACTCTATACACATGATGATACGGTTTTATTCCCATTTCAATCGAAGAGTTGCATTTTCAAAAATTACGCTTATTCCTAAACTTTCGATTGAACACGTCCCTCTCCAAAAATACTAAAGTATAGCAGATGTAATCTCCATTTTTGCACCGAAGGTGAAGAGTAATACCTTCGTGGTGCACACCAATATTCATTACAATTCTTCTATCTGGTAATTTACATACATAAATGCTAAGTTATTCCATTGAAAGTGAAGTATGATATTTTAATGATTTTTTTACTCCTGTTCCCAAAGCCATCCCAAAATGAAATTTATACCAAAGATAGAATGCATTTATCTGTTTATCATATTTTTCCCCAATAAAATTCAAGATACATTACAAGAAATTACTGCATTAAACTTTAGTTAAGACAATAGCTTTAACAGTTAAACTGACGCTCTTTGGTTGTCAAGAGGTAAATAATTGCTTGGAGATAATGATCATAAAGAAAAATTAAAATTATTTTTTGAGATTAAATTTCAATATTCAGCTAAATTGCATTGCTGATAAATTTGAAATCCTGAATATAATCAATTGAAAAATGCACAGACCGTTTCGGAGTGCATTGCTTGTTAAAAAAATGAATTGTAATACATTAACTGTGTATATATATAGAGCACCGAAGGCGAATAAATATAAGATATATGTAGATTATTTAATAGGACCGGACGATTGTTTGTTCAGAGTTTTCGCAAGCAATAACAATTTTGAGACTGCCGGGAACATCCACGGTATTATGGAATCGCCCCCAATCACACATGAGTAAGAAATTTCACAGAGGAAAAAAAATCATTCGCCTTGACTGGGTCTTGAACTCGGTTCCCCAGATATCGCGCCGAATGCTTCAGCCTTTTAACCTGCCGAGGAGGGAGGATCGATTTTCCAATACTATACTCGGTGCAGAAAAAACACATTTTTCAGACAAAATTAATAATGCGTTTTGTTAATTTCGATGTCATATAAGAGAATTTTATGTTACAAATAAATACAATTACATTAACTTCGAAACCCATTGATCGCCCTTCAAATCTGTCCCTAATGATTTTACCCTTTCGTGTCCCGTGGAATTTAGTTAGGACTTTTTTACTACCCCTTTTGGCCCTAATCGTATCGGAGCATTGAATATATTTTTTAGTTAGCGGTTACAAAATTTAATACTTGCTGTGGAATCTGATTTCATACGATGTGCGTTTGTGTCAAAATAGAAATATAAAACGGTCGTATGATGATGGTGGATCATGATGATAAAATTATGTAATATATTAAGAAATTTTTAATCAATATAATGAGTTATAGTGGAATATTTTGATGAATGTCGTAAGAATAAGGAAATATATGCACTCTCTTTCAGACCATCTTTTAATTTGTATATGGAAATCGAGAGTATACACGATTTTTGCGACTTTGATATTCACAACTTTGGATTCGCTTGACAGTTATATCTGGATTTCACGGAAAAAAAAGGAAGAAAATGTTAACCATGAACTACGTCGTGGTCTCGTGAGGCTGTACGTAGTATCTTGTTTGAAAAGAAGAAAGAATGATTACATATTTATCCGTTTCTTTGGCTAGGGATTGAAATAGGACAAAAATTCTCCAAATTCGATTTGTCATTCGTGTTAAAGACCATATAGGAATTTTTATTTCAGGCGAACCATGGCTGAGCATGGATCTAGCATTTTACCTAAGAAAAAGTTAATAAGCTTCAATGAAAATTATGATACCTTTTTAGTGAGGGTGGTCTCCTTGAGAGCGTTGATCTGTTGAGAACGAGGTGTGGAACACAGAGTCGTCTGATGTTCTGCTAATATTGTTGAATCGTCAGTGTCAGCTCTTTCTGATCCTTCTCAGTGTTTGACCCGAGTCGATGATGTGAATGCATCGCTTCTCGAGCGCCGCCTTTTTATGTCAGCCGACGGGCAGGTAACGAAGCAGGAGGATGAGGAATTTTGTTATTTTGCTCGAACAGTGCGCGGCCAATGCAATCGCCAGGAGAGTCGCAGTGGAGTGAGTTAGGTGGGTCAACTGCGTGGAAGACAAACGTTTCTGGAATAATATTATGTAAGGAATAGCTTAATTTCGGAAGATGACGAAATCCATACCATCCCACTCCCTACACGGTGACCGGCGGAGCGATGTCGATATGCTCGAGCGATATATTAGCCGCAAGCTGCTCTAGCGAAATAAAGTCCTCCTCCTGCTGCGATATCAGCTCAGTCGACGAGGGCGAGGGGAGTCCCAGTTAGACGTGTTAACTATCACTTGCGGTCGGGTATTTTTGCTCGGGGAAAACACTGCCACTCATCCTCGAATTTCACAATTAAAACATCTGGAAATAAATACCCCTATGTTATCATAATATTTTCATTTTATAGTTCGGATGGATTATTTCAGGAGCCGTTCAAACACTATGATAACTTGGAGGTTATTCCAATGCCAAATCATCACAGAAAAGTGGACTTTTCAACCCGACCATCTCAGATTTACTTGAAATTTGGTAGGAAGTACATGAAGTTGTACTCACACAAATTTTAGCCCTCAGCTATTCACAATGTAGTGATAGTAGTAATTCACAAACTCTTTAAATTAAATGGATGTGTACTTCATTTCACATAAATAGCAAAATGTTATATATTTCAAAATTGTCTTTTTAAATTTCAAAATTATGGCATAACATCATTTTTATTACATCAAAAGCGACTACTTCATATTATAAAAATACTAAGCTCCATACCAATAATTGCCCAAATCAAATTATATGCATGTCCAGGTAAAAATGTTCACATTATCAACGAATACAAAAAAGGAATATACAAACCCCTTCTTTATGAAACATACCATTCTGCCATTCGGCAAACTTAGCCGGCAAAAATTGATTATTTCTCATTTTGACACCAGTTTATTGGAATCACGAATCTCGAAAAGGACTCATAAAGGATTTATTTTTTAATTTTCAGGAGACAGGAAACTGAATATCTGTCAAATCATTTGAAGCCGCAGTCTTTTGGAACCATTTAAGGGCGCAGTTTTTGTTGTGTAACTCCTGCTGAAAGTTTTATAAAAAGCAGATGTCAGCCCTTCTTGCTCATCAAACATCGTTACATGCATTGTACATTAAACAAGAGGAAAAAAAGCCCATTTTCAAACTATTCCGAGATGAGCACTTTTTCGAAATTCGTAATATAACTGAATATTTTCACATTTTATTTATACAAAATCTTTATATATTTTAATGTTTTCCAAATCATAGTGTTGAACTTTTTTCTGCATTAAAAATATTATTTTCCAGTCCAATTCGATAATTAACTCCGATGGCATGCACAATCTGGTGATTTATGGAAAAACAACATTTATACAATATAAACTCTTAACCTATTAAGTTCCAAGCCCTAAAAAATTACTTTTCCGTTGAAATATTTGGTGAATTCAATAGCATGAGTTATGGTTAAAAACATGTTTTTAATTTTTTAACATTTTCTATTTAAACAATATAAAATGTTACGTTTTCGCAACGTTGAGAATTAGAGGGGTATCAGAAAAAGACTGCAGCAGGCTTTTCAATTTTTTTATTTTTTCACTTTTTTACCACTTTAATAATGTACATATTTATTTAACATTACCACATTTTGAAATATAAATACTTAATGTTTATACTTATTTCTTTATCTGTGGGAAAATATGTTGTTACATTTTATATCACTGATTGTTATGAAAATCTGCAAATCAATTTGTGTGTACAGGCACTTTACAGTTTTTGCACTGGTATACTGTTTGCGAGTGACACATTCTACACCTCTTCCTTTTACGTTCATCAGTACGCACTATTATGTGTCCTATATTGTCCAATCTTACAGATCTTGGTAGATTTCCCTGTGATGGTCTTCCAAAACAGCTTTTCGAAGTTTTCTGTTTCTAATGCCGTATCTCCGTTATCAGTTATTGCAGGTTTTCCTCTCTCACTTTGAAACAAAAATAGTACCAAAACTGATGTATAACTCACCAGGGAAATGTCAGATTCAGTAGATATTTTGTAAATTTTCCGTGAATGAACCACTGCGCTATCTAGTGTGTTTGTAAGAAAGGGCCACCACCACTTTTTTCCTTTGATTTTAATTCCATAATTCGATAATACATTATCAAGAAGGTCTACACCTCCCATCCTTTTGTTGTAGTCACTAATTACATTTGGCTGGGGTATTGAATCCTTTTTTTTTTTTCTTTTTACGGTTATACCCAGCTCGATGGACATGAAGGAGGTGGATTTCTGGAAGTGGCCAAGCTTGGAAAAGATAAAGGTAAGGGTTTAAGAGTTTTGCTGGTAAATTGTCGTAGCATTAAAAATAAAGTTAGGGAATTTGTGACGCTGATTGACGCATGTAATCCTGATATTGTGATCGGTACAGAATCTTGGCTTGGTGATCAAATTATGTCTAGCGAAATTTTTCCGCAAAATTTCACGGTTTACAGAAGGGATAGGCATGGAAGAGGAGGAGGTATATTTATCTGCGTACTTAACACAGTCATAAGTTCTCTGGATTGGGTAAGAAACGATTGTGAGATGATGTGTGTTCAAGTAAGAAGTCGGAAAGATGGCAGATGTTTAAAAGTAATATCGGCGTACAGAAGTCCCAACGAGGGATTGGGCACCGTTGAAATCTTAGCAGATGTGTGTGCGGAAAATCCCGCGGGACACACACTGATTGCAGGGGATTTAAACCTTCCGGGTATTCAGTGGTCTAGCGAGGAGGCCGCAGTAGGGGGTGGGAGGGCTCAGGAAATAGTTGACCGTCTCATAAAGGAAGAGGGCTTTGTGCAGATAGTGGGAAAACCCACGCGGGGGATGAACACCCTCGACGTTATATTATTAAGACCAGACAATTGGGTTCGGAGCGTTGATGTCTTTCCGGGAATTAGCGACCATTCAGCTGTGTGCGCTTATCTCAACTGGGAAGGCGCTAAGGGTGAACATGCTGAAAGAAAAATGAAAATATGGCAATATAACCGAGGGGACCGTAACGGGTTTCAAACGTTCTTGAGAGACAAGTACCCCAAGTGGGTTAGTGGAGGGAAAAATGTAGAAGAAATCTGGGAGGGATTTAAAAATATATTGGAAGAAGGTTTAAACCTCTTTGTCCCAAATAGATCTATCAAGTCGAATACGGATCCCGAATTTTACACTAAAAATATCAGATCTCTGAAAAGAAAAGTAAGAATTAGCCACAGAAAACGAAATGATAGCTTGGATTCATTAAAACATTATAAAACATTAATCCGTACATTAAATAGGGAAAAGAAAATAGCCAAGGATAATTTCTTACAGAACGCAATCATGAATGATAACGGCAACCGGTTTTTTAAATACATGAGGAGGATGAAAGGTAACAAGGTAGCAATAGAGGTCGTAAAAAATCTGGATGGTACCCTAATTACAGATGATAAAGAGAAGGCCAATGCTTTCAACAGTTGGTACGCAAGCGTTTTTTCGGGGAAGGGAAATAAAACAGTCTCAATAGAAAATGTAATACAGTGTACAAGATATGAGAAAGGAAACGGGTTAGTTATTTCCAGACCAATCCAAACCTCACTCTCCGAAATTTGCAACAGCATAAGAAAAATGCGTAGAAATAAGTCAGTTGGTCCCGATGGTATTTCCATTGATTTGCTAAAACTGGGTGGTCTAGCTGTTTCGAAATATATTTACCATTTATTCAATGTCACCATGAATAATAGCGCCTTACCTGGTGACTGGAAGAAAGCCCGAGTAATTCCAATATTTAAAGGGGGTGATAAAGTCCTTGTTGAAAATTACAGACCGGTTAGTTTGACCTCCGTAGTCTGTAAGTTGTTAGAAAAGATAGTGGCTAATTACCTTCGGGATTTATGGGAGAGCGAAAACTGGTTGTCAAATCGACAGCATGGATTTAGAAAGGGTCACTCAACTGAAACTCAGTTGCTAGGGTTTTGCCAAGAAATTGCTGACTCCATGGATGTGGGAGTAGAATTAGATGCGATTATTGTCGACCTTTCTAAAGCATTCGACAAAGTGGATCATAAACGGCTTATGGAAAAAATGAAGAAATTACCGTTGCATGTAGATGGAAGAGTTATATTGTGGATTAAAGATTTTCTCAAAGATAGAACCCAGAGGGTTAAAGTGGGTGAAGAATGCTCTGAACTAGCCAAGGTAGCATCGGGTGTCCCTCAAGGCAGCGTCCTTGGACCTTTATTGTTCTTAATTTACCTAAACGACCTTCCAGGAATGATAAACTCTAGCATAAGACTTTTTGCAGACGACTGCATCATTTATCGAAGAATAGGTAATCTGAGCGACCATGAAGCCCTTCAGGACGATGTTAACAATTTGATGAGTTGGGTATCGTTAAATGGGATGGATATAAATGTACCAAAATGCAAGTATGTTAACTTTAGCAATAAAATTATTTCCACAAATAGAATATACGAATTCTCTGGCAATGCAATTCCGAAATCCGATAGCTGTAAGTATTTAGGTGTTCATTTGACCAATAATTTAGACTGGGAATTAAATGTGAATTGCATGACCAAAAAGGCGTTCAAAACGCTGCATTGGGTAATGAGAAACCTCAAAGGCAGCCGTAAGATTACAAAGAATATGGCCTATAAAACACTGGTTCGCCCTATCTTAGAGTACGCTTCTCTTGTATGGGATCCACACAAAAAAGGTCAGGATATTAAATTGGAGAAAGTGCAAAGAAAAGCAGCCAGGTATGTGTTAGGAAGATATAAGAAAACGGAAAGTGTTGAGAAAATGATCCACGAACTAGGATGGGATAGCTAAAAGCAAAGGAGGAAAAGGAGCAGGCTATGTGGGATGTACAGAATAGTTACCGGGGAAAGAGCATGGGACGACCTAGGGAAGGAAATATTAAAGCCAAACTTTGTTGGAAAGAATGATCACCAATTTAAGATAAAGTGCCGATCACAAAGGACTAATGTTAAGAAGTTTTCATACCTAAATAGAACAATACTTGACTGGAACGATCTACCAGCAAGGGTTCTCGAACCCTTCCCAAAAAATGTAAATATATTTAAGAATAGGTCGAAAAAGGATGTTTTTATCATTTAATTGTAAGGTATTGTTAACCAGGGCGATGATGTATATTGTTCGTACCTTGTTTATCTATGTTACCACCGGGCCAATTGTCCACTTGTAACATTGTCAATATAATAATAATAATAATAATATACCATTTTGTTTTTACTCAAGGATTTAGCGTTCCCACAAAAGTTGCCACTTTGACTACGGCATTGTCATGCCATCATATCAAGAATATCTTGTTGGATTCGTCAAGCGCTGAGTCATACGAACCTTTTTTGTCAAATATTTGGTTGCTTTCAAGGGACAATCGGAAATCCGGTTCTCCCGTACAGTCCCAGTGGCAAAAGAAACCCTTGTGTGAAAGGATTGACAGCAGTGCATGGCTAGTAAAGAAATTGTCAAAATAGATTTTGTGATCCTTTGGATTTTTAACAACGCTTAGCAAATTTGTTACCATTATTTCTCCAACATTAATGCCATCATTAGGTTTAGAGGTTTCGCCAGAGTATGGATGAAATTGGTAGAGAAAGCCACGCGAAGATGCCAAGCACCACAGCTTAAACCCTAATCTAATAGGCTTCCCACGAATAAACATTTTACATGAATGACGTCCAAAATAAGGTACCATCTGCTCATCTATTGAGATGTTACGTGAAAAGATTCCGAATGGGATGAAATTTTAATTGATTTTTTCAAATAGTTGCTGAACCATTGCAAATTTATCATTCAAATCAAGGGTGTCACTGTCAGAAAAACGAATGTACTTCATCATCTAGATCCATGTCTTCTTCATCAGTGAGGGGATCTACTGCTGGTGGGATGATCACAGCATCAGGAAAACTTCCTTCTTCCAAATTATCTGAGCTTAGTTCCTCGAGCACCGATAAAATGTCAGTTGCTTGTTTTACATGAGAATTCAGAATGAGAGGGTAAATTGTAAATACGTTCCTACTAAAGTGAAACGTAAAACGTGTCTCCCAGCACAGATGTAGTACATACTAAATGTATATGATCAACATCTGAGAATGAATACTTGCTGCTATACTTGACATCAATGTAACAAAAGTTACGTTCTCATTTGAAATCCTCACTCCGCAAAGCTATTGAAGATTCCTATGTAGCTATGTCCCAAAATTCACTGTTGTGGGAAACGAATGCATTTGTACACCCTAAGGCCAAACGTTGCGTTTTCGCAACATTAACGCGCAAGTAAGAAAATATAGTTTTAGATAAAAAATAATGACTTCACCTCGTGACTGAACCTCGATGATACATTGTTGTGTTATTTAATCAGCTCAACGATTAAATATCTTTGAAATTTTGGAAGAAAAAAATAATGAAAACGCTCCTCGGAAAACGCACAGGAAAGATCAAGTTGCTAAGGAAATAAAAAAATTACTGATAGGGAAAAATTATGAAAAAAATATTATAAGAAGTAATAACATCTATATGACTGGAAATGAAAATAATGTACCATAAAATATAAGAACCGATGTAAATAAATTCGCAAACAAAATGTAGCGTTTTCGCAACGTTGGGACGAAATGGGTTTGAAAGTTCTTTCAGTCTTAATTTACTAAAGAAATAACTCTTCCAAGTAAGTGGAAAATGAAAATATGTTACTTTGTTATCATTTATCACATTTTTAATGCCCTCTACACCGAGCATAAACACTATGGATGTGTATATAAGTAATGTTGATTCGAGAAAATTACCGAGTCTATATATTATGGTGCATTAATTTCTAAGGAGGGGAAAATGAATAAAGAAAGCAGTTAAGTTTCATCTATTATATTTATATTGAAACTCGTTTAGCACTATGCGACTGGGATTGAAAATCTACCTTTGCTATATGGTGATTCATTGGGTAGAGACTTGAAGATTTATTGGATGAATGGGGTAGTACTCCGCTTGGGAAAAAGAAAATGAAAAAAATAGGTTGTCTAAGGAGAGGCTAACCGAAACGACTAAATTTTTCAGTCATTTTTCAAATTGCGCATGTTAAAACTGACTAAATTTCTGAAACACGTTTTTATAATAATATCGAAAAAATTATTAAAATAATAAAATACGAATCAATGATTGTGAGACATATTACATTTATTTCAACGTTCGCTTATAAATATTACTCTTCAAATCTCATTCGAAAGCGTTATAACTTTCATTATACAGCAGATATATTGGGCAGGTATTGCGTCGTATATACTTCTCTTAATGACTTGCGGTATTAATTTTGGCTACACTCTCAATGTAGATCATATTTATTTATCAAATTATATACTTTTTATTTATAACTAAACGTTCAGAGAAGATAATTGTGATTCAATTATGAAACAACAATAGGCAATTGACGGCATATTGTATTTGTTTGTTCGATACCTTGCCATGTTGCACTGGATAGCGCACCATACGTAACATTAATATTTCATTAAATGATCGTGAGCCTTACTGTTGAATTCCAAATGCGTGCACATTCTATGCTCTCAATGCATTCATTGAATGGGTTTTTTAAACTGCATTGAAAAAGGTTACTTCACTGTTTAATTTTTGATGCGCTAATTATTAAGGAGGTTATTTCCAGATTTTACCGTCGCAAGAGAAAAATACCTCAACACATAGAACATGTCCATTCACCTATTTCAAGTTATAAAACAATTTTTATGAAGGAAGGAAGCATTTGGCTGACCCAATTTCCAACTGATAACCTCTCCATATATAAATCACAAGAGCGACGGGAGCCTCTATTCGGTATATTTATCTATCTCTTGCGGTCGGATATTTTTACTCGCGGACAACTCTACCTCGCTTCCAAGACATCGATAAAGCCCGTTTCACTCAATACTTGATCCAACACAAGGTCGAGGATACTCGCTAGTATGCTAGTTTTCCAGTACCGTGTGATATAGACATGCTGGCTAACAAGCATGATAGCTATTATACACGCTCGGCTACTTGATTTTTAATTGAAGCGGTACTAGTTTGCTACTAGATTCCAGTAGGACCTAGTAGCCGTCGACCAATCACATTAGCTTTTGCTCTTGCAGTGCGATCTTCAATTTTTTTAAATCAGCGCCTCACTTCATCGCGGGTATTACGCACTCTTTGTCGGTGAAAATGTGCGGTAAAAATGTCAATCGACAATCCGTGACTTTACTGCCGCAGCCAAAAGTCGCCTTCTTTCATGGAAATTTTCCATTTTCTTTTAACAATGAGCGACAGTACCGTTTCATCGCAAGCACTTAAGTTCAATGATCGTGTGAAACCTTCTAGTACGGTTTCTATTATACTGGGTTCCGTCCTCAATATCAAGTACCAGCTACTATACTAGGTCTTGTGCTGGATCAAGTATATAGTGTGAAACGGGCTTAAGATGACTTACTAGAAATAAATGGTCAATTTTCATAGAAATGTCATTATACATGTCATCTATCGGATGTATTATTCATGGAGCATAACAAACACTGACATAAAGAAAAGTTGGGTATGTTGGAAACGAAAGGTTTAGGTCAAGGGAAAGGACGTTCGAAAAGGAACCCGGCGACAGAATCAGCCTATTCTCGAAGAATATCGCATTGGGGTCACACAGATTAACGTCCCATCCGACGGACGAAGTATTCAACTCGAAAAGATCTGAATGCACTTACGAGTACCTAAATATGACATTCATACGTACAGTTGTTCTCAGAGTGAATATTTTCCCAACCTTCTATTTTGCTTCATTAAGGTGGTTCCGCCGTAAAATCACTTAAATGTCATTTTATTCATATTATGTCTACTTGTAGTAAAAATTGTTCTCTATCTGAATTGAACAACAAAATGTTACCTTTCCACGCGATTTTATTCTATAATTGAACTTGAAATTGTAATGAGAGAAACACGGGGAAAAATAAATAGTATTTCTCCATAACATATAAATGCAATTTTTGCGGAAAACTGTTTATAAGAAGGAAATAATCCAGAGAAATTGAATAAAAACGTAATACAGGCATCTTACCACCTTATTTTTTTTAGTTATTAGGGAAATACTGCCGTAATTGAAGTCAAAATGCGGTAGTTCGTAGGAAATGACGCTGCAGTCGGCTCACATGGCTGGAAAAAAGTGCTCATTTAAAATACATTCGTGGAATAATCTGCAAATTTTGTTCCTTACTTTTGGGTTTCTATTGATAACGCATTTCATCAGCGAAAGCAGGAATTTTTGGACAAAATATGAAAAAATTTGGTATTTAGTAGGTATTTGTTTTGACTCACACAGTCGAGGCGGAACCTCCTTAAGCTATTTATGATTGTTGGCACGAAGTGAGGACCGGATCATTGACTTTTAAGGCGAAGTCAGGATCAAAAATTCTGGTTAAAAAAAACTTGCGAAAAAAAACCCGGTATAATGGCAACGTAATAATTGGAAGGCAAGGGCGACTTCCAATTCTATTGTTGCTACTTAGCTACTTAAGTCTTAAACACAATAACAACGGTATAAGTAGAGGTCCTTAAGTGTCACGGAAAGAAGTAAATAAAACTTAAGTTCAACATATTGCCTAGTGCTGATGTTAAATTATGGGTGGCATTACCAAATGCAAATAGTTCTGTTGCGTAAGAGCCAGTATATATACTTCTCGAACCCGCTTTCTTCAATCTGTAAAATATACAGGTGAATTACAGAAATAAATACAATTTTGCGGACATTCAATCCATTTCCAATTTGTTAAGGGAAATCGAAGCAATAATAAAATTATGTCGGAATATATTCTTAAAGCAAAGTAATATATATACGTAAATTCATTATTGTGAAAGCATTTTAGCGAGGGTCTTCCAACTTTTTAGCTTTTAAATAAGAAGAAGACGACGTGCCATAGGTTACAATACACTTACAAAAATATTTATCTGTATTCCGGAAATCCTAAAATATATTCTTAAAATCTATATCAAATCGAAAACCTGCTTATTTTTCTGTGGACACGGTGAGTTGAAATCAAGAAAAGCTGGCCAAAGCCCAAAAATTGTTTTTTTTTTCAGTCTTGAAGTTGAAACTTTGCACAGTCATTCTCCATATATTTATGCATGAGATTTTTTAGGCCATTTGTAAAAATTTGAATACGTTAACATTATATATGGGTTAAAAGTTGGACATATTTCGCAAAAATCGCTCTCCTTTATTTGTTTTCGAAAATCACCGTATTCAAGCTAATGCTGAATCTTTTGTAGTAAAGTTGTGGAATAAAAACTGAAATTGTTTGGTATAGCAACTTTTTCCAGTAAATGTTGCTCATTTTTTGGGAAAAAATTTAAATATTTGTCATCAACGCATCTCAAAATGGCAGACCCTGTTTTGCGTCAATTTTTCGCCTTCGTGTAGTAAAATAAAAAAAATGGACATCGACGGAATCTGAGATACTTACATCACGACAATAACAAAACTTTTGGAGAGTGAATCCGAAGAAATCATGTGCGACCGCGTGTTACGCCGAAAATAAAATCGATTTTTCGATCGTGCGGCCCAGTCCGGATCTGCCCCCCGGCAACGGAGAATGCTGTGTGTTGGAAGCGCTGTTGTTCCTAACCCGGCGTTAGTCGCGCCTCCCCTAGGCACACAATGAGTCGCGCTATGGTCGATTCCCCGTATTGCGAGCGAGTATTTGGGGTAGCGATTTTTACGTCTAAATAGATATATCTGTAAAAATAGGTCACTTAAAATACTGTTTTATACTTTATTTACTATTTTCAGTAAATATACGGGCAATTTTTTTATACAACCAAAATTTTGTTGTGAATATAAATACATGTATAAAACAATTAATCTCCTCCATTTTCAGCAGTTGCACATGCTGTACACATAGCATATGAATGATCCTTACATATATAGGTTTCACATCTCTTGCAATGAGTTTGTGTTTTGCGATTTTTGGCTGAAGGACAGAATCCATATCTCCATGTTACCTCACGATTGGGTCTCTTCGGATCTGGCTCAAGCAAACCTTCATACCTCCTAACATGGCTCCTGAGGTTAATAGGCAGTGTAGATATGGAACATCTCTCTAGCAGGAAGTCATTTAATAGAGAAAACCGTAGCTACTTAAGCTTGGCCTGTAAGGGGCGCGGTGGAATTGGAAAACTTCGACCTATGGTCCGATCTTCCCCACTCGCCCAAGCCATCCCCACCTCCTCGTGGTACAGGCTGGATAACGCAAACGGGGCACTGACGAACTGGGACCCATGGGCTACTAACCCACTGGTCCGTCATTAAATTGGTCCTAAAACTAATAAATTGCCTCGGAATACGGATGGGAAAAATAATGATGGGTCCTCTGACCCTGAAAGACCAATTGAACGGACTGACAACGATGTAGGAATGGATGAACCCCAGGAGCACATGTGTGACTTTCCTGGGTGTGCAAGAAGTGTCTCCTCCCTAAGAGGGTTGGGAGTTCACAGAAATAGAATCCACCCTGATTGGCACGATCAGGTGAACCTGGCAAAGGCTCCGGCTAAGAAGTCCCGGTATACTGGAGAGGAGAAAGCGATTATGGCCCGACTAGAGGCACAGCTACTTGCTGAGAACCCCACTGCAAGATGGAAAATTAACCAACTTCTCCAGGAATCCTTTCCTGAGAGAAGCATCGAGAGCATTAACGGGGTTCGGAGAAGACCGAGTTATAAGTCGCTCGTTGAGTCAATAGGCCAAGTACCTTTCTCTGATAGCGACACGGAAGACGGTCCTTATCAAAATCTGGCTGAAGAATATACTGAGACAACCTGGAGAACAAATCTGATTCGGTCTCTCAAATCTCTCCCTCCTTTAGAGGAAAGGGATTATGCCGATCATCTTTTAAACGAGATCTGCAGGAAAATTGTGAGCTTAAGAAACCAAGATCTTGCTCACGAGATCGATCTCTATCTAAAGGCAATTTTCTCTGCTAAGTTTGTGGGTGATCAAAGAACATCTCCACCCTCAGTCCCTCCACACAGAAACAAGCTGATGGAAAGGCGTTGGGAGTACGCCAAAGTACAGAATCTGTGGAGGAAGAATAGATCTTGATGCTGGCATATGTTGGAGAGCAATCAGATTAAAAGCCAAGAAGGACTACCCGAATCAATAATGCTCCCTTATTGGTTTAATCTGATGTCCGCAACATCGGAGGATTACCCCGTAATTGCGAGGAAAGACCCTACGAGATGGGACCTCTGTGTCCCAATTACACCAGAGGAAGTGGGTAGAGCGTTTCCGAGTCTTAGTTCGGCCCCTGGTTCGGATGGTGTTACAGTTAGGCAGCTCAGAGCCATTCCTATGGAGATATTGACGAGCCTCTGTAACTTCTTCTTACTTTGTGAGACGGTACCGGAGACGCCCTTAAAATCACGTACTGTGATGGTTCCCAAAACTCAAGAACCTCGCAATCCGGGTGGTTATAGACCTATTACAGTCTCCCCTGTCCTAGGAATACTGTATAATAAGGTTTTGGCCAACCGACTCAAGGCCGTCAATCTTGACCCTCGCCAGCGCGCCTTTATTGACGCGCCCGGTGGTAACGAGAACGTGTTCCTGCTTGACCTGATTCTTCGGCGGCAGAGAAGTACATCTTGGCCCGTTTTTATGGCTTTGGTGGATGTTGCCATGGCCTTTGACTCGGTCTCCCATTTAGCTATCGGCCAATTCCTTAAGGCTAAGGGACTGCCCGGCCTAACAGCCCACTATCTTGAAGAGGTTTATCGAAGAAGTCTGACTCGTATTGAGCACTCTGGATGGACATCTGAGTTTTTCCATCCTGGACAAGGAGTGAAACAAGGGGATCCACTATCCCCCACCATCTTCAACTTTATCGTCGACGAACTTCTGAAAGAAGTTCCCGACGATCTTGGAGTCAGCTTCGGAGATAGGAAGATAAGTGTGCTTGCTTTTGCGGACGATTAAATCTTAGTTTGTCAATCCAAAATCGGCCTGCAGAACCTTTTAGATGCCACATCGGACTTCTTGCCCAAGTGTGGACTCAATATCAACACCGGTAAGAGCCACACAGTCGCGATCAAAACTATGCCCAAGAAGAAGCAAACGGCGGTCGATCCCTCTGTTGTGTTCAGCATTGGGGTGAGATTCCTACCTGCGTTGAAGACAACTGACATCTGGAAATACCTTGGTATTCCCTTTTCTCCCCCGTAGGAAAGGCCACCTTTCCTTTTCGGGAGGAACTGACAAAGAGATGCGGGCACCTAACCAGAACTCCATTGAAGCCTCAGCATAGGATGTGGGTTTTTAGAATTATCATTTTTCCTGCGCTGCAATATGCATTAACATCTGGCTGCATAAAGCTCGGGCTATTAAGATTTCTTGATCGTGATACCCGAGCTTATGTGAGGAAGTGGTTAGCATTGCCCCATGACACGCCAGTAGCGTATTTCCACGCTAACTGCATGGATGGTGTGGCTTGGGTATTCCATCCTGTCGGTGGAATATTCCATTCCTAAGATACAAGAACATCTCAAGCCTGCAAAAGTTGGAATACGTGACGCAGTTAGTCCACGATGAATTTCTCCTCAAAGAGATGAACACTGAGAGAAGAAGACCCCTGATGAGAGATGAACACTGAGAGAGCAAGCCCAAGGGGGGGCCGAACTGAAGTCTTCTGGAGACATCAGGCGGTACTGCAATAATCTCTTTTATGAGTCCTGTGATGGCGTGGCCCTCCAGCGCGTAAGCAAAATCCCCCAGCAAAATAGCTGGTTTGTTGATGGAACTCGCTTTCTGTCGGATGGTGATTACATAAACGCTTGTCGTTTGCTTATAAACGCCCTACCTACCAGATCGCGCAATTCCAGAGGACGGATTGAAGATCGTGCTTGTCGGGCTGGTTGCTACGACTCACAGGGACGTCATGCTGTGGAGACGCTAAACCATGTTCTCCAGGGTTGCCATCGAACTCACGGTGAGAGAGTGAGACGACATGACGCCCTGGTGAAGTATATGGAGCGAAACCTTACCAACCAAGGTTACAGTACCGCCAGAGAAGAGAGTTACATCACGGATGTCGGAAGACGGAAGCCCGACCTGATCGCCTACAAAGACGGAGTTGGATTGGTCATCGACGCCCAGATCGTTGGAGAGCAGACCGACCTTGAACGGGCTAATATCGCCAAGGTGCGGAAGTACAGGGATAACATCTCCCTTATGGCGAGCATCAAAGAAGCGATGCATGTAGACTCGGTGGAGGTGCTCGCCATTACCCTCTCCAACCGGGGTATCTGGAGCCGTAACTCAGCTCAGGAACCCCTGAAACGTAACCTTATCAAGAAAAAAGAATTGAAGATCTTCTCCACCAGAGTCATCGTTGGTGGAATAGCGGAATGGAACTTCTTCAACAGAGTCACGAACATCAAGAGAACCAGGAGTCGGTTAAACCGCTGTCGTCAAGAATTGTAGCCACCGTTACACGGCGAAGTCAAATGGAGGGTTTTAGTGGGTATTGGTCCTTTTGACTGAGTCCCACACTTTCAGGGGTACCTTTCCCTGAATGTGCGAAAATGCATTTCCCCTCCTTTTCCAAAAAAAATAAGTACGTCTTTCCGTCTTTTCGTTGTTTATTGTAAGCATATATCACATTAGAATTTATTCCAGCGATGTCCATCAAAGTGAAAAAAATTCGAAGAGGCCAACGCCTGGAAATCCTCGAAACCATGTAGGTCGCTTTCAACTCATCTACTGTGTCCACTACTCCCTTTGTGCTATTGTAGAACCTAATGATCGCGGGCTTCTTCTCCACTGTATCATCCACTGTAGCATCATGGTGAAAAGTGGAGAGGAGAATTACGGTATAATCTTTTTTAGGCGCATATGACACCAATGTTTTATCTTTATCAAATCCAAAAACACTAGAATGCATATTTCTGTTTTTATTTTTTGGAGAAATATATGTTTTAGTCAAATAAACCCAGTACAGTAATAATTTAGTTATTCATAATCTTGGCTTTAACGCAAAATGTTTGTAGTAGAAATAGCTTACATGTTTCGATCCAAGTTCTTCACCGCATTTTCCGCACTTGTGCCCGCCTAGGTTCCTCAGGAAATCTCCAGCTAAAATTAGGAATACTTTGCTAGTAAAAATGTAATATTTGCTCAAATTACGGCCGTGATACTATGCTTAGTACATCAAAGGTTTGTCAAAAGGTTAAGAGTTTTATAGTGAAAATGCTACTTACAGTTTAAAATACGTTCCTTGAGGTATTTCCTCAACGCCGTTGCTCGCGCTATGGTCAAAATGACCGTTGGAGTATCTTCAGTGGTCGCGCTATGGTCTGAAAGACCGAACTAGGAGGGGAGGTAGGTGTAGGAGGCTTCACTCGCCACATACAAGGAGCGAATGGAGCGTGAATGTTGTGATACAAAGTAAAAAGTTGGTGCAAGGAATACGTGGAAAAGTAACTGGATCCGCGAAGTCCTCGTAGAATGAATCACATTCTTACACAAAGTACGGGGAAAAGACCATAGCGCAAGGAACGCCGGGAAAACTTCAACATGGTTATTTTAAAGCCATATCAATTGAAATGGATTTCCGGGTACGTTACAGTGATGTTAATACGGGGAAATCTATCTCCTTATATCTACAATTTCTACTGTTTGTCAAGTAAGCATTTACTCCGCTTTCCTCGGATGAAACACAGGCTCAAACGCTGGTTATTTCACGCATATATTTTAGCCTTTGGAAGGATATGGCATTTTTTTTAGGTTAATGCTAACCTTCTAAGACATCCAAACTTATTTTGAACGCTACCAGCCAGCAGCTGGTGTCTAATTGCCACTCCTCCCTCACTTCGGTGGGCGTAGGTTTAATTCAGTGTTTTTTAAATTAGTGATGTCCCCGAGATTTTCATTTCGGTAAACTAGAAATCGTGTGGGCTCAAGACTCGCCATGTTAACTACCATTCATCCCTAGTGTAATGCAACCGTCCATGGTACACCTCGGTTAGCGTGTCTTCCAGGAAACCTACGTCTTAAAAATTTAGAATCGAGTCGTTATATGTTTCTCGAGAATATCGATTTTATCAAAATGTCGATTTTATCAAACTCTTGAGCATAGCGTCACAATAAAGGGTGATCGCGTTGCGTGCTTTTTAGCGTAACTACTCTGTAGCGGCTTTTTTTATGGGCTGCTCGCAAAGTATATATAACGGTGACGACACGAGGCGTTCTTCAAGGGACCCGTTCTTACGAGATGAGTGGAGGGAAACCTGGTGTTGAGCCTGGTTGGAAAACTATGCATGGATGGAGCCTAGGGATAAAAATGACTTAAGTTTCGTCAACTATAATATGTTCGATATCAAAAGAAAATGCACCAGAGTCCCGCTGATCCGAATAATGATAATCCGAAAGTTCGGTTTATTTGAACAGAATATTTGCAATGTAAACTGTACGTATGGGGTATAAGATTACGTATGTACAAGTATCATTAGGAAATTTTCGCCTATTGGCTACAGATATATAATGTAAACTTACAGGAGGTGAGAGAAAGAGATATAAAAAAGATTTGTTCTTACAGAACGTTTCGGACCGGTTGGTCCTTCTTCAGCTATAGAAGTGAGCAGTAAGTACTGCCCTGGGGAAGAGGAAGGGAGGGGAAGAAATGAAGGAGGGGAGGGGAACTAGGAGGTAACAATGTTGCACCAGGCTGTCTTCGGATGGAAGAAGTTTCGAGCAAGGAGAAGAGCAACAATGTTGCACTAGGCTGTCTACGGATGGGAGAAGTTTCAAGCAGGGAGAATTGCAACATTGTTGCAATACTGAGGGCAATAAATATTGAGGGTCAGTGATGAAGGGAGGGGAGAAATAGAGTGTGGGGAAGGGAACAGGAAGGGGTATCCAGGGTGGCAACTTTGCGTCAGGTTATCAATGGATGGGAAAAGTTTGAAGTAGGGAGGAGTTCTTGAAGAGTGAGAAATGCAACAGTGTTGCAAGGCAGAGGAAAAGTATAATTGTGACAATAGGAGGCAGAGGTAATGCATGGGATTAATGCAATGCATTGATTCCGGGTGGGGAAAAGGCTTTACAAAACCAATTAACGAACATCTCAGTATTTCTCAGCTGTGTGTTCGAAGTATTGGCGGGAAGGGCATTGAGGACGGAAAGAGAAAATCACTAGTCGAATTGGAGTGAATGTTTGGAAGCGTGCCTAGGGACAGGGAAGTGGGGAGGGGAAGCTTGGCGGACGTTCATACGGATAGATAGGGGCGTGGAAGTTTCACCGATGGAGAAGGCGGGGCACTTATTACACTGCAAAAGGTAAACTACATTGGAGGATATGCAGCTGCCATGGGAGGAAATGGGAAACGGGATCGTGTTATTGGGTCTTTGGAACACTGAAATATTTTGAATTAATGGGCGGAAAATTTTCTGTTGAATCCAGATCCTTGCAGGGGTGTCATTTGGAGAAAACTGCAAATTTTATACGAAATGTGCTTTGGATATGACTCTCCAACCGTGTACCCTTTAGTGGTTGTCTTCAAATAGTATTCTTACTATGGATGCAGGGAATCTCTCCACCCTTCCGCCGCTGCCCACATCATCCTTTTCTCTCCAGCCTACCCAACTATCCATTTTGGTGCACTTCAGTTGTCTGTCGCCACCATCCCAACTAAATATCCCACAATCCTTTTTGGGAAGGAGGGAGGGTAAGTTTATTGGTGACGAAGGGACTCTCTTGCGATCCAACCCTGGCCAAGGCGTGTTCCTCTTCAGCACACTTGCTTTGCCCTCCGTCTTCCTCTGCCTCTAACATATCCTCCCCAAAATCGATGGGAAAAATTGGAAGGGGAAAACATATTTAAAGTAGTCAGGGGGAAGTCCTTGTTCCCTTCAGAGAACAGGTGTGGGGGAGAAGAGGAAACGGGATGAATGGGGGTCAGGGTAAGGGGAAGAAGAGGTTGGGTAGTTGGGTTGTGCGCTGAGGTGGCGATGAGGTTGCCGGCTGGAGGGAGGAGGTCTCCCGTTGCCGAGGGAGCGAGGGTGTAGCGTCCGTTGAGTGGGAGTGAGGGGAGGGGAAGAAGGAGGATGCTGGCTGTCCGACGCCGGTGTGCCGTCGTTTGTTTATCGGGGCGGCGGCGAGGGTTCCGGCGAATGTGGGGGGGGGGGGGGCGTTGCCGTGGGAACGGGGTGAGTGTGGGCGTGTGGGGAGATGAGGAAGAGTAGGAGGTTTTATAAGCTCCAGCTATTAGTGGTGGAGCTAAAAGAGCACAACAGTTTCATTGCAACTATTTCGCAACCAAAACAGTTTCAAAACGAAACAGTACCGCGAAGCACCCTGTTGCGGACAACAGATATGATTCCTTAGCCTCAGCTGTCCACTCCATTAGTTTCAGCTAACGGTAGAACACTAAATAATAACCAATAATACCTGATAGGTTGTGTGATTGACCACGGTTGATGTGTGAACCTTAAGGTATTCGAGATCTTGGTTCACAAAATGAAAAACACTTATTTGCAGAGGCACACCAAACAACAGACTATCGATCGGCGCTGTTACAACATGGCTGGTAGTTCTGTATTCTATTTAATAAGAAATATTTACTCAATTAAAGTAACAATTTCATTTGGATTCCTGAAAGATAGGTACTTTCAATTTCAGGATTGCATTTTCAAGTTCCTAATTATCACACCAGTAAGTATTTTATTGCAATTTTCTCTATCCCGCGGAAATAGCTGACTGTTTCTCGTCACGTTGCAATTTAGTTCTGTCAGCTTTGAATGATCTTAAAATCTTCCGATTACCCTATTCAAAGTGTCTACTCCATTACATTTAATCACTATAGCCCCTCTGCAATGCCGTACCGATATATCAATGGCGTAATAATCAAAATGCTCCACTTCGAGGATAACATCGTGGTCTCAACTTGGAGGCAGCATTGCAATGGTAGTGATGGCACTAAAAGAACACAACAGTTTCATTGCGACTGTTTCGCAACCGAAACAGTTTCCAAACAAAACAGTTCCGTACAAATCCCTGTTGTGGACAGCAGCTAGAGGCACACCAAACAACAGGCGATCGATCGGCGCTGTTACAACATGACTGGTAGTTCTGCATTACATGTAATAAGAAATCTTTCACTTAAATAAAGTAACGATTTTATTTGGATTCGTGAAAGATAGGCACTTCACAGTTCTAATTTTATCTGCAACTATGGGCGGACAAGTGTTGGCTGAATAAACCAGCAACCGCCTGCAACAGAGTCAAATCCAACAGATTGTAGCCAATAACCGCAATGCAGCCACACGTGCAGTGGTTAAGCGGGTCTTCCGCGCAGGGTCTCCACCTTCCATCCGGTATTCGAGCTTTCGCTCATGACCGGGGAAAGGAAGGCTGCGGGGAATAGGTAGGAACAAAGGATAGGTAAAAAGGGGTGGGAAGTTGGAAGCTTCCGGCCTCATAGTCATGTATAGGCTAAGAGGACAAACGGAACGCGAAACAACTTTTTTTCTCTGGCGTTTGCCGAGGTGAATCCTATGAGTAAGGAAACACCGGATCAGCGATACGTCGTCCAGCCGTATCCGCCAACACGTGCAGTGCAACTGGAACGGAATAGAAGACGAAACAGTCAGCTTCTGCTATTATCAGTTGCCGCTTCACAGCATAGAGTGCTACGTCGTGGCTGCAGCATGATCACGAAACTAACCAGCTGTTTGCAACAGCAATTTGGAAACTGTTGTTTGACCGAAACATTTGCGGCTGCAACCGTTTCACTCCGAAAGCATTTTATTCCACCGCTAGCTCTTGGAAGATAGGAATGAGGGGGGGCGAGGATTTTGGAAAAATGGGGAGGAGAAAAGGGGGGAGGGGGTAGTTCCCCAGTCTTAGGAGCATCATGTTTGGGGTTTGGGAGGCTCTGCCTTACTGGGGGGGGGGGAGGGGAGAAATAGGTGACCTCCGGTTCAACGTTTGGAGACCATTCCTTGGGTCTCTCGTATCTTCTGATTTAGCGAGCTCGTATGGACGCACCACCTGGTACCTCTTGCATGGACGTGGGATCGAACGACTGTGATCCGTGCTGGTCCCCATGGATTTGATTCTGAATAGTTTTTTTCCGGCCGCGATGGTCCGCTTTCTAAGACTCTGACCCTGGAATACAAGCGATCTTGGGTTCGGACACCACCTCGGGTGTCTGTCATAGGATCATATGGCCAGACAATACGAAATAACTATACTTAAGGTACTTTGTGCGAGATATTTTCCTAGTCATAATGGAGACCATATTCTAATTTATTTTTTATTTTAGCATCTGTAAAAGTAAGAAGTAAATATCGTGATATTTAAAGGCTCAGAAAAATAATTATATTTGATAATAATTCTCAGAAATTAAATAAATATAACGACTTGAGTCTCTAACTTGACTCTTTCTACCGGTTTAATCGCATATCTACTACCCAATTTTTGAACCCCTTCCCGTTGTTCAATCTTTCCCAAATTTTACACGCATGTTTAATTTTGATGACAGAATCTTGGTAATTTTTTAAATTTTTTTACGTTGTCAGATTTAATTAAATTAAAAATATTTTTGATTTAAGTACAAAGAGAAAACATTAATAAAGCATTACACATTGAATTGTAAAACAATGAAAGCATTGCCAAACATTGACAACATTTTAATGATTGTTAAATTAATAAAAGTGTGAAGACTACAAAGTAGAAAATAAAAATATATAAAAAACACTTAAAAAAACTGGTCTTATTTCAAAATACACTAAAAGGTAAAAAATAAAAATGCACTAAAAAGTAGAAAATAAATTTTAGATTGAAATTTATAAAGTTAAGAGACCTTCTATTCCAAATTCATAAATATATTAAATTTGAAAGTGAAAATTCATATTTGTTTGCTTTATCTGTGCAATTCATCGATGATTATGAGGCAAGAACGTACAATCGTACGTCTAATTGATCATCTAGTTGATCATCATGATTATAAGATCAGGATGCAAAGTAATTTACTAAGTAGAATTGTAGCACCATGGTCTTATAATCATAATGATCAACTATGTAGGTATTTAGACGAAAATAGAAGTATTTAGGAACATTTTGTAAATTTAATTTGAAGTATTCCATACAAATTCAACAAATGCAAGTGAAAACCGATAATAGTCCTTGCAAAAGGGCAAATGAAGACCATTACGAATAAATAAAAAACAGCAGTGCTATGAAAAGAAAGCTTATCATGAAAAACTGTTGCACATACTTATTCCCAGAGCATTATAGAAAGAAATAGAATACGGAACACTTCCATTTCCGTTGACTATTTCTCGAGTCCGCAAAGAGAACGATTTGCACACGTCTATACGCTCCAGGCAAGGGACACACACTGTCTGTAAATACCCGTACGTCAGCCAAGCTAAGAGAAAAGGAATCATGGAGAAGGTTCACTGTACCCTCGATAAACGGTACCACTGGGGATCCCCACTCCTTGAGCGTAGGAGGGAGGGTCTTTGTTACTAACCTCGGGGAGAAGGCTTGAGCTTGGTTGCTTGCACCTCCACCCCCCTACCCTGTGGAGTAGGCAAGAAAGAAGGACTCTGAGGTATACAAAAAAGTAACATAAACGTTCTGAACATTGCTTGCTCATACATAATTTGCTGCACAACTACAAGTGTTGCTGAAAGAAAAAGGTAACACAGGCGCGTGGCCCACGCCGATGACCCTGTCATACTGGCTTCCGTTTGCACGTTATTTAATGCTAAACCTGCTATCATTTTTATCAAACGACCATGTGAGGACTTCGAGGACATAATAATGTGCAACTACTGAAAGTCACGTGTATATTATGCCATCCTATGAAAAACGGCACACACATGAAACACTATGGGCAACCCCTGTGTTGCTGAAGGGTTAAACATTGTTCCATATCTCTGATCCGTAAAGCACAGCAGACTACACGATTTTTTTACGTAATGCCTCTGGAAGGCGCATTTTTTTGTTAAATAGCGATTGTTTTTTCGTCATAAATGCCTTTTTAGATTGAGTTTTGCTGTTTGGATGTCAAACATCTACATTATCAAATATTTTCCATCCTCTCTGCATAAGATAGGTATTAATTTAACAACAAGAAATATGTTGTGGGTAGACGTAAAATTAAGGTATTTTGATAGAGAACTGAGTCTAGTTATAATGGAGACCATATTCGAATTATATATTTTTTTTAAATTTTAGCAGTTGTAAGAAGTAAATATATTATTATTTATTATATATTTCTATCCGTATTCATTGGAAAATATATCGAAAAGTTGAGCAAAAGAGGCTGATATTTTGGTGTCATTTAAAAACATATCAAATTTTCAGGCTTGAATTGGTGGAAACACATTGCAATGATTTGAAAATAATTTCACTTTGTAATATTCCACAGAAAATTTTATTACAGTCATTATCTAGGTCATAACTTGACTGTGTAATAGTCGAACCCCTGGGACGGAAGAAATTAAACTTTCTGCGGAAAATATTACAAAGTGAAATAATTTCCAAATTATTGTCATTTGAAAGATGAAATGTTTTTATTTACTACGGAACCAACTTTATTTGGTTTTATGTGAAGTGATATCACGCGTAAACAGCCACAAGAACCAAAGAAATACCCCCAAAGTATAGAATGATGGACTTCAAAATATACCCGGTCGATGCGATGGTGGATCGCTTGCCTGTGGAGATACGTATTTCATCCTTCTTCCTGCCGGGAGAGGGATATCCCCGTTCCCCCCCAATTGGTGGGTTGGACCACCCATTGCTTTCTCTCTCTCATCTCCCTCTTAGCACCAACTCCTCACCTTTGACCCCCGTGCCTTGTCATGTCCTTGCAAACTCTTTAATCGCATGAGAGCGGGCCGAAGGATACGGATGCTGGCCCCGAAGGACGGCGGCTTTGGAGCCTGGCATGCAACGTCCGACCAACTGAGAATTGGTTGAACTTCCTAGCCTACTCTACATATCGTTCATACATAACGAGATTTCGGCCCCTATTATTGCCAAATGTATACCTTAAGGGTGTGTGGCAGGGGATGAATATTCATCCATCATGTATTGAGGCATACCTAAGTTGCGAAAGGATGAGGAGTTATATAGCATAACATTATTTATGCTTTATGCATAAGTATACTTGCAAAGAGGCATTTTAACTTTATATTTGGTAAATTAGGCATCAGCGATTTCGGTCAATCATATGAGCACCCGTATCAGAGCATTACATGTGTTTTGGTAAGTTTCTTTTGGAATTCTGCGATTAAACAAAACTTTCTAGCAACAGTTTCGTTAAATCGCAGAAATCCAAATGAAAATTACCAAAATTAAAATGAACTGCGAAAATCTACGAAAAAAATTACATGTGTTTTTTCGTCAAGCTCGAACGGTATCCATACGAAATCAGGGATATTTATGGAATGGAGTAAAGTGGCTTTTAATTGACATATAAGTGGATATAGATAAGAGAGAGGGTGCTCAGTATGGTGTTTAATAACTTTGTAATAATTTTCGCGAGTTTTGCACCATTTTACTTGAACAAGTGGTCCCCGTAGTGTATGAGTGCAGTGTCTATTCCGAAAGAGTTGAAGAATGATTGGCAGCCGTATTGTATGTAAAATCTCCTTCCTCGTACGTTGCTTAGTTACATTTTTTTGCATCACTATATGAATTAATATAGCTAATAAACGAATGATTTTTGTGTTATCCGTAATTGAAGAAGATTAAAAATGGTTGGGCGTGAGGGAAAAAGAAATAAAAGTATTAAAATAAATGTGAAGAGCAGGGAGACTGGATGTATGTACAGAATTAACACCATGCCCTGATCAGGAGATAAAAAAAGAATGCTATATGAAAGATGATATGACAAGCGGGGAAGGGGAATAAATACCTATTGGAACTGATTGGGGAGAGGCAAAAATTTATCTGTCTTAGTGAAATGGTCTCAGGGAATAGGTATGCATGTTGTCCGATGCTGACGAAGCACTTACACATTTAGTAGACCTGAATGTTGTTCTGTTATCTGTTTCTTATCGGTAGTTAACCTATTCACTGACTGCCAAAGTACTCCTTCATTGAGACGAAAAAAAAGGATAGATGATAATAATAAATTATTCACGGGCTTGCTGCCCTTTAACAGGGTAATACATGGAACAAAAAATGAATAATACATAATACATTATCAATGGTTCAAAAATAAAAATAACAAAAATAATCAGTAATCAGTAAAAATTAGTACAAATAACCAGATAATACATAGAAGTATAAATGGATATTAAAAAATATTATATCAATCCATCCAAATATATCAATCAATTAAAATAAGTAAACATATTAAAATAACTATAAATATAAATCAATTAAATATTAATTCGAACGCAGGGCATTGGATGCAGTTGCTCGCTCGGGTGCAAGATAAAAAACTCAATGGGCAGAAATTTACTGCATTTGGAAAATCATTTGACTCGAGTTGGATTCGAACCCGTATCTTCATTTATCGGTTTAGGTTTTCCAGTCATGAACGTCATTAAACCATCTCCAAGGGCAGTTTATTAGAGTTAATGTCATCATAAAATTTTGAACTCGAGGCAATCTGAAATAATGGAATTTTAATCTGCGAACTAGGCACTGAATGAACCATCGTAAAATAAACTCATATTGCGGCTAAAAACCTGCACTGTTTAAATGTACGAGCATTTTCGATAACGACAGTACAAACATACCTGTTAATTCACGAGTTTTGCAATTTGATACACCAGTTAAAATTTATTTAAAAAATATTTAGAAATAGTCTCTCCATAAAATCTAAATGTTTCAAATTTAAAGGCTATCGAGTATATCTTACCTTGCATATGGCACTAAATTTCAATTCCTTTAAATTATTGATTCTGAACCCAATCTTTTTTGGTACGAAGTAAAGTATGCACTGGTTGGAGATGAACGTTGTTAATTCCGCCTGAACTGTCACAGGAGGTGCTTTTATCGTAATTGTGTAACAGTCAAGTGTTATCTGCGTCGATTGAGGATTAATTTAGTAATCATTCCAGATCATTAAGTTCATCGCGTAGTTGATTGATGCTAAATTTAATTATTATCAGCCAATGCATTCCGTTTTCCAAATAAACGAAGAATGTTTTGAGATAGATTAGTATGTTGATCGCCATCAAAAGCGTTACGAAAGAAACACATTGAATTATCTTAGAGGCGCGTGTCAAGCATGATTTTCGAGATCAGTCCGTTGAGGGGCTTTCTGGGAATATTTGGGGAATGATTAAGTCATACACGCTTGGAGCCCTAATCACGAATGAAAGGGGGAGAGGGACCAAGAGTCGGAAGGAGAGCCGGAAACATCCACTCCAGTGGAAAGCAGACATTTGCATCCCTTTTGCCCTTTCCGTTACCGTGGAGCGAAAGGCAGTGTGACAAGCGGCAAAGCCCTCTTCAGCTTCGAGTGTAGGGGTGCGCTGTCAACAACCCTTAAGAACCCTACGGTGGATTTGAGCTGTGAAGGACGTTGATTGACGGGTCGAATTCAGTTCATTTTCCGACCTGTGCCGACCAGATCACGCCCTCGCTATTTCGGAATGAGAATACCGCGATGGATCGATATGGATTAGCAATAGCTAGCTGATGAGTTTGGAAGAGACCGTCTTGTATTGGTACAGTGGCTCAAGAAAAATGCCTTTTTTAAATGTGAACCAGCAAATTAGAATGTTTTGTCAAATATTATGTAGAAGATTGAAATATAAGCGCAATAAATCTAGTTTTTAAAGAGGCGACAGAGAAAAAGAAGAAAATGTAAGAAAAAAGGTTCTTCTAGGAAAATAATTTCAGATTCAGGATAGCAGTTCATTTGACCTATTCCGATGACTTTTTAAGCATATATTGCTATATTTTATTTTTCTCTGATTTCATCAAAAACATGGAGGTGATTTCGTAGAATGAAAATCATCCCATTTTTCCCCATTGCGTTTCTTGTACAAAACGATGTCCTTTTACCTATTTACTTCAGCTGTATCATTTCAATCAGAATCGTCTATTCCACTTCCAGTACTCGGGGTTTAGTGGAATCGAGCGTAAAAAAAGGAATACGCACTTTGTTAATGTCGTAGAAATATGTTATTTCCATGAATAACCAATATAATATTTGTACTTTAAATGAAAACCAAGAGAGATGAAATGAGGCTCGGACACATAGTGAAGCGCATCACGCCAATGAGTCATCCATTTAAAAAATATCGGTCCACTGATCTGTATTCATAGTGCTTCACTTCAAAGTCTAAGGCGCTTTAGAGGTGAAAGCATGTTTTTTAACTAGATAAATAAAAAGGTGGACTTGCTTTGATTCTTGAAGCTTTGAGTCAATTTCCTTAATGAGAGCAAATATTTAATCAGTTTACATTTCAAAGGTTGTCGTCAAACGAAGACAATTAAAGCTCGCACAGTTTCCTGTGCCTCAAGTTTTTTTTAGCTTTTACTCCTAAGGATCTAAGGCGATGTGTTTTTTTTACAGGAGACCAAAAATTAGTCTTCCTTTAGCATATTTATTTTCATTCTACTCCATATTTTCTATGCTTCCCTTCGATAGTTTGATCTAAAATCAAATGTGGATTAGGATTGTAACTTTTATGAAATACTAGTCCTTGATTTGAGGACAAAACAAAATTTACAGATAGATATCCAGATTCTGCGATATTCTGCGATTCTGCGAACTATAATTAGGTGATACAAAGTGTTAGCTGACATAGCATTTTTGTTGGAAGCGTCTTGGTTCAACATGTACAAAACATATGTGGAGCTGAATTAAATATTTCGTGTTCCTTTATCTTCCTCTCATCTCTCTTGATCTAACACCCCTTGCTACATGTCCTCGAGACAGCTTACAGGGTATTGTGTTTCTAAGCATATATATATATATAAATAACTACTCGATCAATATTTTCACTCGACAAAATTGTAACTGAAAGATAAAACTATCGTAGAGCAATGAAGATAGTTTGAGTGAAAAACCACTTCACCTAAAATTTGATGAATTAGGCCTCATTTTAAAGAAACAACTCTCATCTTTCCAATAATATAAAAATATTGCCTTGCCGAACTACTTTTCGAGCAATTTTCCTGTAAATATAAGCTGTTTTACATGGGATAGGTTATGGCTGAGCGCTCCCGAGGGAGAATATTGAAGGAAATAGGAATTTTTAACACCTAGATTTCGTCAAAAAACTAACGGTGTGTAGATTGCATGTTTTCTCAACAATTTATAAAAAATAATCTATTACTCACCACAGTAACTTTTACAACATCGCAAAACAAACTTGCTGTTTTGAAGGGTTTTCAGCCGTTCGGCGGGAAAAAATGAGTCAAGTTAGAGACCTATGGAGCTTTATTTATTCAATAATTTTTGTATATATTGACCACGTATTAATAACCTCTTCTTTTACCTTCTTGAGTTTTGGTCAAATAAAAATTCTTTTTTTTCTTCACTGCCAAAAATCTCAGTATTTATTTAAATACAGAGATTTTTGGGCATATATAACTATATATTTGTACCATTAATATTACAATATTTATTTCATACTTCTTACAGACGCTGAGATCAAAGAATAAAATTTGGATATGGTCTCCACTATGACTAGGGATCTATCTCGCTCAAACCATCTTAAGATAATTCTTGATACATATATATGTATGCATTGTAACGCTTTCTTCATTATTATCACAAATTCACTTTCTTCTTTACTCTCTGATAGGTTTATTTTCGTCGGCATTCCCATATTGCAGATTTTGAAATTAAATGTCTAGTTTAGAGGGAGTAAGCAAAAAATACGAATTCATTACATGGTGACTTTCGGGATAACTTCCTGAGCGTTGTGTCGAATATATATTGATGAAGGTTTCACGAGCGTTCCAGCTCGCTTCTTCAGGTCTGAAGTAGGACTTCACCTTCAAGACTTCATACCTGAAGAAGCGAGCTGGAACGCTCGCGGAACTATCGTCAAAAAAATGACACAACGCGGAAGTTATCCCGAAAGCCACCATGTGTTGAAACCACTCCGTGGAAGCTTTCATCAAAAAACAATAATACAAATTCATGGACTCTTCAAGGATATATACCACAAAATGTTGTGCATGCGTAAGACCGTAATTCTTAATCGCCGTGCACTTGTGTAAATGAGGTGTTTGGCGCGTGGGTACTTACACCTCCTATTTAGTCGTATTTCCACCTCCCTCTTCATTAGAGAATTTATATCGAGGAACTGACAGTTGAAAGTGTACTTGTAATTTTCAAAATATATCCCTTTCGCCATCCTATTCCTCGTCGTCCATCTTTTTTCTATATCAGGGTAGGTACTTTAAATTCTTTTGAGTTCTGAGACGGGAAGCAATTCTTTCTCATAGGCATCTGAAAGTTATTCAACCATTATTACATTTTAATAGTATTAGTGTATTAACAAAGCTACCTCTTTCTTTGTTGTAGTTAATGGCAATTTTAATGCAAAGTGAATCGCGGCTCAGAAGGAAGAGCTCCACTTATTTCCATCTCGTTCGCTTTTCATTTTAATGGATAATAATAACCCATAGTAATTTCGTTTTCATTATATTCCCCCTTCTTCTTTCCGTTCCGGGATCCTCTTCTTGGAGAAGATCTCAGGATTCTAATTTCCGCCACTTGAGTTTCCATTGAATCTCTTAGAGCGTGTTCTCCCATTTGAGGAGAAAGTCTCCCTCGAACTAAAAGGAAGACCGTCGCTGAAGACCCTCCCCCCTTCTCTCGTCCTCCTTCTTTTCCTCTTCAAATACCTGGACCGTAAAACGCATGCGGTAAACGCATACATCCTTCTTTTGTCGACGTAATCTTTGAGATTATCTTTATTTACAGGATATTTTGTGTCCTTTCTGGCGCTACTTGGAGGCATGCTGCTTCATCATGCCGTGCTAGTCTCTTCTGCAGCTAAGATCTCGTATTTCTTCTCAGTTTCTGATGCGATTGGCGGCCTCGGTGGCGGTGGGTTAACGTCTTCGTCTGCTAACCCGAAGGTCGCGGGTTCGAGTCTCGCCTGGGTGGGTTATTTCAACTCAGGACGTGGATGGTCATGTATGGCTTAATTGTAAGGAATGACTGCATAATCCTAATTTCGATCGAAAATAAAGTCGTCGCTATCATTATTCATGGCGGAAGTTCTGATTTTTAGTCTGGCACCATCAATCTGGTTACTTTGAGTGCTGTTGGATACGGTTTTAGAAGTAAATAACGACAAAGTTTAATTTATGTAAATGTTAATCAATGGTATGAAACGCATAGAATAGTATGCATTGAATTTCTTGCAAGTCCTAACTCGGTAGTCATCTTTAATGTTTTCGCTAAACATCAAATTAATACCAGTCTCTAGCTTTTAAACGTTTGAATTATTAATATTCGTTATAGCTCTTAACGGTTGCTGAAAACAATAACATTGAGAAGCCAAAATAACTATGAGAATTCAATTTGAGGGAATATTTATTTCACCCAGGTTTTCGTAATTTATGTCGCTTGATCATCATGTGATTCAAAATTTCGATAAGTTGTGTTCACAACATTTTATCTAGAATTAAGCTAAGTGAATATTTCCATTCCCCCCTGCCACAAACCCTTACGTTGGCTTTCTGGCTCATATGTAAATAAACTTTTCGGAGTGGATCCTCATACAGCTCGTTTCATGGGAGTATGAAGCACGTAAGTTACCATAGTTACTTCATAAGTACTACATAACGTACACTTCAATAAGAATGTCTCATTAAGAAGGTTGTGTATGCATCGTATCCATCTCTGGATGTATCGCACTTGCAAAATGGATGATGAATTAAAACTTGTGGGATGTTCCAAAACTAGTTTTTCAAGCGGTTATATCTCTGAAAATAGAAGTTACACAGGTGAAATTCTTACTTTCCCTGAAAAAGCAACTCTTCTTCTTCAATTTGGCGTAAAATCCATAGGTTTCTGCAGAAAAATGTTTGAGGCAGCGTGGAAAACCCCACATCTACACCTATGCCGCATATTTTTTAATGCACTTAAGTATAACCGTTTTCTCTGACTATAATTGATCATTTGCGAAAACAGCTACCCATTGCAAGATTGTTTTCATAGTATGATTAACTGGATACGCATGATCAGTGTATCGTCTATTGTTCTCGAACTACCGTCTATTGATCTCGATGGTAAAAAGTCAATCTACAAGGAATTAATACATAAGACATAATATTAGCAATCATTTTAATCCCTCGCCGGTTTAAGAATACACGGATATAGCTTAAATAATGGTGGAATTAAGGTTTATATAACATAAAAACAGTCTTAATAACCTTTTCTCGATATTAGAGGCATGAAGAAGGGGTGCACTATAAGGAGTGGGTTGAAAAATATTTGAAGTCTTCGACGCTTTTATTGTGTTCGTATTCGCATGAGAAATAATATTTCAGAACGAATTTTCTGTCAAAAACAAGTTAAGATACAGTTGCTCCTGTAAAAAGGATAATCCTGTTACAATTAATTAAAGCAATTCGTTTACCTAGCTTAACGACAAGGAGCAACATAATATCCGACGGCCTTCCTCAATGTTTACATGTTTTTTATGAATGATTTGGCGTTTTCCCGTCGAACGATGATGATGAAATTTTCGTTGGTTTCTGAGAAAACTTCATCAATATCGTTTGTAACTACCCAGAAAACGTCAACATCAACAACCATGAAAAAACATTTATATCCGTGTCAACAAGGTTTGGATGCTAAGTTCATCGCTGAAACAAACAGAAGAGCAAAGAATAACTAGTAGCGACTAAAAAGTAACTAATAACCTACATTCAGAGTAACGAATAGTACACAACACTCCGAATTCCAACGGAGCCCACCTCTAGTATGCAATTATGAGTACCAGCATACTCCAATAAGGTATAATTAAATGCAGTAATTTGAGACTTATATTAGTAGTAATAGACATTAACTTTTCACCATCAGAGAACATTGAGCACAGCTAGTACCAGCACTTATAACTGAGACGCTTATGCTTAAACATTTATAATCATTAGTCCTTTTTATTTAAGGCGATGTATGTTTCTTTTTGGGTATTTAAAAATTACATTTATAATTTATATATAAAAAATAAATAAATAAGAAATGACAAATTTAAAGAAAATCAAATTTTTTTAATGATAATCAAATCATATTTTTTTGAAATGAGCTTTCAATTAGGCCAACATTTTTAAAGCAGTGTAAATACGTGAAGTTGAAATTTTCTCACTTAGTGCACTCTTTTGGGGGAAATATGAACTACTCTAATAACTCTAGTAGCGCAGTCTATAGACTGTGCTAGTACGCAGCTAGTAGTAACATGTGTCAGAAAAGTACCTTTGGAGTTCTACTTGATGTACAAAAGCAAGAATTTGCGCCAAGGGAGAAATATAGGGAGTTACTTAAATGTATCTCTGGTACTGAAAGGCTAAACGCAAAATAGTGGGATTGTAAGTTTTTCCCTAAAAGTTAAGAGAATTCTTATTCCGACGTAGGAATCCCTTTTTCTTATAGTATTAAAATACGTTATACGAATCGTATATTCCTACGGACTCACAAATTACCGGAAGCAATGGTATAATGGAATGTCTTCACGCATGTAGTTATGTATAGTGAGTCTATAAATAACGTTAATTAATGGGTAAAGAATGTTTTTATTCTCTGAAAAAATACGCATTTTCGCCTATGAATACGTAGTTTATTAGGGAAAATTATTTGAAAATGAATTCACTCTAAAAATTTCCAATGCCCTATAGTTTTCCTTAATCGTATGAAATTTACGCAGATATTTTGACGGTATAGACGAAGATTGAGGCATGGGCATTTGACATCTAATATCTCAGGCGTGACGTCATAATGCTAGCTCATTTGAGATTAAAATTTTTTTGCATTCTCCATTGATTTGTAGGTTAAGACGCTGACATCCGCCTTTAACCTCCCGCGTCTTCTCGTGTAATCTCGGTAATCCAATCCAGCCTAAAAAGGGAGCCACCCCCTCGGGTGACCCAATGCTGCATCGCACCCACATAACCACCCCTCTGGGGGGTTATTTTGTGATATCACCTTTTTAATGACTTTTTGCGGGAAGGAAGGTGATCCGCTTTGCTCTCTTAATGATCGACTCACGATCAGCCAAGATCCGATGGTGGCTCCATTTCACGTTCTTTGCGAAACGTGGGATGGAACTAATGAAAAGCGGAGGCCAATGAAATGGATCAAGAGTCGAATGATACGGATCAAGAGTCGAAAGAGCGGGTGAGTGAAATAAAAGACTTGCAGATCACCAATTAAGAGCCGAGAATGAAATTTATAGTGAGGATGAAAATAATAGTGCTAATATTTTTAGGCTGGGTTTAACTTCGAAAACAAAATATGAAATTGGTAATTAAATTAGAAATTAGAAATCAGTGTATTGCCTTTGAGCACATTTTGTACATTAGCTAGAAAAAGAAAAGCCAGACACAATTTTAGCTCCATTAGGGAGCAGCAGCAAAATTAAGATCGAAGGTAAAGTTTGGTTGCATTGTTCCACGCAAGAGATGTCAAATTTTAAGATCTTATTCGCAGTAGTTAACAGTGAAAACTGTACTCAGATTTTGGGATTACAAGCTTTGGGAGGGCACAAGAAATATATTACTGGCCTGAAAGTGCAAGGGATATTGAAAACACTGTGAATAGCTACCCCGTATGTCAGAGATATCAAAAATCTAATTGCAAGGAGACATTATTGCCTCACCCAACGCCAGATGGACCATGATTAAAGTAGCTGCTGACATCTTGACTTTTGGAGATACAACACGCATAGCAGCATTGGCATAGCGTTGTAACAGCTTTGTTGAGAGTGGACTAATGCCCGATGCTATGAAGATATCACAACATCTCTACAACGCGCTTTGCCGTGCTACGAATGCATAGCCGGCTGCGCGAGAACGTGCATTGCAACAACGTTTTCACTACAGGCTTACAGCACGCATAGCCGCATTGGAATTGCGCTTTAACAGCGTTGTTGAGGCGGACCCAGGCCCGTTGCAAGATTGTACTTACAACATATTTACAACGCGCATTGTCACGTTTTGAATGCGGTGCAATGACGTTGGAAATAAGTTGTAAAGAAAGTGCGTTGTGACAACGTTGTGGACTTGTTGGAGGTCTGTCACAGCACGTTTACAACTTACAATAATGGAATTACAACGCGATATCTTGTGCGCAAGGGTGTGGTATTGCATTATCTTCGTCAGGGGCCTGTCCTCCCTCGCCGTAACCCTCCCTCCTCCCCGCTACCCTCTCTCTCTTGCTGTATTTCTCTTCCTTTTCGGACACTTTATAAAATGTCGTAATCCACTCCCCCGCACCCTTATCCAGTCCCTGAAGGGAGGGGTGGGTTTTTGTGAAGGGCAAGAGGGGGAGAGAGGAGGGACGACGTCGGTCTATTTCCTCATTAGGAAGCAAAAGGGATAATCATCTTCATCTTAAAGGCACTCGCCCCTTTGATATCGGGCGTTAAAGGCGAGGGGCCAATTAATCCTCCTTTTTAAGCATTTCCCACGAGGGGGGGGGGCGGAGGGGGTCGATTCTAACCCCCTTCTAGTTTCTCATCTTTCCCCGAGCGCTGGGATTTTAAGACTTGTGCCGCTTCCAATCCGAGAGAGAGAGGAGAGAAAGAAAGGGATTGCTGCAGGCGGATGAAAGGCGCGGCAACCCGATTCTCCACCAACCACCTCTACCTCCCTTCCCCCCCAGCCGTTCACATTTCAAAGGATTATATAAACACAGACATTCGAAACTAATGCCTACTTGGTGCGGTTTAAATGCGTAATCCCCTGAGATTTGAGACGCGTTCGGTCGGGGGGGGAAAAATAACGAAGCATTTATCTCATTGACGGGGTGTGGGCATTTTTAAGGTTTTGGGACGAAATACTCAGTGAAATGTCGACGCGAGTATCGTGGAAGAAAACAAAATAAACTCAAAGGCTGCTTCGCTGATGTTGTTTTTTTTCATTTAAGCATTGTAACATATTCTCCGTAATAGTGAACATAATTGTGAACGTTCCTTGGGGAAACTTCAACTCCCTCGGGAAGAGCCCAATTGTTAATCACAAACGAATTTGTCGAGTGATTTGGAGTTGAAGTTAGAGGAAAGCTGTAATTTCCCAATACCGTATATATTCTATACACTTATATAAGCCGCGCCCTCGTGTTTAACGCATCCCAATTTTTGGGCAGACTCACAAGGAAAAAATTATTTTTATAAAAAAATTAATTCTTTGCGCTTGAGCCTGCCTCATTTTGTCTTTACCTAAAAGGACGTTCATCGTTAAAATTCTGTGCTCAAGTTAAACTTTTTTGCTTGTAATTCTTACGAATTTTATTATATTGAAAATATCTAGCAACTCAGGCCACTAGGAATGATTATTGAATTTTCCGCCATAAGGGAGGAAAAACTCCTTTTAAATTTCACTATTTTATAGAAACATAAATTATTTTTTTTTTCAAAATCCATGCACCCTATGCCTTGGGACTGCCATGAAATGGCAGCACCCCACCTCAGTTCACTGACGATCAAAGTGGACATTACCTCCAAAAAGGATTGATGAAGTATTTATCTCGGTATCCAACAAGGGATACGTTTGCACTTAGATACCTTTTAAATTTAACCATGCCGGTTCAAATTGAGTATGGTTAAACCCGGGACGTTACTCACTCCGGGGAAATGCTTATAAAAACGTTTCCCACCAAGCTCAATTCCTTTAAGTCCTCAGTGTGAAAGACACTTCCAGCCCGATTCAATTAATTGCCATTGAGTTAAATTTAAATAAAGGTGAAGAAACGAAAATTACCCATCATCCAACATTTTAGCATGTATCTGGTGAAATTAATTTCATCAAATTTGATCAATCTTTCAGCCGTTTTCCGCATATACAGACACACAATACTGTAAAAATAATGTATGTAGAGGGCATTGTCGTCAAGAGAAAACATGTATGAGATGGGAAGATGAACAGGACCTAGATATGAACTCAGATGATTATCAATGTACATTTAGCGTCAAACAACAAAAGATGTAACTGTATCGACTTAATCAGCTTTTTTATTAGTAAATTATCTTGTCCTTAAATAAAGGAATGCAATTTATTTTTGCGACAAAATTGCCGCGGCGCGCCCTCTCGTGGGAGTGAATTTGGCGCGCCCACCGGAGGGTTAACAGCAAAACGAGGTCGTATGTAACCATGGAGTTTTCAAACTAATTACGCAAAATAATAACTTCATTATGCAAGGTATTCGCTGATCCAAGTAATAAATAGAGCCTATTTAAAAGCGATTATGAACGAAAATACGCTTACCCGTGGAAAGAGTCAGTTTGTTAATTCCAAAAATTATAACATATTATTTCCATGTTAATCATGACTTAATCATCAACAGCTTAGCTGACACCCACTGTTCTCCTGTTATCCTTTTTTGCCGCAATTTGGGGATTTCTGTCTGGAAAGTTTTTATTTTTAAGCTACCTCGCTTTAAGTAGTTGATGGTACATGCTTAGTGCAGTGACGTAAACAATGTTCCCAAGATCCTCGCCATTGTTAGCTCTTTGGGTCCTGTATAATTGCATTGCTCGGATTTGGTTATTCGGCTACTTTTTATTTTGAATTCGACCCCTCGGAATCTTAACACTTCTTTGAAAAGTAGCTGGTAAGTTGTAAACATAAGCCAAATGGTAATAGAGTGCTTTAAAATGATCGTTGCGCATTTGCTCTCTCGTATTTTTCTTATTTTAACTCTGTACGACGACCAAGCGCCGGATAAATAGCAGCTGCGCGGTGCCTTCATGGTGGTGGGGCAGGTCGATATGTCTAGATCTAGTGGATAGCATGGCTTAAAAGAATATGTTTTGTTGAATACTTCATAACACACATACTCCCCCTGTCTTACACACGCTGCGGTGACTCGCGAGGTAGTACGTTGATGTTGAAATATATTTTGACAGGAGGATCAGCGTCATTCTTTGAGTTGACACCAAGTCTTCAGATAGATAGGGCAAAAAAGGAAGAATAAGCGATTAAAAAGTGCCGGATTTCGAACATAATTACCAAGGCACTTGTTCTAATGCATGCATTAACACTTATTTTATTATTATATAACAAAAACTAACTGTTCACGAACATCAAATACGTCGGGGAAAATGTGCTTTGTTAAATATCCGTACTGTGGTGCGATTAAATACTCTCTGAACATTGAAGATGGATTTTATCGGAGGGAACTTTGCGGAAAGAAACATCCGGCATTAAAAATGAGTTTAGCAATCTTGTAAAATAAAATTTTGATCCATAATAATAATTTAAATAACTTCAATCGCCATTTACTTCCAGACCCATAGATTGTACTTCAACCTCAATACGAAGTAAAGTGAAGTGATTACCATAAAACACGAGTCGTTGCACATGTACCAAATGGAGACGATTGGTTACTTAGCATGAATGGGTGAGTTTTGGAAATAGTAAAATGTTATTTTTGGGCTTTTTAAATATTAAATTTATTGGATAACTGTGTTGCCATCTCTGTGTCACTCACTCTGTGGACCCCCCTTATATCTCACCCTCCCATCCCCTTACCATCAGTCGAACGCTCTTATGCTGCCGTTCGTAGTGGAACCCTTCAGATATGGACTGATTGTCTACGTGGAAATAACAGCAACTATCAAATACTTTAGCGTTACCGTGAAGATGAATCATAAAGGGTTTAAAAAACTTAAATATTTTTTGAATGCCTATCAAGGCCGTAAGGATAAGCAAAAATAATTACCATTCAGTGCTTGGCACGAGAAGTTAGAACACATATTACATATGTATTCTTTGCTATCAAGTGGTGATATTTTCAAGGGCCGTAGCTTCTATCTTCATAAGTGTGATAACATAATATCAGGCTGCAAAACGCACTCCATCATCTGACGGTTACTTTCTCTTCAAATCAAATTATAATATACTTATGTCAGGCTTTAGTTCTATGTCGCATCCTTGTCTCATTTATTTCCATTACATGATTGATTTACATGTGCGTAGTTGTGGAGTTCTGACAGAGCTATTTAATGTACGCGAAAAACCGTGATTTAGTTTGCCCATCGCAGGGTTACCGCGTAGGAACTCCTTGTCTCCGGGGTACCACATGACTCATCGGTAGTCAAGGTTGCATCTTGCGTGGAGAATCGATCACAAGGGGTGTCAGCACATCCGCCTTCGACCTCCCAGATGGGAAGATACCCAGTAACACGTTCGGAGGACAGACAGCTGCGTCTTTAAGAAGCGAGAAGGAATCAGGACTGGTTAGATGAGGATCGCTTAAGGTGTGCTCGAAAATCAAAAGAATTCTTACACAAGGGGTAATTCTCCATGAGCTGAGTTTATAAAATTTCCTATTCTTTTCATCGTGGACGTATGAATTGTTTTCCTTGCAAATGAAAACCATTCTTGCAGTTGTTAAAACCCATTCTTATTTTCGGAATCTACAATTACATTACTCAACCCTTTCCTCAGTCTTCAGTCTTTTGTTAGCCTTTCTCTTAACCTTCAACCCCGTACTCAAACTCGTAGAAACGTATCTCACGGAGTCAGAATGACCCCATCTTACCATCTAGTTTAAATAACTTTCGAACAGAAGATGAAATTATCGTTTATGGGTTATCATTTTATATTTTGACTTTAGTAAACAGCTGGTATTTTAAATTAAATCATCATTTTGTGAGATGTTATTTCTAGTGAAGGCTCCTCAGAAGCCTTTGACGCTGGCGGATCTGTGGAGAACGTGAAAGTATCCAATGGAGCAGTTTGTCTGGCTGAACGATTTTTCACGGCCGATACCCGTTTTATTTTTACGCGATATTACTTTTTCTCCTCCCACATTGAAGCTCATCCTTGATGGAGGGATAGTCTCCCGTCAAACCCCTTCCTCTTCGGACCCCCTACCTCTCCCTCTTTTTCGGCCCTGGGGATGAAGGAGGGAGGAGGAGGCCCTGAGCGGTGAATCCACACTCGCGTGTCCTTTCCCACGCGACATACGGGCCCGATCGCAAACGCGTCACCATGGCGATATCCCCTCCCCCCTCCTTCTCCGCTCCTCCAATCACTCCACTTCCAAATCTTCCTCTCGCCAGAATTCGATCGCATGCTCTCAGCACAGGTGGCTCCGCCGTCGGTAGGAATATGATCCGCCTAATTTTCCAAATTTAGCTGAAAAGATGAAGTGAGGAATATTGTAGCGCAAAATAAACACACGCGTGATGCATCCCATGGGTGTAAATCTCAGAGATCCAGAGATCATTTTTCCCGGTTTTGGCAAAATCTCACTCATTTCTTGACGGAGGAATATCAATATACTCTTAAATCTGGATGTGTCTCCCACACGCGGAAGGTTTACTGAAGGCAGCGGCATTTTGAGAGCGTTGAGTGACCTCTAGGACGAGCGTTCGCGCAAGTTGCGTCGCTTTAACTGAACGTTTCCAAAACTGTTGAGTTTAGCGAATTTATAAAATCCTTAAGAAACCACGTAAGAGATAAGTAATACAAATGAGTAATAATACCATGTATATTTGAGTACAATTTGAGCATTTTACATCTTTTTTAGCAAACGAAAACTTACATTTCTTTATAGTTGAGTCATAATATAATACATATCTGTATTGTGCATATGTCATTGTGATTTTTTGCCGAGAAATGCATTAGCAGACTCAGCGAAAGCCGTTTTAGTTAAAGCAACGCTATATTGGTCTCTACTAATTCTTTTATCAGAGGTATATCATTAACATTTTTATATTTTCCAATCGTGTCACTTAATAGGCCTCATTTAAATTTTTCCTTGGAGGAATTATATAGAATGGAATAGAATAGAATTTTATTGTTCGAGGACTAGTGTCCTATGGAACAGGATTACAATTTAACCTTTTGGTTTTGGTGTAGCAAATAGACAATATACCAATCATTTGAATTTCATACATGCACATTACAAGCCAATAGAAACATGCATAGATATTCATACAAGAGAATACATATGTAAGCATAGACAAAATTCCAAATGCATGACAATGAAAACATGCATAGGTATTTATACAAGATTATACACAAGAGAAAAAAATACAAAATATAAATTATACATCTAATAATAATTATATATGCCACTGTTTGGAAGGATGAGGTTTACTACGGGAGGAATTGATTGCCAAATGAGATTATCGCTACATAGTTTGGTCCAAAACACCTCTCCTTATATATTTATTGAGCGGCACGAAAATGATTTTTATTTTTACATTCATCGAAAGAATATTACAGTATAGTTTTAAACCCTGTAAATGACGCATATGAAGGCTAAACGTCTAAACTTAAGCTATTAGCCTTGATCTGAAAAATTTAAAATATTTCATATAAAGGAAATGCTGATGATTGTGGTGCATATCTCCTTTCTCAAGGCTAAAACAGCTAGTTCTACTTTATCTTTCAGTTAATTTTCTTACAACGTTTGGGCCGTGCACTTCACATTTTCTTACAAAACATTGTAATGAAACATAGATTTCTGGTTGCAGAGATCTCCCAATGGTTTATTTGAACTTTTAGCCGATGTCACGAGTTAAAAACTTATATTGCCTAGTGGTAGAGTCATCCATCAAAATAATTCATAACCTATCCTGACATAATGCAGACAGACATGAAGGTTATAGTAAAATGTTTTACTTAGTTAATAACTAAAGGGAATGAATTGTATTAAGATGGGTTTTAAGTAATGTAAGGGAAACGTTTAAATTAATAAAAAATATCCCGTGTTGAAAAATAATACTTACGTCTATGCAAGTATTATTTAATGCATTTCTGATGTAAACCAATCTGAGAAAAATGTCGCGGACGTGCTGAAATGCTATTACTACCAAATTACTCTTTTTTTCGAACGATTGACGATGTTAGGAGTTCAAATAACTTCGATTTATTTTGCTATAAACTCGATGATATATGTTCAATGTTACAAGGATATAAGTTTAGACCTTACACAATGCTTTTGTGCAAAGTAAAGATGGCCTTGTACTCATAGTGAGAAACCACACTAGGAAACAGCAATTTAGGACATCATAATTTGAGCGGCGGCTGTGATATAGTAAGACTCTTTTCCCGCTCTTTGGAGAAATTTAATGCATTCAGACGGAAACAAACATAAAGGAATGGATAAACAAACGGTGTAATTGGAACCGAAAATTTAGCTCGCTGCTTCACTTCGCTCGGGAATGGTGTTCAAACGACGCTTGGAAGTACTTTATCTTAACCTCTGTGGGCGTCACAGATCCCTCCTCCTGCTAGTCTGCGTGCTAAGGAATTGCTTTCACTCTGACGTTGGATTAATTTCAGCCCCAAAGGAGACCACAATTCCTCCGGGAATCGACGAGTGATTGAATCGAATTGAAAAGCGGAAAACTCTCGGCTGGATCGTGGCAACTCGCGAGTCGATTCTGTCATCGTCAAGCAAATGCTTCATGCGCCCTTAATAATTTTTAATGCATTTACGTGAAGAAATTTTTAAATTTAGGGAGTTTTGTCTTGAATTAATAGAATGTTTTAGCATTTCGTTACTGTCTTATTATTCAGAAATCTATTTCTCAATGCCCCTTTAAGATTAAATATTAGCTCAGCATCAATACCAATGGAATGATATTCTATAGTATTAGATAATTTAAAACAAGCTCATTTAGTGATAGAAGTAATTATATGACAGCAATCTCTAAATTAAATTGAATCCGACTAGGTTACTATCGTATATGATGTAGTTTCCTGCGTAACTTTATGGAAGCAAACCATTACTTAAGGATATACTTAGTTTTTTCACATTATCCTTTTATGGTGCAAATGTCATGAGTTTATGTCAAATAATATTTTTTTTTTAACTTTTGCCGACGTTTCGGATTTTTATTTATCAATCGTCAGGGCTATAAACAAATGATACATGATGTTAAATGTTTGATAATTCTGTTTTGATTACACAATGGTAAATTTACAGTCATTAAATATAAAAATACGTAGGAATAGACATTCAAGATTGTTACCTTTAAAGTTTGGTGCTGTTTTTATTTACAATTTTTATTTGGTTGCTTGGATCCATTTCTTTGTTGAAAAGTTGTATAAGTCATTTATTAAATTATGATAAATTTTGCTTAGATAAGTAATGTCTGTTCTTTTATTGCACCATATATAAAAAAGAGGTCGAGAAAAAATACCATTTGAAGTAACCAGTTATTGATGATCTGGGTTTCAACCATTTGCATAAAAAAAGAATGATATTTTATGTCTTTTAATTTTATGATTTCCTTAGGAAATTAAGCTTCAACTTTTGAAATACAAAGTTGTAATTCCGATTAGACAGAACCTTTTGACAGAGCAATGTTATGTTAAAAGGCACATTATCAATGAGGGATGCAGGAAAATAATGCCCTGTCCAATACAAATGCCGTCTAAGGCAGCTCTTTTGACTTCAGTCTCCCCCCCGCTCCACTTCTTAGCGATAGCACTCACCCCTCGTCGCGTCGGTCGTTAAGGACGCTTCGAAAAGGCGTTTCAAAGTGTCGTTACCTTCATCCTTTTAAGTTTCTGATGATTTTGGCCAACGGCTGTCGCCTGACCCATTGTCTCCATGTGTGACTACTTCCTGAGGACTTCGAAGGACTTCGAAGTTTCAACGTAGATGTTTCGATGGAGAACAACAATTCTCCTGTATCTCTGCTCGCCCTAATATCCGTGATGAATCAATTGAAGTTAAAAAAATTTGATATCGTGGGATGATAGACGTAGACATCAACGCTGAACAGGAAAATGAATATCCCTCGAATGCTACAACATTTTTTAACTAATATGGCAAGCCCTATTGTTGGAGGGACTGAAATTATATTCCACCTGTTGCCAAAAATGTAAATGTGGAATAAACTCTTCTTTTAACTTTTTTTTTGGTAAAAAAAAATTCTTTTTTTCTTCTCTGCCAACGTTTTGGCAAATTTATTTCCATCCGCCAGGGCTAATTAATAACCATAAAACATAATTAACAACATAAACAGGTATAAACAGAAAATAACAATTGTTATAACAAATTTGGTGATAACTACACTGCACATTTTTAACTACGGGTACACTAATTTGACAAATATCAACAAACTTGTGAATTTTAATTACACTAACATGATGTCAACCATTCCAATTTATCAAACAGTAAATATAAACAAATATATGGGTAAATATAAACAGTTTTTTTTCTTCTTTTAACTTATTTTAGTTTTGGTCAAATAAAAATAAAAATTATTTTTATGTATTCAATTATTTTAATGTATTTATTTTTTTTATATTCCACGTTAAACGTTGGCAGTGAAGAAAAAAAGATTTTTTATTTTACCAAAACTCGATAAGTTTAAGGAAGAGGTTATTTATACGTGGTCAATATATACATTAATTAAAACCCAGTCGTTTTGATTTCCCTGATTTCATCCGGTGAGGTTTAAATGTGCTTGGCAGCAGAAAAATCTAGAGAAAGCCAGCGTGAAATGCAATCATCATTCATAATAAACACGTTTCTCCCTAAATGAGCCATATTCAGTGATTATAACAGAAATGATGTATGGAAAAAGATAGATCTTGGGGTTTCAGTCACATTCCATTGAACTTAAACCAAAAGCAATATTAGGTCGGGTTTCATCATTTGCGCTGAATGGAAAATTAAACTGATTTAAATAAAGACGCAACGTGGTCCTCACCTATTTCAAGATTATCTGAAGAGTTATTTTATTTCTACTTCAAAGATTTACCACAAAACGAAAAAGCAAGGCATTTTTAAATCTGATTGTTGTTGTCTGACTTCACTTTTGTAATGGTTGATTGTTACTCATGTAATACATTTACCAAGCTCACATATACGCTATGAAAGGAGAGAATAGAAGAGGAAGAAGAAATGACAACCAGAGTAATCAAGAAGAGAAAATTTGTAAAAATTTATTAAGATTTATTAATGGCGTAGATGTGACTTTATGTCGTCCAAAGATGCCCTATTTTCTCATTCGTATTCATTCTGAGTACATATCCCCCGAAAATGTTTGCAAACTTCGTTGCAAATGATGAAGAATACCTCCAGAACTTAGACTTGACATGTGATCGCTGAACAAAGGTGGTGGAAAATAGTTAAAATTGATTGCATTGAATAATAAATGACGATCACTATCGACGCGGAATAAGTTCAAAATTTCACATTCAAGGATGTCGTAGCAATTCTCGTAAGGTATTCATCAAGGGTCTGACGGAATTGCGATATTTCGTATGGATTACTACTAGCGCTAATAGCTTCAGGCGCAAATGGCAAAATAAGTAGGCGTGAAAAAGATAAAGATTGTATGGTTTTGCCATAAATCTTTTATTTTTTTGTGAATAAATGCAGTAATTATTCCTTTTGTTGTAAGACGTTTATCAGCGTACATTTAAAATACGCCTGGGACCACACGTGAGAACGTCATCGCAACGGTAAGTAAACAAAGAAGATGGCCGAGAAAGTACACTGCAAAAACGCCAAGAGAAGGACTGGACGGCATTATTGCGCTGCAATCTGGTTCCAGTATTTTTCAGGATGCAGAATTGATTATAAAATTACCTTTTTAAGTTTCCCCTGAGAAATAAATAGGCTATTTCTCAATTAAATCTGCAAGATATTCAATTAAAGTGTATACCTGTCGTGCTGTTGCGCTGATAGTTGACGCCTGACCGCTAGAGTGCTCTGGTTGAAATGTATAACCATTGGAGTACCTAATGTGAGTGTCAGACCCTTGGTATGTATTCACTCTCCAAGCACTTTCGTTGAAATTGTCAAAATCAGTCAGAAATGCTCATTTGATGAGTGATTCTTTTCAATCAAGGAAATGGAATTGTCAGTGTGCAATGAATTAGAACAACGCGGCGTGGGTTATAATCTGCTAGCGCTCGTATCGAGGAAGTGAAGTCAATAGGAGTGTTTTTTTCGAAGAATCATGGTGAAGGAGGTGATTCTACCTGAGAAGAAGACAGGGAATAGCAGAAGAGAGAATTGCAGAGGTGATGGGGTTGGGGAGCGAAGGGGGATGAGGGGTAGAGCGAGGGAATTCGAAGAAGATGATAGATATATTTAGTTATAAACGGAAGAGTGGGAGTGGAATTTTCCTCACGGCGACAGACGCAAACATGAATGAAAGGAATCCTTTTCATTTTTTTGCTGATGAAAATAGTGATAATGATAAATAAAAAGGTCCTTCCCCCTTATTACGTGGATATTGAATGAACAAAGAGAAATCTCCAAAAGAAAGAAGAGCCTCCATCAAAGAGATTGGAAAATAAATGACGCAGGCGAGAGGGGTAGGGGTGACGGGGAAAGGGTAAGGAGGGGGTTGGAGATATCTCCTTCCCAAAATAATCTATATATATGAACTTTGTTGCGTGTCAGTCAGTCAGTCAGTCATTCTGTATCCATTTTGTTTGTATTTCTCTCTAGTTTTGAGCTAGAGCAATGAGAATAATGGGGTGAGCTCTTACGGCTAGAAAAATACAAACTTAAAGGGAGTCTCTTGACTTCAGTAGTTTCTCCCAGAAGTTGGGCCCACTTGTGTGTGTGTGTGTGTGTGATTGAGTGCTTTTGAGTGCTTGTGAGTGTGCGTGTGTGTGTGGTAGTGTTAATAACCAGGCACCTTCAGTAGGGTCTCATTAGCCTTACGAAGGATCCCAGGTTATAACCCTAAGTATCCTTAGCGGGGTCCCATTAGCCTAGCAAAGGATCCTATCTGGGTTGTGTGATTGCGTCTGTGTTGGTCACTAGCGTGGAAGCAACCTTCCCGTACACTATCACAGGAGGGTATTCTGGTGGAGAGGCTGGGGTGAGCGTTGTATAGAGCAATGAGTATTGGTGCATTAAATGTGGATTCTCTGTCTGTCTGATTTAGTAGTAAATTTGGTTTGGTAGGTGACAATTTTTGGGGTTGTTTTTACCCCAATATTGTTAACATTGACTCCCATAAGAATAGCATTGAATTCGGTGCAGGTTTTTCTTCATTTGCTTTTTTAAATTACTTGCACTCAAGATATTGTATGGAGATTTGCATCATAGAACGCATAAAAGAATGTAGCATTTAATTATTTCATTCAATTTTCTATTTCGCTTCGTTTTTGTTCAGGTACTACGTTTTTATTTCAAAATTCATCAATTTTTCTTCCTTTTCAACAATGCATATTTCCTTGTTAATCGGGCTTGAATACCCATTTAATAGCGATGTCGTGAATGGCTATTCACTCCTGCAGCATTTAAAGACCAGGTTCAGTGACTAATTTGATAGTTGTAGTCAAACGACTACAGTTCCCCGTTCGCCTTGCCTTCTCAATGACGTCAACAAGGGTCGATCGCTTCAAGTGCGTGGATTAAATCTGGAAAATCCATGTTTTTCGCGTGGTCTATTATATGTTGCATGCTCACGAGTGGAAGAGATCAGTAATGCCAAATTCAACACCAGATGATGAACACAACGCTTGCCTCAAAGCGTCGCATCTTTGGAGACATGTACAGAAACTCACGTAAACGATCAATATGCGCGTAAATCAGCGCAATGTGTTAACCCTATTTTCAAAACAGCTGTTGGACATCGGTAATGGAAAAGTACCAGTTGATACCGACACAAAAAATATTTCAATTGCATTGAACTTTTATATCATTGTTCCATTGATCGAACAATAATTTCAGAGTTTTTCCACAAGTTGTCACCTATTACAAATATCACCGATGGCTTTGCGAACGCCCTATTTTGGTAGCATAAAACACCGACGTCAATGCAATCAACTACGCCATCCACGAACGAATGTCGGGCGAGTCTGTCACCTGCAAATCGATTGATAGCGTCATGAATGCGGACGAGAGTTTTAAATATCAAATTGAGTTTTTAAATTCGTTGCATCTTTCTGGTGTACCACCGCACAAATTGTCACTCAAACTCGGCGCACCAATAATTATTTTGCGCAACATTAATGCATCACGAATGTGCAATGGAACCAGGCTCACTGTCAAACCACTGATACCAAACGTCATCGAAGCGAAAATTCTGAATGGCAATTCAAAAGGAGGAGATGTCCTTATTCCACGTATTCCCATAATTCCCACCGATATGCCATTTGATTTCAAACGACTGTAGTTCCCCGTTCTCCTTGCATTCTCAATGAGAATCAACAATGCGCAAGGTAAATCGCTTCCAGTGTGTAGTTTTATTCTGGAAAATCCTTGCTTTTCACACTTATTTGGAGGCCACCATCTCTGTTGAAATTTTCTTTTTTCTTCTTTATCTCAATGGCCTCACGATACAGTCTGGGTTTTAACCTGTTGGCCATCGCGATTACTTTTGTTTTTTTCTAAGTCAATCTCATGTCCCAGGGCTGCATGTTCTGCCGCTGCCGACTTCGACGTCTGTCCCAGTCGAGTGGCCCGTTGATGTTCCCCCAGTCGGGTTTTGGCGCTACATCCCGTCTCCCCGATGTATATCTTCTCACACGTTCCGCAGGGAATTTCATAGACTCCCTCAATTTTCAGGGGAGTCCTATCTTTCACATCTCTAAAGAGCGGTTTCAATTGTTTGTTAGGAAGATTGTTTCCATCGCACTTCTTTTTCTGGTTATTGTGATTCCATTGAGCGGCTGATTGACCTGTGAAAGAGACTTGAGATTTTGAAAATACTTTGGTGACAACTAATCATGTCGGACAAGTATTTGAGAGTTTCAAGTCACAACTATTGAGGGTAAATTACGCGTAGAGCGATATTAAATTTTAATGCCGGTCCTCATGGGATGGGATAGAAAATATACATCAGTTAAATGAGGACGAAGTGACTTCGCCACATTTTAAGAGCTAAATCTTTTTATTTTCTTTTCAAAATTAAGTGCTCGAATAAATCACCAAGGCTTCGCCTGGGGGCCCCGACCCATCATCAGGTGCGTCTTATAGCCAACATTTTCTCTCGTAGATATTTTGGTTCCCCCTGCCCAGCTCTTGTCATCTCCGTGTTGGAACAGCATTCAGTTCATTCCACTCCCGCTGTTGTACCTTGAGGATTAGATGCGTGAACTGCCCGTTAAATCTTTTATTACGTATTTAGTCTATTATGAGGATAATGATAAATCATAGCTTTGCTTTGCGATTAAAATTACTAGTGCACGAGAAATGCAAGTGACGATTTAAGAAGAAACGACTGAGTTTCATAAGGTCCGGCATCTCGGTTTATCTATTTAGCGCTTAGAAGAAAATTGAATTTCTACTATGTTAACCGTAGATTGCAGACAAACTAATCACTCATAGTTTTGCTTTAGAAAGATTGTTCATGTTGTGTTATAACTATATATAAAAAAACGTTGGATCTTCGTCTATTTGTATGATCTTCAATGAGATTAACACCGAAGGCTGGGTTTTGATAGATTAGGGAAATTCTCCATTGATATTGATTTCTCAGTGGTAATGACATTTAGATGGAACTAGTTTCTTTCCTTTTACCACCTAGGGTTTTTAAGAATTCTGATAAATTGAAACGGAGAATTTGAGGAAGGTTGTCATTGTAGATGGTTGCGAGGAGATCACTCTGAATTGAAAGGTTATACTACTGTCCGGTACGCAAAGCTCTAGGTTTTTACGGCCACCTGGATTTGCGCTTAGTAAGTATAATAAAAATATTATTTTTCACACCCAATTACTTGTTTCTGGATTTATAGAATCACGATGTTTTCGCCAATTCTTTGCTCATACCTTACTCGGGTAAAGTCTACCAAATCTTACCCTTTGATCCGGATGTGATATGATTTAAGTCCTTAATACAGTAAATTAGATGTATGAGTGGCTACCAATAATATTTCGACTACCTATACAACCATAATTCTTGGTTCTCAAATGAAAGAAAATATGGTTAGAACCTTGGCTTATAGTGTTGAAAAAAATGCCACAGGTACATTTCACCATCGAAAATTACTCATTTACGTCACTAGCCCTGGTATAAATGCCAACAACCTCTGGTACCTCTGGTATAAGTGTCAATATTTAGAAAATAAAAGGTCAAAGAATAAGGAAAATGTCTGAGAAGAAGGAAAGGAAAAAAATAATTCAGATGACATTAACGATACCTTATCAGTAGATCTCCAATGATTATAAGGGGGGAATGAATATCTGATATGATTTGAAAATCCGAATATATATTTGGTGCAATTATAAACTCCTGATCGAGACGTACTCTTCAACATTTACCGAGTAATTTCTTGAGAGCGCGGGGAGCAGAGACATTTTTTTAGCTTTAGGGTGGCTGGTGACACATGAACTACATTCGGGGAACACTGGTGCATTTGCGACTCGCATGCATCCTTTGTAGAGGGAGGTAGGGATCAGAGATGATTATCGGATGACGCGGCAGGGATGAGGGTTCAATTTAGGGGGTTAAGAAGGGCAAGGGAAGTTCGTCAGCCATCATCAGTTTCTTGAGGATCCACGTGTACCGCGTACATGTCTCTATAAAACCTCTAAGTTTTTTTATCTGAAGACGATGAACGAGTTGTTCTTCGGAGAGCCTCTCCAGTGAGCTTCCTTTGCTTCGAGCAGTATTGTTTCAGGCTCAACCATAGTGAAAACTCATGGCCACCGTTAAAAATGATTGTGCAAGTTTTCAAAAGATTTATTTTAAGCAGAGCCAAGTTCTCCGCATAGGCAACATCCTCATGTTGAATACGAAACACGTTTTAACTTAAACTAATATCGTGAAACATAGTTTGATTATTAAAATATTCTTGAGGTTTCTGGTCAATTTAATTTGAATTCAACTCTTTGCCAACGTTTCAGTTTATATTGAACCATGTTCAGGGCTAAGGTTAAAAACGAATATAAATGTGGCTATGGAAACAAAAAAAAACCTTTCTAAATTTATTAATTTGATTCATTTTAATAATTTTAACTAATAATATTCGCATACACACTTTTTTATTTAACAATATTAGTTTTGTTATTACCTATATGTTGTTGGTTCGAACCTAAGTAAATTATTTCTTTCAATAGACGTTTATTTATGTTTTTCAAAATCTAAAATTTTGTTCGTTGGCAAAATTGAAATTGTACATAATATGAAATCAAGCTTATTGAGCAAGTGCTCACAATTTTTAAAATTGTTTTTGATATCAGCTTTGTGCTGTGAAATATATATTTTTTTAAATCATTGTGATGTTTGCCCTGCATAGTTCATATCACTGTCCAAACACTACTGAATAAACTAATTTAATAAACTTGATTACTTCTCATAATTTCAGGAAGAGGACTTTTTAACTTGGAAAATAAATTAATTTTAAAGATTGTTTTTGTTTGTGTGCGTTAACCAGCATTCTGATTTTCACTTTATGCCTAAATTAATTGTTCTGATAAACCTCTAACATCTATCAAGCTTCTGGATTTCGTATTGTTACGTGCGTGGCTGCAAAAATAAATATTCATTGTAAGGAACACTCTTAAGGTGGTTTGAGTGAGATAGATTCCTAGTCAAAGTGGAGACCATATCAAATTTTATTTTTTTATTCTGTAAGGAGTATGAAATAAATATTGTAATATTAATGGCGCAAAATTTTAGTTATATATGGCAAACATTCTCAGTTATTAAATAAATAAAGCTACATATGTGTCTAAATTGACTAATTTTTTCGCGCCGTACGGCTGAAAACCCTTCAAAACAGCAGGTTTTTTTTGGCGTTTCTGTCAAAATTACTGCGGTGAGTAACAGATTATTTTTATAAATAGTTGAGAAAACATGCAATCTATACACCGTTAGTTTTTTGAAGAAATCTTGGCGTTATAAATTCCTATTTCCTTCAATACTCTTCCTCTGGAGCGCTCAGCCATAATCTATCCCATGTAAAACAGCTTATATTTTCAGGCAAATTGCTCGAAAAGTAGTTCGGTAAGGGGTTGACATTTTTATATCATTGGAAAGATGGGAGTTTTTTCTTTAAAATAAAGAGGCCTAATTCTACAAATTCTAGGTGAAGTGATTTTTCGCTCAAACTACCTAAACACATTTATTTCACCGAAAGTGTACACCCGTAACATTCAAAGTCTCTCGCAAAGACTCCATTGCCCGAACCATTCTTATTGAATCCTCTCACTTGTCAACAACCACCCGTTGCCAAGGCTCTGGAAGTTTCCCTATTTCAACCGTCGTTTCCAGAATCTTCTCGAAGGTTCGTCCGCTACAATATTATTACTTGAAATGTTACCTGTATTTGGGTGTATTGTGGTGGTGGAATTAATATGTGTTCCATCGGTTGCGTCATTAGAAGATTCTTTGGCTGAAATTTGATGCATACAGTTAATTCAATTTATTTGTTTCATCCGCCGGGAAAGCCTACGGTCCTTCATCTTTAAAGCGAATCCGGCAATGAGGTAGCAAGACGGTGACGGCGATGTGTAATTTGCAAAATGATCCATTCCGACGTTTAGAGATTCGTCGACACCGTAATACGATTGGGGCAAATTTTCGTGCGATCGGGCGATTCGATTACGATGCAGAGATGACATTGAGTTGGTCCAGAGGGGTGCACGGGGAGGGAAGGGGGAAAGCGACGACAGTGGCGGCTGGTTGGGGGGGGGGGGGGGTGGAAATTTATTTCCACGTGGATTAAAACATCGCGACTCGGATCTGCCTGCGCGCTGTTTTGTGTAACAAACGATTAATATCGACTGGATCCGTCGATGTTGTTTGAGTGATAGATCCAGCGATATACTATATCGTAAAACTTACTGGTTGTGCTGTATCTGTGGGTGGAAAATAAAAAAAATAACAAATGCTCAAATGAAAAACTTCAATAGTAGGCTCATGATTATTGTGAAACCCGGAGGAAAATCAAGCATTCGTATTTCATCGTCTGGTAGGCCATTGATCAGAGCCAGCATATCCCTAGAGGAGAAAATGAGATGGCTACGGGAACGTTAGAGTATTAAACTCCTCGCCAACGATGGTCCTAACACCTCTACTGCCGCTCAATGTTAACCGCTGACGGAGAAATTCTCGTGAAATCCGCGGCCGAGTCCCCAACATTTTCATAATCGACTTTCCTCTCAATTCAAGGTGCTTTGCGATATTAAAGTGAATTGACGTCTGCGACGAAACTTCAGATACGTCGTGCAGCGTAGCAACGTGACTCACCTCGTACACCTGGGATGGATATATTCCTATTCATTCGGGAACTGTCTCTGTAAAATGCCCCGTAGGGTGAGTGGTTTTGAGAGGTTATAAAGTGCACAGCTCCAGTGTGAAGGCTTAAACCACGTGACGTACAATGAGATTTCGTTCGCTGTTGATAGGCATGACTTGACAACTCGGCCAACGTTGGTCCGATGCACAATTTTGCATCGCGCGTTCAACCCCCGGATCGCTGGAGCCGAGGTGGGTAGGGGAGATAACTGGCATTGTATCCATGGAAACGCCTGCACTGTAAATGGAGAAAGAGAGAGATTCGATGGCAGGATGGATTTATTAATTATCTCTTCAAGAATGGAATGAATTTAAAATTTCAATGATTACTTAGGTTTAGAAACAACTTTTAGGTTTCTATCACTGTTGTTTCTGTAAGTGCATTTTTTATGTAGTTACATATTAACGTGATTTACAAACCGAAGAAATCGGCTTCGTCTGAAATGTTTCGCGTTATTTGTACCTTTTTTACGGAAAATGTATTTCTCATATGGTTGAAATTTTTACGTTTTCTTGGTTATACTTGACTTTAAATTTGCTACATCTCTTAAAGCCTTAATCCTTATTTTAAGAGTTGCTTAAGGGCATATTTAGTTGAAACTGCATCTGCAGCAAAATACAAAATGGAACTATTTGATTATATGATAATGAAAAAAGAGAGGCCATTATTTATTCTTAGGGTTTTGATTTATTTTTAATCAAGGCGTATCAAGAACGTGTTTGAGTGGTGAAGGAAATGAAATAAATTTTTTCCCTTTCAATAGGGTTCGAGAAGGACTTTTTATAAATTATTTTAACAAGGGATACAACCAAATTTTAGTGAAGCGATTGTAAATATAGCAAATGATGTAGATATGTTTGAAAGTAATCGAGATGTTACTTCAATGCGCGGTAAAAGAGGATGCACGATGGCCCATTGCAGATGTTTGCCTTCACCGTAGATTGGGAGGCTCAATTCGTAAGAAACATATTCTCAAAGGATGTATAAATCCGCGTTAGTCAAAAACCCTTGTAATTCCCACTTATGGGCCATGGGTTCATTTGGCAGAGCTTGGAAGATCGAGGTAGAGGTAACAGTCGTACCAATATATCCAGCAAAGTATGGAATCCCTGATAACTAAAATCTAAAAAAAATTAACCCCTTACACCCAATTTGGGGTAGGTACTGAATGCAATTGGGGTCTCCAAAATCCTGCTGCCGCTCCTCTGAACAATAGGGGACTTGACTGATGAACTCCATGAAGGTTTCATGGGAATAGCTGTGTTTAATTTATATTTGGGAATGAGCCCCAAGGCCTATGAGGGCCCCACCCTTTTACGAGAATCTGAGTTGATTGAATGTTGAACTTGTTCTAAAATTCAACGCAAAAGTTCAAACAGTGTTCGAAATCCTAGCTCAGCAACACTCAGGAAACATCTGAGTTCCCACTTTGGACATTTCATACACTGCCCATGTCCTTCCCAGGGCTATCACCTACGTTTGTGTTTAAAAAAAATAATAGTTTCATCAGTTTATTCGTTTGAGGGCCGATCAGGACTTCATCATTATGTCAAAATATGGGTCATAGTATATCTTCAAAGGATTAACGCAAATTTATTCAACAGCGTGCAAAATCCTGGTTGAGCCACAATCTTCATGCCACCTGAGGGCTTGCGGTGACAAACTAACATTATTTCTAATTTAAATAGTAGTGAGAGGGAGTAGCATTAAATTATTGTATGCTTGGCGTCTTGAATGTTAAAGAGCAAAATAAGGTTATTGGAGTTTCAGTTCGGTATTGTATAATGATGAAAATCAACATTTGGTCTAATTCTGTATATTTTTCAAGCATTATGTACTCAGTGGCTGTTTATTCTTATGATTAAATTTAACTCCAATTTACTCCTTGGGGATAATATCTCCTTTTAATCTGCTTAATAAACAAATTTTCTTCGCCCAGCATCGGGAAACGTTAATCATAAAATACTCGCGCGCACATATGATCGCCTACTGCGTTAACGTGTTAAATTTATCATTGATTGATTTCAGTTTGTTATTCCTCTTATTGGAGTTGTTTTTGAGCCGGAGTTTGTTGTTTAAGGAGTTGATTCAATTTTTTTTGGGTTCATAAATTGTAATATTTATATGTGTAAACATGTGCATTCCAAAATTTTCTGTGGAAGGTTTCAAATGGAAAAAAAATGAATTTAAGTAAAGCAAAGTGGGATGAGGACAGATTAGTTAATTTTCCACGTGATATGAGCCATGAAAAATCTCGTCTTCGATTTGAGTAAAGCCCTCGTTATTTGTTATCTTTGTACTCACTGATTCATTTTTTTTTAATCTGATTCATATGAAGATTCTGCGGTAGTATCCCAGTAAATTGAGATTATATCTAGATAAGTTGGTTATTTTATTGTTTGAATTCAATCATTAAAATATGAAGTGATTTATGGTAAGCGCTTGCACATTAGCCATTTTTTTGGTGACATTCCTCTAGCATTTAATGCATTCAGTAGACCAAGCAAACTTTAAGATGGGACCTCACATTTTTCCTATTTTTGTTCTTGGTGGGGGGATCCAGTATCCAGTAAAATAAAGAGGCATTAGTCCTCACGTAACCATCAGTGATTATCGATGCTGCAGTCAGCGATATCCATCCAATTTGCTGAGCATTGGGGACACATGATCGATAACCTAGTGGCACTGACGATAAACCAGGTCGGCGAAAATGCATTCCCCTTTTTCACTTTGCGTCTAGGAAGATTGAGGCTTCAGTTGCACTCATGTTTTCGGGAAAATTGTGAACTATACGCGCATAGTTCGGTTCATTACAATAAATAATGGGAGGAAGTTCTTCTTCTTCACAGGACAAACGAGAGCTACAAGACCTAATTATTGGGAATTACGATTTTGAGGGCGTCAGAAAATTGACCTACCTTGGAGTAATAGTAAATAATGAAAATAAGATCTCTGAGGAGATAAATCAAAGGGTAATGCAAGGTAACAAGGCCTATTTTGCAAATTTACCCCTCCTCAAGTCCACTATTCTGTCCAGGAAAACTAAATTGAAAATTTATAAAACATTGATAAGACCAGTAATCACTTATGGAGCTGAGACACTGAGACATCCCAAAAAAGATGAAGAAACATTAAAAATATTTGAAAGGAAAATAATAAGGAGAATCTATAGTCCAGTAAAAGAAGGAGAAACGTGGAGATTAAGAATGAACTATGAAATAAATGAAATATTGGAAGAGAAGAATATAGTTAGGTTCTCAAAGTCATTGCGACTGTCATAGTTGGGCCGTGTTGAAAGAATATAGAATGCCCAAATTGTTAATAAATAGCAAGATGGAAGGGAGTAGGAGGAGAGGAAGACCACGTAAAAGATGGCTGCAAGATGTTGAAGAGGACCTGAAGACAATGGGGATTGGAAGATGGAGAGAGAAAGCAAGAAGGAGAGCCGAATGGGGGCGTACTATAACTGAGGAAGCCAAGTCCCACACCATGTAGAGCTGAGGATGAAGAAGAAGGGGAGGAAGTAGCTGGAATCATAAACGAAATGATTGAAAGTGGAAGACCTTAGCAGTTAATAATCAGCGAGAATACCTAGAATGGGCAGTTTTAAAAATTTTGTAACTGCTATTTTTTTTATGTACTATTTTTTCACTCGTTTTCTTGGATATTTTCGAAATCAGTCACATTTTAATGCTCTGGAGGATAAAGTATAAGCGTCTTCATTTCCATGCTCGCTTAACATTTTACGCATGAATATATCACTTAAATCCAGAGAGCAGCAGCACAATCAAACACCGAATCACTGGCTAGTGCTAACGTTAATTTTACTCGTACATAATTAATACGCAGAGGCATCGAAACGCAATGTTTTGGCAAATAAATATGACCAGTGTACACTAGGGTGGTCCTTATTTTTCCATTTTTCGATTGTATTTCGGGACACCCCCTCAATTTATGCCAATTGGTGTAAAAACATATCCTGTAAAATATTATTGCAATTGGATAACGGGAAGACGTGCCGCATCGCACTCAAAGTTGTGAAATTTTTGCATTTTTAGCTATTTTTCGGATATGAATGGCGATAAGAAGGCGCTGGTATTTTTCAACTGATTTGCTCTGGTAACCAACGACTCATTTGACATTTGAAATGCTGCACCTAAAACATTTTCCAATTGTGACCTGTGGTTCCCGAGATACGGCCCCAAGAGTGAGCGCGTGCCACCCCAAGTGGCGCCGCCTCGCGCCAATGCTCGAAGCTCCCAAGTCCTCCGCTTCTTTCGGCGTTAGTCCTATTCTTTCGACGAAATGTATTGTTATGAGATATTTTCTTAATACAGTTTTAATTTAATAATCTAATTTTATTAAACAATGCACAGATATTGAAAATTCAATGTGAATGCTGTTTTCTGACTACAATAATAAACCCAGTAGTATACCTACACTTAACTTCATAGTTTAACTGGTGTAGAGGAAGTGAAGGGATATCTTTGTCTTTAAGATGCGACACAAAAACTTAGGGCCCAATACCTGATTACATTGGTAAATGTCATTGGTCATATTCATGTAAAGTAACAATGCAGGCATAGGACAAACGTGAAAATTTAAATAAGGAGATGTTTCAATGAAACATTCTTTCATAGGCTGCATTAGTCGCTCCAACACAGACTTGAATCCTGGCCCTCCGAGCCCAAGGTTCGCCTATATAAGCTGGACAGTTATCATGTACGTTTACAGCATAGGAGCCAGAGATTTACTTCGATCTGAAGACGGCTGCTAAGGTGGAACTTTGAGTGAAGTGGACTGCTGGATAGGATTTGGAAATGGAAACTAGAAACGCCGATCAAATATTCCTAATTGGTCATTATGAGAATCAAATTGGTGGTTCCTAGTTTCCATGTAAAGGACAGGTGCTAAGGATTCTTTTCTATAACATTCGTAAGGTAAATTTAAATTTGCGATCTAGTGCTAGTCTAGCATTGCAAGAAGTGGAAGTGTTAAAAAGCGAAAGTGAAAGGTAATACTTTGTTTTTATTTAAACCTGACCTAAAGCAATCAATAATTTGCACTACTGAACAGTTTCTATAAAATAGTAATTATAATATGCAAATATAGAACTAAATTGCTGTTAGTTACTTTAAATATTATAAATTTTGCAAATTTTCCCAAAATATAGTTGAACCATCCCCACTGACATCTTCAGAGGACAGCAACGACGAATGTAATGGGTCCAAATGTTTTGGAGGAAGAGCAGAGAACGTTGCCACCAGTGCTTCCTACAGCCCGACAGTAATGCGGGCTCGAAGAGACCTGATCACTACGAGACTTGTTGCAGCTTTCGACAAATTCAAAGTGAGCGACAGGGTAGCAGTTCACATTTTGATAGCAGCTGCTGAAGCATTACACCAAAATATTGACGAATTTGTCATAAAGCCCTCATCTATCCGTCACTGCCGCGAGCGTTTACTGGCGGAGGAGTATGCAGCCAACCTACGCAGAACGTTCGCATTAGAGGAGCTGGATGCAGTTACCATAAACTGGGACGGAAAATTGCTTCCAGCATTGATGGGCAAAGAACTGATGGATAGGCTCCTTGTTATAGCCACCAGTCGGGGAGCTGAGCATCTACTGGGGGTTCCCATTTCACCACCAGGCAGTGGGAAAGATCAAGCCGTTGCCGTGTATCAGATGCTGGAGGAGTAGAACCTACATGAAAGTGTGCAAGCATTCTGCTGCAATACAACTGCGGCAAACACTGGGAGACTCAGTGGCGCATGCGTCTTGTTAGAGCAGCTTCTCAAAAAGGATATCTTGCCTCTACCATGCCGGCACCACATATAGGAGCTGGTTTTAAAGACTGTCTTCGGCCCAAAGTTCGGGAAGTCTTCGGCCTCTAATGTTCCTCTGTTTAAAATGTTTCAGAATATGTGGCCTTCATTAGATAAGGACAATTACAAAACAGGTATGCAAGACAGACGTTCGGTAGAAGTGATACAAGAGGAAGTTGGGAGTATTCTACCGTTTGCGCTACAACAGTTGCAAGAAAATTACCCCAGGGAGGACTCTCGAGAACTTCTTGAGCTCACTGTTGTATATTTAGGAGGGGTTCCTCGGCGCCGTATATTGTTTCGCGTTCCTGGTGCTATGCATCATGCAAGGTGGATGTCGAAAGCACTTTACTGCCTGAAAATATTTCTTTTTCGCTAAGAGTTCTCCTTGTCAGCCGAGGAAGAAACCTTAATCCGTGATATGTGTTTGTTTATTGTACATCTGTATGTCGAGACATTGATAACGGCACCGAATGTGGTTGAGGCTCCGAGGTGGGATTTAATGTTCTTCAAAACTTTGTATAAATACAGAAATATCGACAGTGCAGTTAGTGAGGTGACAATGAGTAAATTTCGGTACCATTTATGGCATTTATCCCCGGAAGCTGCAGCCCTAGGCTTTTTCGATGTCAATCTACCAGTAGTGGCCAAAAAACGAATGGAAGAAGCACTAGAATCAAGGTTGACTGATAGTGGTGACGAGATACCGAAAAGATTTTCTTTGTTTCCGAAAGATATTGACTGCTTCGTCAATAAGGGTCTTGAAGACTTCACATTTTCTGAATCAAAAAATCTTTTCTAATGACTTATAATTCTTATGACATTTCTTTTCATGGATCCAGCTGACTGGAAAAGTGATAAGGCATATAAAGAAGAACAGAAGATTGCAATACAACTGAAAGTGGTAAATGGTTCTGCTGAAAGCGGGGTTAAATTGATGGAGGAATTTAATGATAAGTTAACGAAAGACGAAAGTCAGATACAATTTTTACTAAAGGTTGTGTCTAACTACTGGCATAAATTCCCAGACTCTAATAGATCTACATTGTCAAAAAAAAGTTTTATATGTTGCAGAGAATCAAGCATGCCACCTCACTTAAATATTTACATTTTAAGCTTCAGAGTGTATGGGTAGTTAAGTGCTGACAAAAATGTTTCCTGCATGAAAAGCAAATTAAAGATACAATAATTGAATCTTCAATTTTGTGCATTGTTTAATTTTTAGATTAATTAATTAAAACTGTGTTAAGAAAATATCTCATAGCAATACATATCGTCGAAAGAATAGGACTAACGCCGAAAGAAGTGGCGGACTTGGGAGCTTTGAGCATTGGCGCGAGGCGGCGCCACTTGGGGTGGCACTCTAGGGGCCGTATCTCGGGAACCATCAGCCACAATTGAAAAATATTTTAGGTGCAGCATGCCAAATGTCCAATAAGTTGTTGGTTACCAGAGAAAATCAGTTGAAAAATACCAGCGCCTTCTTATCGCCATTCATGTCCGAAAAATAGCCAAAAAAGCCCTAATTTCACAACTTTGAGTGCGATGCGGCACGTCTTCCCGTTATCCAATTGCAATAATATTTTACAGGATATGTTTTTACACCAATTGGCATAAATTGAGGGGGTGTCCCGAAATAAAATCGAAAAATAAGGACCACCCTAGTGTACACTGTACTACATTCATGAATCGGAGTACATGGTTATGTAATCGTGAGTTTGGAAAATTGAATAGGAGGAAAAACATTTCTACATCTACATCTACAAAATACTTTGCAAGCTACCTCAGGGGTGTTTGGCAGGGGGTGAGTATTCACCAACATGCATTACACTTTACCCTAAAGTTTGTGTAACTTCGACTAATTATGCATTAGCATAAATAGCTAATGCTTGTCACGAGCCGAAGCCTCACAAGCATAAACTACACTACGGCTATTATCACAATGGAGAGGTACCGTTAGTATATATGTATTTTGCAACTACACAAATGGACAGACACTCAAGACTTATGCAGAACAATGCACGGCGTGCTTCTAGCACTAGGTAACAGATAAATATTCAAGTATTAGGGAGTACTACTACTACTAAGAGCTACACTACCTATCGAAAAACCTAGATAAAAGTCTCATTGGCCGCTGTTATGGTCCCTTATCGTTCGTGGGAAAAATGACATTTTGAATCTGTCCGTTCTAGTCTAGTTCCCTAATTTTATTCTCATGATCTGATCTACCGTAGTATGTCGGACTTCGTAAAATATTATCAACGTCGTCAGAAAATAGACCGGTTTGGAACTTACATAATAGATTGAGTCTAAATTTCAATCGACGATCTGAAAGCTTTTCCCATCCCAGTTGCTGCAAAAGGTCAGTAACACTAACGAGATTATCGTAACGGCCTTCAAACGTATCTTGCCGATCTTCGCTGCACGCGTTCTATTTCAGTTTCCAAGCCTATCTCATAAGGATGCCAAATACTGGCAGCATATTTGACCCGCGTCGTTCCCTTCTACCAAGGGACGAACGGCGCTCACTAAAATCTACCCACTCCACAAAATATTATCCTCGGTGTCTTACTGATAGGAGTTTTCCAAGCAATCTCAGCGTAGCGTGTATCCTCAGAGTCTCTAACGGTTCCCAACCCAATCCTTCGACCAAATATGTGGCACTTTCTTTACGCTCGTAACAGTTTTGAGCAATGCGAGCTACTTAACGAATTAAATCTTTCTGTTCAGGGTTCCAACTGCTAGTGGCTTATTTTGAGATTTGTCCTAACCGAAGCAAAGTAGCATCTCTCGTTCACTTTTTCAATCGGAGAAACTTCCTAATATTTTCTTTCCTGTTTGAACTCTAGTTTCTTAAATCCTTTTACTTCTTGGTACTTAAATAAAACTGCAGTAATTGTACTGTCCACTTAAATGTTATTGTAAATATTACACTACACGTGTTTCGACGTTTCTTAGGGGGTCATCATCATGATCTGTAGAGTATACCTGTCATCATCATGAGTGTAGACCAGATGATGACGCCCTACGAAACGTCGAAACACGTGTAGTGTAATATTTACTTTAAAATTTAAGTGGACAGTACAATTACTGCATTTTCTATTTAAGTAATAAAATTCTATTCCACCATATAACGCCAGAGACTGTCGAACCTTTTAGTTCTGCCTTCTGCCAGTGGTACTTGGGAGAAATACGAAGGGTATCTTAATAAAATGTATAAAGTTAGGAAAAAAACTTTATGAAGTTATTGTTTTTTATATCAATTGGCGTTTTTTTTTAATTTTATATAAATCGAATAAATTAGTATTCATACTATTATTTTATATCGTCTGAAAAATAATTGTCTTTATTTCAGTGCTATAAAGTTGAACAATATTTTATTTGCCAGCCGATATATCGGCCCGCCGCACTTTTATCCCTAGAAGCTAAAGCCCATTCATTATTATTGTTGGCCCATCGCTCTAAGAGGGTTAGTGCAACGCCGCCAATGTTTCGTGTGTATTTCCCCCCACGTTAAATATGAAGTCAAGCTCATTCCCAGGTATTTGACTTCATCTTACTCCTTTATATATACTCCCCTCACTTTGTAGATATATTGCGTAGTGAGTGTATGGCGAGTGAAAAGAGGGTTACAAAGTTGTTTAGAACGATAATTGTTACTTTTTATTTGCTCTGAATGGTTATTGACCACTATAATAATACATTGGATAATCTATGGAGGTTTGGTCATGTCTTTTTTAAGAAAATGAACTTCCTTTTTCCGCCAACGTTTCGCCTTTTTATTAATGAGGCTTCTTCAGGGCTACAGTACAATGCAAGGAATACAGTTAATAACAATTATAATACTACAAAGATAAAAAAGTTTTCAATCATAAATGTAGTACCTCAAAGGATTAACTTTCTTACTGTGACAATGGTAACAAAAAAAACAAACTCTTCCTCTTAGTAACAAAATCAACAACAAAAACAAAACCAAAATGTTTGGAATGGAAATGGAAAAAAGAAAGTTGAATTTTCTGAAAAAAGACATGACCAAGCCTCCATAAAAAAACCAATGTGTTATTTTTTTATGTTTCATGGCGAGCGAAGCCGCTGGTAACAGTCAGACATGTATGAACCAAGGATGTTTATTCCATTATGACCTCGCAGAATTTAATACTTATCACTACTGGCGTAAGTGGCGGATACTTACATCCGGAGGTGCTGGAAGTGGTGTGAGGGGAGTGCTGTGATGATGATAAGAAGGTTGGCTAATTGAAAGAGTGACTGGCTGACTAGGGAAAGTGCTGAATTGCAAAGGCGATTAAGAGAACATTTATACCTGTTTAATAACTATATATTGACATAAGTAATGATTCTGGAAATATTAACAAAAAGAAAATGACAAGAGAAAAATAATATGAGTACTTGCTAAGAATTGACGACATCATAGATATAAAACTGACATAGGTATAATAAGTGAAATAAGAGTACAATGTTTGGAAGAGAGGGGTTGAATAATTGGTACCCTTATATTGTAATTTCGCTAGGATATAAAGCCGGAAGGAACCGACAGGTTTATTACCATTTATAATCATTATTATTATTGATTTGTCTCCTTTTTTATTCGCCAGTCGTGCTGGGTTACACAGAGGTACGGGTTATACACCAAGTACTCCCAGAAAAAATGCAATCAATTATTTCATTAGCTCGTTGACTTCCGCGGATGTAGTGTTGACTGTTTCTTTTTTCGGGATTCATTCCGCGATGTTTACAATTGCAACAAAAAATAAATGAGAAAAATGGTTTCTGCCGTGACTACGTCTTGAAAACTGCATGGAAAGAAGAAAGAAATTCTCTCGTGGTCCGAAATAAAAATCCCACTGACCCGACAGAAAATAGAGAGAAGCCAAAGGCATATGCCACTCTCCCTTATGTGTCTGGAACTACGGAGAAAATCTCCAGAATTCTATCCAAGTACAACGTAGTTAGCAGATTCACATGCGCGACGAAGACAGGGGAATGTACTTCTGAATCCAAAGACCCGCTTCCACGGAACCTCTACTGAGGAATATATGAGTTTTTGTGCAGATTTGGACATCCATATGTACGCCAGACATGCAGAGCCCTAAATATACGCCTCCAAGAGCATCAACGGGCAATTAAAAATAATAATAACCGCATTTCTGCAATAGCCGAGCACCATCTCAGCGGCCTCACTCATAGTTTCAACTTTGAGGAGACAAAACTAATATCAAAGGAGGTACGCTATTACCCAAGATTAATCAGGGAGGCTATAGAAATTGCGAAGAGACCGGAGAACGTCAGACGAGAAGACGGTTTTACACGTTGAGAAGAAATATTAAACGAATTTTTCAAATTTAAAAATTCCGGCAACAATGGGAGTCCTCACTCATCTTTATATATATAAAAGTCAATGTATGTATGTATGTATGTATGTATGTATGTATGTATGTTCCACATCTCCTCCTAAACAACAGTACCGATTTTGATGAAATTTGGAACACATGTTTGTTACTGGTAGACAACAAACACTGTAGGGTTCAATTAACCGAAACCCTATTTTTTCCAGGGTTAAGGGTGTGATCCTTACTAATATGTATAAAAATGTAATGGTGTCTGTCTGTCTGTTGCTCCATCACGCAAAAACTACTAAACCGATTGAGCTGAAATTTGGCCTGCAGATAGAAAACATATGTGGTTGTAACATATGCTATACTAAAAATCCCTAAGGGCCCCCAAAGGCCCCCTGAAGGTCCCCCCTGGTGGTTCATGCTAAGCATTGGGTTCGGTGCAGTGGTTTCATTTATTTGTTTTTAAAATTACTTTCACTCAAGATATAGGGCTGAGATTTTTTTTATCGGATTGCTGAATAAATGACGTTTCTAATTTTATCAATCGATTTCCTTCTGCGCTCCGTATTTGTCTGAACTTAATGTTTTCAGCTGAAAAATCTCACCTTTTTCTCTGAAATCAACAATAACATATTTCCTTGACAACCAGAGATTTCATTTTCATAGAATATTCACGCCTCTAGCATTTTAATATCACGCTTTCCTGCAGGCCCATGATAGTACGTAGAAACAAAATCCGTATAAGAAGATCCTGGAGTCCCAAGGCCCCCATGATAGATTGCTTCGGGGGATAATCGTTAAATTCAATGCATATTTAACAAGTATACTCTTCAACGTCTACTCTCAAAGTAGCTCTCAAAGGGGCATATATATGGGAGAACACTTACGTAGTAAACGTTACACATAAAGGAATTAATAGACTACACACTTAAAGTAATATATACGTGCAGCGAATATCAATGGTATTAATGCCTCTGTTGCTACAACAAACACGGCGTTGTTTATTATCGTTTAGTACTCAGGTGTATTACACATAGTGAAACCGTCTGCCTCTCAGTACATTCGCGAACTGTTTTTAGGCCAATTCCCACATCAGTAACGTCACGAATTATTTATGCGTTTAAAAGTGTTAATGTGCAGTTAACTTAGGTACATTCACTCAATCATCGAGTTGCCTATTCTAGACTCTCACTTGCCGCTATGTTTCCGTTCCTTGGACTTAAAAATATATCCATCAATATGCCTAATAGAAAAAAGAGTAACCTTTCGAAAAAATCTTTTAAGACAAAATGAATGTCTTATTTGCGAGAAAATGAACCCTTGAAAGAAAAACGACAAAGGTTAGATTTGGATGGTCAAAAACATGCCCACCAGCGATCTCATGAGATTCTCCCCGTGGTGTTTCTCGGGTTACGCTAAGATCTGCACAAATTTCATCCTTACCCAACATACAGACGGGTAACCAGCTCTAAATCTGGTTCAAATACAGACATATCTGTTTCAAACCTTCAATCTGCTTTAAGATGGCGGAAATTATAATGACGTCACTACATGCTTCTTATCCGAAATAAGAACGGAAATTCTGCGCAATTAACGACGTCTGTGCATGGAAATCGACAAGTGCACTAAGAATCACCATAAATGTTTTATTTAGCAACCGAAACCAATGATTATGGCTATGCCGAAGGCGCAGTCCCATTGATGGAGGATTCATAGGTCAAATAAACATGGCTTCTGCTGCCATTACTCCTCTTGACGTCTCAACCGCTGGATTGTACTCTACTGTCCAATCCTGATTAAGATAATCAACGCACATATCAACGTTGAATAGTTGAATTAAGTCATGGAATGCAAATATATGTATGTACACAAGGGAAGCGATCAAGCTGTTAATCACTCAGAAGACGGCTCAAGAGGACCGGAGGGACGAGGTGACCATCTATCAACCTTTGCTATTTAAGTAGTAATGAGTCTGCGAAGCCGATTTTTGGGTTTCCCGTGCATGAAAAGGAACCAATAGTCACTCATCTCTCCGTGAACCTGGGAAACTGTCAGTGTGTCTGCTACAACGAACACAACATACAAGATAGGTTACGAACTCCTCAAATGACCACGCATACTGTTTTTCTTCGGGCTTTGTGGTTTTATTATAAAAAAATAAGTTTAATGTTTTTCACACCCGTTGAATTTCAACGGGTATCTTCCGCTCGTATATATATAAAGACGAGCGAGACTAAGGAATCAGTTCATTTAACCTGATGAAGCTGGCAGGAGGACCAGAGAAATATTGTTTTTTGCAATTTTAAACATCGCGGAATGAATCCCGGAAAAAGAAACATCAATTATTTCATTATTTATTTTAATTTGTGCAATTATTTTATTTTTTAAATTTTTTTATTTTATTAATTATTTTATTTGATTAATTATTTTATTATCATTCAATCGAAATTCAAATTAAACTTATCATTATTATTACCTTACTACTTAGAAGAAGGTGGTCTGGAGAAGAAGATGGGGTAATGAATGTTTGTTTTTTATTTGTAAAATGAGGGGTAAACCTTGGCACATACCCTCAACTGTAATTTATGCAAATAAACCCGGAGAGATTTGAATGTATCTCTCCAATTTATTATTATTATTATTACCTTAGTACTTGAGATTCATTATTGAATACTCAATATTTACTTTGTTTAGATCGATTTGCAGAACAGAGATAAGACTTAATTTCCAGGAAGCAAAATAATGGAATCATTGGAGATGTATGTACCTGTGACCAGGGCTTAATTTACGATTTTCAGGACATCGAACTCGAAAACAAAAGAGTGTGAAAGAGGAGATCTTCTCGGGAAGGAAGTTTCGATTCATTCTCCGATTTCCTAAGTTTCCCGGAATGAGAGTCTCCACTCTTTTTGGAACTTTGAAATAATGCCTTGGGAGGGCGCCGGAGACAAAAGGCGCTCGTGTTTATTACGGTTGCCTTGGACACCCGGGCCTTCCGACGGCAGCGGAGAGGAAGCGGCGTATCTCTCTTTCACTCGCCCACGGAGCGGCGCTATTATCTCCCGGCCACCACCAATCCCCATCCCATCTCACCCTCAGACGAGCGTCAGCCAATCATTCTCCATCTCTCTCTCTCTCCATCTCATTCCACCGAGAAATAAGGACGAAAAAAAAGAAGGTAATGCGCCGCGCACCGAGTCGGCGGTTTCCCGTAACTCGGCACTGTCGGAAGCTTCACAAAGTGCGCCAGACGATCCTTCTTTTGTTCCCCCCACGCAGCTGCTGCTGCTCTCTCTCGCCTTCCCCCCACACTCATTGTTGCGCGGTGCTCTCCGATTCGCAACAATCACTCGTGACGCAGCACCATCTCCTCCCTCGCGTTATTATATCCGATGCTTATATGTTTTTTTATGGATCCGGGTGACGAAACGAGAGAGAAAGTGCAGAGGAAATTAGGATGTAAAAGGGTTTTTGTGTTTTGTGCCTTCCAGGATCTCCGAGGTTAAATTATTAATTATATGCGTCTCTCAGAGCCATAATCTTCTTAGGCGACGACGGCCTGCCACGATGTACACACCGATTAGCGATCGATCGCAGAAGTTAATCTTCGCCGGGCTCGGATCGTGGATTTAGATGATGGGTGATCCACCTTTTCGCTCCATGTGCTGTTTCCCCTTGCATGCAAATGGCAGGCGGTGGGTGTGAAACGAACTTACAGCTAACCGTCAAAGATGTTTAAACCGGAGGACTACTACTACATATTTTTAAAATCTGACCATAAATGTAGCTGTAAATGTACCATGAATACTGCAGAATAAGAGCTACTAAAAAGATGGGAAAGGAAAGTGCTAAGAAAGATTTTTGGAGCATTGAAGAAAGACGGACAGTGGCGAATGCGGAGGGATAGAGAACTGGAGGAAGTCTACAATCATTCTAACATAGTGGCAGAAATTAAGAGTAACAGGATAAGGTGGTTAGGGCATGTTGAGAGAATGCCTGAGGATAGGATGGTGAAAAAGATATACCTTGGGCATCCTAGTGGAAGAAGATTGAGAGGAAGACCTCGGAAAAGATGGTTGGATGATGTAGAAGATGATCTAAGAAAGATGAGAATAATAAGATGGAGAACTCATGCAGGATATCGTGATGTCTGGGCTAACATAGTCAGAGAGGCCAAGGCCCTACAAGGGCTGTAGCGCCGAGGAGTAAAGTAAAGTACAAATGTAGCTATTACGACTGGAAAAATGCAGCAAGTGTTTGGTAGACACCATGGATACTATTTTAATCTTACACCACATCAGTAGAAGCGACAAACTTGAACGCCAAAGAATGATACATGATCCACTTAAGTGGTAACGATATATTATCAACGATACTAGGCATCTTGATCTATCCATGATTTCTAGGGAAGTTTATGAGGAGATTTTCCTTTGTCTTTCTCAACTGTTGTTTAAATGTGGCACTATGACGTAATTAGCCTTCCCACTAGGATGACACATCTTTGTTGAATCCGCCTTCCTCAGGAACAGACGCTGTGTGGGCTAAGATTTCTCCGACTCCTATTCATCGACCTATCTAGCATAGGCTGCCTTACCAGGAGCAACAACAATTACCAGTCTATCTTTAGGAAAATTTTAGGCAGGTCTGCCAAAGACCTAACATTCATGTGGTTCAGTGCATAAGATGGATGGACACGATTAAACACAGAAATAATTCGGTTGGCTCTACAAATATTGAAACAAATATCCAGATACCTTCCCGTAAGTTTTGCCCTTTCGACTCTGGTAAAAATTTGGTCTGCAAAGATAACCATACATATTTACGTTGACGAAGTTATGATGGATGTATATCCATTTATATACTTCAAGGTTGAATGTATTACTAGTAAAATTACTCATTTGCCAATGTATTTAAGTACATCGATTGAATCAAAGTTCCTATGCAGCAAATAAAGCTACTACAAATGTTTTAGAAGGCTAGAAACACAATTAACTATTTTAGTTTTAGAATATTCAGTCATTAAATAAATTATCTTGTGTGTTAACGCTTGAATCAACTCCCTTGACATGTATTTAAGGCAAATTTAAAGAGTAATCGTTTTATAGCCATTCATCTCTTGTTGGACGCTGAAATGATAAATAGAAAAAACTTTTAAACTGCTGTACTACCCTCTTTTTCAATTGGAAAGGTGAAGAAAGATCTCAAAAATGTTTATTTTATCCCAAATTAATCCGTAAACATTATTAAACCCAATCTCAGGAAAAATTAAACAGAAGCTTATATATTTTTTTCAATATTTAATTACCTTGCATTAACTGTAAATACCTCGCATCGTTGAATGGAGAAATTCTTCTGGAGAGCTCTTTCGGAAACTAAATAAAAGACCTTACGGCTTTGGAAATGAATTTGTCGTTCAGTCGCTTGGAATAATTTCGGAGTAGAGCGTTAGGTTTACAGACTGCGGTTCGCGAGCGTGTTCTTTCATTCCGCATCCAAGGAAACAGAATCGAATCGTAATTTCTCCGAACACTGCGAAGCCGGGAATGGTTTGTTAACGTGTGCGTTTCGCGTTTAGAGTGCCTGCCTGCCTGCCTCCTTGGATCGCCCCAAACCCCCACGGATTTCGGGAAGTGAACTCCCCTCCCACCAACAATACTCCCGCCACCTTCATTCGCTACCCCCCCCCCCCAACATTCCCCAAACCAACCCTCTCCAATGTTCTCTCCGATTCCTTTTTATTACAACACGCTTATTTCAACTTCTCCTGTTTGTTTTTCGGTTTTTCTAGATGGAATCTCGTAATCGAAATCTAACCTTGGTTGCGTAATACGCGCACTAAATAAAGTTGGTGGTTTCCGGCGAAATTTCATGAAAATTGCTATTTATTTTGAATAAAAAGGTTAAACTTTGTTTTTTCCACATTAAATTTTAATTTTTACGACCATTCTTCCCACGGTTAACGTCATCATCAGGTAAAAAAGTACAAATTGTTGCACACTTCTTCTGTAGAGTCTTGCCTTGGGTTGCGTAACACGTGCACTGAATAAAAGTTGGTGGTTTTCGGCGTAGTAACTTTATGGAACTTGCTAATCATTTTAAATAAAAAGGTTAAACTTTGTTTTTTACACAAGCGTCTACAGAAGAAGAAGTGTCCTCCAATTTGTATTTTTTTACCAGATGATGACGTTAACCGTCGAAACCATGGTCGTAAAAATTAAAATTTAATGTGAAAGAAACAAAGTTTAACCTTTTTATTCAAAATGAATAACAATTTCCATCAAGTTACTAAGCCGGAAACCACCAAATATACTAGAATATATAGAATTATATAAAAAAGAAATTATGCATTCATTATGTGACTTACGTCAGTGTCTCGCTCTTATCCTCTCAGCTCGGCTGTGTATTCCTCTTCGTTTGTCGCTTCTGTCAGTTCCATAGATATAGAGCGATAGATAAAAATAATATTCTCCCTGTCATAATGAAAATCACCTGATCAGAATTTCTCAATAGAAAAAAAGAACAAACTTTGCAAATTTCACTATACATTTTTTTATTCTCGTCACTGGGTTTCGACAGCAAATGTCATCCTCATGTCAGGTTCAGGAATTTCTCAAGTAGGTAGGTGGGTAATCTAAGCTTAGCGTGTAGCCTCAGGAGTCTCTTGCGGATCCCACCCGAGTCCTTCTATCAGCTGTGTTGCAACTCACCGTTCCCTCGCATCAATTTTTAACGAAGCGTGGAACTTTCCTTCATATTTTACTTGCTTCGCGAATTGAATCTTACGGAGGAGGGTCCTAAATTCTCCCGGCGTATTCGAGATGTGGCCTTACCAGAGCAAAGTGGCGCCTTTTTGTCACGTTTATTTCAACTTCACCTGTTTTGTTTGTTGGTATGTCTGGATGGAAAGTTGTAATCGAAATGTAACCCACTTCCCGCAATGTTCAGTCGAGCTGACATTTGGCACACTTACTTGCTCTCTATGACAATAGATATGTGAATCAGTCATGCAATTCACTATTTACTATGTTAATACACTAATATTAAATGGTTTACAGCAGTGGTTCCCAAAGTGGACGCTACCTATTATGTATGGACGTTACTTATCGCCCCCTTAGATTAGGCACCGCCCCCTATGGGGCGGTGCCTAAATCTAAGGGGGCGATAAGTAACAAGAGGTGCGGCATGGGGGTAGGGTCCTAACCGAATGGTACCATACATGTCCTGGGTTCAATGAAATATCAATCTATTGTATTTGAAATAATCATTAATTTAATCATAATTGTTTTAAATTTATTTTTATTATCTTCTTGATATGGTCAGGTAGTCTAGTATGATTTTAGAGTCCACGGTTGGGGGGCGTTTTGTGGAACCAACCGGTGACTCAAAAACGTTTGGGAAACACTGGAAAAAAGTGTTTTTCCAATAGATGGTGGTAGTAGAATTTTGTATTTATATTGAGAAGAAATAATAAGAATTTAAATTTCAAAGAACCGTTTCACAACTAATATAAGGACTGGGAAGTAGAATTTAGGAATATGTAAAATAATCCTTTTTTTTAAACCAAACAAATATTTTCAAGTGTACTAAAAAGTAAAAAAAGATAATCTTCTCATCATCCGGAAAATAAAAGCGTGGACGCATTTTCTTAATCAAAATCCAATCTATGAGTCTATCCTATGTCTCTTTACTGTCATAGCTCTTTTATAATGTTAATTCATAGTACATCATTTTCTTTACCTCAGAAAAACTTCAGAGAAAACTTGAAAACTCATATTTTTTTGCTGTGTATTCACAATATTACTTAGTTATTAAGTTTCCTCTTTCACACAAACACGACATTACACTCTTCTCATGTGAACATGTGCGCCACTTGTCAAATGATCGGTAGGGGTGAGTCTCGCACTCAACCGGAACGGTATCATTTTCGGCACTGCGCGGCGATCTCTGTCATATATGTATATATCTTTCCACAAGTGCCCACCTCCTTTTTTCAGGAAAGTGATGACAAACTTATTTTTTACTGCGATATTCCTCAGAGGAAAAATTATTCGCCTTGACCGGGATTCGAACCCGGATACCTCGAAACTCGGCGCGAAATCGAGAGATCCGGGTTCGAATCCCGGTCAAGGCGAATGATTTTTCTTCTGTGGAATATTGCACTTGCGGGTGACTCCGTAAAGGTTACTACCGTGGCTAGTCCCGGTATCCTCAAAATTATTTTTTACTTTTTAGAACACTTGAATATAAGAGTAGTTTTTTAAAAAAGTATTTTTTATTCATAATATTATTCACAAATCTCATTATAGATGTGGAGCACGTTTGCTCGTTCGATAATAATCTTCTCCCTACCCCTTCCTACTCCACCCTTCGACCAACCACCTTTCTCTCCTCCCCCCACATATAGCAGCCACCTCCCAACTCCCCACTCACATTCCAATCATAAAGAAACACGCTATATCCAACTGTGTGTGCATATTGCATGATAGCTATGGTAAGGACTAGTTAGTTGTAAGGCACCCATAGATGAGTTTCAAACTGTGTTCGCTAAATTATTAAAATTTCCTCATTTGAGGCGCGCAAATTTTTCAAGCAAAACAGCCCTCAGGTAAAAAATGAAGGCATTTTAAAATTTAAGTGAATGTGGCTCCATCTATCCTGATTTGCTCCCCGAACTCCAATACCTTCCAATCCACAATCCACCACCTTACCACCGACCGGTTGACCGCTTCCTTGAAGTAATACACAGTTCACTTGCCTTGAATGCGTTTTCGTGACTGGTGGCTCCATCTAATAGCGTCAGTCAGTGATGAGCGTAACTATAAATAGGAATATAATGTTTATTTTACTCTTGAGAAAATAGGAGAATAATAAAACAAACGGGAAAGCTTATAATTTAATTGACATTCGAGGGATAATACTCGAATCTTAGAAAAGAATGAACGTGCTCAATGCATGGTCATAGTATATTATTATTAGTAGATAAAATACATTCAAGAATTGCATATAATGGAAATGGCATGGATAGACGAAATAAATTTCATAACTGTTATGGGACTTAATGAATGAAGTAATGTTTGGTATATAGCGATAATACAAACGGGTAAGGTTTTAATTTATTTGATATTCGAGGGATGTTACTCGAGTCTTAGAAAAGAAGGAACGTAGCCCATAGCATGGTTAAGCATAGTACATGCTATTATTAGTAAATACAGTCAATAATTGCATAAAATGGAATTGGCATGAATAGACAAATTAAATTCAATAATTGCTATGGGACTTAATTCTTAAAGTAACGTTAGGAATATAGGGATAACACGAACTATCTTTGATAGGTCACTATTTACACTGATCTTCTGGTCTTCGCAATTTGTAAATTATGTGAGACTAAACTTGTTCTCTGTTTGAAACCTTAGCATTAAAAATCTTTCAAGCATGAAAGGAAATTCGTTGATTTGGTTGCCAACCAATGATAATGGTGATTTCCTCTTATGATTTGTAGTACAGGTACTACATGGTAGTCAAGGTGCAGGAAGCAATTTTGAATTTACATTGTTCAATTATGCATAAAATTAGCAGGTATAAGTGCAAGAAGTGAATACGGCATTCGATGGCCATCATGAAAATTCATTCAATGGAATTTGATTTACGAAGCTCTCCATTCAACTTTTTTTTAAGCTCACTTGCATCCCAAAAGTAATTTGCATGGGACCAACTTCTTGAGGGTCTCGTAACTTCGTGCTCCTATCCCACATGTTTCCACTTCGGTTGATGTCCTATTTCAATTTGTCCCCAATCAGATTTTTTTACTTAAGTGGACGATTTTTACCGGGAGGAATTTCATTTCGGCAAATTCATGAATTCTGGACCACATCATAATATAATGCGACTAATGAGTTAGCTTCCTTTATTATATTAGTTTCCACGTCACGTTGTTGAGGCCAATAACTAGAACATTATTCTCTCCCTTAGCCTTGGCTCTTCATTAAGAAACTTTCAAGCAGGAATTAGCTGATTTTTAATTAGTGTGGTAACTTTTTCGTCCCTGGATAAAATTAATCTTTCCACCAAAGGCTGCAAAAAAGTATTGCCTGAGTTCGTGGCTATCGTAGTTTGATTAATTATTGACTAGGCAGGGCTTATACAATAGCAAAGTCGTAATAAAAAGAGAAGGTAATTTATGGTGAGGGCATATTTTATTCCTGTTATTCAACTATTTATTGCCCGGGGTATCTCTGGTAATATCCTTAAAAAGAATGATGAATGAAATTTGAAAAAAATGCCATAAGAGTGAATTATTAAAATGTAATATATATTTACCATGGTTATTAATGATTAGAAGTAGATACATTGTGAATAAGAATGGATATGTAAGTGGCTGCTAGGGAGGATGATGAAAACCAAAGTGATATATCAATTAATTAAGAAAAGATGGCTAAGGCAGGGGTGTAAAGCATTGTTTGTGAAGATACACTTAAAAAATGGCCTTATCTTTTTTTATTTTTGCACCGTTTGTTTATACTGACTGGATTGAGAGGAAAATTGGATGGAGAGTTGAGCCGATGAATAAAAAACAATGTGATTAAGTTCAATTCGGCTAAAATAAAGAAATGCCCTTGGAGGGCATAGTCATACTAACGCAATGTTTGCCTACTTCTACTTTTGATGGTATTATTTTTACCGTTACTATCCCTTGTAGACTTAAATGATGTGGGATATTGCGTATGAATGCACACTGATATATCTAAAAGTTTGAAATGAAGTGAAAAGTCAGTAATGAATTCATATAAATCAGAGAAGGAATACATCTCTTAGCCACACTTGAGTCTGTGTTCGCATTCCATTCCTCCAAAGAGCGATGTTTATTTAATTTTTAATAGGTTCTTCCTCTACTTATGGCTATCACAGTCTTAGAAGATTCTCATTCTTAGAAGATAGTGAGTCGGAGCATTATCATTCCCAGGGTTCTTTCAACTGCCTTTGTCATCTTCCCCAGTTAACAATCAGCGAGCGTTCTGCTCTCATTTCAAGTCTTCAAGCATGGTCCATTTTTTGTACTTTTCCTTGGTGTTATTTAACGGCTTTTAATGCCTCTCGCTATAACTTCCGCCTTCAAGTTCATCACATTCTTCTCATTGCAATGCTGCGCTTTTGTTCACCTTGTTCATATGATGTGACTTCCCGACCTCTTTTATTCAGGGTGATTACAAAAGAATGCGTCGGTTTCAAAGATCTGTATTATTTAAATTGTACGAGCTACAGAGTTGCGCGACCTCTTAAAATAACAGATAAATTTTCTAGTTTTGTTGAAAAAATAACATTACAAATGTTCAATCTGTTCTCCTTGAGTAATCCGAACAATATCAAGTCGATATTAAAATTCCTCCCATACTCTGTGAAGCATGTCGGCAGTTACTGTCTTCGCAGCCAAAGAGATGCGTGCTTTCAATTCCTCGCTGTTAGTAGGTAATGACGGCAAAAAGACTTTACCTTTGACATATCCCCACCAAAAAATCACATGGTGTGAGATCAGGTGACCTCGGAGGTCACAGATGAAGGGCTAGGTCTTGCCTTGCAGATCGACCATTCCATCTTTGTGGGTAGGTCTCATTAAGATGAGCAGGAACTGAGAGGTGCCAATGTAGGGGAAGCCCCGTCTTGCTGAAACGTAATATCATTGGAATCTGCTTCCAGTAGAGGAAAAAGCCAATCTTAATCAATGCCTACTAACAGCGAGGAATTGAAAGCACGCATAACTTTGGCTGTGAAGACGGTCACTGCCGACATGCTTCACAGAGTGTGGGAGGGATTTCAATATCGATTTGGTATTGTTCGGGTAACTCAAGGAGGATATATTGAACATTTGTAATATTATTTTTTCAACAAAACTAAAGAATGTATCGGTCATTTTAAGAGGTCGTGCAGCTCTGTAGCTCATGCCATTTGAAAAATACAGATCTTTGAAACCGACACAGTCTTTTGTAATCACCCTGTATAATGGAGGTATCAGGAGTTAAGGTAAAATGAAAGTGCAAAACTTCCACCAACGTTTCAGATATGTTATTTATCCATCCTCAGGAACCTCAGGATGGATAAATAATATATCCGAAATGTTTGCGGAAGTTTTGCACTTTTATTTGACCTAAACTCCTGATACCTTTATCGTTTTCTCTCGGAGACTGGGACGCGGGGCTTATGCCAATCAGTCTTTGCATCCCACTCGATTGGGTTCGGTTGAGCTGCCATTTGCCTATCCTTCTCTCTACCTCTCTCTCTCCCTCTGTTCGGTGCCTCAATCTCTCCACCTCCTCCTAAATCCCTCAGTCGAGATATATTCCTCAAACCTGCTCCCGTTCGTCCTCTCAACATCTCATTCATGCAGTGATACCCGACCATGATGCGGTCAAAGTTGCTCTATGAAGACGTTTTTTTTGCTCTCGGATGATTCTGGTGGTCCGTATGCCCCTGCGATCCCGATAAGCCATTGGTCTGTCATCAGATTTATCAGGGGTCGAGCCACCAGAACTTGACAGAAACACTCATGCCTTGGACATGCAAAAAACCGACCCAGGCGGGACTCGAACCCTCGACCCTCAGATTAGGAGGCGAGGACTTATCCCCGCCGTCGCCGAGGCTGATGGGGTAAAGAATAAAGCCTGGCAATACTTTTTAAATATTTACTTGTCTAGTAGAGCGTTTGCAAAATTTGCATAGTGGTGGGATGATAGATACTGGCATTCATGATGTACCATGAAAAGCGCTGAAAATGGCTGATGACGGAAGTAAATTTCATAATTGATATTTGTTAATATTAATTAAATGTTCCGTTGCCTTTTTGCACTCTCCATGGTTGGCTTCGGTTAGGTCTTTGGTAAAAATGATGAATACGTCTCGTCGTTAATTGTTTTGAAATGAAATTAATATTTTTGAAAGTGTTTTTAAAAAATTTCGCCTAACTTCACTTATTTACATTCGGCACTCGACTGTAAGATATTTGTACAAGATATGTTCATAACTTCTGAGCAATCGTAGGAAAACTTTCAAAACATTTCCGGCGCTTCATTGAAGAGATTAGGGTTTATGAAACGGATACTAGGAAAGTTATCGGGTGAAAAAGTGGAAGGGATACGCTGCTTGCTCCCAGCCAGATATCGAGTACCTAATCCGCAACAACTTGGGACCTTGCATCGAGAGGCTTAATGCGCGATATGAGAGACCAAGGAAAGCCGCAAGCTTCGGTAAAAACTGCTACGGGCACACAGAGAGTGAGACGCAGTTTATGGAAAGACTGCATAGGGAGGCACTTAACGTTTTGAGGCTGCGCGCCTGGCCTAGATTGCTTGAAGGATTCAGATCACGGGAGTTTCTGGGTAACGCATTGGATATTAAAGTAGCATGTTCAAAGGTTTTATTGTAAAAATACCTTGATTGATAGTGTAAATGTATGCATTATGAACTGTCAGTCTCTCTTAGGCCACTTTGATGAATTATTTGACTTATTCACCATCCACTTATATGAATGCCATATGTTTGTCTGAGACATGGTTGAAACCCCCTATAACTCTTGGGTAAAAATATCTCCAACACCACCTACACCTAAAATCACAACCTACTCAGGCACGACAGAATTGGAAATATTGGTGACGTTGTCGGTGTTTGTATTTTCGAGAGTTTACAGGCTAATTATATTGCTTTCTTCACATCTTGTATGCTGGTATAAAACGGAATATATTTCTTGAAGTGTTTGTAGTGAAGGTATCTAAACTTTTGTTGTGTGTAATATATCGTTCGCCGAAGCGTTGATTACTAGTTGATTTCGAAGACGCCTTTCTTAATCTATCTGCTAGTTATAATAACCTTTCTGATTGGAGATATCAGTATTGATTATTATTGAACTTATTATGAAAGTTCATATTTAACGAATTTATTTTTTGTAATTATTTTCATGTGGTACCGTTCATCCCACCCATCATACTGCAGATTCTCATACACTAATTGACCTATGTATTGTTGATGTTCCCGAACAAGTTGTATCCTCCTCTCAATCTCCGGTGCCTTTTCTATCGGCACATTATCTTATTCACATTGCCTACAAAATTACCAGAACTCGCCGAACCCCCAAGTCTTTAGTGTTTCCTGACTCAAAAAATGTTGATGTCCTTTCGTACCAGATTGATTTATCCTCTGCTTAGTGTTCTCAACTCATATGCGCTTAAGACATAACTACGCACGCCCATGAGAATCTGCTCTCCGTAACGTACTTGGATTCCTTGGATCACCAAAGTTATTCACAAAGAAAATTAAATAAAGGAATAGACGTTGACATGCTTTCGAAAAATCGCGCAACCCACTTTTATAGGGACAATTTTAATCTATCAGAAATCAGGTCAAATCCCTCAATCTAGGCGTCATCATTATACTAGTTGTTATTGTCTGTATTGGACACCCTGGCTGATATTAACTTTTCATTAGATGAGCTTAACGAGAATTTTATCAACATCTCTTCAATAGACGAAGTCTATGTTCCTAGTTGCATTATTAACATTGAACCTCTGGTTTCTGTTAACAATAATGCTTTTCGCTTTAAGCATATCACTCTGGACCTATTTACCAGCTCTATACGTCGCGTCGCTCCAAATCTAACACTTTGGATATTGATGGAGTCTATTATGATTTCATTAACAAAGTAGGAGTCTCCTTACTTCTAGCCATTTTAGAAATTTTCAATTGTTCTCTCGCATTTTAATCTTATCCTCACAGCTGGAAATCATCTAATATCTCTTCCATTCAGGAAACTACATATCCAACTTTCCCAGGTGGTTATCATCCAATTTCACCACTCCTTTTACTCTTTCCAAAGTCGTGAAGTACATAGTACATTGTCAGTTCTCTGTATATCTAAATATTCACAGATTATTGGATCGTTATCAATCAGGATTTCGCAAACAATAAAGCGTACAAACTGAAGTTTTAAGAATTACAGATGATATTCGACAGGGTAAGGAAAGAAGAATGATGCTCATCCTTGTGCAATTTGACTTTCAGAAGCCTTTTTACCATCTGCATCACTTAAAATTAGTTCATAAAATTAGGTAACTTAATTTTTTTCCTCAAACCTTAAATTGGTTCCATTCCTATTTTAATGGACGTCGACAGGCGGTTAAGGACATTTTGGGCAACTTTTCATCATGGCTTTTCACTAGCTGGGGTATTCCATAAGGATTAGTCCTAGAGCCCTTGCTGTTCTCCATTCATTTATAAGATCTTCGAAAAAACATCAAGTACTGCAAGTACACTATGCTGATGATTTGCAAATCTATTTTCACTCCCCCCTCCCATGAATTAACTGTTACGATCATGTTGCTGCTTTTTTTTTAAATTAACTTAGATGTTGCTGCCATTGTTGGCTGGACAAACGTAATTTTTCTCTCAATGAATGCTTCTAAAACAAAGGTAATCATGATTGATAATCTACGATTAGTTAATCTACTTGATCTTAATAATATCCCTCGTGTCATCATCGATAGGATCCCTATCCCTAATTACGAAAATATCCGTAACCTAGGTTCACAAATGAACACCATTTAACAAGGTATGAATAGGTATATCACGTTTATAATAAGATTAACGCGATATTATACCAAATTAAAAGTCACGAAAATGATCTTCCAATTGATATTAAAACTATTTAATTTTTTCCTTAATCTTTCCCCATTGCGATAACTACTCCCTATTCCGATTTAACTGAACCGATAAAGATTTAACCGAACGTAGCCTCCGAGGAAGTCCGCATTGCGAAAATTTTCACATCCAAGTAAACTTAGGAGCGCTAAAGCTGGAAAATAGCGACAATATTCCCAAAACGCGTACTCCAGCGAAATAAATTATATCAAATGTAATAAGCACTTCCAGTGAAATTCGCCCAGCTAATACCCATAAGCGTGGAAAAGAACCAACCGACACTCAATCTACCAAATATGACATTAACTTTGTAGTAGTTAATTGCCGTAGCGTTAAAAACAAGCGCGCTGAAATCGAGTATATATTTCAGGACGCAGACGTGGTCATAGGAACGGAGAGCTGGCTTACAGAGGATATAAGTGACAGCGAAGTTTTTCCTCCAGGATATAAAATCTACAGATGCGATCTAAGCGATAGGATAGGTGGCGGAGTTTTATTTAGCAGTTAAATCACATTTACACAGAACCGCCCACGAAATAACTGACAGTGAAATAGAAAGCGTATGGTGTACAATTAAACAACGGAGCAAAAGGAGTATACATGTTTGCTCTTTTTATAGACCTCCAAAATCCGAAGCTGATATTATTTACCAATTAGAAAATCAAATATCCGCATTTACTTTGAGAGACAGTAAAAGTGTAATAATTATTGGGGGAGATTTTAATCTGCCATCTATAAATTGGGATTCTTACACTGTAAAACCGAATTCAAGGAATAGGGAAATCAGCGAGATCTTACTCAACACACTTACTAATTTTAATCTGCCATCTATAAATTGGGATTCATACACTGTAAAACCGAATTCTAGGAATAGGGAAATCGGCGAGATCTTACTCAACACACTTGCTAATCACTCACTTGCCCAAGTAGTTGACAAGCCTACGAGAGGAAATAAAATATTAGACCTTTTTGCAGTAAGCCATCCTAAGTTGATAAAACAACTCGATATTATTGACGGCATAAGTGATCACAGAGTAATTTTTGCAACCTTAAAAATTGAAGTAGAGTAAACTGTAAAACCGAAACGCAATATTTATTTATTTGATAAATGCAAATTCATAAAATTTGGCGAGATGCTTAATGATTCGTACACTGGCTTCGTAGCTAAAACAGAGGATAAAAGCATAGATGCATCATGGAAATATTTCTTAAAAATTCTACGCCAGGGAATCAACGAATATACTCCGCAAAAATTGAAATGTGATAGGAAAGAACCTCGCTGGTATAACAATGATGTTAGGAGGAACCTAGAGAGACAGAGAAAACTGTACAACTTATTCAAAAAGTCCATTACGTTAGGTGTCAAATCGAAGGAACTTGAAGCAAAAGAAAGTTACGCTGCGCAACGCTCAAAAACCAAGAAATCAATGCGTACTGCATTGCGAAATTTCAAGAAAAAAGTACTTGGTGAATTACTCGAAGAAAATCCGAAATCTTTTTGGTCATATGCGAGAGAGCTTCAGGGAAAATCTTCAACCGTAGATTCGTTATTTGATAAAGATGGTAAAATTTTCACCGATAATATTAACAAAGCTAACACGTTAAATTCCCACTCCGAAAGTGTATACACTACAGACGACACTGCATGTAATTTTGACATTTGATTCACTGAGGGACTGATGAATGAAATCACTATTCAATGCGATGGGATGACTAAACAGCTACAGCCGATAAAAAATAGTAAATCTCCGGGTCCGGTGGGAATACCCGCGCGTGTCCTCAAGGAATTAGCGCCACAGATCGCACCGTTCTTAGACATAATATTCAAGAAGTCATTGTCTGAAGGAAAGATATGAATAGACTGGAAAATTGCAAACGTTACACCGATATTCAAAAAGGGAAACAGACATGACCCAGTGAACTATCGACCAATTTCATTAACTTCGATTATAGGCAAGATACTCGAACATATCGTCGTTAGCAATATCATGACGTTCCTGGACAGTCGTAACTTTCTTCATGGCTGTCAGCACGGCTTTCGGAAAGGTAGATCATGTGAAACACAACTTGCGCTCTTTCTTCATGACGTTCTCAAATCTGGTGAATCAAAAACACAAGTGGACGCATTATTCCTAGATTTTGAGAAAGCTTTCGACACGGTACCTCACAACAAACGTTTATACAAATTACAGTCATGCGGGCTGAACGAAACAGTAGTAAACTGGATACGCGACTTTCTGAGTGATCGTAAGCAAAAAGTAGTTCTGGACGGAATTAGCTCTTATGTAGTGAAAGTTACATCAGGTGTCCCACTAGAGGCCTGCATACGGTCGCAAAATACGGGCGGCCCATGCCCGCCTGTGTGCGAGAGATAAAGAGAGAGGCATATCCCGAAGTCATTCGACGATCTTTTCCGAAGTCTCACGAATGAGGCTTGACGGAGAACTAGCCGCCCATGGGGCGGTCACCCGGTGGGTGGCCGGGCGCCCGCCTCTACGCCGGGCGGACGCTTCTATGCCGGGCGCCCGTCTCTTAATCCTCACCACAGGGCTTCTAGCTCGAGGGCCTTTGCTGTCCGCAATTCGCACGACGCGAATCTCCCGCTCAGTCATATACCGCCCCTCCCCTTCCCTCAGTTTGGGCGCTCAAGAGAGAATTCTCAAGGAGCCGGGTGCCCGCCAACGACCCGGGCACCCGCCTAGGATACGGGCACCCGGGGCGAACGGGCACGGTCGGGCGTCTACGTCACACGGGCGGAGGCGAACACGGGTGAGGGCGCCCGGCACGGGCGGGCGAGGGTCGCCCGGATTTCGAGCCCGTTTGCAGGCCTCTGTGTCCCACAAGGAAGCGTGATCGGCCCCCTTTTGTTCATTATATACATATATGACCTATTCTCTCGAATTAGCAGTAAAATACGTTTATTTGCTAACGACGCTGTCATCTATCGCAAAATTATTGATCACTCTGACTTTGAAATTCTATCATCGGATGTAAACAACGTTCATGTGTGTAGCCAAGAGTGGGGACTTGAACTTAATCTGAGCAAATGCACGGCGGTACATTTCTTGCGGAGGTCGTCCAACTATCCCTGTGTATATGCTGTGGATGGCGTTAAGATAAAGGCGACAGATGAAGTTAAGTATCTGGGAGTTACGATTACCTCGAACCTATCGTGGGGAACACATATAAGAAATATTTGTGGCAGAGCTCTGAAGAAGCTAGGATTCGTCAAGCGTATTGTGGGAAGATTTTCAGATGAAAAAGTAAAAGAGATGTGCTATTTCGCACTCGTCCGGCCACACCTTGAATATGCAGCGAGAATATGGGATCCGGTGCAGAAAGACTTAATCGGGGAACTTTATAAAATACAAAGGAAAGCTGCGCGATTCGTCAAAAACTGCTACGGGCGTACAGACAGCGTTACACAGATGTTAAACGAATTAGGCTGGGAGCCGCTAGAGACTCGGAGGCTGCGCGCTAGGCTTAGATTACTTGTGAAATTAAGAATAGATAAATTCAGAGCGACACGGATAACATCATATTATAACCCCACTATATTTCCAGGTCCGACAGAAACGATAAATTAAGAGATATATTTTGCCGAACGGATAGGTATGGGAATTCGTTTTTCCCCCGAACAATAAGGGACTTCAATAAATGTTAGGCGGAATTTCAAAAGAGCGTTTCCTTTTTATATCTAAACGGCTGGTGTCCTAACACCCCCCGCCACACGCCTATTGAGGCGGCTTGCGGGGTAGTATGTAGATGTATTCTTTAATTCTTTAATGATTTGACTGATGCGTTGAACATAAAATTGCAATGGCTGCAAAACTCTTGCAATAGATCTGGATTTTATTTCTGCTGTGTGTGACCACATTTCTCCTTATTGGACTAAATTACAATGGTTAAATATTAAAGATAGACGCAGATACTTCTTGGGTAGCTTCCTGTATCAGCTGCTTCAATCTAAAGAACCTTTGTATTTTTTTAATATTTTTATGATGCTTCGGTTGTTTAGATACATAAATACAAGGAGTAATGCATCATTGTTGTTCTACCCTGTTCATCACACTACAATTTTCAACAAATCTTTTGCTGTCTAATGTACATTCTTGTTCAACTCATTAGTACATGAAATAAAAAAAATTAAACTCTCCAAAACTTCAAGGATACTTTTTATAATTTCATGTTGCAACATTAATGCGATATTTCTTTGTGTGTTGTTTTGTTAATTTTTAATGTTATTTTTTCTGTATTTCAATGTTTTCAATTTCATTAACGCTGTAAGAAGTAACCTGTATTTGAAATACACAACCGAAAGAAATGTATTGTTTCGTTTTTGGTTTATAGGGCTTTGTGCCCTGAGTATTTTTAATACTTTTATGCCTATTTCTATAAGTTGCTTCAGTAAATAACTGCGACCCACTAAGCCACCCCCCTTCTTCACGATTGCTTTTCTTTAATTCCTTTATTTTTCAAGGTTTACCACATGTCCTTGTGGTGGCAGGTGGGCTAGTATGTAGAAGCATAGTGAAGAAAATAAGCCTTGGTGCATCATCTCCTCCACTTTGGAGAAAGAGTGAGTGAGAGGGAGAAGTGGCGAGAGTAGTAGCGTGGCTGCTAATCTTCTAGCCGTCGAGGCACGCCTTTTGTGCTCCTCTCCAACACCCTCTGCCGTCGCCATCCCCAAGGGAATGAACATCCGCGCATCGTTAAAGGTGGCTTGCGGTTCCCTCCACAATGGGATTGAAACAGAGAGGGCGTCGATGCGCTGGTCCCATGCACGGCGGGCGGGAGTGAGGCAGGAATAGGAATGCTTAAGGGATAGTAAGGTCACGCTTTTCTTTTACCAAATCATTGAAGTTTTACAAGGTTGAAAGGTAATGTCAACTCAAATGGTATTTATTCTTGACCTCTTTTAATATACGGTGCAAATATCACTAGTTTAGGTCAATTAATATATATATATAATCAATATATATATATATATATATAGTAACCGAAATATCAACGTATAGTGTGAGTGTTCCTTTTTTTTATGTGTTTATATTTAATTCCGTCCCACCTGTGGCATAGTTTATTTATATATACACACATATATATATATATATATATATATATATATTTTTAACTTTTGCCGACGTTTCGGACCTTTATTGATCCATCTTCAGGGCTATTAACAAATGACACATGAAAGTTTCTCGGGTTTCACACCGGGTAAGATGTTTTCAATGTATCAACGTTTCGATGGTTTACTCAGCTATCGTCATCAGGAACCCACCCGAAAACATCAGGTGTGAAACCCAAGAAAAATTCACTTATATTATTCGCCGGGAAAACCTTAAATCCTTTAAATGATACATGATGTTGAAAATGTTGTACAATTCTTTATTATTACAAAATGGTTAATTTACAGCCATTAAATATAAAAATGCATAGACATATTCATGATTGTTACCTTTAAAGTTTAGTGCTGTTTTTATCTACAAATCTGTTTCACTATAATTTATTTGTCATGAGTTATTAAGTGAACTGGTTGACGCATGCTATTAGGTGGCTGAAAATGTAAAGAGAGAGATGTAACATACATACAAATATATCTATTTTATAAGTGTCACCACGACGACAGAGATTGTGATCAATCAACAGCAGTCAATAAAGCTGAGCAACCTTAAGCTTGTCCTCTTATTAATTACTCAATTATACTTGGACATAACATATTACATAATAGCCACCTAATAGCATGCGCCAACCAGTTCACTTTATAACTCATGACAAACAAATTTGTAAATAAAACAGCACCAAACTTTAAAGGTAGCAATCTTGAATATGTCAATATATTTTTATATTAAATGACTGTAAAGTATACATTTTGTAATAAAAAGAATTGTAAAATATTTTCAACATCGTGTATCATTTGTTTATATCCCTCAAGATAGATCAATAATTGTCCAAAACGTCGGCAAAAGTTAAATATATATACTCGTGATATTTGCACCGTAATTTAAACTACTCAATTCCAGACGTAATATTTGCCGGCACTTACATTTACCGGTCTAAAAATACTTGCATTTACTCTATTTTTGCTGCGGTTTCTCACAAATCTCCTCAGAACTGAGAGAACAGCTCGACTTTCGTGGAGTTTTAATAAAAATAATAATAATCTTTATTGCTGTAGGAGTAGCTCTCCTTTTGATCAGAAAAATGAATGAAATACAATTTAAATTAAATGACCAAAGAAAATCAAGAGTAACACAACCCACAAAATAAACTTTAAGTATATCTGAAAAAGATATTACTTGAAATAGATTGTTAGCGAGAATATGAGTTCAGGTTGGTATTGACTAAAATAACAATTTAAAAATATACAACTATGCAATTTCCATTATATAGATTACAACAGTTACTTATAAAATAATCATACAATAAATGATTTGGTTCTTTCTCGGCGAATGATATTAATACATAATTCTCGGGTTTCCAACCAAAAATCTTACTCGGCTGGAGACCCGAGAATTATTTATTAATCATAAAATGGTTACAATTTATTACAATACTTATACAATGATTAATTAAGCCATATATAGTTATACAATACACAAATGTAACAAAAAATTATTATCACTGCTTACAAGGCTAGAAAGCCTCTTTCTGTACACTTTCAGTGACCCAAGGCCTTTAAAATGGTTTGGCAATCCATTCCAGAGTTTGGAAGCTGCCACAGTGAATGACCTCTGAAATATGGTTGTCCTAAACTGAGGGGTATACAAAAACTTAGTTCTAGTCTGGTAACCACATTTGGAGACTAAGAGCTTGGGAGAACGAGTTTGAGAAAATAATCAGGACGCCCATGTTTAAGAAGATTGAACATGAAGCAGGCCATATTAAATTTTCTCCTTGATTTGATGTAGAGCCAGGAGAGCTCTTTGGAGATACGGGGTGATGTGTTCGTCTCTCCGTAGGTTAAAGATGTATCTCACACAGGAATTAATTGGGCACTGTCGCTTACTGTTCAGGATGTTTTCAGCGTTGAAAAGTAGATGAAGGACAACTGCATTTGTTTAAACTATTTCATGGTTATAATTATATCCAGACCAAGGAATCTCACTTCAATCCGACGGAAGTTGACCAACCAAGACGGGAGACTTTTGACTAGACGAAAATCTCCTTGATGACACTTCCAATGTATTTCAACCTCCTTGGGTTTACCGATTCCAGTCTGCGGTCAAGGTTGATGGAGACGAGATGGGGTCGTGGAGTTCAGAGATTCGCTTGAATTTGAGGCCGCTCTCCCGCAAATGAAGGTCGATTATCTTCGTGATCCGGATATTTTCCGCGGATGATATTATTTTTATTCCTGTGGAATGCATGGTGATAATTGCTACACGCGATGGAAGCAATGTTATTCTTCTTGAGTTGACCTTCATGATTTTTACCCTAGTAATCTCAAATCATCTATGAGAAATACGAGCCTATTATATTTTGATATTCATGTGCTCATAATAAACCATTTTATGGATTACATGATTATTCATAAGTCACGCAGTGGATTCATTAATAATATTATCACAAAGCCATTACACCAATATCACTGCAAAATGAACCAATGATTTGGTACGTGGTCACGTGCAAGGGGAGGAAGATATACGCCAACGGCATGCAATTCGCAAAAAAAGAAATATTTGGTCAAATGATTTTTTTCTTTACGAATTGCATCCTTTTATTATATATCAAAGAAATTACTTCAAGTAATGACGATGTTTCCAACACTAAAATTATCGCGTTATGTATAACTCGTTCCGTGAGAAACTTAAATGGTCAAAGAATATTTTCACCATCATCTATTTCTTCTGGTTTTAATTTCGACATTTCCTTTTCTCGATTCACATTGAAGTACCACTTCTCATTTAATTACTTTCCAAATCTCTAAAGCCCAAAACATAAATATTCATGCCAACCTCACATTCAACTTAATATATTTTTCTGTCTCCATGGTACTTTCCGAATATTCATTCACATTTTTCTCTTGGTCCTTCGTAGGTAGACTTCGTTTTTTTCCTCTCCTGCCTTGGTAATTTTATTAACCTCCTTCAAGTTAAAATCTCCAGAGGTTAAAATTCTTACACTGTTTCCCATTTTAAGCCGGGTAACACGCCATAAAATTCAATTAAATTTGCTAAATTATAAAGACAAAAAGATAAAATCTCTCTCTAATGCTTATCAACATATCAACCACATCTGGCACTACTATTCCAATTATTTTTCATAAATAAAATTAATATATTTTACGTATCTTTCTCTCGGACACTTATTCTTAGCTTAATTAGAAGCATTACCTTTAATGGCAAAAAGCTTGTACTCTTCACTGCTACTATATCGACTTTCTACAGAACAGTGCCAAAATACTTTTATCGATTCTATCTCTCAATGGCATCAGATATTTAAGTCAAAGCGGTGCCTCTGAATAACTCAATTTTGGTTTGTAAAATTGGCCGAGCAAGGATTTTTAATAAAACTTGCTGTCTCCATGCATAAAATGTAAATTAAATTGTTAATAAAGAGTGAAATAACCATGCCGATTTAATTGTTTGCATCATGAAAAATTATACCAAAAGCATTTTTGAGCCGCCAAAGGAACGGCAATATTTTTTTTTAATTTGACGTTTTATCCAATTTTTTCGTAATTCTACGTTCGTTTGGGCTTCGAAATTATATTTAGAAATATAACTTATCAGATTTTACGATATTTTTTACTCACAAAATACTTTTCTCTATTAGCATAGAAAATATTATTTTGATTCCTTCTATTAAAAAGTAGAAAAATTTGCGATGCATGTGAGCTAATCTTAACTCTTAATCGAAAAGTAATGAAAAATAATCCACTGAATGTGAAATACTCCAAATCTTATCAGATTTAAGAGTCTAACAATTTTTACGTACATGCATTTTGCCTGTAATTATAATGAAATTGATTTTGACTAGAAGTTTCCCATTAACACGGAGTACTAGACGAACATGTATTTAAACACTTTAAACACAATGTGTTTAAAGTGTTTAAATGTTTAAAGTGAACATGTATTTAAACACAATATTAAAACCTTATTGCTGGAATTTTGTTGACAAATAAGCTTTAAGCCCAGCTTATCAAACTTTTGAAATTAAATTAGTTGACGAATGCAGAATTTCTGCTGAACGGAAATACGTTGAATTGATTATTGTCTGACCTCAAGAGTCTGTGATTGGTGTAAATCTCATAGGACATGGTTGCTTACAGTATCTCTTAAGGTACCTCGTACTCTGTGTTCACATTTATTATAACAGCAGAAAAATCATGGTGTACGCTGAAGGATATACAAGGGTTACATATTTCACTAGTTTTGAACAATAAATGTGAGATGAATGTGTAATGAATAGCCAAAGATGAACGTAGTCATTGACACACTTTGGTTGGCTACTTTTTTGAGTACAGAATTATGTTTTTGCCTAAAGATTAATGAAATTTTAATGCAAATAATGGTATTATTACGAGAATGTTATAATTAAGGAACTAAAGGTTTTAGGTCCAACGTATTGGGAACAATGTGACTGTAAATCGAATATTATCTTTTATCTCACAACTGGTCATAATGACATAATTATCAGAAATGAGCGGGAGTATTCTTTGTAGAGATATATGTATATATAACGAACTGAAAACGGACATAAAATCAGACATTTCGCGAAGCAAATTTTGTACCTATTCCCTGTATTCAATGTGTGTTTGACTATGCAAACAATGTCTTTGCCATTCATTTTTTTCTTCTTTGAATGGTTACTGGCCACTTTAATAATACATTGGTTAATTTATGGAGGTCTGGTCATGTGTTTTTTAAGAAACTCAACTTTCTTTTTCCGCCGACGTTTCGCCTTTTTATTAATGAGGCTTCTTCAGGGCTACAGTACAATGCAAGGAATACACTTAATAATAATTATAATACTACAAAGATAAATTTATACTATTCATTTTGAATATTTTTATTTTCACTTATTATATTTTTTAAACATAATTTTAGCTTTTTTTACCATTTTGGTTTTGTTTTTGATGTTTGATTTTGTTACTAAGAGGAAGAGTTTGTTTCTTGTGTTACCATTGTCGCAGTAAGAAAGTTAATCCTTTGAGGTACTAAATTCATGATTGAAAACTTTTTTATCTTTACTGTATTCCTTGCATAGTACTGTATATGCCCTGAAGAAGCCTTATTAATAAAAAGGCGAAACGTCTTGGCGGAAAAAGGAAGTTGAGTTTTTTTAAAATGACATTACCAAAACCTCTATAAATTAACCAATGTATTCATTTTTTTGTCTCAAACTTTTTTACTTTAAAAAGAACCCACCTTTAAAATTGCTCTTCGGCGTAGCATAAAATTAAAATTTTGAGCTTTATGTATTGTTATTTCGAGAATAATTTCATATTCCCTTTAAACTATATAAATGACTAGCTATCACTCGGTGTCTTTTAGCGGGTTTTATACAACTCATTCGATGTTAGTTTTTATTATAATTTACGTATTCATTTAAGACAAGCTTGCAGTTAGGTTTTTAATCTAGTGGGAACAACAAATTTTCACAGACTGGGAACATAATAACCCTTGGTAATAAAAAATGGACCTTAAATGATGATGGAGGTGTAATTTCACTTACGTCGTTTTACTAATAATTTTACAATATTCCTTTCACAAGTTACTCGGCGTCGACGGCGTGAAGGTGGGATGAAATAAAAAGACGAGTACTTGATCGTAGTTTCTCACCCTAGCAATTCCTGTCGTCTTACGTTGGATTGAGGGGACTCTTGGAGAGCCCTCGACGGCAAGGGCAAGGCGTGGAGAAAAGGTTTAGGCAGCAGGCGTCGCTGCTTCTGCAACAGGTGAGGTGCAATTTGCGGAGCAGGCGAGGCGAGGCAAGGCAAGGCGTGGAGGAAGACTCTCCTTTCGTCGTTTTTTTACTTATGCATGCAGATGGGCGCGTTCGCCGAAGGTAGGGTGCGCTCTGCCTCAGGTGGCGTCAAGACGAATCCTTTGGGAGTAAAGCCTCTCATCCAACCCGCGTCGTTCTCTTGTCTTCGTGAAGTGCGGCGACTTCAGCGCGTCTATATATCGCGCATGAAATTGACATGAGGGGGCTGGGCGAATCGTGTGTTTACGGCGATCGAGTCGAAAAAGTTTGTGGCAGAGCTTCTTGTGCTTCTGACGCTTCTCAATCTTGCATCGTTGATAGCTACCCGACGTCATCATCGTACGCATGAAAAAAATAACAAATAATTTCCAGAATCATAAGATCTTCATCACAAAATATTTCTTTGTTCTGCCCGAGCATCCCGATCCCGGAAAAGCCGCCTTTTTCAATTGATCCACTTTAAAAACACTCATTAATCTTGGTTCTAAATTTTCTCCAATAAATCGATGTTTAAATTGTTTTTCAGATCTGCCTGTTTTAATTAAATTATGACAGAGTTTGCTTAAACTTGATAAGCAATCTGATCAGCAACGTCTTCATTCCGATTATTGATTGGTTTGCTGCAGTTCTCTTCACTTTGTCCTCTTTCCAGCTAACTTTTTTGAGTATTTATAATTCCTCGTTTAGGTATTTCTTGTTATTTACTTGATGTGTCCTATTCTTGATCCTCCTCAGTAATTCTTATTCGTTGCTCTTTTCATTATATTTCTATCTACATCCGTGAAGGTCAGGCCTTGCAGCTCAGAAACAGTTCCACCATTACAAAGTCCACCTCTTCAGTTCCACCACGTTTATGGTCGTAATGTGATTCACAGTGAAAAACAAAGTGTAAAGGAACCAGTGTTACCTTTCCAGAACAAGTGAAGGAGAAGATGAAACAAGTAGCATCTACTCACAGCACTACAGAAAAATGGATACTGCCATGATCTCTTCCTAAGAACCGCCCAAAAGGAAGAAACGAAATGGCACAAGACCCTGAAGAGGATCGTTGAGGCCGCCCCCTGACACCAAACGCCGTCATCGGAGGAGATCATCCGAGTCGTTGCTAAGCGTAAAGTGGAGACGAGTTTTAATAGTGTAATTGAGACGAGCGACCTCCTGAGGACGGAAAAAATATTGGCGCGTGAACATAAAGGGGTGGACGAAGTCCTGAGAGCGCCCGCGGTCAATCCCATTACTGGCAAAACTTTGATAGAAGTAGTTTGCAAGAGCACAGGAGTCAACCAAAAATTCCAACAGTCAGCCATCGTATAACACGCTCTAGTTACTCCAGGACATACCATCAATTTTGAGGATGCTAAAGTCATCGCCAAAGAAAAATATTGATATTTTCCGAGGCTGATAGGATTGCACGTTCTCCTCTAATTGGGAGAGAAGGTTTCAATAATTCTAACCCAAAGCCAATCACAGCGTGGAGGACACAATAACCAATCACGATGATCCTGTTTAGACGCAGGGCGCCATGTATATAGCGGTTCTCTATAAATTGAACTATGGGTCCTGTAAATGATGATGACTGCATTATCAGAGAAACTGTCGCACAGCCAGATGAAGCAACGCAGGAGCAACACGTAACCCCGTGTTAGTTGTTGCGATGTCATTCCAGTACCTTATTGGCGTTTTTTACTATTTTGATTTTCCTCTCTTTCTAGAGTCATGTGAGACCGGTGTGCGTCGGTCAATGCCAAAACGTTCAAAAGTTTGGTTCAAAAGTACGTAATGCAAAAAAGTACGTACACGCAGTCATTAATGATCGGCCATTTCTTACTCTTACTTAATCCCATGGCCATTGAAAACCTAAATGATCCTTGGCCTCGCCAACCACTCGCCTCCATGCCCTTCTGTCTTCTGCTGTGTCGAGTTGAGCTCCCGTTTTTTTCCAGGTCCTTGTTCACTTCGTCGCTCCAGCGCATTCTTGGTCTCCCTGGTGGTCTGGTGTCTTCCGGTTTTCCTTTCCATATCATTTTTAACATTGTGCTGTCACTTCTTCTGTGGACATGGCCTAGCCATCTTAGTCGTCTGCTTCTGACTATACCCACAATATCTGGTTCTTTGTACAGTTCCCTATACTCTTTGTTTTTCCTTATTCTCCATGTCTCTCCCTCTTTTTAATGGGGCCGAATATTCGTCTCAACACTTTATTTTCAAACGTTATCAGTTTTTTGTGATCTTTTTGTAAGCGACCATATTTCGGAACCATACAGTAGTACTGGTTGGAAAATTGTTTTATAGATACGAATTTTTGTGTTTCGTGATTGGAGTTTGCTCTTCAAAGGTTTTACTAGGCTCCAGTAGGTTCTCTGAGCTGCTGCAAGTCGGGTGAGAATTTCGGTCTCCTCTTTGTTGTTGCTTGTTATTGTTACCCCTTAGTACTTGAACTGATTTGTTTTTTTGAACTTATAATTGAGTATTTCTAAATTTTTTTCGGCCATTTCGCTGGGCATAAATTATCTTTCATCTCAATCTCTCCCTAAACCTTTTGTGGCTCCCTTTCGTCTTGAATCCTTTATTGCCCGGGTAACCCCTGGAATGCTCCTCAACTTCGACCACTTTTATACACGAGAGAAACTGACTCCCCTTAAACGACTATTAAAATCCACGTATTGCCAACCACTAGTATAAGTATCTTCGCCGGCGTGTGACTACTTCCTTGGCGTTTTCAAAAACAACATATATGTTGACTTCTCAAAGCGAATGTTTCAATATTAGGTATATCTGTTCAAGACGTTTATTATTGGGGAAAATTCCGGAAAAATACAAAAAGCTTCGGCACAACATTTACTGCTGTTGAAATGGTGTTCGTGTTGAAGATAAGGTGAAATATGTTCGTTTGTTTTCCCGCTGCCAAAATTATCACCGGCTGGATATGCGAAAAATGAAACGTTGTGTTATGCAAATAGTGTCCAAATTAGGGTTATTTAGATTGATATTAGCAGTTTAGAAAAACTCTTCTCATTGGCGAGCCTTTATGCATGTAATTGACATATATTTCAGTCTCTTAAATCCGCTGTCGTTGCTTTGTGTTGACAGAATAGTTCGTTTTAATGTAATGAAAAACTTATCTTCAGCTGTAACGGGGTTAGATCAAAGAGAATTTTCACTGTTATCCTCAAATTTACAAAATTATTTGGAATTCAACCGCCATTTGCCTCTTGGCTCCAGCCAGGTTTTCATCGATCTTATCAGTTGATTAAACTGGGTGCATCGGAAAACATTTCGCGCGAAGACTTTGAATGATTATTTAGCATTTTCATGAAATTTAAAATTTTCTTTACTTTCTAGTCTTTCAGGGTACACTTACTTCGACTTCATGTCCCAGCTTTGTGGAGATTCCATTTGAGTTATTTTATTTAGTATAAATAGTAGTCACATATTAACCCCGCTTACAACATTAGTACTTAAATAAAACTGCAGTAATTGTACCCTCCACTTAAATTTGAATGTAAATATCACACTACACGTGTTTCGACGTTTCTTAAGGCCGTTTTACACGGTACATTTGTTTTGTACAAACTCTTCCGTGAACTCTTGCATGAGGATAAATGTATCGTGTAAAGCGGCAAATTGTATGAACGCTTGTGCGAATGTCTCACAATGCCTGCACGGGAAATAGAACCTGTTCTAATTTCGTTGAGACAAACGTACAATCTCACGTACATTCGTTTGCACAAAATCTTTCATCATGTAAAACGGTTTTTAGGGCGTCGTCATCGTCTACGCCCTAAGAAACATCGAAACACGTGTAGTATAATATTTAAATTAAAATTTAAGTGGACAGTACAGTTACTGCAGTTTTATTTTTGTACTAAAATGCTGTTCCACAATATAACGCCAGAGACTGTCGAATATATCCGCAAACAATAATTTTCTCCGTCAGAAAAAAACTGTCGGCTGTGCCTTAAAAAAGGGTGATTTTTTCGGCATTTAATATCTTGAATTCAACTTCCTTGGGCCAACGGTCATTTTCGGTGCGAGGGCTTTTTAAGGGATCGCGTTCCCTTTTGCCCTTTCCTTATCAAACCACGAGATGGGGATTGAGGTTTGTGGTAACTAAGGGGGGAGAGTGAGGTCTGAGGGGGGTGAGGGGAAGAACTAAGAGGGTGGGTTCACTCCCATGGCGTCATTCGTTGCAAAGACAGACGGAGGAGAGAGAACTTGAGGAAGATGCGAGGGAAAATAAACTTCGCTCTAAATTTTCCTCCGCTTAATTATTTACAGAGGCACGCGAGTAGATTGAGACTCATGTTTTATCGGAACTCTCTTCTCTTAGAGGAACCGCACACGACCTTCGCCTCAGAACTAACGAAGGAATTGCCATCACAGACGTAACGAGGGCAAAGGAAATGAATCCCACGTGCTAGTTCACTCTTTGATGAAAGTCTTGTATTTATTTATGTTTATTAATAAAACAGTAATGCAGGACCATCGGGTTTTCAATGAATATTTCAACTCCCTAGTGTGGCTTGACTATTTTTTTTATTCTATTCCACGTAGATCAGGTAAACATGTTACTTTATAGCATTGCGAGCCTTAGATAATATTTAGTAGCCTGTTTCTACTTTGCGAAGGTTTTGCTCATGCTCAGCTAAGATAGTCACGGTCAATTTGAGGACATATTACCACCGCGGACCTTTGATTTCTCATTACTTTTAAACTAACTAATTGTAGTTTACAAAGTTGGACTGGGTTTTGATTGAGGTCTCGTTTGGTGATAGGAATTTTCATGCAAACCAATTTATATGTGACGTTTACCTCATTCCAATTCCTGCGCAGATTCTGCACTTGTTCTGTTTTGACTTGGTATTTTATTTTAAGTGCATTTTTTATTTTGTGTTTATCTTTTGCTTCGTATGTATTTGTTGAATCGCGAGCAGCTATAGAAATAAAGCATGATCTCTCCATTGAATAGGAAATGTATACCATTGAAAGTATTCGGCTTGAATGTACTTTGTGAATAAACTTTAGCTTATTTCACGTCGTGATTTTATCTGTTGACTTGCGATTCAATTGCTCTGCTCAGGACATTTCCTCTCCATCAAGCACCTGGAGTACAATAATCCTAGGATTTATCAAGAGTATAGTTGGAAGATCCTCTGTTGAAAAAGTGAAAGAGATGTGCTACTTCGCTCCGGTTAGGCCTCACCTCTGATACGCCTCGAGTAATTGGGACCCTGGACAGAAATAATTGATTCGAAAAATAAATAAAATACAAAGGAAAGCTGTGCCCTTCATCAAAAACTGTTGCGAGTGACGAAAGTGTTTCACAGCTTTTTGTGGGATTGAGTTGGGAACCACTAGAGACTCGGAGGCAAGATGCTAGGCTTAGATTGCTTGAGAGATTCAGAACAAGTGTGTTTCAGTCTGACACTGGGGATATCATTTTTACGCCTCACTACATCTCTAGGTCCGACAGGAAAGATAAAAGAAGGAGAGACACATTGCCACACATATGGGTACAAAACTTCGTTCTTCCCACGCAAAATAAAAACTGAGGTCCACTGAAAGCACTGCCAAAATACACTTCACCTTTTTCACCTCCCTATAGCATTCTCCTTTACACCTTTACACGGCTGGTTTCGTAACATCCCCTGCCACAGGTCCATGAGGTGCGGTGGCTCGCAGGCTATTATGTAGATGTAGAATCCTCTCTTTTCCCTGTTTTCTCGATCACACAGCTATACAGCATCTGTCTACGCCCTCAGTATTTATTTCTTTCTCATCATTTCTTCCATTTACGTCCCTTAAATTTTTCTCTATCAACTCGCCTCTCTGCCATAAAATGTGTCTAATTGTCACTATGGCCCTATACGTCTAATTACTTCTATGTTTCCCATTTTTCGAGTACGAAATCTGCTTTCATTCTCTTGCACGGTCCGAATTCTATGCTAATTATTTTACGTTCTCTTCTCTAGATCATTTCTTAAGAGTCTCTTTAGTCAAGTTGCCTTTCTTGAGCATTTTCTTCTGCTTACATCCTCTAACTATTGCACTCTGTAATAAAGGTAATGGACTGTATCAGTAGTTAATATCTGAATTTTGTAGAAGTAGTTTTTATCCGTGGTTTTATGATCGACTCTATTGAAAACTATGAGAAAATTATCCGACGGTTTAAGGATATTTATCGAGGACTATTTATCAATAGTATAGATTTGCTACAATCCCTCTTATATTTGCTTTGCGTATGTTTGAACGTTGGTTCTGTATGAGAATCTGCAGACTAGGTACGTTGCTCAACGCAGTCCTGGAGCAGTGGATTGGTACATGGAATAACCTAGCCAACAATAAAATGCGCTACATATTACCCGGTGGTGCCAGCGTGACCCTCTTCCGTCAAGAGTTGCCGGAGAGATCACACACTTGAGAATGGAGCGCACGACATTGACCCCTCTATCCTCTTCACCGGGAACTGCACGACTCGCTAGGGATTACTGGTGACCTAAAAAACGTTCTAGGCGACGACCATGATGATCTTAGCCGAGTCATAACGTTTCTACAAAAGGCGGACTCACGTAAACTAATATAATAAGAGTTATTTTGAATACTGTGACATGTACTCATTTCTGCACATAGTATAAAAACGTCTAGATGGTTACTTTTCATGACCTCTATTTTATTACGTATTTTCTTCTTCTTTCAGGATATATATGCCAAATAAGTAAATTTTTAGAAATGGTGCAAATTACAAAAAACAAAATATCCTGTAATAAAAAAAACAGACATCGCCAAAAAAGTAAAATTTATTATGAATTGATATGCTTTAACAACACTTATTGAAAATAACATTTTGATTTTTTTAAACAACCCAAATATACAAGAATTGCAACAAACAATAAATAGCAACGAAGGTATAATCAACCAATTAATTTGGAAGCAACTCTCTCTGAGGTAAATGTTAAAATCAAATGTATATAAACTTTTTAAGATAAATATGTACAAAACATATTCTATAACCATATTCAAAACTATATTCTATTTATGTAAAAACGCCCAATAATTTCATTGTAACCCTGATAAAGCATATATAAAAATGCGATTTCGCTGACAATGAGTAATAAAAAAACATTTCAACTTATTTGACCTATATCTCTTGAAAGAAGAATAAGAAAATACATAGTATAAAAACGTTTATGCAGTGAATACTTCATGATAAGTAAATCCGCCCAGTCAAGGTAGTTTGAGCGATGCATCACTTCAAATAGAATTTGATGAACTTGACCTCATTTTTAAGAAGAAAAAAAACTCATCTTTCCAATGATATCAAAATACTATCCCCTTGCCAAACTAATTTATGTGTAATTTGCTTAAAAATACAAGCTGTTTTTACATGGGATAGATTACGGCTGTTAGCTCCATAAGGAGAATATTGTGACAATTAGGATTTTCTAACAACTAGATTTCGCCAAAAAAGCTAATGGTGTGTAGTTTTTTATGTTTTCTCAACTATTTATATAAATTAATCAACTACTCACCGCAGTAATATTTACATTGCAAAAAAACACCTTCTGTTGTGAAGGCGTTTTCACCGTACAGCGTGAAGAAATGAGTCAAGTTAGAGACTAATGCAGTTATGTTTATTTATTGCCTGAGAAGGTTTAACTTACATAACTGTAGTGTTGTGAGATTAACACTAGAATTTCGGAGGGGTCATTTTTGACCCCTTTTGATTTTTCAACGTGGCTGTTTTCCCCCATTTTTTTCAAACGTATTTTTTATTTGTGAATTTTATTCCCTTTAGTCAATGAGTATGCCCTCAAAAACAGTTTATGTAGCACCAACCCTTTCAAAGAAATTAGTACTTTTACCTTCGATTCTGGAGGGGTCATTTTTTGACCCATTTTGCTTTTTCGACTTGGCTGTTTCCAGCAATTTGTTTTACAGCGACTGATGCCTTTTCTTTGCCGCGAAGATCTGTCTGGTCTTCGAAATAATGGCTTTCCTTTTATTCAGGATGCTATGTTTCGGGACCCATTTTGAAGAATTTCTGATGTTCTTACGATTTGACGTCAGGTCCACCAGATCCAACCGCTTGCAGAATGATAAGTTTGCTCTCATAGTAATAATAATAATTGCGTCTTTATTTAATCAAGCGTATTTAGGACCATTAGATCCTCTCTTACAATAAACTTAAAAAATCACAAACATCCATGCCCTGGGTGGGTGAAACCTACACAGGCGGGACTCGAACCCACGACCTTCGGATTGGCAGGCGACGACTTTTCCCCGCCGCCGCCGAGGCCAGTACATATCCGAGGTTTGAGACAAATTTATTGAAAATTATCAAGCCTGAGCTACATCCGAGGACCTTAAATAAGTGTTGACGAGGAATTATACCCTTCAAAACACGGTGCAGGTTCCTCCTGTTCATGCCCGCAAAACCTGACAAATATGGGCAAACGTTTTGGTTGGCTGTTGAAAAAGACGTTTGTCGATGAATATCTGCTACTAATACCACTTTTATTTAAATTAAGCGACCTGGGTTTCAGTGAATAATCACCATCATCAGGCATTAATTGATATCTTTTTACCCTATTGTTTCCGTAGTTACGTAACGGAAGGGGAGAAGTAGTTTGAAACGGAGGCCAGAATTTTTATAATAAGAAACTTCTTCTCCCCTTCCGTTACGTAACTACGGAAACAATAGGGTAAAAAGATATCAATTAATGCCTGTTGATGGTGATTATTCACTGAAACCCGGGTCGCTTAATTTAAATAAAAGTGGTATTAGTAACAGATATTTATCGACAAGCATAATGGAATACCACAATGTTAATTATGAACTAGTGAATTTTGTTGACAATGACTCCCAAGTACCCGGTGAATGCGTTTCCTTGCCTTGGCAAAGATGACATGCATGCCGCCACGACGCGACGACCAGCGTCTGGGCGATTATGTTGTTGAGAGGTTGATGTCCCTGTATGCCAATAAGGGGCGTAACGTGACCTGCGACAACCTCTTCACGTCACTGACATTGGTGAATAGTATGAAGGCCAGAGGCACGAGTCTTGTTCGAACGTTGAATACCATTAGGCATGAAGTCCCAGCTGAAGTGAAAAAGACAAAACTGCCTCTGCATAACACTCAAATTTTGAAGTATGATGACCTGACAGTCACACTTAATCAAGGGAAAACCAAGAAAAGAGTACTTATTTTGAGCTCACTCCTCCCAGATGTTAAGATTGATACAGATGAGTAGAAAAAATCTGAAACAGTTGTTTTTTTTATGAGACCAAGTATGCCGTTGATGCTGTTGATCAGATGGCTCGAGAAATACTCAATAAAAACCATCCTGCAGACGTTGGCTGGTGCATATCTTTTGAAATATTCTCGATCTGGCTGGAATCAACAACGCCCATGTACTGTACAAGAAACTCAACCATTCTAAAATTTCCAGAAGGGAATATTTGCTAAAAGTTGGCGAGGGACTTGTTCAGGAAAATGCTGATTCACGACGGGTTGGTCCTCTCAATGCATCTGACGATTTGGATGGTGCTAATGCTGAAACATCAAAAATTCAGATAAAATTGCAATGTAAGAAAGGTACAAAGGGTAGTATGTCATGCAAGTTTTGAAAAAAATCTGTCTGTGAGCAATGCATTGGCAAAGAAACTTACGTAATTCCCTGCCTAAACTGCATCTCATCTTGAAAGTTTTAATGTTGCTCCTGAAAATTTAATGGGCAAGGCTATTTTTACATAAAACAAACAACAAATTCCACACTGTTAAAACTCTTAATTTATTTACCTGCAAAGTCTCGCAGAATTATTTGTAACTTTGGAAATAAATAGTTTTCTTCATATATTTTTGCTGTGTCTAAGCCTAACTTAACCCTTTCAAAAATTGTCATCACCATCATCCGTTAAATATCAAAAGTCATAAAAATACTACATAATAAACTCAAAAAACGACGCAGTTGCTTAGCAATACAATAAAAAAAAGTGGGGGGTCCAAAATGACCATTTAGGCATCCAAAGGGTTTTTTTCGCAACCTTCAGGCATTTACATCATACTTATTAAAGACGCTGATATTAAAAAAAATAGATTAAAATGTAGCCTCCATTATTATCTACTAATGAAATATCTCGCTCAAACTACCTTAAGGATCGTGATTTGGGTGAATAGGACCACCGGCATTCGAAGCAACCCCTAAACCTCAATACTACCTCTGCTAACTTTTCATTGCGATAAGAGAGGCAATGCGGAGTGGAAATTTATCAGTTACATTTTCCATTGAGAAATTACGCGAGGGAGTATCTGAATCTCGTCAAAGGAATCGATTAATTTTTCTTTATGTTTTCTTTAAGTGAAAAACTACACTGTATGGTGGAGATCAAACCCATTAATATTTCATGGCCTCAGTCTCATAGCCTGAGTCTTACGTGGCGCCACCGTGGTCGAGTAATGCAAACATTTTTATTAATTCAAATGGTATTTATTCTCGACATCTTTTTACATATGTTGCAAATGTCATGAGTTAGGTCAATAATACAAAAATATTTTTTTTAACTTTTGCCGAAGTTTCGGATTTTTATTCATTCATCTTCAGGGCTATAAACAAATGATACATGATGTTGAAAATGTTTGACAGTTCTGTTTTGATTACATGATGGTAAATTTACAGTCATTTTATATAAAAATACATATACATTCAATATTGTTACCTTTAAAGTTTGGTGCTGTTTTTATTTATTTACATGAATAAAAAAAATAAATAAGCAAGATTTATCATAATTTAATAAATGACAGATAACTTTTCAACAAAGAAATTTTGGATCCAAGCAACCAAATTAAAATTGTAAACAAAAACCACACTCCCCCAAACTGCCTCCTACTAATAGCATTTCCCAACACAATATCTCCCTCTGTACCACCTACTTCCCAGGTGTGGACTCTATTAGGCGTATTATTAAAAACCTCTACCCTATCCTGTCGGACAACCTAACCACTTCTAAAATATTCCCCCAATGTCCCTCTCTCAGCTTCAGACGCCCACCCAATCTATCCGCCATTTTCAATATTACCAAACCCCTGTCCAAATCACTCAAACCCACCAAATCCCTTCCCACCCCTTGCAACCGCCCGCGATGTAAAACTTGCGCCATCCTCATCACCCAGCCCTTGCCGGACAAGTTCCTCGCTTTTCCCCTCCCTTCTGTCCTCTCACCCTCCTGCACCACGCCTAACATTGTCTACATCCTCCTCTGCCAATACTGCCCTTCTTTCTATATTGGCTTATCCACCACTCCTCTCAATATTAGAATGAATGGGCACCGCTCTTCTTGTAACGATTGCCCCTCCCTCTCTATTTCTCTCCCTGTCGCCATTCACGTCTCCTCCCACAACTCCACTTTCAATAACACTTTTAAAGTTGGTCTTCTTGCTTCCCTTCCCCCTTCTTCCTCTCCCCTTCAGCTCAAAGATCTTGAATCTTCTTGTATTCTGGTCCACCAGGCTTTCTCGCCCCCCGGACTCAATAAATCACACTAGTTTCTCCCTCCCCCTCATCTCATCTCCCCCTGCTTCCTCCACTCCTCTTTCTTTTGCTCCCCTTTTTTCCTCTCTCCCCTCCGCTCGCCCTCTCCCCGCCCGCCCTCTCCTAGCTCTTCGTCTTTCCCCTCCTTCCTCTCCCCTCTCATTCCCCTCCTTCCCCTTGTAACACCTTCGTCTTCCCCCCTCTTTCCCCTACCATACCTCATCCTCTATCCTTTTCCTCATTCCTACTCTTCTCCTAGAGAAAGGTATATATATATATATATATATATATATATATATATACCTTTCTCTAGGAGAATATCTTCACCGAAATATCGGAAGTTTTTATTTGTAAGTGTTCTTTTTTCCGTGTGTACATTTTTATCGGCCACCCTCTTGCCATATTGTGTGTATATATATATATATATATAATTTGACCTTAACTCATGACATTTGCACCATATTTTTATTAATGCCACGAGGTTCGTTTCGAAGTGCTCCTTACACCTCCACTCCCTCCTGGCCTCTGGTGGGTACGAACAGATCTGCAACTCGTGCGATGATGGTGTAATCGATAACCAATGCAACGATCGCCCGACTGTTTTCATTTTTCGTAATTTGTTGTCATAGAAATGACTTGCCGACTAATTTATGTGTGCCCGTCACGACTATCACTTCGTCCCACTTAACGTTTAAACCCTCTGTTCTGTTCTCCCGACACTCCGTTTACTGATTAATAATCAACGCCGTTATCTTAATACATTTATTACTCACACTATACGCTCAAGCCACATGGCCCCGGAGACACTGGATTACATGGGATACCACAACCACGCCACCTCGTGTGGCAACCGTCAACTTCATCAGAACTATAGAATATCGTAATGCCATACTCCACACCCTCAAATAGAACCTCTTTTTCACGAGAAAAGTAGAGTGAAAACGGCTTCACATGTACGCTATCTATGTATTACTGATGATATTATATATGTATGATATTATTTGTTAGATTATAAATTGAGAATTAAGTTGAACGGGGAGGAAATGGAATCGATAAAACGTTTTTTTTTACCATAGTAGCGTTTCTCTTTGTTTGAGTCTTGAGTGCAAATATCGCGTGGCCTAAATGAATTCTAGAGCACTAGAAATTTCGGTGTTTGACTGTCTATCTCTCTTGTTTTGTTGCATTTTTCTGAATGACAGATTAAGTGCGCGGCAACAGCTATGAACTCCACATTCCTCTCAGGCTCTTGCGATATGAATTGTTCTAGTAACTTTGCTCTCATGAGTTTTATTTCCAAAATATGACATTTCAGACATACAGACCCCCGAAATAAATACCAATATTGGTGAGCAGTTTAATTAGATTAGATAAGATTTTATTTTTCCAGAGACATTACATGGAATGTAAATAACACATCATAATTCAACAAGTATATAAAAATAACCAAAAATTATTTACACAGAAAGACTCAAATAAATCCTCCACTTTGTACGGACATTTCTCGAGGAGATAGTTATTTAGGAGTCGTGTAATGTTTCGCATATTTATTTGGCCAATTTATCGTTTAAAAGGCTTCTATTGGCTATTGAAGTATTTAATGTAAAAAACTTGTCTCCTGATCCTCTGAATATTTGATTTCTACTTGAAGGAATTGTTGAAATAAAATCCTGAATTGCCAATTTATTGTTTAAAAGACTTCTATTGGCTATTGAAGTAGATAATGTAGAAAACTTTCTGTCTCTTGATCCTCTGAATATTTGATTTCTACTTGAAGGAATTGTTGCAATAAAATCCTGAAAAAAATGTAAAATTCTGCGCTGAGATCTGACCCTGCAATGGACCAGTGTGTGGTTTTGGGTGGGAATAGGCAATTCCTCATGAATACGCTATGGAAACTGGTTCACTATCTGGGTTCAAAAGGTGAGTCATAAAGTTTAAAGGATGAAATATGATGGGAGTTCCAAGAATGTTTACTCTCCTAACTTATACTGAACATAAAAATCCTTTCACTTAAGCTGATGTTCACAGTTCCATAACCTATTAGTCCAGTAGCATGTTTTATTGACGTCTTGCTAGATAGTACCAGTAAAGTCTTGAAATGTATTAACTACTGTAAAATAACTCAATTCGCTCGTAGGGCGCCTATGCGATGAGTTCTGGAGTTCACTCACGAGCTTCGAAGTGGAGCTCAGTTCATTCCGGTTATCCGACCTCAAAGCAAACAAGTCGTGACGATGTCATGTAAAGTTGCGATTTCTGAGTGGAAATGTTTTCATAGAAAGTTCCGGCAGGAAGTATTGGCTGCTGAATTGCCATTCAGAATTACCATCATGATATTCTGTGGCGCCCAGCTCCGTTTCATGCTTCGTTGCATTCCGAAAGGAGTTTCGAGGGCAGCTAACTTTGGCCTTGGGATTGAGCGGGGAAAATGCAGTTATTTCATTTCGGATGACGCTGGATATTACCGCAAGGAGGTTTTCAACCTAAAAAGAGTGTGTTTTTTTAGGTCTACTAGAGTACTATTTTGGTAATGCTTGACGTCCTATTAAACGAACTTTCCTCAAATGAAGTTATAACCTAAGGGTGATCAATAAAAGTATTTACAAGGACTTAAAAATATCAGAATTATTCTGTCTAGCCGCTGATTTTCATTTTGAAGAACTTATTTCAAAATAATATAAGACAGTTGATAAAAAAATATTCGATAGATTAATAAAGTCGAATAAATGAAAATCAGATGGTAGATAAAATAATTTTGAGTTTAAGTAGCGAAAATGTTATTGAAGTGATAACTTCTTTTGACCCGTTGCACAGTGGGCTCAAATCGAAAATCGCCGGACAAAAGGCCAAAATGGCTTTTTTTGAGATAACGATTTGAAACTTGGCACATATACACACAAGTGATTAGTGATTATGGAATGGTAAGCCATTTCTCATAGGTCTTACCCGTTACTTAGATACAGAGGCTCAAACACGACCAAATTTCCTAAAAAGCGCCCGCTCTCATTTTTCTTCGAAAATCTTAAAAGTTGAGCAGATATAGGAGTAATGGAAGGATTTATATGAAATAAAAAACATTACCATTTGTAAACAGGGTACTTTACCTATACTCTGCATAACTTTCAGACATATTTGCTTATATTTGAGTGCTATTATGTCACAAAATGTCGGACCCTTTTTTTAGACAAAATTGTACATAAAGTAGACAATATAATCCTTATTCGGAAAATGGTCTCTGGGATACTTCATCAGAGTATAAACTTAACATATTTCTAGATTATTCCATAAAAATATTTGAAAAAAGTTTGCGACGCCGAGAATAAACTCGATTTTTCGATCGCGCGTCGCGGCCCGGCTCCGCGCAGCGGGACCTGGAAATACAGTGACTCCGTTAGATTGTTCAAGTTGTGTGGACATTAACTCTTCGAATTCAACTTTTTCAGTCTATGCATGTTATCACTGATTTCTAAAGATTCTAAACTGAAGATTTTGCAAGGATATTGGATCGAGAGAATGGATCAGTGCACGCGTAAGGGAAAATTGGGGAAGGGAATTGAAGGGAAAATCATTAAATGACAAAATAGAATATTTGATTTATTATTTGTCACGAATATTAGAATTAGGGTCACTTGATGGCGATCTAAATAGTCTTCGTGAATTTATTTGGATCAGTTTTTTGGTGCCCTACATGAGGAAGTGGAAAAAGTGTTCCCGGAATAAGGAGCGATTTTTGCTACATCATAATGATTGGCTCAATGAGTCAATCATTTTGCCAGATAACGTGCGTCATTGTTTACCAAATACTTCTACGGTGACTGGTATGTATTTTTATACAAATCTCTAATGTATTCATTAAACGACATTATTTTTACTCTTTTGACTTTATTATTGAAAATTTACTTTATCAGGCACATTGGGAAGGCCAGAAAAAGAATTTAGGTGTTACATCTACGGAGCAAAAACCTCAGACATGAATAACATAACAGCCATGAAAGATCGACCGGCAGCTGTAGACAACTATGCTTATGGTTTATCGACGCTGCATTGCTACCTTCCTTTTTTTTAGTGTCTTTTGCATATTTCGTATCGACTGGGTTTAAGTAGTGGCAGGTGAGATACATCAAAGCTCAAGGTGGAACTTTTAATTCCTTAAATCCAAATTATTCTGAAAAATAAATCGCTAAATTATAATGAAATTCCTGTCTAGGCTCGTTGTTATCTTAAAATACAGCTGTGCAAAGGAAAGGCTTATAATACAGAAGACTTTCAGATAAAAGACGGGTTTAATCGTAGATGTGCTCAGGCCTGGAACAGAAAATACGAATTATGGAAATACAGCTAGAACGTTTTTTTTATTCTCCTACACTGGCAGCTGATGTAACAGGTAATGGTGTAAATCCACTTATATGCTCAGAGATAGCTACATATGGTCAATGCCACGTATTACACTCAACAAATCAACAGTGAGTTTGCTTGATGAGTATTATACTTCTGTTATCGAGGCTAATACATATTTTCTTATATTTTCATTTCAGGAGTAGAGTATGAGCTTATAATAATATTTTCGATTATTCTGAAGGAAATTTCAAGTCGCCTACCAGTAAACGACCAGGCATTTTCACTGTACTGCCTGAGGACGGCCGAATTATACATTGAGCTCTATCCCTGGTACTACATGCCGACCACGGTACATAAAATGCTCATACATGGCGAGGAAATTTCGAAAGGGGCAATATCCTGGCGTCAGGACCCTTGACCCTTAGGCCAGCTATCCGAAGAGGCGATGGAGGCTCGCAGTAAGGACGCCAGGATATTCCGAGAAAGATTCACGCGGAAACACTCAAGGATGGCCACCAATGAGGACCTATTCAAAAGACTTGATCACGTCCGATCCATTGCTTTCCTCCACCATATATTTGACTGTGAAGGCTCATAGGAGGTTTCTGAAGGAATTACGGGCACTATTACTAATAGAAGACAAAGAAGAAGCAATAGAATCAAACAGCGAGTATGAGTAGTAATTACGATTCGTCCGAGGACTAAGAATTTAGCTTGAAATGAACAATCAGCAATGGACGTTGGGTCAACGGTGTTGTAGTGACGGATTCGCGGGGAAGGGTGAATGGTTAACGTGGTTAAAGAAAGGATAGTAAAAAGGCGATCGCATAGTCAGGAGCCCGCTACCCACCACCCTTTGCTAAACCGCTCCCTTACCCACCCTTGCAAATCCCTCATTAGAACACCGCCGACCCACCTTCCTCTCCTTTCATTTTCTCCGGGTATTCCCTGCTTGAGTTTTTTCCCTTCATTGCCTCAAACAGACCTCTCACTTTCATCTATCTCTCTCATGGAGTGCGTCGGTAAACGTGCGACCAACCCATCTGATCTAGCTGTTTCTTAATCTTCTTACCCATTCCTAAATATACACATGGTGTGTGCTTTCAGAAATTTATCAACTACCTGAAGATGACTCGGTGAATTAAAACCAAGGCTGCTCTGAGGGTGAAAATAATTTCGGAAAATGATATTTGGCTTCTTTTCAGTATCTTACAAGTAATGGTCATTTATGTTATAGAATTAATCATTACCGGTACTGACAAAATCAACACGAATTTAAGCTTCTCGTTTATTGCCATCCTATTTTCAAAATACTTTTTCTCTTTTACCATATTCCGCGTAAGGTTGGGCGCAGCAAATTCTATGCAAAACAACATCAGTTTTCCAGTTTTGTTTAATATATTATCGGCGAATCTAATTGTGTTTTCATCTATGTATATTCCTTTACTATTCGTCGAGAGCATTGTAATTACAGTGTGTGCTCAGTATTGCGAAATAAAAATGCACAACCACTGGAGACTTAAGTTTAAATTAATCCATCCCTAAAACATAATGATCCAGTTTGTCACTCAATACAAATATATGATATTGCGTATAAAAGAGCTTTTTGAAAAAAACTCATAAAATCATGCTGATTTTAAACTCAAGCTTGAATTTCATTGTTAGAAGCTATAAAGAATGGTAACATGAAATTGATTCCCTTTAGGTAATTCCTTAAAATTAAATATTAATTTACATATTTATCAGTTCCAAGTTATTTGTAGCAGAGTATCTACTATTATTATTCCTGGCGCATCAAAGAGTCAGATAACGAAGAGTGACAACAAATTGTAATTTGTCAAGCAGGAATGTTTTTTTTAAGGTTACACATTGTCATAAATCGATCCTTTCCGCGCCACCCTCTTCGGGGAGTAAAGGCGGAGGGTGTTGTTAGTGGTAGGGGTGGAGAGGGTGAAGGGAAAGAAGGGAACCCAAATGTTTCCTTTTTTATGAAAAACATGCATGGTACCCCGAGAACCCGCATTCTTTCTCAAGAGTTGAAAGACCTTCATTATTTGCAGTATGATTCCGAAAATTATCCAAAGAAAAACAAATGTACCGCAGTTACGCGTGCACTGATCCATTCTCTCGATCCAATATCCTCGCAAAATCTTCAGTTTAGAATCTTTAGAAATCAGTGATAACATGCATAGATTGAAAAAGTTGAATTCGAAGAGTTAATGTCCACACAACTTGAACAATCTAACGGAGTCACTGTATTTCCAGGTCCCGCTGCGCGGAGCCGGGCCGCGACGCGCGATCGAAAAATCGAGTTTATTCTCGGCGTCGCAAACTTTTTTCAAATATTTTTATGGAATAATCTAGAAATATGTTAAGTTTATACTCTGATGAAGTATCCCAGAGACCATTTTCCGAATAAGGATTATATTGTCTACTTTATGTACAATTTTGTCTAAAAAAAGGGTCCGCCATTTTGTGACATAATAGCACTCAAATATGAGCAAATATGTCTGAAAGTTATGCAGAGTATAGGTAAAGTACCCTGTTTACAAATGGTAATGTTTTTTATGTCATATAAATCATTCCATTACTCCTATATCTGCTCAACTTTTAAGATTTTCGAAGAAAAATGAGAGCGGGCGCTTTTTAGGAAATTTGGTCGTGTTTGAGCCTCTGTATCTAAGTAACGAGTAAGACCTATGAGAAATGGCTTACCATTTCATAATCACTAATCACTTGTGTGTATATGTGCCAAGTTTCAAATCGTTATCTCAAAAAAAGCCATTTTGGACTTTTGTCCGGCGATTTTCGATTTGAGCCCACTGTGCGTTGGGCACTTTTGGCATGGGGGGGATGGGGAAGAGCAAACTCGCGTCACGTACCGTACCGCACTTTTTGATTCGACGACGTAGTTCCAATACCGTCATCAGATGGCATTACCGCTGTCCATGACACTGATGCATCATGGAAATATTTCTTAGAAATTCTACGCCAGGGAATCAACGAATATATTCCGCGAAAATTGAAATGTGATAGTAAAGAACCTCGCTGGTATAACAATGATGTTAGGAGGGACCTTAAGAGACAGAGAAAACTGTACAACTTATTCAAAAAGTCCATTACGTTAGGTGACAAATCGAAGGAACTTGAAGCAAAAGAAAGTTACGCTGCACAACGCTCAAAAACCAAGAAATCAATGCGTACTGCATTGCGAAATTTCAAGAAAAAAGTACTTGGTGAATTACTCGACGTTAGCAATATCATGACTCGTCGTTAGCAATATCATGACGTTCCTGGACAGTCGTAACTTCCTTCATGGCTGTCAGCACGGCTTTTGGAAAGGTAGATCATGTGAAACACAGCTCGCGCTCTTTCTTCATGACGTTCTCAAATCTGGTGAATCGAAAACACAAGTGGACGCATTATTCCTAGATTTTAAGAAAGCTTTCGACACGGTACCTCACAACAAACTTTTATACAAATTACAGTCATGCGGCCTAAACGAAACAGTAGTAAACTGGATACGCGACTTTCTGAGTGATCGTAAGCAAAAAGTAGTTCTTGACGGAATTAGCTCTGATGCAGTTAAAGTGACATCAGGTGTCCCACAAGGAAGCGTAATCGGCCCCCTTTTGTTCATTACATACATAAATGATCTATGCTCTCGAATTAGCAGTAAAATACGTTTATTTGCTGACGACGCTGTCATCTATCGCGAAATTAATGATCACTCTGACTTTGAAATTCTATCATCGGATATAAACAACGTTCATGTGTGGAGCCAAGAGTGGGGACTCGAACTTAATCTGAGCAAATATGCGGCGGTACATTTCTTGCGGAGGTCGTCCAACTATCCCCGTGTATATGCTGTGAATGGCGTTAAGATAAAGGCGACAGATGAAGTTAAGTATCTGGGAGTTACGATAACCTCAAACCTATCGTGGGGAACACATATAAGAAATATTTGTGGCAGAGCTCTGAAGAAGCTAGGATTCGTCAAGCGTATTGTGGGAAGATTCTCAGATGAAAAAGTAAAAGAGAGGTGCTATTTCGCACTCGTCCGGCCACACCTTGAATATGCAGCAAGCATATGGGATCCGGTGCAGAAAGAATTAATTCGGGAACTTAATAAAATACAAAGGAAAGCTGCGCGATTCGTCAAAAACTGCTACGGGCGTACAAACAGCGTTACGCAGATGTTAAACGAATTAGGCTGGGAGCCGCTAGAGACTCGGAGGCTGCGCGCTAGGCTTAGATTACTTGAGCAATTGAGAATAGATATCTTTCAGAGCGACACGGAGAACATCATATTAGAACCCCACTATATTTCCAGGTCCGACAGAAACGATAAATTAAGAGAGATATTTTGCCGAACGGATAGGTATGGGAATTCGTTTTTCCCCCGAACAATAAGGGACTTTAATAAATGCAAGGCGTAATTTCATAGCGCGTTTCCTTTTTATATGTAAACGGCTGGTGTCCTAACACCCCCCGCCACACGCCTATTGAGGCGGCTTGCGGGGTAATATGTAGATGTAGATGTAGATGTAGCAGTGGGCATAACTGCCACCAGATGGTAGGACGAACGGTAAGCGGGAAAAAGTGCACCGTTTAAATCGCGTACCATATTTCACTGTTCGTATTCTTTACCGAATCTTGAAATTCAAAGGTTATTAGTTACTTAAGTTATCATAAACCAATCTTTCCTAGAACTCTGTAGAAACAGAAATAAGTCAAATTATTCGTGAGAATAATGAAAATAACATGCGAGAAAATTATGAAAATGAGGAAATGGTGATTGAAGGTGTAACCAATGATGATCAGAATTGTTAATTAGAATAATTAGAATAGAAATATAATTAACATAAAAGATATAAATGAGTTTTATATTATTCAGAAGCATGTACAATACCTATTTTGTTAACAAAAAATAAAATTTACGTAAATGGAATATTCATTAAAAAAAAATATTGTACCTTTTTCTCCTTTTTTATTCAGATTTATTTGGGAATATAAATCGGTGAAAGAAGTTTTCACTTCCAGCGTGTGGTCCTAAGCACATCCAATTTTGGTCACCCTTTTTGTGAGTGTCCTTTTCCTTAAATTTTCGCGTGTCTGTGTTTTTAAAACTATAGGTATTTTATTTTTGTTTGTGTTTTTTTCCGTGCAACGCAGAAATAACCAACCCCTCATACTCGCACATTCTTTGAAGTAGTACTCAGCAATAATGCCAGAATGATGGCTGACCGGTTAGACAATCTAACCGATCCACCATCGCGGACCACACATGGAGCGAACACATAACACCCCTGTACACCTACTCCGAGGGGTTAAGATGTTTTACCCTTCGGAGCTCATTAAAATAATCTTTGAATTGTAATAACTCAAAGTAATGTTACTCTTAAAATGTAAAATATTTCAGTTACCTCGGTACTAATTTAAGCTGTAAGAACTCAAATGACAGAAGAGATCAACAAGAGGATAATGGCTGGAAATAGGGCTTACTTTGCAAATATAAAGCTCCTGAAGTCAACTCTGCTATCTAAGGAGTCGAAAGTCAAGATCTATAAGACACTCATCAGACCGGTCGTGACATACGGAGCAGAAACGTGGACTATCTCCGCTGGAAATGAGCAAGCTCTGCAGATATTTGAACGTAAGGTTTTTCAAAAAGTATATGGCCCCGTGACAGATGGGGTAACATGGAGGATAAGAACGAACAGGGAAATACAAAATATTATCCGAGGCGAAGACATAGTGAGATTCGTGAAGATCCAACGGTTAGCTTGGCTAGGTCATGTAGAAAGAATGAGTGAAGAAAGAATGCCTAAGAAGCTGCTACATGGAAATATGGATGGAAAGAGAAAAAGAGGAAGACCAAGGAATAGATTGATGCAGGATGTGGAAGAAGACATAAAGGCTATGAGGATTGTCAGATGGTGGGAGAAAGTGCAGAACAGAAGAGAATGGACAGGCGTCTTGAGGGAGGCCAAAGCCCTTACCGGGCTGTAGTACCAAGGAAGTAAGTAAGTAATGTTACCACGGTAATCTTATGATGGAATGAAGTTATCATTCTTTCTGAGGCAGGTCATTCTATCAAATAGTTTTTCATTCAATGGAAAACATCAAAATTTACTTTTTACCGTCTTATTCTCAAGAAGTTTTTACAAACGGATACCAGCTCCATGCTGATTTCGGATTGGTCCATACATTAGCAATAAGCATTCCTCCAATAACGAAGAATCGCGGTGTCTAAAAATACTATAAAAGAATGGCCTTTTCGATCTTTTATCCGAGTTCCAGCAAGGATACCGTCGGGTGAGCACAATGCACGAACGAAGGTCATTGACTGCCTGGAGACATCACGTGACATCGGCCGTTAACACATCCACTCATTTCATCGAGGGAGAATTAGTCAGCTGGAGCAAAGGACCTTTGGCAATGGCGATGGCGTTGTCCTTGTAAGAGCTCCCTTAGCCCGTTGGCAGAGCCGAGAGGGAAGCCTTCACCATCATAATACTGGAGTCTAAGACGCATAAAATGGTGCAAGGGCGGTTTTCACAGGTGCACGATTCAAGAGATGATGAAGTTCTATTAATTGTTCAATAATTTCACGTTTCGCTCAGCCTAGCCCAGGCAATTATGAAAAAGAGTTGAGTGGACAAATGCTGACGCGTACTTCGCAAGGCCCCCTTACTGCATTGCCTCTCCGAGATGCCTGAGAAAACTTGGATGGGAGAGAAGCCACTGAAAAAGGTCGAGTAACGTTGCCAAATGGTGGAAGTCAAACACGGCACAATATTTAAGGTGGAATAAAAGGAGGTATATACTCCGTTAGCTGCGCCAAGCCACCTAAGATTTCGCTGAACTGATAACATACGATTTTCCTGCACATGCCTTTAAATATGGCGTCCATAGGACTTAGCTGAATTGGTGCCTTCTTGAGGTTCATCAATCAATCGATTTTAGTCACTTAATTAAGGTTTTAATCCGGCGTTAGATATACGGGTATCATTCGGACGCCAGATTAAATGCAACCTGTGTGTCAACGGTTACCAAAATGATACCGAGATTTATATATTGACAAATTTCTCTCCAACCTCCACCAATCTCGTCTTCGTAGAGGATACCCGGACTCTCCCCTTCACAAAAAAATCTTTCAAAAGTCCCCTAAACTGCCTCCTTCAAAAACCAATTCTAAATAAAACATCCCCCTCACCACCACCTACTTCCCTGGTGTGAATTCCGTTAGGCGGATTTTTAAATATCTCTACCCAATCCTCTCTAAAAACCTCACAACCACCAACATTTTCCTTCACTGATCTTCTCTTACCTTAAGATGCCCCCCTAGTCTATCCGCCATTTTCAAAACCCTGTCAAAATCTTTTAAACCCACGAAATCCCTACCAACACCTTGTATTCGCCCGCGATGCAAAACTTGCCCCATTCTCCTCTCCTTTGATTCCCAAGTTCCTCTCATTTCCTCTCCCCTCTATTTCCTCACCCTCCTGCGTCACTAATATAATTGTCTATGTCCTCCTATGTCAACTTGACGACCGCTTTTGTGATGCGAAAAATGTGATGACTATATAAAATTCAAAATACACTTCACTTAACTTCCTATGACTTAACTACAGAAACTAGAAGAAGCACGTAATATCACAGACGAACGAAAATTGGTAACACCATGAAAAATAATTTAAAGGGATTTTTAAATATCTTAACGACTTAATGACTTAACAACTAAACGACTTAAAGACTTAATGAATTTACGACTTTACGACTTATGGACTCGTAAATGTGAATTACTTAAGGACCTATTGACTTAATGACGCAAGGACTTCACGAATTATGTCTGAAGGACTTTCATGATTTAAAAGATTTTAAGATTACCATTTTCATTGAATAATTTTCTTCAAGATATGACTCATTGATTCATTTTCATTAACGATAAGATTAAATTGCCTGATTTTTTCAAACAGATGTATTAAATTATTCATCTTAACTAAATTTCTTACGCATTATTTTTACAAAAAATCTGATGACTATTTTAACTTCAAAATACTCTAAACATAACTTAAGGAACGAGATGAAGCACGTGGTATCAAAGACGAACGAAATTCGGTATAACCGTGAAAAACAATGTAAAGGGATTTTTTAAATGACTTAATGACTTGAGGACTTAAGGGATTAACGACTTAATGACTTAAATAGTTAATGATTTAACGAATTAAGGACTTAATGACCTAATGACTTAATAGTTTAATGACTTAACGACTCACCGACTCAGCGACTCACCGACTCACGGACTTGTGGACTCAAATACTCAAGGACTCCATAAGTTCATGAGTCCATCACTCAATCTTAACTTCGTCACCCTTTCTCAGTTTTTCTCTGTTGTAAGGTTCCATGCCATTGATAAGCGGGAGTCTCAGTCCTTTCCGGCCTTAAATGTGTCTTATATATATATATATATATATATATATATATATATATATATATATATATATATATATATATTCTTTTGTGGGTCGTGTCCCGTGAATTAATTCTCATCCTCTCTATCTCACTCTCTACCGCTGAAATTCGTTTAATTTCATTATATTTTCCCGAACGCCTATAGGCACGTCTCAATGGCTGATGTCCGCCAATTTAAATAGATCCCAAGTTTTCATGTGTCACTTTAATGGCTCAATGCACTCTACACAAACGTGCTGATAAAAATTCAGTTTCTTTTTTTCCCCTTATTTCTTTTCTCGACTGATAGGATAATCCAATTATCGAAGATTAGTTGGCACAGATGCTTCAACGTCGACACCCCACTACTGATGGAATATATTATTTGAACATGCTGAACAATAGGGGTCTCCTCCTAATTCATTTCCCGATAGTCGATTGCCATAATCCTTTTTTCCATAAATAGTTGGTAAATTATTGCCGCAGGTAGTTATTATCTTTCACGGGATCTGTCCCCCAACCTCGAGTCACTAATTCATTACCGTATTTAATCAAATTCCGTCCCCACTGGCAATCCATCTGATTGCACTGCCGCTATACGGCAGCTTTCCGCTATCGATTATGGAACACAAGATGCGAACGTAACATTGGAATCCACTATTTGAATTAGAGTTTATGTTGTTCGTTTTTTAAGCTGAATAATCAAATAATCGTCGACATAAATGACATAATTCTAAAAGATAATTTCGAGTGCCGAACTCTTGGAATAAACCTTGCTGTCAATGTCTTTTAAAAATCAGTTCGGTGGATAGAGTAATACGATTCTATATCCGTAGATATATCAAACAACACAAGGCATACACTTTTTGGCTTCAATTGATTTATAAGTTGATAAAATTTTATTTCTTTCTCATATGCATTAGTCTGGTATACCATCAAGTGCATGATTTTATCATTTTCTTCTCCAAAACTGCTTGGAAGTATGGTAAAGAGAACTAATGGGATTTAACCGATGTAGCTTTGGTCTTGAGGCCTTTGTAGGTAATCTTACAGGCGTGAGCTCTTAAATGAATGAAAACTAATCCAATGCATATGTCATTTACCTCTGGTTGCATCATCAACGATCATTATGACTTCTTTTGCCGTTTATCTTAATAATTTAATCTCAAAAAATGAAGTCGAATAAACTTTTTTGCTAGAAATATCTTTCAAGTTTCTCAGTAAAGTCTATCGTGTATGCTATTGCTATTGGCAGTAATAGCCATCCTATCAGTCATTGTGAAGGATGAGAGTCAATACTAATTAATTATTTATGTAATCACGGCGATGAATCACAAAGCGGGTAACTTTTTGTCTCCATTTATGATAAATAAGTAAAGCTTAATTATGTCTAAATTTTGTGAAAACAAAAAGCGACATATAAACTATGGTATCATTTGTAGGATTTATATATTTACTCAAACAACCGATAAACTAATTAGCTATTTAAACAGCTAATTTAAATTGGTAATTTATGGTTTCATAAATAGCTTATTCAAAATTTACGGAAATATTTTACCATAGAAGCTGTGAATGAATTAATCATGATTTTATTGTGTCACTATGATTTATTCCAAAATGTTTACAAAGTGATAAAAACGAAATCATGTTCTCAACGCTTAATTTTGCAGCTCATCACGAAAATCTTCGGGATTCAATCGATTTCCAGAACACCGTTGTTTCCACAATGCTACGACAGGAAATACTTCCACGTCCACTTCAGGAAAATTTCAAAGCGCTGGTGATGTTGACGGACTATTAATTTGCTATTAATTGTCGCTTTTCCTCAATCCCATTCCAATTTATTGATCATAGCTGAGATAATCTCCTCGTATAAATATTACTCGTATTAGTCATTTTACAGTATTACGTACTAATAGTAATTTTTATCTAGAGGAACACTCCAAAAGATTGCACAAAAGAGATTATTAAAAAAAAGCGAATATGTAGTGTATCAGGTTTCGTTTGATATTTTCTATTGAGTTAACTACTTTTCTAAGTAATTCTCTACTTTGTGCTTTTCTAAAATGCTAATGATTGCATCTATCCTGTTTGAATTCCAGTGAATTTCTAACAATAATGCACTATTTACGTCGCCAGAATGCATTTTTGTCGCGAGTTCAGGATAGACGTAAATTGAAGCCATTTTTTTTTAAATTTAGTTTAAAGCAAGAATGGCATTGAAACGTGCCCTTTGCAAAGCAAAACTTCTAAGGTCAATATTGAAGGAAGCTTTAAGCATTGCGAATGAAATTCTGGTCCTACGACAGAGAAAAGATATATATTTCCCGTTTATTTGGAGCAGTTTTTTCATCACAGCATGCATGGGCGTATTTGAATTTCGAAACTTGACCTACTTAACGCATTGCTTGGAAGACGGAAAATTAATGCCGGAAAAAGGAGAGCCGGATGAAAGCGATCAGCTAAATGTCGTGAAGGAGCTCTCTTTTCCTCAGCAGCATCTCGTTGTGCAGTTGGCGAAACCTCTGCAGCACATTGTGAGCGTCGCCTTTGCCTTAGGATCCGCGGGAAGTAAGGAAGTGCCGGGGGCCTCTGGGTGGGAGGAGGGAGAGATTCAAGCCGGCAGGCGGAGTTTCAAGGGAGCGATTAAATCCGGAATATTTGGAGCGGGTTTTGCGGATCTCCGAAAGGCGAAAGAAGCATCGTTGTTCCGCCACTTGATCTTACTTGAGTTATACGTTGTGCGCTGGGGATTAAGAGCACCGTGGAATTCTTATTCAGGTCATGCTATAACATTAGATGGCACCAAATCCCATAAAAAAAAAGTTTTAAGAGTAGCTTTGCAGCGACACCTTAAGTTATTTCAATTGTCACTGTGACAAATTAAGAATAGGCAAATCAAAAGGTTGAAGGGAAGATAACTCCTCAGTTAATCTCACACTGAGTTCGTTAATGACATAAGTCACTTAAAATATGTAGCTCATTAGAATGGCTCTTTTTGGGATTTTCTCTGTATCGCATCACCTTATACATTTTATACTGCATTTTAACTTTTTTATGTGAGAAGGATATTTTGAAATTCGGATTTTAAGAAAGCAGAAATAAGTGTTTTTTATTTTTCCTCCACCTTAGCGAAATGGAAAAGTAATTAACGAACTTTCTTTTATAGTGTATCAAATAAGTTTTAGGATATTTTCAAAGGCGTTAAGTTTACGCTATGTATGACGGACAGTTATTGTTTACCGTCTGATTTCGAATTTAATATTAAATCTCATTTATCTTCAGTTAATATGCTTCTATTATTTTATTTTACTTTACTGGTAATTAATGTTGGAAGCTTCAAGTGCTGGATCCTTAAGAGAAGGATATGAAATTTGTCGCACGAATCAAAAAGAATAAACGCTAACATTCATTTTTACTCATCTTTTAGTTCCCAAGGGGTTAGGTTTCAAGAAGAATTTGCGTTAACAGCTGCTGTTTAGGACTTATTAAGAGATGGCAGTGCTTATTGCGTAGGCATGTATTTGATTTTAGTGTTCATATTTCATTCAGTACCGAAATTCTTCTCAACTTCGTCATTGAATTAATATAAATAAAGAGCTAATGAGTTCTGATACTCTACAGTGAATTAAACATTTAAAACATATCTTCTATGAAAAAAAACAAACTATTGCCTCAATTATTTGCTCAATTCCCGCGGAAACTTGAAATTTTCTCAGTATTTTATAAGATACGTATTTTTTGTATAATATTTTCAGGGAAATGAATCTGGACAATCAGCGGTAGCGGTAGTAACGAGATTTTTCTTCAATTCCGTCATATCTCGCATCCGATTTTAAAAATGTGCTTTGCGATATATATTTCTTGCCAACATAAGCGAAGGAATTTAAAACACGATCCAGTTTTGGAATGCAATTTCGGAGAAATTAGTTACATCTTAAAAGATGATTACCGTTTCTCTTCATTGAATATTATTTTTTTCTGCCGAAGGAAATTTTCCCTACAAATGATCGGAAGTTATTTATTAATAGTTCTTTGGTATACATGAAAGATGATTCAAACTTGTGATTCGGATGTAAAACAAGAAAAATAGTCAGCATGCAATGAAACCAGTGACGTTTTCACGGCTCCTCCACCGGGTTTTTGCATGCAGTGAACACGTGGGAATAAAGTAAGATAGAATAACAAGATTTCGTTCAACTTTTGCGATAAAAGCTATAAAGATCCTTGAATTGATGCACTTCAGGTACATGGTGAAGATTTATTAAATTGGCTTTTGTTGTACAAACGGAAAATCCCGTGAAATCGGTTTGGTGACCTATTTTGTATGCGTGACGAATAACCACTGACCGTTCACGGATACTTATTTTGCAGTCTGGTGACCTTTTTAAAACCATCTCTAAAAAAAGATCTATTTCCCGCGTGCATTAGTTGCAGAAAATGCTTCAAGTTTATAGTTTTTTTGCGTGATGTTTTTACCTGGGATTACCTAGCAGATTGTTACAGGTGTATCTGGGGAACTTAGCGTTGATTGAGATCCATTCTGCTCAAATGCTTTACCAAGGCCTTCTATTTTTTTGTGTGGTTGAATTCGGTGCAAATCACGGACAATTCATTGCGCTTCGAGGTGAATATTCAATTCGTCTGGTGACTGAATTTCTACTAAATCGGTGTTCACACCCGATTAACCTATTGACCCATTTCGTTCGGGATTTTAAATGATATCCGTGATAGCCATTGAACTTTCCGGAAGAATTATACACAACTGAACTATAATTGTGTGAAAGTTCCGAAAAAATCCAATGGCTATTGGTAAAGCTTCCCTTTGTTCAAGAACTATTGACACTGATTCCTGATATTTGTTGTTCATGCCTGAATTCTGCAGATCAAGGCTCTTCCGAATGAAACAATGTGACCATTGCCTTTTATTATGACATAGGTGAAAAGATGTAATGACCTTATTATTATTTGTTTATAAATGAGTTCAAATGAATTGATAAAATGAATGAAACGATTCGATGCCCTTTCCTACTGCTATGGTTACGATTAACGATGACTACAAAGGTCTAAGAATATATAAAAAATGATTTACTTAGATCACCATAGTCCCTTTGATCACCATAGTGAGTTTTTCCGTGCATAATATTCTTCGATCAAAAAATACCTAATCGTGAATGTAAAACTGGAATAGAGGTATTAGCTGTCTCTATGGATAAGCCATTCGATGGTGATGACTCATTGGTACCCTGACAATTACTTAGTTTTTGTATTTTAGACCGTCCAGATAGAACAATCTTGCGAAAAAAGTACGTTTGAAAGAGGAGTTAGCTAACACATCAATTTCCATCGCAAAACAATTAAAGAATCGGCATTCCTGCTGTTTTGTCTTAAAGGGAGAACGCAGAAGATACCCGTCCTGCTCCTGTTGCAGGGAGCTTCAGTCGCTGGGAGGAGAAAATTCTGAGGGTTTTTTTTATTTCGTCGATGTCTCGGTGGTGGTGGAAGCTCGCGTTGGGCGCTAAACGAGTTAACGAATTTTGGGATTCCGAATGCGTTTATTTCTGCACTGGTTGCTCGACGCGTTAATACGCCGCGGTCGTGTCCGCACGATTGCCTCACGGGGTCGTGGCAAGGCCTTAATCTCTCGGATACGGTTTGTTACCGGGAATGTTGAGGCGCGGACGTGCTCTGGGGACGGGCGCGTGCTCTGTGAACGTGACGGCGACGCAGACGGCGCGCGTGCGATACCACACGGCGATGCCACGAGTCTTCGGTTCGATTGAGGAGAGAAGGGTGGAAAAGGTGGGAGAGGGGAGGGGAGGGTTGTAGATTGAAACAATGGAGAGGGTAGAGGACAGATAGACGAGAGAAAGAAGGAGGGAAACTATTGAAATGTGGGAGACCATGGGATTGGGACGCTTCGATTCTGCATTCAAAACTCTTTTTAAATAGAAATCGGTGTTTTAAGCAACGGAAAAAAAAGAATCATCCGAATCCATGGATTGGGTCTGCTTTTTCTTATCTTTTCTAGCTTTCGGTAATGGCTTGCACTTCCCGATCCAATTCGGAGTAATTCTAATGACGTGCTTCGGCTGTGTCTCCTGATTGCGATCTCCAAGCAAGACCAAGGAGGTATTTGTAGACCCCCTTTGTGCCGAATACTAATTCCTTGCACCTAGAATATAATTCCAAAAAAAAACGTTCACTGGAGATTTACAGGAATTTATGGTGTTTGCAAATACACAATCGACCGTGTTGCCTCACGAATCCTATGTGACTGGTATACTATGGAACTGTAAGCCAATATGTTTATTGTAACACTAAATTGAGGGAATTGAAATTCAATCCAGCTTAGATGGCATTAGCGCCGGGCACGTAGCCTTGTTTATTTCAGCCGCTCGACATTGCATCGTCGCATCCGTTTGTCCTTGCAAAGTTTCAATTCAAAAGTTTCAACGGGTATCAAATTAAATTGCTATAAAAAAACGTAAAACTACAGCTTCCTGTGGATGGACTCAAATATAGGAAACATTGATGAGAATACTAATAAGCAAGCCAACATTTTTTTCACAGTGCATTAACGTGTGTACTGAAAATACTGACTTGTAATCATAGTTCTCGAATGACCGGAATGATACCATTTGCAATTGAGTTCTTCGGGGAAATGTTTAGTGGTTTAAAACATAGTAAAAGTTTAGGTATTCTTCTTGGGCCTGTACCAGGTAATTGGCTTCTTTTTGGCCGTCGTTTCGGAAAACGACTTGTTTTCCATTTTCAAGGCGTGTTGCTCTCTCTGTGTAGGATTATACACTGAACTGAATTGACCTTTTGACGAGTCCAACAATTAAGCTCAGGTGTCGTCTGGTGGGCTGATGTTCCTTTGAAATCTCTTCTGTTCTTTCCTTATGTTTTTCATGCAATTTATTAAAGGTGCCCAAGTATTGCTCAGATGAAAGCCAGTATCCCGATTGAAAGTTTTTGGATTAAGGATGATTTCGATGGCTTCCTTGATTATGCGGTCCCAGGAGTGTTGTGAGCGGCAAAGAATTTTTGCATCTCCCCATCGAATGGCATAATCTTCATTGATGCTATGCTTCTCTGGTTGTGCTAATCTAAAATGCCTTCGGTGCTCTCTCAGCCTCGTGTCAACCGTTCGGCCTGTCTCCCCCACATATATTTTTCCGCACTCGCATGGAATCTGGTAAACCCCTGGTGTCTTCAGGCCGATAGGATCCTTCGCCTTCACCAGTCGGTGCCTTAATTTAGGTGGTGGTAGGTGGATAGTTTGGATGTTATACCGTCGTAGAATGCGGTGGATCTTGCCCGATATGGTTGAAACATAAAGCTTTGGCCAATGGTTTTTCAGGCGTCTTCCCCGGACGACTCTCCTCTTTCGTGTTGGAATTACTTAGGGCCTTAAAAGTATGTTGTCTGCCATAGCCGTTCCGTGAATATGTTCTTTTTAGCCGGTGCAACTCGGCTGGGATGCTCACTTTATCCGATATTAACTTGGCTCTAGGGCAAGGGCCTAGCCATGTTGAAACACCGGTTCCCATCAGAACACCGAAGTTAAGCAACGTTGGGCCCGGACAGAGGTTGGATGGGTGACCCTCCTCCATACCTGCACCAGGCGTGGGCGGAGAGGGTACTACTCCCTCCAGACCACCGGGAGGCCGGTGGGAGATATACCCAGACCGGGAGAATTAGAGGGAGTACACCCTCCATCCATGGTACTGGGGCGAGGCGGAGGAGATCAATCCTCTATACCTCTACCGTGGTGCTCTTGTCCCCTGTCTGCAAGTGGCAGACAGGCATGGGGTTGGCACAATGGACCAAGAAAAGTCTAAGTGCCCGGGCTCCTGACGAAGGCCCCCCCAATAACAATCTAATCTAATCTAACTTGGCTCTATGAACCAAAGTAGATAATACGGCGGCTTTTTGCGACGGATGGTGGTGGCTTTGCCCGTTGAGGCATAGGTTAGTATGAGTTGGCATCCGATAAACGCTATGTCCTAGGCTTCAGTGCTCAGCTTCCATATTCTTGAATATGCAGCAAGCATATGGGATCCGGTGCAGAAAGACTAATTTGGGAACTTAATAAAATACAAAGGAAAGCTGCGCGATTCGTCAAAAACTGCTACGGGCGTACAGACAGCGTTACGCAGATGTTAAATGAATTAGGCTGGGAGCCGCTAGAGACTCGGAGGCTGCGCGCTAGGCTTAGATTGCTTGAACAATTGAGAATAGATATCTTTCAGAGCGACACGGAGAACATCATATTAGAACCCCACTATATTTCCAGGTCCGACAGAAACGATAAATTGAGAGAGATATTTTGCCGAACGGATAGGTATGGGAATTCGTTTTTCCCCCGAACAATAAGGGACTTCAATAAATGCTAGGCGTAATTTCATTAGAGCGTTTCCTTTGTATATGTAAACGGCTGGTGTCCTAACACCCCCCACCACACGCCTATTGAGGCGACTTGCGGGGTAGTAGGTAGATGTAGATGTAGATTCTTTCCTGTGGATTAAGATGCCGAGCCGGGCAGAGCCCGAAAAGAATACCTAAATATTATTCACCGGGAAAAACTAAAAAAGTAAAAGTTATTCTACTCAAAAGGTATCGAATTAGGTGTGCCCGGGTGAGATTGAAGTGGGTGTGGTAACGATAAAAAGAAATTATTAAGATCTTTCAGTGGAGTAGTACCGATTAATTTTCCGACTTATTTATGATTCTGCATATACGCAGGTCCGACCAAAGGCTACGAGGATATTTTACATTTCTAAGTTTTTCCTCTAGGAACTTATTTCTCTGAATTTAAATGAAACAGGTTACTTTATTCCCAAGTCGTTCAAATCGATCATGAGAATATGGTTTTTTTAAATGATAAATTGTTTTCTCTTGCGTTCTCTTTATTTCGTCAGGAGCCGTATTACTGGTTTCAGCCAAGGGACAAATATCTGCCTGGTGCGGAAGAATCTCAGGGGTGAATATCAATTCAGAGATTTGGATAGGATATCATAGAATAGGTCTATCTTGTTTACGATACCTTCCGCTTGAAAAACCTCTTTCCAATTTCGCGTCTTAAGTTAGCTGGTGAGATTTCCTGTTTATTTTGTTAGAGTTACGGCCGATGTAGAATGTTTCTAGTATTACCGGCACTGATAGTGCGTAGGAGATATACATCAAATCATGGAAGGATATAAAAGTAACAGGATACTGACCGTGTTTAGTGAACTTATCCATCTGATCCGTTACAAATAGGTCCAGCAAAGAGCTACTTTTAGCCTGGTGATGCGCTGAGCTGAAGAAAACTAGATGGAAGTTGAGCAACAGGGAAAGATTAGATAAATACCGTATGTTCACGTTGTCTGTTTCATAATTTACATTAAAGTCACCCGTAGCAATTATATTTTCATAAAGGGACACCACTTCAAACACAGCTTCCTGTAACTCAGCGGTAAATAAGTATCAGGAGGATCTTCTTCCTCTCAACACAGATTTCCTAAATAAAATATTCGAGGACACAACCCTGTCGTCTTAGTGATTCCCCTAGCTGATGCACTTGAAAATCGCTTCAAATGAATTCCGTGACTCTCCCGCCAACTATTTCCAGTCTATCCCACCTGAATAGAGAGTAACCATGTAGGGACACATCTGCTGAGGTATTATTTGAGCCACGTCTCGGAGATAGCAATGACTCAGAAGGAGTGCTCTTGAAAGTAATTCTCAAATTTGTCCAAGTAGGGTCTGAACGATTGCGCGTTGACATGGTAAATTTACAACTCATTCATTTCGCCGACATGTAATAGAATTTATCCAAAATAAAAGCCAAGTACGAAAGCATTGGTTTCGTCATCTTATAATGAGCAGCAATTGGCCTCGTATTGTTACGGGAATGGAGAGGCGTTATAATTCTAACTATCAAAACCGTAAATAACCCATTCTCTAAGTAAGACTTGCAACCTCTGCAGACATTGTAAACTGAATTCTAAAGAACCGTAATCCTTATGAAATATGTGCAATAACAAGAAAATGTAGATAGTGAACCACAAATCATAATATATTTGATATTTTTTCCAAAAAGAGGAGTGAAGCAAGTTTGAGAGAGGCCACCGAATAGTTGTTGCTATTGGAATTTTTGTAGATCTTCCAGAGATTTTATCCATCACAACCTGTTCCTTGTCCTCTTCCCGATGCATAATATGTCCTGCCCTCACCCAAACGTACTTCATTTTTCATTCCTCAATTAAAGCGCGTGCTTAGGTGATTAGATCCTTTTGAAAAGTGAGTCAAACCTTCATTGGCATAAACAGCACTAACCTTTGCCTCTTTATCACCCAAGATCACGGGTTGAACTCTTTTCACCCTCTTGAATTTGAATTAGCGTGTCCCAGATGGACTTCCGCACAAATATAGCCATCAGACTGGTTGGCTGAGATGACTCATTGGTGGCTGACTAGGGCGTGATCTATAGCAATAGTCAATGTCCTCAATAGCGAATGTGACTCCAAGGGTGCTCCGACACACCTCACCAGACTGCAACGATCCCTACCCGGTTTAATGAGAATACCCTGGATTTCGAGGGAATTTCTCAACAACCTTTGCTCTAATTTTGTTTGAAGGCTTTTGCAGCTTTTCTTATTTATGTAGGATGATGTCTTCGGGAAATTCTGCGTTTTCTTCATTATGAAAAACTCAAAGTTTCGCTTCTCTTACTGGAAGCGTCATCAGGAAAATAAGCGTTTGCCGGCTTTAGTTCGCTCTTATATAGCATCGATGTCCGTTGCACCATTTTTCTTGCATGTATTGTTCATGCATTGCTGTTGCATGTTTATTGCATGTTGGGTTCTTGGCTCCAGCAAAAGCCAAACGGCTAACGTCTTCCGAAAAAGATTCAAATCGGCTCAACAATGGTGCAACAGACATCGATGCTATATAAGAGCGAACTAAAGCCGGTAAACGCTCATTCTCCTGATGACGCTTCCAGTAAGAGAAGCGAAACGTTGAAATTTTCATAATGAACATAACGCATTTTAGCCCGAAAACATTATCCTACATAAAATTTGCTCTAGTTCATTACGAGTGATCATAAGGCAACTTACTTTTGGTTTAAGAACCCCATTCTCTTTGAAAATTTTTTCAAAGGCTAACTTCAACTTATTTAGCTTACACAGTTCCACTCATTATTACACATTGTTCCTGAGAGGAGGTTTGGAGGCCCTAGGCCAGATTTTACGTTAATATTCGAGCTGAATATTGGGTTTCACGTGGAAAGTATTTGCGGAGTTGTAGCAGAATACCCTAAAGCCTATTCCCGGTAAACTGTCCTGTTTCTTTTCGTGGAAGTGTCAGTAGTTGGTGTTGTGCAGAACCAGGAATTTCCGTGAAATGGAAACAACAAGAGGTCAAGACTCCCCTCACTGAAAGTGTATTTGGCACCTTGAGTGTTGACCGAAGGTACCTTCTACGTCTTCTGAAGACCGGCTCTATTTACCCTCACTGACTTCTCCTGGCCATTAACGAAGGGAATATGGCCACTTCTGACCGTGTCAAAACTTTGTCGGCTTGAGTTGCAAACTTAGCATAGAAAAGTGGCCCGCGGGATTCTATCGGGAGGTTGATCGGCTAGAAGCTACTAATTTTACTCTCCAAGTCATGGAGATATAGTTTAATTTTTACGAATTTTAACCCATTGGATTTTGTAGCAAACTTTAGAAAAGGTTTCAATTATTGACCTCACGGTGGTTGATGTAACATCACCTTTTTCGGATAACGGGTCTAGATAAGCGACTGTGACAAAAATCTAAAATCTAACATATGCAGTGGAAAATTAAAAACAAAAGCAAGCTTTCACTTATATTGTTCACATACAGCACAACAGACTTTTGTAACCAGCATTAGTAGTATATTGCAAAAATCTGTTTCTTTGCCATTTGAAAATATCTGCTCTTCTTTTATCGAAACTCGTAAAGCAGGAAACTACTGTGATATAGCCATTCAATCTCTGAAATTGAATGAATTGGTTTCTGGATCAGTGTTCTCAAAGCAACTTGTACAATATTAATTAGCGTAATGGTTTTGAGTTTGACGTAATGTAGGGGAGCCTAGATCTATTGTAAACAGCATGGGATTTAATGATGATCCATTAGGATTTATTGATCCATTAGGATTTATGTCCATTAATTCTGCAAGAATCTAAAATAGCATGTGCAAGAAAAAAATCATCCTAGTATAAAAACATTTTCCATCAACTAAATATTCTGCAAAATTTGGTTGCATGACTATCAAAATCATATTATAAATCACGAAATGTCTAAATTTATTATTTAAAGTCAGAGTGCTCATAGCAACTTGTAGATTATATGTATATAGCGAAACGGTTTGGTGTTAGACGCCTGTAGAGGAGCCTGGATCTGGAGGTCACAAAGGCGCTTGATTGTGTTTCGTGATCGTCATCCTTGTGATTTTCGGCGACCAACTTCGCTTCTCTTTATTCGCCTCCATCGGTTAATCCCGATAGTCTGGGCGGCGTATCTTTTGGAAGCGAGAGAAAGCATTTTTTTGCCTCTCCTCATCCATCACCTAGATTGATACGTATATATCCTTATTCCCTGAACAGCACGAGGCGTTGCCTGGACGGTCGACACCTGGCTCTCCCAACGGACCACGGGGCCACAACCCCTTCCTTGCCCCCCCTGCGACCTCCCCCCTATGGATCAAACAACGGACACTTCCATAAGCTTATTGCCGGTCAGGTGTTCTAACATACCTGATCGGAAATTGGGAGATTTAGGTTCAAATCCCGGTCAAGTAAATGATTTTTTAATAACAATTCAGTGAAAACAGAAAAATAAAAACAAATTAACTTGAAAAATCAATTTTTTATAAAATTTTTAAGTCAAAGACTGTTTGAGTCAAAACAAATACTTAATTCCACATTTTTAATTTTTGTCCAAAAAATCCTGCTTTCACTGATGAAGTGCGTTACCTATAGACACCCAAAAGTAAGGAACAAAATTTGCAGATTATTTCACTTACGTATGTTTAATGAGCACTTTTTCCACCCATAGGAGCCGACTGCAGCGCCATTTCCTACGAATTACCGCATTTTGACTTCAATTACGGCATTAATTCTTAAATAACTAGAAAAGGAAGGTGGTAAGATGCCTATATTACATTTTTATTCAATTTCTCTGGATTATTTTCTTCTTATAAATAGTTTTCCGCAAAAATAGCATTTATATTTTATGGAAAAATACTATTTTTCCTCGTTTTTCTCTCATACTCCCATTAAACACAATGTAATTTCAAGTTCAATTATAGAATAAAATAGCGTGGAAAGGTATTATTTTGTTGTTCATATCAGATAGGGGACAAATTTTTCTACAAGTAGACAGAATATGAATAAAATGACATTTAATTCATTTCACGGTGGAACCACCTTAACATAATTATGTGCAAAACATTTTAAACCATATTCCATTGATGTGAAATCGCCCAGTATTTCCATTGTTGGCCAGATGAAGCATATATAAAAATGCGAAATGTTGGCAGAGAATAATAACATTTTTAAAAACTTAATTGACCCTATATCTTGTGAAAGAAGAAGAAGAAAATGCATAAGAAAAATACAGACCATTACACTCTCTGGTCGTAGCAGCTTTAAAACAAGGTGGATCCTAAGGGAAAACTGGATGAATTCATGGCTGTGTGTCAGGGGTGTGGCGGACGTGATCAGAGAGGAGAGGGGGGATTGGGGGGCAGAGTGTGAGGGGGCGGGATTGGGAGGGGTGGTTAAGGCGGACGCTCTCAGGTAAGTGGCGCAGAGCGTTATGGGAGTGGGAGACGATGATGGAAATAAAACTTTGGAAAAGAAACGCCCAGTCTGAGGCGCGTGGGCTCACATGTGGGGGAGAGAAATGGATGGTTGCGTTTCTCGGTTGATTGGGTCTGCCTGCCGAGGAATCGGGAATAATTGGGAAACCTTGCGATCCGGGAGAGGTCTGGAGGAAAACAAGCGATCACCGAAATAACTCTACGCCTCCTCTTCCGAGGAACTCCGGAGAAACCTATTAATAGTTACTCAAAAGGTATCGGAAATATTCATATGACTTTCTCAGGTATTTATGTGCATATACATTATGGCATCGTTTTCTCCTTGAAAAAATATATAACTGTAATCGGTCAGTAAGGAAGTTTTACTGATAATGTCATGTCACATGATATATTGTTTCCATGTCCTGTTGGGTGACAAGGAGTAACTGTGTAGTAGCGTTTAAAGAAAGAAGTGCTTATAATTGATGACTATAAAAATATCGTCAACGAAAATTATAAAAATAGTTTTCGTCACTTGTAGGTGTTACTGTCCTGGTACAATTGGTACTTCTTTTTACTATCCTGAAAGTTATGCATAGCCTTTTCTCTTAGTTGTTTTGCGGGAGTAAAAACTTTCAGGGGTGCATCCGATGTCTCATTTCCGTAAGAATTTTGAATTTGCAGCCATGGGATTTATGAATGTATGTATGTACAATCAAGATTACCCTATTTCTTAAAGATATTTTACTTCTATTGAAATCATAATACTTTGCATATCATTGCCTGTTAAGCTCGTGAAGATATTGCTGGTCCCGCTGAATTTTATTTGGAGAAATATCTGATTCGTAGTGGTGATTTTCTTGGCTGTGTGTGGTTGGCACTTTCCCCAAGGGTTCTCTTCATCCGTTTTTCCATGACTCTGATTTACCCGGTCTTCTTTCCATTAAGTCTTTAAGTATTTCTCCCACTGAAGTTCTCATACAAAACACCTATGCATTGCAAATAACTAAGTGGTGAGTTATGATACACTTAAGTTTTCCTTACCTTGAATTCAGTAGTACTCTACGAAAGCTTTCGTGTATAATTTTTTTTATTCTTTAGTTTCTGAAAAAATTGTTCTTTACAAGCTCTCAATCTGAAAATACTGCTATTATCGCTGTAACACGGAAAATAAATGTATTCGCCTCTAGGAAGGGATAGCTGGAATGTACTTAACGATTAATAATATTACCCCGTGAACTATCTCGACGGCGTCCTCCTCGCCTTCTTCTCTGGTCTGACTGAGCGAACGAACTTCTTATCCCCTGTCTCGATATTGCGGATGCACTGAGACTCACGTTACACACCGTCACATATTGGGGTGATATCAACCACCCTGTCTCCTAGTGGGGATTTAGTTAACTCTCTAGGAGGGCTCAAAGCTTAATTACGAAATATGTCTTGACTTTGATCGACGTGGTTACTAATTAGATCCGACTTGGCTAAATCAGATTCAGATGTAAGTGAAGTCTATTAGGGCACCACTAGGTGGAGGTGAACACCCTCCCAGGCTTAATGACTCATCCCAGTAATGGGCAATATTTTTTAAAATCTACCCCCAAATTTCCTGAAGTCCCGGCGTTCCCTCAAAAATTATTTTCATTCAGCACTTTGCGACATTATCCCCTTTTGTGGGCACTACCAACAAGATATAATTTCTCATTATTTGTCTAATATTTACCAACGCTCACGTTAAGGAGGTTCCGCCGCGACTGTGTGAGTCAACACTAATACTAAATTCCACATTTTTTATATTTTGTCCAAAAAATCCTGCTTTCACTGATGAAATGCGTTACCTATAGAAACCCAGACTTAAGGTACACAATATGCAGATTAATCCACGAATTTATTTTAAATGAGCATTTTTTTCCAGCCATAGGAGCCGACTGCAGCGCCATTTCCTACGAATTAACGCATTTTGACTTCAATTACGGCATTAATTCTTCAATAACTAGAAAAATAAGGTGGTAAGAGGCCTATATTACATTTTTATTCAATTTATCTGGATTATTTCCTACATATAAATAGTTTTCCGCAAAAATGGCATTTATATTTGTTAGAAAAATACTATTTTTCCCCGTGTTTCTCTCATTCCCCCATTGAACACCATGTAATTTCAAGTTCAATTATAGAATAAAATAGCGTGGAAAGGTATTATTTTGTTGTTCATAGAGGACAGCTTTTTCTACAAGTAGACAATATGAATAGAATGACATTTCAGTCATTTTACGGTGGAACCACCTTAAAACAATTTAAATAATACATTGGAGCAATTAAAGCAATGTATCAAGTCTGGAACATTGTGTCCTGTTGCTTTCTAGTTTTTAACGCCCACTGTTTATACTTCCACCCGAAATTATATAATGCTAATAATGTTCTCTCATCTCACCCTAATTTTGTTTAGGAGAATGAGTACCCATAATTAGTTAATATGTTCGCAGATTTATTGAGAATATGGCTTTGTGGTAAAATGAAAATGCCATCATCGTATGCCTGAAAACTTTTAATTGCTATCTCCCAGAGGGAATCCTCTTTTTTCATGAATGAAAATGTTTAGAATGTGAAGGTAATTAATTATATATTTTTAAAAATATCAAAACGAAACAGAGATCGTTTTATAGTGCTTAATAATAAATTGCAATAAGTGAAATAATTGTTTGCAACCATGCGGACTTTGGAGAGTGGATTTTGCTTTGAATCGCTCTCTCTAACTGAAGCAACAAGTGCACTTGGGATGATGTTCTATTAGACGTGCAAATTTGTCTATTAAAAATATTCACATATTAAAGTAAAGTGTAGGGAACTATTATTGGAGTGGAACGATAAGAACTTGAAAAATTGTTAATTATGAATGCGATGCAATGGCCTAGTTTTCGCAATCGGACAGGCATTCATGTGTTGATTATTTCATTAACCGTAGGAAGAGTGTTTTTTTCATATGAACGCTACAGAAATGAAGTGCAATTAGCCGTATAAATTTATCTCGTAAAGATTCATCACTGCTTGATGCGATGGCTAATGGTAAGAGAAATGTACTCGAGTGTTGCGTTGCCGCGTTAGGAATTTTCCTCCAATTCCAGTTATTAACGCTTCAAATTAGGAAACGCATATGGGAGCTTTAATTGTATTTCAGTCTTTAGGAGGTTCCGCCACGACTGTGTGAGTCAAAACAAATACTAAATTCCACATTTATTTTGTCCAAAAAATCCTGCTTTCGCTGATGAAATGCGTCACCATTAGAAACCCAAAAGTAAGGTAGAAGAAATGCAAATTATTCCACAAATGTATTTTAAATGAGCACTTTTTTCCAGCCATAGGAGCCGACTGCAGCGCCATTTCCTACGATTTACCGAATTTTGACTTCAATTACAGCAGTAATTCCGTAATAACTAAAAACATATAAGGTGATAATACGTCTATATTTTATTTTTATTAAATTTATCTGGATTATTTTCTACTTATAAACAGTTTTCCGCAAAAATGGCATTAATTTTTTATGGAAAAATACTACTTTTCACCATGTTTCTCTCGTTTCCCCATTGAACACCATGTAATTTCAAGTTGAATTATAGAATAAAATAGCGTGGCTAGGTTGTATTTGGTTTTTCATATCAGATAGAGGACAACATTTTCTACAAGTAGACAGAATATGAATAAAATTACATTTTCGTGGAACCAAATCCGAAAAATGGCCAAAATTAAACTATAAATAATGTTTTCATTTAGAGTATTTCTGATTGTCGATTGGATAGACTGATGTTTGAGCTGCAGAAAAATGCATTTGTCAGGTAGATAAGCATGCAGCTGTGCGCATACTTCCGTATTGAAAATACTATTGAACAGGTCGCAAGCGCTATGAATGTAAACGTTGGAGCAGAAGGTTTAATTCTTCTTAACGTTACAACGGGGTGATTGTATTTTTTACAAATTTTTTAAAAATGTAAACACCTCGCGAATATAAGTCGAATCCAAAATGTTATAGCAAAACTTCAATTTAAACTGGTGGCTCTTGTAAATTTTAAATGTTCCAAGTGAAAATTAATTTAATAATACGCTAAAAAACGTATTTAAATTAATGAAAAAATATTATAGTTGTGCGGTGTTGTATCGAGATATTTGTACTTGTTGTTGGTGAAGGTGTTAAGGAGGTTCCGCCATGACTGTGTGAGTCAAAACATATACTAAATTCCACATTCTTTATATTTTGTCCAAAAAATCCGCTTTCGCTGATGGAATACGTTACTCACAGAAAGCCAAAAGTGAAGTAGAAAAATGCAGATTATTCCAAGAATGTATTTTAAATAAGCACTTTTTTCCAGCTATTGGAGCCGACTACAGCGCCATTTCCTACGAATTACTGCTTTTTACTTCAATTACGGCAGTAAATCCCTTATAAATAGAAAAATAAGGTGGTAAGATACCTGAATTTTATTTTTATTTTTTAATTTTTTCTGGATTATTTCCATCTTAGAGACAATTTTCCACGAAAATTGCATTTATCTTTTATGGAAAGATACTATTTTTCCTCGTGTTTCTCTCATTCTACCATTGAAAACAATGTAATTTCAAGTTCAATTATATAATTAAATAGCGTGGAAAAGTATTATTTTGTTGTTTATATCAGATAGGGGACAAGTGTTTTTTACAAGTAGACAGAGTATGTTAAACAGATAAAATATTTCTCCAATGGCCGTAAAATATATGCACCACTCGTCAAAAAAATTAAATACTTACTGTGTTGGTTTGCGGGAATGAGGTTCCACAACAGGGACCTATTTTGTGTGATTGCGTGTGTGGTTGTGTTAATAACTTGGCAGCCTTAGTAGAGTCACTACAGCTTTCCGAAGGATCCCAGGTTATAACCCAGGAATCCTTAGCTGGGTCTCATTAGCCTACAAAGGATTCCAATTGGGTTGTGTGTGTGTCTGTGGTAGTCCCTGGCGAGGAAATTATTTTCCCGTAAACTACCACAGGAGGGTATTCTGGTGGAGAGGCTGTGGTTGGTCCCTGTTGTGGAACCTCATTCCCGCAAACCAACACAGTAAGTATTTAATTTTTTTGACGAGTGGTGCATATATTTTACGGCCATTGGAGAAATATTTTATCTGTTTAATCTATAGAGGCCGTAGAGCTCATCTACCTTGATTTAGACAGAGTATGAATAAAATGACTTAAATGTCATTTCCTACGCCAAACACGAATACAGGTGGAACAACCTTAATTAATGAATAACGAGAAAATCTACTGCTACAAACATACCGGACAATTATAATGATAAAAAAACTTACATCATTGTGATATCCACTATACGCCATATTGGACCATTATTCGAACATAATGTTCCTAATTTTCGTGCAAGCGTTGACAGTCTTAGACATTCGATTTAACAATATATATGACAATCAAAATGTATTTCCACCGAGGCTCTGGGCGTATGGGAATTATTTCCACCTGAATTGCGAAACCCAAAGCAACTACAAACAAACAAGAAAGGTGAAAGAAAGAAATCTATGGCTGATCAAGAATCTATTTATATTTAACTTATATCTTATATTTAGTTGGAATTCAATTCCGCGACCGGAAATTTCGGATTGCAGGCGGATGTGTGACCAGTCAAATTATTCAGTCCACGGACGCAACGGTAAACCAAAGAGACCGATCGAGGACTACGTAAACGAAACGCTACCGAAGCCTATTTATTTATATAAATACAAGCTGTGCCCGACATGTGTTGCAATGCCTCTTTTTCTTTCTAATTATAAGTAGGCACACATAAACAAAGAAGACACATTTACGTGTTCAAAATAATTGAAAGAAAATTATTATTTTGTATATTAAAATAGAGTCAAAAATATTATTCGAGAGATTTCGAATATGCAATATTTTTGGTCCTACCACCCTCTGCAAAAACAAATAAAAACTTTTCGGCTGTCCCACACGTGAGCATGCAACATATAATTGACTACGTGAAAAGCATGGATTTTCCAGATTAAATCCACACACTTGAAGCGATTGACCAGGTGCCTTGTTGATTGCCATTAAGAATGCAAGGCGAAGGGGAATTGTAGTCGTTTGAAAACAAATGACACGTTGGTGGGAATGATGAGAATACGTGTATTAGGCACATCTGCTTTTGACTTGCCATTCAGTGTTGTCGCTTCGATGACGTTTGCCATCAGTTGTTTGACAGTAAGCCTGGTTCTATTTCACAATCGTGGTGCAATAATGTTGCGTAAAAGAATTATTGGTGCGCCATGGTTGAGTGACCATTTGTGCGGTGTTACACCAGAAAGACCCAACGAATTAAAAAAAACTCTATTGGATAATTAAAAATCTCGTCCGCATTCCTGACGCTGTCAATCAATTTGTAGGTGACAGACTCGCTCGAAATTTTTTCGTGGATCGTTTCGTGGTATCGTTGATTGTATTGACTTCGGTCTTTTTTACTGCCAAAATAGGACGTTCGCAAAGCCTTTGGTGATTTTTGTAATTGGTGACAGTTTGTGGAAAAACTTTCTGAATGAATTGTTCGATCGATGGTAGAAAGACATTACAAGTTGAATGGAATTAAAATAAATTTTGTGTTGGGATCAACGGGTACTTTTCCGTTACCAATGTCCAATAGCTGTTTTGAAAGCATCGATGACGCATTGCGCTGCAGATTGACGCGCATATTAGTAGTTAACGTGAGTTTCTGTACATGTCTCCAAAGATGAGACGCTTTGAGGCAAGCGTTGAGTTCATTAGCTGGTGTTGAATTTGGTATTACTGGTCTGTCCCACTTGTGAGCATGCAACGGATATGCAACATATAATTGACTACGTGAAAAGCATGGATTTTCCAGATTAAATCCACACACTTGAAGCGATTGAACTTGTGCCTTGTTGATGGTCATTGAGAAGGCAAATCGAACGGGGAACTGTATTCGTTTGGCTACAACTATAAAATTAGACATTAAACCATGTCTTTAAATGCCACAGGAGGGAAAAGTAATTAAAGAAATCGCTATTTATGGATATTCACGCCTGGTTGCCAAGGAAATTTTGAATTATCGAAGAGGAAGAAAAATGGATGAATTTTTAGATAAAAACGCAATATTTGGATAAAACAGAAGCGTTTAAGAAAATAAATGAAAGAATTAAAACAGCATTCTCTTGTGGGACATTCCATGGTAATATCAACCTCACGCTTATTTTTTAAATTTTAAAGAAACCAAAATATGTCATTTTTAAGAGAATTTCCTGCTGATTCTGAATCTGAAGAAAAGTTATCACCTCAGCATACATGAAATTCAAAATGCAACACTAGTAATTGACACAAACCTGTTACTTTCTCAATGGAAAATCATAAGTTACGTTGGTCACGGTTACGTTGGTCACAACCCAAATTTTTTTGTTGAAATTATTTGAATAAGAATGGCAAGAAATATTTTTGTGTGATTATGCATATTTGCTTAGAAAGCCATACACTCCAAATATATTAAAAAAGTTTGTGTAAAAGTGATAAACTTTCAGAGTAATATGCAATTAAACTCTAGTATTTAATGATAAGGTATACTTTTTGTTACATTTGTCACAGTGTTTAATAAATGATATTTTTTTAAATTTTGCCCTAAATATTGCTAATCTTCACATTCCTTATTTACTATAGCAAGTGTCAAATGCATTGTGGTAAGAAAAACTGCATAAATGCACAGGATTTTGTATGAATGTAATTAAAATAAGGCATACAATTTGCTAAAATGTTACGTTGGTCACCATGGAATGTCCCTTGTGCGTTGTATCAAACAAATTTCCATGCTACGATCGTGACAAAATACATCTATGGAAATGTTTCATATGGTAATGTTTCATCTATGGAAATAAAATACATCTATCATCAATCTGTTGGGAATGATTGGCAATAAATGCGAGTCTGCTGGATGTGGAAGACGTGGAGGAAACGGATGAATAAGTGAAGGAAATTGTTAAAACGAGCTGGAAAAAGGAGGACAGCTGTTCATAAGAGATCATAAAGATATAGAATTGTATAACTTGAATTGGATACAGCGCATATCCACTTGTAACTCTCGTGGTTCGTATTTACAAATGTGACTACAACCTTGTACTGAACCCAATTTCAAAACAGGTCAATTTAAAACATTTTGCATAGTGCATTTGTAATAAACTTATGACATTCCCTGTAATTTTTATTTCATTGATACTCTTAATATTCAAATTCTATCCATTGCACCTCACTTAACATTAGAAGGTCATGATGCTTTGCCTCAGATGCAGCATCATTTCAATATTATAGTCTCATGATCAATGAATCAATGCAGATACTGCTAATGCAATGAGCTGATTCATTTATAACTACATACTAGACTAAATAAATACAATCTTTAAACCAAAGAGGGTGAAATTCGCAATGAAATAAATCATTTGGCTTTACCGGGATTCTATCCCGGAACTCAACCCAATTACACCTCCAATCCGTCTTAATTCTGGGTGAATTTCAGCGGGGGTGTGTGCGGATTAGGTGTCCTCGTTTTAAACCTTAAGCTTCTGCAGCTAGAGAGCATGTCGTCCACCCTGTGCGGGAAATATCTATTCGGAGGAGCCTGTCCCTCCTTCCCACGGGCCGAGGCTGGCCAGTTATATGACCCATGTAATCCCCTCCCGACCCTTTTCTCAAGATCCAAGGGGGTTGGAACTGGAACTTGTTGAGGGATCAGTGGGACTTTGAACACATTTTGAAAATTTGTAAATAGGCGTCATTGTTAAAAAATATGACAATATTTTTTTTAGCAATTTTAAGTTTAGTTTGATACCAAACACCAAAGACCCGTTGATAATTGAGCCGGGCGCTAGCGTAAGACAATTAAATTTTGAGACAGCCATAACCCATTGAGTGAGCAATCGGAAGAAAGGGTCGTACCTCATTGCGGTGGTATGCGATCCCTAAAGAGCGTGGGAAGGGAGTGGTTTGGGTAAAAAGTGTGGATTTCCAAATTTCCACCACTGGAAAGAAAGACTTCGGGTCATAAAGATATGAAAGAGCTTAGGGAGCAGGTAGACAGAGAGGGTCAAACGTACAAGAACGTTTTTCCCGCAGTTGCCGATACACACGTACATATACGTTTCCCGCAGTCTAGGGGTGAAGACCACATGATGTCACAGGACAAACGAGAGCTACAAAACCTAATTATTGGGAATTACGATTTGAGGGCGTCGTAAAATTTACTTACCTTGTAGTAATAGTAAATAATGAAAATAAGATCTCTGAGGAGATACATCAAAGGGTAATGCAAGGTAACAAGGCCTATTGTGCAAATGTACCCCTCCTAAAATCAACTCTTCTGTCCAGGAAAATTAAATTGAAAATTAATAAAGCATTGATAAGACCAGTAATTACATATGGAGCTGAGACATGGGTCCTATCTAAACAAGGTGAAGAAACATTAAAAGTATTTGACTGAAAAATAATAAGTAGAAGCTATGGCCCAGTAAAAGAAGGAGAAACGTGGAGAATAAGAATGAACTATGAAATAAATGAAATATTGGAAGAGAAGGATATAGTTCGGTTCTCCAAGTCATTGCGACTGTCATGGTTGGGCCATGTTGAAAGAAAGGAAGAGTATAGAATGCCCAAATTGTTAATAAATAGCAAGATGGAAGGGAGTAGAAGGAGAGGAAGACCACGCAAAAGATGGCTGCAAGATGTTAAAGAGGACCTGAAGACAATGGGGATTGGAAGATGGAGAGAGAAAGCAAGAAGGAGAGCCGAATGGGGGGCATATAACTGAGGAAGAAGCCAAGGCCCACACCGGGCTGTAGAGCTGTGGAAGAAGAACAATGTTTCACAGGAGACGTAGTCGTGCTTACTAAGCCTCAGCGCGGAGGATGAACCCAATATTGTCGCTTTAGACTGGCTAACTCCGACAATTTTTTCAATCACCGTGAAAATGCAGAAATAATACGGCATGCAGTAACGCGCATGGGTGCCAAGATATGCTAAGACACATATACTCCAAAGAGGGTGAAATTCGCCTTGGAAAAATCATTTTACTTGATTTTATGCGTAGGACTATTTGAAAAAAACAATAACGCAGTTTGTAACTCACAGTTCAATTTGTCCTGCTGATATCCAAAGTAACTACGAGTCTGCTAATGTTATTAAACATTAAAATTGTTCAATGATTGAATTTCTATTGAAAAATTGAACAAATCAATGGCGTACCTTTTAACGATGATTACAATGTTACCAATTGGAAAACAAAAAATAGAAACAATTTAATGAAAAACAAAATATTTGAAATACTTAAAATATGTAGATATTTCTGTTGGTATTATTTAACCAATATCATGATAATTTACAACTTGTATATATTTTTTCACCAATATTCTCTCAACTGTATGCCTCTCAAAGGCAAAAACCTTAAATGTTTTATTATTTTATTTCTCAATTTATGAGTTTTCCCTGATTTTCATGAACATTCCCCACAACGCAGGTGTTTATTCGGTAGGCGATTAATTAATTGACGAAGCGATTTTTAATTAAAATGCCTTCAGTTGATATTGGTTGCTTTGGAATGCAGAAAAACGTCACTGCTGCCGTCTCTGGATTAGAACTCTTACGCTAGAAGAAGGAAATTGCACGAGAGGGCTGCGGAAGGGATGGACGAGTCGAACTTCATTTGCTTCCCACGCAAGAGAATCAACTCTGCTTTTTGCAATTTCAATCGATGGAGGTTGATTTTTGGCCACCGATTCCTTTTCTTCTTCCCTTTCTAAGTCCCATCTCCTTCTTCGAGTTATCAGTTACCGTCTCCGGGTACATATGCGTTAGGAGATTTATCAGAGTTGCGTTCCGTTTCTTTACCACTTTCCGATGGCGAGAAATCACTTTGATTCAACTTTAATTACCACCTAGATCACCGCCATGACGTCTTCCGTTGCCATGGATACGGTGCCGAGGCGCAGTAAACAAGGCCGCGTGCACGTCGGGAGCAGGAAGAACGTAAGAAATATCCTCGCGTTTGATTGGTCGGCTGGAAGCGATTGCTCCAATCACACCCACGCAGCGCTTCCTCAGTGAACGAACCGTCTTCGCAAAGCCTGTGTCAGCAATTCGAGGCACGCCCGCTTGAAGCCGCTAAAGGCGTTCGTTTCCTCCAGGTGTGACCGCAAACGCAGTTCGAGGAAATGAACCGAAATAGCTCGAGGTTTAATCTTTAAGTGCATGCGAACCTATTGCTAAACCTTGATCATTAGAAAAAAAAACTGTTTGCTACCCCGAGGATTCTAAAATTGCTCGGCTTTAGATTGCTGACTTTGAATCCTTGACTGCAAACGTTGGCTCACCAAGTAAAGATCGAATCTGTTACTATTCAAGGAATTTAGGCACGTCACTTCACACAAAATGAACATAGGGAATTGGATTTGCTCATTTAAATTTATACTGGGCATTTAATTTTCAAATTGAATCCCACATACCTTCACCTTCAATATCTATGGCAATGGTAGTCAACCTTATGATAAGTGCACTCCACTTTTATATATTTAAAACACAATATTGCGTAGAATCAGTGGAAAAGCGGGGAAATGTTAGTTGTAGGTGAAGAGGTGATCCTGCTTGGATAGCCCTTGGATAGCTGAGTATATATTGGCTTAGCAGCACCTCCCTCTTTTTTTTGGTTGAATGATTGAGCATGACTTATTTGTTTATTCAAAGTATTTCTATGATTGGCCAACGATATGGTGAAAATATAAACGTACTTGCTTCCGATTGCGCTGAGTATATTTTTTATAAGATCTGTCGAAGCCGGATAAAATGCCTGACAAAGCCGGCAGAAGGGGTGGAGAAAACTCGCGCCTGATAAAAATATACTCAGTGTTTCCGAAATCAAGAATGTTAATCATCCAACACATTGAGAAGTTAAAATGAAAACTGATATGGTGACAAGTATTGTATTATAAAAACTATACAACTAAAATATTAAGGAATGTTTTCTTGGGTGTGGCACCCGGTTAAGAATTTCCATAGCAGACGTTTCGATGGGCAGTTTGCTCATCTTTGGACGTCAGTTTTTGCCCTGAGGAAGATGAATGAGTTTCTCGTTGAAATGTCGGCTATGAATAGCCTTACCCGAAAAGACTTTGTTCATGCCATCATCCACCGAGAAAGCTTACGGTCTTTCAAAATGTTTATGGCTGGCCATTCTTTCCATAGCTCAAAAAGATCTTAACAAAATTAATCTGTAATTTAATTCCGTAATATTTAAACACTCTAGCGGAAGTATAAGTTGCCCTTTAGGTAGGGATTTCATTTACATATACCTCAATTCAAAAAATTATTTTTACTGTCCTCAGTTGTCTAACCTTATTTTATACCTTTGATAATTTTTACGTAAGAATAAAATTAAACGTACACGCATAAGAAAAACTACAAATCACAAACAATTGTTAAGCAGGCGTGATGACATCTGTTCCAATTCCTATTTAGTCGATGCATTACTTTGAGTCTTCTTCGTCTATGTTGATTCATTGTTTATTAATATTTTTCGTGGGATTGAGATGTCATCGTGTTCCTGAAAATATCCATAAAATCAAAGGTTAACTTGGCAGATGCCAAGTGAATGAACAACCTAAACCAAATTTTCCCTGTGATTATTTACTGCTTTCTCTCAGTGACCTGATGCTGTCCAATGCTGGATGAAGCCGTTCGTCACATTAGAAAGTCTGTGTAATTTTAGAAAGTTTTTATCTTTTGTGTAATTATGGAAAAGTTATTTGAATTGGTCTCTTTCATTCTGGAGTTTCAGTTGTGGTTTGGTCAATATAAAATAAACTGGGGTTAACGTTAGACTAAATGCTATAATAAAGGCAATACTTTTGTTTTTAGCGTTAGATGCCAAGAAGAGTGACAAGTATTATTTGGCGAATTATTTGAACACTAGCATAATATTACTTCAGATTAGCAGTTGTTACTTCATATAAATTTTTCCTAAAAAGTATATTAATATGCAACAGTGTTAATATAACATACTTCATCTGTTTCTGCCCTCTGGTATAGTAGTTTAAACGTTGTAAAGGTTTGATTATCCAGTAAGGAATAAGACAAATTAAAAAAAAAAAAATTTCTTTCATTTATTTGCAAAAATTGAGCTACTATTACTTTTCACATTTATGTAGCTTTTGTGTTGAGCCATTTCAACGGCATGAAGAGTAATTGAAGAAGGCTTAGCTGGAAATCAGCCTGTGGAAACGGTGATGTTAGACTAAATGTCAGACGGCGAGGAATCATTTGGATTACGGGAACGTTAATATTCATGTGAGCCATTTGTTTCCAGTTTCAAGGAACTTGGAAGTTCCTTTAGATTAAAATTACACGAATGTTTTGCATTTTTTTGAATTTTCAATTTTCTTTGCTTTGCGTTCGTTCATGAAACACGATTTCATTTTCTCATCGGACAGCCTCACACGACGGACGCGTCGATAAGCTACCGAACTTGTAATGATCTTATTTTCCCTTCGAGAGAGCAATGCACCTTGCCTTCTTCCCTTATGGTAGCGAACGCCGGGAATTAACCACGGAAGTAGTTTCTTGCATAATCAAGCGAGTGGCTTTCCCCTTCTCCCCCCCCTCCCTTTGTTCCCCACCCCCCTCCATCACCCCCACCCCCCCTTTCTTCCCCTCTCTATCCTTCGAGGGAACCAACTTCCATCGAGCTTCGCTTTAACCTCATTACACTCCCACCCCCCGGCTGGTTGGGGGTGAAAGGGAATTGGGATGCAAGGGGTGGGGGTTTCATGAAATACTCTCCGCTCACCCCCCCCACCCCCTTGTAAGCACTACCCCTTCCCCCCTGTAGGAGGTTAGAAGAGTTGGTGAAAGGGCCAATTAACTCCCCCCCCCACTCCAGAATATCTGAACGCTGGCAAAAAAAATTCATTTAAACTCCCTTTGCTCGTGCTGGAATTTGGAATTAACAATTTTTATAATTTTATTTTTCTAATCGATTTTTGTAAGGGAAATGTTATCAACCTGATATATATAATTCACGGCACATGTATCGGACCAATTTTCCAGTCCTGTTCCGAGGCTTAGATAAAGAGTAGAAAGAATTTAAAAAACCACTGCCGGCTTGCTAGACAAGTCGCAGCTTCACCAGGAGTTTAACCATCAGTTTTCAGGGTTCTCACCGGGCCGGACCAGCTATCTTGGATATGCCAGGGGCTAAGTCCCCACTGGTATTCGCCCTGATAAGCAGTCCCCTACTTCCTGCCGTTGACCACCTCCCATGGAGTGGACGAGGAGTTGGAATTCGGGACTAACAACAGAATACGACGGTTTCGTCGTGCAATAAAAATGGAATATGTAATGATACCTAAAATGATGTTGGAAAAGAGAGAAGTAGGTATAAAGACCAAGGAGAAGACCCAGGAGAAGATGGATAGATGAAGTTAGATCCGACATTGAAAAGAAAGGATGTTCCTATGAGGATGTTGGATATGTGGAACGACAGGCCCAGATGGAAGCGCTTAGTCAATACCTAGTGGACCCAAGAAAGTGGAACAGGACACCGATATGATGATGGCGATATAACGGACAAAACGTTTTGGAGAATATGTCCTTCCTAAACGGATTAGGCTAATTCATGTATCCTTGTGCATGGAGTCAAAAATGGGATAAAAATGAAAGTACATTGAACTTTTTATCCCAATTTTCATCATGGATTAGTCCAGAATATCTTTTTGAATTTAAAATTATGATTAAAATGGCAAGGAAAGTCTTCTCCATCAATTTTAAAGTTTATCGCTCGAGTTATTTTTTTTACTTCTTTGAATTTTAAGTTTTTCACTACATAAACTTACTTCAAGTGATTGGTGATTCTATGCTTTACTAGAGATGGAGGAAATCCTTCATAAATTTCCTACAGTGTGGTATTATTTAGAAAGCCGTGGAGGTGCTAGAGGGCTGAGAATTTTCGCGAGTGACAGCAAGTTTGAATATATATGACCCAGACGAGAAATGCCCTCGAAACCCCTATATTTACGCTTATAATCCTCCCACTTCACCTCTAACGGATGAAGGGAACGTAGCTTCCTTCCTCCTCTCCCCGCCTTTGAAGAAGAGCGGCGCCACCTACGCTCTTCTTCCGCCCTCCCCACCGGTGAGCGGCGCTTTTGTTATTATTGTGTTACTCATGGGGAGCGGCTCTGTGCACGGAGGCACCCGGAACGGAGGTGAGGAAGACGGTGTGTTGGTGAGGGCGGAAGGGGGAAGTGGAGAGGGGGAAGGTTGTGTGCCTTCAGGGGTTTTGGGCGGGTTAGGGTGGATATGCCTTTCAACATCTCCTTCCCTTTTCCCCCTTCTTCCCCACACAGTCTCCTCCTTAATTACGCCGATGGCTGCTGGGACACCCCCAAGTGTCGTACCGTGCACTCTAACCGCGGCGGGCGTTTGAGTTCGCGTATGACACCCGAGGAATCCCAAAACGCGTGCACATATGAGCCCCCCCCCACCCGATTTGCCCTCCCTCCCTCCCCCAATGTCGTCCTTCTCACCTCCACCGAATTCTCACCCCGTTGGTGCGATTGGAAATTGGGCAAGGAAAAGTAGCATTTACCAAGATTAAGGAACTGGTGACAGCAAGGAACATCAAGATGGATATTAGGAAAAGATTTCAAAAATGCTTTATATGGAGAATTGTTTTGTATGGATGCGAAACGTGGACGTTGAAGAAGAGAGAAGAAAAGTACTTAGAAAGCTTTGAAATGTGGCTATGGCGAAGAATGGAGAAGATTGGATGGAAAGATAAGATCACGAATGAAGAAGTGCTAAGGAGGATTGGAGAAGAAAGAAGTAGACTGAGAGAAATTAAAAAGAGAAGGCAAAATGGATAGGACATATTTTAAGGAATAACAGCCTACATAAATAAATAATAGAAGGGAAGAGAGGAAGGATGAGGCACGTGATGCTAAGGGATATAATAGAAGGAAGGAGTTATGCAGAGATGAAGAGAGAGGCCCAGGACAGAATGCTGTGGAGACAACGCTACCGTTGAAACCTGTCTGCGGACAGATGCACCAATGATGATGGTGCGATGCCAGGGGGTGAGAATTCTCTCCGTTGGTTGGTTGATTATATATGTGTGTGAGCGAGGCAACCGACAACTCGGGTCATTTGTTGCCGTCGAAGATGGTCGGGTTGAGTGGTTAGGTGCGCGGGAAACGGAAGAAGGGTGAAGATGAACCGTGCGTCGGAATCAGCATACTTTAATCCGAAGTTCCGCCGCGACTGTGAGTCAAAAAAATTACTAAATTCCACATTTTTTATATTTTGTCCAAAAAAAATCCTGCTTTCGCTAATGAAATACGTTGCCTACAGCAAGCCAAAAGTAAAGTAGAAAAAATGCAGATTAATCCACGAATGCATTTAAAATTACATACACAAGGCGTTGTGGTTTCTCTGAACACCACATCTTTCGTGAAACCACAGGCTATAGAACCAAAGGATTGAACCTCTTAGAATCTCAGCCTCTGCACCGTCAGGCTTCGTTCGTACTTCGAACAGCTTGGAATCGAACAGCTTGGAGACCTACTCTCACGATACCGGCTATCGGGTTGGAGGTTTTTACGTTTGAAGAACTGGGGATTTTTATTTACATTGTTGACCAATCTATTATTATCTCTATAATTCATCCGGTGGCACTTTTATGTCGGTACAACGCAACGTTGAAATTTCCCCTGATATTGTTTTGTTTGAGTAATATTTTGAAAAGCATAGCCTGGTTAATGATCACGATATCAATGAATTTAAGAATGTGTAAAATGGGTTGATCCTCAGCTTAGTGATTTGTGCAATTCGCTGTTCGCCAGATTCTCGTTATCTTTGAAATTCGGAACACTAGGTGTTCTTCCTTCTTTGCATAAAAGGCATCTTCCATAGGCCATTCTTTGCATAGGCATCAGTTCAAAATACCTGGATATTAACGTGCTCTGGTAATTATAGCTTTAATTTTCATTGGACGCTTTGGTATGCCGGAGTAATTCCCTCTTCGTAATTTGCCCGAAGACATGAAATCAGTGGGTACATTTGGAGAGACCGTGGTTAAATCATAGAGATGGTCAAGAAGTTAAGGTTGCTGGAGTGATATAATTGCGGAATAATTAAATTAAACATAGTCGCTGTGATAAATTTCTAGGCACATTAATAATGGAGTTAGACGAAGTCACACTCATTTGAAAGAAAATTATAATTTTTTTGATTGTTTTTTCAACCATAATTTCATTAGAGATAAAATATTTTCGGGCTTAAATTTAAACAATCAACTACTATTAGCTGAACGGAAGATTATATTACGTATTTGGCGAGCAGTTTCAAAGTAAGAGGAAGGTTAAAATTCATCCGTCACCCTTATCCGTCTTGATACGATAGTTAACCCTTAAATAAAATTTATATTCTTGGTGAGGTTGGGCCCTCGATAAGATGCATTCTGAGCAAAGTCTTAGCCTTGCATTCAGTTGCATAGCAGAGCAGAGTTTATAGCTTTGCAATGTTATGAAGTATTTCCTTTTACCCATCTTTTTTAGGAGTACTTCTTAAAAAATTATTCGGAGACAACGCTTTTGCGGGCCGGATGACGTTAATTTATCTGGGACTAAAGCGCTAGACTCCACTTTCTTCAGTGAAACAGAAAATGAGTATCTATAAAACAAAATGGACCTACTTGTTTGAGGAGGATAAAAGGAGATATCGTAGGTAAGTAATGCAAGACATTCATGTGATATAAATGGTGTTCCTCACGTCAGCAATCTCACCCGAGTTTATCTTGGCGGAGGCAATCCAATGAATTTTCATGCGCTAAACCCTTCTTGTTTGCTGGTGCTCTCTTTAGATACGCGCATACTCTACGATAGTCGTCCTTTTTCACATTAGGGGGCGTATTTTCACGTCTCTTACGCATCCCTGGAAGTTCTGGAGCACGTTTGAATGGCATCATCTTCTTCTTCCTTCTCCTTAGGGACGGGGTGCTGAGGTGAACCCCCGCCAGCCCACCGTGGCGTCGCTCCTTGAGGAGGGGAGGTTCATGCTTCAAGACATTATGACGCCGAGGCGCCGCGAGCAGAGTTAAGGGATTTTATTAAGAGTCACTTTAAGTTCCATCGGGGGGGGGGGGGGGGGGGGGGGGGGGGACATTATGCTATTCTATCTCTCTTTTCCCACGGCTAGGACGAAGCATGTTCTTTTTTTTGCGTTTAGGCGGTGGTTGGGTAATGTGCACGTCGAAGGATTATAATTGAGTTTTAGATATGGACGTGACAATGCACATTGTTGTCACATTTCCCCACCTGGGGGGTTATTTTGTAATCTCACCTTTTTAGTGACTCCTAGTGGAAAGGCAGGAGATCCGTTTCCCACTCCTAATGATCGGCTCACGAACGATTCGTGAATTGTCGAAGCTTCAATTACCTTATATCAAATAAAAGACGCCGAGACTAGCGAATACCCAGAATGCTCAACAACTTACGGAAGATATCTTACACTGTACATACCACGAAAATCTAAATACAGTCAAAACTACAAGCAACATGTAAGCGATCACTCAATATTTTAAAACATTAATTGCATCTAATTAGTGTTCGATTCACAAGCACGGGAAATATCTACCAAGAACGTAGATTTTAAGGCAATATTTGTTAAAATTATGAAATTATGGTATAAATAACTGAATTCCATTCTCCATACACTGGGGGATAGGCACACGAAAACAAAGGCATCAGCAACATTGTTTGGGAAATATTGATACGAAATATATACACAGATAATTCAAGCTAATAATAACATAAGCATTTAAAACAAAGCATACCTTCAAGTGCCCAATATATTGGAGTTGAAAATGCTGAAGTTCTTCGCGTTGTGCAAATTACAACAATACGATTTAAAATCGTTTGTATCTTTCGCGCCCTTGTTTATTTTCCAACTCAAGCTTCAAGTGGAAACGATGGTGGCTCCATGCCACGTTCTTTATGACAGGTGAGATGGAACTAATGGCAGACGGAGATAATGAAACGGATCAAGAGTCGAAAGATACGGATCAAAGCGGATGAATCGTCTAAAAGACCAGCACATGACCGGTAGTTCACCGCTTGAGATCCGAAGATGGTCACGCCGCCTGGGTGATGCAGTTGAACTACGAAAAAGTGAGATTTTATGACGTATTCTCACTAAAGTGAGATTACAAAACAACCCCCCTGATTTGATTAAGCACATTGGAATTCTCTGTAATATTTTATTTGCTCCTAAATTTCACTTCATATTTTTCACAATCTTGGATATGAAAATACCGAAAATATGGATGCAGTCTTCATTGAGATATATTTCATTTTGTTAGGTGTACAAACGTACATTTCAGCGTTTTATCACATTTATTTAAACAGTGCTGGAGATGTGGCTTTTTTAAAATCGAGATATGAAATAGTTTTCCGCTTTGAGCTTTGAACAGTGTAATTAATGTCGCCAGTTACAGCGCGTCGCGGCGTCTCCCGGAGCAACGGTAAATACGTATATTCAGAATTGGCGCTGCCGTTAGTGACGAAAAAAATGCATATTACTCTGTAGCTAAATTATACTGTGGTTTCCGTGAAAATTTCTCGTCACTGAGATGTAAATTAGCAAGATAATTAATTATACAAAATCATACATATTAGAAAATATATTCATGTAACGCACGATTGCTTACCATTGAATGTCTTCCATTTCGACCATACTGAGTTCATTATTCATATACTGCATCTGCTTATTGTTTTGCATTATGTTCAAATCCATTGTTGATCATCAAAGACTGCTCTTTGCACCCAGACTTAATCGTAAAAAGTGAAAAAGTGAGAATTTTTCGCCGTAATAAACTTATTTCTATGTGTGACTCACTTCATATTTCATTTGAAATTACATTTCCTTAAGGTTTTGAATAAGGCAGAACAAAATCATTTTGTTTATTACTTTATAGAGTGCAGAGTTTGCAGATCTTTTGCAGATAGCATTCGGCCGTAATACTACTTTGAAAATTATATACCTAATATTGAATCTATTTACTATTCATCTATAAAATAAAATGACCTGGACAAGGTAAAATATTGGTTTAACTATTTAAAAATTTAAGTCCATGAAATAAATTCGTGCGTTTCAATTTAGGGAATATAACTAATACCATTTCGCAGCCTTGAATATACTTTCAGTTTGCTAATTGCATTCAAACTGAAGGAAATCACTGCAGCATACGTAAACGTTGATCAAGTAAGTAGCATATATTACTGAAGAATTGATGTTCATCAAAATATTAATTGGAAAATACATATGGGTCATTCCATGTCAACTCGACCAGGTGGTTGTCCTTAGGGTGACCGATTTTGACCAAATTTGGCATATCGTCCTCATTTGATAGCATATTAAAAACCCCGAAGCCGTTTTGTAAAACATGTAACCGTTTACAAGATATTGCAACGTCGCAAAATATAAAAAAATGAGCACAATCGAAGGTACAGGTACATCGTAAAGAATCTATTTGAAACTTTAAATGTGTTATAAGCTTATTGAAGTTGTTTAAAATTTTCAATAAAATCCATTGTTATACTTTCCGATTTCAAGACCTTAAAAATAATTCCTTGGACTGAGCGACTGAGGATATTAAAAATCTTTCATGGTTCGTAATTTACATTGTGATTTAATAGCTTATTCAGAAAATAAAATGGGGTAACTTCTTGGATGAGCTGCTTTGCTCAAGGTTGATTGTAGATTTTTCTATTGCAGAGTGGCGGCAATAATTGATACAATTTGCTTTAATGAAGATATAATTTATATTAAAAGTATACGCATCGTCTTTTGTTGAATAGTTGCATGGTGATTTTTGAGTATTTGGTTGGTTGGTTATTTTGTGGAGGCGATCGACAACTTAAGTCTTTTGTGCAATTAGAGCAGTTGGGTGGATTGTCGAGAGTAGGAGGATCCCCAGAAGGAGGACAGAGGAAGGAAGCAGTGTAACCCGGCGCACAGTGGTCTGAGAACCCACTTTCGCGGTCAGAAATCGATTTGTTCAAATAGTTGAATTTAGGTATTACATGGTCTTAAAGTAAAGAAAAATGATTAAATCATCATAAACCGAACAAATTTTCATCATTTGTTGACCCATGTCCTAAAATTACAGACACGCATCTTGGGGATCAGCACCGCCACCGATTGAAAATAGATTTTTCACGCTGGAAACGGAAATCAAATTACAATAATCGTAATAAATGCATTTCCTTGATACATTAGGTGACTTACTTATTTTAACATCTGTTTAGTGTTCCTAAATTGCCAATTCGTCTCTTCATAACGTCGTAAGTGACAGTGACAAGATTTTCTTAAACGGTGCAACGTCAATCACTTTCCCGGAATCAATTGGGCGTTTAAAAAAAATCTTGCAATATCTAGTGTTGAGGCAATATGCTAAGGCAAAAGACTGGCTTTTTGCATAGGACGTAACAAGATTTTGGTGCTTTTAAGTTCCATTTTCTAAGCTATTGACATTAGTATCTCGAAGCGCGGGCAGCGGTGCTGCCGGTAGTTGCTCATTGGTGTTGGTAGTTGCGCGTGCCCTCTGAGCAGTCCGTGCTGAGAAGTAGAGTTCTGTTAACTTTCTCAGAGATGTTAAATCGCCTGAACTTAAGTAATTTAATAATTTTACTCATTGCATGAAATAATACATCTCAGTTGGCATATTATACCGCGGCGTTAGCAGTGGCCTACTCTTCACGAAATACGCCAGGAGGGCCACAGGTTGACGTCTCGGCCGACGGACGGAGTTCTGTACTTGAAATGCTATCCACACAACACATCACCATGGATCGGGATTCGTTTGAACCTATATCCGCCCCTGCCCCGGTTATCAATTCAGGGCCCTTCGTGTAGGGATGTCTAGCCATCGCAATCCACACGAACCCCTTTCGCGAATAATCATATAATTTCAAAACATTCCCTATTTCAGAGAAGATTCAAAAGTATTAGGAAACTCTGAAATTTGGCGTTAACTGTCGCTAAAATTTACCATTTAATAATGAGAACTATTTATTAAAATAAAATGTTATGTATTTTTTGATGATGTGTGGATTATACGTCAACAAGTTACTTTCTTTGATAAGGAGGTTCCGCCGCGACTGTGTGAGTCAAAACAAATACTACATTCCACATTTTTTATATTTTGTCCAAAAAATCCTGCTTTCACTGATGAAATGCGTTACCTACAGAAAATTAAAAGTAAAGTAGAAAAAATGCAGATTATTCCACGAATGTATTTTAAATGAGCACTTTTTTCCAGCCATTGGAGCCGACTGCAGCGTCATTTCCTACGAATTACCGCATTTTGACTTCAATTACAGCAGTAATTTCCTAATAAGTAGAAAAATAAGGCGGTAAGGTGCCTATATTTTATTTTTATTCAACATCTCTGGATTATTTCCTTCATATAAATAGTTTTCCGCGAAAATGGCGTTTATATTTTACGGAAAAATACTATTTTTCACCATGTTTCTCTCATTCCCCAATTGAACACCATGCAATTTCAAGTTCAATTATAGAATAAAATAACGTGGAAAGATATTATTTTATTGTTCATATCTGATAAAGGAAAAGGTTTTTTAAAAGTAGACAGAATATGAATAAAATGACATTTAACTCATTTTACGGTAGAACCACCTTAAAATTTAATAAACTGAAATATCTGAACTGAAATTGAGCTGAAACAACTGAAATACTATATGAGACATTTGTTTCGATTTTCTATAAACAATTTGCTATCACAGATCGAATTTGTATTGTCTGCAACAGGTTACCTTGCATACTCAATCAGTTAGAGCTCCCTTTATCGCAGTAAAATGCAATGATTCCGTCTATTTTATACCGATTATTGCATCGTAAGATTACTACTGGGCAGCAAGAAGGCTGGCCAACATTGAGGAGTTTGAGTTTGTCTCCGTGACAGAGGGAGCAGGTATTGGTGGAGTCATCGTGCAAAAGTTTCTCTTTTGGGGTAATTGGCTCTGCGCCTCAGCGATTGTAGACAAATCAAGTTTCAACGGAAAAGTTTCCTGGTTTCCCATAAAGACTTATTATGGAAGCCAGCCAGTTCCCCAGGGCTCTAACTTAAAAATGTCCTCTTCCGAATTTCCCATAATCCATTGAAATGACTGCGCTTTAGATAAAACTTATGCATAACTTTTGATGACACACTCAAAACCAAGTTCTGTCCCGCGTCTGAGAACGCTATTCAGTCAAAGGGAAGAGGCCTGATGTTTGGGAAGAATGAGTTCCTTAACGATAAATGAAAGTTGAAGGTTTATTCGATACGAAGACTAGAATTTTCTTTGTATATTTGCTTGTTATAAATATGCTACCACTTTTGCCTCCTGAAGCGCTGACCATGGCCATATTTGTCACTGTCTTAACGAGTGAATATGAAGATCCGTTGACAAATGATATTGTGCGTAGCCACGATACGAGGGTTGTGCTGGACAAAGTGTAAAAATACAACGAAAGATGAGCGTTGACAGAAAATCCCTTCACATCATTTAAATGTTTAAGACAATTGTGAAGAAAGCAGTATGTCGACAAATAACAAGATTGTGTTACCAGAGTGTAAGCTTATCCAAATTTTAAGCACAAAATTGACTAGGAGTGTGGAATTTTTTTAGCACTTTGAGCATTCGTTTGTTTCTTAAACTTTAAACTTTTAAACAACTTATACATAATTACCTGGATGCAGGTTACTAAGGCTAACATACTCATATATTACATCCTCTCCGATGAAACCGATAAAATGAAGAAAAAAAGAAACTAACAAGAGCAAGATAATGATTAAAAATAAACAAGAACATATAGAATAAATAAGACAATATACAAGAATCGCCAAGCATTAGAAACTGTAAACGTGAAAATATACAAACAAAAAAAATCAATTAACACATTCAATGCGGAGCACGTCAATAGACGTGCTCCTGGCTACACCGACTGACGGAGCACGTCAATTGACGTGGTCGTTCCATTCCGAAGCCCTTTAATTTTTTTAAGCCGATTTTGACGACTTTCATGAAAATCGGGCCCGCATTGCATGTGTTAATTTCAATTTTTTCCTTGATACCCTAAGGAATCGCCTGTTTCTTCTAAGTTATTTTCCTTGGGAGTCTTTAACCCAGTAGGACCTTGTGTAGGTAGGCGATTCAACTTCTTGAACAACCACGGCTGGTTCTCAAATCTTTCCTATTTGTAACCACACATTATCCCCCTCTTTTAGTGGCTTTAGATCTTTAGCACTACGATCAAACAGAGTTGTCTGCTTTAACAGCTTTTCCTCTAACTTTTTCTTTATCTCAGAAGGGACGAATTTAGAGGGATACAAGAGATTCATGGATAATGGTAGTTTTTTTCTGGTTCTCCAGAGGTTCTGTGGTTGAAAGCGCAGTATAGCCTTGTTCAAAAATGAAAAGTTCCTTGTTTCTTCATCATGATGATATATATTATCATTGACGTATGACTTAATTGGTTGAATTATTTATAGCATGAATTTAAACCCAGATTCCCCACTGTGCACGCCAAAACGGCTTCCTCCACGAGTATGCAAACTAACTCCTATCTCCCGCGTCGCTCTTCCCTTCCCCTACCCTTAACCAAGTACAAGCGGCTCCTATTATTCTTCATACCACTCAAACACACCTTGAGTTTCCTACATGAAATTTAAATTTCCACCTTTGATGTGCCCTGATTGAAACATAAAAAAATTTTTTGAAACCAAATAACGTGGTTGACCGTGTTCAGACGGCCATTGGGGAGTTAAGGTAGTTTGAGCGAAAAATCACTCCACCTAGAACTTGATGAATTTGGCCTCATTTTAAAGAAATAACTCTCATCTTTCCAATGATATAAAAATATCAACCCCATTTCGAACTTGTTTTCGAGCAATTTGCCTAAAAATAGAAGCTGTTTAACATGGGATAGACTATAGCTGTGCGCTCCAGAGGGAGAATATTAAACAAATTAGGAACTTCTAGCACCTAGATTTCGTCCAAAAACTAACGGTGTGTATGATGTATGTTTTCTCAACTATTTATAAAAAATAATCTATTACTCACCACAGTAATTTTTACAGAATTGCAAAAAAACCTGCTGTTTTGAAGGGTTTTCAGCCGTACGGCGGAAAAAAATGAGTCAAGTTAGAGACTTATGTAGCTTTATTTATTTAATTACTGAGAATTTTCGTCATACATATCTATATCTTTGCGCCATTAATATTACAACATTTATTTCATACTTCTTACAGACGCTGAAGTAAAAAAAATTAAATTTTAATATGGTCTCCAATATGACTAGGGAACTATCTCGTTCAAACCACCTTAAGTGCGTGAACTGCTCTGTTTTGTGGCGATTCGTTGCATGAATAAAGGCTCCCACTGTGGGGAGATTGGCTAAAACTCATTTGGAGGAGGATTGATTCTCTGGAGAAATATTCGCGTTAATTCCGATCAGTGGGTTAACAACCATTGGAAAAAAATCCAAGCAATTTAATTTATGATTCTTCTTTGGTGGATGTGTTATAGACTTCTCACCTTATGTTTTCATATGTAAGACTCTGCATGTCTTTGTGCCGATGTTACGTGACTGACTGGTGCTAGGTGTAAATATTTCGTGCGATTGTTGCTACAAAACTTTTCCGTTTGTCATCACTCTACGTAGGCAACATGGCTAGTCGATTTCTATTTCTGGAATATCTAGCAAATATCTTTGAATGCATAGGAGAGCATCATATGATTTCGGCTGCTGCAGGCTTACTCCTGTCATATGTATATCGTATCTTTTTATGTTGTGCCCCAGCATGTCGAGAACAAGTTGATAATATTTCAGTTTTGAGTCCTCTTTATCGGATATTGGCTCAATGCGAGGGTCATAAAACGATTTCTCTTCTTGCGCATGAAGTATCTCCATCCTTGCAGTGCATGTCAGTTGGAAATTTAACGCCGCTAAAGGTCTAATAAACTGCTGTCGGTTGATTTTTCCTTTATATTGGGATACGACCAAAAACTGAAGCCAATTATTAAGGTAGTTTGAGCGAAAAGTCACTTCACCTAGAATTTGATGAATTTGGTCTCATTTTAAAGAAACAACTCATATTTCCAATGATATAAAAATATCAACCCCTTGCGGAACTACTTTTCGAGCAATTTTCATGTAAATATAAGCTGTTTTACATGGGATAGATTACGGCTGAGCGCTCCAGAGGGAGAATATTGAAGGAAATAAGAATTTATAACACCTTGATTTCGTCAAAATACTAACGGTGTATAGATTGCATATTTTCTCATCTATTTATAAAAATAATCTATTGGTCACCACAGTAACTTCTACAGAATCGCAAAAATATCTGCTGTTTTGAAGGGTTTTCAGCCGTTCGGCGGGAAAAAATGAGTGAAGTTAGAGACTTACGTAGCTTTATTTATTTAACTACTGATATATTTGGGCATAAATAACTATATCCTAGCGCCATTAATATTACAATATTTATTTCGTACTTCTTACAGACGCTGAAATCAAAGAATAACATTTGAATATTGTCTCCACTATGACTAGGGATCTATCTCGCTCAAAGGACTAATGGATTGGTGGATGCGGGAAGTATCACGGGCGAATGGAAGAATGGTGGATATAAATCTGGTACCGGCAGGAGCACCCTTTCCTCACGATTTGGGACCACGTGGCTATCGACCAATCGAACTGACTGAGTGCTGCATTCGAAGTACTCTACACGCAGAACCCAAATAGGAATCGGAAAACTTCACTGAAAAATCTCCTCCTCCACCACTGGGATTTGAGCCCGGGTCTTCAGGATTAGAAGCAAGTACTCAAGCCACCTCACCAAATATATCCTTATTAAAACACTGCATCAAAATTTCCGCTCAGCGTCTAACCACCATAATTATATACTATTACCACCATATCTGTATGTGTACATTCTTTCTTACTTCATCCTCCTTCGCGCACTAAAATAATCACACCTTTCTTCCATAAATGGGAAAAAGGTGGGATAATTTGTGTGTGCTTCAAGAATTCGTTATTCAATCATTGCGCAAGGAGGCATATAGAGTAAACCGTACAGTTATTGGCCACATTGGTATTTTGAAGAGCATAGCAGTAGTACCTACAGTTGGAAAAAAAATACAAAAATGATAGCAAAATTTACAATAGCGATTATTGTAAATTTTGTTCAACTGTACTCTTTTGTACTATGCTCTTCAAAATACATTGTGGTCAATAACTGTAGGGTGGCCAGTAACTGTACGGTTTACCCTATATTTCGTCCTTGATAGAACCTTATTTTTTATATTTTTTAACTTAAAGAAATGTTTATTTTAACGAGAAAATTACAAAATACACACTTTACATCGTAAAATATATGATCTTATCCCTTTTTTTTATAATTAATGACACAAAAGAAAGTAATCTAAATTACATCATCATATACAAAATAGTATTAGTCCCATGATATTTTTTATAAATAATGGAACATGAAATTTAAAAAAAGGAACATCAATGTATAAAAAATAGAATTGGATAGCAGTTTTAGTGTAGGATAATAGTCTTTTATCAATAATGAAGAAACGTTAGAAAAAAAATAAAGGTGCAGTTGAGCTCCTACTAAGCCAAAGCGGCTTGTCAGCAGGTGCACTTAGTTAAAAAAATTGTTTGTTTTTTTGCTGAGTAGCGTTTTGGACAATCAGCACTTAACAATGTTGACCTGTCAGCCACCCTTTTAGTGATGTTTTAAGAACAGATATTCTAATAATATCATGCATTGACATAGGTAATTCGTTTAACAACCCAGGGACTACATGTACCAAAGACCTCTTGCCATGGAGGTTAAAATACTTAAGTACAGACAACCTATTTATTCGACGCAGTTGCATGTCAGTATCAATTATACGCTGCTTTATTAATTTTCTGTCATAGAAGTTGTCGCAAATTAACACATATTTATACAACTCTTTTAATGGTAACAAACTTTGATTCTTATATACTTTATTCTCATTGCTTTCCTCTCACACTGTTTTCCTTATCTGAATGTTTAAACAATTATTTTAACTTCATAGTGGCTTTAATAAAGCCCGTCACTCTTTGCTTGATGTGTCTTCCTGCCGAATTGAATATTTCTCCGCTCGCCTACAAGTAGATAGATGTCTCTCTCATTTTTCCCACGCTTGCACTTTCACCTGTTTTCTATTTCTCGCGACATACGACGCCTTTTCGAAATGTTTCAAGTTCCTCTTTAAAGTTCCGAGAAATTTCTGAGCCTCTCTGAAGACAGGAATCTAGATGTATCTATATGTTTACATTTTTTCGGACGTGAAATTGCTTCCTTCTTGCCTTTAAAAGCTTATCCGTGTCCTCTTACTCCTATTTGGATCCACTCCGGCGAGAAACAGCCAGACGGACTTCTGGGAAAGCGGGAGTCTTGTCTCTCTTTCTAGCCACGTATCTATTTTTCTCTCTCTCTGTCTTCTCTGCGAGAAAACATCTTTTTCTCTCCTGCAAGTCAACGGAACTCTTCTTTTTAAAACTTTCTCCTTCTCGCCGTCTTCGTGAGTCCTTCGAATATGACGCTTCTCACGCCTTATAGCAGGCATTTGCGATTTTAACATCGGCCGACGTCCCAGGGGCCATATGAGCTAAATGATTTACCACTGATTTGAATGATTTCGGGGTGGTGCTTTAGTTATGTGTGTGTGTGTAGTATGTGGGTGTGTAGTTATGTATTCTTCTTCGGCCAAGTTCCCCAGAAAATGCTTATTCCCAGTTATACAGGGTGATTACAAAAGAGTGCGTCGGGTTTCAAAGATCTGTATATTTAAAATGGTACGAGCTAGAGTAGAGAGCTAGAGCTATAGAGTAAGATGCACGACCTTTTAAAATGACCGATATAATCTCTAGATTTTTGGGAACAAAACATCACAAATGTTCAATATGCCCACCTTGAGTAACCCGAACAATGTGAAGTCCATATTCAAATTCCTCCCACAATCTGTGAAGCATATCAGCAGTTACTGTCTACACAGCCAAAGTTACGCGTGCTTTCAATTCTTCGCTGTTAGTAGGCAGTAGGTACCAGCGTAACATGTTCGATTTGTGAGGTGGATCAATGTCATATTCACGCCGAAAAGCACGTTGCCACCATTGTAGCAGATTCACTTTTCGCGTACTGCAGCACACAAAACGGTTTTTTTTGAGTTGTTGCCATCGTGAAGCTTGCAAAAACAATAACTGAGTGATAAAAGCTCTTATCTTGGCAACTAGCGCTTCTTAACGGTAACCGTAAGAACTAGAGTTAATTTTAACTGGTCACTTTAAGAGGTCGCGCAGTTCTGTAGCTCTTACCGTTTGAAAAGTACAGATTTTAGAAACCTACGCATTCTTTTGTAATCATCCTGTATAATATCTGATTTGCTTTCTTCATTAGATGATTTAGCTTCAACTTCAATGAGAAATAAACTATAGGTTTGTTTTTTTTGGCATAAATCAAACTGTCGCGACATGTCGGTTTGTTAACGACAACGTTTCCAATGGGAGAGTTTTTCCACATCAGATACTGAGAAAGTGTTTTGCCAGAGATAATATGCCTAATAATTGCGGAAATATATTGCAGAAAATGTTCATACGATTACTTTCTTCAACACTTGTCATTTCATTCCATTCATTGATTTCGATTTAGATTCTCCCTTTCAATATTGACTTCCTGCTCAAATCATCTTCACCATGTTAAATGGTTCTTTCTTACCGCAAGAATTCCCATACAGAACCTCGAGTCCTAACGATTAGTAGAATATTCATGTTTTTGTTATAAGCAAGGAATTGATATAAATAGTTGAGAAAATTTACCAATATGTAAGAAAATGAAGTCACCTTTGTATTTAGCTACATTTCTGTTGTCGCATCAACAATTAATATCCGTGCTGGTCCTACTATCTTAGATATTGATATTGATATAAGATATTGTGACCCCAAATGTCACGACTAATATTTTTGTTGTTTATTTAAAGTCCATATGCGAATGGTCTAAAGAAACTATAAACAGTTTGAACAGGCTATATCAGGGTTGTCCAACTTGCAAGGCCGCAAGGGCCACAACTTAACCTTTATCTAGTGATAAATTATTATTTTTTAAAGTAACAATAAGATATAACGTAAGGTATAAAAATTAAAATAAATTTATGAATTTTCGTCTAATAACCTTTCGCGGGCCACAATAAATGGCATCGCGGGCCACATGCGGCCCGTGGGTCGCCAGTTGGACAACCTTGGGCTGTATAAATAAAGGCAACGATTCCTCTCTATGTATTCATGCTTTCTCCGAAAGCAGGAGAAGGTACGTACGTCTATTTCAGGATCCAAATTGGAATTTCAGATCAAGGACTCATCGCTAGGTGCGCCTGGCGCCATTAAGTCATATTTGTACTGACTGACAAATTGTCACGTTGGACCTCATCACCTTCTCAACAATATCAGCGCAAAGACGGCAGATTCGTAATTAATGGCAACAGAAGCGGCTCCCACCCTGTGTTTACCGTGCTCTCAAAAGGTGCCGTTTGATTCGGAACTGTTTATTCCTCTCGTCAGCCTAACTGCTTTCCTCGTTTGCCTATCGCGCACCGTCACCGCAAATGCACAAAACGGCCGTCTCGCCCCCCCCCTCTGGTGCGCGCGCCAGCACCACCTGTACGCAGTACGCCCCATCCTCCGCCTTTTTCAACCCCCAGACATAACGACCCCAACTCGTTCCTTTACCACAGACCCCTCATCTCCCTCCTCCCACCATCAACGCCATACTTTCTCATTCTCTGGAACATGATGAATTAAAGAAACTGCAGTCCGTATTTATAATATGCTACTAGGTAACCCGTGTGAAAACTTCGCACTTTCACGCTATCAGGGAATAAGTACCTTAAGGATACGGTGTAATTGGGTTTTAAATAAAGAAGAAGATGTATCATAAAGTACTTTCTTAAAACTTGTTTTCTTGCAAAAATATACAAAACATATGAATAAAATACAGGCAAGAAAGTGTCAGTCAAACTTTTTAGTCAAATTAATGGGTAAATAGTGAAATTTTATATTGATATTGTATTTTTCGTCAGAAGCCTGTGATTCAACGTTTAAAATGATACCTAATTTATCACTTTAGGTGCAGTATTAACGGAGCATAGACTGAATGACAGAAAAAGACCTTTCTGTAATAATATAAAGGTATGATTAGGCAAATAAGTTTCCTTTCTCCTCTCCATGCACTCACATGTATCACCCAAATTTTAATGTCAGCTTGTATGTTTTTATAACTATTTTCTGTTAAAATATTGTTTTGATGTTCAAGAAAATTGAATATTCTATTGTTGATATATATGTTGAAAAAATGTTTTTTAGTGTATTGTTGAACTTAAGGGACAATTTCCCAGTGCAAATAAATTATTTATCTATCCTCCTCCCCCACAGCACTTTCCAGTGTAAACCAGAATGTGTGGGAATCGGTTTAACGTGTTGGCTAGGGAACCAACTTCCCATCCTGTGTGTTCAGGTTTGAATCCCCGTATGTGTGGATATTTTTCAGCGAAATCCCGATTCCCTGCTTGGTGCTGCGTTTAGTACACTTCATCTCCGCCTTGTAAAATATGAGATACATTAACTTGTTAGCGAGCGGAGAAGCATTCGATGCAGCAGGCAGTGGGTTCGTGGGACCTTCGCGCAGGGCACCACCCTTCCCCTCGGTATGCAAGCTCACGCTTATGACCGAGGGTACGGAAGGGCTGCGGGAATAGGAAGGAAAAAAAGGATAGGTAAAAAATGGGAAAGGGGGAGCTTCCGACCCCAGAGTCATGAATAGGCTAAGGGTCAAAAGACGGAAGGCGAAACAGCATTTGATCTCTAGCGTTGGCTACGATGAATTCTATGAAAGAGAAAACATCAGAGGATGCGGCAGGCAGACATATCGAGTAAATAGTTACGGGCTTACAATAAATGTTAATAAACAATACATTTTCCATCTATATATATCTATCTGTCACTTGTCGTTCGCCTCTTAAAAAAAACCACCCAACCAACCCACCAGAATGTACCAACGTCCTTCATCTTAGGACAGCTCCTTTTTCCTCCCTCCCTCCCTCGCCCTTTGCAAATCGACCCTTAACTATTCCAAATTCCCTCCCTCCCCCCCCATGAATCCTCCTCTCGGCTCCTCCCCCCTCCCCAACCCTTTCCCATACCAATCTGCTTCCCGATATCTCCTTTAGGTCCGAAACTTCCATCCGTATCCTCCTCCCCCCACAACCACCATTTATCGTTTCCGCTAATTTTCCATCTCCAACCAACTCTATCTCTCCTTCACCCTCTCCCTACCCACCCCCAAGCCCACTCCCCCCACACCCCTCATCTCCCTCACCCCTAGAAAGAGAGGGATGATGAAGGGTTAGTGGTAATCATCCCCATCCCTCCGGAATTAATGAACCCCGGGAAAAAAATATTGCTCTTTGACTCCATTTAAAATGAAACTGAGGAGTTGTTTTACCCTTGAAAACGCAAAAAAATCAATTGCACGTTTATGATCAGTAATGAACCCGGGTTTGCAGATAACTGATGGGCAAATTTTCATTTTTACTTGCAGTAATATATGAATTTTATGAATAAAAGCTTAAAGTTAGCGGAGTAAAAGTATAACCATCAGAGTTCGTCCAAAGTTGAACTCCATCTCCATTTTGATCATAGCTTCATATCTGTACTGATTGATTGTAATTCGATCAATTAAAGATCACCAGGGGTCAAAATCACACCAGGGGCAGGTTATTTTGTGATGTCACCTTTTTAATGGCTTATTGCGAGAAGGCGGGAGACCGATTTAGCTCTATAAATGATCGGCTCACGCATCAACCAAGGTCCATGGAAACGACGGTAGCTCCATTTCACGTTCCTTACGACACGAGTGATGGAACTAATGAAAGGCGGAGGCAAATGAAACGGATACGGATCAAGAGTCAAACGATACGGATTAAGAGTCGACAGAAGTGGGTGAGTCAAAGAATAGGCCTGCAGATCACCACTTGTGTGATTCCCAAAGATGGTCACGCCGTCTGGGTGGCGGAGAGGAACAAACAAAAGAAAGACGCAATTTTCTGTATTTTATGACGTATTCTCACTTAAATGTGATTACAAAATGAATCCTTAGGACTTTGAAATCAGTTTGTTGTTTTTGGGGTTCCTCGTCTTTACTTAATCATTCAACAATACAATGTTTGATACAATACCCTCGTAAGTGGCGATAATCTCAAAAATTCCTTGGATTGGTTGCAGGATATTAAGCAGCTCAAAGTGAAATGGTCTTGTTGGATGTGAATGGACGTGGATTTATCCCATTCATAGTAAAGTGCCGCTGGCCCATGCCCTACAATAATCTGTAGTTTTCAATTTATTAGCTTCTACATGCGTTTATGTTCACTATTCATCTTTTGGCATCATTTTCAATCATTATGTCATCATATACCTCCTCTCTCTCCTCTGAGAAAAATGTCTTTTTTCCAAAGACAAAATTGTATCGAATACTTTTTTCATTTCTGCTTCATCCCCTTTGAAGTCTGGATCCGTCCGTGGCTGGGAGATGGTGACGGGAGAGGGTGGGGGTCTTACTCACCCCCCATCCCCCCACTTCAGCCCCCCAACCAACCATCCCTTTTTATGCCAGCCTACTTCTTCTTCCTTCACTTTCATCTTCCTTTCCAGTTCCTTTGCCACCCACACACAAACGCACTCACACCCTCGCATCGCGTCGCCCAGCAACCGTCCAAAGGAGGAACTGACGATGAGGAAGAGAGAGGCGGATGGGGGAATTTTTTTTAGCCGGTGGCAGACCTACCCTCCAATCTCCTCCCGTCATTCTGTCTCGCCAAAGGAGGAAGGAAATTGCTAATACCCCTTACTCTCCATCCCCCCCCTTACCTCCCTCTCCTCCTCATTCGCTTCCTCTCCCCTCCATCCCCCCTCCCCCTCCATCCCCCCTCCATCCACCCTCCATCCCCCTCCATAAGCTCACAAGACGGCGCTGTGAATGAACGAGACGGAAAGATGTAACGGAACGCGGGGGAGAGATGATTTTTCCTTCGCCTCTTCGCTCGAATTCCTTCATTTGAAATGAACTCCAACCTCTTTAAACTTAAACTCATCCGATGTTGGAAATTAACGCACACGTTTTCATGTCGATTTTGATTGGCTATTTGAGGGGCTATTAACGGCTGGGGACAGTAAGGATGGCTTGGTTAGAGATGGATTTCATGGATGGGGAATTGAGGTAGGGTGGAGAGAAACACGGCGAAGGGCGTCTTTAAAGATTCACAATTTAACGTCCCATCTGACGGACGACGTGTTGCATTGGAAGTGCTCTCCCCGCAGAACCCAAGTAGGGACAGGGCTCCATTTAGAAATAATGCCAAACACCACCTGGGTTTTAACCCGGACCTTCGGAGTGAGGGGGCTGTGCACTAGCCATTTAATCATCCAGGTCCCCTTATATGCCGAGAGTTCGTGTTATGTATCCAAAGGTGTGGAAATGATTATGAAAGTCAGCGTTGCCGTGAAAAATAATGGAGATTGTGAGGAGAATTTCCCTTTTCGGCTTGGTGTTCTTTTAAGATTCTTGAAACGAAAACGGAAAACTTTACAGTACTCTATGCCGTTGACATAATTAATAGAGAATGGTTTTTGCGTCCGTATTGTAACAGTAGACCATTTAACAAGGTCAACGCAATAAAAGGGGTTTACAAACACGATAAAAAGGAATGAATTCTGACGATTCTGGTGAAATGGCAATGAATATCAAGATGACACGGTTGAAGAGTTAAAAGCAATTTTCCACAAATAAAATGTATTCATAAAAGTCTTTAGTACGACATTAGGTTCCGATGTTTTTACACATCACACTGAGGTGTTCTTCCTCACCATCACTTATAAGACCATCTTCAGACCTGAAGCTGATGTGTAAAACATCGAAATCTAGATCGTAATAAAATCTTTTTTTAAACTTTTATTTGTGGAAAATTGCTTTTAACTCTTCAACTTTATCACGATATTAAGGAATCGAATGGCGTTACTAGGGCCGAGAGGTAAAATTAACACAATAACCATTAATGGTAAATCTAGAGAACGCGAAATGAAATAAACAGACCAACAAGAGGGAAAACTAAGGACGCCCAATCCCTTTATTTCACCTTCTGTTCAAATTATTGCATTTATTCGCCTAAAGGCGGTGTGTGAGTGAGTGAACGAAATGTATGGCCGAATCGGCTCTCCTTCTCTTCAGTTCATGTTCCTAACTCTGTCCGACTCTCTGTGTGAATGAACTCATCTTTGATTTCTTCTTTTGTCCACGACTAATTCTTCTCTCTTGGTGATGGAATAGCTGCCCTTGTGTGCCATCCAGAGGCCACGGCTGCGGGCTCAAGCTTGAAGGGGCATTCTCTGTTATAAGCCCCTGCCGAAATCACGGAAAACTTAAGTATACTGGTAGCTCAACTGGTAGAGCACCCGGCGCGAAATCGGGAGGTTCCGGGTTCGAGTCCCGGCCACGACACATTTTTACCCTCTGATTTCTCGGCTTTACCATCTTCCACATCACCAGTGTCTTCGTCCAATTTTAGTTACATGTTTCCTATCTCTTTCTTTCACCTTCTGTTCAAATTATTGTATTCATTCGCCTAAAGGCGGCGTGTGAGTGAGTGAACGAAATATATATCGTCTCTTATACTCTCGAGAGAGTCTCTTGTCGCCGACAATGACGGCCTGACCGTCGTCGAAACGTCCCGTAAACTATGTTGTGAGTGTCCTTTTAATTCCCGTGTGCCTGTGTTTTAAAACTATATTTATATTTGTGTTTTTATTCGCCGAGTGTGTTTTCTGAGAAGATATTTAAAACATCGGCGATTATTATAGTAGATTCTCCCTCTGGAGCGCACAGTCGTAATCTATCCCATGTAAAACGGCTTACATTTTTAGGTAAATTGCTCGAAAAGTAGTTCGGCAAAGGGTTAATATTTTTATATTTTTTCAAAGAGCAAAACTTAATTAAATTTTAAAAACTTTATTTAAAGTTAAATTTATCAAAATCTGGGTGAAGCAACATTCTGCTCAAACTAACTTGCATACCTAGTTCACTGTCATCTGTTGGTGGATTTCTACCGATGTGGACAATAAGGGTGACGAAAAGTTTCAGCAGTTTCCAGTACTTTATTTTCTATGTTCATGGTTTGGTGGTATCGCTCTTGTAGTAAAATAATTTTTACAATTATCTTAAGGCTGCATTTACTTTCGTAAAATTATATCGATTACTTTTCATATCCAGCTTACTACAACATAGTAGTAAATGCTAATGCATCGACGCTGACGAGTACGTATATTCAGCATGAGAATGGCCTTCGGCTGGGTTAACAAGGTGGCATGAGTTCGTCATGGTTCATGAGCAGGGGGGGTTATTTTGTAATCTCACCTTTTCAATGACTCTTTGCGAAAAGGTGGGAGATCCGTTTCACTCTCTTAATGATCGGCTCACGATCGGCCCAGGTCCGATGGTGGCTCCATTTCACGTTCCTAACGACAAGGTGAGATGGAACAAATGAAATGCGGAGCCAAATGGAACGGATGAAAAGTCAAAAGATACGGATCAAGAGTTGAAAGAGCGCTTGCATCAAGTAAATAGACCGGCAGTTCACCACTTGAGAGCCGAAGGTGGTCACGCCGCCTGGGTGGTGGAGTTCAACTACCAAAAATGATGTAATTTTCCACATTTTATGACGTATTCTCACTTAAGTGAGATTACAAAATAAGGTAGTATTTTAACAGAGGGTTAAAATTCAGCTCTACCCTAATTATTTCCGAAGTTCAATATTGTGGGATCTTCATTGACTGGGCTATTGTTTACAGGGCTGCAAGAAGCACTACCAATCGCTCCTGCGCAATTTGGCTGTTAATGGCTCTAGTAAACCCGGAAGTAATTTATCCTCCCAATCGCTGCCAGCATCGAACCATCTTCACATTCAATTGCCTGTAATTTTTTCCATCATTCCAAAATATGACTTACATAACCTTGGAAAGAACCTTAGGTACAAACTGAGTTTGAACATAAAAATGACGTTGAAACGCGTTGAAAAAAATGGATTAAGTGGACGGTACTACTTGTGGTCTTCATGTCTGTATAAAGTAAATAAACTGAAATTTAACTAGGTACTTGTAGGGTAAATTAACAAGTGTGAAAATAGTACCGGTTTAAATTGTTCATCATGAATGGTTAGGAAAAGTAGGAAACGGGGCATAGATACAAGATGAGCCAAATTATACTGAGTATTTGGGTTGCCATTGGTTATCACAACAAACGTAGAACTTTGGAAAGAATTCATGTCGCTAGCTCTCGCCTCTAACGGTTATATAAGTCGCTTCACTCTGCGTGCACCACTCCGTGAGCACCACCACGTAGAGCCACTTCCAAGCTAAGAGGAAAATTCAATTGATCACCTCGGACCGCTCTTTCGGAGTTTCTTAGGATCCGCTCCGAATGTATTTGACTCGCTCCGAGAACCTTTCTCCTCCGTCATTTGTTTCTGTCCGATCCCAATGTTGATGTTGCTTACCTCATTTGACCGTTCGAAATAAAACCGCAGATACTTTTTTTTACTCATCGGTTGAACTAAAGATCTATTCCATTGGTGTGGATGAAACGAATGGATGGCGATAAAAAAATGTTCAAGAGAACAGGCACGTGAATAGGATTCATGAGTGAGCGTGAGAAGATGAGGGGTGGAGGGGTTGACCGGGAGGACCTGGTGGAATAGTACACCTCCTAGGCAGAAAGTAGGGAATCAATCAATAAGTACTTTACAGATATTATCTAAATCATGAGATATACATTCACATGAATGGGTGCAATGCATAACGTCAGGGTGTGGAAGTTTACCATGGAATTATGTTTAAACTTGCCCATTTATGCTGTAAATATGCCTATTATAATCCATACAACTGCTCAATAACATCGTAATTAGTAAGTTAGTTAATTAAAATAATTTACTTTCGCTTCAACAAATAAAATGCAAGTACAAGGCATGCAAAGGTTATAGCACGAAATGTAAGAGAATGTATTTTTAAATCAAGATATTTTATAGGGAATTACAAAGCAAACATAATTCACGGAAACTTCTCCTATAAATATTAACAAGTATTAAAAAAAAGTACGTTTTTGGTGCAGTGAAGAAAGACGGACAGTGGAGAATACGGAAAAATGGAGAACTGGAGGAACTCTACAAACATCCTAACATAGTGGCAGAAAATAAGAGTAACAGGATAAGGTGCTTCGGGAACTTTGAGAGAATGCCTGAGGATAGGATGGTGAAATAGATATACTTTGGACATCCTAGTGGCAGAAGATTGAGAGGAAGACCTCAGAAAAGATGGTTTGATATTGTCGAAGATGATCTAAGAAAGATGAGAATAAGAAGATGAAGAACTCATGCAGGCTATCGTGACGTCTGGGCTAACATTGTCAGAGAGTCCAAGACCATACAAGGGCTGTAGTGCCGAGGAGTAAGTAAGTAAGTAAGTACGTACAAAAAAGTCGAAGGGCTAGAATAAAAGTGTTGAATGTTACCTTTTGGACTTTTTTTTAACGCCTTCACTAAATTTTATTCATCCTGATTCGAGTGTATTAATAAAAAGGAGGATGACCGAGTTTCAATTAAACCCTTCATTTTAACCCTAAAAGGAGATCGTCTGGGCCTATAAGGGTAATCGCGGTCTATTCGGATAAAGGAAAAAAAATCAGGAAAGGGGATTTTAAGACCGGAACACACCGATAGCATTAACTTCTACTTCTACGGAGGGGCTTTGAAGAGGACAACCGATTAATTAATCTACCAGACAAACTGCCTCTGATTGAATTGGCATATTGAACACAAACAAGCAATTATATTATACATAAAAATATTATATGTTTGTTTGTTTTTCACCTTCTATGGGTTCAAATACCATTCAGCAGAATATATTGAAACTTTTATATCCATTAAATTGTTAAATCCATTATAAAATAGTTGGATAGCGAGTCGTTTCAACAATTGAGTGTTAGCTCGCAAGCTTCTCAAACAATCAAGGAACAATAAGATTTAGAGTAGTAGTTTGTTATTGCGTAAATTCATGATATGGATTAATAATGCTTAACATTAGATTCCTCATAGAACAAGGATTCGAATTATTGCATTTAATTTTCATACACTCTCCGCTTTTTCCTATCGTTGTATTTTTTAAGTCGAAAAACATAAATATTAGCGCTACTTCCACTATAGACTTTTTTATTTACTTGAGAACTGCAGCATATGCATGGAATGGAAACTCATGCCATCATTTGTGCGTTACGGAATCCTGTGTAGTTAAGAAGAATTCATTGGACTAGATCTTAAGTTCGTTTGGGGGCCGATTTTGAACCCAGAAAACATTTGTGGGTCAAATCATTAAAAGTATGAAAATCAATGGGGATACCTGATGAATTATTTTAATTTGTGTATTAAGGAGGTTCCGCCGTGACTGTATGAGTCAAAATAAATACTAAATTAAACATTTTTGATATTCTCTCCAAAAAATCCTGCTTTCACAGGTGCATTTCGTTACCTATAGAAACCCAAAAGTAAGGTACAAAATTTGCAGATTATTCCACGAATGTATTTGAAATGACCACTTTTTCCAACCCTAGGAGCCGACTGCAGCTCCATCTCCAACGAATTACCGAATTTTGACTTCAATTACGTCTTTAATTCACGAATAACTAGAAAAATAAGGTGGTTAGCGGTTATGTGGTGGCTTGTATTTCATTTTTATTTATTTTCTCTGGATTATTTCCTTCTTACAGACAGATTTTCCACGAAAGCTGAATTTTACTCATATATTTTTTTGGAAAAATACTATTTTCCCCCGTGTTTCTCTCATTCCCCCATTGAACACCTTGTACTTTCAAGTTCAATTATAGAATAAAATAGCGTGGAAAGGTATAATTAAGTTGCTCATATCAGATTGAGGATAAAGTTTTCTAATAGTTGACAGAATAAGAATGAAATGACATTTAAGTCATTTTGCCATATCCGCCATGAAAAGGCATTTAATTAATAATTAAGTATGGAAATCAATGGAGATTCCGGATGGATTATTTTAATTTGAGAATAAAATACATGATAAAAAAGCACTGAAAACACTAAGGTTTGGAAGTAGATTTTGGGATAATGCCAGTCAATATAAAACACAAATATTCTATTTTCCCAAAGCACTCTTGGTTTGTATAAGTGTGCTTATTGGTAAGAAAAAGAGGCATTGCAACGGGAATGTCGAGCACATATAGAAACAAATAAAATACAGAGCCGTCATCGGTCATCTAAATTAAAAAGGAATAATAATAAGATTTTCACAAATAATGCAGTTCAATATTTATGCTCTAAACGCCTTCATAGACTTACGTTCCTCTAAACCTTGTCTGTACTTTGTAAATACCACAGCAGTGATAATGATTCCAAATTTAATATGATATCGGGCTATCTTGTCTTTTAATGATATTGGGCTCTATGCATCAGATAGTGATTGCCTATTTAATAATTACCCGTGTAATTAAATTTTCCTCTTTGATACCCTCACTTTAATTAATGCGGTACCAAGGAGAGAATCTCCTCCTGTCCCTCATTAAAACTTTAACAGACCAATGTACCGAATAACATACTTAATCTTTATGCTCCTAACGTCTAATTCAGTATAGACAAAATTACATGGTGAGCATTGTAGCGCAGTCAACGAAGGATTTGAATCGGATATAATTAGTGTAGAGCTGAATTTTACTCCACTGATAGAATACTTACAGAGGAACATAATTACTAAAGCCCTCAAAAAATCCCTCTGGAGCTTTCTCCCTCCAGCCTCCCTCGAAGGTTCAAAATACCAATATTTACGGAACAACCATAATCTCTGTAAGTAATGATCAGATCAACTAAAACATTTTTTGCTTTGTTTGTTATTAAACTTAACATATTTACGTGACTCCACTAGGGTAACTGCGGGGTGAATATTGTAGCTATTCAGTACCACTGCCGGTCCACATCCTGGATAAAAAGTTATACCAATAAGCCAGCTCCCTATCCTATGAGAAATTCATATAGATAAAAATCCCAATTCTGAGCCTCGGATTCCTGACGGATTACATGGTAAACGATAAAAGCAAAGGAAATGGATTACGAATATTGGATATTGGAACATATAAGGTTTAACCACATAAAAGGAGCTATTTTCCATGAGGCTACACAGGTACAACATAGATAGTGCAGCACTCGAGTAGGGTAATACCGATGCCCGGTTTCTCTCCAACTTTTCACCATTCGCTTAAAAATCCTAATATAATCATCATACCCTCATAACCCTGTTGGTGCCATTTGACCTCCCCCAACAACTTACATCCAACAATTTCTCAAGGTTTCAGAAAATGTTCGTTGGATATATCGAAATTTTTCGCTTACAGTTATGTTAATTTTATTTTAACTCACCCGAAATAGTTCATTACCCAGACAGATTCAATGTGTCTCCGGAAAAAATGTTGTATCATAATGTAACTCCTAATGGAATCATTCTTTTGTCATATTTTATCTCCAATGACCACTCGGCTTGGATGCTCCCGAGGTTGACGGCAATGCAAAGGGAATTTCCTTCCGATCATAGCCGTCATTGGAGAATGAAACACTTATTTCATGTTTCAGCAGAAGATTGGAGCCGAAAAAAAATTGTGGTTTTCAGATAAGGTGTTGTTGCACTATGAATGAAATATGATGAAAAACCTGAAGGCTTTGCCATTGTTGGCGAAATCATTGCCTAAAGTTGTGTGCAAATGTATTAAAAGAAAAATATTGTTTCCTTAGGTTGAGTAAGCTAATCCTCCGTGCAACAATAAAGCAAGTGATCGCGGTCTTCATTTATTATGGTGAGCGTAAGTTGAAATAACTTTAAATGGGTTGTGAACATGAACTATTCCGTTCCTTCGCAATGTCGTTGACATTACAATGTGCAGCAATGCAAAAATAATCCTGTAAAACTAATTTACCAAATTTTCGTCAAGATACAGCGTAAATGTTTATCTCCTGAAATATGCCACCATACGAAGACAGTAATGAGATGAAGCCTCTCATATTTTACGAAATTCAAGTTTTCTTTTGAATTACCAATCTCTAGTTTCATGTTTTTCAACATTTTTCTTGCGATAATTATACCCCAGGGTGATTTTAATTCAGTTTTTAAAAAATAAGTATTCCATACCATATATATCATTCGATTCAATTCCACAGGTACCTTCCTGATATATATCTGATCCGTGAAATATGTCGATCCGTGAAATTAGCAGCAAGAACGGCTATTTATACTTTCGCCAGGAATCATGTGATATTTGTCATTTCCTGAAGTATTACGTCTTTGAATCCCTCTCTATTCTTTCTAAATGAGTTTTTATTATTTTATTAATAGATTATGAAATCCGGACGACAGTCTTTACTACGCAATGGTCATACTCCAAACTGTTAACATTTTTTTGAATGCATTTTGAAACTGCAACAGGAATATCGGAGTTGAAGTCCATTTTTCCGAAAATATGGTTATTGCATTCACGTATGAATCTGAAATTCGTATGGAAAAACCGAAACTCTTTCTGTTATTTATAATATTTTATGAGTTTCTTTAGTTAGGAATTGCTCTGAACGATGTGAGTAATAGGAGAATAGTAGTCTAGGCAATATTGTTTGCATCAAATATTATTTAATTCAACTAATACATAAAAACATGTGTTTTTAGGTTTTGTGCGAAAAATCAATGACTTATGAAAATGGAATTGATTGTGAATGAAAGAGTATGCTTTTGAGCGAAACCAACGATTAAATCGATTCAATCATATGCAAATGTATTCTTACAAAACTAAGCTCATTTTTAGCCGCCTGAGCCTCTATGAGGACAGACGGCTAAATAAAATACTAAAGTATTCTGTGAATGTGTCCAATTTAATTGCCAAGAAATGCGATCCCCTATAATTCCCCTTAAGTTTTGGAACTAGTCATTGCAGGCGCCAACATTCCCAAGTCGCGAAATGCTCTGAACTGCTACTCTAAATTACACTTTTACCCGGAGTTAAGTGACTGACAAACAAAACTGCACAAGCACTGCACTCTGACCACAGCATAAAACTGAAATGTACCACAAATCATGCATCGCCACTGCATCAAAAAATAAGAAATCTCTTCAAATAGATGTAAAGCATGCAAATTTGTACCTTTCTGATTAAAAAAATAGGAATGTAAATATAAAACTGTAGGAGAAAAAGAAAAAAGATAAAAATGTTGTAATATTGCAATTAATTTTAATTTTTTGTATAAACTCTTTCTTTTATTTTTTGTGTAAAAATTTTATAATTATGTATATTTTTTGAGTTAACACTATCTTGTAGGTATCATTATTTTTATTTAATATTATGTTGAGTAAATGATAATTAATGTATCAAAATGTCTGATAGGCCGATAAAGGGTCTACAACAATAAACGTTTCAATATTATATTATTATTATCTCTCTGCCTTGTGTGATGCGGGCATATTTGGCCCACGGTAATCCAACATAAGCCCTCCGTGCCAAAGTTAATTGAATACAAAAGCCTCTGGAGGTGTGCGTCTTATTCGTGATCTTTCCCTTTGGACACCGTTCTAGAACAAATCTAAGTTTGAACTAAAAGATGCAGCGGCAGCGATGGGCGCTATCCTCTGTGACAGTTTCCTAGTGAGGCTCGACTTAGAACAAGCGTTATTTCAATTCCCAGTGTTCTTCTAACATAGAAAGATCTAAGGCATCCGATTTGGACGCGATACCTACATGTTTCACCGACTACCCATGGACCTATTGGCTTAGCATCCGCCATTCTACAACGGTTGTCGAGGGCGGTGGCAAATGAAGTGCTCATTAGGTTTGGTTTCACTGTGATCCCGTATCTGGTCGACGGGGTGCTCATCTTGGACGGACCTTCCACCGGTAACTGCTAAACCAAGTGATTAACTTCCTTGAAAATGATCTAGGAATTACCCTCAACATGATAAAGTGTATCCTCACCCCTGTGCAGAAACTACGATACCTTGGTGTTATTATCGACACGCACTGACAGTCTCTTCAACTTACTCCACCCTCAATCCGAAAAGTCCGAGATTCCATTTCCTTCCTTCCCAGGGTACGCACTGTAGATGTCCCCAACATTACAGGCTTCAAAGGTATCCTGGATCTGTTTTATTCTACAACTCCAAGTGCCTCTTATCAAGCACTGTCGCATTATGAACACAAAGTGGTTAAAGTACAAGGTTTTCTTTTAAAAAAACGGGGAATTTTAAAAAACAAAGTTTTCTTCAATTTCAATGGTGTAGTGCATCATGAGTTCCTGTCATATAGTATTTGTACGGTTTATACCATATAACTACCTAGATTGTATGCACCGTTGGTGTTCTGCAATCCGACGAAAACGCCCAAAATTGTGGCAGAAAAACTCGTGGAAATTGTACAACGAAAATGCTACCGCCCACACCTCTTTGCATAATCCTTATTTTTGGTAAAAAAAAACAAACCATTATTTTACTTCATCCACTGCAATCGCTGGGCATGGCCTCAATGAATTCTTTCAATTCCCTAGGCTGAAGAGAACCATGAAAGGACGACGTTTTGCCACCATTTATGAGAAGAAAACAGAACTGCGAAAGTAGCCGAATTGTATACCGAAAAATCAGTTCCAGAATTTCTTCCAAGATTGGAAAAACCTTTGGAACAAGTGTATTATATCTAAGGGGGATTACTTTGAAGGAAAAAAAACGATTATTCATTATCAAATAACTATTTTTTAAGAAAAAAAAATCATGTTATTTTTCTATCAAAACTAGTATGTGTGGGACGCTCAAATCAAAACTAGTATGTTTTGTCACCAACCTATCCCATACTGTGGAAGCGTAAGTTGACAACACGCCCTGGCAATGGGTGGTGGTAGTGCCTAGTATTGACCTGACTACTGCCGAAACTGGTCGAGGGTCACGCTGGATTACAGAGTATATTACATGTCCTTGACTTCCTTCCCGCATCTGTGGAAGAGATTGTATTTTTCGACAAAGTGTCAATTGTATAATCTTTGACGTAAGGTTCTGGACTACAGTTCAAGAACCCCAGGTGTATTAATATGTACATTTTTCAAATAAAGCTACTGGAAAGCAATGTGTCCTGGAGACACGTTCCTACTGGGCTCAACCCTGTCGACCATCCGCCTCGAGCAGTACTGCCCTAGTTATGCCGGGTCACCCATCTGGGATGCTGGCCCGGTATGTAAGGGGTAGGCTGCCCAGTCGTGTGGTTGTGTTCGGTGGGGACGTGTCCCAGCTCTAAGGGTCACGTGTTAAATTTAAGCATGACTTCAAGTAAACCGTTTGCCATAAGCGGATGTATAAGACTTTAATACCTATTAAGAATTCATCAATTTATTTCACGAACAAAATCCCCACGAAAGTATGCCATTCAAAATCTGTCGAATCCTTTGAGATTGCATAAAATTTAGCAATATTATAATAAACGCAGGTCAAAATTCAAATCATTGCAAACGATAAATGACGACTTTTCTCAGTAAAACATTTTAAAGGAAATAAAAATAGATTTAAAAAATTCTCAACTCCGAATAAATGTTTAAGTCAAAACACGGCTAAAAGAAGGGTTAGAAGCAACATATGTTATCCTTGAGTTTTTTTATAAGTATTTTTTAAAAAGTATATGAATATCTCGAAGGTTAAATAGTATCCCGGACAGAATACAGTAGAACCACGTCGCTAAAATAATACAAATCCATCTTCCTGCGACCGCCATAGAATATCGCGGACCATTGTTGGCGTTGCCATGACGGAACGTCATATCTAGTGTCGTTAATCGTCTCTTCAGTTGAGAGTCCGAAAGAGAGTATTCAGTACGAAAGGTGTTCTACAAAGTTTACTTTGCGGCTAAAAATGGGTGCAGCCCTGTGTAAGTAGAAATGAATAACCACTAAATATAATGCATCCTTATTGTCAATTCTAAGATAACAATTGTAACTGAGAAATTGTTGATGATATTTTTAACGTTAATTTTATATTTGGATAAATATACGGTAACCGTTGATATTTTCTGCAATCGCTTGTTAAAAGTTATGCTTATATTATGTGGAGTTTACCCATCTTGTAATTGGTAATGCATATTACATATTATGCCATGGCACAAAATTGTAACTTCTTTTCACCGCCAACGTAAATTTTTGTTCGAATTCACTAGATGAGTCATTATAGATGCATGAATTTACATAATCTAATGCGATATTCAGTGTATTTAATAAGTACCCTACTACTAGCTCATATAAAACTTTTTCTCTCCATTCTACCTCACATTTTCCTCCCTCTACGAATTTCTACACGTTAATATTAGCCGGCGTCTTCATTTTTTGGACATTTGGAAGTTGTAACTTTATAGGAATGGGTAAACAAGATAAATATAGGATTAGCTGCTTACTATTTTTATCACATATTGCGTTTTCAAGACATCGAGTAAATCAAAAGTGATTATTCACAAAATGATAAATGCAAGCTACATAACCAGTTACGTAAATTGTTGACTGGTATAAATTTCGGCTTATGTACAGTAAAAGGAACACAATCATGTGCGAAAGAATTTGGTAGCGAGCGAGAAGGAATGTAAACTTGCCATGTAACCAAAGGGGATTAAAAATACTTAATGCTAAGAAAGGAATGTGGATGTAAATAATAATAAGAATTTCCGAGTGTGAAGTGTGCTAGAAAAGTGATAACTATACCAGTCGACCTACATACATCGGTGGACTTAATACTTAGTTGACGAGAGGCAATGATACACTTCTGACAACATATATCCTTCCCTCTTATACATTCCAGGCTGTTTGAGGAGGGATGACGGGGAGAGCAGCGAGGTGCAAACACCGGAGGTGGTGGTGCCACCAGAGGTCCCCCCTCTGGAGGTCCCCCCCCGAAGGGGATGTCCAGGGAGGAATGGGCCCCTGGAGGCGGTTTGGACGCCCTTCGCCAGGTACCGGCCCTCTGACCACTGGGCCTTCGAACTCTTTCAGGAGGTCATCGAAGAAGAAGTACTGGAGGCTCCAGTGGCTCAAGGACCGGTACACCCGGGTGGGGTTGAAGTTCCGTTGTTTCAAGAGGGGAGTAGTCCCCGCGGACCAGGAGGGGACGCGGGGGCATCATAGCAGGTAAGCTACTTTCATTTCTCTATTGTTTTTTAAAGGCTTTTTATCTCCTTATCTAAGTGTCAATGTTCCGAAATGCAATCAATATTATACACAAGGAATGATATTACAAATCTTACTCTTTTTTACAATTATCACTGAAATATTAATCCATACTTTATAGTTATTGCTCAGTATTCCTTGATATAGCAAAACGTATTGTTAATTATTTCATATTGTTTGTTCGCTTTTATATTTGAACGCCAAATATAAAATTTATTCTGAAGCAAGATTTTCAATGAATTATTCTCCTTCATAATTTCAGGACAATACCACCTAGTCCTGCACCCTCGTCGCACCTCGTGATGCGGACCAATAGCCATAACATCAGGCAACTCTCCCCGATTAGGTGGTTTTTCAACACGGAGCAGGTTTGTGAGAACTTTCGATTGTATTATTATCGTTTAATATATGTACTTATGTGAATGTTTTTTGTTATAATTTACTTAAAATAACATCCATAATTTTTGGCTTCAGACCATCGCAGGTGTGTCCATGCTCTATATATAAGCACAATAAATTTCCTAATATAAGTTTTTTCAGTGCATGTTAGTGCACAAGAATAACGACGAATGGAAAAATGTGCAGCAGCTAAACGGTTTCCAACCTTCCGTATGATTGCTTTTCGTAAATACACAAGCGCCTCGGGCGAAAGAATTGTGCAAAGGTTTCGAATTGGTTGAAACCACTTTTTGAAAAATGTAATATTTTACAACATATTAATTGTAACTTTTACATTGACAAAGTATGATTCCTTAAATGTATCTCAACAGAAAAAAAAACAATCGCGGATACAATTTAAAAGTTCTGTTGTTTTCTTTTTGGTGGAAATCATTTAAGCTCGCTATCTGATCTTAATTTTTCTGTCTTTGCAAGTTTATGTTCGGTTGCGAAATGAGCTGCGTTTAAGAATGTACAGAAAGCTTCCAAATGTTGATTTTAATGTTCCTATATTTTTATTTGATCAGTAATTAGAGTGTGTTAATAGATCCTTACAGAGATCGCCAGTTTTTTTAAGGGAAGAATATTTTTAATAAAAAAACAGATTCGTTCATCTAAGGACTGTCGAAAAAGCGATCCAATTTCAAATCGAAAGACGAAAAACATAAAAAGCCATTGCCATAAAAGACAACTCCTCCCTTATCCCCGTAATAACTGTCTCGCTAGCAAGCACTTATTCCCCATCTAAACGTTTAAGCGTTGAATCGGGCAGAATCGTGGACTTTGTTTAAAGAAGACGACAATAAGCTGAAGGCGTTCGAGATATTGAGGTGGAGGAGAATGGAGAAGGTGCTGCGGTGGACGGAGGGGGATATAAACGAGGAAGTGAATGATTGGATATGAAAGGATAATTATGCACGAGATGATAGGAAGGCAAAGTAGGTGGTATGAGGAGGTAATGAGGGGCGAAGTGTCGGTTGAAACTGTGATTGAAGGAAGGATGTTGGGCGTGCGGGAAAAGATGAAAAAAATAGGTTTAATGCGCTAGATGAATGTGAGTAGGACTTATACTGAGATAAAGTAGGCTATATTATAGGTGGACAGGGCTTATCACATTAAAAAAACCAAGATGTATTTTATTGACTTTACACTAAACCTACCTTAATCGTTAGATTACACCAATGAATTGAGGGACTGACAGTCAAAGAAATGCAAGTTACAAACATCGTCCACTGTCACCTGTATCACTTTACTTCGGGAAGAAATGACGAAAAGCAAAGTATCTTAAGTGTTCGGTGGCTAGATCTTAGCACCATATTTTCGAACACTTTCCTTGCATTCCTATTTCTGTAGTTACCTGATGGTACACAACGTTACCAAATTAGAAAATATATACACTTTTATCGTTTTTCGTGCTGATGTCACTTGTATTACTTGGACTTTTAGGCCCTCAATGAATATTAAATATTCTTTACTTCTGAGTTGCAAAAATAATTTGCAAAATATATAATTCCGCGACTTAGGAATTTGATTGTGGTGAGTTCACTCTTGACCTCGAAACTGGCTGACCTCTCTGCTTCTGATCTGCTTAACAGATAATTCTTTCATACACTACAATGAATAATGAGGCTGCTTGTAAGTCAGCAAGCGAAAAAAATGAAACAATATACTTAACATTTAATAATACCCTTATATAACCCTATGTTGCATCTTCCCGGTAATGATATTTTGTGTATGCTCTAAGGTTAAACAGACAAATAAACAAACTGAGGTCTGAATCCCACTGGGGGTTCTAAAGTAATTCTAACGCTTGTACGTTAGTGAAGAAGACAAGCAGCTATGGCGGCGGTAACGGTTTGATACGCTCTCACGAAAGATAAGAATGACATTAATACATTTTTCCTAACAGCACCGAGTTCATATCCTATTCTCTAATTTTATCATTCAACTTTATTTTAGGTCGCATTATCGACGAACTGAAATATTTTCCTGAACTTCAATGAGAAGATGCTTCAAAATTTATGTTTCTTGCAACAAATGAATCTCATTTTCACATTGGTGACAATCTATGTTCTGTTATTGCTCAATGTTTGGGCGCACAGGTGGTTCTGCATGGAGGTGATGCCCTTCTACTCCTTTGGTATATTGATGCATCAGCACCTTTGCTCCGAGATCTGCCTGAAGGATGTGTACAATACTGTAAGCTGTACGTCTTGGTGAGATGGGATACTGCTGCATGCGCTCGTGGCGTTACAGTCACTGCCAATGGAGAAGAGAGCGAAGCTGTTCAGTCATTACCACTGCGTCACTTGGAGTCCTCAAGGTAAATTATTAATTGAAATGTATTGAATTGAAGAAGGGTTCATTTTGGAGATTTGAAATCCAAATTTTTTCATTTGTTTTCCAGGATCTTTGATAACAAACAAATGTAAATTGGGAAAAATATGTGGAGATGTGAAAATCCATTATTTTTTCAATCTTTTTGAATATGTGATACGTATTTTATTTTAGTCATCATGCTATCTCTTGCTGTGAATTTATCCTTGTCTGATGTCGTCATGCGAATTCATGCTTATTGTTTTTTTTATTAATCTTTAGAAAACTTTCCTAAATCTTTTCAGCCATTATGATGTCTTAAGCAATAAATTCTATTTTTTCATGAGCTAATTACTATAGATTTTTTAATTACTCATATAAAGTGCTGGAGAAAAGTACCATTAAATTTTTCTATCGGCTCTTTCATCAGCATGGCTTTTTCTCTGTAATCAAACCAGACGCATTTCTAATTCATGGCTTACTGTAGTAACTTTTTGTTTTAAATTTCATTCATTCTTGATCACTCAATAAAGAATATAACCTTACACGCTTGTGCTGGCTCATTATTTTGTCCTACTCTGCTAACAGATAAAACTGAAAACGTCGCACGAGCATGATAGTGGCGTGTAAGAAAGCTATTCTTGGAATATGAGAGACATATCTTGGCCCCAGCTGCTGGAGGTGTAAGACTTCCATGTACAAGCGAAGAATTGGTCGCTCGGAGACCAGTTGTTTGTGTCTGGGACGGAGAAATATTCCGATTTACTGAAGTGCCATCTTTAAATATGCCCAGAGACCCTTGCTGTGTGTATGAACCTGTACCATGGACACTTGAAGCTCAAATATTAGGTAGGTTGAATTTTCCTATTTTCATCGTGACGTTTTCTGCTATTATAAGTATTTCTAGGAAATCAGTTATATTTCAGCAATGAATTTCTCTATGCTTTTCATGATATATAATTATCAGTGATTAGTTTTCCCTATTGACTACATATCTTCTGCGTTCAGTAAACCAATTCATCTTCACTCGTTATGATTGTATAAAGTAGAAAATCTTTTTGAGTAAAAGAATTTGTAAAAAATGTGAAAATTTCCTCTTTAATGAGATGAAGACTGACAGTATGATTTAACTTTCTTAGTTAAATAAAATAATCTGAGTGATTTTGTATAAGCTTCTCTTCTTAACTGTGCCAGTGTACAGTCATCAGAAACAGTAAGTGTGGGGAGCTCTGCCCATTCCATGTCTCAGACTGAGCTCGAACCACGTTAAGTGTACGTGACAAATGTTCTTATGTTAACGCTGTTCAATTACTTTAGCCATTTTAGTTACCAAAGTGGAACTTTAGCCATTTTAGTTACCGTGGAACTACTCCACGGTAGAGTTTTGAGGAGGAGGTTAGTAGCCTCAGTAGCTTAACTGGCTAAAGTTAAGCGCCGTTGCGAAATCGAGTGATCTAATTTCGAATCCCGGTCAAGGCCAATGACTTTTCTTTTGTAGAATGTCGCAAAAATGTGCAGTTTTGAGTGACTCCGTAAATGCATGAAAAAAATGGTTTATTGATGGCTAGTTTGTTCAGAACATGTACATTATCATGTTGCACTGGAGATCAAAGATAATGAGTGTCGAAAACTTATTTTGTATTTACAATATGGATGAGCACTAATAAGATACAATTTTGAAATTTATATCAGAGGCAAGCAAAGGGAATTTTTGAGAAAGGAGTACATTCATAGGAGGTTTCAATAATTTATGGGCCTGGTACAAGTCATGGGACAATAATGAGGATTACATGTGAAAATAATATACATATATTTAGATATACTGGTAACATGTGACACTGAAAGACAGCATACGTAACTATGGAAAGTACGAAATGCCACCTATTGGCAGCGCCTCAACCGAATGTGTTAACCGCCTCATTTTCCCATATTGTCACACGGATTGTCCAATTTAGTAGCTTCATTTTTGAACGCATTTGGCATTTTTTTAGCTACGTGGCATATTTTAGTGCGTTTTTTTAGACAACTCCTCAATTACTTTATCAAAATCTCTTCAATGATAGTTGAGGCATTTACTTTTTCTTTGTATAATCAAGTAATCGTAATGGTTATCTCTCATTTTGGTATTATATATCTGACTTATTTTTCAATATTAACAATAGCAATAAATTATTTCTCTGGATATAGATCTAAAACATTTCTCATTTTTTTAATATTTTAGGATAGGTGCCTTATGTTTGCAGACTTTCAAACATGCAGCTTTTCATGGGTTTTTTGAGTTCCTTCTATTACTTGAAGGAAACAGCATATTTTAAAATATGAGTGAAACATTAAACTTATGTTGAATTATTTCTATTTACTGCAGTCTCTAGAAAGTCATATTGACATGCTACTTACCGTTAACCGTTGGTTACAGTTGGGCTTATTTTATTTTATATTCTTAATGTTTTGCAATTGATATTTATAATTTGATACATAAAATAGGTACTTACTGTGATCAGACCTTTAAAAGGCTTCGAAAGCCAGATATTATCCTTATCATAAAAAGGTCTCTGTGGATGACTGTTTCCAACAGTATTAAATCTGTTGAATAATATTAATATTCGTCTAGGCTATGAAATTTAGCTACTAAACATAATAACAATATTCATTAAAAGATATCAGTGTATTACTGCTAAACTACGTTCATTGCTGAATCTGTTATCACAGAAGGCTATGAGTTTGCAAATTATATTTGAATATTGGTTAAGCTTTGGCTAGTATTACAGAATATATAAATTTTGATATTTACTTACGAAAGATAACATGGCATTTTTCCTCTAAGCAAATCAATTCATATCTTAATTTTCTATGTGTATCATTCATCTTTATTTTAGGTCACAATAGTGAAGAAACAGCAAAAAATGAATCTCGTTTTCACATTATTGACAACCTATGAACTGTTAGTGCTCAATGTTTAGGCTTACAGATGGTCCTGCATGCAGAAGAAGTCCGTCTATCCCTTTATTATATTGGTGAAATAGCACCTATGCTTCGAGATCTGCCTGAAGGATGTGTGCAATACTGCAAGCTTGTTGTGAGATGGAGTACTGCTGCTTGCGCTCGTGGCGTAGTTGGCACTGCCAATGGCGAAGAATTTCAAGCTGATCAGTCATTATCAATGCACCACTTGGAGTCCTCAAGGTAAATTATTGAATTGAATTGTATTGAATTGAAGAAGGGTTCATTTTAGAAATTTGAAATCCCCAATTCGTCGTTTCTTTGCCACGCTCTTTGATGACAAAAAAATGAAAATTGGGAAAATATGTGAAAAACCGTTTTTTATTTTATTCTCTTTAAATGGATGATACATATTTTACTTTAGCCAACATCCTAGCTCTTACTGCGAATTTATCTAAACTGATCATAGGGATGTATGCTTGTTGTTTTTACTACCGTCATAGAAAACATTCTCTTTATGTTTTAGCCAATGTGATGTCTAAAGAAATAAATCCTATTATTTCATGAAGTTTTTGCTTTAGATTTTTCTTGCTCATTTAGATTACTGAAGATGAGCCCCATAAATATTTCTTATTGGCTCTTGAATCTGAAAGGTTTTTTCTCTGTAATGAAACAAATGTATTTTAAATTTATTCTCTACTGTAGCAACGTTTTGTTGTAATTTACCATTTCAATTTTGCATACAGCATTGGTTACTCATTAAACTAAATACCCTTACAGGCTTCTGCTGGGTAATACTTTTGCCCTACTCTCCAGCTGAATAAAACTGAAGATATTGCATGAGTTGGATATGGGCGTATTGAGAAGCTATTTTTGGAACATGATACATAATTCTTGGCCCCAAATGAAGGTGGTGTAAGACTTGCATGGACAAGCAAGGCCGTTAGAAGACCAGATGATTGTGACTTGGCCGGAGAAAATTCCGGATTTACTGAAGTATCATATTCAAATGTGCCCAGGGACCCTAGCTGTGTGCATAAACATGGAAACGGTTACTCGAAGCAAAAACATGAGGTAGGTAACATTTTCTTATTTTTATTGTGACGTTTTATGCAATTACATGTGTTCCATGTAAATAAGTTCGAACTCAAGGTTGATTTTTCGTGCTCTTGTTTACCTCTATACTTTCCCTAGAATAATTATCAGTGATAAGTTCTCCCTATTGAGTACATATCTTCTATGCTTAGTAAACTATTCCAGCTGTCGTCGTTTTGATTATAAAAATTGAAAATTTGGTCGAGTAAAAGAATTTGTAAAAAAGGTTCATTATCAGTTAAAATCAGTTGATTAATTTTGATGTACTGACACAATTAGTGAAATCGATAAATCCTCTGCACAATCTCCTCATATCGGATCTTAATAAAATATCTCATAATTTTGGTGAAACCGGCATAGTAAAAACCGTATTCCTTTCAATGCTAAAGTATTGGGTTTGTATACCATCTCATGGATGAAACTTCTTGCCTTATATATAATTTGCGTGACAATTACCTCGGTGAAAATGTAAGATTTTTGACGTGATATTTAACAATGCTACACGAAGACAATGGACTTAAACCATAGATAAAAACCTTACATTTAAAGGGCGATAATTACAACTGAAAAGAAATAATAGCCTGCAACTCAACAATGGCTGTGACGAAAGATTTCTAATCCTATGTATTTTTTGTGAAATATATTTTTAATTTTTTTTACTGTAGCAACGTTTTTTTTTAAATTTGCCATGTCAATTTTGCATACAGCATAGGTTACTCATTCAATTAAATATCCTTACAGGCTTCTGCTGGGTAATTCTATTGCCCTAATCTGCCAGCTGGTTAACACTGAAGATATTGAATGAGTTGGATATGGGCGTATTGAGAAGTTATTTTTGGAATACCAGACATAATTCTTGGCCCCAGTTGAAGGTGGTGTAAGACTTGCATGGACAAGCAAGGCCGTTAGAAGACCAGATGATTGTGACTTGGCCAGAGAAAAAGCCGGATTTACAGAAGTATCATATTCAAATGTGCCCAGGGACCCTAGCTGTGTGCATGAACATGGAAACGGGTACTCGAAGCAAAAACATGAGGTAGGTAACAGTTTCTTATTTTTAGTGTGACGTTTTATGCAATTATAAGTGTTCCATGTAAATCAGTTCGAATTCAAGGATGAATTTCCCTTCTCTTGATTACCTCTATGCTTTCCCTAGCATAAGTATCAGTGATAAGTTCTCCCTATTGGGCGCATATCTTCTATGTTTAGTAAACTATTCCATCTGTAGTAGTTTTGATTACAAAAAGTGGAAAATTTGGTCGAGTAAAAGAATTTGTAGAAAATGTGAAAATTAACATTTTATCAGTTGAAGACTGGCAGTATGATTTAAATGTCTTAGTTAAAGAAACTAATCTGACTATTTTTGTATTAGCCACTATTGGTAATTGTGCCCGTTGACAGTCATCAGCTCTGCCTGCGCCATGTCTCGAACTGAGCTCGAACCAGGTTAATTTTATTTAAAGAATATTCGTATGTTTACGCTGATCAAATACTTGAGCCAGTTAAACTACCGAGGTGTCTTCTTCCACTGTGGATTTTTGAGAAGGAGAATGCCATATTAGCGTTTACCTGGCTAATGCACTCGGCGCAAAATCGTGGGATCCAGGTTCGAATCCCTGTTAAGACCAATGACTTTTCCTCTTTAGAATATCGAAGAAATGTTCACTTATGTGTCCCTCCTCTAGAAGTTATATGATGGCTAGTCCTCGTATCCTCAAACTATGCGTTTGTAATTATTTCGAAATAGATGCAGTATGAGGAGTTGCAGGAAGGTGGGTAAAGAGTAGAGAAGGAATATAACGAAACACAACAAGACGTGAATATGGGTTGTGCATCGTATGGTGTGAGTTGAATTAAAAAATAAGCTTCAGAAGGTTCCTAAATATTCTAACCCGCAACAACAACTTTGGGATGATTGGCGGTGGAGTGGGTGATGGAATCTGATTCTTTATGACTGTAGATATCACGACTACTCACATATGGGGAGCAAAGAAGAATTACATGATTTTTTTCTACCTTATGTGCTGAAGGGTCATTATCGGTTACAATCTGTTGACTAATAATTTCCGACACGAATAGTGAAATCGATAAAACCTTGCACAATATCTTCACATCGGATATTGGTAAAGATTATCATAATTTTGGCTGAACCTGTGATATTCATCAACCTTATAGCTTTCAAAGCTTAAGTATTGCGTTTGTATACCATCTCATGGATGAAACCTTTTGCCTTATACATAATTAGTGTGACATATTACCTCGGTGAAAATGTTTTTAAGATTTTTTACGTAATATTTAACAATGCTACACGAAGAAAATGGACTTTAACCATAGATAAAAACGTTACATATAGAGGGCGATAGGTACTACTAGAGTCCTCTGGATTGCCATTAATACACTACTCCCTCAGTGTATTATCAGCAATCCAGAGGACTCTGCTTAAAAGAAATAATAGCCTGCAACTCAACAATGGCAATGACGAAAGATTTGGAAGTTGCCATTTTCATATGTGTGCAACATGTCATTAAGGATGCGATGAGGGTCTCCATAACAATATGTGTCGTTGAGGCAATATTTAAGCGATGAGGATATCCAGAACATGAGGATGGTCAACATAAGTACATGTAAGGTAACAATAGTTTCTTTTAAAACCTGTAGCAGTAATTTATAAGTTTGCTTTTTCATATTTGTTGTTGTTTCCACAATCATTGTTGACTTAGTGTATGATGACAGTTTCAATAGATGGGATATGCACCAATTATTACTATATTATTCTGTTTATTTTGTCTGCAAAATACTATTCTGTAAATTTCAAAATGTACACCACACTTTGAGATTTCCATTATTTGGGAATTTCCGTGTGTTTAACTTAGGTACGAAGCTGTGTACTTATATATGATATACTCTCCCGAAAGTAAATGTTTTGCAGCAAATCGTTATATAATTAGGCTTACGTGATTTACTATTTTATTATTTACTTTTGAAATGAACCAGAGAATTATGAGCAAATGATAGTCTTGTTAAATAAGAACTTGTTGCTCTATCCCTGATCACATCATGGAAATGTGGCTAGTGGCATGATAATTCAGTCACATCAAAGGTAAAGAGAAATAGAAATTTACAGCTGATGTTCCGATGTTGATGGTGCCTCAGAATAATTAGAATTAACTGGAAGATAGTTGACATTGACTTGAAATTCTCGAGTTAATTCATTTCAATTTCCAAATTAAAGCTCCAATAGAACTATTGCCAAAGAGGACAACAATAGGTTCTACGTAGGTTGCTTGTCCTCGAAGAATCTGTAATACTTGCGTTCACTTTTCAATTAACTTACTAGCTGCTCAATTGTTTATATACGTCATTCAATTTCTATTTTTACAAATAAAATATAATCCTGCAAATGTATGTAATCACTTTAACATATATACATACATTCATGCATATAGAATTTGTCGTTCTATGCTTTTCCATGAACGTACATATCACATTCTATTGTGCCCTGTGATTTCCTTCTCTCCCTGCTACAATTGTCAATGTTAAGATAAATACCTCGAGTTGATATTGGTAGAATAATATTGATGGATAAGTGAAATAAATGTACTTGGCCACACTAAGTACTTGCTTAACAATAATCAAATTGTATCATGATATTTAATTAATTTTCATGTACTTGCGGGTAAGCTACATCACCATAAGTACAAAAGGTGAATTACTTTCATTATTTATGATAGACAGACAACGTTTTAGAGACAGAAAATAAGAGGCATTAAAGAACATTGCATAAAAGTTATATATTGATCAATGACATACATTTCTGCTGTTAAGCTCTCATTTGAGTAGGAATTAAAGTTCACTCAAGAAAAATCATCATTGCCACTTCATATAGCTGGTAGCATTGTATATTTAACAGTCAGATGTTAATTTCAACCGAAATTGACCAAATAAAGGACAAAATATGGTAGTTTAAAAATGCAGCAATTCAAGCAAGGACTTTAAGTAGATTCTACAATCAACAAGGAAAGATTGCCGTGGATAAACATCAAAATCATAGGCGGAGTGTTATCTTTCACGTTTAATCCGCAAACAGTTGTAATTATATGAATGAGGCTGTTGAAGCTGAAGGCTTGATGCTCTTAAGGAATATTATAGTGATCATATGTTGGATCAATCAGCGTTTATTTAAAATTCAATCACAACTACTGGTTATTAATGGCTGCAATATTAAGGTGCAGCAGTAATATCAGACTTTCTATTTTCTAATAGGTCCTGAAGCCGAGGCAATGGAACGGGCTGATGAAGAATGTGTCGCTGAAGTTTTCACACGCTTGACAAGATCCTTCACTGGTGATCCAAGGATTCCTCTCCCTATATGAATTCTTCGTGAATCAAGGTTCAGTGATCCGAACTATCTGGGAGGATTCTCTTTTTGACCTCTTGCAAGTGACGAGGGAGCAATCCCTTTTGTGCCGACCTTTATCCATTCGTACCGACTATTATCTGGTAATGATGACAGTGAGGAACAAGGATGCATTGCTCCACATCCTGTATTTTTATATTATATCTTTTTATATTCGCTGGAGAAGATACCTCTGCTGATAACTATGGAACAGTTCGTGGTGCAAGATTCAGTGGACTGATAAACGTCACAGGAACGATAATGGAACGGTAAAGAAGCTTAGCGAATAATTGAAATGACAAAGAGGCCTTATCCTGATTTACTCTGCGTTCCAATTGTACCAGGACCTTTGTGCTAATTTCTTTGTTTTTTATACTGTCTGTATTGTAAGTTTATCGTCAGATGGACATTGGTCCCATCTTTCCTAAAGAGGGTTTTTCCTGATAATGCCCGTTGAGAAGATTCATTGATATGTAGTGAACAATAAATAAACCTAAGTCGGTGTTTACTCCTTGCATTATTGCTTTTCCTCCAAATTTATTAAAATGAAATACATTGTGCAATAGAAAAGCTTAACTTTAAGAGTTTATGAGGAATACATTTATTCCCGAGTAATTATTTTTCAACAGCAACAACAGTTCTGATCGCGCCGAAGGCGCGTAGATTATACCGTTCCGGTGAGTGCGAGACTCACCCCTATCGGTCAATTGACAAGTGGCGCACTTGACATGAGAACAGTGTAATGTCGTGTATGTTGTGTATGTGTGAAAGAGGAAACTTAATAACTAAGTAACATTGTAAATACACAGCAGGAAATATGAAATACAGGCTAATAGATTACATCATATGACAATGAACAATATATAGGGCAGCCTCACAACAAAACAAATCAAGAGGATGAGGCATGCAACTATAAAGAAGAACAATAATTTGTCATTACGCTATTTTTATTTTATAGCATATATAGGAATACATTATTATTTTTTTTTCTCATTAGTTTTTTAACATATCTGTGGATTTTTTTGTGATACATTTTTTTTGTATAAACACTAGTATTTTCAGAAATTAATGCATGTATTGTTTTTTATTACTACTCAAATTTCATATAGGGATTTCGGCGCGCAGGCCAAAAGAGAATGCAGTATCTTGAAAAGGAGTTTACGCTTTGAAATGGCACGATAGGAATGCGGCCTCAGGGTGGCAGCCGTACAAAGGAAATCATACACTAAGAATCATTTACAAATGAAATCATACACTAAGAATTAATATAAGAAGAAATTTGAGAGTAAAGACATAGGATAGACTCATAGGAGAGTGATCTGGTGAGGCAGTCTGTATGTGGTTGGGATATTAGGATCATAATCCCAAATGTGTGTAAGGACCTGCACAGTTTGAATAGTGTTTGCGTCAAATACTTTTTAATTCAACTAATGAATAAAAACGTGTGTTCTGGGTTTTGTGCGAAAAATCAGTGACTTATGAAAATGGAAATGATTGTGAATGAAAGTGTAAGTTTTTGAGCGAAACTTATAAAATATTTAATACAACGATGATTCAATCATATGCAAATGTATTCTTACAAAACGAAGCTTATTTTAAGCCGCCTGAGCCTCTATAAGAATAGACGGCTAAATAAAACACTAAAGTATTCTGTGAATGTGTCCAATTTAATTGCCAGGAAATGCGTTCCCCTATGCTTCCCCAAAAGTTTTGGAACCAGTCATTGTAGGCGCCAACATTCCCAAGTCGCGAAATGCTCTGCACTGCTACGCTAATTTACACTTTTACCCGGAGTTAAGGGACTGACACACAAAACTGCCCAAAAACTGCACTCTGACCACTGCATAAAACTGAAATGTACCACAAATCATGCATCGTTACTGCATCAAAAAATAAGACATCTCTTCAAATAGATGTAAAGCATGCAAATTTGTACCTTTCTATTTAAAAAAAATAGGAATGTAAATGTAAAACTGTAGGAGAAAAAGAAAAAAGAAAAAATTGCTGTAATATTGCAATCAATTTTATTTTTTTGTGTAAACTCTATCTTGTATTTTTTGTGTAAATATTTTATTATTATGTACCTATATTTTTGTGTAAACTCTATCTTGTAAGTATCATTATTTTTATTTAATTTTATGTCCATTTTAAATAAAACAAAGTAGTAAATTTCCACACAGTATATTATCAACCACAAAATACAACATTTTTTTAAATTTTATATTGTTTAAAAATGATAATTAATGTATCAAAATGTATGAAAGGCCAATAAAGGGTCTACAACAATGAGAGATTCAATATTACATTATTATTATCTCTCTGCCTTGTGTTATGCGGGCATATTTGGTCCAAGGTAATCCAACATGTGCCCTCCGTGCCAAAGTTAATTGATTCCCAAAGCCTCTGGAGGTGTGCGTCTTATTTGTGATCTTTCCCTGTGAACACCGTTTTAGAATAAACCTAAGTTTCAGCTAAAAAATGCAGCGGCAGCGATGCGCGCTATCCCCTGGGACAGTTTCCTAGTGAGGCTCGACTTAGAACAAGCGTTATTTCAATTCCCAGTGTTCTTCTAACATAGAAAGTCTAAGGCAGCCTATGTGGACGCGATACTGAAATATTTAAACGACTACCCATGGAACTTCATCCGGCCTAGCATTTGGCATTCTACAACTGTTGTCGAGTGCGGTGGCAAGTGATGTGCTCACTAGGTTTGGTCTCACTTTGATCCCATATCTGGAAGACTGGGTGCTCATCTAGGACGGACCTTCCGCCGGTAACTGGTAAACCAAGTGATTGACTTCCTCTAAAAAGAGCGAGGCATTACCCTCAACATGAAAAAGTGTATTATCACCCCTGTGCAGAAACTCTGATACCTTGGTGTTATTATCGATGACAGTCTCTTCAACTTACTCCGCCCTCAATCCGAAAAGTCCGAGATTCCATTTCCTTCCTTTCCAGGGAACGCACTGTAGATGTCCCCAAAATTTCTGTCTACATAAGTGTCCTTGATCAGTTTTATTCTACTATTTCCAGTGGTTCTAATCAAGCACTGTTGTATAAGGAACACAAAGTGGTTAATGTACGAGTTAAAAAAAAACGGGGAATTTAAAAAAACAAATTTTCTTCACTTTCAATGGTGTATTGCATCATGAGTTCCTGTCATATGGTTGTTGTCCGGTTAAAACCATATAACTACCTGGAAGTTATGCGCCGTTGGCGTTATTCAATCCGACGAAAACGCCCAAAATTGTGGCAAAAAAACTCGTGGAAAATTGTACCACGAAAATGCTCCCGCTCACATCTCTTTGCATATTCCTTATTTTTTGGTTAAAAAAAACAAACCATTATTTTACCTCATCCAATGCATTCGCCGGACATGGCCACAATGAATTTTTTCTATTCCCTGGGCTGAAGAGAACCATGAAAAGACGACTTTTTGCCACCATTTATGAGAAAAAAAACAGAACCGCTGAAGTAGCCGAACTCTATACCGCAATATCAGTTCCAAAAGTGCTTCAAAGATTGGAAAAACATTTGGAACAAGTGTATAATATCTAAGAGGGATTACTTTGAAGGGGAAAAAAAGCATATTCATTATCAAATAACTATTCTTTAAGAAAAACAAATAATATGCAAGTGTATATGCTTTTCTCTCATGGGCTTCGGTGTCGGAATTACTGTCTTCCTCGCACGAGGTCAAGCCGCTATCTTGTTTATAGCGGAGGGGACGTGAGTGAGGAGGGACGGTCTGTTCCCCCACTACCCCCTTCTCCTATATGTCTCCTTCCTTTCCGCTCTCAAAGGATCACCCCCGGCTCCATTCATTCGTCCACCCGCCCTCTCCTTGTGCAAAGTGCTCCGGCAACGACATTGGAATTTCATGCAAGCGCGAACTCCCCTTTCACGATCTCCCTCGTTCGTCAATAGCCTTTCTCTTTATCCCTCTCTCTGCGTTTCTGGATGATAACGCCGTAAAGACACAATCGTCGAAATGTACTTATTGTACTTCTCTCCACTATGGAATGCCGGAATGCGCGAAGATTAAACTTCTACTCCGCATTGATCAAAGATGGAATGAGAGGAAATTAGCTCATGTGGCACGGATGAATCACCCCTTTGGATCATGTGGTCACGGTGACTTCTGTCGTCAAACGGTCACATTTTGAAATAAAAAATGGTTGATAGGATCAGGAGTGCTTAGAGGGGATTTTGCGTATGAAGCTTGGAAGCATTTTTAATGTCCCAAAGCTTCCTCCCTAAATCAAGGTAGATCAAGGTAGATCAATTGAACTTTCACAAGAATACCACAGGTCTCAATATCGCGTCGCATGTGATGGTGCGCTAATTTTTAGCTGACGCTTTCCCTTAGAAAACTACGAACGATGCTCATACGGAACATATTTAGCTTTAGGAACTGGAGGCAGTCTTTTATGTACATGGTATAGGCATAGCGAAACTTGGTGACATTCAAAAGCGGAGTGTCCTATGTCAGTGAAGGGGAGTGTGGCGCCAATGAGCAGGAAGGGGTACCACAGGGCTCCTGTTTGGACCTCATGATGAACCCTCGGCCTCTTTTTCCACATCTCTTACATTCTTTCCTCTCCCGGACGTCATGCATTTCACACACGAGTGCCACAAAGTTTCGCTACACTTAATGCCCTCAATTATAAAAAGACGCCTATAGAGAGAAAATTTCTTTTTTTAACTTTTCTAAATGTTGGTGGGATTTGCACAATGCTGATATGAAGTATTACAGGAAATAATCACCAATGGTGTCTTCACAAAGCATTTTGAGCATTTATTCAGCCGAGAGAAAATCAGCTAAACGCAAAAATGGAGCCATTTCGCTAGCAAAGGAAGCCTTTTACGAAGTCTTGCAATTCTATTCCAATTCCAAGCCTTTCGGAAATCAAATTAATTCGGTCGCCTAGACTGAAAAGAGGCTCGTGGCATGCGTAAAATCACCCCTGCAAATTTTCCATGTTATATCGATTTGTGGGACATCACATAATTTTCCCGTGCTTAAAGATTATCGTTTATACCATTGGAAACTGTTACGTATCTTAGAATAGATCCATTCACAGCTACTTTGGGAAATACTTAGAAAAAAAATGATGACTTTTACTGTATCGAGCATTCTATAGGAGAACTGTACTGTGGAAAAATTGACTTTTTCAGTGAATGTATTGATATTGCTTCTATGGATATAACTTTAATGAAGATATCTCATTTCATTACACATAAAAAAGAGTTTCCCTTCAATTATAATTTAGAGATTATTTGACTCTTCATTATTTATGTCTGAAAATTTACTCCGTATTAGTCCGCAGTTTTCTCTTGGAATTAGAACGGCTATCTTTCAATCAATGGAGGGAAAAAATTAGACGACAGTGAATTGCAAAAGAAATAAATACTGTCTCTTAAAAAACAGTGAAAATATAAAAGAAGCCGGGGTTGAATTTTGAAAAACACTCTTGGTATGAAGAAAAAATAACAAAGAATGGAGAGAGAGAGAGCACCGATTGTTCGATTCCAATTGTTGGCATGGGTGAGCGAAGAAATATTTATGAATAAAGAGACTCCTACAACAAATGACAAGGGTGTAGTACCTGTAAGTAGTTAATGAAAGAAGCTTGAAAATGGCTGTTTTTTGGTTGGCTATAACTTTAAAGTCAATACAATAGCGAAATATTTGACAAGAGCTGAAATAGTCTGGTTTTTCGACGAAGAAAGCCATTATGAATGGAATGAAATAGCGGGGTGAAAATAGTGGGAATATACTTTCTCCGATGAAACGAGAGTATACATAAAGTGGAGATAAAGGATACTTAGAATTCTCATGAGAAGCAAAATGGTTGGCTCTCTCAGCTGAAACCCTAAGTCCAATTGCTTCGAAACGGGGACCGTTATTGAAAGGGTTTTGCAGTGCATTGGGTACTATAAATATATGAATTCGGAAAATGGAGGAGAGATCGGATTGAATGGTGATGGAGACTAACGATGGAATGGTGAATTCAGTTTGGTTTTAATGAGTAATAGAAGGAAAAAAAAGAAAAAAATACAAAAAGTGGAAGGAATAGAAATTCTTCAGGAAAAGAAATTGGGTGTGCTTAGGACCACATGTTGGAAGGGAAACCCTCTTTGACCGATTTATAATCCAAAATAAATGTGAATAAAAATGAAAATAAGGCACATTAATGTTTTTCAAATGAATATTCCATTTATGTAAATTTTATTTTTTGTTGACAAAATAGGTATTTATCTAAAAAATAGGTATTGTACATGCGTCTGAATAATACAACACTCATTTTTTATCTCTTATGTTAATTATATTTCTATTCTAATTATTCTAATTAACAATTCTCATCATCATTGGTTACATCTTCAATCACCATTTCCTCATTTTCATAATTTTCTCGCATTTTATTTTAATTATTACCATGAATAATTTGACTTATTTCATTACTATTTCTACAGAATTAGAGCGATCATCTTCATCCGTCATTAGATTTTGGAAAGTATTTTTGAGGGTGTATATTTTTGTTAAATAAATGGCCAAGTGAAAATGGAAAGTGGTCGTTCGTCTTTTCAGTTGAGCCGAGCGCCGAGGGTCGAATGCATCCTTATAATAAATATTCACACCGTGATCGCTTACCGTAGAACCCACTTATTTCATTATCAACAAGAATTCTGGGACAGTAGGTTCCGTCACAATATACATCGCGTGTTTCAAATTAACAAGAATTAAAAACAGGAAGTGATCAGGAAATACTACAAGCATTATCATTTCAGTATGATTTATATATAAACAGCGCAGGCGACGATCTGTGAAATAAGCATTTTTTACAAATTATTGTTCGGATTTTTCTTCACAATACAATGTACAATTAATTAAAAAAAGAAAAAAGTGTTTACGTATCTCAAGTATTTCACTTTGAAGCAGGAAATGCAAGAACTCGTCATTAGAGAATATCCGTCCGGTTTCACTGTCTCATGATTATTAATTTGTTTATTTATTTATTCCCACATCACCGAAAACATCACGAACGGCCTTTTACATCGGGTGTATAAACATATAACATTGGACGAACACAAAATTCCCATGTCCTGAGTGGTGAAAAATCCACTCAGGCGGGACTCGAACCCGCGACCCTCAGTTTAGCAGGCGAGGACTTTACCCCGTCGCCACCGGGACCGACAAACCAGAAAAAATACTGTTATTGCCGATTACGGCAACAACAGTATTTATTCTGGGGACGCTTAACATGGCGGAAATGGCTTCACCTAAAGTTCATCACACTACCTCTGTTTAACTATATACTTGAAGACGTCAACAAAATAGCGCATGACAGAACGCATCAGTTGCTAAAATATATTTAAACACTCCTTACAATTATTAGTTTCTTATCAAACAATTCTGTTGCTAAATCGTTTCCTTATTCAACATCCAGAACCTTGGAAGTAATTCTGAAAGTATGTTGCCTAGATAAGTGAAACAGGATCTCTTCAAGTTTTGACCAGTGTGATCGGTGGGTGAGCTGTTGGAATTACCACAGAATTTACAATGAATAATGTAATACAAATATATCTACTTATTTCTTAAAACATTATAAATTTTTTACTAATTTGATAAGAAAGTCGTTATGAGCAAAGCCCCAAATCGGGTGTGATAATTATTAATTGTCAGAAAAACTACCTTAATATATGGGAGAAAACTTGAGATGCTGACGGCAAAACTCCAAAGATCTCACTATGAAACATGTAAAAATTGGTGAAGAACTTCTCCTTTCAAGGAAACTAAAAGGTTCTGACATCCGGCTACCTAAATGAGTTTGGAGATGGGAGGAAATAATTTTATAGATATCGAAAGCCGAAGACCGCTCTGTTACTCCTCTGTTTGTTAAAATATGTGGAATGAGAGACGGAATTGTTTGGAAAATTCAAGAGATAAATGAAAATGGAAGATTGGTAATACGTTTTGTGGAATTTGAAGTCGTCATTGATCGAAGATAATTTGAAATTATAAAAGGAAAATATAAAAAAATGATAATGTATAGCATAAAAGGGAATGGATGCTAAGTCGAGTAAAAGAAGAAGATAACACTAGGAGAATGTTGTTTCTGTACCCTAAAATGGATGTTTTTGAGTATCGATGAATGTGATTCAGTAGCTGAAAACTGAATCTATTTGCACAAAAATAAAAAAAACATTAAGATAAATGCTTCCATTGCATTTCAGATATTAAAAGTTGATGTGGTCGCATGCCAAAAGTGATTTATTGGAATTTTAGAACTCGACGGGCTGCGAGATATAGGAAGGTAAAATAATTTGAACGCCCTTTAAAAATTAATATTTTTTCTACCTTATCACCGTGATAGGAGTGTTGACCTTCATGATCATTTTAGCGAATAACAGGCGATACATGTTTGCAAACTAAGTAAATTATTAATTGTTTGATGAACTTCTAGTTCATCCTAAAGGGAAATGTCTCTGGAATCGACATCGTGTTGGAAATGTTCCCTGCCCTCAGAACAACATTGTGAAAATATTTTATATCTGTCCATATTTTTGGGATGATATCAATTATATCCACACCTTTAAACTCAGTGCTCACCTCGAAAATGAGTCATAGGTATTGGAAACATGGCTTATGCCTTAAAATATGAATATTTTACTGATTAATGTAACATAAAATATTGAATTACTACTTTTTTTTCACTCTCCAACGAAAAGGCAGTTGAAAGATTTACTTCCACAACCAGATGTCAAGAGGTCTATACAGGCCTGAATGGAACTATAAAGTAAATTTTTATAATCCCCATGTCTTATTTTTACTAAAATGGCTTAAAGTTAGAGAAAGACGGCTTTATTTATCTATTCTCTCCGCCTTCAAAATTTTCAAGTCAACCTGTCCTCCATACCTGTTCAACTCTTTTATTTAAAAAAAATCATCCAAAACCGGCTAACAAGATCCCATCATTTAGACCTACAGATCCCACAGCACAAAACTGAAATGTACCATAAATCTTACATCGCGACTATAGCAATAAATTGGAATACTGTACCAACAGATATAAAAACATGTAATTCTGTAACCTGTTTTAAAAGGAAATTATTTCAATCCATAATCACGAAAAGATGTTGAGGGAGAAAGTGAAAATGGAAATGATTGTTGTAACACTGTGATCAATTTTAATTTTTTTGTGGAAACCCTTTCTTGTATTTTTTTGTGTAAATTTATTATTATATGTATATATTTGTGTAAACACTGTCTTATAAGCATTATTATATTTTTTAAATTATTTTTTGTGAAAATTATAATTAATGTACTAAGGTTTCTGAAAGACCGATAAGGGTCTACGACAATAAATGTTTTATTTATTATTTTAGGTTACAGTTGTAACATGACCTTCTGAGTCCCCGGCAAGCATCGGGTTTTATTGCCGTCATAATGGCCGGGGACTCGAGAGGGGTTGTGCAGTAATCGCAGCCACGTCCGACGCCCATCGGATGTGTGGCTACGCTGCGGTCGGGTCATGCATCCGCAGTAGACGGAGTGACCCCAGGATGACGGCCTTCTGCTAGTGATTCCGCCTGTGCCACGCAGGACGGAATGCACTTGATGTTATTCATCAGCGAGCCCTTAACTCCACCGAGCACACCTATGATGAGGACGACTAGTTTCACAGAGTGTCCGGGGTATATCTGTCGAAGTTCAAAAAGCAGGTCTTGCTATTTCGTCCGTTTGTCCACCTCTTTCGCATCCATGTTAGTTTCAGCCGGAGCCGAAAACTCGATCACGAACATGGAGCGTGTGAGGTGGTCGAGGAGAACGATATCAGGCTTGGTCGCCTCCAACGGTGGTGGTGGAAAAGGAGTAATTCCACCAGATTGTGCATTTATCGTTCTCCACGACGGACTCAATATCTGCAGGGGCATAGGGCAGCACAGGTGTTTCGTCGATGCCATAATGGTACCGAAGATGAAAGTTTAACACCCGTAGGGCCGCGTTGTGCCGAGCTAAATAAGCTGACTTGGCGTAATAACTACAGCCGGAGAGAAGGTGACTCAACGTCTCTGGCTGGGCTCGGCACGCCCTACATCTCGTGTCCGCAACCTCCTCCTTGAAAATAATACGGCGGTACACGAGTGTGTTTATGACACCATCCTGGCACGCGAGGACAAAACCTTCGGTCTCGGACTTCAGACCAGCGGAGCGTAAGAAGGCAAACGTCAGCTCCTTCGATAACCCATGCTTTTCGATGTTTCGGTAGAAGCATCCATGCATGGACCTATCGGTATGCTTCTTGAGCAAGGCCTTCTGCTCGGCTTTTTTTATTTCGAGCTTGAGGACGTCTGCCTTCAATGACGAGATGGTTGTATCATTGTCGCTTCCGTAGGATGACGGGTCGAAGTCGAGACCGGTTTCGTCCGCTGCCCTCTTTGCCGTCTAGAAGAGAAACGCCCCTGCTCCCGCACTCTCGTGATCTCTCACGAGATTGAGCAGGGGGTCCCTGCTTTTCAAAACTCGGCAAGCTGTACCCAGGACAACTCTGTTGTCAAAACTGTTGTTGTTTTGACTGTGTGAGTCAAAACAAATACTACATTCCACATTTTTGATATATTGTGAAAAAAATTCCTTGGTTCCGTTTGACTAGATAATGCGCACTCCACAATTTTAATGGCACCAAAATCCTCTGCCGTTCAAATGGATACTGGGATCGTTTGAAGAAATAGGCTATCGAAATATGTTGGGAGGAGAAGTTAAATCGAGACTCTGGGCAGTACATCAGCCAAATATGGAGACCGCTACTCAGTCAAATTTAACGGTCGCGGTTACAATTCAAATTGAACGAGCCGGTCAACAATGGGTTTTCAACCGCCATTGGCCAGCTATAAAAACTCCGGCATGGACCAACTCGGCAATCAGTCTCAGACCTGATGACGATGAGGGAGTCACTCGTCGAAACGTTGGCCTAAAAAAGCCTTACCCGGTGGCAAACCCGAGAATATTTTACTAATATTATTCGTCGGGAAAGCCTAAGATCTTTTAATGCCATTTTAATAGCCATTGTCATCTGAGGTTTCAGGCGTGATTGAGCGGAAACGTATAAAACAACTGCACCTCAAAATTGAGCAAATTCCACTGTGATAGAATTTATTACGCAACTTGAGATGCTGTGAAAAGCAAAACCGGACGTAATTAATCCTTTCACTGTATAAATTGCTCAATTTTTAAGGTCAGTCCATTGTGAGACACTTCATAAGCTTATATATTATTTTTTTCATGATAAAAACTGAGAACGTTGCTTGCCAACCGTAACCTTTAAGACCCACAGGACTTGGGATGAGGATAAATTTGATTAATCATTCCTGATTGCGATGAGCACTGCAAGTTATTTTTAATCGTTGGCATGGTGAGTCAGATAATTTTCACTGATATTAAAACTAACAATATGTATTTATCATTAAGTAAAAAACTAAGAAGCCAAACTTTCAATGAAATAGATTTGGATAACGCATACATACTCACGCATACTCAATCTTGCCTATACAAAATTTTTCCTTCAACTTAGTTACATACAAGAAAGTGAGAAAATTCCAGGGCGGAATTGGACTTGATCGGGACAGGAACGCGGTTCCCTCAATATGATTGCAAGTGCTATAGTCAGTTAAGATTTGATAGAATTCGCTTTCTCCTCAGTGGAATTTGCGCGCTTATGTCCACTTTGGGGTAACTCCGGAAAAGTAATACTACCATGGCTATAAGTCCCGGTGTCTTCCAATTTGTTATCCAGATACTATACCCGATGAATCAGTAAACTGGGTAAACAATGTATAAGATGTACAAACCATGTCATGAATATGTCTATTCATTTTTCACCTACAAACACTAATTTTTATTTCTGCCTTTGCAAAACTTTAAAATGTTAACCGGTTGACCCGTTGGTCAATTTTCCCTCAACTTTACAAGGGCACCTATGATCAGCTGAGATATCAGCGCATTTCTTTCTAGAGAAGCCCACCCCTCAATGAATTCTCCTTCCTTCGCCCTCCGTAACCAAATGAAACCTCTTTCGGGCAACGCCACACCATTACATCTTAGCGCATGCTTTAAATCAATCGCCACCCTTCCTATCGCCTCACCAAGATTCCGTCTCCCTGCCAACAGAGTGCACCAACTTCGCTCCTAACATTCCATCTCCACAAACAAGCTTTCACGATGTTTTCCTTCCCGACATCCCCTTTAATGCGTCCACTCCAACCACCAAACTCAAACTTCGACTCTCCTGTTTTCACCAATTTGATGATGCGCCTGCTTGGGAACAGGAGCATCCTTACGACAACTCGGAAATTTTCCTCATATGAGAATATTTTCCACCAAATGACCATTTTTCAGAGATGCATCACCCGACTCAATCCAAAATGAACGTCGTCAAGGAGTCTAAAATCTAGCTTTCGTATATTAAGGAGGTTCTGCCGCGACTGTGTGAGTCAAAACAAATACTAATTTCCTCATTTTTTATATTTTGTCTAAAAAATCCTGCTTTCGCTGATGAAATGCGTTACCAACAGAAACTAAAAGTAAAGTAGAAAAATTGCAGATTATTAAATGAATGTATTTTAAATGAGCACTTTTTTCCAACCATAGTCGCCAACTGCAGCACCATTTCCTACGAATTACCGCATTTTGACTTCAATTGCGGCATTAATTCTTCAATAACTAGAAAAATAAGGTGGTGAGATGCCTGTGTTTTATTCAATTTCCCTGAGTTATTTCCTTCTTAGAGACGGTTTTCAAAGAAAAGGCTTTTATATGTTTTTGAAAAAATACTATTTTTCCCGTGTTTCTCTCATTCCCCTATTGAACACCTTGTAATTTAAAGTTCAATTATAGAATAAAATAGCGTGGAAAGGTATTATTTTGTGTTCATATTAGATAGAGGATAAAGTATTCTACAAGTAGACAGAATATGAATAAAATGACATTTATGTAATTTTACTGTGGAACCACCTGGCTGGTACCACCGTAAGGTGGTACCAGCAAATCCAAATACACCACAACAGTTATATCAGCCATGAAAAGTCTTATTGCATTAATAATTAAGTATTGAAATCAACGGGGATTCCGGATGGATTATTTTAATTTGCGAATAATGAACATGATAAAAAAGGACTTAATTTTTTGTGTAAATTCTTTTTTGTATTTTTTGTGTAAAATTTTATAATTTTTGTGTAAACACTATCATGTATCATTATTTTTATAAAATTTTGTCTTGTGTAAATGATAATTAATGTATCAAAATGTATGAAAGGCCAATAAAGGGTCTACAACAATGAGAGATTCAATATTACATTATTATTATCTCTCTGCCCTGAGTTATGCGGGCATATTTGGTCCAAGGTAATCCAAAATGTGCCCTCTGTGCCAAAGTTAATTGATTCGCAAAGCCTCTGAAGGTGTGCGTCTTATTCGTGATCTTTCCCTGTGGACACCGTTTTAGAATAAACCTAAGTTTCAGCTAAGAAATGCAGCGGCAGCGATGCGCTCTATCCCCTGGGAAAGTAACCTAGTGAGGCTCGACTTAGAACAAGCGTTATTTCAAATCCCAGTGTTCTTCTAACATAGAAAGTTCTAAGGCATCCGATGTGGACGCGATACTTTAATGTTTTACCGACTACCCATGGAACTATTGGCTTAGCATCTGCCATTCTACAACGGTTGTCGAGGGCGGTGGCAAGTGAAATGCTCACTAGGATTGGTCTCACTGTGATCCCGTATCTGAAGGACTGGGTGCTCATCTTGGACGGACCTTCCGCCGGTAACTGGTAAACCATGTGATTGACTTCCTTGAAAAAGAGCGACGCATTACCCTCAACATGAAAAAGTGTATCCTCTGTGCAGAAACTCCGATACCTTGGTGTTATTATCGACACGCACAAACAGTCTCTTCAACTTACTCCGCCCTAGGGATTGTAAATTTAAATCCAGAATCGATTTTCGATTGATCGACTTTCGATTTTGGTTTTTAAAATCGATTTTCCAAAAACTCGATTTTTGTCCAAAATAATCGAAAAATCGAAATCGATATTTAAAAAAAGTAAAGTATCTAGTTGTCTGCTGAAATACGGATGTGCTGTTGTAACGAAATGCAAAATATGGGTTAATGGAAGCACTAAGGATAAGAACTGAATACGGTTAAATAAATAAAAAAATATATTACTTTAAAGATATGAATAAGGTATGCAGGGAAGTAATAACCCATACCAGATAATTACATGTAATTTAGTAGCTAAGAGAATTGTACCTATATTGTAAAGTGGGCAAAACACAATTTTATTTATTTCTTGTTTGCAAAGCCGTGGAACCAGTGTTCCTCAGGGATGGACCTTAAAAAAACTATCATATTTAAATGTTATCCGGATAATCGATTTTGCACCTGAGTTGCAATTAATCCGGCGTGAGAAAATAGTCGCTCACATAGGACGGAAGAGGCAACTATAGATAAAATCCTGCTGGCTGGTTTGTATGCGTGGGGATATTCTCCCTCAATCTCCTTCCAAGCTTGTAGTGGATTAGAGTTGGACTTGGGGTCGGCTGGAGGGCGGCATACGAACTGGCGCAGCTGGATTGGCATATTTAAATGCTGTAGCAAGCTAAAAATCGAAAATCGATCGGCTAGAATGGATTTTGATCGATTATTAAAAACAAAAAGTCGACTTCAATTAAATCGAAAATCGGAGTGTGATAATCGATTTTCGATTAAAATCGAAATTGATTTTCCAATCCCTACTCCGCCCTCAATCCGAAAAGTCCGAGATTACAGTTCCTTCCTTCCCAGGGTACGCACTGTTGATGTCCCCAAAATGGCTGGCTATAAAGGTATCCTTGATCAGTTTTATTCTACAACTCCCAGTGCTTCTAATCAAGCCCTGTTGCCTAAGGAACACAAATTGGTTAAAGTACGAGGTGTGATAAAAAAATAACGGAACTTATTCAATAACAAATTTTCTTCAATTGCAATGACGTAGTGCATCATGGATTCCTGTCATATGGTTGTTTTACGGTCAATGCGAAATACTACCTGGATTTTATGCGTCGTTGCATTGATGCAATCCGACGAAAACGCCCAAAATTGTGGCAAAACAACTCGTGGAAATTGTACCACGAAAATGCTCCCGCTCACACCTCTTTGAATATTCCTTATTTTTTAGTAAAAAACAAACAGTTATTTTACCTCATCCAATGCATTCGCCGGACATGGCCCCAATGACTTCTTTCTATTCCCTAAGCTGAAGAGAATCTTGAAAGGACGACGTTTTGCCGCCATTGATGAGAAAAAAAAGAAAACAGAACCGCTGAAGTAGCTGAACTATATACCGAAAAATGAGTTCCAGAAGTGATTCCATGATTGGAAAAACATATGGCACAAGTTAATTATATCTAAGGGGGATGAATTTGATGGGGAAAAAATTATATTGATTAACAAATAACTATTCTTTAAGAAAAACAAAAAAATCCTTTTTCACCAGAACTAGTATTTGTGGGACGCTGAACTGTTTCCAAACGAACGTTTTGTTTCCAACCTTTCCCATACGATGAAAGCGTAAGTTGACGACACGCCCTGGCAATGGGCGGTGGTAGTGCCTAGTATTGACCTGACTCGTGCCGAAACTGGTCGAGGGTCACGCTGGATTACAGAGTATATTACATGTCCTTGACTTCCTTTCCGCATTTGTGGAAGAGATTGCATTTTTCGACAATGTGTCATTTGTATAATCTTGCGTTTAATTAATATTGCGTTTTCAAGACATTGAATATATCGAAAGTGATTATTCACTAAATGATAAATGTAAGCTACTTAAGCAGTTGCGTAAATTGTTGATTGGTTAAAAATTTCGGCTCATGTGCAGTAAAAGGGACACAATCATGTGCGAAAGAATTTGGTAGCGAGCGAAGAGGAATGTAAACTTGCCATGTAACCAAAGGGGATTAAAAATACTTAATGCTAAGAAAGGAATGTGAATGTAAAATTTACATACACATTCCTTTCTTAGCATTAAGTATTTTTCGTTAGTTATTTATTTAATAATAAGAGCTTCCCAGTGTGAAGTGTGCTAGAAAAGTGATAAATATACCAGTCGACCTACATACATCGGTGGACTTAATAGTTAGTTGACGAGAGGCAATGATACACTTCTGACAACATATATCCTTCCCTCTTACACATTCCAGGCTGTTTGAGGAGGGATGACGGGGAGATCGTGGTCGAGAGCAGCGAGGTTCACACACCGGAGGTGGTGGTGCCTCCAGAGGTCCCCCCCCGAAGGGGATGTCCAGGGAGGAATGGGCCCCTGGAGACGGTTTGGACGCCCTTCGCCAGGTACCGGCCCTCTGACCACTGGGCCTTCGAACTCTTCCAGGAGCTTATCGAGGAAGAAGTACTGGAGGCTCCAGTGCAAACACCGGAGCTGGGGGTGAAGACACCGGAGGTGGGGGTGCAGACCCCGGAGGTGGGGGTGCAGACACCGGATGTGGGGGTGCCTCCAGAGGTCCCCCCTCAGGACGCGCCCCCCGAAGGTGATGTCCCAGGAGGAATGGGTCCCTGGAGGCGATTTGGAGACCATTCGGCAGGTACCGGCCCCCCTTTGAACTCTTTCAGGAGCCCATCCAAGAAGAGGTGCAGGGGGCTCCAGTGGCTCAATGATGCAGGGGGCTCCACAATTCTGAAATATTATAAGAAGCAAACTTGAATGTTTTATCGGAGTTAAGAAATGAGAATTATTGAGAAAGAAAATTAATTGGAGGCTACAATAAATTATGGACTGGTCACAAGTCATATGCCACTAATGAGGATAAATGTGAAAATAATATACATATAATTAGATATCCCGGTAACATGTGACACTTAATTACACGAAATATTTCTATGGAAAGTACCAAGTGCCACCTATTGGCAGCGCCCGAAACGAATGTGCTAAGTGAATCATTTTCCTATATTGTCATACGGATTGGACAAAGTCGAGTTTCATTTTGGAACGCATCTGGAATTATTTAGCTGCGTGGCATATTTTAGTGCGTTTTTTAGGCAACTCCTCCATTATTTTACCAAAAGCTCATCAATGAATATAAGAATGAATATATATCCATTAAAAGATTTGTATCAGTGTAATATAGATGAACTTCGTTCAATGCTGATTCTGTTATCTCAGAAGGCTATGAGTTTGCTAATGATGTTTGATTATTGGTTATGCTTTGGCTAGTATTACAGAATATATAATTTTAGATATTTACTCAAGAAAGATAACATGACATTTATACATTTTTTCTCTAAGCAATCATGTACAAATTTTCTATTTATATATCTGTCTTAAGGATGTGTAAAATACTGTCGGTTGGTCGCCGTGGTGAGATGGGGTACTGCTGCTTGTGCTCATGGCGTAGTTGTCACTGCCGATGGAGAAGAATGCCAAGCTGAACAGTCATTATCACTGTGTCACTTGGATTCCTCAAGGTAAATTATTGGATTGAATTTTATTGAATTGAAAAAGGGTTCCTATTGGAAATTTTGGCATTCACAATATGTTGTCTGTTTGCCAGGCTTTTTGATGATAAACAAATGAAAACTGGGAATATATATGGCGATGTGAAAATCTATTATTTTTTTCAATATCTTCGAATGGATGATACATATTTTATATTAGCTACCACCCTAGCACTTGCTGTGAATTTATCTGTTCTGATCATAGGATTTCTTGCTTATTGTTTTTGTTATTAGTTGTCTTTCTCCACTGTGTATGCTTGAGACGACTACTCACATATGGGGTAGCAAAGAAGAATTGCATGAATTTCTACCACCTCATGTCTTGAAGGATCAATATCAGTTAAAATCAGTTGGCTAATTTTGATTTTCTGACACGAATAGATAAATCGATAAATTCTTGCACAATCTCTTCACATCAGATCTTAGTAACATTTTTCATAATTTTATCTGAACCTGTGATATTCATCAATCTTCTAGTTTTTAAAGGTAATTTCTTGGGTTTGTATACCATCTCAAGAATAAGACTTCTTGCCTAATATATATAATTAGCCTGACCTATTACCTTGGTGAAAATGTAAGTTCTTTGACGTAATATTTAACAATGCTACACTAAGACAATGGAATTTAACCATCGACAATAAACTTACATATAAAGGGCGATAGGTAATACTGTAGTCCTCTGGATTGCCGATAATACACTACTCCCTCAGAGTATTCTCGGCAATCCAGAATTTTCTGCTCAAAAGAAATAATTTCCTAGAGCTCAACATTGGCAGTGACGAAAGATTTGGAAGTTGCCATTTTTATATGCGTGCAACATGTCATAAAGGATGCGATGAGGGTTTTCATAACAATAAGTGTCGTTGAGGCAATATTTAAGCGATGAGGATATCCAGAACATCAGGATGGTCAAATTAAGTACATGTAAGGGAAGTAACATTATAGGGAAATCAGCGAGATCTTACTCAACACACTTACTACGCACTCACTCGCCCAAGTAGTTGACAAGCCTACGAGAGGAAATAAAATATTAGACCTTTTTGCAGTAAGCCATCCTAGGTTGATAAAACAACTCGATATTATTGATGGCATAAGTGATCACAGAGTAATTTTTGCAACCTTAAAACTTGAAGTAGAGTCAGCGGTAAAACCGAAACGCAATATTTATTTATTTGATAAATGCAACTTCATAAAATTTGGCGAGATGCTTAATGATTCTTACACTGACTTCGTAGCTAAAACAGAGGACAAAAGCACTGATGCATCATGGAAATATTTCTTGGAAATTCTACGCCAGGGAATCAACGAATATATTCCGCGAAAATTGAAATGTGATAGTAAAGAACCTCGCTGGTATAACAATGATGTTAGGAGGGACCTTAAGAGACAGAGAAAACTGTACAACTTATTCAAAAAGTCCATTACGTTAGGTGACAAATCAAAGGAACATGAAGCAAAAGAAAGTTACGCTGCACAACGCTCAAAAACCAAGAAATCAATGCGTACTGCATTGCGCAATTTCAAGAAAAAAGTACTTGGTGAATTACTCGAAGAAAATCCGAAATCTTTTTGGTCATATGCAAGAGAGCTTCAGGGAAAATCTTCAACCGTAGATACGTTATTTGATAAAGATGGCAAACTTGTAACCGATAACATTGACAAAGCTAACACGTTAAATTCCCACTTCGAAAGTGTATACACTACAGACGATACTGCATGTTATTTTGACATTTCATTCACTGAGGAACCGATGAAAGAAATCACTATTCAATGTGATGGGATAACTAAACAGCTACAGTCGATAAAAAATAGTAAATCTCCGGGTCCGGAGGGAATACCCGCGCGTGTCCTCAAAGAAATAGCGCCATACATCGCACCGTTCTTAGACATAATATTCAAGAAGTCATTGTCTGAAGGAAATATACCAATAGACTGGAAAATTGCAAACGTTACACCGATATTCAAAAAGGGAAACAGACATGACCCAGGGAACTATCGACCAATTTCATTAACGTCGATTATAGGCAAGATACTCGAACATATCGTCGTTAGCAATATCATGACGTTCCTGGACAGTCGTAACTTCCTTCATGGCTGTCAGCACGGCTTCCGGAAAGGTAGATCATGTGAAACACAGCTCGCGCTCTTTCTTCATGACGTTCTCAAATCTGGTGAATCGAAAAGACAAGTTGACGCATTATTTCTAGATTTTAAGAAAGCTTTCGACACGGTACCTCACAACAAACTTTTATACAAATTACAGTCATGCGGCCTAAACGAAACAGTAGTAAACTGGATACGCGACTTTCTGAGTGATCGTAAGCAAAAAGTAGTTCTTGACGGAATTAGCTCTGATGTAGTTAAAGTGACATCAGGTGTCCCACATGGAAGCGTAATTGGCCCCCTTTTGTTCATTATATACATAAATGATCTATGCCCTCGAATTAGCAGTAAAATACGTTTATTTGCTGACGACGCTGTCATCTATCGTGAAATTAATGATCACTCTGACTTTGAAATTCTATCATCGGATTTAAACAACGTTCATGTGTGGATCCAAGAGTGGGGACTCGAACTTAATCTGAGCAAATGCACGGCGGTACATTTCTTGCGGAGGTCGTCCAACTATCCCCGTGTATATGCTGTGGATGGCGTTAAGATAAAGGCGACAGATGAAGTTAAGTATCTGGGAGTTACGATTACCTCAAACCTATCGTGGGGAACACATATAAGAAATATTTGTGGCAGAGCTCTGAAGAAGCTAGGATTCGTCAAGCGTATTGTGGGAAGATTCTCAGATGAAAAAGTAAAAGAGAGGTGCTATTTTGCACTCGTCCGGCCACACCTTGAATATGCAGCAAACATATGGGATCCGGTGCAGAAAGACTTAATTCGGGAACTTAATAAAATACAAAGGAAAGCTGCGCGATTCGTCAAAAACTGCTCCGGGCGTACAGACAGCGTTACACAGATGTTAAACGAATTAGGCTGGGAGCCGCTAGAGACTCGGAGACTACGCGCTAGGCTTAGATTACTTGAGCAATTGAGAATAGATATCTTTCAGAGCGACACGGAGAACATAATATTAGGTCCACCCACTATATTTCCAGGTCCGACAGAAACGATAAATTAAAAGAGATATTTTGCCGAACGGATAGGTATGGGAATTCGTTTTTCCCCCGAACAATAAGGGACTTTAATAAATGCAAGGCGTAATCTCATAGAGCGTTTCCTTTTTATATGTAAACGGCTGGTGTCCTAACACCCCCCGCCACACGCCTATTGAGGCGGCTTGCGGGGTAGTATGTAGATGTAGATGTAAGGTAACAATGCTTTCTTTTAAAACCTGTAGCAGTCATTTATAAGTTTGCTATTTCATTTTTTTTGTTGTTTCCCCAATCATTGTTGACGTAGTGTATGATGACAGTTTCGATAGATGGGAAATGCACCAATTATTTCTTTATTATTCTGTTTATTTTATCTGCAAAATACTATTCTGTAATCTTCAAAATGTACACCACACTTTGAGATTTCCGTTATTTAGTAATTCCCGTGTGTTTCACTGAGGTACGAAGCTGTGTACCTATATACAATATACTCTCCCGAAAGTATATATTTTACAGCACAGCGTTATATAATTAGGCTTGTGTGATTTACTATTTTATTGTTTACTTTGAAATGAACCAGTGAATTATGAGCAAATGAAAGTCTAGTTAAATAGGAACTTGTTGTTCTATCACTGATCACAACATGGAAATGTGGCTAGTGGCATGATAATTCAGTCACATCAAATGTAAAGAGAAATAGAAATTTACACCTGGAGTTCCAATGTTGATGGTGCCTCAGAATAATTTGATTTAACTGGAAGATAGTTGACATTGACTTGAAAGTCTTGAGTTAATTATTTCAATTTCCAAATTGAAGCTCCCATTGAACTATACCCAAAGAAGATTACGAAAGGTTGTACGTAGTTTGCTTGTACTCGCAGAATCTATATTACCTGCGTTCACTTTTCACTTATCGTACTATTGGCTTAATAATTATTTACGTCAATCAATTCCATTTCTACGAATGAGATATCATGTCAATTTTAAGATTAATACCTGGAGTTGATATTGGTAGAATAATATTGATGGATAGGTGAAATAAATGTACTTGGCCACACTAAATACTTGCTTAACAATAATCAAATTGTATAAAAAAATCTAGATTACGGTCATGTACTTGCGGGTAAGCTACATCACCATAAGTACAAAAGATGAATTACTTTCATTATTTAGGAAATATGTTTTAGAGACAGAAAATAAGAGGCATTAAAGAACATTGCATAAAAGTTATATATTGATCAATGACATGCATTTCTGCTGTTAAAGTCTCATTTGAGTAGTAATTAAAGTTCACTCAAGAAAAATCATTATTGCCACTTCATATAGCTGGTAGCATTGTATATTTAACAGTCAGATGTTAATTTCAACTGAATTTTACCAAATGTAGGACAAAATATGACAATTCATAAATGCAGCAGCTACAACCAAGGGTTTTAAGTAGATTCTACAATCAACAAGGAAAGATTGCCTTAGCTAATAATCAAAATCATGGGCGGAGTAATCCCCTCACGTTTTATCCGCAAACTGTTGTAACTCTAGGAATGAGGCTATTGAACCAAGGTTTGATGCTCTTAACACTAGAAGGACCGGGGTTGTATGGCTACCTAGAAGGACCATTACCCGTCATCTTGACGGGTAGTAATTATTTTAAATATTTCTTCGTTTATGTTAAAATTAATTGATAACTTCATAAAATATAACCTTTTTCTTTATTTATCAATACAAAAGAGTAATTTTTTACAAATAATTTCGAAGAAGAAGCACTGCTCCCGTAAGCCTTGCGAAAGCTACTGACGCCACACTCATATATGCGCTGTAAGGCCACCCACGCACGATATAACCCTTCTCTGCCTTTTCTTTTCCTAACTAAAGCCTCAAAAACTAAACTATCTTTCTTTAACTAAAACATCAAAAATTCCAGACGTAATATAGTGTAGTGATTTCCTGGATAAAACACACGTTACCGTTACAAATACTATGGAACCACCTAACCCGTCATTTTGACGGGTGTTGGTTTTTTAAGGTAGACAGGTGGTATAACTCCATTTCTATGTGAAAAAATTAAATTATATTTTAACAGAATACGTACCATACAAAATAAATAAAAGTCAGAAATAATTTAGAAGACAGAAAAGAAATGGAAGGCAATATGATTAAGTAAGTAGAGGTTACCCGTCAAAATGAGAGGTCTGATCCTTCTAGTGTAAAGGAATATTGTAGCAATCATATGTTGGATCAGTCATTTGCGTTCATTTAAAAGTCAATCACAACTAGTGGTTATTAATGGTTGCCATAATAAAGTGCTGCAGTAATATCAGACTTTCTATTTTCTTACATGTCCTGAAGCCGAGGCAATGGAACGTGCTGATGAAGAATGTGTCGCTGTGATAAGAAACTTTGATGGTGATCCACGGATTCCTCTTATTATCAGAACTCTTCGGACATCAAGGTTCAATGGACGGATCTCTCTGGGAGGATTCTCTTTTTGACCTTTGAGTGAGCCAAACACATTGTGCCGACATTTATCCATTTGTGCCGACTTGTGCCGACCATTATCTCGTAATAATGACAGTGGGGAACAAGGAAGCATTGCTTCACATCCTGCTGTTTCATATTGTTGTATCCTTTTTGTGTCCAAGCTATTTAACGCCTTTTAAATCTTCGCGCGCGACTCGCGTTTCGCGACTCTTCTTTTATTTTCGTAATAAATGTCCTTCCTGCGTGCGCTCGTACTAAAGTACGACCGCACCCAGGGTGAACTCGTTGGCACGTGCGGACTTGAGAAAGAGTACGCAGGTAGCCTCCTTCACTTGCCCTCTGAGCTCAAGGAGACGCCCCGTCGGAAGGGTTGCCACCGCAGAGCAGAGCAGGCGCAGCTGCCTAGTGGCATAACAGGAAACATGGTTTCCACCGACGCAAAACGCGGTTAAACTCTTACGCACATAGCAGGTGTCCACTTAGGACACAAACAAATGACGCAAATGGCAGATGTTCATTTAGGACACAAACAGGATGCACTCTGGGTATAAATACTGGAGCTTCGCTCCACACAATTGTCAGTCTTTGGCCCAACGTTGGAACTAACCCTCGAATGCACTAGCCATTCGAGTAGAGGGAACTCTGCCCTAGAGAGACCAAGAGCACTCTGTGTCTTGTACTATTGACGGTAATAAACCCGTTATGAACTTGATACAGCTCTTTGACTTCACTCGACCCACCCGGTTGTAGTACGTACGGCCCTCGATCCCATTTTTGAGGGTCCTAGTCGCCAGAGGGATGCGACAATTTGGTGGAGGCGGAGGGTATTTTCAGGGCCGGCGGCCATACCGGAGGGCTCGATAGAAGCCAGGGAGATGTAAGTAGTACTTTCCTACATAAGGTGTGTAAATGTGTGTAAAAAATAGTTAGTTTTAAGATTTTGTGATGTGTTTTGGATTTTAATGTCTTTTGGTGGTAGTTTCTGTGTGCTTTTTTCTTTTTAGACTTAGTGAGCATAGTTTAAAATTGCCTTATTTAAAAATGTTTTGGTTATGTCGGGGAATCAACGACGTAGTCGACGGTTGTTAGGAAGAGAGCCTATAATTTTCTCGGTAGTACGCCCGCAACTAAGAGAGGTTAGGACCGCAGCAGAACCCCAGATAGAGGACGAACGTAGGATACAATTTGAAGTCATGGCGTCCCCCGATAATAGACGAGAATCAGAACCACCGCCCAGCGAAGGCCAAGAAAGTTCCGAAGACGGCAGAATAGGCACGACAGGCAGAGAAAATTGCAGGCACGGTGAGGTTCGTCCAGCGAGAGGCGCACAGTACCACATTCCCCCACAAAAGTTCCGAGGATTAGAAGGAGAGGACCCAGTCCATTACATAAGTCATTTCAATAAAATAGCAGCAGCAAATGGGTGGGACAATGAAACAAAAGTCAGACTCTTCCCATGTTTCTTAGAAGGGACAGCGGCCCGTTGGTTACAAGCTCTAGAAGGGTACGATAGTGAGACAAGTGTGATTCACGGAGAATGGGAGGAGTTAGTAGGATCATTTAAAGCCGCATTTAAGGGCACGTTTTCAGACGAATTAAAAGAAAAAAGACTGAGAGACCGTAGGCAAGGCCCGTTCGAGTCCGCAGAAAGCTATTTTTACGATGTAAAAGCACTTTGCAAAGAATTAGACCCCCAGATGACAGAGCGAGAGGTAATTAGAAACATAATAAAGGGACTCAGACCCCACCTTCTCATGAATATAGTACCCAGGCAACCTCGCTCGGTGGGAAGCCTCCTAGGACATATTAGGTTACAGGAGGAGGCGGCCTGCCTAGCGGACGCCGTACGAGAGGAACGCCCCCGTCCAGGCAGGGAGGATGCCGCATCAAGGGAGAGAGCGAGCGCCGCGGGTAGGCGGATCGAGGAGGAACTGGACCAGCTACGGGCAGAGGTCCGACGCTTGAAACGGAGCAATGAGTATTCCCGGGGGCAGACAGGGCCACCAAGGAGGGAACAATGGAACAGAGGACCGGCGGGACCGCCGAGGCAGGAACAGCGGGGTCCACGGTTCGATCGCGGAGGACCATCACCGTTCTCCCAAGCATCACGGACACGAGATGGTAAGCCAATTTGCTACCAGTGCAGGGAGACGGGGCACGTAGCCGCTGCCTGTCCTAAGGCCAAGACAAGGTGCTACGCATGTCAGGGCTACGGACACCGAGCAGCACAATGTCCATCACGAGCACCCGGACCCAGCCAGGGACGGACTCAGGCGCCAAACACTGGCCCGCGAGCGTAGTAGGAGGAACGTCCGCGGGCGACATGGCAGATGACGACCTCCTCAGAATTCGAGGGAAAATTGAGGGTGAGTACTTTTCCATTATTTTAGACACAGGAGCCGTTGTTAGTTTAATAAGAAGTGATTTAGTGAAAGGAACTCGTGTGTACCCAGAAAAACGTGTCGTGTGCGCCGCAAATGGTGAGCCGCTTAAAACTCTCGGTCGTGTGATGCAGGACGTAGAAATAGGAGGGCAGTGTTTTAACATAGAATTAACAGTAGTAAAAGAATTTCAGTGGCCGTTACTATTAGGAACTGATTTTCTCGGTCCACACCAAGCAGTGATAGATTTCCGGGAGAAAAAAGTGACATTGACGCACAGGGAACGAGAGGTCGTCATACCGGTTGGTGAAAGCGTATGCGAGCATACGCAGGCCGATGATGTTAAAAAATTAATTGAATACTTTAAGAAAGAAATGAATCCCGTAATTGAAAATTTGGTTAAAGAATACGTGCAAGAAAAAGGTGAAGCACAAGAGAATAATAAGGGTAATAGTAAATTAACAGCCAGTATAGATGTTCGTATTCCACCCAGAACTACGGTGCAAGTACCAGTGGAGGAAGTACGTCAGGTAAAAGGACGAATCATGCCAGTGAATCGTTTAAATGAGCAGGGCGTGGCCCTAGAGGAAGTTCAATTAGTGGGCAACAAAATGGTTGCCGCATTAAGAAACCACCGTTACGTACCCAAAGCCATGTTAAAAGGCACGGCGGTAGGCAGATGGGAAGGACAGGGAAATTGGGAAGACAATTACATGGAAGAAATACCGAAAGATTTTGTAGACTTTAAAGAAATTGAGCCTAGAAAAGTGGATATTAATTCACAGTTAGAAAAAGAGCAGAAAGATAAAATGGATGAATTGGTACGGGAATTTGATGACATTTTCGCTTGGACTCCGGATAGATTAGGAAAAACACATTTAGTAGAGCATTCAATACCGTTAGAAAATGATACACCGATACACCAATCCCCCTATAGAGTGTCCCATAAGGAAAAAGAAATCATTCGGGAACAAGTCGAAGAAATGCTTAAGTTAGGAGTAATTAGACCTTCGAAATCTCCATGGGCATCTCCCGTTGTTTTAGTAAAAAAGAAGGATGGTGGATGGCGATTTTGTGTAGATTACAGAAAATTAAATGCAGTAACACGAAGAGATAGTTACCCATTGCCAGTAATAGACGATATTCTAAGTTATTTGGGCGAAGCGAAATATTTCACAAGTTTAGACATGTTTAGCGGGTATTGGCAAATAGCAATGAAAGAAGAAGATAGGCCAAAAACAGCATTTATCACTCCAGATGGGTTATACGAATTTAACGTCCTTAGTTTCGGATTGACATCCGCCCCGATGAGTTTCCAATGGTTAGCCGACACAGTATTAGCAGGGCTCAAGTGGCAGAAAGCTTTAGTTTATTTGGACGACATTTTAGTATATGGGAAAACTTACGAGGAACTTTTAGAAAATATGAGACTAGTATTTCAAAGATTAAGGGAAGCAGGACTTACTTTAAAGCCATCCAAGTGTCATTTCGGGATGACTACTATTGACATTTTAGGACATACAGTAAGCGGAGGAGGGATAGAACCAGACTCCGGCAAAATAAAAGCCGTTCAGGCATTCCCGCGTCCGAAAAAAGTGAAGGATGTTCAAAGTTTTTTAGGGCTATGTAATTTTTATCGGAAATTTATAAAAGACTTCTCGAAAATAGCTAGACCCCTTCACTTGCTAACAAGAAAAGATGCGAAATTTGAATGGTTAGAAAAGGAAGAGAAAGCTTTTCAGGAATTAAAAGATGCATTAACGACAGCACCCGTTTTGAGGCACTATTCACCCGAACTCCCCATAGAACTCCGTGTAGATGCTTCAGGTTTTGGGCTGGGAGCAATTTTATTACAAGGAGAGGAAAAAGATGTTCGCCCGGTGGCGTACGCTTCACGAACGCTCACGAAGGCCGAACAAAACTACCCCATAACAGAAAAGGAGTGTCTAGCCGCGGTGTGGGCTTTAACGCATTTCAGGCCATATGTGTGGGGTCAAAAGGTTAAGATAGTAACCGATCACCATGCCTTGTGCTGGTTAAAATCTATTAAAGACCCATCAGGCAGATTAGCGAGGTGGAGTTTGCGTTTGCAAGAAATGGATTATGTAGTACAATACAAATCAGGGTGAACGCACTGCGACGCTGACTGTCTTTTGCGTAACCCCACGTCCGAACCCAATGAGCAAGAAGTACTTGAAGGGAATGAACTACCCCTGTTAGCCATATTAGGGGAAGAAATTAGTAAGGCCCAAGAGGAAGATGAGGAATTAGCTCCTCTAATTAAAGCATTAACCGAACCCGAACAGGTAGAGGAAGGCATCCAAAGAAGCATAAAGCCATTTTTTATTAAAGACGGAATACTAATGAGAAGGAACGGAGGAATACGAGGAAGAATAAGTCTCACTGTAATCCCGAAGAAATTGCGCAGAGAAGTAATGTACGCAAGTCACGATGACCCGTTATCCGGACATTTAGGATTCTCAAAAACGTACGACAAATTAAGGATTAGGTACTACTGGAAAGGAATGAAAAATGAAGTACTTAAGTACGTTAGAAGTTGCCCCGATTGTCAAGCGAGAAAAGGCCCGCATGAGAAACCGGCTGGATTCTTACAACCCATAACGCCAGGCCAACCTTTTGAGAAAATAGGTGTAGATTTACTAGGACCATTTCGCCGGAGTAGCAGAGGAAAAACAATGATAGTGGTTGCCACAGATTATGCGACCCGATGGGCCGAAACGAAAGCGTTGACAAACGGCACAGCCGAACAAGTAGCCAGGTTCTTATTAGAACAAATCATCTGCAGGCACGGTGCCCCTAAGACGATCCTCACAGACAGAGGAAAAGTGTTTCAGTCAACGTGCGTAAAGACCCTTTTGAGAAGTATGGGAGTCGTAGGGACGTTTACAACGGCCTACCACCCGCAGACAAACGGTCTCACGGAGAGACTAAATAAAACACTTGCAGAAATGCTAAGTGCTTTCACAGGAGAGCAACAAAGGGATTGGGATGAATTCTTACCCCAAGTAACATTTGCGTATAATACAACAAAGCAGGCCACTTATGGCGAAACCCCATATTTTTTAGTACACGGTAGGGAGGCCGTGTTACCCCCAGAAGCAATGCTTGGGGATAGTGAGGAAACGGAATGGGAGAGAGGAAGAAAGAGGCTAGGAGAGGCGAGGGATAAGGCCCTCGAATTATTAGCCAATAGGCAAAAGAAGGAAGCCAAAAGATATAATGCACAGCGGAAAGATAGAGAGTTCTCCGAGGGAGACTTAATTAGGCTATATACGCCAAATAGGAAGGTGGGAAGAAGCGAGAAACTTCTACCACAGTACCGGGGTCCATTCAAAGTCATTCGGAAGACGGGACCCGTGAATTACGAAATAGAAAAGGCAAAAGGCAAAAAGGACGTGGTACACGTATCGCGGATGACGCCGTACCACCAGAGGTAAGTCAAATTTAAAAGAATTTGCTTTCTTATAGGATGGAGGGAAATAATATATGTGGCATATGTAAGCAGAGTGGGCACACTCCTACAGATTGCATAGAATGGCCCACGGTAGAAGAGTATCACTGGAAGCCGTTCCCCGACATGCTTCTGGTGTCAGGACTGGTATGTGGGGAACTCGTTCACCACATTAAAGTCCTGCCGTGCAGCGACCTCACTTGGATAGATCAAAGAATTCTCCCGGAAAATCGAAGGACGAGCTCCGCGGAGATGATCCCTCTTGAATTGGGGACCCAACGGTTCAGCTTACCAGCTCACGTGGTATGGAACTTGGGAGTACCCCTCGAATTAGGGACCGATTTCCTCCAGAGGTCGGGAGCAACGATTGACTTACGGGATCGCCGGTTGGTATTCCCGGGTAACAACGCTCTACCACTGCACTCACCAGCACCTTACATATGGGAAAATATTGAACCCGTGACTCCAGGGAGAGACCAAGTCTTTGAAGTGGACATCCCACAGGAACTAACGGTACTTAACCAATATTTCTTTCTTTTCTGCTTTAGATAAGCCGCTGCCCCATTCCTATCAGGAAAGAAGGAGACGTTACCTTGATTACTTTGCTTTGACACCAAGGAGACCAGTCAGAGGGTAAGGTGGCACACAATGACCCCGAGAATTATGTTAATAGTTAGCTTGATTTTCTCTTGTCATGGGACCCCGATGGTCAAAAGAATTAATGCCGGTACATATTGGACCCCTTTGCCAGATGTAATTGCATACGAGGCTTCTATACCCAGACTTTTTAGGTTAAAATGGAGACAAGAAAACATGCAATTTCCCGAAACCCAGGTAGTATGTCGCGGAGCGGACGAAGCATGTCACGCACTAAGATCCTTAAGTAGAACGGTTAACAGAATGCACAATTTCGTAGCCAACATGAGTACAGCCTCAAGTTATTTAGGGACAAGTAAAAGTGACAAGGGACAAGTGAATATCTATCGATGAATGCAAGTGTTCGATAAAGTGTAATTAGGTTTAGTATAAAAGAGTAGTAGGCGGTAGTCCCGCGGGTTAACGCAACCTTGGGACGTCTCTGGCCGAGGGCGTCAGAGGCCGCGAAGGAAGGGACAAGTTGGCTTGTCCCTGAAGACCGCTTCGTTGTTTTACAGGGAGCGGTCTTCAAAGAAATACGGTGCGAGAAGCACCAAATCATTAAATGATTCCTTGGTTTTAAGGGGGGTGCACAACTTTTCTTGCTCTTCCCTGCCTTCGGCGAGTGCCTCAGGTGAGGTGGTATGCTCGTCCAGGGTAAGAGATCGTTTTTTTTCAGATCTTTTAACCGCACCCTCCTCCCAGGTCTGCACGGACGCCGCTGTTGGTGTCCCCCCAGCAGTTTCGGACGTGCAGATTTCTTGATGAGAGCAGAGGGTAACACCCTCTCATCGAGTTTAAGGGTACCAAGTCGAAAGATGCGATCCCTTGCCCGTGTGGCTAAAGAATTGCACAGGTATCGTGTCGAGAGACACGATTCCTTTGCCATTACGGCATAAAACACCAATGTAATTGGTAACTATGTCCTCTTAGGACCAGGTCCCTTCGTGTAGTAGCTAATAAAGTCAACGGCATGTCATTTGTATCGGGGTTATCATTTGCCTGCCGTATGTCTCAGTTGTAGTAAGGTGTTCGGCATCCTGTACGTCGTCATTGAGTCAAAGTGTATTATCTGTGTTACTTATTGTGTTTTGTAGGAAGTTAGTAGGAATTTAGTGTTACAGAGTTAAAATTGAATTGAATTTCTTGTGTATGATTTAACGTAGTGTTTTGTTCTCATGTTTATGATTGTTAAATGGAGTTAAATTTGAATTGAATTTCGTGTGTATGATTTATCGTAGTGTTTTTTGTTTAATGGTTTCAATATATGTTTGGTACTCACAGCTGATTTCATGCTTGTAAGATTTGTCTGTAAATTTTGAGTGCTCTCTCTCTCTATTGGTAATTGGTTATGGCCATTACCCTCGCCCAGGAGGTCGAGGTGTTAAGGGGGGGGTGATGTTGTATCCTTTTTGTGTCCAAGCTATTTAACGCCTTTTAAATCTTCGCGCGCGACTCGCGTTTCGCGACTCTTCTTTTATTTTCGTAATAAATGTCCTTCCTGCGTGCGCTCGTACTAAAGTACGACCGCACCCAGGGTGAACTCGTTGGCACGTGCGGACTTGAGAAAGAGTACGCAGGTAGCCTCCTTCACTTGCCCTCTGAGCTCAAGGAGACGCCCCGTCGGAAGGGTTGCCACCGCAGAGCAGAGCAGGCGCAGCTGCCTAGTGGCATAACAGGAAACATGGTTTCCACCGACGCAAAACGCGGTTAAACTCTTACGCACATAGCAGGTGTCCACTTAGGACACAAACAAATGACGCAAATGGCAGATGTTCATTTAGGACACAAACAGGATGCACTCTGGGTATAAATACTGGAGCTTCGCTCCACACAATTGTCAGTCTTTGGCCCAACGTTGGAACTAACCCTCGAATGCACTAGCCATTCGAGTAGAGGGAACTCTGCCCTAGAGAGACCAAGAGCACTCTGTGTCTTGTACTATTGACGGTAATAAACCCGTTATGAACTTGATACAGCTCTTTGACTTCACTCGACCCACCCGGTTGTAGTACGTACGGCCCTCGATCCCATTTTTGAGGGTCCTAGTCGCCAGAGGGATGCGACAATATTCTAACTTTGCATTTGCTGGAGAATGTACCTCATCTTATTACTAAGGAACAGTTCGTGGTACAAGACTCAGTGGACTTATAAACGACCTTTATGTTAATATCTTTGTATTTTATACTGTGTCTGTATTGTCAGTTTGTCGTCAGATGAACATTTGTCCCATCTTTCCTAAAGAGGGTGTTTCCTGATAATGCCCATTGAGAAGATTCATTGATATGTAGTGAACAATAAATCACCTTGTATTATTGCTTTTCCTGCCTTTTTTTGAAAATGAAGTACATGGCGCAATAGAAAAGCTTAACTTTTGAGTTTATGAGGAATACATTTATTCCCGAGTAATTATTTTTCAACAGTGAATATCTTGGTTCATTTTATGCATAATTATTATAATATAATTTACATGGAAGACAAGCTAGGCTTGGGCAAAAAATATCGATATACCAAAAACTCGATATTTTTAAAAAAATCTATCGATAATTTTATTCGATATTTTTCATGTCGATATATCAAAAATTGATTTTTTCCGAGTATCAAATTCGATATATTTGTACGAACATCCCACGCGTTACCTCTTGTGGTCCAGGAATGCTGACGAAAACGGTCTCATTTCATCACGACAACGCGCGCCCGCATACGGCTAATCGGACGCAGGAGCCGATCTCGAAGTTGTGGTGGAAAGTGCTCGGGCACCCTCCGTACAGCCCCGACGTCGTACCCAGTGATTTTCACATGTTCCTCGCCCTGAAGAAACACCAAGGAGGGATGAAGATCGCGACGGACGACGAGGTGCAAGAGAAGGTCAACGCCTATCTTCGCAACGCGAACGGAAGCTGGTATTACGACGGGGTTCAAAAGTTCATCGTGCGGATGAGGTCAGTCATCGAGCACCAGGGTGACTACGTCGATACATAGCTGAAGCCATGACCTTTCCAACGGTATAGCCAGCAATGTGAATAATTGTCCTTTTTTATGAAAAAAAAATTGGAGACCTTACTTTTAAGTTTGCCCTCGTATCACTACTTGCAGGGCATCTTTCGGCTTTCGTCTTACTTCCCAATCAACCGTAAAAATTTATGACGCAAGTAAACATTAAACATTGCAAATTGATATATCGAGATAATATTGTTAAAAGTCGTTGTGACAAAGAGGGGTAGTTCACCAATCCGCGAGTTGCTTCACGCCTCTATGCCAGCTGCAACGGCCAAATAACTTATCCGGTGGCGCCAAATTTGAAATTCCTTCACACGTTTGAATTTTTTGATTGGATATGTATGTTCGTATTGTTGAAAGTTCGTAAGTAGTATGTTTGTAAGTCGAGGAATTACGTATTGTACTGTATCCTCACTTAAGTGAGATTACAAAATAAGGTAGTACTCTAGCAGAGGGGTAAAATTCACCTCTACCCTAATTATTTCCCATGTTCAATGATTCGGGGTCTTCATTGACTGTGCTATTGTTAACAGTGCAGCAAGAAGCACAAAAAATCGCTGCTGCGTAATTTTTTTGCTAATAGCTCTGCGAAACCCGGAAGTACTTTATCCTCCCAATCGCTGGCAGCACCGCACGATCTTCACCTTCAATGTCCTTTATGTTTTTCCATCATTCCCAAATATGACTAGCATAACTTTGGAAGGAACCTCAGGTAAAAACTGAGTTTGAAATTGAAGATTACGTTGAAACACGTAAAAAAAATTGATTCAGATTCATAGTACTACTTGTGGTCTTTATGTCTGTATCAAGTAAATAAACCGAAACTTAACTAGGTACTTGTACGGTAAATTAACAAGTGTGAAAATAGTACAGGTTTTAATTGTTTATCATGAATAGTTAGGAAAAGTAGGAAACGGGGCAGAGATACAAGATGAGCCAAATTATACTGGGTATTTAGGTTTCCCTTGGTTATCGCAACAAGCGTAGAACTTTGGAAAGAATTCATGTCTTGCCCTGTCGCTAGCTCTCGCCTCCAACGGTTATATAAGTCGCTTCACTCTGCGTGCACCACTCCGTGAGCACCACCACGTCAGAGCCACTTCCAAGCGAGGAGGGAAATTGAATCGGTCACCACAGAGCGCTCTTTCGAAGTGTCTTAGGATCCGCTCCGAACGTATTCGACTCGCTCCGAGAACCTTTCTCCTCCGTCCTTTGTTTCTATCCGAATTGCAATGTTGATGTGGCTCACCTCATTCAACCGTTCGAAATAAAACCACAGATACGTTTATTTTTACTCATCGGTTCAACTAAAGATCTATTCCATTGCAGTGGATGAAACGAATGGATGGCGATAAAATGTTCAAGAGAAAAGGCACGTGAATAGGATTCATGAGTGAGCGTGAGAAGATGAGGGGTGGAGGGGTTGACCGGAAGACCTGGTGGTAGTATACACCTATCATAGGCAGAAGGTCGGGAATCAATCAAAAAGTACTTTACAGATATAATCTAAATCATGAGATATGCATTCACATTAATGGGTGCTATGCATAGCGTCATGGTGTGGAAGTTTACCATGGAATCTTATTTAAACTTGCCCATTTACGCTGTAGACAAGCCACTTATAATTCATACAACTGCTCTATAACATCGTGATTAGTAAGATAGTTAATAAAAATGATTTACTTTCGTTCAACAAATAAAATTCAAGCACAAGGCATAGGTTATAGCACGAAAAGTAAGAGAATGTATTTTTAAACAATATATTTTATAGGATGTTACAAAGCAAACGTAATTCACGGAAACTTCTCCTATAATTATTAACAAGTACGTTCAAAAAAGTCGAAGGGCTAGAATAAAAGTGTTGAATGTTACCTTTTGGACTTTTATTATCGCCTTCACTAAATTTTGTCCACCCTGTGTCGAGTGTATTAATTGGAAGGAGAATGATCGCGTTTTAGTTAAACCCTTCCAGTTAACCCGAAAATTAACATTAGCTCCTACTTCTACGGAAGTAGGAGCTTCTCTAGGGGCTTCTAAGAGGCCCACCGATTAATGAATCTTCAGACAAACTTCCTCTGATTAAATTGGCATATTTAACACAAAAAAGCAATTATATTATATATAAAAATGAAAATTTGTTTGTTTGCTCGCCATCTATATGTTCCTATACGATTCAGCAGTATATATTGAAACTTTTAGATCGATTAAGTTATAAAATATATAGTAAAATAGGATGTGCGCGAATCATTTAAAAAATTAGTGTTGGCACACGAGCCTATCAAAAACAAGCAAGGAACAATAAGATTTACTGCAGTAGTCTCTTATTTTGCTTTTTTATTGCTTACACTCATGATATGGATTTTAAATGCTTATCATTAGATACCTCATAGAACAAGGCTTCGTACTATTGCATTTAATTTTCATACGCCTAATTCAGTGTAGACAAAATTACATGGTGAGCAATGTAGCCCAGGCAATGGAGGTTTTGAATTGGAAATAATTAGGGTAAAGCTGAATTTTACTCATATATGTTTTTGGAAAAATACTATTTTCCCCCGTGTTTCTCTCATTACCCCATTGAACACCTTGTAATTTCAAGTTCAATTATAGAATAAAATAGCGTGGAATGGTATAATTAAGTTGCTCATATCAGATAGAGGATAAAGTTTTCTACTAGTTGACAGAATAAGATTAAAATGAAATTCAAGTCATTTTGCCATATCCGCCATGAAAAGGCATTTAATTAATAATTAAGTATGGAAATCAATGGAGATTCCGGATGGATTATTTTAATTTGCAAATAAAGTACATGATAAAAAAGCACTGAAAAAACAAGGTTTGGAAGTAGATTTTGTGATAATGCCAATAAGGCACAAATATTCTTTTTTCCCAAAGCACTTTTCCTTTGTATAAGTGTGCTTATTAGTAAGAAAAAGAGGCATTGCAACGGAAATGTCGAGCACATACAGAAACAAATAAAATACAGAGCCGTCATCGTTCATCTAAATAAAAAAGAATAATAATACGATTTTCACAAATAATAATGCACTTCAATATTTATGATCTAAACACCTACTAAGACTTACGTTCCTCTAAACCTTGTTTGTACTTTGTAAATACCACAGCAGTGATAATGATTCCAAATTTAGTATGACATTGGGCTATCTTGTCTTTTAATGATATTGGGCTCTATGCATCAGATAGTGATGGCCTATTTAATATTTACCCGTGTAATTCAATTTTCCTCTTTGATACATTCACTTCCATTAATGCGGTTCCAAGGAGAGAAACTCCTCCTGTCCCTCATTAAAACATTAACAGACCTATGTACCGAATAACATACTTAATCTTTATGCTCCTAACGCCTAGTTCAGTGTAGACCAAATTACATGGTGAGTATTGTAGCACAGTCAACGAAGGTTTTGAATCGGAAATAATTAGTATAGAGCTAGTTTTTACTCCACTGATAGAATACTAACAGAATAACATTTTTACTAAAGCCCTCAATGAATCCCCCTGGAGATTTCTCCCCCCAGCATCCCTCGAAGGTTAAAATACCAATATTTACGGAACACCCATAATCTCTGTAACTAATGATCAGATCAACAAAACATCTTTTTCTTTGTTTGTTATTAAACCTAACATATTTAAGTGACTCCACTTGGGTAACTGCGGGATGGATAGAGTAGCTATGCAGTTACCACTGCCGGTCCCAATCCTGGATAAAGGGTTATAGCAATAAGCCATATCCCTATCCTATGAGAAATTCATATAGATAAAAATCCCAAAACTGAGCCTCGGAATCCTGACGGATTACATGGTAAACGATAAAAGCAAAGGAAATGGATTACGAATATTGGATATTGGAATATATAAGGTTTAACCACATAAAAGGAGCTAGTTTCCATGAGGCTACACAGGTACAACATAGATAGTGCAGCACTCGAGTAGAGTAATACCGATGCGCAGTTTCTCTCAAACTTTTCACCAAGGCTTTGACTTTGTTTGTGAAAACATTCCCTAAAATTGTGTGCAAATGTATAGTAAGAAAAATATTGCTTCCTAAGGCTGAGTGATCTAATCATTCATACAATAAGCAAGTGTTTTCTGCCTTCATTTTTTTTATGGTTAGCGTAAGTTTAAATAACTTTAAATGGGATGTGGACATGAAAGTTCCGTTCCTTCGCAAACTCGTTGACCTTAAAACGTGAGGCAATGCAACATAATCCTGTAAAAAACTAATTTATCAAATTTACGTAAAGATACAGCTTAAAAGTTTATCTCCTGAAATATGCCATCATAAGATTACAGTTATGAGATGAAGTCTCTCATATTTTACGAAATTCAAGTTCTCTTTTCAATTATCTTTCTCTAGTTTCATGCTTTTTAACATTTTCCTTGCGATAATTATACCCCAGGGTGATTTAAATTCAGTGTTTTAAAAAAAAGTACTCACTGCCATAATAAGCATATGATTCAATGCCACAGGCTCGTTAACTTCGTGTTATATATGTCGATCCGTGTAATGAGCAGCTAGACAGGCTATTTATACTATCACCAGGAATCACGTAATCTTTGTTATTTTGGAAAGTATTACGTCTTTACTTCCCTCTCTATTCTTTCGAAATGAGTTTCATTTATTTTAATAATAGATTATGAAATCCGGACGACAGTATTTTATACGCGATGGTCATATTCCAAATTGTTAAGATTTGCTTGAGTGCATTTTGAAACTGCAGCAGTAGTATCGGTGTTAAAGACCATTTTTTCGATAATATTGTTATTCTGTTCACGTATGAATCTTTATTTCTTCTGGTGACGTAAGTTCTGCATTCCTTAAATATCCTAAGGGTTGACATTATCCCCGATATGCCAGGAGATAAAACTCTTTCTCTTTTTGTAATGTTATATGAGATTCATTACTTAGGAATCGGTCTGAAAGATTTGATTGTGTTTTTGGGTTTTGTGGGGAAAATCAGTGACTCATGAAAATGGAATTTATTGTGAGATGAAATTGGAAATGATTGTGAATGAAAGCTGCATTTTGAGTGAAACTTATAAAATATTTATTCCAACGATTAAATCAATCCAGTAGTATGCAAATGTAAATCTTACAAAGCTAAGCTTATTTCTAGTCACGTAAAATATTCAGTGAATGTGTCTATTTTAATAGCCAACAAATGCGTTCCCCCATGCTACCCCAAAAGATTTCAGAACTCGTCATTGTAGGCGCCAATTATCCCAAGTCGCGAAATCCTATGCACTTGTACGCTAATTCTCATTTTTACCCGGAGTTCAGTGACTGACACACAAAACTGCCCAGGAACTGCACTGTGACCACAGCACAAAACTGATATGCACTACAAATGTCCACAGCATCAAAAAATAAAAATTCTCTCCAAATAGATGTAAAACATGCAAATCTGTACTTTTATTTAAAAGAAAATTATTTCATTCCATGTAAATGAAAAACTGTAAAAGAGTAAATTTAATAAAGATTAATTTTTTTGTAATATTCTAATTAGTTTTATTTTTCTTGTGTAAACACTTTTTTGTGTTATTTTTGTAAAATTTTAATAGTTATGAATAAATTTTTGTACACACTATCCTGTAAGTATAATTATTTTTTCTTCAATTATATCTTGTGCAAATGATAATTAATGTCTCAACATTTCTGAAAGGCTGATAAGGGTCTACAACAATAATCGTTTCATTATTATATTATTATTATCTTTCCGCCTTTTGTTATGCAGACATATTGGTCAACGGTAATCCAACATGTGCCCTCCGTGCTAAAGTTAATTGATTCCCAAAGCCTCTGGAGGTGCACGTCTTATTCGTCATCTTTCCCTGTGGACACCGTTTTAGAATAAAACTAAGTTTCAGCGAAAAAATCCAGCGGCAGCGATGCGCGCTATCCCCTGTGACAGTTACCTAGTGAGGCTCGAATTATAACAAGCGTTATTTCAAATCCTAGCGTTCTTCTAACATAAAAAGTTCTAATGCATCCGATGTGGACGAGATATTTAAATGTTTCACCGACTACTCATGGACTTATTGATCTAGCATCCGCCATACTACAACGGTTGTCGAGGGCGGTGGCAAGTGAAGTGCTCACTAGGTTTGGTCTCACTGTGATACCATATCTCGTCGACTGGGTGCTCATCTTGAACGGACCTTCCGCCGGTAACTGGTTAACCAAATGATTGACTTCCTTAAAAATGAGCTAGGAATTACCCTCAACATGATAAAGTGCATCCTTACCCCTATGCAGAAACTCAGATACCTTGGTGTGATTAAAGTTCTAATGCATTCGATGTGGACGAGATATTTAAATGTTTCACCGACTACTCATGGACTTCTTGACCTAGTATCCGCCATTCTACAACGGTTGTCGAGGGCGGTGGCAAGTGAAGTACTCACTAGGTTTGGTCTCACTGTGATACCATATCTCGTCGACTGGGTGCTCATCTTGAACGGACCTTCCGCCGGTAACTGGTTAACCAAATGATTGACTTCCTTGAAAATGAGCTAGGAATTACCCTCAACATGATAAAGTGTATCCTTACCCCTTTGCAGAAACTCCGATACCTTGGTGTGATTAAAGTTCTAAGGCATCCGATGTGGACGAGATATTTAAATGTTTCACCGACTACTCATGGAGTTATTGACCTAGCATCCGCCATTGTACAACGGTTGTCGAGGGCGGTGGCAAGTGAAGTGCTCACTAGGTTTGGTCTCACTGTGATACCATATCTCGTCGACTGGGTGCTCATCTTGAACGGACCTTCCGCCGGTAACTGGTTAACCAAATGATTGACTTCCTTGAAAATGAGCTAGGAATTACCCTCAACATGATAAAGTGTATCCTTACCCCTGTGCAGAAACTCCGATACCTTGGTGTGATTAAAGTTCTAATGCATCCGATGTGGACGAGATATTTAAATGTTTCACCGACTACTCATGGACTTATTGATCTAGCATCCGCCATTCTACAACGGTTGTCGAGGGCGTTGGCAAGTGAAGTGCTCACTAGGTTTGGTCTCACTGTGATACCATATCTCGTCGACTGGGTGCTCATCTTGAACGGTCCTTCCGCCGGTAACTGGGTAACCAAATGATTGACTTCCTTGAAAATGAGCTAGGAATTACCCTCAACATGATGAAGTGTATCCTTACCCCTGTGCAGAAACTCCGATACATTGGTGTTATTAAACTTCTAAGGCATCCTATGTGGACGACATATTTAAATGTTTCACCGACTACTCATGGACTTATTGACCTAGCATCCGCCATTCTACAACGGTTGTCGAGGGCGGTGGCAAGTGAAGTGCTCACTAGGTTTGGTCTCACTGTGATACCATATCTGGTCGACTGGGTGGTCATCTTGGGCGGACCTTCCGCCGGTAACTTGTTAACCAAATGATTGACTTCCTTGAAAATGAGCTAGGAATTACCCTCAACATGATAAACTGTATCCTTTCCCCTGTGCAGAAACTCCGATACCTTGGTGTTATTATCGACACGCACTGACAGTCCCTCTAACTTACTCCACCCTCAATCCGAAAAGACCGAGATTCCATTTTTTTCCTTCCCAGGGTACTTACTGTAGATGTCCCAAAAATTTCTGGCTACATAAGTGTCCTTGATCTGTTTTTGTCTACAACTCCCAGTGTTTCTAGTCAAGCCGTGTTGCCTAAGGTACACAAATTGGTTAAAGTACGAGGTGTGATAAAAAAATAACGGAAATTTTTCAATAACAAACGTTCTTCAATTGCAATGACGCAGTATATCATGGATTCCTTTCATATGTTTGTTTGCTAATGGTGTTTCATTATGGGTTATGCTTGCTTATAATCTACGCGCCTTGGGATCAGAATTGTGGAGCCACCTGCATTCTTGAGCCACTGCATCCCCCAGTACCTCTTCCTGGATGTGCTCCTGGAAGAGTTCACAGGGGGGCCAGTGGTCAGAGGGCCGGTATTGGAACCGTACCGGAGAATTTAATCCCCACAACCGGTGTGGGAACGATGAATTTTAAAAAAAACGGGAGTCCATTGGATGTTTAGTGAATGTTTGTGAGAAAAAGAAACTTAATTCTATTTTGAACACAAGAATATTTACAATTTATAGTATTTAACATTTAAAATGAAGGTCCTTTTCAACAATTTTTAACATTTGAACTAAACAATAATAATAAAAAAAAAAGATTTTGTAATTTTTTTGTTGCCGTATTGGATTTATTGGTTTTTATTATTTTTCTTTTTGTTTTATATTTATATCAATTTTTTTGTATTGATTTTAGATATATTTTTTTTATTTTTAACTTATTTTTTGCACTTGAAAATTAATTTGGAGTTTTATTTATTTAAATACTTATATATTTTTTTATTTTTTTTAAGTATTTTATTATTTTTTAAGGATTTCACGTGCACCAAACTGGCATAGTAGCTTTGGGAAGAGTTATTTGATAGATACAGGAAAGACTCATAGGAGAGAACAGAAGGCAGTGTATTTTGTGTGTAGATGCGCGGGATAATAAGATCTGCCCTAATCCTAATCGGAATTAATTTTTGAATAATTTGGATAGTCTTCGAGCACGTATTAAGAGACGGGGAAGAAGTAATTAAGTAGAAAAGTGAATTAGAATTAGCTGTTCCAGGAGGAACGTCTTTTTCGAAGCAATGGTAGTTAGAGAATTTTCTTTCAAGATAATATTAAGGAACCACGAGTGTAAATCACTCGCGTTCTCGGGGTTATGAGTACCGGAAGGGTTTGGATGAGAATTTAAAGAGGATAAGTGGTTGGGGGAGTAAGAAGAAGACGAGGCGATTGCGGAATAGGACTGGGTTTGAGGAGGAGGAGGAGGAGCCGGGTTCAGAGGAGTAGCTGATGGCGGACCGTGAATTTTAATGAGAAGTTCGCTTTTTTTCTTCTTGTGGACGGGGCAGCCTCGGTAATTAGCCGGATGACTGTCACCGCAAAGGAAGCATTTAGGAGGAGCGGTGCGATCTTTGATGCATTCATTAGAACAATGATTACTTCCACAACGGACACAGTGAGGAGACCTATTACAGTACCCCTTCGTGTGCCCGAGGTCTTGGCAGCGGTGACATTGAGGAGCTTGAGTGGGTTTTTTGAATATTGACATTTCTACGGATAAGCCGGCTATTGAGTGAATGGATAAAGCGTGATTAATATCAGTATTATGCTGACAGATAACGTGACATGTACGAGTAGCGTACTTGTTAACGGATTTTACATCACGTGCGCGTTGATCAGGGGAAGGGCGGGTGCTGAAAACACGGTTAACAGAGATAACTGGGAGGCCTTTTTCAGTAAGTTCGGACAAAATGTCTCCTTCAGTGACAGAGGGGAACGTGCCGCGAAGACAGAAAACTTTTCTACGCGAGTCAGAGGTGGAGAACGAATTCAATTCAGCGTTGATTTCGGTGAGGGACGCAATACAGGCGTGATGGTCGGCAAGGGAAGAACATTTAATTATCGCGGACTTGGGACCGGTGGAGCGTGCGACTGGAAGAGTCTTACAGACCCGCTGAAGGCGGGCCCAAGTGACCGACCAATTTTCGGTGTTGGCAAGAAGGATCGGCGGGATTTTACCTTTAGTTTCGGATGAGGGCAGCTCTGTGGAAGGAATGTTGGTAGAGGTAGACGGAGCGGAAGCCTGGATGGCTTCCGAGGATTGAGTAGATGAGCCCTCTGAGAAGAGGGAATAACGGTTAAAAGTTTGAATGTTACTATTGTTGGAATCTATGACAGGACGTACTTTAATTACTCGCTTTTTACTGGGTTGGATGAATTCGTCGTCTAATGAATGGGTATGGACGATCTTCTGAGAACCGGAAGGGCGGGAACTTTGAATTGGTGGAGGCATGGTATTAGACTGCATCGGAAGGTCTGCAGAAGGAATGGTCGAAGGCGGGATCATATTGCAAAAATTTCTTTCTGAGACGGTGTTAGGCTATTAAATAACGCAATAATGGTCTCATTTGAGAAATCTTCTGGGAAATCAGCTTCGGACATGGTTGGAGGCGATCCAGGAGCTGAATTGGTCGTCGTAATGCTTGACAGATTAGTCCGAGGCAGTTCAGAGGCCGTCGGTGTGCACAGATTACATTTAGTTGTAGGGTGGAATAGTGGAGGAAGCCTATCACCCTAATAAGTGGACCCCACCGGGTCATCTGAGCGTGCAGTAGAGGTGCAAGCCCTCTGCTCAAGGTAACCGGCGAAGAAAACCTGGGGAGGGGAGAAGCAAGATCGGACGCTGCTCGCGGGTGACAAGGTGGAGCAGGTTAGCCACCACCTTTGAGCACTCTAATTTGCTTATAACGTAGTATGATTTGATTAGCTTTTTGTATTTTTAACAGAAGATTGCTGAAATGGTGAAAACCAAGTCAGGAGACAGAAAGCAGGCATCAGGAACGGGATCAGGAAGACTTGGAGGCGGTTGAAAGTTCCATACAGAGGACGGAAAAGCAGGAAAACGGGATCTGGAAGACTCGAAGGCAGGAAGGGCTGTGATTGGTCGGTTTGGTTTGGCGGCAGGAATCCGAGGTTGTAGGACCAATAGGGAGGCTGAGGTTCCACGAGAGGTATTCTGAGGTCGGCGACGTTGTTAATATCGTAGAATATTATTTATTTGACAATAATTATCCATTTATTAATAATTGATGAAGATATTATGAGAGCAGAGCGTTACTGTGAACTACTCATCTCCTCGATCTTCCCACTACAACTCCCAGTGTTTCTAGTCAAGCCGTGTTGCCTAAGGTACACAAATTGGTTAAAGTACGAGGTGTGTTAAAAAAATAACGGAAATTTTTCAATAACAAACGTTCTTCAATTGCAATGACGCAGTACATCATGGATTCCTTTCATATGTTTGTTTGCTAATGGTGTTTCATTATGGGTTATGCTTGCTTATAATCTACGCGCCTTGGGATCAGAATTTTGGAGCCGGCTGCATTCTTGAGCCACTGCATCCCCATGTTCCTCTTCCTGGATGTGCTCCTGAAAGAGTTCAAAGGGGGGCCAGAGGTCAGAGTGCCGGTACCTGCTGAATGGTCTCCAAACTACCTCCAGGGGCCAGTACCAGCACTCTGACCACTGGGTCCCATTTGAACTCTTCCATGAGCCTATCTAGGAAAAGGTACAGGAGGCTCCAGTGGATCAAGGTTGCAGGCGGCTCCACAATTCTGATCCCAAGGCGCGTAGATTATAAGAAGCAAACTTGAATGTTTTATCAGAGGCATGAAATGAGAGTTTTTGAGAAAGAAAATTTATAGGAGGCTACAATAATTTATGGACCAGTCACAAATCATGAGACAATAATGAGGATAAATGTGAAAATAATATACATATAATTAGATATCCCGGTAACATGTGACACTTAATGACACGAAATGTTTCCTTGGAAAGTATATAGTGCCACCTATTGGCAGCGCCGAAAACGAATGTGCTAAGCGACTCATTTTTCTATATTGTCATACGGATTGGCCAAAGTTTTAGTTTCATTTTGGAACGCATCTGGAATTATTTAGCTGCGTGGGCTATTTTTAGTGCGTTTTTTAGGCAACTCCTCCATTATTTTACCAAAATTCCTCAATGAATATCAGAATGAATATATATCCATTAAAAGATTTGTATCAGTGTAATACAGATGAACTTCGTTCAATGCTGATTCTGTTATCTCAGAAGGCTATGAGTTTGCTAATGATGTTTGTTATTGGTTATGCTTTGGCTTGTATTACAGAACATATAATTTTTGATATTTACTCAAGAAAGATAACATGGCATTTATACATTTTTTCTCAAAGCAATCAGTTTATATACTAATTTTCTATTTATATAACTGTCTTAAGGATGTGTAAAATACTGTAAGTTGGTCGCCGTGGTGAGATGGGGTACTGCTGCTTGTGCTCGTGTCGTAGTTGTCTCTGCCGTAGGAGAAGAATGCCAAGCTTATCAGCCACTATCACAGTGTCACTTGGAGTCCTCTAGGTAAATTATTGGATTGAATTGTATTGAATTGAAAAGAGGTTCAATTTGGAAATTTGGCATTCCCAATATGATGTCTATTTGCCAGGCTCTTTGATGATAAACAAATGAAAACTGGGAATATATATGGAGATATGAAAATCTATTATTTTTTTCAATATCTTCGAATGGATGATACATATTTTAATTTAGCTATCACCCCAGCACTTGCTGTGAATTTATCTGATCTGTTCATAGGAATTCAAGCTTATTGTTTTTGTTATTAACCACCTAGAAAACATTTACCATATGCTCTCAGCCAATACTCTCCAGTCAGCTCTCCGATTTTTGTAATTTGAATTGGCAATTTTGCATAAAACTTTGGTTACCTACAGAAAAATATAACCTTTCAGGCATGTGCAAGGTAATTATTTTGCCGTACTCTACCAGCTGAATAAAACTGAAAATATTGCATGAGTTGGATATGGGCGTATTGTAAGCCATTCTTGGAATATGGTACATCATTTTTTGCCCCAGGTGAAGGTGGTGTAAGACTTGCATAGACATGCAAGGCCGTTCGAAGACCAGATGATTGTGACTTGGCCGTAGAAAATTCCGGATTTACTGAAGTATCATCTTCATATATGCCCAGGGACCCTAGCTGTGTCTATGAACTTGGATAATGGGTACTTGAAGCACAGTTATCAGGTAGGTAACAGTTTATAATTTCAGAGTGACGTTTTATGCTATTAGAAGTATTTCTAGGAAATCAGTTAAATTCAAGGATGAATTTCCCTGCTATTGATCACCTCTATGCTTTCCATGATGTAATCATTAGTGATTTGTTTTTCCCACTTGACTACATATCTTTTATGTTAATTAAAACATTCCATCTGTAGTCGTTTTGATGACATAAAGTAGAAAGTTTGGTCAAGTAAATGAATTTGTAAAAAATGTGAAAATTGACATTTTATCAGATTAAGTCCAACAGTATGATTTAACTGTCTTGGTGAAAGAAACTTATCTGATAACTTTTGTATTAGCTTCTCTTGGGAACTTTGCCAGTATACAGACATCAGCTCTGCCTGCACCATGTATCGAACCGAGATCGAACGACGTTAAGTGTATTTGTAAAATATTCGTATGTTTACGCTCTTCGAGAATTTTAACCAGTTAAACTACCGAGGTGTCTTCCTCCACTGTTGATTTTTGAGAAGGAGAATGACATATTAGCTTAACTGACTAATGCACTCGGAACGAAGACGTGGGATCTAGGTTTGAATCCCTGTTAAGGCCAAAGACTTTTCCTCTGTAGAATATCGAAGAAATGTTCACTTGTGTGTTCCTCTTCTAGAGGTTATATTATGGCTAGTCCTCTTATCCACAAAATGTACGCTTGTTATGTTCTGGAAAATAGATATAGTATGAGAAGTTGTAGGACGGTGGGTAAAGAGTAGAGGAGGAATATAACGAAACAGAAGAAGACGTGAATATGGGTTGTGTATCATAAGGTTTGAGTTGAATTGGAATATAAGCTTCAGGAGGATCCTAAATATTCTCACCCGCAACAACTATTTTGGGATGAATGGCGGTGGAGTGGGTGATGGAATCTGATTCTTTTTTACTGTAGAAATCACGACTACTCACATATGGGGTAGCAATAAAGAAATGCATGAATTTCTACCACCTCATGTCTTGAAGGTTCATTATCAGTTAAAATCAATTGACTAATTTTGATTTACTGACACGAATAGACAAATCGATAATTTCTTGCACAATCTCTTCACATCGGATCTTAGTAACATTTTTCATAATTTTGGCTGAACCTGTGATATTCATCAATCTTCTAGATTTAAAAGGTAAACTCTTGGGTTTGTATACCATCTCAATAATGAGACTTCTTGCCTAAAATATATAATTAGCCTGACATATTACCTCGGTGAAAATGTAAGTTCTTTTACGTAATATATAACATTGCTACACGAAGACAATAGAATTTAACTATAGATAATAACCTTATATATAGAGGGCGATATGTACTACTAGAGTCCTCTGGATTGCCATTAATACACTACTCCCTCAGAGTATTAACGGCAATCCAGAGGACTCTGCTTAAAAGAAATAATTACCTGCAACTCAACATTGGCAGTGACGAAAGATTTGAAAGTTGCCATTTTCGTATGTGTGCAACATGTCATAAAGGATGCGATGAGGGTCTCCATAACTATAGGGCAATTCCATTGTGTCGGTCGTAGAATTTGTACAAATATTTTCATTGTTTTATAACTTTCCATCAAATTTCAATTAAAAAATTTAGTTTTGAGTAATAGGAATAAAAAATAAACTATTAGAAACATTTTTGCATATAAAATATTAAAATAAATAATGCATGTATGTTCCTAAAAATTAAAAACCACGGTGTCGGACGTTGAGTGCACAAAAACTTATTCCGACTTTATGAAATTCTTCTTTTAATTTCTGTGAGTTTTGTTGACTTAAACAAACAAAAAAAATCATGGAAAAAATATATTCCATACGCTTTATAATGAGATAAATTCCAACATCATAGATTTGGTTGTTTAATAAATATAAAAAAATTGTAAGGTGTCATATAAAGTGATTGTACAAATAAAGTGAGGTTTTGTGAGGAATACAGTAGTAAAATCATGCAGTAATTTATTTTTTCAATTTATTTATTGTAAAAAATATATTTGTTCACAGAAAATCAATATTTCATAAATTATATGTCTACAATGAGCACATTTTAACTCTTGGCCTAACTTTCAAATTTATACTGCTGTCTTGTTCCTCCATAAGTCACAAGAAGGCTTAATTTTCTTGACAACGTTCTCTTTTGCATAACTGATGCAGTCGTATTCTGCAGGTCTTAAATAATTTGCTCCTGTCTTGGAGCAGTGAATCACTTTTAACGTTTGTTCTTTCTCCAAAACCGACAGCACTTCACCTGGATAGTAGGTATTGTCACATTTAACTACGACTCAGTCCTGTAAAGGTACTAGATCATGAAGATTTAGACCTGAGTTTTTTTCCAAAACATTTGCAAAATCCCATTTTTCCAATTAAGGGGTTTTCAGGTTCTAAATCTTTACTGTCAGAATCAAAACTTAATTGTTCAATAATCAATATTGCTCCTTCATTGGGTTTTGTATAATTCTAAACACTTATTATTTTTCCTACAATCCCGTCAGCTACTCCTTTCCATGAGAATTTGCAAATAAGCACCAATGAAGATTAATTTCATACTTGCTTTGGATTAATTTCATACTTACTTTGAATGAAAGGAAATTGATAAAACATATACCAGTTCTTACAATGAGCTGATAGTCCATGGGAAAAAATGTTCACAGTAGTGATATGAGGACATATTAATTTCAGGTGCCCAAGAAGGAAGTTAATGTAACAATGAATTTGAATTTTTGTATAATCAAGGTCGTCAGATATTATGACACCACTCGGGCTGACTTCTTCTTGGATCCAGGCATATCTATTAAACATAGTAGACTGACTATGGCTCCAGTGAAATGTAACTGAATTTCATTTTGATGAAGAAATATTTCGTTTTCAGATAAATCCATCTGGATTATAATTTATTTTCCATTTACTCGGGATTTTATGTTTTCAAATTCATCAGCCTGTTTTCATTTGAAATGAGTGTTGGTCAAAAAATATTGAAATTTATATTCCAAAACATTTCTCTTCAAAATCTTTTGAATTTGAGATATTCTCTTCAAAATCTTTTTCAACTTCTCAACTTTTTGAACACGTTCATCAACTTTTTGCCATTGCATGTACTTAATAGTCATAGTCACCTTTTGGTTTGTACAGTACTGTTCTGGCACAGTTTAATACAGTTCTGGCATTTTCTAGCCATACAGTTTTTTTTACTATGAGTCACATACAACATTGTCAACAATTTCCATTTTATTATTATCATCGTCATCAACATTATCTGCATCGTTGCTTGTTGATGAATTTGATGATTTTTTTCTAGCTTTAAACCACAATGTTTAGACAAACAGTTCACCATGGGAGCCTTTTCGTTGGGCGAATGGGGAAGGCTGCTACATATTCTTATATTACTCCTTCTCTCTTCTTATTTCGGTATGGTGATACTTTTTCAGGGGTCTTAAAAATAGCTTTATTTTTATTTTCTCTGTACCAATTTTTGAATCTCTATTTCTGATATCCTATTTCTTCTTCCGTGGAATTTTGGAAATTGGTTTCCCTAAAGGCGTTCTTCCTTAATTCCACCTTCCTCTTCCCTTAGGGTAAGTTAAGTACTACACGCATGCCTATATTAAATGTTTTCTTGAAATTGTTCTTTTATTTTTTTACACCTAAATGTTATTCAGGTTAGCTACATGCTTAATTTTAGACTTATCTATTACCAAACCTACTTATTGTTGTTTTGTTGTAAGAAATGTTGAATTAAAACTACAGAAATTAATCAAAATAAGTACTTTTAGTAGTTGGTGTCGGACGTAGAGTTGGACGTAGACTTATTTTCCCACGTCCGGCACCAAAATGATAATCAACCTGTAGAAGTTTAATATTGAAAGGTTCTGTTAGCTCTACAAGAACTTACTTTGAAACGGTGCTTTCATTCGTAAAAAAATCTTTTTGGATCTGCTATAAAACTAAACCTTGTTTTTTGGTGTCGGACGTAGAATAGTAAGGAGCTAAAAATTTAATTAATTTACCACGATAATCTAGAGGACGAAAATTTAAGTCGAAGAAAATTTTTAACTTGGCTCATAAATAAACCAAAAACAAAGTTATTCGTTTGATCAATATTTTTTCAGCATCACCAGCATAATAACTTGGCGTGACTGCTTAAACGAAAGAGGAAAATGGTAAAAAAGACTTGAGAGCACAATAGCATAACATTTAATTGTGTAAATATTGCTTAAAATGAAAACAAGAAATTGAAAGCTGACTTAATGATTCAAAAAAAAATATTTCATACTTACAGGTTTTTATTAAAAAAAAGATTTGGCTTAGGTTTCCGATTTCGTGGATTTTCCCAATAAGTGTCGGTGAGGCAATATTTAAGCGTTGAGAATATCCAGAACATGAGGATGGTCAAATTAAGTACATGTAAGGTAACAATGCTTTCTTTTAAAACCTGTAGCAGTCTTTTATAAGTTTGCTATTTCATTTTTTTTGTTTTTTCCCCAATCATTGTTGATGTAGTGTATGATGGCAGTTTAAATAGATGGGATATGCACAAATTCTTAGTATATAATTCTGAATATTTTATTTGCAAAATACAATTCAGTAATCTTAAAAATGTACTACACACTTTGAGATTTTCATTATTTAGGAATTCCTGTGTGTTTCAATGAGGTACGAAGCTGTGTACCTATACACGATATACTCTCCCGAAAGTATATTTTTTGCGGCACAGCGTTATATGATAAGGCTGCCTCAGAAAATGGAAGGTGCCTCAGAAAAATTAGATTGAAATCGAAGATAGTTGACATTGACTTGAAATTCTCGAGTTAATTCATTTCAATTTCCCAATTAAAGCTCCAATAGAACTATACGCAAAGAGGATAAGGAAAGATTCTACGTAGGTTGATTGTACTCGAAGAATCTATATTACCTGCGTTCACTTTTCACTTAACTTACTAGCTGCTTAATAATTTATTTACGTCATTAAATTCCTATTTCTACAAATGAGATATCATGCTGCAAGTGTATGTAATCACGTTAACATATACATACATTCATGCATATAGCTTTTGTCTTTCTTTTTATTTCGACGAACGAACATAATACATTCTATCATGTGATTTCCTTCTCTTCTCGCATCAACTGCCAATTTTAAGATTAATACCTCGAGTTCCTATTGGAAGACATTCATCTTTCTAACAGGTCCTGAAGCCAAGGCAATGGAACGTTCTGATGAAGAATGTGTCGCTGATGTTAACACACGCATGAAAAGAACCTTTGCTGGTGATACAGGGATTCCTCTTAGTATAAAAATTCTTCGTGCATCAAGGTTCAGTGATCCGAACTCTCGTGGAAGATTCTCTTTTTGACCTCTTGCAAGTGACGAGGGAGCCAAACCATTTGTGTCGACTTGTGCCGACCATTATCTTGTAATCATGTAAGTGGGGAATAAGCATGCTTTAATAGTGTTCCAATGCACATCGTGTTGTTTCATATTCTATTGTTCTATTTGCTGGAGAAGGTACCTCTGCTGATTACTATGGCTCGTGGTGCAAGACTCAGTGGACTAATTAACGTCACAGGAACGATAATGGAACGGTAAAGAAGCTGAGCGAATCATTGAATTGACAAAAAGGCTACCTCCTGATTTACTCTGCCTACCAATTGTACCTAGAACTTTATGCTAATGTCTTTGTATTTTATAATGTGTCTGTATATTCAGCTTATCGTGAGGTGGACATTGCCCCATTTTTCCTAAAGAGAGTTTTTCCTGATAATGCCCATTGAGAAGATTCATTGATATGTGGTGAACAATACATCACCAAGGTCAAGGTTCACTCCATGGATTAATGCTTTTCCTGCCAATATTTTAGAATGCAGTACATGGTGCAAGAGAAAATATTAATTTTATAGTTAATGAGGAATATATTTATTCCTGAGTAATTTATTTTTAACATTGAATATCTTTCTGCATTTTGAATACAATATCATGTAATACTTTTTATGGAATGCAAACAGTTATTTTGTTACAAATGTTCTCCTTGAAATTTATGTATCATTATTTTAAGAAATCAATTTTTAAGTCATAGAAACTGGATATCTTTATATCAGTGTGTATCAACGAAGCTGTCTTTGAATTGAACCAATAAAAAATAATAATTTCTTAATGTAGATTCATATACTATTCGTATTTTTCCAAAATTAAGTTAATAAACGACTCACATTTCTTGGTTTATTACACAGTGAAAACCTCGATTATAGCGTATCACACGTATGGGCCCGAAATAATTGTCCGCTTTTGAGAGGTGTCCGCTATTCAGAGGGGACCGAAATTACGACACGCTTCTCTATGCAGTAAATACGCAGGTACATCGAAGAATAAAGGCTTTAACATATTTAATTTATCTTTTATGTCTTCATATTGAAAAATAACACATTTAAACCAAATATATGGAAAAACAATATCATTTATTTATTATCCATAGAGCAGTTAGAAGCACATCATCAGCCATCAAAACAAAATTCGAAAACGCTGTCCATGGAATAGAAATAAACCATGCATTTTATAGTTCAAAATAGATTAATAAAGGTTACCTAAGTAATTATATGCACATGATGCACATTCAATATTAATTTGAGATATTCAATAACCGACCGCTTTGTTAAAAATTATGAAATAGAATTTTGTACGATGCCCTCGTTTTTCAATTCAAAGGATTTTATCAGCAATTCCATGCATTCACATTCTGTAACTCCAGTTTCTATTTATCTTAAACTCTGCACGTTGATTATAACCACATCAACAATTACCTATTTAAAAAAATCTAGATATCCTCCAAAAATACGATTAAAATACCCCCTAGAGTGTGATATTTTACGTAATTACGTCAATGGTACTGGAAATAACGGGATTAAATATCCTTAATATGTATCGGTTCTCACCGCCAATGAATTGAATATATGTGACTCTATATTAGGGATCAACACTTAGCCTAGACGAAAAATACTTGACGAGTCATTTCTTTGAACCTTGCCAATTTATTTACAACCCAAAAGTCTCATTCGCAAAAGAGAACACAAATGCACTGTACTGCGTTCGACTGAATCTGAATAATGGTAAAAATATTCCCTGCAAATCGAACAAAGTGCAGCTTAGCACATTCATCAGGAATTAAGGATGGGTTTTTCAGAAATAGTGCTGAATTATGAAAAATTTAAATGTTGTAATACTATCACTGTTAATTTAAAAACCGACCAATGTTTCAAAACACAATAGTGTCATTACCATGATCGATAATAACACTTTGATTCTGACACTGATGCGTTGAGACTTACCTCCAAACAACATAGGTAGAAAAATTCGTTCTTTTCTCACAAAATAAGTATATATAATAAGAACTTAAGTCAATGAAACCCTGCCGCAATGCACTTCACATATATTCACCTCCCTTTAACATTCTCCTTCACGGGTTCACACGGCTGATGTCCTTAAATACCCCATCCACACACCTAAGCAGCGGGCTCACAGTGTTGTATGCAGATGTACATGATAGGTATATAAAATAAGAAATAATATCTCCCTTTGCACATCACGCTACCTACTTATTATTGTTACCCACCATGGTTATGACACATTTCTAAACTATAGTCAAGTATAACAAGAAAGTGAGTACAAAGCCTGAAATTATTTCATGTGTCGCGTTTCCGCAAAGCTAAGAAGCACGAAGAAGAAAATAGCACGAAGTTTCAATAATGATCTATAATCTGTATGGAAGTGTGTGTAATACTGTCTCCACGACGCAAGCGAACTGCGGGCAGGTCAAGGAGTATCCCGATGGACTAATATTCTTATTTCCTATCTCGTTTATGTAAATGCGATACTTTACCATCGCCTGAAGCCTGTATTTTCTAACCTAACCCAATCCGTATATTTCCAAAAACAATTCTTTTGGGGGAACTGTGTCCCTTGGAGCATTGTCGGCCGGGTTTTCAGGTAACCCAACATTACGTTTACCACGAATTCAATGTCATCAGCTCGTCTTTGGTCTTAGAGTGGGAAAAGTTTAATCGTGTTGAAGTTCCATAAATAGACGTTTTATCAGAGCCTCCTTAATATAAGTCAGGAATCGATAACAACATGCGAATGGTGTATATCATTTTGTCAGGATGTGTAGCACGGAGTGATTCCAAACCAGGCATGCAACAATCGTCCCAGGTTAATATCGACACCCCACGCTTCTCAGAATGCAAAGAGTTCTCAAAAAAATACAGTCAGGGAAATAATTCACGGCCAATCCAAATATTAGGAGAGTGCTAAGTTGGCATAAAATAGAATTTATATTAAAATTTAGAGTCCAGTTATTCAGTTAAGCAAGATTTCAAAAGTGCATCGAACATTTACTGTCCCCCTGAAAAATTGTATCGCTCTCAAACGTCTTCGGCCACAAAACAGGGTAGCTATTATATATTATTTAACGTCAATAGCCACCATATTGGATTTTAATGTTTAAATATTGTTATCGACGATGCTTTGAGGCCTGCATTAACGTGAAAGAGAGTTTGCATGTTTACATTCAGTTTACAACTTTCTTAAATGTCTTTCGATTTAAAGTATCCATGTTTCACAGCCATTCCAGAAGGTTTCTTTTAATCCACTTCATCTTATTTTGATACTTCTTGGGAGTTATTTTGAAATATCGCCTTATTAATTACTCCTTACGGGAAGGCGGGAGATTTATTTCGCTCTCTTATAGGTCGGCACACGATTGGCCAAACTCCGATGGTGGCTCCATTTTACGTTCCTAACGACAGGTGAGATGGAACTAGTGAAATGTGGAGCCACATGAAACGGAACAAGAAGAAAAAGTTCGAAAAATGACGTGATTTTCCACATTTTATGACTTATTCTCACTTAAGTGAGATTTCAAAATAAGGTAGTATCCAAACAGAGGGGTAAAACTCAGCTCTACCCTAATTTTTTCCCAAGTTCAATGTTTTGGGGTCTACAATAATTGGGCTACTATTTACCGGGCAGCATGAAGAACAACCAATCGCTCCGTTGTAATTTGGTTGCTAATTGCTCTGCGAAACCCGGAAGTAATTTATCTTCCCAATCGCTTCTAGCATCGAACCATCTTGATTTCAATGACCTCTAAGTTTTTCCATTGTTCCCCAATGTGGCTAACATCACCTTGGAAGAAACCTTAGGTACAAACTGAGTTTTAACATAAAAATGACGTTGAAACGCGTAGAAAAAAATTGATCCAGTGGACAGTATTATTTGTGGTCTTCCTGTCTGTATCAAGTAAATAAACTGAAACTTAACTAGGTACATGTACGGTAAATTAACAAATGTGAAAATAGTACAGGTTTTAACTGTTCATCATGAATGGTTTGGAAAAGTAGGAAACGGGGCAGAGATACAAGATGAGCCAAATTATACTGGGTTGCCCTTGGTTATCGGAACAAACGTAGAACTTTGGAAAGAATTCATGCACGCCATGTCGCTAGCTCTCTCCTCCAACTCGGTTATATAAGTCGCTTCACTCTGCGTGCACCACTCCGTGAGCACCACCACGTCAGAGCCACTTCCAAGCTAAGAGGGAAATTGAATCGGTCACCACAGAGCGCTCTTACGGAGTGTCTTAGGATCCGCTCCGAACGTATTCAACTCGCTCCGAGAACCTAGACCTCGGAAAAGATGGTTGGATGATGTAGAAGATGATCTAAGAAAGATGACAATAAGAAGATGGAGAACTCATGCAGGATATCGTGACGTCTGGACTAACATTTTCAGAGAGGCCAAGGCCCTACAAGGGCTGTAGCGCCGAGGGGTAAGTAAGTAAGTACGTACAAAAAAGTTGGAGGGCTACAATAAAAGTGTTGAATGTTACCTTTGGGACCTTTTTTTAACACCTTCACTAAATTTTATTCATCCTGTTTCGAGTGTATTAATAGGAAGGAGGATGACCGCGTTTCAATTAAACCCTTCCAGTTAACTCGAAAAGGAGATCTTCTGGGCCCATAAGTGTAATCGCGGTCTATTCGGATAAAGGAAAAAAGTCAGGAAAGGGGATTTTAAGACCGGAACACAGCGATAACATTAGCTCCTACTTCTACGGAGGGGCTTTGAAGAGGACAACCGACTAAAGAATCTAACAGACAAACTGCCTCTGATTGAATTGGCATATTTAACACAAACAAGCAATTATATTATACATAAAAATATTATATATTTGTTTATTTTCTTCAATTGCAATGACGTAGTGCATCATGGATTCCTGTCATATGGTTGTTTCACGGTCAATGCGAAATACTACCTGGATTTTATGCGTCGTTGCATTGATGCAATCCGACGAAAACGCCCAAAATTGTGGCAAAACAACTCGTGGAAATTGTACCACGAAAATGCTCCCGCTCACACCTCTTTGAATATTCCTTATTTTTTAGTAAAAAAAACAAACAATTATTTTACCTCATCCAATGCATTCGCCGGACATGGCCCCAATCTTTCCAATGACCAATGGAAATGGCCAATGACTTCTTTCTATTCCCTAAGCTGAAGAGAATATTGAAAGGACGACGTTTTGCCGCCATTGATGAGAAAAAAAAAAGAAAACAGAACCGCAGAAGTAGCTGAACTATATACCGAAAAATGAGTTCCAGAAGTGATTCCATGATTGGAAAAACATCTGGCACAAGTTAATTATATCTATGGACGATGACTTTGATGGGGAAAAAATTTATATTGATAAACAAATAACTATTCTTTAAGAAAAACAAAAAAATCCTTTTTCACCAGGGGGGTTATTTTGTAATCTCACTTTAGTGAGAATACGTCATAAAATCTCACTTTTTCGTAGTTCAACTCCCTCACCCAGGCGGCGTGACCATCTTCGGATCTCAATCGGTGAACTGCCGGTCATGTACTGGTCTTTTAGACGATTCATCCGCTCTGATCCGTATCTTTCGACTCTTGATCCGTTTCATTATCTCCGCCTGCCATTAGTTCCATCTCACCTGTCATAAAGAACGTGACATGGAGCCACCATCGTTTCCACTCGAAGCTTGAGTTGGAAAATAAACAAGGTCGCGAAAGATACAAACAATTTTAAATCGTATTGTTGTAATTTGCTAAACGTGAAGAACTTCAGCATTTTCAACTCCAATGTATTGGGCACTTGAAGGTTTGCTTTGTTTGAAATGCTTACGTTATTATTAGCTTGAATTATCTGTGTATATATTTCGTATCAATATTTCCCAAACAATGTTACTGATACCTTTGCTTTCGTGTGCCTATACGCTAGTGTATGGAGAATGGAATTCAGTTATTTATACCATAATTTTAACAAATATTGCCTTAAAAAGTACGTTCTTGGTAGATATTTCCCGTGCTTTTGAATCGAACACTAATTAGATGCACTTAATTGTTTTTAAATATTGAGTGATCGCTTAAATGTCGCTTGTAGTTTTGATTGTATTTAGATTTTCGTGGTATGTACAGTGTAAGATATCTTCCGTAAGATGTTGAGAAATCTGGGTATTTGCTAGTCTCGGCATCTTTTATTTGATATAAGGTAATTAAAGCTTCGACAATTCACGAACCGTTCGTGAGCCGATCATTAAGAGAGCGAAGCGGATCTCCCGCCTTTCCACTAAGAGTCACTTAAAAGGTGAGATTACAAAATAACCCCCCAGAACTAGTATTTCTGGGACGCTGAACTGATTCCAAACGAACGTTTTGTTTCCAACCTTTCCCATACAATGAAAGCGTAAGTTGACGACACGCCCTGGCAATGGGCGGTGGTAGTGCCTAGTATTAACCTGACTCGTTCCGAAACTGGTCGAGGGTCACGCTGGATTACAGAGTATATTACATGTCCTTGACTTCCTTTCCGCATTTGTGGAAGAGATTGCATTTTTCGACAATGTGTCATTTGTATAATCTTGCGTTTAATTAATATTGCGTTTTCAAGACATTGAATAAATCGAAAGTGATTATTCACTAAATGAAAAATGTAAGCTACTTAAGCAGTTACGTAAATTGTTGATTGGTTTAAATTTCGGCTCATGTACAGTAAAAGGGACACAATCATGTGCGATAGAATTTGGTAGCAAGCGAAGAGGAATGTAAACTTGCCATGTAACCAAAGGGGATTAAAAATACTTAATGCTAAGAAAGGAATGTGGATGTAAAATTTACATCCACATTCTTTTCTTAGCATTAAGTATTTTTCGTTAGTTATTTATTTAATAATAAGAGCTTCCCAGTGTGAAGTGTGCTAGAAAAGTGATAAATATACCAGTTGACCTACATACATCGGTGGACTTAATAGTTAGTTGACGAGAGGCAATGAATCACTTCTGACAACATATATCCTTCCCTCTTATACATTCCAGGCTGTAGGAGGGATGACGTGGAGATCGTGGTCGAGAGCAGCGAAGTGCAAACACCGGAGCTAGCGGTGAAGACACCGGAGGTGGGGGTGCAGACCCCGGAGCAGGGGGTGCAAACACCGGAGGTGGGGGTGCAGACACCGGACGTGGGGGTGCCTCCAGAGGTCCCCCCTCAGGAGGCGCCCCCCCGAAGGTGATGTCCCAGGAGGAATGGGTCCCTGGAGGCGATTTGGAGACCATTCGGCAGGTACCGGCCCCCTTTGAACTCTTCCCGGAGCCCATCGAGGAAGAGGTACAGGGGGCTTCAGTGGATCAATGATGCAGGGGCTCCACAATTCTGAAATATTATAAGAAGCAAACTTGAATGTTTTATCGGTGTTAAGAAATAAGAGTTTTTGAGAAAGAAAATTAATTGGAGGCTACATTAAATTATGGACTGGTCACAAGTCATATGCCACTTTTGAGGATAAATGTGAAAATAAAGTACATATAATTAGATATCCCGGTAACATGTGACACTTAATTACACGAAATGTTTCTATGGAAAGTACATAGTGCCACCTATTGGCAGCGCCCAAAACGAATGTGCTAATCGACTCATTTTCCTATATTGTCATACGGATTGGCCAAAGTAATAGTTTCATTTTGGAACGCATCTGGAATTATTTAGCTGCGTGGCATATTTTAGTGCGTTTTTTAGGCATTCCTTTACCATTCACGAAGCTCACACCCCCACCCCCTCCTGAGCCTCCCCCCCTTTTTCTTTACAAACCCGACCTTGCTTCCCTTCTTAACCTCCCCCGCCCTCCAAGCGACCGCCCGGTTTTCCCACAGCGTCTCTCCCCGACGCGGAAAGACCTACCCCGCTCCCTGGCCACCGCCGACAGAGAGGTAATAAACCTCTCGTCCGTTTCACTGGGCGAAAACGAGCGTGCAGTTCTGCAAAAAGGCTTATCTTTCTCACCCACTCCAAGAGTTAATCCTCTAAATATCCTTACTGATGCCCTGAAATTTTGCCGGAATCTGCGGTGGCGAGCATTCTGGGAAACTCAACCTAAGCCTTCAACCCCCAACTCCGTTCATCCCCTTGCAAAATTTGTTCCACCGTCCCAACGTGAACCCAAACCACTTCCCTCAAATCATCCAGTAGAAATCTTCATTAAACGTTTCCTCACAAAAATATCTGACAATTCATTCCTCCAATCCTTGAACCCACCCAAAAATCACTCGCGTCCCGAATCCCTTGCCTTAAAAAAATTAATTAATAACGATGAGATCATCATCACCAAGGCAGATAAGGGATCTACAGTTGTCGTTCTTGACAAGCAAAGCTATATAGCTGAAGGTCTACGGCAATTAAATGATTCTTCCTCCTATACCCCTCTTCCTCATGATCCAAATCCTGATTTAAAAAAAGAAATCAGCTCATTCCTCCAGGAATTCGGCCCAAGTGAAGGCCTATCCCCCTCTGACATCGCCATACTATCTATCACCCCTTCATTTCAAAACTCCGCATTTTTACATGCTCCCGAAAGTGCACACAATCAACAATCCCGGTCGCCCAATAGTCTCCAGCATCAATTCCCCTACTGAGCGCATATCAGCACTTGTTGACCATTACCTCAAACCCCTAGTCATATCTCTTCCCTCCTTCATCAAAGATTCTTACCACTTCCTCGACCTTCTCCACGCCGTCTCTATCCCCCCTAATGCTACTTTACTCATGGCCACTATAGACGTTACCTCCCTTTATACGTCCATCCCTCACGATGAAGGCATAAATTCATTAAAGTTTTATTTATCCCAACGCCCAAAACCACACTTTCCCTCCACAAATTTCATCATCCGCCTAGCCGAAATGGTTTTAACAAAAAATGCTTTCTCTTTTAATAATCAAATTTTTCTTCAAACTAAAGGCGCCGCCATGGGTACTCGCATGGCACCATCTTATGCCAACCTGTTCATGGGCCATCTCGAAACCACTTTCTTAAAAAATCAAACACATAAACCTCTCTTCTGGGCCCGCTACATTGACGACATATTCGTCCTCTGGCCTCACGGCCGTGATTATTTATCTTCTTTCATTTCCACACTGAACTCTTCATTCTCAGTATCCTTCACATCTTCCATTTCTGACTCCTTAATTACGTTCCTGGATATTAATATCCAAATTAAGGACAGTAAATTCATCACCTCCGTCCACAAAAAAACCCACTAACCACGACCAATACCTCCATTTTAACAGCTGTCATCCTTCTCACACCAAACGCTCAATCCCTTATTCCCTTTCTATCCGCGGCCACCGGATCTGCAGCAATGCCCCCTCTCTAAAAGAATATATCGAAACTCTCCATCACTCCCTCAGAGAACGAGAGTACCCAGAGAAGTTGCTTTTAAATAAAATCCTGTCTCCTACTGCAAAATATACCCCTCGGACCAAGACCCACCAACCTGACCAACTTAACCTCGTCACCACATTCTTCCCTGGTGCACACAGGATCAAAAACATATTGAAAGACCTGTATCCAATCTTAAAAAACAATACCTCTACTTCCCTCCTCCTACCTTCATGTCCCAAAGTTGGCATTCGAAAAGCCCGGGCTAAACCTAGCCCATTGAATTAAAAGCCCAATAGCCACCTCTCTCTCCCCACCACTATCCATTCGCACTTACCCCCCCTCCTTCCTCTCTGCCCTTTCCTTCCCAAGGGAACAGAGCGGACTCATCATTCCTCTACCGCTGACGATGGCGTCCTGACGTCGAAACGTACAAGTTTTCTTTTGTGAGTGTCCTTTTTGCGTGTTTCTGTGTTTGTTTAGTGTATCACTGTTTTATTTATGCATGTGCATCGTCGCCGAGAGCGATTTTCTACCAAGACATATATATATATATATATATATATATATATATATATATATATATACGAGTTCGTGGAAAATCACACAACGCCTTAGGTGTTAGATTGACCGGCCACCGAGCCAGTTGTAAGCCGTCCTCGCCCAATGCCTCTTTCCCCGTCCCGATCCATGCTTCCTCCCACAATGTCAGTTTTGACAAATGTTTCCGAGCAGGCATATTGTCTTCCCTCCCTCCCTCTGCCTCTCCCCTTCAATTACGTACTTTAGAATTGGCTTGTATCTGGCTTTATTCTGCCTATAATCCCCCCGGATTAAATCGGGCTCACTGACCCCTACCGCCCCTTCTCCTCTCCCCTTTCTCCTCCTTTAATCCCCTCCCGCCCCTCCCCTTTCCTCCCTCCCACATCCCTTCCTCCTTCTCCGACCCTCTCCCGCCTCTTCCCCTCTTCTCCCCCCCCTCACCCCGCTCTCCTCTTCTGACCCCCTCCCGCCCCCCCTCTTCTCCCCTTTCTTACCCCTTTCTCCTCCCTCTCCTCCTACCTCACTCTACCCCTTGTCCCATGCCTATCCATCATTCTGTATCCTTCCTTCTGTGAGAAAGGCAGCTCGGCTGTCGAAATATCAGAACGTATAGTGTGTGAGTGTTCTTCTTTTTTGTGTTTCTATATTTATTTCCGCCCCACCTGTGGCAAAGATTTTTTTATTTATATATATATATATATATATATATATATACATTCATGCATATAGCTTTTGTCGTTCTATGTATTTCCATGAACGCACATATTACATTCCATTATGTGATTTCCTTCTCTCCCCGCTACAATTGTCAATTTTAAGATTAATTCCTCGAGTTGATATTGGTAGAATAATATTGATGGATAAGTGAAATAGATGTACTTGGCCACACTAAGTACTTGCTTAACAATAATCAAATTGTATCATGATATTTAATTAATTTTCATGTACTTGCGGGTAAGCTACAACACAATAAGTATAAAAGATGAATTACTTTCATTATTTAGGAAATATGTTTTAGAGACAGAAAATAAGAGGCATTAAAGAACATTGCATAAAAGTTATATATTGATCAATGACATACATTTCTGCTGTTAAGCTCTCATTTGAGTAGGAATTAAATTTCACTCAGGAAAAATCATTATTGCCACTTCATATAGCTGGTAGCATTGTATATTTAACATTCAGATGTTAATTTCAACTGAATTTTACCAAATGTAGGACAAATGACAATTTATAAATGCAGCAGCTACAACCAAGGGTTTTAAGTATATTGTACAATCAAAAAGGAAAGATTGCCTTAGCTAAACATCAAAATCATGGGCGGAGTAATCCCCTCACGTTTTATCCGCAAACTGTTGTAACTCTAGGAATGAGGCTATTGAACCAAGGTTTGATGCTCTTAACACTAGAAGGACCGGGGTTGTATGGCTACCTAGAAGGACCATTACCCGTCATTTTGACGGGTAGTAATTATTTTAAATATTTCTTCGTTTATGTTAAAATTAATTGATAACTTCATAAAATATAACCTTTTTCTTTATTTATCAATACAAAAGAGTAATTTTTTACAAATAATTTCGAAGAAGAAGCACTGCTCCCGTAAGCCTTGCGAAAGCTACTGACGCCACACTCATATATGCGCTGTAAGGCCACCCACGCACGATATAACCCTTCTCTGCCTTTTCTTTTCCTAACTAAAGCCTCAAAAACTAAACTATCTTTCTTTAACTAAAACATCAAAAATTCCAGACGTAATATAGTGTAGTGATTTCCTGGATAAAACACACGTTACCGATACAAATACTATGGAACCACCTAACCCGTCATTTTGACGGGTGTTGGTTTTTTAAGGTAGACAGGTGGTATAACTCCATTTCTATGTGAAAAAATTAAATTATATTTTAACAGAATACGTACCATACAAAATAAATAAAAGTCAGAAAAAATTTAGACGACAGAAAAAAAATTGAAGGCAATATGATTAAGTAAGTAGAGGTTACCCGTCAAAATGACGGGTATGGTCCTTCTAGTGTAAAGGAATATTGTAGCAATCATATGTTGGATCAGTCATTCGCGTTCATTTAAAAGTCAATCACAACTAGTGGTTATTAATGGTTGCCATATTAAAGTGCTGCAGTAATATCAGACTTTCTATTTTCTAACATGTCCTGAAGCCGAGGCAATGGAACGTGCTGATGAAGAATGTGTCGCTGTGATAAGAAACTTTGATGGTGATCCACGGATTCCTCTTATTATCAGAACTCTTCGGACATCAAGGTTCAATGGACGGATCTCTCTGGGAGGATTCTCTTTTTGACCTCTTGCAAATGACGAGTGAGCCAAACACATTGTGCCGACATTTATCCATTTGTGCCGACTTGTGCCGACCATTATCTCGTAATGATGACAGTGGGGAACAAGGAAGCATTGCTTCACATCCTGTTGTTTCATATTCTAACTTTGCATTTGCTGGAGAAGGTACCTCATCTTATTACCAAGGAACAGTTCGTGGTACAAGACTCAGTGGACTTATAAACGACCTTTATGTTAATATATTTGTATTTTATACTGTCTGTATTGTCAGTTTGTCGTCAGATGAACATTTGTCCCATCTTTCCTAAAGAGGGTGTTTCCTGATAATGCCCATTGAGAAGATTCATTGATATGTAGTGAACAATAAATCACCTTGTATTATTGCTTTTCCTGCCTATTTTTGAAAATGAAGTACATGGTGCAATAGGAAAGCGTGACTTTTGAGTTTATGAGGAATACATTTATTCCCGAGTAATTATTTTTCAACAGTGAATATCTTGGTTCATTTTATGCATAATTATTATAACATAATTTACATGGAAGACAATCTATGCTTGGGCAAAAAATATCGATATACCAAAAACTCGATATTTTTAAAAAAATTTATCGATAATTTTATTCGATATTTTTCATGTCGATATATCAAAAATTGATTTTTTTCCGAGTATCAAATTCTATATATTTGTACGAAAATTCCACGCGTTACTTCTTGTGGTCCAGGAATGCTGACGAAAACGGTCTCATTTCATCACGACAACGCGCGCCCGCATACGGCTAATCGGACGCAGGAGCTGATCTCGAAGTTGTGGTGGAAAGTGCTCGGGCACCCTCCGTACAGCCCCAACGTCGTACCCAGTGATTTTCACATGTTCCTCGCCCTGAAGAAACACCAAGGAGGGATGAAGATCGCGACGGACGACGAGGTGCAAGAGAAGGTCAACGCCTATCTTCGCAACGCGAACGGAAGCTGGTATTACGACGGGATTCAAAAGTTCATCGTGCGGATGAGGTCAGTCATCGAGCACCAAAGTGACTACGTCGAAACATAGCTGAAGCCATGACCTTTCCAACGGTATATCCAGCAATGTGAATAATTGTCATTTTCTATGAAAAAAAATTGGAGACCTTACTTTTAAGTTTGCCCTCGTATCACTACTTGCAGGGCATCTTTCGGCTTTCGTCTTACTTCCCAATCAACCGTAAAAATTTATGGCGCAAGTAAACATTAAACATTGCAAATTGATATATCGAGATAATATTGTTAAAAGTCGTTGTGACAAAGAGGGGTAGTTCGACAATCCGCGAGTTGATTCACGCCTCTATGCCAGCTGCAACGGACAAATAACTTATCCGGTGGCGCCAAATTTGAATGTTTTGATTGGATATGTATGTTCGTATTGTTGAAAGATCGTAAGTAGGATGTTTGTAAGTCGAGGAATTACGTATTGTACTGTATTCTCACTTAAGTGAGATTACAAAATAAGGTAGTATTCTAGCAGTGGGGTACAATTCACCTCTACCCTAATTATTTCCCATGTTCAATGATTCGGGGTCTTCATTGACTGTGCTATTGTTAACAGGGTAGCAAGAAGCACAAAAAATCGCTACTGCGTAATTTTTTTGCTAATAGCTCTGCGAAACTCGGAAGTACTTTATCCTCCCAATCGCTGGCAGCACCGCACGATCTTCACCTTCAATGTCCTTTATGTTTTTCCATCATTCCCAAATATGACTAGCATAACTTTGGAAGGAACCTCAGGTAAAAACTGAGTTTGAAATTGAAGATTACGTTGAAACACGTAAAAAAATTGATTCAGATTCATAGTACTACTTGTGGTCTTTATGTCTGTATCAAGTAAATAAACCGAAACTTAACTAGGTACTTGTACGGTAAATTAACAAGTGTGAAAATAGTACAGGTTTTAATTGTTTATCATGAATAGTTAGGAAAAGTAGGAAACGGGGCAGGGATACAAGATGAGCCAAATTATACTGGGTATTTAGGTTTCCCTTGGTTATCGCAACAAGTGTAGACATTTGGTAAGAATTCATGTCTTGCCCTGTCGCTAGCTCTCGCCTCCAACGGTTATATAAGTCGCTTCACTCTGCGTGCACCACTCCGTGAGCACCACCACGTCAGAGCCACTTCCAAGCGAGGAGGGAAATTGAATCGGTCACCACAGAGCGCTCTTTCGAAGTGTCTTAGGATCCGCTCCGAACGTATTCGACTCGCTCCGAGAACCTTTCTCCTCCGTCTTTTGTTTCTATCCGAATCGCAATGTTGATGTGGCTCACCTCATTCAACCGTTCGAAATAAAACCACAGATACGTTTATTTCTACTCATCGGTTCAAGTAAAGATCTATTCCATTGGTGTGGATGAAACGAATGGATGGCGATAAAATGTTCAAGAGAAAAGGCACGTGAATAGGATTCATGAGTGAGCGTGAGAAGATGAGGGGTGGAGGGGTTGACCGGGAGGACCTGGTGGAATAGTACACCTATCCTAGGCAGAAAGTAGGGAATAAGTACTTTACAGATATTATCTAAATCATGAAATATTCATTCATATTTATGGGTGTTATGCATAACGTCAGGGTGTGGAAGTTTACCATGGAATTATATTTAACCTTGCCCATTTATGCTGTAGACAAGCCACTTATAGTCCATACAACTGCTCTATAACATCGTAATTAGTAAGATAGTTAATAAAAATGATTTAGTTTCGTTTCAACAAATAAAATGCAAGCACAAGGCATAGGTTATAGCACGAAAAGTAAGAGAATGTATTTTTAAACAATATATTTTATAGGGTGTTACAAAGCAAACGTAATTCACGGAAACTTCTCCTATAATTATTAACAAGTACGTTCAAAAAAGTCGAAGGGCTAGAATAAAAGTGTTGAATGTTACCTTTTGGACTTTTATTATCGCCTTCACTAAATTTTGTCCACCCTGTGTCGAGTGTATTAATTGGAAGGAGAATGATCGCGTTTCAATTAAACCCTTCCAGTTAACCCGAAAAGGAGATCGTCTGGGCCTATAAGGGTAATCGCGGTCAATTCGGGCAAAGGAAAAAATTAGGAAAGGAGATTTTAAGTCCGGAACACAGTGATAAAATTAGCTCCTACTTCTACGGAAGTAGGAGCTTCTCTAGGGGCTTCTAAGAGGCCCACCGATTAATGAATCTTCAGACAAACTTCCTCTGATTAAATTGGCATATTTAACACAAAAAGTCAATTATATTATATATAAAAATGAATATTTTGTTAATTATATAAAAATGAATATTTGTTTTTTCGCCATCTATATGTTCCTATACAATTCAGCAGTATATATTGAAACTTTTAGATTGATTAAGTTATTAAATATATAGTAAAATAGGAAGAGCGCGAATCATTTAAAAAATTAGTGTTGGCACACGAGCCTATCAAAAACAAGCAAGAAACAATAAGATTTACTGCAGTAGTATCTTATTTTGCTTTTCTATTGCTTACACTAATGATATAGATTTTAAATGCTTATCATTAGATACCTCATAGAACAAGGCTTCGTACTATTGAATTTAATTTTCATACGCCTAATTCAGTGTAGACAAAATTACATGGTGAGCAATGTAGCCCAGTCAATGGAGGTTTTGAATTGGAAATAATTAGGGTAAAACTGAATTTTACTCATATATTTTTTTGAAAAAATACTATTTTCCCCCGTGTTTCTCTCATTCCCCCATTGAATACCTTGTACTTTCAAGTTCAATTATAGAATAAAATAGCGTGGAATGGTATAATTAAGTTGCTCATATCAGATAGAGGATAAAGTTTTCTACTAGTCGACAGAATAAGATTAAATTGACATTCAAGTCATTTTGCCATATCCGCCATGAAAAGGCATTTAATTAATAATTAAGTAATCAATGGAGATTCCGGATGGATTATTTTAATTAGCGAATAAAAAACATGATAAAAAAGCACTGAAAACACAAGGTTTGGAAGTAGATTTTGGGATAATGCCAGTCAATATAAGACACAAATATTCTTTTTTCCCAAAGCACTTTTGCTTTGTATAAGTGTGCTTATTAGTAAGAAAAAGAGGCATTGCAACGGGAATGTCGATCACATGCAGAAACAAATAAAATACAGAGCCGTCATTGGTCATCTAAATTAAAAAGGAATAATAATACGATTTTCACAAATAATAATGCAGTTCAATATTTATGATCTAAACGCCTTCATAGACTTACGTTCCCCTAAACCTTGTATGTACTTTGTAAATACCACAACAGTGATAATGATTCCAAATTTAATATGATATCGGGCTATCTTGTCTTTTAATGATATTGGGCTCTATGCATCAGATAGTGATTGCCTATTTAATATTTACGCGTGTAATTAAATTTTCCTCTTTGATACCCACACTTTAATTATTGCGGTTCCAAGGAGAGAATCTCCTCCTGTCTCTCATTAAAACTTTAACAGACCTATGTACCGAATAACATACTTAGTCATTATGCTTCTAACGCCTAATTCAGTGTAGAAAAAATTACAAGGTGAGCATTGTAACGCAGTCAACGAAGGTTTTCAATCGGAAATAATTATGGTAGAGCTAGTTTTTACTCCACAGATAGAATACTTACAGAGGAACATAATTACTAAAGCCCTCAAAAAATCCCTCTGGAGCTTTCTCCCCCCCCCCAGCATCCCTCGACGGTTAAAATACCAATATTTACGGAACACACATCTCTGTAACTAATGATCAGATCAACTAAAACATCTTTTGCTTTTTTTGTTATTAAACCTAACATATTTAAGTGACTCCACTTGGGTAACTGCGGGGTGGATAGAAAAGCCTTGCAGTTACCACTGCCGGGTCCAATCCAGGATAAAGGGTTATAGCAATAAGCTAGCTCCCTATCCTATGAGAAATTCATATAGATAAAAATCCCAAAACTGAGCCTCGGAATCCTGACGGATTACATGGTAAACGATAAAAGCAAAGGAAATGGATTACGAATATTTGATATTGGAACATATAAGGTTTAACCACATAAAAGGAGCTAATTTCCATGAGGCTACACAGGTACAACATAGATAGTGCAGGACTTGAGTAGGGTAATACCGATGCCCGGTTTCTCTCCAACTTTTCACCATTCGCTTAAAAATCCTAATATAATCATCATACCCTCATAACACTGTTGGCGCCATTTGACCTCCCCCAACAACTGACATCGAACAATTTCTCAAGGTTCAGAAAATGTTCGTTGGATATATCGAAATTTTCCGCTTACAGTTATGTTAATTTTATTTTAACTCACCCGAAATAGTTCATTACCCAGATAGATTCAATGTTTCTCCGGAACAAATCTTGTATCATAATGTAACTCCTAATGGAATCATTCTTTTGTCATATTTTATCTCCAATGACCACTCGGCTTGGATGTTCCCGAGGTTGACGGCAATGCAAAGGGAATTTCCTTCCGATCATAGCCGTCATTGGAGAATGAAACACTTATTTCATGTTTCTGCAGAAGATTGGAGCTCAACAAAAATTGTGTTATTGGTTTTTAGATAAGGTGTTGTTGCACTATGAATGAAATATGATGAAAAACCTGAAGGCTTTGCCATTGTTGGCGAAATCATTCCCTAAAGTTGTGTGCAAATGTATTAAAAGAAAAATATTGTTTCCTTAGGTTGAGTAAGCTAATCTTCCGTGAAACAATCAAGCAAGTGATCGCGGTCTTCATTTATTATGGTGAGCGTAAGTTGAAATAACTTTAAATGGGTTGTGAATATGAACTATTCCGTTCCTTCGCAATTTCGTTGACATTACAATGTGCAGCAATGCAAAAATAATCCTGTAAAACTAATTTACCAAATTTTCGTCAAGATACAGCGTAAATGTTTATCTCCTGAAATATGCCACCATAATAAGACAGAAATGAGATGAAGCCTCTCATATTTTACGAAATTCAAGTTTTCTTTTGAATTACCATTCTCTAGTTTCATGCTTTTCAACATTTTTCTTGCGATAATTATACCCCAGGGTGATTTTAATTCAGTTTTTTAAAAATAAGTATTCCCTACAATATATATCATTCGATTCAATGCCTCAGGTACCTTCCTGATATATATCTGATCCGTGAAATATGTCGATCCGTGAAATGAGCAGCAAGAACGGCTATTTATACTTTCGCCAGGAACCATGTAATATTTGTCATTTCCTGAAGTCTTACGTCTTTGCATCCCTCTCTATTCTTTCTAAATGAGTTTTTATTATTTTATTAATAGATTATGAAATCCGGACGACAGTCTTTACTACGCAATGGTCATACTCCAAACTGTTAACATTTTTTTGAATGCATTTTGAAACTGCAACAGGAATATCGGAGTTGAAGACCATTTTTCCGAAAATATGGTTATTGCATTCACGTATGAATCTGAAATTCTTCTGGAAAAACCGAAACTCTTTCTCTTATTTATAATATTATATGAGTTTCTTTAGTAAGGAATTGCTCTGAACGATGTGAGTAATAGGAGAATAGTAGTCTAGGCAATATTGTTTGCATCAAATTTTTTTAAATTCAACAAATACATAAAAACATGTGTTTTTAGGTTTTGTGCGAAAAATCAATGACTTATGAAAATGGAATTGATTGTGAATGAAAGAGTATGCTTTTGAGCGAAACTTATAAAATAGTTTATCCAACGATTAAATCGATTCAATCATATGCAAATGTATTCTTACAAAAATAAGCTTATATTTAGCCGCCTGAGCCTCTATGAGAACAGACGGCTAAATAAAATACTAAAGTATTCTGTGAATGTGTCCAATTTAATTTCCAAGAAATGCGTTCCCCTATAATTCCCCTAAAGTTTTGGAACTAGTCATTGCAGGCGCCAACATTTCCAAGTCGCGAAATGCTCTGCACTGCTACTCAAAATTACACTTTTACCCGGAGTTAAGTGACTGACACACAAAACTGCACAAGCACTGCACTCTGACCACAGCATAAAACTGAAATGTACCACAAATCATGCATCGCCACTGCATCAAAAAATAAAAAATCTCTTCAAATAGATGTAAAGCATGCAAATTTGTACCTTTCTATTTAAAAAAAATAGGAAATTAAATGTAAAACTGTAGGAGAAAAAGAAAAAAGATAAAAATGTTGTAATATTGCAATTAATTTTAATTTTTTGTGTAAACTCTTTCTTTTATTTTTTGTGTAAAAATTTTATAATTATGTATATTTTTTGAGTTAACACTATCTAGTAGGTATTATTATTTCTATTTAATATTATGTTGAGTAAATGATAATTAATGTATCAAAATGTCTGATAGGCCGATAAAGGGTCTACAACAATAAACGTTTCAATATTATATTATTATTATCTCTCTGCCTTGTGTGAGGCGGGCATATTTGGCCCACGGTAATCCAACATAAGCCCTCCGTGCCAAAGTTAATTGATTACAAAAGCCTCTGGAGGTGTGCGTCTTATTCGTGATCTTTCCCTTTGGACACCGTTCTAGAACAAAGCTAAGTTTGAACTAAAAGATGCAGCGGCAGCGATGGGCGCTATCCTCTGTGACAGTTTCCTAGTGAGGCTCTACTTAGAACAAGCGTTATTTCAATTCCCAGTGTTCTTCTTACATAGAAAGATCTAAGGCATCCGATGCGGACGCGATACCTACATGTTTCACCGACTACCCATGGACCTATTGGTTTAGCATCTGCCATTCTACAACGATTGTCGAGGGCGGTGGCAAATGAAGTGCTCATTAGGTTTGGTTTCACTTTGATCCCGTATCTGAAGGACTGGGTGCTCATCTTGGACGGACCTTCCGCCGGTAACTGGTAAACCATGTGATTGACTTCCTCGAAAAAGAGCGACGCATTACCCTCAACATGATAAAGTGTATCCTCACCCCTGTGCAGAAACTACGGTACATTGGTGTTATTATCGACACGCACTGACAGTCTCTTCAACTTACTCCACCCTCAATCCGAAAAGTCCGAGATTCCATTTCCTTCCTTCCCAGGGTACGCACTGTAGATGTCCCCAACATTACAGGCTTCAAAGGTTATCCTGGATCTGTTTCATTCTACAACTCCAAGTGCTTCTTATCAAGCACTGTCGCATTATGAACACAAAGTGGTTAAAGTACAAGGTTTACTTTTAAAAAAACGGGGAATTTTAAAAAACAAATTTTCTTCAATTTCAATGGTATAGTGCATCATGAGTTCCTGTCATATAGTATTTGTACGGTTTATACCATATAACTACCTAGATTTTATGCACCGTTGGTGTTATGCAATCCGACGAAAACGCCCAAAATTGTGGCAGAAAAACTCGTGGATATTGTACAACGAAAATGCTACCGCCCACACCTCTTTGCACAATCCTTATTTAAAAAAAAAAAAACAAACCATTATTTTACTTCATCCACTGCAATCGCCGGGCATGGCCTCAATGAATTCTTTCTATTTCCTAGGCTGAAGAGAATCTTGAAAGGACGACGTTTTGCCACCATTTATGAGAAGAAAACAGAACTGCGAAAGTAGCCGAATTGTATACCGAAGAATCAGTTCCAGAATTTCTTCCAAGATTGGAAAAACCTTTGGAGCAAGTGTATTTTATCTAAGGGGGATTACCTTGAATGAAATAAATGATTATTCATTATCAAATAACTATTCTTTAAGAAAAAAAAATCATGTTATTTTTCTATCAAAACTAGTATGTGTGGGACGCTCAAATCAAAACTAGTATGTTTTGTCACCAACCTATCCCATACGGTGGAAGCGTAAGTTGACAACACTCCCTGGCAATGGGCGGTGGTAGTGCCTAGTATTGACCTGACTACTGCCGAAACTGGTCGAGGGTCACGCTGGATTACAGAGTATATTACATGTCCTTGACTTCCTTCCCGCATTTGTGGAAGAGATTGTATTTTTCAACAAAGTGTCAATTGTATAATCTTTGACGTAAGGTTCTGGACTACAGTTCAAGAACCCCAGGTGTATGTATGTATATGTACCTTTTTCAAATAAAGCTACTGGAAAGCAATGTGTCCTGGAGACACGTTCCTACTGGGCTCAACCCTGTCGACCATCCGCCTCGAGCAGTACTGCCCTAGTTATGCCGGGTCACCCATCTGGGATGCTGGCCCGGTATATAAGGGGTAGGCTGCCCCGTCGTGCGGATGTGTTCGATGGGGACGTGTCCCAGCTCTAAGGGTCACGTGTTAAATTTAAGCATGACTTCCAGTAAACCGTTTGCCATAAGCAGATGTATAAGACTTTAATACCTATTAAGAATTCATCAATTTATTTCACGAACAAAATCCCCACGAAAGTATGCCATTCAAAATCTGTCGAATCCTTTGAGATTGCATAAATTTTAGCAATATTATAATAAACGCAGGTCAAAATTCAAATCATTGCAAACGATATATTTCGACTTTTTGCAGTAAAACATTTTAAAGGAAATAAAAATAGATTTAAAAAATTCTCAACTCCGAATAAATGTTTAAGTCAAAACACGGCTAAAAGAAGGGTTAGAAGCAACATATGTTATCCTTGAGATTTTTTATAAGTATTTTTTAAAATGTATATGAATATCTCGAAGGTTAAATAGTATCCCGGACAGAATACAGTAGAACCACGTCGCTAAAATAATACAAATCCATCTTCCTGCGACCGCCATAGAATATCGCGGACCATTGTTGGCGTTGCCATGACGGAACTTAATTTCTAGTGTCGTTAATCGTCTCTTCAGTTGAGAGTCCGAAAGAGAGTATTCAGTACGAAAGGTTTTCTCCAAAGTGTTATTTGCGGCTCAAAATGGGTTCAGCCCTGTGTAAGTAGTAATGAATAACCTCTAAATATAATGCATCTTTCTTGTAATTTCTAAGAAAACCATTGTAACTGAGAAATGGTTGATGATATTTTTAACGTTAATTTTATATTTGGATAAATATACGATAACCGTTAATGTTTTCTGCAATCGCTTGTTAAAAGTTATGCTTATATTATGTGGAGTTTACTCATCTTGTAATTGGTAATGCATATTACATATTATGCCATGGCACAAAATTGTAACTTCTTTTCACCGCCAACGTAAATTTTTGTTCGAATTCACTAGATGAGTCATCATAGATGCATGAATTTACATAATCTAATGCGATATTCAGTGTATTTAATTAGTACCCTACTACTAGCTCATATAAAACTTTTGCTCGCCATTCTACCTCACATTTTCCTCCCTCTACGAATTTCTACACGTTAATAATAGCCGGCGTCTTCATTTTTTTGGACATTTGACTATTCATGATGTTGAACAAAGTATTAACTTTATAGGAATGGGTAAACAAGATAAATATAGGATTAGCTGCTTACTATTTTTATCACGTATTGCGTTTTCAAGACATCGAGTAAATCAAAAGTGATTATTCACAAAATGATAAATGCAAGCTACTTAAACAGTTACGTTAATTGTTGACTGGTATAAATTTCGGCTTATGTACAGTAAAAGGGACACAATCATGTGCGAAAGAATTTGGTAGCGAGCGAGAAGGAATGTAAACTTGCCATGTAACCAAAGGGGATTAAAAATACTTAATGCTAAGAAAGGAATGTGGATGTAAATAATAAGAGTTTCCGAGTGTGAAGTGTGCTAGAATAGTGATAAATATAACAGTCGACCTACATACATCGGTGGACTTAATACTTAGTTGACGAGAGGCAATGATACACTTCTGACACCATATATCCTTCCCTCTTATACATTCCAGGCTGTTTGAGGAGGGATGATGGGGAGAGCAGCGAGGTGCAAACACCGGAGGTGGTGGTGCCTCCAGAGGTCCCCCCTCTGGAGGTCCCCCCCCGAAGGGGATGTCCAGGGAGGAATGGGCCCCTGGAGGCGGTTTGGACGCCCTTCGCTAGGTACCGGCCCTCTGACCACTGGGCCTTCGAACTCTTCCATGAGGTCATCGAAGAAGAAGTACTGGAGGCTCCAGTGGCTCAAGGACCGGTACACCCGGGTGGGGTTGAAGTTCCGTTGTTTCAAGAGGGGAGTAGGCCCCGCGGACCAGGAGGGGACGCGGGGGCATCATAGCAGGTAAGCTACTTTCATTTCTCTATTGTTTTTTAAAGGCTTTTTATCTCCTTATCTAAGTGTCAATGTTCCGAAATGCAATCAATATTATACACAATACTACAAATCTTACTCTTTTTTACAATTATCACTGAAATAAATTTCCATACTTTATAGTTATTGCTGATTATTCTTTGATATGGCAATACTTATTGTTAATAATTTCATATTATTTGTTCGCTTTTATATTTGAACACCAAATATAAAATTTATTCTGAATTCTGAAAAGATTTTCAATGAATTAATCACCTTCATAATTTCAGGACAATACCACCTAGTCCTGCACCCTCGCCGCACCTCGGATTGCGGACTGATAGCCATAAAATCAGGCACCTCTCCCCGATTAGGTGGATATTCACCACGGAGCAGGTTTGTGAGAACTTTCATTTGTATTATTATCCTTGAACACGTGTACTTATGTGAATGTTTTTTGTTATAATTTACTTAAAATAACATCCATAATTTTTGGCTTCAGACCATCGCAGGTGTCCATGTCTATATATAAGCACAATATATTTCCTTATATAAGTTTTTTCAATCTTGTGATAACACAGCCAGTCTGGAAATATTTAAAAAAGGGGTGAAAAAGTATGAAATTAAGTGAATTTGACCAGTCTCTTCAGTGCATGTCAGTGCACAAGAATAACGACGAATGGAGAAATGTGCAGCAGCTAAACGTTTTCCAACCTTCCGTATGATTGCTTTTCGTAAATACACAAGCGCCTCGGGCGAAAGAATTGTGCAAAGTTATCGAATTGGTTGAAACCACTTTTTGAAAAATGTAATATTTTACAACATATTAATTGTAACTTTTACATTGACAAAGTATGATTCCTTAAATGTATCTCAACAGAAAAAAACAATCGCGGATGCAATTTTCAAAGTTCCTGTTGTTTTCTTTTTGGTGGAAATCATTTAAGCTCGCTATCTGATCTGAATTTTTCTGTCTTTTCAAGTTTATGTTCGGTTGCGAAATGAGCTGCGTTTAAGATGTACATAGAGCTTCCAAATGTAGATTTTAATGTCCCTATATTTTTATTTGATCAGTAATTAGAGTGTGTTAATAGATTCTTACAGAGAACACCAGTTTTTTTAAGGGAAGAATATTTTTAATAAAAAAACAGATTCTTTCATCTGAGGACTGTCGAAAAAGCGATCCAATTTCAAATCGAATGACGAAAAACATAAAAAGCCATTGCCATAAAAGACAACTCCTCCCTTATCCTCATAATAACTGTCTCGCTAGCAAGCACTTATTCCCCATCTAAACGTTTAAGCGTTGAATCGGGCAGAATCGTGGACTTTGTTTAAAGAAGACGACAATAAGCTGAAGGCGTTCGAGATATTGAGGTGGAGGAGAATGGAGAAGTTGCTGCGGTGGACGGAGGGGGATATAAACGAGGAAGTGAATGATTGGATATGAAAGGATAATTATGCACGAGATGATGGGAAGGCAAAGTAGGTGGTATGAGGAGGTAATGAGGGGCGAAGTGTATGTTGAAACTGTGATTGAAGGAAGGATGCTGGGCGTGCGGGAAAAGAGGAAAAAGAAAAATAGGTTTAATGCGCGAGATGAATGTGAGTAGGACTTACGCTGTGATAAAGTAGCATATATTATAGGTGAACAGGGCCCAGTAAATTAGAAAAACCAAGAAGGATTATATTGCCTTTCCACTAAACCTACCTTAATCGTTAGATTACACCAATGAATTGAGGAACTGACGGTCAAAGTAATGCAAGTTACAAACATCGTCCACTGTCACCTGTATCACTTAACGCCAGTGTGAGATGACAAAAAGCAAAGTACCTTAGGTGATCGGTGGCTAGATCTTAGCTCCTTATTTTCAAACACTTTCCTTGCATTCCTATTTCTGTAGTTACCTGATTGTACCCAACGTTACCAAATTAGAAAATATATACACTTTTATCGTTTTTCGTGCTGATGTCACTTGTATTACTTGGACTTTTAGGCCCTCAATGAATGGTATATATTCTTTACTTCTGAGTTGCACAAATATATTGCAAATATATATTGCAGTGACTTAGGAATTTAACTGTGGTGAGTTCACTCTTGACCTCGAAACTGGCTGACATCTCTTTGCATTCTACAAGAAAAAAGTAACTGTTATTACTTTTTTATTGTATGCCTACACATGAGCCTATTTTAACAATCAAGCGATCTGCTTAACAGATAATTCTTTCATACCCTACAATGAATAATGAGGCTGCTTGTAAGTCAGCAAGCGAAAAAAATGAAACAATATACTTAACATTTAATAATACCCTTATATAATCTATGTTGCATCTTCCCGGTAATGATATTTTGTGTAAGCTCTAAGGTCAAACAGACAAATAAACAAACTGAGGTCTGAATCCCACTGGTGGTTCTAAAGTAGTTCTAACGCTTGTACGTTGGTGAAGAAGACAAGCAGCTATGGCGGCGGTAACGGTTTGATACGCTCTCACGAAAGATAAAAATGACAATAATACATTTTTCCTAACAGCACCCAGTTCATATCCTATTCTCTAATTTTATCATCCAACTTTATTTTAGGTCGCATTATCGACGAACTGAAATATTTTCCTGAACTTCAATGAGAAGATGCTTCAAAATTAATGTTTCTTTCAACAAATGAATCTCATTATCACATTGGTGACAATCTATGTTCTGTTATTGCTTAATGTTTGGGCGCACAGGTGGTTCTGCATGGAGGTGATGCCCGTCTACTCCTTGGGTATATTGATGCATCAGCACTTTTGCTCCGAGATCTGCATGAAGGATGTGTACAATACTGTAAGCTGTACGTCTTGGTGAGATGGGATACTGCTGCTTGTGCTCGTGGCGTTGCGGTCACTGCCAATGGAGAAGAAAGCGAAGCTGTTCAGTCATTACCACTGCGTCACTTGGAGTCCTCAAGGTAAATTATTAATTGAATTGAATTGAATTAAAGAAGGGTTCATTTTGGAGATTTGAAATCCAAATTTTTTCATTTGTTTTCCAGGATCTTTGATAACAAACAAATGTAAATTGGGAAAAATATGTGGAGATGTGAAAATCCATTATTTTTTCAATCTTTTTGAATATGTGATACGTATTTTATTTTAGTCATCATACTATCTCTTGCTGTGAATTTATCCTTGTCTGATGTCATCATGCGAATTCATGCTTATTGTTTTTTTTATTAATCTTTAGAAAAATTTCCTAAATCTTTTAAGCCATTACGATGTCTTAAGGAATAAATTCTATTCATTCAGGAGGTAATTACTATAGATTCTAATTACTCATATAAAGTGCTGGAGAAAAGTACCATTAAATTTTTCTATCGGCTCATTTATCAGCATGGCTTTTTCTCTGTAATCAAACAAGATGGATTTCTAATTCATGGCTTACTGTAGTAACTTTTTGTTTTAAATTTAACTCATTCTTGATCACCCAATAAAGAATATAACCTTACACGCTTGTGCTGGCTCATTATTTTGTCCTACTCTGCCAACAGATAAAACTGAAAACGTCGCACGAGCATGATAGTGGCGTGTAAGAAAGCTATTCTTGGAATATGAGAGACATATCTTGGCCCCAGCTGCTGGAGGTGTAAGACTTCCATGTACAAGCGAAGAATTGGCCGCTCGGAGACCAGTTGTTTGTGTCTGGGACGGAGAAATATTCCGATTTACTGAAGTACCATCTTTAAATATGCCCAGAGACCCTTGCTGTGTGTATGAACCTGTACCATGGACACTTGAAGCTCAAATATTAGGTAGGTTGAATTTTCCTATTTTCAGCGTGACGTTTTCTGCTATTATAAGTATTTCTAGGAAATCAGTTATATTTCAGCAATGAATTTCTCTATGCTTGTCATGATATATAATTATCAGTGATTAGTTTTCCCTATTGTATACATATCTTCTATGTTCAGTAAACCAATTCATCTTCACTCGTTATGATTGTATAAAGTAGAAAATCTTTTTGAGTAAAAGAATTTGTAAGAAATGTGAAAATTTCCTTTTTAATGAGATGAAGACTGACAGTATGATTTAACTTTCTTAGTTAAATAAAATAATCTGAGTGATTTTGTACAAGCTTCTCTTCTTAACTGTGCCAGTGTACAGTCATCAGAAACAGTAATTGTGGGGAGCTATGCCCATGCCATGTCTCGGACTGAGCTCGAACCACGTTAAGTGTACGTGACAAATGTTCTTATGTTGACGCTGTTCAAGTACTTTAGCCATTTAAGTTACCGAGGTGTGTTCCTCCACGGTAGATTTTTGAGGAGGTTAGTAGCCTCAGTAGCTTAACTGGCTAAAGTTAAGCGCCGTTGCAAAATCGAGTGATCTTATTTTGATTCCCGGTCAAGGCCAATGACTACTTTTCCTTTGTAGAATGTCGCAAAAATTTGCAGTTGTGAGTGACTCCGTAAATGCATGGAAAAATGGTTTATTGATTGCTAGTTTGTTCAGAACATGTACATTATCATGTTGCACTGGAGATCAAAGATAATGAGTGTCGAAAACAAAAAATGAATGAAATATGAAACTTATGTTGAGTAATTTTTTTTACTCAGTCTTCTAGAAAGTCATATTGGCATGCTACTTATCGTTAACTTGTGGTTACACTTGGGCTTATTTTGGTTTATATACTTAATGTTTTGCAATTAATACTGTAATTAGATACATAAAATAGGTACTTACTGTGATAGCAAGATATTATACCTATCATAAAAATGTCTCTGTGGATGTCTGTTTACAACAGTATTAAGTCTGTTGTAATATGCATTTTCGTAAAGGGCTATTAAATTTAGCTATTAAAGTAATAATATCAATATTCATTAAAAGATGTCAGTGTAATACAGCTAAACTACGTTTATTGCTGATTCTGTTATCTCAGAAGTCTATAAGTTTGCAAATGATGTTTGATTATTGGTTAAGCTTTGGCTAGTATATATATATTACAGAATATATAAATTTTTATATTTAATTACGAAAGATAACATGGCATTTATACATTTTTCCTCAAAGCAAATCAGTTCATATCCTAATTTTCTGTTTATTGCAATTATTTTTATTTTAGGTCACAATAGTGTAGGAATGAAAAATTTTCCTGAGCTCCAAATAGGAGATATTTCAAAAGTAATGTTTGGAGAAGCAAATAATTCTCGTTTTCACATTATTGACAACCTATGAACTGTTAGTGCTCAATGTTTAGGCACACAGATGGTCCTGCATGCAGGAGAAGTCCGTCTATACCTTTATTATATTGGTGTAATAGCACCTATGCTTCGAGATCGTCATGAAGGATGTGTAGAATACTGCAAGCTTGTTGTGAGATGGAGTACTGCTGCTTGCGCTCGTGGCGTAGTTGGCTTTGCCAATAGAGATGAATTTCAAGCTGATCAGTCATTATCAATGCACCACTTGGAGGCCTCAAGGTAAATTTTTGAATTGAATTGTATTGAAATGAAGAAGGGTTCATTTTGGAAATTTGGAATTCCCAATTCGTCGTTTCTTTGCCAGGCTCTTTGAAGACAAAAAAAATGAAAATTGGGAAAATATGTGGAGATGTGAAAAACCATTTTTTTTCATTCTCTTTGAATGGATGATACATATTTTACTTTAGCCAACATCCTAGCTCTTACTGCGAATTTATCTAAACTGATCATAGGGATGTATGCTTGTTGTTTTTACTACCGTCATAGAAAACATTTTCTTTATCTTTCAGCCAATGTGATGTCTAAAGCAATTAGTCCTATTATTTCATGAAGAAATTTCTTTAGATTTTTCTTGCTCATTTAGATTACTGAAGATGAGCCCTATAAATATTTCTTATTGGCTCTTGAATCTGCAAGGTTTATTCTCTGTAATCAAACAAATGAAGTTTTAATTTATTCTCTACTGTAGCAACGTTTTGTTGTAATTTACCATGTCAATTTTGCATACAGCATTGGTTACTCATTAAACTAAATACCCTTACAGGCTTCTGCTGGGTAATACTTTTGCCCTACTCTCCAGCTGAATAAAACTGAAGATATTGCATGAGTTGGATATGGGCGTATTGAGAAGCTATTTTTGGAACATGATACATAATTCTTGGCCCCAAATGAAGGTGGTGTAAGACTTGCATGGACAAGCAAGGCCGTTAGAAGACCAGATGATTGTGACTTGGCCGGAGAAAATTCCGGATTTACTGAAGTATCATATTCAAATGTGCCCAGGGACCCTAGCTGTGTGCATGAACATGGAAACGGGTACTCGAAGCAAAAACATGAGGTAGGTAACATTTTCTTATTTTTATTGTGACGTTTTATGCAATTACATGTGTTCCATGTAAATAAGTTCGAACTCAAGGTTGATTTTTCGTGCTCTTGTTTACCTCTATACTTTCCCTAGAATAATTATCAGTGATAAGTTCTCCCTATTGAGTACATATCTTCTATGCTTAGTAAACTATTCCAGCTGTCGTCGTTTTGATTATAAAAATTGAAAATTTGGTCGAGTAAAAGAATTTGTAAAAAATGTTCATTATCAGTTAAAATCAGTTGATTAATTTTTATGTACTGACACAATTAGTGAAATCGATAAATCCTCTGCACAATCTCCTCATATCGGATCTTGGTAAAATATCTCATAATTTTGGTGAAACCGGCATAGTAAAAACCGTGTTCCTTTCAATGCTAAAGTATTGGGTTTGTATACCATCTCATGGATGAAACTTCTTGCCTTATATATAATTTGCGTGACAATTACCTCGGTGAAAATGTAAGATTTTTGACGTGATATTTAACAATGCTACACGAAGACAATGGACTTAAACCATAGATAAAAACCTTACATTTAAAGGGCGATAATTACAACTGAAAAGAAATAATAGCCTGCAACTCAACAATGGCTGTGACGAAAGATTTCTAATCCTATGTATTTTTTGTGAAATATATTTTTAATTTTTTTTTACTGTAGCAACGTTTTTTTTAAATTTGCCATGTCAATTTTGCATACAGCAAAGGTTACTCATTCAATTAAATATCCTTACAGGCTTCTGCTGGGTAATTCTATTGCCCTAATCTGCCAGCTGGTTAACACTGAAGATATTGCATGAGTTGGATATGGGCGTATTGAGAAGTTATTTTTGGAATACCAGACATAATTCTTGGCCCCAGTTGAAGGTGGTGTAAGACTTGCATGGACGAGCAAGGCCGTTAGAAGACCAGATGATTGTGACTTGGCCGGAGAAAAATCCGGATTTACAGAAGTATCATATTCAAATGTGCCCAGGGATCCTAGCTGTGTGCATGAACCTGGATAACGGGTACTCGAAGAAAAAACATGAGGTAGGTAACAGTTTCTTATTTTTAGTGTGACGTTTTATGCAATTATAAGTGTTCCATGTAAATCAGTTCGAATTCAAGGATGAATTTCCCTTCTCTTGATTACCTCTATGCTTTCCCTAGCATAACTATCAGTGATAAGTTCTCCCTATTGGGCACATATCTTCTATGTTTAGTAAACTATTCCATCTGTAGTAGTTTTGATTACAAAAAGTAGAAAATTTGGTCGAGTAAAAGAATTTGTAGAAAATGTGAAAATTAACATTTTATCAGTTGAAGACAGGCAGTATGATTTAAATGTCTTAGTTAAAGAAACTAATCTGACTATTTTTGTATTAGCCACTATTGGTAATTGTGCCCGTTGACAGTCATCAGCTCTGCCTGCGCCATGTCTCGAACTGAGCTCGAACCAGGTTAATTTTATTTAAAGAATATTCGTATGTTTACGCTGATCAAATACTTGCCAGTTAAACTACCGAGGTGTCTTCTTCCACTGTGGATTTTTGAGAAGGAGAATGCCATATTAGCGTTTACCTGGCTAATGCACTCGGCGCAAAATCGTGGGATCCAGGTTCGAATCCCTGTTAAGACCAATGACTTTTCCTCTTTAGAATATCGAAGAAATGTTCACTTATGTGTCCCTCCTCTAGAAGTTATATGATGGCTAGTCCTCGTATCCTCAAACTATGCGTTTGTAATTATTTCGAAATAGATGCAGTATGAGGAGTTGCAGGAAGGTGGGTAAAGAGTAGAGAAGGAATATAACGAAACACAACAAGACGTGAATATGGGTTGTGCATCGTATGGTGTGAGTTGAATTAAAAAATAAGCTTCAGAAGGTTCCTAAATATTCTAACCCGCAACAACAACTTTGGGATGATTGGCGGTGGAGTGGGTGATGGAATCTGATTCTTTATGACTGTAGATATCACGACTACTCACATATGGGGAGCAAAGAAGAATTACATGATTTTTTTCTACCTTATGTGCTGAAGGGTCATTATCGGTTACAATCTGTTGACTAATAATTTCCGACACGAATAGTGAAATCGATAAAACCTTGCACAATATCTTCACATCGGATATTGGTAAAGATTATCATAATTTTGGCTGAACCTGTGATATTCATCAACCTTATAGCTTTCAAAGCTTAAGTATTGCGTTTGTATACCATCTCATGGATGAAACCTTTTGCCTTATACATAATTAGTGTGACATATTACCTCGGTGAAAATGTTTTTAAGATTTTTTACGTAATATTTAACAATGCTACACGAAGAAAATGGACTTTAACCATAGATAAAAACGTTACATATAGAGGGCGATAGGTACTACTAGAGTCTTCTGGATTGCCATTAATACACTACTCCCTCAGTGTATTATCAGCAATCCAGAGGACTCTTCTTAAAAGAAATAATGGCCTGCAACTCAACAATGGCAATGACGAAAGATTTGGAAGTTGCCATTTTCATATGTGTGCAACATGTCATTAAGGATGCGATGAGGGTCTCCATAACAATATGTGTCGTTGAGGCAATATTTAAGCGATGAGGATATCCAGAACATGAGGATGGTCAACATAAGTACATGTAAGGTAACAATAGTTTCTTTTAAAACCTGTAGCAGTAATTTATAAGTTTGCTTTTTCATATTTGTTGTTGTTTCCCCAATCATTGTTGATGTAGTGTATGATGACAGTTTCACTAGATGGGATATGCACCAATTATTACTATATTATTCTGTTTATTTTGTCTGCAAAATACTATTCTGTAAATTTCAAAATGTACACCACACTTTGAGATTTCCATTATTTGGGAATTTCCGTGTGTTTAACTTAGGTACGAAGCTGTGTACTTATATATGATATACTCTCCCGAAAGTAAATGTTTTGCAGCACAGCGTTATATAATTAGGCTTACGTGATTTACTATTTTATTATTTAATTTTGAAATGAACCAGAGAATTATGAGCAAATGATAGTCTTGTTAAATAAGAACTTGTTGCTCTATCCCTGATCACATCATGGAAATGTGGCTAGTGGCATGATAATTCAGTCACATCAAAGGTAAAGAGAAATAGAAATTTACAGCTGATGTTCCGATGTTGATGGTGCCTCAGAATAATTAGAATTAACTGGAAGATAGTTGACATTGACTTGAAATTCTCGAGTTAATTCATTTCAATTTCCAAATTAAAGCTCCAATAGAACAATACCCAAGGAAGACAACGAAAGGTTCTGCGTAGGTTGCTTGTCCTCGAAGAATCTGTAATACTTGCGTTCACTTTTCAATTAACTTACTAGCTGCTCAATTGTTTATATACGTCATTCAATTTCTATTTTTACAAATAAAATATAATCCTGCAAATGTATGTAATCACTTTAACATATATACATACATTCATGCATATAGAATTTGTCGTTCTATGCTTTGCCATGAACGTACATATCACATTCTATTGTGCCCTGTGATTTCCTTCTCTCCCTGCTACAATTGTCAATGTTAAGATAAATACCTCGAGTTGATATTGGTAGAATAATATTGATGGATAAGTGAAATAAATGTACTTGGCCACACTAAGTACTTGCTTAACAATAATCAAATTGTATCATGATATTTAATTAATTTTCATGTACTTGCGGGTAAGCTACAACACAATATGAGATGAATTACGTTCATTATTTAGGATAGACAGACAACGTTTTAGAGACAGAAAATAAGAGGCATTAAAGAACATTGCATAAAAGTTATATATTGATCAATGACATACATTTCTGCTGTTAAGCTCTCATTTGAGTAGGAATTAAAGTTCACTCAAGAAAAATCATCATTGCCACTTCATATAGCTGGTAGCATTGTATATTTAACAGTCAGATGTTAATTTCAACCGAAATTGACCAAATAAAGGACAAAATATGGTAGTTTAAAAATGCAGCAATTCAAGCAAGGACTTTAAGTAGATTCTACAATCAACAAGGAAAGATTGCCGTGGGTAAACATCAAAATCATAGGCGGAGTGTTATCTTTCACGTTAAATCCGCAAACAGTTGTAATTATATGAATGAGGCTGTTGAAGCTGAAGGTTTGATGCTCTTAAGGAATATTATAGTGATCATATGTTGGATCAATCAGCGTTTATTTAAAATTCAATCACAACTACTGGTTATTAATGGCTGCAATATTAAGGTGCAGCAGTAATATCAGACTTTCTATTTTCTAATAGGTCCTGAAGCCGAGGCAATGGAACGGGCTGATGAAGAATGTGTCGCTGAAGTTTTCACACGCTTGACAAGATCCTTCACTGGTGATCCAAGGATTCCTCTCCCTATATGAATTCTTCGTGAATCAAGGTTCAGTGATCCGAACTCTCTGGGAGGATTCTCTTTATGACCTCTTGCAAGTGACGAGGGAGCAATCCCTTTTGTGCCGACCTTTATCCATTCGTACCGACTATTATCTGGTAATGATGACAGTGAGGAACAAGGATGCATTGCTCCACATCCTGTATTTTTATATTATATCTTTTTATATTCGCTGGAGAAGATACCTCTGCTGATAACTATGGAACAGTTCGTGGTGCAAGATTCAGTGGACTGATAAACGTCACAGGAACGATAATGGAACGGTAAAGAAGCTTAGCGAATAATTGAAATGACAAAGAGGCCTTCTCCTGATTTACTCTGCGTTCCAATTGTACCAGGACCTTTGTGCTAATTTCTTTGTTTTTTATACTGTCTGTATTGTAAGTTTGTCGTCAGATGGACATTTGTCCCATCTTTCCTAAAGAGGGTTTTTCCTAATAATGCCCATTGAGAAGATTCATTGATATGTATTGAACAATAAATCACCAACGTCAAGGTTTACTCCTTGTATTATTGCTTTTCCTCCAAATTTTTTAAAATGAATTACATGGTGCAATAGAAAAGCTTAACTTTAGAGTTTATGAGGAATACATTTATTCCCGAGTAATTATTTTTCAACAGCAACAACAGTTCTGATCGCGCCGAAGGCGCGTAGATTATACCGTTCCGGTGAGTGCGAGACTCACCCCTACCGGTCAATTGACAAGTGGCGCACTTGTCATGAGAACAGTGTAATGTCGTGTATGTTGTGTATGTGTGAAAGAGGAAACTTAATAAGTAAGTAACATTGTAAATACACAGCAGGAAATATGAAATACAGGCTAATAGATTACATGATATGACAATGAACAATATATAGGGCAGCCTCACAACAAAACAAATCAAGAGGATGAGGCATGCAACTATAAAGAAGAACAATAATTTGTCATTACGTTGTTTTTATTTTATAGCATATATAGGAATACATTTTTTTTTCTCATTAGTTTTTTAACATATCTTTGGATTTTTTTGTGATACATTTTTTTAGTATTTTCAGAAATTAATGAATGTATTGTTTTTTATTACTACTCAAATTGTCATATAGGGATTTCGGTGCGCAGGCCAAAAGAGAATGCAGTATCTTGGAAAGGAGTTTACGCTTTGAAATGGCACGATAGGAATGCGGCCTCAGGGCGGCAGCCGTACAAAGGAAATCATACCCTAAGAATCATTTACAAATGAAATCATACACTAAGAATTAATATAAGAAGAAATTTGAGAGTAAAGACATAGGATAGACTCATAGGAGAGTGATCTGGTGAGGCAGTCTGTATGTGGTTGGGATATTAGGATCATAATCCCAAATGTGTGTAAGGAGTGTGTTAGAAGTGCCGGGCAGTCTGCGTTAGAACTTAGTAACAAGCTGAGTGATGAATTCCTGCACAGTTTGAATAGTGTTTGCGTCAAATACTTTTTAATTCAACTAATAAATAAAAACGTGTGTTTTAGGGGTTTTGTGCGAAAAATCAGTGACTTATGAAAATGGAAATGATTGTGTATGAAAGTGTAAGTTTTTGAGCGAAACTTATAAAATATTTAATACAACGATGATTCAATCATATGCAAATGAAATTCTTACAAAACGAAGCTTATTTTAAGCCGCCTGAGCCTCTATAAGAATAGACGGCTAAATAAAATACTAAAGTATTCTGTGAATGTGTCCAATTTAATTGCCAGGAAATGCGTTCCCCTATGCTTCCCCAAAAGTTTTGGAACCAGTCATTGTAGGCGCCAACATTCCCAAGTCGCGAAATGCTCTGCACTGCTACGCTAATTTACACTTTTACCCGGAGTTAAGGGACTGACACACAAAACTGCCCAAACACTGCACTCTGACCACAGCATAAAACTTAAATGTACCACAAATCATGCATCGTTACTGCATCAAAAAATAAGAAATCTCTTCAAATAGATGTAAAGCATGCAAATTTGTACCTTTCTATTTAAAAAAATAGGAATGTAAATGTAAAACTGTAGGAGAAAAAGAAAAAAGATAAAATTGCTGTAATATTGCAATCAATTTTATTTTTTTGTGTAAACTCTTTCTTGTATTTTTTGTGTAAATATTTTATTATTATGTACCTATATTTTTGTGTAAACTCTATCTTGTAAGTAACATTATTTTTATTTAATTTTATGTCCATTTTAAATAAAACAAAGTAGTAAATTTCCACACAGTATATTATCAACCACAAAATACAAATTTTTTTAAATTTTATCTTGTTTAAAAATGATAATTAATGTATCAAAATGTCTGAAAGGCCAATAAAGGGTCTACAACAATGAGAGATTCAATATTACATTATTATTATCTCTCTGCCTTTTGTTATGCGGGCATATTTGGTCCAAGGTAATCCAACATGTGCCCTCTGTGCCAAAGTTAATTGATTCCCAAAGCCTCTGGAGGTGTGCGTCTTATTCGTGATCTTTCCCTGTGAACACCGTTTTAGAATAAACCTAAGTTTCAGCAAAAAAATGCAGCGGCAGCGATGCGCGCTATCCCCTGGGACAGTTTCCTAGTGAGGCTCGACTTAGAACAAGCGTTATTTCAATTCCCAGTGTTCTTCTAACATAGAAAGTTCTAAGGCATCCTATGTGGACGCGATACTCAAATATTTAAACGACTACCCATGGAACTTCATCCGGCCTAGCATTTGGCATTCTACAACTGTTGTCGAGGGCGGTGGCAAGTGAAGTGCTCACTAGGTTTGGTCTCACTTTGATCCCGTATCTGGAAGACTGGGTGCTCATCTAGGACGGACCTTCCACCGGTAACTGGTAAACCAAGTTATTGACTTCCTCGAAAAAGAGCGAGGCATTACCCTCAACATGAAAAATTATATCCTCACCCCTGTGCAGAAACTCCGATACCTTGGTGTTATTATCGATGACAGTCTCTTCAACTTACTCCGCCCTCAATCCGAAAAGTCCGAGATTCCATTTCCTTCCTTTCCAAGGAACGCACTGTAGATGTCCCCAAAATTTCTGTCTACATAAGTGTCCTTGATCAGTTTTATTCTACAATTTCCAGTGGTTCTAATCAAGCCCTGTTGTATAAGGAACACAAAGTGGTTAAAGTACGAGTTTAAAAAAAAACGGGGAATTTAAAAAAACAAATTTTCTTCACTTTCAATGGTGTATTGCATCATGAGTTCCTGTCATATGGTTGTTGTCCGGTTAAAACAATATAACTACCTGGAAGTTATGCGCCGTTGGCGTTATTCAATCCGACGAAAACGCCCAAAATTGTGGCAAAAAAACTCGTGGAAAATTGTACCACGAAAATGCTCCCGCTCACATCTCTTTGCATATTCCTTATTTTTTGGTTAAAAAAAACAAACCATTATTTTACCTCATCCAATGCATTCGCCGGACATGGCCACAATGAATTTTTTCTATTCCCTGGGCTGAAGAGAACCATGAAAAGACGACTTTTTACCACCATTTATGAGAAAAAAAACAACCGCTGAAGTAGCCGAACTATATACCGCAATATCAGTCCCAAAAGTGCTTCAAAGATTGGAAAAACATTTGGAACAAGTGTATAATATCTAAGAGGGATTACTTTGAAGGGGAAAAAAGCATATTCATTATCAAATACCTATTCTTTAAGAAAAACAAATAATATGCATGTGTATATGCTTTTGCTGCCTCGCGGTTCTCTCATGGGCTTCGGTGTCGGAATTACTTTCATCCTCGCACGAGGTCAAGCCGCTATCTTGTTTATAGCGGAGGGGAAGTGATTGGGGAGGGACGGTCTGTTCTCCCACTACCCCCTTCTCCTATATATCTCCTTCCTTTCCGCTCTCAAAAGATCACCCCCGGCTCCATTAATTCGTCCACCCACCCTCTCCTTGTGCAAAGTGCTCCGGCAACGGCAGTGGAATTTCATGCAAGCGCGAACTCCCCTTTCACGATCTCCCTCGTTCGTCAATAGCCTTTCTCTTTATCCCTCTCTCTGCGTTTCTGGATGATAACGCCGCAAAGAGACAATCGTCGAAATGTACTTATTGTACTGCTCTCCACTATGGAATGCCGGAATGCGCGAAGATTAAACTTCTACTCCGCATTGATCAAAGATGGAATGAGAGGAAATTAGCTCATGTGGCACGGATGAATCACCCCTTTGGATCATGTGGTCACGGTGACTTCTGTCGTCAAACGGTCACATTTTGAAATAAAAAATGGTTGATAGGATCAGGAGTGCTTAGAGGGGATTTTGCGTAGGAAGCTTGGAAGCATTTTTAATGTCCCCAAGCTTCCTCCCTAAATCAAGGTAGATCAAGGTAGATCAATTGAACTTCCACAACAATACCACAGGTCTCAATATCGCGTCGCATGTGATGGTGCGCTAATTTTTAGCTGACGCTTTCCCTTAGAAAACTACGAACGATGCTCATTCGGAAAATCTTTAGCTTCAGGAACTGGAGGCAGTCTTTTATGTACATGGTATAGGCATAGCGAAACTTGGTGACATTCAAAAGCGGAGTGTCCTATGTCAGTGAAGGGGAGTGTGGCGCCAATGAGCAAGCAGGGGTACCACAGGGCTCCTGTTTGGACCTCATGATGAACCCTCGACCTCTTTATGCCGCCTCTATTGCATGCTTTCCCCTCCCGGACGTCATGCATTTCACACACGACTGCCACAAAGTTTCGCTACACTTAATGCCCTCAATTATAAAAAGACGCCTATAGAAAGAAAATTTCTTTTTTTAACTTTTCTAAATGTTGGTGGGATTTGCACAATGCTGATATGAAGTATTACAGGAAATAATCACCAATGGTGTCTTCACAAAGCATTTTGAGCATTTATTCAGCCGAGAGAAAATCAGCTAAACGCAAAAATGGAGCCATTTCGCTAGCAAAGGAAGCCATTTGCGAAGTCTCGCAATTCTATTTCAATTCACTGCCTTTCGGAAATCAAATTAATTCGGTCACCTAGACTGAAAAGAGAATCGTAGCATGCGTAAAATCACCCCTGCAAGTTTTCCTTGTTATATCTATTCCTGGGACATCACATAATGGTTCCCGTGCTTAAATATTCTAGTTTATACCATTGGAAATTATTACGTATTTTGAAAAAGAGCCATTCACAGCTACTTTGGGAAATACTTAGAAAAAAATGATGACTTTTTTTTACTGTAGCGAGCATTCGATAGGAGAACTTTACTTTGGAAAAATTGACTTTTTCAGTGAATGTATTGATATTGCTTCTACGGATATAACTTTAATAACGATATCTCATTTCATTGCATATAAAAAATGTGTTTTTCTTTCAATTCTAATTTAGAGATTAGTTGACTCTTTACTATTTATGTCTGAAGATTTAGTCTGTATTAGTCCACAGTTTTTTCTTGGAATTAGAACGGGTATCTTTCAATCAATGGAGGGGAAAAAGTAGATGACCGTGAATTGTAAAAGAAATAAATACTTTCTATTAAGAAACAGTGGAAATATAAAAAAAGCCGGCGTTGAATTTTGAGAAACACTCTTGGTATGAAGAAAAAATAACAAAGAATGGAGAGAGAGAGAGCAACGATTGTTGGATTCCAATTGTTCGCATGGGTGAGTGAAGAAATATTAATCAATAAATAGACTCCTACAACAAATGAAAAGGGTGTCGTACCTGTAAGTAGTTAATGAAAAAAGCTTGAAAAAGGCTGTTTTTTGGTTGGCTAAAACTTTAAAATCAATACAATAGCGAAATATTTGACAAGAGCTGAAATAGTTTGGTTTTTCGACGAAGAAAGCCATTATGAATGGAATGAAATAGCGGGGTGAAAATAGTGGGAATATATTTTCTCAGATGAAACGAGAGTATACAAAAAGTGGAGATAAAGGATACTTAGAATTCTTATGAGAAGCAAAATGGTTGGCTCTCTCAGCTGAAACCCTAAGTCCAATTTCTTCGAAACGGGGACCGTTATTGAAAGGCTATTGCAGTGCATTGGGTACTATAAATATATGAATTCGGAAAATGGAGGAGAGATTGGATTGAATGGTGATGGAGACTAACGAAGGAATGGTGAATTGAGTTTGGTTTCAATGAGTAATAGAAGGAAAAAAAAGAAAAAAATACAAAAAGTGGAAGGAATAGAAATTCTTCAGGAAATGAAATTGGGTGTGCTTAGGATCACACGTTGGAAGCGAAACCTTCTTTGATCGATTTATAATCCAAAAAATAGTGTATAAACATATAACATTGGACGAACACAAATACTCATGTCCTGAGTGGTGAAAAATCCACTCAGGCGGGACTCGAACCCGCGACCCTCAGTTTAGCAGGCGAGGACTTTACCCCGTCGCCACCGGGGCCGACAAACCGGAATAAATACTGTTATTGCCGATTACGGCAACAACAGTATTTATTCTGGGGACGCTTAATATGGCGGAAATGGCTTCACTTAAAGTTCATCACACTACCTCTGTTTAACTATATACTGGAAGACGTCAACAAAATAGCGCATGACAGAACGCATCAGTTGCTAAAATATATTTAAACACTCCTTACAATTATTAGTTTCTTATCAAACAATTCTGTTGCTAAATCGTTTCCTTATTCAACATCCAGAACCTTGTAAGTAATTCTGAAAGTATGTTGCCTAGATAAGTGAAACAGGATCTCTTCAAGTTTTGACCAGTGTGATCGGTGGGTGAGCTGTTGGAATTACCACAGAATTTACAATGAATAATTTAGTACAAATATATCTACTTATTTCTTAAAACATTTTAAATTTTTTACTAATTTGATAAGAAAGTCGTTATGAGCAAAGCCCCAAATCGGGTGTGATAATTATTAATTGTCAGAAAAACTACCTTAATATATGGGAGAAAACTTGAGATGCTGACGGCAGAACTCCAAAGATCTCACTATGAAACATGTAAAAATTGGTGAAGAAATTCTCCTTTCAAGGAAACTAAAAGGTTCTGACATCCGGCTACCTAAATTAGTTTGGAGATGGGAGGAAATAATTTTATAGATATCGAAAGCCGAAAACCGCTCTGTTACTCCTCTGTTTGTTAAAATATGTAGAATGAGAGACGGAATTGTTTGGAAAATTCAAGAGATAAATGAAAATGGAAGATTGGTAATACGTTTTGTGGAATTTGAAGTCGTCATTGATCGAAGATAATTTGAAATTATAAAAGGAAAATATAAAAAAATGATAATGTATAGCATAAAAGGGAATGGATGCTAAGTCGAGTAAAAGAAGAAGATAACACTAGGAGAATGTTGTTTCTGTACCCTAAAATGGATGTTTTTGAGTATCGATGAATGTGATTCAGTAGCTGAAAACTGAATCTATTTGCACAAAAATAAAAAAAACATTAAGATAAATGCTTCCATTGCATTTCAGATATTAAAAGTTGATGTGGTCGCATGCCAAAAGTGATTTATTGGAATTTTAGAACTCGACGGGCTGCGAGATATAGGAAGGTAAAATAATTTGAACGCCCTTTAAAAATTAATATTTTTTCTACCTTATCACCGTGATAGGAGTGTTGACCTTCATGATCATTTTAGCGAATAACAGGCGATACATGTTTGCAAACTAAGTAAATTATTAATTGTTTGATGAACTTCTAGTTCATCCTAAAGGGAAATGTCTCTGGAATCGACATCGTGTTGGAAATGTTCCCTGCCCTCAGAACAACATTGTGAAAATATTTTATATCTGTCCATATTTTTGGGATGATATCAATTATATCCACACCTTTAAACTCAGTGCTCACCTCGAAAATGAGTCATAGGTATTGGAAACATGGCTTATGCCTTAAAATATGAATATTTTACTGATTAATGTAACATAAAATATTGAATTACTACTTTTTTTTCACTCTCCAACGAAAAGGCAGTTGAAAGATTTACTTCCACAACCAGATGTCAAGAGGTCTATACAGGCCTGAATGGAACTATAAAGTAAAATTTTTATAATCCCCATGTCTTATTTTTACTAAAATGGCTTAAAGTTAGAGAAAAACGGCTTTATTTATCTATTCTCTCCGCCTTCAAAATTTTCAAGTCAACCTGTCCTCCATACCTGTTCAACTCTTTTATTTAAAAAAAAAACATCCAAAACCGGCTAACAAGATCCCATCATTTAGACCTACAGATCCCACAGCACAAAACTGAAATGTACCATAAATCTTACATCGCGACTATAGCAATAAATTGGAATACTCTCCCAACAGATATAAAAACATGTAATTCTGTACCCTGTTTAAAAGGAAATTATTTCAATCCATAATCACGAAAAGATGTTGAGGGAGAAAGTGAAAATGGAAATGATTGTTGTAACACTGTGATCAATTTTAATTTTTTTGTGGAAACCCTTTCTTGTATTTTTTTGTGTAAATTTATTATTATATGTATATATTTGTGTAAACACTGTCTTATAAGCATTATTATATTTTTTAAATTATTTTTTGTGAAAATTATAATTAATGTACTAAGGTTTCTGAAAGACCGATAAGGGTCTACGACAATAAATGTTTTATTTATTATTTTAGGTTACAGTTGTAACATGACCTTCTGAGTCCCCGGCAAGCATCGGGTTTTATTGCCGTCATAATGGCCGGGGACTCGAGAGGGGTTGTGCAGTAATCGCAGCCACGTCCGACGCCCATCGGATGTGTGGCTACGCTGCGGTCGGGTCATGCATCCGCAGTAGACGGAGTGACCCCAGGATGACGGCCTTCTGCTAGTGATTCCGCCTGTGCCACGCAGGACGGAATGCACTTGATGTTATTCATCAGCGAGCCCTTAACTCCACCGAGCACACCTATGATGAGGACGACTAGTTTCACAGTGTCCGGGGTATATCTGTCGAAGTTCGAAAAGCAGGTCTTGCTATTTCGTCCGTTTTTCCACCTCTTTCGCATCCATGTTAGTTTCAGCCGGAGCCGAAAACTTGATCACGAACATGGAGCGTGTGAGGTGGTCGAGGAGAACGATATCAGGCTTGGTCGCCTCCAACTGCCTGGTGGTGGAAAAGGAGTAATTCCACCAGATTGTGCGCTTATCGTTCTCCACGACGGACTCAATATCTGCAGGGGCATAGGGCAGCACAGGTGTTTCGTCGATGCCATAATGGTACCGAAGATGAAAGTTTAACACCCGTAGGGCCGCGTTGTGCCGAGCTAAATAAGCTGACTTGGCGTAATAACTACAGCCGGAGAGAAGGTGACTCAACGTCTCTGGCTGGGCTCGGCACGCCCTATATCTCGTGTCCGCAATCTCCGCCTTGAAAATAATACGGCGGTACACGAGTGTGTTTATGACACCATCCTGGCACGCGAGGACAAAACCTTCGGTCTCGGACTTCAGACCAGCGGAGCGTAAGAAGGCAAACGTCAGCTCCTTCGATAAGCCATGCTTTTTGATGTTTCGGTAGAAGCATCCATGCATGGGCTTATCGGTATGCGTCTTGAACAAGGCCATCTGCTCGGATTTTTTTATTTCGAGCTTGAGGACGTCTGCCTTCAATGACGAGATGGTTGTATCATTGTCGCTTCCGTAGGATGACGGGTCGAAGTCGAGACCGGTTTCGTCCGCTGCCCTCTTTGCCGCCTGGAAGAGAAACGCCCCTGCTCCCGCACTCTCGTGATCTCTCACGAGATTGAGCAGGGGGTCCCTGCTTTTCAAAACTCGGCAAGCTGTACCCAGGACAACTCTGTTGTCAAAACTGTTGTTGTTTTGACTGTGTGAGTCAAAACAAATACTACATTCCACATTTTTGATATATTGTGAAAAAAATTCCTTGGTTCCGTTTGAATAGATAATGCGCACTCCACAATTTTAATGGCACCAAAATCCTCTGCCGTTCAAATGGATACTGGGATCGTTTGATGAAATAGGCTATCGAAATATGTTGGGAGGAGAAGAAGTTAAATCGAGACTCATCGAGAAGTTAAATCAGCCAAATATGGAGACCGCTACTCAGTAAAATTTAACGGTCGCGGTTACTATTCAAATTGAACCAGCCGGTCAACAATGGGTTTTCAACCGCCATTGGCCAGCTATAAAAACTCCGGCATGGACCAACTCGGCAATCAGTCTCAGACCTGATGACGATGAGGGAGTCACTCGTCGAAACGTTGGCCTAAAAAAGCCTTACCCGGTGGCAAACCCGAGAATATTTTACTAATATTATTCGTCGGGAAAGCCTAAGATCTTTTAATGCCATTTTAACAGCAATTGTCATCTGAGGTTTCAGGCGTGATAGAGCGGAAACGTATAAAACAACTGCACCTAAAAATTGAGCAAATTCCACTGTGATAGAATTTATTACGCAACTTAAGATGCTGTAAAAAGTAAAACCGGTCGTAATTAATCCTTTCACTGTATAAGTTGCTCAATTTTTAACGTCAGTCCATTGTGAGACACTTCATAAGCTTATATATTATTTTTTTCATGATAAAAACTGAGAACGTTGCTTGCCAACCGTAACCTTTAAGACCCACAGGACTTGGGATGAGGATAAATTTGATTAATCATTCCTGATTGCGATGAGCACTGCAAGTTATTTTTAATCGTTGGCATGTTGAGTCAGACAATTTTCACTGATATTAAAACTAACAATATGTATTTATCATTAAGTAAAAAACTAAGAAGCCAAAATTTCAATGAAATAGATTTGGATAACGCATACATACTCACGCATACTCAATCTTGCCTATACAAAATATTTCCTTCAACTTAGTTACATACAAGAAAGGGAAAAAATTCCAGGGCGGAATTGGACTTGATCGGGACAGGAACGCGGTTCCCTCAATATGATTGCAAGTGCTATAGTCAGTTAAGATTTGATACAATTCGCTTTCCCCTCAGTGGAATTTGCGCGCTTATGTCCACTTTGGGGTAACTCAGGAAAAGTAATACTACCATGGCTATAAGTCCCGGTGTCTTCCAATTTGTTATCCAGATACTATACCCGTTGAATCAATAAACTGGGTAAACAATGTATAATATGTACAAACCATGTCAAGAATATGTCAATTCATTTTTCACCTACAAACTCTAATTTTTATTTCTGCCTTTGCAAAACTTTAAAATGTTAACCGGTTGACCCGTTGGTCAATTTTCCCTCAAATTTACAAGGGCACCTATGATCAGCTGAGATATCAGCGCATTTCTTTCTAGAGAAGCCCACCCCTCAATGAATTCTCCTTCCTTCGCCCTCCGTAACCAAATGAAACCTCTTTCGGGCAACGCCACATCATTACATCTTAGCGCATGCTTTAAATTAATCGCCACCCTTCCTATCGCCTCACCAAGATTCCGTCTCCCTGCCAACAGAGTGCACCAACTTCGCTCCTAACATTCCATCTCGACAAACAAGCTTTCACGATGTTTTCCTTCCCGACATCCCCTTTAATGCGTCCACTCCAACCACCAAACTCAAACTTCGACTCTCCTGTTTGCACCAATTTGATGATGCGCCTGCTTGGGAACAGGAGCATCCTTACGACAACTCGGAAATTTTCCTCATATGAGAATATTTTCCACCAAATGACCATTTTTCAGAGATGCATCACCCGACTCAATCCAAAATGAACGTCGTCAAGGAGTCTAAAATCTAGCTTTCGTATATTAAGGAGGTTCTGCCGCGACTGTGTGAGTCAAAACAAATACTAATTTCCTCATTTTTTTAATATTTTGTCCAAAAAATCCTGCTTTCGCTGATGAAATGCGTTACCAACAGAAACTAAAAGTAAAGTAGAAAAATTGCAGATTATTAAATGAATGTATTTTAAATGAGCACTTTTTTCCAACCATAGTCGCCAACTGCAGCACCATTTCCTACGAATTACCGCATTTTGACTTCAATTACGGCATTAATTCTTCAATAACTAGAAAAATAAGGTGGTGAGATGCCTGTGTTTTATTCAATTTCCCTGAGTTATTTCCTTCTTAGAGACGGTTTTCAAAGAAAAGACTTTTATATGTTTTTGAAAGAATACTATTTTTCCCGTGTTTCTCTCATTCCCCTATTGAACACCTTGTACTTTCAAGTTCAATTATAGAATAAAATAGCGTGGAAAATTATTATTTTGTGTTCATATTAGATAGAGGATAAAGTATTCTACAAGTAGACAGAATATGAATAAAATGACATTTATGTAATTTTACGGTGGAACCACCTGGCTGGTACCACCATAAGGTGGTACCAGCAATTCCAAATACACCACAACAGTTAATATCAGCCATGAAAAGTCTTATTGCATTAATAATTAAGTATTGAAATCAACGGGGATTCCGGATGGATTATTTTAATTTGCGAATAATGAACATGATAAAAAAGGACTGAAAAAACTAAGGTTTGGAAGTAAATAATGGGCTAATGCCAATCAATATAAGACACAAATATTGTTTTTCCCAATGCACTTCTGCTTTGTATATGTGTGACTACTTAGAATGAAAAAGAGGCATTTCAACGGGAATGTCGAGCACATAGAGAAACAAATAAAACACTGAGTCGACATCGGTCATCCAAATTAAATTGAGAAAGGAGTAATTATAAGATTTTCACGAATAATGCAGTTCAATATTTATGCTCTAAACACCTACATAGACTTACGTTCCTCTAAAACTAGTTTGTACTTTGTAAATACCACAGCAGTGATAATAATTCCAAATTTAATATGATATTAGGCTTCTTGTCTTGTTTCTTAATGAAATAGGGCTATGTGCATCAGATAGTGATGGCCTATTAAATAATAAACCGTGTAATGAAATGTTCCTCGTTGATACCATCACTACCATTATTGCGGTTCCAAGGAAAAAATCGATACCGGGCCCTCATTAAAATTTTAACAGACCTTTGTACCAAATTACATAATTAGTCATTATGCTCCTCACGACTAATTCATAATGGACAAAATTATATGGCAAGCATTGTAGCTCAGTCAATGAAGGTTTCGAATCGGAAATAATTTGGGTAGAGCTGATTTTTACCCCACTGATGGAATACTTACAGAAGAACATTTTATCTAAAGTCCCCAAAAATCTCTCTGGAGCTTTCCTCCCCCAGCCCCCTCGAAAGTTTAAAATACCAATATTTACGGAACACAAATTATCTCTGTAACTAATGATCAAATCAAGTTAAACATTTTTTTTGCTATTAAACTTAACATATATACAAGGTTTAAACACAAAAGGAGATCTAGTTTTCAAGGAGCTACACAAGTACAGTGCAGCACTCAGTGAAACAAAAAGAAAAGGACAGGAAAAAAAAATATACAGAGGAATGTATATATTTCTGGAGTGGAGTAAAAATATCAGAAAAAGAAAACGCCGGAGAAATTATTAGGATAAGAAATTGAGAAAAGCATTGTGGACTGGAATCCAATAAATGAAAAAAATATCAACGGCAATTATGAAACAAAAAGAAAGAGACAAAAATTTCGATATTTAAGCACCAACAGACAACTCGGATGTGAGCGCAAAGGAATTTGTCCTCAATAAGATTTTCCTAAATTTCCTCTGAAGAAATAAACAAAACAACACCTCTCGAGTAGAGTAATACAAATGCCCGATTTCTCTTCACCATTACACCATTCGCTTAGAAATCCTCAAATATTCACCATACCCTCATAACCCTGTTGGCGCCTTTTGGCCTCCCCCAACAATTGACATTCAAAGATTTCTAAAGGTTTCATAAAATGTTCGTTGGACTATATCGCAATTTTTCACTTGCAATTTTATGTTAATTTTATTTTAACTCACCTGAAATGGTTCATTACCCAGGTTAATTAAATGTTTCTCCGGAATAAATCTTGAGCCATGACTTAACTCGTAATGGATTCAGTCTTTTGCAATATTTTATCTCCAATGACCACTCGGCTTGGATGTTCCCGAAGTTGACGGCAGTGCAAAGGCAATTTCCCTCCGATCGGAGCCGTCATTGGATAATGAAACACTTATTTCATATTTCTGCGGAAGAGTTCAGTCAATCAAAAAAGTGAGTTATTGGCTTTTTGAAAAGATGTTGTTGCACTATCAATGAAATATGATGAAAAACCTGAAGTCTTTGAATTTGTTTGCGAAACCTTTCCCTAAAGTTGTTTGCAAATGTATTAAAAGAAAAATATTGCTTCATCAGGTTGAGTCAGCTAATCCTTCGTGCAACAATCAAGCAAGTGATTGCTGTCTTCATTTATTATGGTGAACATAAGTTGAAATAAGTTTTAATGGTTTGTGGAAATGAACTATTCTGTTCTTTCGCAATTTCGTTGATATTTAAAACGTGCGGCAATGCAATATAATCCTATAAAACTAATTTACTAAATTTACGTAAAGATACAGCGTAAACGTTTATCTCCTGAATATGCCATCATAAGATGACAGTAATGGCATGAAGTCTGTCATATGCTACGGAATTAAAGTTTTCCTTTGAATTACCATTCTCTAGTTTAACGCTTTTTAACATTTTACTCTATATTTATTAATTACTTCTATATTTATTTCCGCCCCACCTGTGGCAAAGATTTTTTTATTTATATATATATATATATATATATATATATATACATTCATGCATATAGCTTTTGTCGTTCTATGTATTTCCATGAACGCACATATTACATTCCATTATGTGATTTCCTTCTCTCCCCGCTACAATTGTCAATTTTAAGATTAATTCCTCGAGTTGATATTGGTAGAATAATATTGATGGATAAGTGAAATAGATGTACTTGGCCACACTAAGTACTTGCTTAACAATAATCAAATTGTATCATGATATTTAATTAATTTTCATGTACTTGCGGGTAAGCTACAACACAATAAGTATAAAAGATGAATTACTTTCATTATTTAGGAAATATGTTTTAGAGACAGAAAATAAGAGGCATTAAAGAACATTGCATAAAAGTTATCTATTGATCAATGACATACATTTCTGCTGTTAAGCTCTCATTTGAGTAGGAATTAAATTTCACTCAGGAAAAATCATTATTGCCACTTCATATAGCTGGTAGCATTGTATATTTAACAGTCAGATGTTAATTTCAACTGAAGTTTACCAATTATAGGACAAAATATGACAATTTATAAATGCAGCAGCTACAACCAAGGGTTTTAAGTATATTGTACAATCAAAAAGGAAAGATTGCCTTAGCTAAACATCAAAATCATGGGCGGAGTAATCCCCTCACGTTTTATCCGCAAACTGTTGTAACTCTAGGAATGAGGCTATTGAACCAAGGTTTGATGCTCTTAACACCAGAAGGACCGGGGTTGTATGGCTACCTAGAAGGACCATTACCCGTCATTTTGACGGGTAGTAATTATTTTAAATATTTCTTCGTTTATGTTAAAATTAATTGATAACTTCATAAAATATAACCTTTTTTTTTATTTATCAATACAAAAGAGTAATTTTTTACAAATAATTTCGAAGAAGAAGCACTGCTCCCGTAAGCCTTGCGAAAGCTACTGACGCCACACTCATATATGCGCTGTAAGGCCACCCACGCACGATATAACCCTTCTCTGCCTTTTCTTTTCCTAACTAAAGCCTCAAAAACTAAACTATCTTTCTTTAACTAAAACATCAAAAATTCCAGACGTAATATAGTGTAGTGATTTCCTGGATAAAACACACGTTACCGATACAAATACTATGGAACCACCTAACCCGTCATTTTGACGGGTGTTGGTTTTTTAAGGTAGACAGGTGGTATAACTCCATTTCTATGTGAAAAAATTAAATTATATTTTAACAGAATACGAACCATACAAAATAAATAAAAGTCAGAAAAAATTTAGACGACAGAAAAAAAATTGAAGGCAATATGATTAAGTAAGTAGAGGTTACCCGTCAAAATGACGGGTATGGTCCTTCTAGTGTAAAGGAATATTGTAGCAATCATATGTTGGATCAGTCATTTGCGTTCATTTAAAAGTCAATCACAACTAGTGGTTATTAATGGTTGCCATATTAAAGTGCTGCAGTAATATCAGACTTTCTATTTTCTAACATGTCCTGAAGCCGAGGCAATGGAACGTGCTGATGAAGAATGTGTCGCTGTGATAAGAAACTTTGATGGTGATCCACGGATTCCTCTTATTATCAGAACTCTTCGGACATCAAGGTTCAATGGACGGATCTCTCTGGGAGGATTCTCTTTTTGACCTCTTGCAAGTGACGAGTGAGCCAAACACATTGTGCCGACATTTATCCATTTGTGCCGACTTGTGCCGACCATTATCTCGTAATGATGACAGTGGGGAACAAGGAAGCATTGCTTCACATCCTGTTGTTTCATATTCTAACTTTGCATTTGCTGGAGAATGTACCTCATCTTATTACTAAGGAACAGTTCGTGGAACAAGACTCAGTGGACTTATAAACGACCTTTATGTTAATATCTTTGTATTTTATACTGTGTCTGTATTGTCAGTTTGTCGTCAGATGAGCATTTGTCCCATCTTTCCTAAAGAGGGTGTTTCCTGATAATGCCCATTGAGAAGATTCATTGATATGTAGTGAACAATAAATCACCTTGTATTATTGCTTTTCCTGCCTATTTTTGAAAATGAAGTACATGGTGCAATAGAAAAGCTTAACTTTTGAGTTTATGAGGAATACATTTATTCCCGAGTAATTATTTTTCAACAGTGAATATCTTGGTTCATTTTATGCATAATTATTATAACATAATTTACATGGAAGACAATCTATGCTTGGGCAAAAAATATCGATATACCAAAAACTCGATATTTTTAAAAAAATCTATCGATAATTTTATTCGATATTTTTCATGTCGATATATCAAAAATTGATTTTTTTCCGAGTATCAAATTCGATATATTTGTACGAAAATTCCACGCGTTACTTCTTGTGGTCCAGGAATGCTGACGAAAACGGTCTCATTTCATCACGACAACGCGCGCCCGCATACGGCTAATCGGACGCAGGAGCTGATCTCGAAGTTGTGGTGGAAAGTGCTCGGGCACCCTCCGTACAGCCTCAACGTCGTACCCAGTGATTTTCACATGTTCCTCGCCCTGAAGAAACACCAAGGAGTGATGAAGATCGCGACGGACGACGAGGTGCAAGAGAAGGCCAACGCCTATCTTCGCAACGCGAACGGAAGCTGGTATTACGACGGGATTCAAAAGTTCATCGTGCGGATGAGGTCAGTCATCGAGCGCCAGGGTGACTACGTCGAAACATAGCTGAAGCCATGATCTTTCCAACGGTATATCCAGCAATGTGAATAATTGTCATTTTCTATGAAAAAAAAATTGGAGACCTTACTTTTAAGATTGCCCTCGTATCACTACTTGCAGGGCATCTTTCGGCTTTCGTCTTACTTCCCAATCAACCGTAAAAATTTATGGCGCAAGTAAACATTAAACATTGCAAATTGATATATCGAGATAATATTGTTAAAAGTCGTTGTGACAAAGAGGGGTAGTTCACCAATCCGCGAGTTGCTTCACGCCTCTATGCCAGCTGCAACGGACAAATAACTTATCCGGTGGCGCCAAATTTGAAATTCCTTCACACGTTTGAATGTTTTGATTGGATATGTATGTTCGTATTGTTGAAAGATCGTAAGTAGGATGTTTGTAAGTCGAGGAATTACGTATTGTACTGTATTCTCACTTAAGTGAGATTACAAAATAAGGTAGTATTCTAGCAGTGGGGTACAATTCACCTCTACTCTAATTATTTCCCATGTTCAATGATTCGGGGTCTTCATTGACTGTGCTATTGTTAACAGGGTAGCAAGAAGCACAAAAAATCGCTACTGTGTAATTTGTTTGCTAATAGCTCTGCGAAACCCGGAAGTACTTTATCCTCCCAATCGCTGGCACGATCTTCACCTTCAATGTCCTTTATGTTTTTCCAACATTCCCAAATATGACTAACATAACCTTGGAAGGAACCTTAGGTGAAAACTGAGTTTGAAATTGAAGATTACGTTGAAACACGTAAAAAAAATTGATTCAGTGGGCGGTACTACTTGTGGTCTTTATGTCTGTATCAAGTAAATAAACCGAAACTTAACTAGGTACTTGTACGGTAAATTAACAAGTGTGAAAATAGTACAGGTTTTAATTGTTTATCATGAATAGTTAGTAAAAGTAGGAAACGGGGCAGGGATACAAGATGAGCCAAATAATACTGGGTATTTAGGTTTACCTTGGTTATCGCAACAAGCGTAGAACTTTGGTAAGAATTCAGTCTTGCCCTGTCGCTAGCTCTCGCCTCCAACGGTTATATAAGTCGCTTCACTCTGCGTGCACCACTCCGTGAGCACCACCACGTCAGAGCCACTTCCAAGCGAGGAGGGAAATTGAATCGGTAACCACAGAGCGCTCTTTCGAAGTGTCTTTGGATCCGCTCCGAACGTATTCGACTCGCTCCGAGAACCTTTCTCCTCCGTCCTTTGTTTCTATCCGAATCGCAATGTTGATGTGGCTCACCTCATTCAACCGTTCGAAATAAAACCACAGATACGTTTTTTTTTACTCATCGGTTCAACTTAAGATCTATTCCATTGGTGTGGATGAAACGAATGGATGGCGATAAAATGTTCAAGAGAAAAGGCACGTGAATAGGATTCATGAGTGAGCGTGAGAAGATGAGGGGTGGAAGGGTTGACCGGGAGGACCTGGTGGTAGTATACACCTATCATAGGCAGAAGGTCGGGAATCAATCAAAAAGTACTTTACAGATATAATCTAAATCATGAAATATGCATTCACATTAATGGGTGCTATGAATAGCGTCACGGTGTGGAAGTTTACCATGGAATTATATTTAAACTTGCCCATTTACGCTGTAGACAAGCAACTTATAATCCATACAACTGCTCTATAACATCGTAATTAGTAAGATAGTTAATAAAAATGATTTACTTTCGTTTCAACAAATAAAATGCAAGCACAAGGCATAGGTTATAGCTCGAAAAGTAAGAGAATGTATTTTTAAACAATATATTTTATAGGATGTTACAAAGCAAACGTAATTCACGGAAACTTCTCCTATAATTATTAACAAGTACGTTCAAAAAAGTCGAAGGGCTAGAATAAAAGTGTTGAATGTTACCTTTTGGACTTTTATTATCGCCTTCACTTAATTTTGTCCACCCTGTGTCGAGTGTATTAATTGGAAGGAGAATGATCGCGTTTTAGTTAAACCCTTCCAGTTAACCCGAAAATTAACATTAGCTCCTACTTCTACGGAAGTAGGAGCTTCTCTAGGGGCTTCTAAGAGGCCCACCGATTAATGAATCTTCAGACAAACTTCCTCTGATTAAATTGGCATATTTAACACAAAAAAGCAATTATATTATATATAAAAATGAAAATTTGTTTGTTTGCTCGCCATCTATATGTTCCTATACGATTCAGCAGTATATATTGAAACTTTTAGATCGATTAAGTTATAAAATATATAGTAAAATAGGATGTGCGCGAATCATTTAAAAAATTAGTGTTGGCACACGAGCCTATCAAAAACAAGCAAGGAACAATAAGATTTACTGCAGTAGTCTCTTATTTTGCTTTTTTATTGCTTACACTCATGATATGGATTTTAAATGCTTATCATTAGATACCTCATAGAACAAGGCTTCGTACTATTGCATTTAACTTTCATACGCCTAATTCAGTGTAGACAAAATTACATGGTGAGCAATGTAGCCCAGTCAATGGAGGTTTTGAATTGGAAATAATTAGGGTAAAGCTGAATTTTACTCATATATGTTTTTGGAAAAATACTATTTTCCCCCGTGTTTCTCTCATTCCCCCATTGAACACCTTGTACTTTCAAGTTCTATTATTGAATAAAATAGCGTGGAATGGTATAATTAAGTTGCTCATATCAGATAGAGGATAAAGTTTTCTATTAGTTGACAGAATAAGATTAAAATTACATTCAAGTCATTTTGCCATATCCGCCATGAAAAGGCATTTAATTAATAATTAAGTAATCAATGGAGATTCCGGATGGATTATTTTAATTAGCGAATAAAAAACATGATAAAAAAGCACTGAAAACACAAGGTTTGGAAGTAGATTTTGGGATAATGCCAGTCAATATAAGAGACAAATACTCTATTTTCCCAAAGCACTTCTGCTTTGTATAAGTGTGCTTATTAGTAAGAAAAAGAGGCATTGCAACGGGAATCAGAACGGCACATACAGAAACAAATAAAATACAGAGCCGTCATCGGTCATCTAAATTAAAAAGGAATAATAATACGATTTTCACAAATAATAATGCACTTCAATATTTATGATCTAAACACCTACTAAGACTTACGTTCCCCTAAACCTTGTTTGTACTTTGTAAATACCACAGCAGTGATAATGATTCCAAATTTAGTATGACATTGGGCTATCTTGTCTTTTAATAATATTGGGCTCTATGCATCAGATAGTGATGGCCTATTTAATATTTACCCGTGTAATTCAATTTTCCTCTTTGATACATTCACTTCCATTAATGCGGTTCCAAGGAGAGAATCTCCTCCTGTCCCTCATTAAAACTTTAACAGACCCATGTACCGAATAACATACTTAATCTTTATGCTCCTAACGCCTAGTTCAGTGTAGACCAAATTACATGGTGAGTATTGTAGCACAGTCAATGAAGGTTTTGAATCGGAAATAATTAGTATAGAGCTAGTTTTTACTCCACTGATAGAATACTAACAGAATAACATTTTTACTAAAGCCCTCAATGAATCCCCCTGGAGATTTCTCCCCCCAGCATCCCTCGAAGGTTAAAATACCAATATTTACGGAACACCCATAATCTCTGTAACTAATGATCAGATCAACAAAACATCTTTTTCTTTGTTTGTTATTAAACCTAACATATTTAAGTGACTCCACTTGGGTAACTGCGGGATGGATAGAGTAGCTATGCAGTTACCACTGCCGGTCCCAATCCTGGATAAAGGGTTATAGCAATAAGCCATATCCCTATCCTATGAGAAATTCATATAGATAAAAATCCCAAAACTGAGCCTCGGAATCCTGACGGATTACATGGCAAACGATAAAAGCAAAGGAAATGGATTACGAATATTGGATATTGGAATATATAAGGTTTAACCACATAAAAGGAGCTAGTTTCCATGAGGCTACACAGGTACAACATAGATAGTGCAGCACTCGAGTAGAGTAATACCGATGCGCAGTTTCTCTCAAACTTTTCACCAAGGCTTTGACTTTGTTTGTGAAAACATTCCCTAAAATTGTGTGCAAATGTATGGTAAGAAAAATATTGCTTCCTAAGGCTGAGTGATCTAATCATTCATACAATAAGCAAGTGTTTTCTGCCTTCATTTTTTTTATGGTTAGCGTAAGTTTAAATAACTTTAAATGGGATGTGGACATGAAAGTTCCGTTCCTTCGCAAACTCGTTGACCTTAAAGCGTGAGGCAATGCAATATAATCCTGTAAAACTAATTTACCAAATTTACGTAAAGATACAGCGTAAAGGTTTATCTCCTGAAATATGCCACCATAATAAGACAGAAATGAGATGAAGTCTCTCATATTTTACGAAATTCAAGTTTTCTTTTGAATTACCATTCTCTAGTTTCATGCTTTTCAACATTTTTCTTGCGATAATTATACCCCAGGGTGATTTTAATTCAGTTTTTTATTAAAATAAGTATTCCCCACCATATACATCATTCGATTCAATGCCACAGGTACCTTCCTGATATATATCCGATCCGTGAAATATGTCGATCCGTGAAATGAGCAGCAAGAACGGCTATTTATACTTTCGCCAGGAATCATGTGATATTTGTCATTTCCTGAAGTATTACGTCTTTGCATCCCTCTCTATTCTTTCTTAATGAGTTTTTGTTATTTTATTAATAGATTATGAAATCCGGACGTCAGTCTTTACTACGCAATGGTCATACACCAAACTGTTAACATTTTTTTGAATGCATTTTGAAACTGCAACAGGAATATCGGAGTTGAAGACCTTTTTTCCGAAAATATGGTTTTTGCATTCACGTATGAATCTGAAATTCGTATGGAAAAACCGAAACTCTTTCTCTTATTTATAATATTATATGAGTTTCTTTAGTTAGGAATTGCTCTGAACAATGTGAGTAATAGGAGAATAGTAGTCTAGGCAATATTATTTGCATCAAATATTATTTAATTCAACTAATACATAAAATCATGTGTTTTTAGGTTTTGTGCGAAAAATCAATGACTTATGAAAATGGAATTGATTGTGAATGAAAGAGTATGCTTTTGAGCGAAACTTATAAAATAGTTTATCCAACGATTAAATCGATTAAATCATATGCAAATGTATTCTTACAAAACTAAGCTTATTTTTAGCCGCCTGAGCCTCTATGAGAACAGACGGCTAAATAAAATACTAAAGTATTCTGTGAATGTGTCCAATTTAATTGCCAAGAAATGCGTTCCCCTATAATTCCCCCAAAGTTTTGGAACTAGTCATTGCTGGAGCCAACATTCCCAAGTCGCGAATTGCTCTGCACTGCTACACTAAATTACACTTTTACCCGGAGTTAAGTGACTGACACACAAAACTGCACAAGCACTGCACTCTGACCACAGCATAAAACTGAAATGTACTACAAATCATGCATCGCCACTGCATCAAAAAATAAGAAATCTCTTCAAATAGATGTAAAGCATGCAAATTTGTACCTTTCTATTTAAAGAAATAGGAATGTAAATGTAAAACTGTAGGAGAAAAAGAAAAAAGATAAAATTGCTATAATATTGCAATCAATTTTATTTTTTTGTGTAAACTCTATCTTGTATTTTTTGTGTAAATATTTTATAATTATGTATATTTTTGTGTAAACACTATCTTGTAGGTATCATTATTTTTATTTAATATTAAGTTGAGTAAATGATAATTAATGTATTAAAATGTCTGATAGGCCGATAAAGGGTCTACAACAATAAACGTTTCATTATTATATTATTATTATCTCTCTGCCTTGTGTTATGCGGGCATATTTGGCCCACGGTAATCCAACATGTGCCCTCCGTGCCAAAGTTAATTGATTCCAAAAGCCTCTGAAGGTGTGCGTCTTATTCGTGATCTTTCCCTTTGGACACCGTTCTAGAATAAACCTAAGTTTAAGCTAAAAGATGCAGCGGCAGCGATGCGCGCTATCCTCTGTGACAGTTATCTAGTGAGGCTCGACTTAGAACAAGCATTATTTCAATTCCCAGTGTTCTTATAACATAGAAAGTTCTAAGGCATCTGATGTGGACGAGATACTTAAATGTTTGACCGACTACCCATGGACCTATTGACCTAGCATCCGCCATACTACAACGGTTGTCAAGGGCGGTGGCAAGTGAAATGCTCAATAGGTTTGGTCAGTTTGGTCTCACTGTGATCCCGTATCTGGACGACTGGGTGCTCATCTTGGACGGATCTTCCGCCAGTAACTGGTAAACCAAGTGATTGACTTCCTTGAAAATGAGCTAGTCATTGCCCTCAACATGATAAAGTGTATCCTTACCCCTGTGCAGAAACTCCGATACCTTGGTGTTATTATCGACACGCACTGACAGTCTCTTCAAACTTACTCCGCCCTCAATCCGAAAAGTCCGAGATTCCATTTTCTTCCTTCCCAGGGTACGCACTGTACATGTCCCTAACATTGCAGGCTACAAAGGTATCCTGGATCTGTTTCATTCTACAACTTCCAGTGCTTTGAATCAAGAAATGTTGCATTGGGAACACAAAGTGGTTAAAATACAAGGTTTTTGTTTAAAAAAACGGGGAATTTAAAAAAAACTAATTTTCTTCAATTTCAATGGTGTAGTGCATCATGAGTTCCTGTCATATAGTTGTTGTACGGTTTATACCATATTACTACCTAGATTGTATGCACCGTTGGTGTTATGCAATCCGACGAAAGCGCCCAAAATTTTGGCAGAAAAACTCGTGGAAATTGTACAACGAAAATGCTACCGCCCACACCTCTTTGCATATTCCTTATTTTTGGTAAAAAAAACAAACCATTATTTTACTTCATCCACTGCAATCGCCGGACATGGCCTCAATGAATTCTTTCTATTCCCTAGGCTGAAGAGAACCATGAAAGGACGACGGTTTGCCACCATTTATGAGAAGAAAACAGAACTGCGAAAGTAGCCAAATTATATACCGAAAAATCAGTTCCAGAAGTTCTTCCAAGATTGGAAAAATCTTTTGAACAAGTGTATTATATCTAAGGGGGATTGCTTAGAAAGAAAACAAATGATTATTCATTATCAAATTACTATTCTTTAAGAAAAAAAATCATTTTATTAATCTATCAAAACTAGTATGTGTGGGATGCTCAAATCTAAACTAGTATCTTTAGTTACCAACCTTTCCCATACGGTGGAAGCGTAAGTTGACGACATGCCCTGGCAATGGGCAGTGCTAGTGCCTAGTATTAACCTGACTACTGCCGAAATCATTTGGTCGAGGGGGTCGAGGGTCACGCTGGATTACAGAGTATACTACATGTCCTTGACTTCCTTCCCGCATTTGAGGAAGAGATTGTATTTTTCGACAAAGTGCCAATTGTATAATCTTTGATGTAAGTTTCTGGACTAAAGTTCAAGAATCCCAGGTGTATTAATATGTACCTTTTACAAATAAAGCTACTGGCTAGCAATATGTCCTGGAGATACGTTCCTACTGGGCTCAACCCTGTCTGGTATCCCATGTCACCCACCTTGGATGTTGGCCCGGTATATAAGGGCCGCACAGTCGTGCGGTTGTGTTCGGTGGGGACGTGTCCCAGCTCTAAGGGTCATGTGTTAAATTTAAGCATGACTTCCAGTAAACTGTTTTCCATAAGCAGATGTATAAGACTTTAATACCTATTAAGAATTCATCAATTTATTTCACGAACAAAATCCCCACGTAAGAATGCAATTCAATATCTGTCGAATCATTTGAGAATGCATTAATTTTAGCAATATTATAATAAACGCAGGTCAAAATTCAAATCATTGCAAACGATAAATTTCGACTTTTCACAGTAAAACATTTTAAAGGAAATAAAAATAGATTTAAAAAATTCTTAACTCCGAATAAATGTTTGAGTCAAAACACGGCTAAAAGAAGGGTTAGAAGCAACATATGTTATCCTTGAGGTTATTTTATATGTATTTTTTTTAAATGCATATGAATATCTCGAAGGTTAAATAGTATCCCGGACAGAATACAGTAGAACCACGTCGCTAAAATAATACAAATCCATCTTCCTGCGACCGCCATAGAATATCGCGGACCATTGTTGGCGTTGCCATGACGGAACTTCATTTCTAGTGTCGTTAATCGTCTCTTCAGTTGAGAGTCCGAAAGAGAGTATTCAGTACGAAAGGTGCTCTACAAAGTTTACTTTGCGGCTAAAAATGGGTGCAGCCCTGTGTAAGTAGAAATGAATAACCTCTAAATATAATGCATCGTTATTGTCAATTCTATGATAACCATTGTAACTGAGAAATGGTTGATGATATTTTTAACGTTAATTTTATATTTGGATAAATATACGGTAACCCTTAATGTTTTCTGCAATCGCTTGCTAAAAGTAATGCTTATATTATGTGGAGTTTACCCATCTTGTAATTGGTAATGCATATTACATATTATGCCATGGCACAAAATTGTAACTTCTTTTCACCGCCAACGTAAATTTTTGTTCGAATTCACTAGATGAGTCATTATAGATGCATGAATTTACATAATCTAATGCGATATTCATTGTATTTAATTAGTACCCTACTACTAGCTCATATAAAACTTTTGCTCGCCATTTTACCTCACATTTTCCTCCCTCTACGAATTTCTACACGTTAATAATAGCCGGAGTCTTCATTTTTATGGACATTTGACTATTCATGATGTTGAACGAAGTGTTAACTTTATAGGAATGGGTAAACAAGATAAATATAGGATTAGCTGCTTACTATTTTTATCACGTATTGCGTTTTCAAGGCATCGAGTAAATCAAAAGTGATTATTCACAAAATGATAAATGCAAGCTACTTAAACAGTTACGTAAATTGTTGACTGGTATAAATTTCGGCTTATGTACAGTAAAAGGGACACAATCATGTGAAAAAGAATTTGGTAGCGAGCGAGAAGGAATGTAAACTTGCCATGTAACCAAAGGGGATTAAAAATACTTAATGCTAAGAAAGGAATGTGGATGTAAATAATAAGAGTTTCCGAGAGTGAAGTGTGCTAGAATAGTGTTAAATATAACAGTCGACCTACATACATCGGTGGACTTAATACTTAGTTGACGAGAGGCAATGATACACTTCTGACAACATATATCCTTCCCTCTTATACATTCCAGGCTGTTTGAGGAGGGATGACGGGGAGATCGTGGTGCAAACACCGGAGGTGGTGGAGCCTCCAGAGGTCCCCCCTCTGGAGGTCCCCCCCCGAAGGGGATTTCCAGGGAGGAATGGGCCCCTGGAGGCGGTTTGGACGCCCTTTGCCAGGTACCGGCCCTCTGACCACTGGGCCTTCGAACTCTTCGAGGAGGTCATCGAAGAAGAAGTAGTGGAGGCTCCAGTGGCTCAAGGACCGGTACACCTGGGTGGGGTTGAAGTTCCGTTGTTTCAAGAGGGGAGTAGGCCCCGCGGACCAGGAGGGGACGCGGGGGCATCATAGCAGGTAAGCTACTTTCATTTCTCTATTGTTTTTTAAAGGCTTTTTATCTCCTTATCTAAGTGTCAATGTTCCGAAATGCAATCAATATTATACACAATACTACAAATCTTACTCTTTTTTACAATTATCACTGAAATACATTTCCATACTTTATAGTTATTGCTGATTATTCTTTGATATGGCAATAGTTATTGTTAATAAATTCATATTATTTGTTCGCTTTTATATTTGAACACCAAATATAAAATTTATTCTGAATTCTGAAAAGATTTTCAATGAATTAATCACCTTCATAATTTCAGGACAATACCACCTAGTCCTGCACCCTCGCCGCACCTCGTGATGCGGACTGATAGCCATAACATCAGGCACCTCTCCCCGATTAGGTGGATTTTCTCCACGGAGCAGGTTTGTGAGAACTTTCATTTGTATTATTATCCTTGAATACGTGTACTTATGTGAATGTTTTTTGTTATAATTTACTTAAAATAACATCCATAATTTTTGGCTTCAGACCATCGCAGGTGTCCATGTCTATATATAAGCACAATATATTACCTTATATAAGTTTTTTCAATCTTGTGATAACACAGCCAGTCTGGAAATATTTAAAAAAGGGGTGAAAAAGTATGAAATTAAGTGAATTTGACCAGTCTCTTCAGTGCATGTCAGTGCACAAGAATAACGACGAATGGAGAAATGTGCAGCAGCTAAACGTTTTCCAACCTTCCGTATGATTGCTTTTCGTAAATACACAAGCGCCTCGGGCGAAAGAATTGTGCAAAGTTATCGAATTGGTTGAAACCACTTTTTGAAAAATGTAATATTTTACAACATATTAATTGTAACTTTTACATTGACAAAGTATGATTCCTTAAATGTATCTCAACAGAAAAAAACAATCGCGGATGCAATTTTCAAAGTTCCTGTTTTTTCTTTTTGGTAGAAATCATTTAAGCTCGCTATCTGATCTGAATTTTTCTGTCTTTTCAAGTTTATGTTCGGTTGCGAAATGAGCTGCGTTTAAGAATGTACATAGAGCTTCCAAATGTTGATTTTAATGTCCCTATATTTTTATTTGATCAGTAATTAGAGTGTGTTAATAGATCCTTACAAAGAACACCAGTTTTTTTAAGGGAAGAATATTTTTAATAAAAAAACAGATTCTTTCATCTGAGGACTGTCGAAAAAGCGATCCAATTTCAAATCGAAAGACAAAAAACATAAAAAGCCATTGCCATAAAAGACAACTCCTCCCTTATCCTCATAATAACTGTCTCGCTAGCAAGCACTTATTCCCCATCTAAACGTTTAAGCGTTGAATCGGGCAGAATCGTGGACTTTGTTTAAAGAAGACGACAATAAGCTGAAGGCGCTCGAGATATTGAGGTGGAGGAGAATGGAGAAGTTGCTGCGGTGGACGGAGGGGGATATAAACGAGGAAGTGAATGATTGGATATGAAAGGATAATTATGCACGAGATGATGGGAAGGCAAAGTAGGTGGTATGAGGAGGTAATGAGGGGCGAAGTGTTGGTTGAAACTGTGATTGAAGGAAGGATGCTGGGCGTGCGGGAAAAGAGGAAAAAGAAAAATAGGTTTAATGCGCGAGATGAATGTGAGTAGGACTTACGCTGTGATAAAGTAGCATATATTATAGGTGAACAGGGCCCAGTACATTAGAAAAACCAAGAAGGATTATATTGCCTTTCCACTAAACCTACCTTAATCGTTAGATTACACCAATGAATTGAGGGACTGACGGTCAAAGTAATGCAAGTTACAAACATCGTCCACTGTCACCTGTATCACTTAACGCCAGTATGAGATGACAAAAAGCAAAGTATCTTAGGTGATCGGTGGCTACATCTTAGCTCCTTATTTTCAAACACTTTCCTTGCATTCCTTTTTCTGTAGTTACCTGATTGTACCCAACGTTACCAAATTAGAAAATATATACACTTTTATCGTTTTTCGTGCTGATGTCACTTGTATTACTTGGACTTTTAGGCCCTCAATGAATAAAAAATATTCTTTACTTCTGAGTTGCACAAATATATTGCAAATATATAATGCAGCGACTTAGGAATTTGACTGTGGTGAGTTCACTCTTGACCTCGAAACTGGCTGACCTCTCTTTGCATTCTACAAGAAAAAAGTAACGGTTATTACTTTTTTATTACATGCCTACACATGAGCCTATTTTAACAATCAAGCGATCTGCTTAACAGATAATTCTTTCATACCGTACAATGAATAATGAGGCTGCTTGTAAGTCAGCAAGCGAAAAAAATGAAACAATATACTTAACATTTAATAATACCCTTATATAATGTATGTTGCATCTTCCCGGTAATGATATTTTGTGTAAGCTCTAAGGTCAAACAGACAAATAAACAAACTGAGGTCAGAATCCCACTGATGGATCTAAAGTAGTTCCAAAGCTTGTACGTTAGTGAAGAAGACAAGCAGCTATGGCGGCGGTAACGGTTTGATACGCTCTCACGAAAGATAAAAATGACAATAATACATTTTTCCTAACAGCACCCAGTTCATATCCTATTCTCTAATTTTATCATTCAACTTTATTTTAGGTCGCATTATCGACGAACTGAAATATTTTCCTGAACTTCAATGAGAAGATGCTTCAAAATTAATGTTTCTTTCAACAAATGAATCTCATCACATTGGTGACAATCTATGTTCTGTTATTGCTTAATGTTTGGGCGCACAGGTGGTTCTGCATGGAGGTGATGCCCGTCTATTCCTTGGGTATATTGATGCATCAGCACCTTTGCTCCGAGATCTGCATGAAGGATGTGTACAATACTGTAAGCTGTACGTCTTGGTGAGATGGGATACTGCTGCTTGTGCTCGTGGCGTTGCGGTCACTGCCAATGGAGAAGAAAGCGAAGCTGTTCAGTCATTACCACTGCGTCACTTGGAGTCCTCAAGGTAAATTATTAATTGAAATGTATTGAATTGAAGAAGGGTTCATTTTGGAGATTTGAAATCCAAATTTTTTCATTTGTTTTCCAGGATCTTTGATAACAAACAAATGTAAATTGGGAAAAATATGTGGAGATGTGAAAATCCATTATTTTTTCAATCTTTTTGAATATGTGATACGTATTTTATTTTAGTCATTATCCTATCTCTTGCTGTGAATATATCCTTGTCTGATGTCATCATGTGAATTCATGCTTATTGTTTTTTTTATTAATCTTTAGAAAACTTTCCTAAATCTTTTCAGCCATTATGATGTCTTAAGCAATAAATTCTATTCTTTCATGAGGTAATTACTATAGATTTTCTAATTACTCATATAAAGTGCTGGAGAAAAGTACCATTAAATTTTTATATCGGCTCTTTTATCAGCATGGCTTTTACTCTGTAATCAAACAAGATGCATTTCTAATTCATGGCTTACTGTAGTAACTTTTTGTTTTAAATTTAATTCATTCTTGATCACCCAATAAAGAATATAACCTTACACGCTTGTGCTGGCTCATTATTTTGTCCTACTCAGCCAACATATAAAACTGAAAACGTCGCACGAGCATGATAGTGGCGTGTAAGACAGCTATTCTTGGAAATTGAGAGACATATCTTGGCCCCAGTTGCTGGAGGTGTAAGACTTCCATGTACAAGCGAAGAATTGGCCGCTCGGAGACCAGTTGTTTGTGTCTGGGACGGAGAAATATTCCGATTTACTGAAGTACCATCTTTAAATATGCCCAGAGACCCTTGCTGTGTGTATGAACCTGTACCATGGACACTTGAAGCTCAAATATTAGGTAGGTTGAATTTTCCTATTTTCAGCGTGACGTTTTCTGCTATTATAAGTATTTCTAGGAAATCAGTTATTATTCAGCAATGAATTTCTCTATGCTTGTCATGATATATAATTATCAGTGATTAGTTTTCCCTATTGACTACATATCTTCTATGTTCAGTAAACCAATTCATCTTCACTCGTTATGATTGTATAAAGTAGAAAATCTTTTTGAGTAAAAGAATTTGTAAAAAATGTGAAAATTTCCTTTTTAATGAGATGAAGACTGACAGTATGATTTAACTTTCTTAGTTAAATAAAATAATCTGAGTGATTTTGTACAAGCTTCTCTTCTTAACTGTGCCAGTGTACAGTCATCAGAAACAGTAAGTGTAGGGAGCTATGCCCATTCCATGTCTCAGACTGAGCTCGAACCACGTTAAGTGTACGTGACAAATGTTCTTATGTTAACGCTGTTCAATTACTTTAGCCATTTTATTTACTGAGGTGTGTTCCTCCACGGTAGATTTTTGAGGAGGAGGTAAGTAGTCTCAGTAGCTTAACTGGCTAAAGTTAAACGCCGTTGCGAAATCGAGTGATCTAATTTCGAATCCCGGTCAAGGCCAATGACTTTTCCTTTGTAGAGTGTCGCAAAAATGTGCAGTTTTGAGTGACTCCGTAAATGCATGAAAAAAATGGTTTATTGATTGCTAGTTTGTTCAGAACATGTACATTATCATGTTGCACTGGAGATCAAAGATAATGAGTGTCGAAAACTTATTTTGTATTTACAATATGGATGAGCACTAATAAGATACAATTTTGAAATTTATATCAGAGGCAAGCAAAGGGAATTTTTGAGAAAGGAGTACATTCATAGGAGGTTTCAATAATTTATGGACCTGGTACAAGTCATGGGACAATAATGAGGATGACATGTGAAAATAATATACATATATTTAGATATATTGGTAACATGTGACACTGAAAGACAGCATACGTAACTATGGAAGGTACGAAATGCCGCCTATTGGCAGCGCCTCAACCGAATGTGTTAACCGACTCATTTTCCCATATTGTCTCACGGATTTTCCAATGTAGTAGCTTCATTTTTGAACGCATTTGGCATTTTTTTAGCTACGTGGCATATTTTAGTGCGTTTTTTAGGCAACTCCTCAATTATTTTATCAAAAGCTCTTCAATGATAGTTGAGGCATTTACTTTTTCTTTGTATTAATCAAGTAATCGTAATGGTTTTCTCTCATTTTCATAGTATATATCTGACTTATTTTGCAATTATAACAATAGCACTAAATTATTTCTCTGGATATAGATCTAAAACATTTCTCATTTTTTTAATATTTTAGGATAGGTACCGGCCTTATGTTTGCAGACTTTCAAACATGCAGCTTTTCATGGGTTTTTTGAGTTCCTTCTATTACTTGAAGGAAACAACATATTTTAAAATATGAGTGAAACATTAAACTTATGTTGAGTTATTTATATTTACTGCAGTCTTCTAGAAAGTCATATTGACATGCTACTTACCGTTAACCGTTGGTTACAGTTGGGCTTATTTTGGTTTATATTCTTAATGTTTTGCAATTGATATTTATAATTTGATACATAAAATAGGTACTTACTGTGATCAGACCTTTAAAAAGCTTCGAAAACCAGATATTATCCTTATCATTAAAATGTCTCCGTGGATGTCTGTTTCCAACAGTATTAAATCTGTTGCAAAATATTAATATTCGTAATGGGCTATGAAATTTAGCTACTAAAAAATAATAACAATATTCATTAAAAGATATCAGTGTATTACTGCTAAACTACGTTCATTGCTGAATCTGTTATCACAGAAGGCTATGAGTTTGCAAATGATGTTTGAATATTGGTTAAGCTTTGGCTAGTATTACAGAATATATAAATTTTGATATTTACTTACGAAAGATAACATGGCATTTTTCCTCTAAGCAAATCAATTCATATCTTAATTTTCTATTAATATCATTCATCTTTATTTTAGGTCTCAATAGTGAAGAAACAGCAAAAAATGAATCTCGTTTTCACATTATTGACAACCTATGAACTGTTAGTGCTTAATGTTTAGGCACACAGATGGTCCTACATGCAGGAGAAGTCCGTCTATCCCTTTATTATATTTGTGTAATAGCACCTATGCTTCGAGATCTGCCTGAAGGATGTGTAGAATACTGCAAGCTTGTTGTAAGATGGAGTACTGCTGCTTGCGCTCGTGGCGTAGTTGGCACTGCCAATGGCGAAGAATTTCAAGCTGATCAGTCATTATCAATGCGCCACTTGGAGTCCTCAAGGTAAATTATTGAATTGAATTGTATTGAAATGAAGAAGGGTTCATTTTGGAAATTTGGAATCCCCAATTCGTCGTTTCTTTGCCACGCTCTTTGATGACAAAAAAATGAAAATTGGGAAAATATGTGGAGATGTGAAAAACCGTTTTTTACTCCATTCTCATTGAATGGATGATACATATTTTATTTTAGCCAACATCCTAGCTCTTGCTGTCAATTTATCTAAACTGATCATAGGAATGTATGCTTGTTGTTTTTACTACCGTCATAGAAAACATTTTCTTTATCTTTTAGCCAATGTGATGTCTAAAGAAATAAATCCTATTATTTCATAAAGTAATTGCTTTAGATTTTTCTTGCTCATTTAGATTACTGAAGATGAGCCCCATAAATATTTCTTATTGGCTCTTGAATCTGCAAGGTTTTTTCTCTGTAATCAAACAAATGTATTTTAAATTTATTCTCTACTGTAGCAACGTTTTGTTGTAATTTAACATGTCAATTTTGCATACAACATTGGTTACTCATTAAACTAAATACCCTTACAGGCTTCTGCTTGGTAATACTTTGGCCCTACTCTCGAGCTGAATAAAACTGAAGATATTGCATGAGTTGGATATGGGTGCATTGGAAGCTATTTTTGGAACATGATAAATAATTCTTGGCCCCAGGTGAAGGTGGTGTAAGACTTGCATGGACAAGCAAGGCCGTTAGAAGACCAGATGATTGTGACTTGGCTGGAGAAAATTCCGGATTTACTGAAGTATCATATTCAAATGTACCCAGGGACCCTAGCTGTGTGCATGAACATGGAAACGGGTACTCGAAGCAAAAACATGAGGTAGGTAGAATTTTCTTATTTTTAGTGTGACGTTTTATGCAATTAAATGTGTTCCATGAAAATAAGTTCGAATTCAAGGTTGATTATTCGTGCTCTTGATTACCTCTATACTTTCCCTAGAATAATTATCAGTGATAAGTTCTCCCTATTGAGAACATATCTTCTATGCTTAGTAAACTATTCCAGCTGTCGTCGTTTTGATTACAAAATATTGAAAATTTGGTCGAGTAAAAGAATTTGTAAAAAAGGTTCATTATCAGTTAAAATCAGTTGATTAATTTTTATGTACTGACACAATTAGTGAAATCGATAAATTCTCTGGACAATCTCCTCATATCGGATCTTGATAAAATATCTCATAATTTTGGTTTAACCTGTATAGTAAAAACCGTATACCTTTCAATGCTAACGTATTGGGTTTGTATACCATCTCATGGATGAAACCTCTTGCCTTATATATAATTTGCGTGACATATTACCTCGGTGAAAATGTAAGATTTTTGACGTGATATTTAACAATGCTACACGAAGACAATAGACTTAAACCTTACATTTAAAGGGCGATAAGTACAACTGAAAAGAAATAATAGCCAGCAACTCAACAATGACAGTGACGAAAGATTTCTAATCCTATGTATTTTTTATCAAATGTATTTTTAATTTATTTTTTACTGTATCAACGTTTTTTTTTAATTTTCCATGTCAATTTTGCATACAGCATTGGTTACTCATTAAATTAAATATCCTTACAGGCTCCTTCTGGGTAATTCTTTTGCCCTACTCTGCCAGCTGGTTAAAACTGAAGGTATTGCATGAGTTGGATATGGGCGTATTGAGAAGCTATTTTTGGAACATGATACATAATTCTTGGCCCCAGGTGAAGGTGGTGTAAGACTTGCATGGACAAGCAAGGCCGTTAGAAGACCAGATGATGTGACTTGGCCGGAGAAAAATCCGGATTTATTGAAGTATCATATTAAAATGTGCCCAGGGACCCTAGTTGTGTGCATGAACCTGGATAACGGGTACTCGAAGCAAAAACATGAGGTAGGTAACATTTTCTTATTTTTAGTGTGACGTTTTATGCAATTACATGTATTCCATGTAAATAAGTTCGAATTCAAGGATGAATTTTCCTTCTCTTGATTACCTCTATGCTTTCCCTAGCATAACTATCAGTGATAAGTTCTCCTCATTGGGAACATATCTTCTATATGTAGTAAACTATTCCATCTGTAGTAGTTTTGATTACAAAAAGTAGAAAATTTGGTCGAGTAAAAGAATTTGTAAAAAATGTGAAAATTAACATTTTATCAGTTGAAGACAGGCAGTATGATTTAAATGTCTTAGTTAAAGAAACTAATCTGACTATTTTTGTATTAACCACTATTGGTAATTGTGCCCGTTGACAGTCATCAGCTCTGCCTGTACCATGTCTCGAACTGAGCTCGAACCAGGTTAATATTATTTAAAGAATATTCGTATGTTTACGCTAATCAAATACTTTAGCCAGTTAAACTACCGAGGTGTCTTCTTCCACTGTGGATTTTTGAGAAGGAGAATGCCATATTAGCTTACCTGGCTAATGCACTCGGCGCAAAATCGTGGGATCAAGGTTCGAATCCCTGCCAAGACCAATGACTTTTCCTCTGTTGATTATCGAAGAAATTTTCACTTGTGTGTTCCTCATCTAGAGGTTAAAGGATGGCTAGTCCTCATATTCTCAGAATATGCGTTTGTAATGCTTTCGAAATAGGTGCGGTATGAGGAATTGTAGGAAGGAGGGTAAAGAGTAGAGAAGGAAGGTAACGAAACACATGAAGACAAGAATATGTGTTGTGCATCGTATGGTGTGAGTTGAATTAAAAAATAAGCTTTAGAAAGTTCCTAAATATTCTAACCCGCAACAACAACTTTGGGGTGATTGGCGGTGGAGTGGGTGATGGAATCTGATCCTTTATGACTGTAGAAATCATGACTACTCACATATGGGGAGCAAAGAAGAATTACATGATTTTTTTCTACCTTATGTGCTGAAGGGTCATTATCGGTTACAATCTGTTGACTAATAATTACCGACATGAATAGTGAAATCGATAAATCGTTTCACAATATCTTCACATCGGATATTGGTAAGGTTTATCATAATTTCGGCTGAACCTGTGATATTCATTAACCTTATAGCTTTCAAAGCGAAAGTATTGCGTTTGTATACCATCTCATGGATGAAACTTTTTGCCTTATACATAATTAGTGTGACATATTACCTCGGTGAAAATGTTTTTAAGATTTTTTACGTAATATTTAACAATGCTACACGAAGAAAATGGACTTTAACCATAGATAAAAACGTTACATATAGAGGTGGGATAGGTACTTCTAGAATCCTCTGGATTGCCATTAGTACACTACTCCCTCAGTGTATTATCAGCAATCCAGAGGACTCTGCTTGAAAGAAATAATAGCCTGCAACTCAACAATGGCAATGACGAAAGATTTGGAAGTGTCCATTTTTATATGTGTGCAACATGTCATAAAGGATGCGATGAGGGTCTCCATAACAATATGTGTCGTTGAGGCAATATTTAAGCGATGAGGATATCCAGAACATGAGGATGATCAAATTAAGTACATGTAAGGTAACAATGCTTTCTTTTAAAATCTGTATCAGTCATCTATAAGTTTGCTATTTCATTTTTTTGTTGTTTCCCCAATCATTGTTGATGTAGTGTATGATGGCAGTTTCAATGGATGAGATATGCACCAATTATAACTATATTATTCTGATTATTTTATCTGCAAAATACTATTCTGTAAATTTCAAAATGTACACCACAGTTTGAGATTTCCATTATTTAGGAATTCCCGTGTGTTTCAATGAGGTACGAAGCTGTGTACATATATATGATATACTCTCCCGAAAGTAAATGTTTTGCAGCACAGCGTTATATAATAAGGCTTGCGTGATTTACTATTTTATTGTTTAATTTGAAATGAACCAGAGAATTATGAGCAAATGAAAGTCTTGTTAAATAAGAACTTGTTGCTCCATCCCTGATCACATCATGGAAATGTGGCTAGTGGCATCATAATTCAGTCACATCAAATGTAAAGAGAATTAGAAATTCACAGCTGATGTTCCAACATTGATTGTGCCTCAGAATAATTAGATTTAACTGGAAGATAGTTGACATTGATTTGAAATTCTCGAGGTAATTCATTTCAATTTCCCAATTAAAACTCCAATAGAACTATACGCAAAGAGGACAACAACAGGTTCTACGTAGGTTGCTTGTCCTCGAAGAATCTGTAATACCTGCGTTTACTTTTCACTTAATGTACGATCTGCTTAATACTCTATTTACGCCATTCAATTCCATTACTACAAATGAGATATCATGCTGCAAATGTATGTAATCACTTTAACATACGTATGTATATATAAATATATATATGATGTAACAGTCCGCTCGTGTTGGCGTGATTCTCTTTTTTTTAATGACGCGTCGCTGAGGAGATCCTAGGCTGGCGATTAGGGAGGAAACGGCTCGCTCGGCAATTTGAACCTGCCGCCCAAGGTTTTGTAAATATCAAGTATCAATTGTTTTTGGTGTAAGGGTATGATGGGTAAACACATGACTAGGTAGAAAGAGGGAGAACGACGACAGGCAGCCGTCAAGACAGACGGACAAGAGAGCTCGAGGGAGACACACGGGCATGACAGCTCGAGGCAGGCGGAAGGACAGTGGTGCTTAATCGAGGCAGCCATAAGGTGTGGAACCGGAGAGGAGAGTCTGCGGAAAAGTCGTCGCATGGGAGGAAAGACATCCCATCCAACGAACGACCCCGCGGTGGAAGAATAATTTCCCCGTTGGCTCTAAGAGGACGACGAAGGTCGGGCCGAGCCAGGTGCCGATACCTTCTCACCCCAGGGCCGGGAAACCCACGCTTCTCCGGACATGCACCAAGCACCTCTACAAAGCCTAAGTACTGATCACATCCACCCCTGACCCAGACCGGTCAACGGTCAAGTGAATCCCTTCCCCACCGTCGACCCGCAGTGAACCGTGGCGAACACGAATTTGCCAACGGCCGTGTCAACTCCACCGTTTCACCCACGTGAACTTTTTGAGAAGCCGAAAAGGACTCACCACAGATTTGATAATCAGTTTAATCTGATTAATTTTGTATCACTTTCTCCCGTCCAAAAGGTCCATAATTATACTTCGAACGAAAGGAAGAGGAGCTTGTAAATATCATTTGAAGGGTTTCATTCAGTTTTATGTTAATTTGTTCAACTTTTGTCTCTTACATCCTTAGTTCATAGTTAAGCCAGTCATTGCTGGGTATTTTTCATTAATGTTCCGCAAATCACCAGTGCATTCATCCCTCATTAGGATTTAAGAGTGTACATTTTTCTTGTGTGTTCAAATAAAAGGGTTCAATTTCTCATAGCTACTGCGAGTCTTTTTCTCCCTGAACGAGAGCGCGGTGTTCCTGTTCTTTCGGCATCGTTTTGCCGTCGCGATCGTGGGGGTAAGGCGTCCCTACCTATCAAGATCTCCCCCTGAGAAAGTAATTTCCACTCTCTTCTACCATTCGAGTAGCTTGACCGCGGTCTTGTGTGGCACCCTTTTTTACTTCACAAGCGAAGTAAGACTTCCTTCCTTCCTTTGGGAGGCTTTCTTTAACTAATTGAGAGGGACGAGGGAAGTGGGGGACGGCCCGGCCGTAAGATTCTGCGGCGGACGAAAGAAAGGGGTTTTTGGTCAAACGCCCAGCACGTTCCGTCACAATATATATATATATAAATAAATATATATATATATATATATATATATATATATATATATATATATATATTATTCGTGTGTTTCCTATACTCTTTCTTTCACCACCTGTTTGAACGAAATATTTATTATTTACGCCTGTGAGCGGTTTGAGTGAATGAATGAATGGTTGTATGGCCGGAATGGCTCATTTCTACTTCTTGGGCTCTGCGTGCCCCGAAAAGCCTGTTCTGTATCTTTACCACTGTCTGTGTGCTTGATTCAAACTTTGCTTTCCTCTTCTGTGTACGTAATTTCTTCTCTGCCGGTGAGTGAAAATGTCCAGCGCCATCTCTCGGCGACTTTTACGGACTAATCTTGGGGGTGTTTGATTCATATAAACCCCCCGCCGATTCCAGTGTTTCTTTAGTAGTCTAGATAGCATAGTGGTCAGAGCATCCGGCGCGAAATCGGAAGGTCCGTGGTTCAATTCCCGGTCTAGACGAATTTTTTTCACTTGGAATCGGCCATCATTCCATCTTCACATCACCATTGTGTCATCACATTTTATGTGTTTCCTATACTCTTTCTTTCACCACCTGTTTGAACGAAATATTTATTATTTACGCCTGTGAGCGGTTTGAGTGAATGAATGAATGGTTGTATGGCCGGAATGGCTCATTTCTACTTCTTGGGCTCTGCGTGCCCCGAAACGCCTGTTCTGTATCTTTACCACTGTCTGTGTGCCTGATTCAAACTTTGCTTTCCTCTTCTGTGTACGTAATTTCTTCTCTGCCGGTGAGTGAAAATGTCCAGCGCCATCTCTCGGCGACTTTTACGGATTGCCTCTTCATTATCATTATTATCATTGCCTCTTAATAACACTGGTAGCATTATTCATTTAAAAGTCAGATGTTAATTTCCACTGAAATTTGCCGAAAGTAGGACAACATATTGTAATTTAAAAATGAAGTAGCTACTAGCAAGGGCTTAAAGTAGATTCTACAATCATCAAGGAAAGATTGCCTTAACTAAACTTCAAAAACTTAGGCGGAGTGTTATCTTTCATGTTTCATCCGCAAACAGTGGTAATTCCAGGAATGAGGCTGTTGAAGCTGAATGTTAGATGCTCTTAAGGAATATCGTAGTGACCATATGTTGGATCATTTGTGCTTATTTAAAACTCATATCAGACATTGACTTTTCTAACAGGTCCTGAAACGGAAGCAACGGAACCTGCTGATAACAAATGTGTCGCTGAAGTTATCACACGCTCGATAAGAACCTTCACTGATGATCCACGGATTCCTCTCCCTATAAGAATTCTTCGTGCATCAAGGTTCAGTGATCCGAACTCTCAGGGAGGATTCTCTTTTTGACCTCTTGCAAGTGACGAGGGAGCCAAACCAATGTGCTGACCTTTATCCATTTGTTCTCTTTGTTTGAGAAGGTGAGTAACGTCACAGGAATGATAATGGAACGGTAAAGAAGCTGAGCGAATCATTGAATTGACAAAGGGGCCTCCGGATTTACTCTGCCTACCAATTAAACCAAGACCTTTATGCTAATATCTTTGTATTTTATAAAGTCTCGTTTGTCGAAGTCTCGTTTGTCTTATTGTCAGCTTGTCGTCAGATGGGCATAGATCCCATATATTCTAAAGAGGGTTTTTCCTGATTATGCCCATTGAGAACATGCATTGATATGAAGTGAACAATACATCACTAAAGTCAAGGTTTACTCCTTGGAGAAAATGAAGTTCATGGTGTAAGAGAAAAGATTAATTATAGAGTTAATGAGGAATACATTTATTCCCAAATAATTTATTTTTAACATTGAATATCTTGGTGCTTTTTGTACATAATTATCATGTAGTATTTTTAATGGAAGGCAAGCAGTAATTTTGTAAAACTTTTCCGCTTGAAATGTATATATCAATGTTTTAAGAAAGCCAATTTAAAGTCATAGAAACTTGTTATTTTTATATCATTGTGTATCTGCGAAGCTGTCTAAAAATGTAAAGAATAATAAAAATATTAGTTTTTTACTGCAGATTCATATCCGATTCGTATTTTTCCAAAATAAAGTAGATGCGCGATTCACATTTCTTGATTTGTTACACAATGAAAAACTCCCCAATAGCAGACAAGTATGAACCCGAAAAAATCGTCCGCTTTTGAGAGGTGTCCGCTATTTAGAGGGGACCGAAATTACGACGCGCTTCTCTATGCTGTAACTACGCAGGTATGTCAAACAAAAAGGCTTTAACATATTTCATTTATCTATTATGTCTTCATATTTAAAAATCACATATTGAAAACCAAGACATAGAATGAAATTATCATTCATGTATTATCCATAGCGCAGATAGTAGCACATCATCAGCCATCGAAACAAAAGTAGAAAACGCTGCTCATGGAATAAAAATAATACATGCGTTTTACAGTTTGAAATATGTACCCGAAGTAATTATATGCACATATTACATATTCAATATTAATTTGAGGTATTCATTAAGCGACCGATTTTATAAAATTTATCTTATAGAATTTTGTGCAATGCTCTCGTCGTATAAGCAAAGGTTTTATCAGAAATCCATGCCTTCACATTCTGTAACTCCAGTTTCTATTTGGCTTAAACTCTGCACGTTGATTATAACCACATCAAAAATTACCTATTTATTTATATCTGGATATCCTCCAAAAATACGCGTAAAACACCCCCTAGTTTGTAATTTTTTACGTAAATACGTCACTGGTACTGGAAATAGCTGGATTAAATATCATTAACAAGCATTGGTTCTTACCCACAATGAATGTAAGTGACTCTATATTAGGGATCAACACTTAATCTGGACGAAAAATACTTGACGAGTCATATCTTTGAACCTTGCCAATTTATTTATAACCAAAAAGTCCCATTTGCATAAGAGAACACAAATGCACTATTTTGCGTTCAACTGAATCTGGGCACTGGTAAACATATTCCCTGCAAATCGAACGAAATGGAGCTTTGCACTTGCATCGTGAATTAAGATTGGATTATTCAAAAATAGTACTGAATGATAAAAAATTAAAATTTTGTACTTCTATCATCATACTAATAATAAAAATTGAATGGTGTCTGTTGGTCTGTCCGTTTGTCTGTTGCTCAATCACATGAAAATTGCAGAACCGATTGAGCTGAAATTTTGGATATAGAGATAAAATGTATATGGGTTGAATAGAGGCTATATTAAAAAGCCCTCAGCGCCACCAAAGATACCACCCTGGTGGTTTCTGGTGGTCCATACTAAGCATTGAGTTCGGTGCAGTTGTTTCATTTTTGCTTTTTAAAAGTACTTACACTCAAGATAGAGAGCTGGGATTTTTTTATCGAATGGCTGAATAAATAAAGTTTCTAATTCTTTCAATAGATTTTCTTTTACGCTTCGTAATTCTGTTTAAATCATGTTTATAGCTTAAAAATATCACATTTTTCTCTGAAATCGACAATAGCATATTTCCTTGACAACCAGAGATTTCAATTCCAAAGGATATTTACGCATCTGGTTTTCCTGCCGGCGTATGATATCACGTAGAAAGGAAATTTGTATTAGAAGGAACCAGAGTCCCAAGGGCCCCATGAAAGAATGCTTCGGGGGGTAATCGATAAATGCAATGCACATTTACAAGTATACTCTTCAATGTCTATTCACAAAGTAGCTCTCATAGGGGAACTGCATACGAGAGAACCCTTACGTAGTAAAGGATAAACACGAAGGAATTAAACGTGGAAGAATATTTACGTGCAGCAACTAATAATGTTATTATGCCCCTGTTGCTACAACAAACACGGCGTTGTTTATTATCGTTTAATACCCAAGGGTACCACACGTAGTGGAACTGTCTGCCTCTCTTACGATTGCGAACTGTTTTTTAGACCAATTCCCACATAAACTTAACGAGTTATTTATATATACTTAAACGTGTTAAAATGCAGTTAACTTACATTCACTTAATCATCGAGTTGCCTATTCAAGTCTCTCACTTGCCGCTGTGTTTCCCCTCCTTGGACTTAAAAATATAGCCATCAACATCCCTAACAGAAAAAAGAGTAACCTTTCAAATAAATCTTCTTAAGAAAGAGGAATGTCTTCCTTGCAAGAAAATGAGTTCTTGCATGAAAATCGACAAAGGTTAGACTTGGATGCTCAAAGACATGTCCACCAGCGATACAATGAGTGTATCCCAGTGGTGTTTCTCGGGTTACTCTAAGAACCGCACAAATATCATCCTAACTTAACCTACGGACGGGCAGCCACCTTTAAATGTGGTTTAAATATAGATACATCTGTTGCGAAACTTTACTCTGTTTTAAGATGGCGGAAACTATAATAATTTCACTACATGCTTCTCACCCGAAAGAAGAACGGAAATTCTGCGCAATGAACGACATCCGTCCATCAAAATCGACAAGTGCACTAATCATCACCATAGATTTTTTATTTAACAACTAAAACTAATGATTATGGCTACCCTTTATCCGAGGGCGCAATCCGGGTGATGTAGGATTCATAGGTCAAATAAAGATGGCAGCGGCTGGAAATTCTCCTTTCGACGTTGTCCACCTCTGGATTGTACCCTACTCTCAAATACTGATTAAGATACTCAACGAACATATGAACGTTGAATTGCGCAACTAAATTCAGTCTGCAAATATATTTATGTACACAAGGGAAGCGATCAATCTGTTAATCACTCAGAAGATGACTCAAGAGAACCGGAGGGACGATGTAACCATCTATCAACCTAGGTGATATTTAAGTAGTAATTTGTCTTTGTGGCCCATTTTTGGGTTTCCCGTGCAAGAAAGAGGACCAGCAGTCACTGATTTATCCGTGCACCTGGAAAATGGTCAGCGAACCATTGATTTTCATTACGATTGCGAACAGTTTTAAGACCAATTCCCGCATCATAAAAAATACGAGTTCTTTAGATATGTTTAAGTGTTAAAATTGAAGTAAACGTACATTCACTCAATCATCGAGTTGCCTATTCAAGACTCTCACTCGCCGCTGTATCCTTTCCTTGGACTTAAAAATATATCTATCAGCATGCCTAACAGAAAATAGAGTAATCTTTTGAAAAAAATTTCAAATACAAGAGGAATGTTTTCTTTGCGAGAAAATGCATGAAAAACGACAAAGGTTAGACTTGGATGCTCAATGACATGCCCACCCGCGATCTCATGAGAATCTTCCCATGGTTTTTCTCGGAATACGCTAAGAACCGCACAAATTTCATCCTAACCAAACCTACTGACGGGTAACCAGCTATAAATATGGTTCAAATATTGAACCATCTGTGCCGAAACTTCAATCTGTTTTGAGATGACGGAATTTATAATTGCGTCACTACATGCTTCTAACCCGAAAGAAGAACGGATATTCTGCGCAATGGACGTCATCGGTTCATGAAAATTGACAAGTACACTAAGACTGATCACCACAGATTTTTAATTTTGTAACCGATGATAATGATTTAAAAGCCAATGATTATGATTACCCTTCATACCGAAGGCACAGTCCGGGTTGTGAAGGATTCATAGGACAAATAAACAAGGCTGCAGCAGAAAATGCTCCTTTTGACGGTATCAACCGCTGGATACTCTACTCTCTTATCTTAGTTATATTCGAGTTATATAGAAGATATTGAACGCACATATCAATGTTGAATAGCGGAACTCAACTAAGTCATCGAATGTAAATATATTCATGTACACAAGGTAAGTGATCAAGCTGTTAATCACTCAGAAGACGGCTCAAGATAACCGGTGGGACGAGGTGACCATCTATCAACCTAGCTGATTTTTATTAAGTAGTAATGAGTCTTCGTGGCCCATTATTTGGTTTCACGTGCATTAAAGAGGACAAACAATCACTCAACTCTCCGTGCACCTGAAAAACGAACTAATTACAACGATCACAACAAACAAGGTAGGATACGAACTCCTCAAATGATCATGCTAACAGTGTTCTTCAGGCTTTGTGGTTTTCTAAAAAATAGGTTCAATGTTTTTCACACCCGTTGAATTTAAACGGGTACCTTCAGCTAGTCACTGATAACTTAATAACCCACGAATGGTTGAAAACTCAAAGCACTTACTCAGTTAAGCAAGATTTCAAAAGTGCGCGGAACATTTACTGTCCCCCTGAAAATTTGTATCGCTCTCAAACGTCTTCGGCCACAAAACCGGATAGCTGTTATATATTGTTTAACGTCAATAGCCAATATATTAGATTTTAGTGTTTAAACTTGTAAAAAACGATGCTTGGGGGCCTGCATACACGCGAAAGAGAGTTTGCATGTTTACAATCAGTTTACAATTTTCTACAAAGTCTTTCGATTTACAATATTCATGCTTCACAGTCATTCCAGAGGACATATTTTAATGCACTTCATCTTATTTTGGTACTTCTTGGGGGTTAATTTGTAATCTCACCTTTTTTATGACTCTTGGTGGGAAGGCGGGAGATTTGTTTCGCTCTCTTAGTGGTCGTCTAACGATCGGCCAACGTCCGATGGTGGCTCCATTTGACGTTCCTAACGACAGGTGAGATGGAACTAGTGAAATACGGATTCAAATGAAACGGATGAAAAGTCGAAAGATACGGATCAAGAGACGAAAGAGCGGAAGAATCAAATAAAAGACCGGCAGTTATCTTGGGAGCCGAAGATGGCCATGCCGCCAGGGTGGCGGAGTTGAACTTTCGAAAAATGACGTAATTTTCCACATTTTATGACTTATCCTCACTTAAGTGAGATTACAAAATGAGTTAGTATTCTAAGAGAGGGGTAAAATTCTGCTCTACCCTAATTATTTCCCATGTTCAATGTTTTGGAGTCTTCATTGGCTGGGCTATTGTTTACAGGACAGCAAGAAGCACGACCAATCGCTCCTGCGTAATTTGGCTGTTACTGGCTCTGGTAAACCCGGAAGTAATTTATCCTCCCAATCGCTGCCAGCATCTTGATCACCTTGACCTTCAATTGCCTCTAATTATCTTCATCGTTCGCAAATGTGACCAAAATCACCTCGGAAGGAAATGGTTTAGAAAGAATGTATGTTAGCCTAACATTGGAATATTGAATAACACTTGTTTATCTAAAAACATACTACTAATAGTTCACAAAAATGGAAAAGGTTCCAGCAAAACTTGCTCGAAATCAGTGCAATTAAAAGTAAACAAAAGTGTGAATAACAAGTCATAACGAAATGATTATGTGCTTTTCATTTTTAACACATTTTTATCAGAATTGAGTGAGAATCACTCCTGGAAGAACAACCTTTATCGATCAGCGTCAACGTTTCCTTCGTTCAGAGCTAATAAGTAGCTCTAATAATTAAATCGCATGCTCAGGAATAACTAACTCCATGACTAATATTATGATTTTACTAGAAACTTAAAATAATTTTTTTACGTCATTTGCAGCTATATTCTTGCAAATGAAATGGCAGTCACCTGAATATAGATACATTTAATTTTCGTTTTACCTATTGTTTTCAGCTAATGCATTAGGTATCGTATTTTACGATTATCCTGACGATGGAGCAGTTGCTTGGTAAACATAGAGGGGGATGCATTTTGACATATGGGATATTTATCTTTAGGTCGCAAGCGTGCAGAAACGGTCGCTGGAACGGATATCAGCTTTTTACTAGAGCACGAGGACTGAATGAGGAATGGATAAACGGTTGGTGGTGTTTATGTTCGAAAGCATCGGTAGTTAAGAAGAAAACTACATTTCGCCGAGTGAGTTCACCAACCTCCTCGGCCTATTCAGCCCCAGCGAACCCTAGCCCGCTTTTAGAAGGAATAGACGCTAACTGGTCCATAAGTCGTCATTCACGAGTCACGTGCACCCGGGAAGCAATGTGGATGGGTAAAAAAGGTTCTTACGGGTGAAGAAGATCATCCCGTTTAACATACCGGGTGAAGGTGAAAGGGTGAGTGAGAATTGTTGGGCACACAAGGAGACGAGTGACCGGCCGTGTTGAGAACAGCGATTCTCCCACAGGAAGAAGGTGAGTGACTTCGGGTCGAAGAGAATTGCAAACAACTCACATCACCACACAGACGTTGAGGATAGCTTAGAGAGTACCTTCAGTTTGATAAAATTGTACATTGAAATAAAACTTCCGAAACCAATAGAGGAAAAAACAGTTCGAAATAGAACTTGAGTGAGAATATTCATGGTATATTATATGCCATAAACCGTAGTAAGAGTACCAGCTCTGGTATTTCATTGGAAGTTCAATAAGAGGTGAATGACAGATATTTTTAAAGCAGAAACTTTTTACTTCACATAAAGACAAGAAATAAATAGTATTTTGCACCTACGGTATGTATATTTCGGTAAGAGATGTTCAGTATGGAATTCAGTTCGGGGCAATGGTTGGACAATTCAATCCATTGGCCAAAACTGCGTGATCTACCCGTGCGTGCGTGGATGCTTGCGTCATTGGCGCTGTCCTGCGTCAGCGAAGGGGGAGAACGAATGAGAGAGAGAGAGAAAGAAATGAGATTGGGATCTGTGAGAGGATTACATTTTTGGGTGCGAAGCTGACGGGGGGGGGATGAAGAGAGGCTTGGGGGATGAAGAGAGGCTGCATCAGGTGCAGACCTGATGATGACGCCGTAAGGAGCGTTGAAACACGTGTTGTGTATTTCACATTAAATTTAAGTGGACAGTAAAATTACTGTAGTTTTTATTTAAAATGCTGTTCCACCATATATCGCCCGACACTGTCGAATTTATCCTTTCCCGTGAATGCACGTGAGCATGAAAATGTGTACGCCGTTGCGGTAAGCGAAGAGTTGAGTCGACGGGCAGAAGAAGAAAAAGGAATATACATATATTGGTCTAGGACATATTTTCTCTGAGAACAAAGAATTTTACAGTAAGAAATATAATCATGAAATCAAACACACTTATTCATTGTGAGCGATAGATCAATGCAACAGAATTAGTTCCATTGTGAGTGAAGTCTTAGCGGGTTTCCCACCAGGTCAAGTGTTCAACCAAGGCCGACGTTTCAATGGCTGACTGTGGCATTGAAACGTTGACCTTGGCTGAACACTTGACCTGGTGGGGAACCCGCGAAGACTTCACTCACATTGTAGGCCAAGGAAGCACTTAAGTCCATTTCAAAATGACTTGGCGGATGAGAATTCGGCCATTCTCGTCAGGTCTCGCTTACTCTCACACGGCAGGGGAAATTTGTGGAATGGGTGAGGTAGGGGAGGGAGAAACGCCAGCAAAGCGTTGCCACATCCACACCAATCGCACAGCCATACCAGCCATACTTTAAATATCGCTTATGTAAACGCAGAACAGGTGGCAACATGGCAAGGGAGAGCAGATCTTCGCACGACAGAAGGCAGAGCAAATCTGAGGTCCAGGGAGAAGGAATTTCCCCACCCACGCTCCTATTGGCTACCCCAAGACCACATAACTGGGCTCAAGATCCTCCCCCCAGCTGGCCCCACCTTCCCAGCCGCCAAATAATTTGAAAAGAACTATAAGTCTCACAAGAGATCCCTTACATAATGTTCAAAAAAAAAAAACATACAACAGACAATATTCCAAAAATTTATTATAAGTTACATTATTATAGCAACAAATAGCATTGCAGTCAATCAGTTGCACTGCGATGAAGTACAAAAAGAAGTAAGAATTGTCAGAATAAATTAATGGAACATCTTAAAATTACATAAAAAATAGTGAAAGCGATCAAAGAAATGAAAGAAAAATAAATTTTTACTCACATTACCAATGATTTATGATTAGGTGTAAGCAATAAAATATAAAAAATTGTCGTAAATGAAAAGGAAAACTTTGACTAGTTTCGACCTGAAAATAAATTGGTGGAATATAACAAATTTTTCATTTTCATTTACGATAAAATGAACTTCCACAAGGTTGAGCCTGAGACGATGGAGATTAAAAAAATTGTATTAAAAGAATTCAATTTGGGAAATTTTCCACTTCATCTGCTATATTGTTTCAGAGATTGGATCCTACAACCTGGAATGATTTCTGAAAGGAAGTTGTACGAGGAGAGGAGGAGGAACGCTATCGAGGATCGCATGTTAATGCATGCATGCATGGGCGAGTCAAATGAGGAATTGAATATAATAGAATAAACCTTTAATATACTGCAGTACAGGTCCCCTAGAGCAACAATAAGATACAGTGAAATAGCAGTGAGGTAATTTACAAATTGTAATTAACAAAGTAACAACTACCCTCATTGAAAAACAATAACTGTACCTGCATTACAATTGAATTTATAGATAGGTGTATATATGATGCAAGATAATCGAAAGATAAAAATCCTTAAGATTACAATACATATGAGATTAAAAAAAAAATCATTTTAAACAGTTAAAGTCCGAGTGCTGTTACCCCTGTCTGCACGTGACAGACAGTATGTGCGAAGTGACCTTAGCCATTGAAGCAAGTTAAACAAAAATATAACTTTAAAAAGTTAAAACAAAAAAACATGAACGGATCTAGATTTTAAAAACAACTTTTACCTAGAAATAAATTATCCATGAAAATGTAATACTGAATAGGCTAAACTATTCAGGAACATTCAAAGAACTACGGAACTGGCCGCGCAGTAAGTTTAACGGAGTCACGCTGGTGGTCACACAATTGTGCGAAATTCACAGTGAAAAACTGGACTGAGATTCGAACCCAGGACCCCGATTTCGCGCCGACTGCTCTACCAGTTAAGCTACCCAGGCGTCATTTCTCACTGTAAATTTTATGGAGGCTTTTAAGGAGCGAGGTGTCTTCACAGATACCGTGCATACAATGCCAAAGTACCCAAGTGCGAACCCTCAAGTTACTGCGTACTACTAAAGTTACTGCGCGGTCAGTTCCGCAGTTCTTTGAATTTGTCAAAGTAAACACCTTTGTGTTTAAAGTTTGGCTTTACCTCGTGGACAGTAGCACTTAGCGTTCGCACACGGGAACTTTGGCATTGTATGCACGGTACCTCTGAAGACATCTCGCTCCTTAAAAGCCTCTGTAAAATTCACATTGAGAGATAACGCTTGGGTAGCTAAACTGGTATAGCACTCGGCGCGAAATCAGGGGGTCTGGGTTCGAATCCCAGTCCAGGCGAATGATTTTTTCACTGTGAATTTCACACAACTTTATTTCGGAAAATATGATTTGAATAAAATTCCATACAATTTAGATAGAAAAATAGGAGAGGGGGAGGTAGGGTGTAGAGTTCGAGTGGAAGGGGGGTGGGAGATTAGCGGGAGGAGGGGAGGTGGGAGGGATGTAGGCGGGGTTGTTCTGAAACAGTGGAAGAAAAAGGAGGAGGAAGAGGACGAAAAGGGTCGCTTACTTTCGTCCCTTTCGTGGAAATGAAAGGGGATAGGGAAGGGGTTTAGGGGACCTAGTCGTCTGCTCCACTCCTCTCCCACCCCATTTGCAATACGATCCGAATATAGAGAAAGGGGAGAAAAAAACAACGCTCTTCTTTCCCAAAAGAGGGATTACTTTCGCCCCTCTGACGCCGTCGGGTGTTGGGCGGTTGCCGGGCAGACGGCTCGACGGGCAATGGGTGTCTACGGACAGACACACTCTCTTATCACGGAACTATTCGAATCTTTTGTATCTAACGATTTGAATTCTATTGTTCCTTAACTTCATATTCACCAACTTCGACTCGGAGGGTAACTTTTTATGGGGGGGGGGTTATTTTTTTACCTCAATTAGGTGAGAATACGTCATAAAATAAAGAAAATTACGTCATTTTTCTTAGTTCCACTCCGCAACCCAGGCGGCGTGACTGTGTTCGGCTCTTAACCCGCCATTTGTCGAGCCATGAGATTTTCTCTCACACCAAGTTTAAACTTGTGCTCACTTTGTTATCATGAGTTAGAATAAGTTCCCTTCCCTTCTAGCTGACTTTTTATCTCTTCCTATTGATCGACCGTCTCATAAAGTGTAAATGAAGCGTCCGCAGCGGTGTAATGATATGTCTGATACCGTCGGCTACAAGGTGTGAGACTTTTCCTCATCGCGCGACCACTGACGTTAGTTTTTTTTAAATACTAAGTTGCGTTACACTTTCGCAACGTGCGGGAAAAGTTGATTCATATCGTGGAGAGCAGATACGTTAATGCAAATCTATGAGTCATGAGAAAGTATGTCCTCATAAATGAATATTTTTTCTAGAGAATGGTAATTTTCTTCATTAATAACCAACAGTATCATCGCCAGTAAAATTAGCAATGATTACGTAGTTGCATCAGTAATTGTGTATCTGTGGAAATTATTATTTCAAATGAAAATTTAGAGGAATAAATTATATCTAAATATATAGTGTAATATATTGCCAATAAACGCTCTATAATAGATAATCAATGGTACATCTGAGTGTGAGAAAAAGTCTCACACGCGACCGCTCGCGTGATACGTAGCTTAGCGACCATTCCCGGGTTAAGTGGTGATCTGCAGGTTTTTTAGTTGACTCACCAGATCTTACCCATAACTCACTGGCTCCTTCGAATCTTGATCCGTATCTTATGACTTTTGATCCGTTTCATTTGCCTCTGCCTTTCATTAGTTTCATCCCACGTGTCGTAGGGAATGTGAAATGGAGTCACCATCGTTTCCACAGACCTTGGGTGATCAACACTCGATCATTAAGAGAGCAAAAAGGGTCTCTTGCTTTCCCGCATAGAGCCATTAAAAAGGCGAGATTACAAAATAACCTCCTTGATTAAGGATTATTAAATATGACAACATCATATGCATGGTATGATACGTAACGTTCGTGGAGAACCTATCACCTTATAGATAGATGGATATCTTTTATTGCTGTAAATTACGTTGTACAAAATTAAATTATAAGTATAAAACATATAAAAATGTAATAAATAAAAATACAATTTAAGTTTATACAAAGAACCAGTAGTAGCTGTAGTAGCATGGGGGTTTCGCTACCATTCATCAACCGACTAAGTTACAAAATTAGCCGAGTGCTGCCTAAGGACAATTTTAAACTATGATTTTGTAATCCTGTGACTAACGGTAAACTCTAAAGGTCCCTATGACAATTTGGAGAGAAGCGGGGTGTATTCCCTGAAGTGTGATTCCCCCGGATGAAATTGTTTTTATTACGGTCAAACTGGCCGCAAATTTTAAACAAGAATTTCCGAACATTGGAAATGTTTTTTAATCATTGACAACCGCTCTGTGTTTACTAAGCATCTGTTTGACCAAAATTATAATTCTAATTTTAATCCCAAAATTTTACATTTTTGTGACAAAGGTGCCAAATTGGATTTTTTAGAAAATTTTGAAATTGTTTTAGCCTTTAAAAACTCTAGTTATAGGGTATTAAATGATTATATTCCGGACAAATTTTCCCCCCTTTTTACTGTGACTCTTCCTTCTTCTTTAAACTCTTTAGGCGTTTGGTTTTAAATTTCCCGTGACCTTGCTCCGTCAACCCTCGCCTCTCTACTAATATCCTTCCCTCCCCCCTCCCAACCTCCTACTTACTTCCTTCCCCGGGCGGTACCTTGTGTACGTATCAAGCCACCACCTCTATACGCTGCATTTTGCCTCTGAAGATGATGGGTATGCATTGAAACCGGTAGGCTTGTTTATTAGGCGACAGATGAAGTGAAGTATCTAGGAGTTACGATAACTTCGGACCTATCGTGGGGAACACATATAAGAAATATTTGTGGCAGAGCTCTGAAGAAGCTAGGATTCGTCAAGCGTATTGTGAAAAGATTTTCGGATGAAAAAGTAAAAGAGAGCTGTGCTATTTCGCACTCGTCCGGCCACACCTTGAATATGCAGCGAGCATATGGGATCCGGTGCAGAAAGACTTAGTCCGGGAACTTAATAAAGTACAAAGGAAAGCTGCGCGATTCGTCAAAAACTGCTACGTGCGTACAGACAGCGTTACACAGATGTTAAACGAATTGGGCTGGGAGCCGCTAGAGACTCGGAGGCTGCGCGCTAGGCTTAGATTGCTTGAACAATTGAGAATAGATATCTTTCAGAGTGACACGGAGAACATCATATTAGAACCCCATTATATTTTCAGGTCCGACAGAAACGATAAATTAAGAGAGATATTTTGCCGAACGGATAGGTATGGGAATTCGTTTTTCCCCCAACAATAAGGGACTTTAATAAATGCTAGGCGTAATTTCATTAGAGTGTTTCCTTTTTATATGTAAACGGCTGGTGTCCTAACACCCCCCGCCACACGCCTATTGAGGCGGCTTGCGGGGTAGTATGTACATGTAGATGTAGATTAGTAATAAAACAGTGTGGAATATTACAAAGCCCTTATTATTATTATATCATTTCGAAATTCCACCAACACAACTCTTTAACTATCTTGTACACACGTACTAGCGGCAGTTGAAGTGGCTGAAGATGCAAAGATGGAACCGTGACTGGGTCTCATAGCTTTGCTTGCAGGTAATATGGTAGACCGCACTGCCACTTAAGGACAGGTAATAATGATCAAAGATGCGTTGCTTGCATTAGGTGAGTGAGGTTGCATTAGGTGAGTGAGGTGAGATTTCTAATCTCAGACGGAGGATTGTTCCAGAGATTAGAGGATCTGATTCAAAATGAATTGCGCCATGTTTCAGGATTGAAATCGTAGATTTTCCAACGGTCTTACTTCGCCGCTGACAGGTCTTTGAATCACGAAAGGTCGGGTACCTGTTCGCAAGGTAACTTGGCGTATCTGAAGTGGGATTCTGGAGTAGTTATATAAAGGGTGAGGGTACCACATTTGCACCACCACCGCCCCCTGGGCGTCGCGTCGGCTGCACCATCCTATCCCCTTCACTTCAATCCTCTTTACCTACCCCTCATAATCTGCCCCCCGCCCCGCCCCCGCCCCCACCCTCAACCCCCGCCCGCTCATTTCGCTAATGCACGCCGGGACTGTTTCTTGTCCCCTCCGCTTGGGAGCGCTCCCATCGTGTGAACGTTCGCTGGATTTCGGCAATCTGAATGTCGTGGGTGCATTTCGTGGAAATAAAAACTCATCCCCTTACACCCCAACTGCGCTAAATACAATCATCTTACGGGGAAATTCAGAAAGATAACTCCTCGATGAATAGAGCTGAACGAGAGTGCTTACGATCAAAAGAAAATGTTCCTTGACTCCCGCCAGAGTACACAATTCGGATCAAACTTTTACGCTTCTTTATTCATGCATAAAACGTCTTAAGATCGTAGTTAAATACTCCCTTCAGGAAAAAGGTAGGTAACAGTGTATTTTATTTTATATCGCATTGCCGAAATAATATCTTTCTACGTGTATCATTTAGCGAAGCCATAATGAGCCTTTCGGAAAACTAGATTCAAAAAAATTAAGTTTGGATAAAATAATAGAATCTTTGTTTGATAAACTCCGCTAGATAAACGGCTGCCAATAAAATACACTCAGAAAAACACTTGGAGAAAAAACTGATTAAAAATTCCATTTAAATTTAAAGCCAGCACCTATGGGAAGAATCCACGATATAATGGATTGAAAGAATTAGTAAACACTTCTGGCGTCGGCAAGTTGTAGCGTACGTTTTCATTTCTGATTCCATTTCTATTTCCAAACTTGTCTGGTATTTAACATAGACATACATAGTCAAACCATAGTAATGTTTAGTTATTTAAAACTCTTTATACTCCACAAAGGATGTAATATACTTTCAGTATCGTGATAACCGTTAAACTAACGAAAATAACACCCTGCCTTTATCTGGCCGGATTCATATAAAACAATATATGATGCTACTTTTTATTTTTTTTTAAGTAAGGAGCAATTCTTGATGAAACCTCGTTCAAGGATCTTATTAAGTAAAAATAATCAATCTTAAGTTTCATTACAAAAGGACATATTTTCGCAACCTCCGTCCTTTTATACCACCAAAGAGGTATTCATTTTAATATGGACACAGTTTACTCAGCAGGAGAATCTCAAAAATTAAGTAAATATTCATGGGTAAATAAATTAGTTCAAATTTTATTTTTGGTGCTCATATTATTTTAGCATTACGTCTTATCAAGTCATTTTTTTGGAAAAACCTCCTTGCCAAGTTAAAGGTACAATTAAAGATCTCAGTTCAGTTGTAATGAATAAATACTTTGAGAATTCGTCTTTACCCATGAAAGGGTAACGGTACCGTATATTAACATTGTGGTACGTTGTTAGCAGGGATTTTGAGCTCTTGCGACTGTTCTTTGCTCATGGCAATCAGGTACAAATCGCTTGCTTTTTATACCGCAAGCATATTATTGTATGACAGTTCATTGACACACTGTCAGTTGCTATTTCATTCTTGGCGGCTGAGTCCGTCTCAATTGCTGTTGGTATTTCAATTCTTGACCTCTCGAACTCAAGGCCATATCAGGTTAAACGACTACATTTTAAGCATCTTCGCATAAAATTCATCAGTGAACTAACTGGCAGTAATTAATTCAGTTTTGGCAGTTGATCCCGTCAGTTTTGTACGGTTTTTGTTGCTTATCCAAGTATTCAGGAATGAACCTTAACAGATTAATTTAAAAATGTCTCTAATAAGGAATAACCATCGACTTTTAAAATCTAAATCTTTTAATCAATTGTTATTTTGATGAATATACGGCACAAAAAGGATTGTTTTGCAGGTTTCGTGCAAGAATATGTTCAATTCGCTGGGTGGTGAGTGAGAAATATTATATATTGGGAGACAAATATGTATTGTAATATTTAAAAGGAAAGAATTATCTCACCCTTTACCTACCTAAACTTAATTAATCTAGTTTAACTTACGCTGTTTTGGTATTTAGTTTTTTATTGTATTGTATTAACTAGTTTAAATTACGCTGCCAATTTCAACATGAAAATGAAAACAGTTCCAAAAACTATATGTGAATAAAGATTTTTATAAGTTAAATTTCATGAAGATAATATATTGCTGATAGCTCAATGATGGCCATAATGAGAAGCAGGCAGTTATTTCCACTGCGTCTAAACTGAATAAAAAAGCACCACTACATGCAAGTATCGAACGTTTACTTGAAAATATTTAAGCAAAAGTAAACTATGGTGACAAAATAAGTAGAAATAAATACATTAATTCTCGAATAATTTTCAAATTACCTCTGGAAATTTTTTTTTATGAATAAAAACTATTCATTTGTAATATTTTTTAAGATGTACATATTTTTATTGATGTATTTTACGTCACTCAGTTGTTGCTAGTTCGAGAAACTAGGACCGGTTAACGGAGGTGATTTTGAGGAGTTGATATGATGAAGCTCGGAGGCAATCACAAGCCTTATATAACAGCGATTCCGCACGATTGCTTGTCATGCAGCGGTAACGTTTTGAGCTAGGGGATTGTTATCAGATTTATCGAGATCAAATTGCTTCTACATTGACGTGAATCAGGTCACTTCATTTCAAACCACCGATCATAACCGACTGGGCTATTCGCCGTCAGTGATTGAGAGACAGGAGGAGTATTGAGGTCTGCTTATTAAGTATTCGGAGGCTTACCTGCAATTTCCGATGAGGAACAGAACACGTTTGATTCCCTCTGCACTGTAGGGACGAGTATCCGAGATCAATCCGCGCTGGACACATGCGGGAAATAGCAAAACCCAAAGAGAATCCTCGCGTATTCTGGTTCACGCTGGCTTACGAATCGGGAATACTTATGACTCAAGACGAAAAGTAGCTGTAAGGGTCGGTTACATTGAGCGAGTTTACAAGCTACACGCCGGCAAATTCACTAGCTGCTAGTTAACTCGCCCAGTATAATCATGTTCACTAGCTAACTAGCAGATTGTAAACAATTTGCGAGAAATTTGAAAGCCGCGCTACTTAACTCGCTACACCCCGTCGTGTGGGCTTGTTAGGTTGTAAGTTAGCCGTGTGTCATCATAGTCCAGCGGTAAGTGTGTATCCCCGTGCTTCCTGGTGTCAGTTACTTCAAAATGTCGACGGAACAAGTTCGCGCGAGAGTCGTTATTTTAGATCATGCAATCAAAAAAGAGTTAAAAAGAAAAGAATAGAAGTTAAGAAATTCCACAATATTGATTACGTTTCAATTTATTTTTTTAGCACTATAAAACCCAGAAAATGAAATTAAAAAACGTATTCACAACACGTGATATAAACTCGCTTGCTTGTTGGTTACTGAAATAGCGGAATGTTTTGTGTGCCATCATCACTGTCGCACTAGCTGACTCACCAGCTTCTAAATACGCCGGCTTGTAGCTTGAAAACTCGCTTAGTGTAATTGACCCTTTACGTATGAGCTGAAACCTTATGTGTACTTAGGAAAGCATGAATAGACTCTGTTATGTATTTGATGTATGATTATGAATTGTTATTTGGTCTAAGTTGTTTTATAATATATAAATTATTCAGGTTTATTTAAAATTGCTTATCTATTTGTTTATTGAGTTTGGATCTATTGTTGTTTTTTGTGGAGAAGGACTAGTGGGCATTATTAAAGAAGACAGATGAGAGGTTAGTCACTCAAACCTAATTATTTAAACTAAACAGACTCCAAATCATAAATTTCTTTTCTTTGGGACCAAGGTAATGACGACGTTCGTGATACTATTTTCATCTTGATGTACTTTTTTCTGCACAAAGATATTTTTCCAATGATAAACACAAACGTTTGATACATGGTACGGGTCATTACTAGGGCAGAGTGACTTAAATTAACCATTTACAAAAGCAGGCATTTTATACAGTAAAATACGCTCTCACCAACTCCGTCATCATGATCATTGTAATGTGCTATAAAATCATACTTAATTCCGCAAATGTCCAGTCAATTCGTCTCCATCTAAGAATACCTTAACAACTTTTTTTACACAATGCTGTAAGCAGGAATAAATGTAATTCAAAATAAAGTATACCACAGCTCGATGTCTATAGCTTAGCCGTTAGTGCGGAGACAACATGCTCAATGGCCTCTACTTTAAGCAATGCCTGAATCCGGATTAAGTTCAGTGATAGTTTTTTTATGTCAACAGAGGTTTAGTTACTATATTTAAAAAACATATAGATATAAATTAATTTTTTAAAGTGAATGAAGCTTTTGACATTTAAATACTTGATGCAAATAAACTACTAGTTTATCTTGAAGAAAAGTTTTAAATTGACAGAATAAAAAAATTAGCAGTTTCTCTGTTTATCAACTTAAGAACGGTCCATATCTTTGTCAAAGGTCAAATTCTAAGGCTACATGGAATTATTACGAATTGAGTTGAGATTGCATTATAATCATGAAGGCTTGAAGAAGCCATTCAAAATAAAAGCGATACATGTGAATATGGCTTTGCAGGATGATAAAATTGCCACAACTAATAGGGAAATAATTCAAAACAAAAACCTTTGCATTCAATTAACACAGCCAACTCCTTTATGCAGCTGCCGAAGGTGAGGAAAATTTTCCATTCAAACAAATTACACTGGCTTCACTTGGGGGTTTCTCAGGAGTAAACAAAATATGTTTTTCTTTTATCACCAAAAGTGAAACATATAATTTATCCTCCAAAAACTAGTTTCATCGTAGCTCAGAAGTAAACGCTACAGTATATATTATAGCATAATATGACCTCAATTTCACCAACTTAGTGTCATGGATCTGGTTGAAATAGGTATTTTAACACTTACAATGCCTAATTATGTTTTAATTTTAATTTAATTACCTTTGATAAGTGCACTGAGTCACTGAGTCCGCAATCATGGTCAGTAAAAGTCAATGTTTAAGAAAATAACGCAGTGATTCTTTCTTTTACTTTACAGTTTGACGTATGCGATCACATTTAAATTTCGAATTGCGTAGCGAATCATATCATGGAGCAGCTTTAACATCAATGCGGCTCATCAAGCAATTAAGCACTGAGGCCTCAGAATGCCTCCAAAATTGCCCAGGCATTGCAACACGATTTCCAGGTTGCAAGGCGAATGGATTTAAAATATAATTTAATGCGATTTTATGAAAAAATAAGTGCTAGGTGAATTATTAGGTTTAAACTCATACGTTTGAGAACGTCAGGGTACACGACTTACGGTAGTCTCTGGCAGACAAAAATGGCAAAGTAGTCACAAAAAATATCAGCATAGCCCACTCATAAAACTACTTCCTTGAAAGTGCATACATAATGAATGACAATATGCATGACATCCCTACCATTTGTGTGGCGATGGGTGACACAATTATACAGAACGATAGAATAATTAAACAGCAAAAATCGATTGTGTATAACAAGTCCCCAGGTCCAGAAGAGATTCCTCAACACGTAATTTGTTCAACTTTTGGTTTAAAACTCGCGGGCTGTGGCGCTAATCGCATGCATCGGGCTGCTTCGTTACATTGTTATGTAAATTTTATGTCCGGAAGTATTTAGAATCTTGTTCATAACACGTAGCTAACAAATATCCCTATATAGAAGGAGGATGCCTCGGTAGCTTAACTGGCTACGGCACTCGGTGTGATATCGATGGATTCGCGTCCGATCTCGGTCAAGGAAAAATGATTTTTCACCGTGGAATTAAACAATTACATGTGTAATTGCGGGTGACTCCGTAAAGGTAATACCTTCGTTAATTCCGATATCATCAAAGTTTGTTAGTAGGACATTTCTTTGATAATAAAATTGACAGAGAGATTCTACGTACCTCTCTCTGGTTAGTCCATATCTTGAATTCACCACAAGTACTGCGGACCCTGAAACGAAAGATTTAATCCATGTTGTAAATAGCATGCCTACAAAGAAAAGCCACACTCATCGTTAAAAATGGCTACGTGTGAATAGAAAGTGAACACGCAGCTCACGGAAGGATTGGGTTGGGAACCGTTAGAGACTCGGAAGCTACACGTTAGGCTTAGATTGCTTTAAATACTCCGATCAAACGAGTTTCAGTACAATACGGAAAATTTTATTTTAATCCCACGCTATATCTCTAGAACTGATAAAAGTGTCAAAATATGAGATGTATACTTTTCAAACTGACTGGTATAAAAGTCCGTATTTCCACGCACCACTGAACACAGTAATTATAACAAAAAGTGCGTGACACTAATCTAAGACACATCGCTAACACCCAATTAACCTCTGCTCTTTCCTTACTTTTCCCTACGCCATTCCATTTCACGGCTGGTATCCTAACACCCCCTGCCACACGTCTCTCTCGACGTCTCTCAGGGTGACATGAAGATGAAGATGCATTATATTCAGTGAAACTTTGAGATGGAATCATCTATTTCACAAATTTATGTTAAAATTGGCGTAGTTTAATGTATTATAAACACTAGCGTTATCGTGCGTCAGAAAGGGCTTTGATGTCGTACTCCTGAAAGAGTCCTCAGCGTGATATTTACAAAGTGACATCTATCTATATCTACAAAATACCCTGCAAGCCATCTCAAAGGTGTGTGGCAGGGGGTGAGTAGTCACCAACATGCATTATACTATACTCTATTGAAGTTAGTGTAACTACGACTTTTGATGCATTAGCATAAATCTCTAATGCTTGTCAGGATGTGAAGCCTCACAACCATGTGCTACACTATAGGTATGTTACTGATGTAAGAAGAAACTTTAGTATTTATGCATTATGCTACTACATAAACGGACACATTCATGAGTTATGCTGAAAACGTGCTGTAGGTGCTAGGTAGCAGATAAGGATACAAGTATTTAGGAAGTATTACTGTTACTACTATTAAGAGCTGCACTACCTATCGACAAACCTAGTTAAATGCCTCATCGGCAGCTTCTATGGTCTCTTATTGTTAACTAGTCTAGTTCCCTAATTTTATTCTCATTGTCTTATTTACCACAGTCTGTCGAATTGTGTAAAATATTATTAACGTCGTCAGAGACATTGGGTTGGAACTTAAATAATAGACTAGATAAGTATAAATTTTAATCGTCGGTCTGAAAGCGAACCCCATCCCAGTTTGCTGCAAAAGGTCAGTAACACTAACGAGATTATCATAACGGTCTTTTAACGTATCTTGCCGATCTTCTCTCCACGCGTTCTTTGCTGACATCCTTGAGGGCTCGGGCGGTACAAGCGTAAGCCAGGGTGTCCATTCGGTTTCGCGGGCCACCAACGCCAAAAGCAGAGGGAAAAGTTTCGGGGGCTGCCTCCCCACCCCCCTTTGAAGGGTCGTCGTCTAAAGCCGTCCGAGATCCAGGCGGCGTCGAGCCAGGCAGCGTCACCTAGGAAGGGGGCATAGTAATGGCTGTGGGCGTCCCAGGAGCGTCCGAGGGTCGCACGCATTTCAAGAGGGACTCGTTGACGGGATGGAAGTTTGACGCTTACCGCGCATTAATATTCGTCACGGCGAGTGCGCTTTTGGGGGAAAACTTTCGTCCGGCGACACTTTTATCGTGGTTGGTCCGAGTGCCTTTCACCCCAAATGCCATCCCTTCTCCTCGGAGGGAGGAAAGGCAAAGGGGAATAAGGAGAGAAGGGCTGGCGGCTTTGGAAGGAGCGTGCTTTTAAGAAGGTTCCACATCCTCCTTTTGTTTGTCAACACCAATGTTATATTCCGCCTATTATTTCGTATGGTTCAAAAACTACTTTCGGTTGTGATAACTGCTATTACTTTTTCAAGGTTTACTTGGTGGTATTCCATCATAACGGAGAAAAAGACAACTTTTACAAATACAACTTAAATTTATTTAAAACTGATGATGATGTGAACCCACGTCGAAACCCGGGTCGAGTTTAAAATACATTTAAGTGTCATTTGTAAAATTTGTCTTTTTCTCCGTTATGATAACTGCCATTTGCAAATAGAAAAAAAATTAAACCAAAATATACAGGTTATTCGGCGATTTTATTATAATGAATATTTTTCCAGCCATTGGAGCTGACTGAAGCATAATTGGTATTGAACTAAGGAATTTGAACTTCAGTTAATTTCAAAAATGTTAAATAACTAAAAAAAGGAGGTTCGATGCATTAAATTGATCACCATTAAGTTTCCTGGAAAAATCCCGTTTTACTTATCTTCCAGAACAATTTTTTTGCAAAAAACATTTAACTTTGGTACTATTTGTCCTCATGTTTCCATTCATGAATTCAATATCATGTAACTTCAAGCTCAGTTTGCGGAAAAAGTAGCAGGGAAAAATACGATTTTTTTTCTGTAAGTAGCTAGAATGTGAATTGAATGACAGTAGAATCACTTGCAGGAAACGAACATATATGCTCAAGGATCATGTGCTGGCTATTTAATTTGAACAGAAACTATCTTGCGATATCAAGCATTTTATATTTTGAATCACGCGTAAATTTTTATGTAACATTGTTATGCACGAAACATATGAAAATATGACGCCAGTAAAAAACAAATATTTTAACCACAGCATTCACATAAAAAAGCCATAAAAAGATAAGGCACGGCGAGAATTTCTCTGAACGCCTCATATGCTTCTATTTTTTGTGTATCTCCCAATATAAATCATAAAAAGTGGTTAGAATTGGGTTGAAATTATTTTTAAGGTAATACTAAAGGTATTAATTGTTCATATATTTCTGTACCTAATCTACTCCCTCAGTATTCATCCATTCATAGAATGTTGCAAATTAGACGAAAGGACCAGATGAACTAATTAATAACTGTTTCTAATGCTTAAACCGACCAATCGACAATCGACAAATGTTTTGTAGAAAATATATTTTCACAATAATTACGAGAAATTCACCGCGCCTTAGTAATAATATAAATAGGAACTTCTTGTCTTTAATCGACCACAATATTATAGTAAATATATTTCTTGGAGTAGAACTAATTAGTGGAGAATAAGTAATTTTAACCAGGATATAAAAATGATATTGCAATAAAAATTTAATAATTTTGAACACCTTTGTCCTTAAAAGCATGAATCATGAACAGAATGATGTAGAAGGAACCAGAATGACATACATAATGAATAATTCTTCTGATATACGTATACCAATATAACATATTGCTAATACAATTATGTATTAGCAATATGTTACCACGCAGAAGAATTGTTCATTATGTATGTCATTCTGGTTCTCTCTACATCATTCTGTTCATGATTCACGCATTTGAGGACAAAGGTATTCAAAATTATGAAATTGTTATTGCATTATCATTATTATATCCTGGTTTTGTTTAATTGTTAAATATTTTGAAAACTTCTAGCCCTTAAGATGTCAATAAAAAACAACGAAACGTTGGCTTAGGCCATGTGAGCGTTAATTATTTTAATAAAAAGCCCAACACACCAAAAAAATATATTTACAACTAATATCAATAAACTTAATAATCTATGAGAAAATTAATTCATCTTTATATCCTAAATCGGCAGAGAGTGATACATAAAAAAATCTGCTTGAAATAATTTTTATGCAACTTGTCTCATCTGGGCATATAGACGGACGGCCATAGGACTGTAAAAATCATGTTCACAAGTTTATAAAGATCGAAGGTTCTTATAAAATATTTTTACAAATCAGCTGCAACAAATCAAGAGGTTTCTAGAAAAACTAGAAAAAGGTTCCAAGACAGATCAACTCCATATTGCATGAGAAACAATTCACTATGACGAGCAAAAAAAAACTTACTCTCTTGTGTCTCCCAAAGAAAAATCATTCAAATGACTGAGCAAAGAAAAGAAAACAAATTTTTTAATGTGTCCGATAGGAATAAGTATGAAAGGAACGTTTGATAAGTGAGAGTGATTGGCGACAGTGAGAATTTTGCCTCAAGTAGCAACAAAATGCATAGTATTAATGTAAAGTACCAAATTTTCTTTTCTTACAGACTCAGTAAGATTCTCACAACTACTGACGCGTTAGACACCACAAATGCAAATAAATCGTGAAATGAAATATGAGATTTGTTATTCTGTGCCAAAATGCGGAAAAGAAATTGTTTTCACATTTTGATTCGGTGATCAATTTTGATATATGGTACTTGATGCACACGAGCGCTTTATGTTAGCGTTGACGCAGCGTCAGTCTACCGCGCGTTTTAGCGGTATGCCTACTGATATGGGCTCATACACACGACTCGCGTTGAAGCCGCGTTGCCGCTGCGTCTCCTCGGCGGTTGACCTTCGACCGCCTATCACTGCTGCAACGCAGCGTCAGGACCGCGTTTTGCAGTGAAGTATAGCGTGTGAGAGAGCGCCAGACAGTGCACACGTGCTTTTGAACCAGCGATGGACGCCAATGAAAACACATTCGATGTCGAATTGTTCATATATATTATTAATTAGTAAAATAAGTCAACTAAAATGACACGTTTTCTTGAATGCACGTCCATCCTTGGTCATCCCTGGCACGGAACTGTATTGCTTCCAGTCGGCGTCAACGCACTAAGTACGCTGCCGTGTGCAAGGCAGTGACTTACTGACACGGCTAAAACGCAGCGTTGACGCGGCGTACTTAAGAAGGTTCGGTGGTTTCACTCAACTTAAGAGAATTCAATGAAACTTCCTGAAAGTATTAATAATATTGTTCTAAAACCTACCTGCTAATTTACAGAATTATTTACCGCAGGTTTTTAAAAGATATTTGATCGAGAATTGGGCATGAAACTACACGTTCTTATGCCTTTTCTTCTGCATCCTGCAAGTTATGTATCCACGTTCAAGTACATTACCCGTGGTGCCAATTTCACACGATCAGCAATGCGCGCGAGGGATTTATTCAAGCGCTCGGAGTAAAAATCTGTTACATATACATTTTTCTATCGATGATATAAATTATGAAAAATTGAATAAATAGAAAAGGTTCTTCCTGATGAATAAAGCCTTGCGTTCTCATAACAACCCGTGTAGTTTCATGCCCACTTCTCGTTCAATTATCTTAAGAAATCTACAGTAAATAATTCTGAAAAAAATCAGGTAGCTTTAAGGCAACCAAATTCATGTTTCCAGTAAGTTTCATCGAATTCTCTTAAGTTGAGTAAAACCACCGAACCTCCTTCACCGATCGTGTGCACCCGGCCTGAGGAATTAACAACAATAGTAACAAGAAATTGTTTCGGATGATGCTGAAATGCAAATCCCACGGAATGTGAGCGAAAATTTCATTTTTTTCTGTCTCTATATATGTCTCTGTCTCTATATCTCTGTTGCTCTCTCTCTCTCTTTCACGAGGGAGTGTCATGCGTGGGAGAGGGAGAGAGAGAGGGAGAGAGAGAAAGAGAGAGAGAGCAGGAGTATTGGATGCTGAGTGATTGGTCGGGAGGCAAAGAAAGGCAAAAAGAGGGCGCCCGCACGATTGCTTTGATACATTTCCGCGCGAGAAGCCCAGCACGGGCGGTGGCAGAGGCACAGCGAAAGAAAAAAAATAAAAAAATAAACGACTGTCGAAGAGCGCACCTCTGGAACCGAGAGGGAGAGAGAACCCCTGTGTGTGTATATCGAGAAAAACATTTCATTCTCCGTCGGTCCTACAAAGGGTGATGCAGAATGGTGGGGGATCCGCAGCCCGTCGCTTTGGCAAGAAAGGAGTCTGCGTGCGCATAATGTAGTACAATTCTGCAGTTGCACGTGGAGGTCGACTTCACAAAAGGCAACCCTCGGATAATTTTCATTTTTGCAACACAAATGATGTCGCGTGTAAAAAAAAGAGGACGAGCGATAAGCGAACGCGAGAGAAGCGTGACATGACGGGGAGACACATGCGCCTGCTTTGGGGGAATGTCGACGTGTGGATGGGGAGGGGGGAAAGGAAGGCGGGGGTGGGGGGGTCGACGGGGGAAGGTGGCTCGTGGGGTGAAATGCAAGAAGGAGGGGGGTGAAGAATCGGCGGGGGTGGGGGCCACGAGGAAGATGTTACGGAGAAGAGAGAAACTCTATCGGGGCCGGATAGGTTCTCTCTGCACACAAAGCACGCGCGCGGAAGGACTGTTCTTTTACTCGCGTCGCCCCGAAGATGCCGCACGTGTTCCCGGGGGGGGGGGGGTAGTGACCGCGTCTGCCGGGAAGTGTATGGCAGGGGAGTCATTGTAGGCGAAGGATAAAGGTTGGTCGAAGAAGGGTTTTCGTGTGGATCCCAAGGACATGGCGTGGACAATAGGCGGGGTAAATGGATGGTAAAATGGTCGTGTACAATATGCGATGGCTTTTTCTATGAGCGGGGGATGAATGAAGGTGAAAATATTGAGCGGGACTACCTCAGTGGGGTTAAATCTTTGCAACCTCTCACACAATCCCTACTACGCTTTCTTAGGAAACATTTGAGGCGTGATTTCAATCAATAAATACTATTTAAAAGTTAGCATAGAATTAAGAGTTACTTTGGAGTTCACGCATAACACCATACAACACATATAACAACAAAAAATATAAGTTGGAGTATGCTTCTGTAGTATGGAATCCTCACTGTAAGAAACATTGCCAAATATTGGAGAGGGTACAAAAAAAGTTTTTTGGTTATCTATATTATACCCAATATAATGTTTATCCAATGTATGAAAATTACGTTAGCTACAAAACTTTGGTAAAAGTGTTTGATTTCCAATATTTGTGAAAAAGAAGAACCATGTGTGATCTATCTTACTTATATAATTTACTTAATACTGGATAAAAAAGTGACTTAATTAGAAAAAATAATTTTGTAGTGCGTAGTATCAATATGAGGTTATCAGGGAAATTTAAGTTGAGCATGGTAAAGTCAAATTACTGTGAAAACTCACCACTGAATAGAATGTAGCGATCTTTTAACATGTACTACTGTGATATGATTGATTTACGTCAAACAAGAAGTCTCTTTTGCAAATTGATAAATGATAAAGTTTCTTGATATTTTTCTAAATTTCTGTAAAATTCAAATGATTCAAATATGTTTTGTATTTTCTTCTTTTTTTGTTTGCCCTGTAATTATTATGTCGGGCAAACGTTGAACTCTATAAATAAATAAAATACAATACCCACATGCTTCACAGTCAATCGATCCGATCCAGCACCTGCCTGCATGCATGAACATTTACTGTTAACAAAACCACTGAGCTATTCTTCAAGTTTATAATCTATTGAAAACAAGGATCAAAACTTTGGTAACGTGTTAAACCAATATCTAAACACCACTTGTCTACAATATGCATTTAAAGCAAAACATTTCGCGTTTTTGGTACTCGAATTACCAATAAATATGTATTTTCAGCTTAGTGCTCCCAATAAATCAGTTTGTCTTCTCAGTGAAATTCACATCCCTTAGAAATAAGATCATTAAAAATTCCAAGAAAACTATTAGCAAATAACCAAATGGGCAGAAATTTCCACCTCGGATGAAACTTAGAAACCTCTTCTTAGTAACTTAGAAACACTTGGCCTGAACTTGATTGGCTCAGTTGATTGTATTGCTTTCTATTGATCAATTATTTCTTAGTGGTTTTATGCGTGATCTGTTGCATAAAGTTATCGTTAATGTGTGTTCTTAGGTTTGATATTTCAAAATTCATATAATTAGCTAGATTAAGTAAACTCAGAAGAATGGAGAATCACAGATTACTATTTTAAATATGTACTTCATTGTCAGCGATCTTTCGGGGTTTGCACCGAGTAGTTAGGTCCATGGCGGCCATCGTCCTCAGGGCAGAGGTGAGTGCCCTGACTAGAGATGGAGGTCCATATATACCCAATGGGTGGGTCAGGTCCGAAATTTTGGCGGCAAAATTAGGTCACATCCTCAACGTAACCTTCGATTGGGCCAACCAGAAAAATCGGCTGTTGCTGAGCACAGCATCACGATGGACCATGCCATCCATTTTGAGAAGACAAAAATAATTGCCCGCTCTTCTGGCTACTGAGACCGGATCATCAAGGAATCTATCGAGATCCGGAGAGAAAGAAGACACTTTAACCGTGACTCCGGTTACAACCTGAGTCACACTTGGAAACCCATCCTCAAGCTTATGGGGGAGTCAAGACCACCGGATGATAGAGTGCTCTACCAATTAAGCTACCCAGGCGTCATCTCTCACTGTGAATTTTATGGAGGCTTTATGAAGCGAGATTTCACACAATTGTGTGACCACTAGCGGGTGACTCCGTTAAAGTTACTGCGCGGCCAGTTCCGCAGTTCTTTGAATTTGTCAAAGTAAACACCTTTGAGTTTAAAGTTTGGCTTTACCTCGTGGACAGTAGCGCTTAGCGTTCGCACACGGGTACTTTGGCATTGTATGCACGGTACCTGTGAAGACATCTCGCTCCTTAAAACTTCCATTAAATTCACGCCTGGGTAGCTTAACTGGTAGAGCCCTCGACGCAAAAACGGGGGTTCGAATCCCAGTCCAGGTGAATGATTTTTTCACTGTGAATTTCACAAAACTATGTGACCACTAGCGGGTGACTCCGTTAAAGTGACTTCGTGGCCAGTTCCACAGTTCATTGAATGAAGGACAGAACTTCGTTGTAAATTGAAGCATTACGTAAAATTTTCCGTGGAACGTTAGGTACGAAATATATCGGAGAGACAGAGGACGTTCAGGCAAATTTTGACTCGAAGACAAACCAACGGATCATCCGACTGGGGCAAACGACTAGGTCATCAGTGGTGGAACATGGAATCTCGGGGCACGCAATTGACTTCGAAAGAACTAAAATCATCGCCAAGGTGGCAAAATTGTAACCCCCACTTATTCACGAGGCCATCGAGACGAGAAGGAAAAATAAACAATTTCGTTAGAGATGGAGGTCTGGAAGTGAGAATTTGTTTTCCCTTAGAGTGACGGTCAGGGGTCTCAAAACTTTGGGATGACACCAAATAACACGTGGTGTAAACCCGAAGAGTTTCATAGTTCATCATGAGTCACGAAAGCTTCAATAAATAAATAGGTTATTTGCTATTTAAACAATTCTTCAGTCACAGAAAAATACTGAATTCTGTCAAAGGACGTAATAATAACGCGTCACATCGTAGCGCGTCCGAAATATAAATATTTTAGCACCACGGCTGGGAAAACCACTGATCAGTTTGATGTAAGAACTTATTTTCAGATATCTAGCAGTGGATTGAGCAGAACTAAATGCAGATGACACACTGTGGAGTTTGTTATTGGTCGACCAACATCATTCTCGTGCAGACCGACAAATTGTTACCTTAAAGAGGAAACACTAATGAGAAATTATCTTCATTCAAATTTTAGGCAAAGGTAAGGTGCTTTTGGGAAACGTTTGGAATGATAGAACAAATGCTGGATAGGTAAATAGAACGTTTAGCAAAATCGATAGTAAGACCATGTGTGGACTTAGCAATAACTCGCAGTGTTAGGGTTATTATCTATCATCAAATAAACTTCACTATAAATGTGGGCATACCTCAATTAGCGTCGTGGATGGAAAATAATGTGGGCGGAAAGCTATAGGCAGACGTTGACACAATTTGAAATGCAACTTAAATGATGGGAGAGTTACGTTTTTAGCGAGTAAAATGTAATTAAACAATAAAAAATGAAAATTTGCCCCGTCTAATCCGTTTTTCGGTGTATATATATATATATATATATATATATATATATATATATATATATATATATATATATAGATTCCTCTACCGCTGACGATGGCGTCCTGACGCCGAAACGTACAAGTTTTCTTTTGTGAGTGTCCTTTTTGCGTGTTTCTGTGTTTGTTTAGTGTATCACTGTTTTATTTATGCATGTGCATCGTCGCCGAGAGCGATTTTCTACCAAGACATTATATATATATATATATATATATATATATATATATATATATATATATATATATATATATATAAATATAACCATTCATTCATTCACTCAAACCGCTCACAGGCGTAAATAATAAATATTTCGTTCAAACAGGTGGTGAAAGAAAGAGTATAGGAAACACATAAAATGTGATGACACAATGGTGATGTGAAGATGAAATGATGGCCGATTCCAAGTGAAAATATATATATATATATATATATATATATATATATATATATGCATAAATAAAACAGTGATACACTAAACAAACACAGAAACACGCAAAAAGGACACTCACAAAAGAAAACTTGTACGTTTCGGCGTCAGGACGCCATCGTCAGCGGTAGAGGAAAAAATCATTCGGAAAAAAATCAGAAAAAATCAGCGGTGATTTTTTCCTCTACCGCTGACGATGGCGTCCTGACGCTGAAACGTACAAGTTTTCTTTTGTGAGTGTCCTTTTTGCGTGTTTCTGTGTTTGTTTAGTGTATCACTGTTTTATTTATGCATGTGCATCGTCGCCGAGAGCGATTTTCTACCAAGACATTATATATATATATATATATATATATATATATATATATATATATATATATATGAGGAAGTAAAAAATGTTGTATCACGGACAATGATCCTGCTTCATGTCCAGGGAGACGTCCTCGTCTGGCCTTAATATCGCTGATCTTGAATAGTAAATAGCGCTCTTCTCTTCTCCTAAGGATTGCTGTCATTGTCTTTTCATTCGAAAACCATCTCCTTTCATCCCATCGCACTAAGTGCGTATCTTACGCTTCATTTATCAATATCTTCCATTTCCACCGCTTCGCCTGATAATATGGCAAAAGGAGGTACACATCGACCCTCCCGATGCTCCATTAAATGATACGAGGGCACATTTTGTGCCGCTTTATGCAATCTCCAACGAATTGACGGCGAGGAATGGGTAGGGAGGGTTGATAAGCTAAAGATTACATGCAAAAATCAACGATCAAAACGAAGCGCCAGTAAGACCTTTTGATGGCAGAAAAAAATAGAGTTCTGACAAAAAAAAGATCTTCTATTTTTAGAGATGCCTCTGTAAAGTAAGAAAAAATATCACGACGACTACGTCACCACTATTCGCACTTATTTTCATTTCATATCCTGAGAAGCAAGCTATAACTTCGGCATCATGATGATTCTCACTATGTTGCAATGTGTAATAAAGATCCACAGTAAATGTTTCAAATTCCTTAGATTAGATAAATTCCTTAGGAGGTGATAATATATAGCTTTAGATTGATTTGGGTATTTTTCCAGCTGATTGGTAGGTCATTATCCTAACATCCCAATTCCTGGGACATCCACGATCTACTCATACAAAAGAATTTCTATTTGGTCTGTCTTTAATTCCTCATGCCCTCTGCCTCCTTTGCAAAATGTCCTATCCTCCTCTTTCAATACGCCCTATATCCACCTTCCCTGACTTCTACTAACCTCCGCCACCAACTTCTTTTCCTCTCTTACCATATACAATATATCCATATTTTTCTTCCTAGCCAGCCAGCTTACCCTCTCCATTCTTTCAAACATCAAAAAAATCTCAATGACTCCGGTATACATAAACACTCCCTCCCCAATGACCAAGTCTCCTACCCATGCAGTGCCACGCTGAATATTAGAGTTTCCATCAGTATTTTATTTACCTCTCTTCTCAGACCCCCCTCATTAATTCCTTACCCATTAAAAATGCTTCTTTAGTCAGAGTAATTCTACATCCAATGTCCCTACCACTAAAGGAACTTTTTTCCAAAATATTACCCTGATACGCAAACTGCTCAACCTGCACTTTTTTATGCCCAAAACCTTTTAAATCCAGTCCAGCTATCTCCCTTCTTGAAAATCTTAATACACTCGTCTTCTAATGATATATTTTCATTCCATTTCTTTCACACGGTACCTATAACGCATTCATCACAGACTGTAACCCCTTGGCTATAATCAATAATAATATAAACATGCTAAAATCAATAAATTCAAATTTCTACGTTCGGAGTTACTTCTAATTTTCTTCATATTCATTTCTGATATTAGTACAATAATTTAAATGAAATTCACTCCATTTCGATAATTTCAGCATAGATAACTCATATTTAACGGTGAAATTGTAAAGGTTATCGCGTGAATACTACATTGCTAGATCCCATTTCGGGTGAATAAGGGTCTCCAGTGACCTCCTAAGTCTTATCAAAGTCATTACTTTAACTAACCTTATCTAAATTAAAAAACCATACTTGGGATGCCAATGCACTGCCTTTTTCCCAATTTTTCAAAATCTGATCCATAACTACGATCCCAGATTCTGGAGTTTGAACTTATGTCTTATTAAAAATAGTATTTTTTTTTCCTATTCCTGGCACCTAAAAATATTATAAGTTATCAAATTTTCTCGCGAGATTATTTTGTCGCGGAAATATTTCCGAAGCTATTTGCGTTATCTTGGGGTCATGAATAGTTTTACACTTTTCTCTTGCTGCATATGTTACGTTCTGGAATCTAATTTTCACTCATAATATTGACCTAGCTTTAATTCTTTTAATAATTAATCATACATGTGATGTCATACTACCTACGTATAATTTACCTTGGTACTCAATGGAGAGATTTGCGCAATAACATAAAATAAAAACAGGAATCTGTGTTAAAGTAAAATATCATTTGAACCGTAAAGAAACTATGAACTTTTCTAACTCCCAGACTTAACGGAAACCACATTTATATTACCTTCCTGCCTCAAAGATCAGTCATTAAATAACTGAGCCGCAGTATATTGTGCTAATGTGGATATTATATTTTAAAGAAGTTTACGATTGAAGATATGCTGATCTTAATTCGATTTTATGCTATTACAAGGAGAAGATGACTATCATTATTGGATAGGCAAGCGACGAACGCGATTTATGTTTCTGCTCGTGACAAAATGTATTTATAGCCTCCTGATTCCATGTGCTTAACACAAGTTTCATTTATTTAATGTGTTAAGAGGTTTAAAACTGTTAATTATATTTTTGAAGCTTCTTGAAACTGTCGAAATAAACATTATGATGACCCTTGTCGTTGGAAGGGATAGGCTTAACCACTTCCAAAGCGATATTCTAATCTCCTCGTCGAGGCAGAGAGAGAGGATTGAGTTAGGTTGAGAAAATAGGGGGATCCGTTAATTGGGAAAGCGATACGGTTCGGATTCCCGTGATGTACGAGTGGGCGCGGATATCATTGGTTGGCTGCTTAATTCTGTAGATAAGGAACCGAAAAGGGTGGAGGAGGGGGAGGAGAGGGATTTAAGGCCCAGCGCGGGTTCAGGAAAGGTTCCGTTTACGAGTACTATGAATAGAGAATCGGCGTCTTCATCTGATCCCGATTTGGTTCCAATATTTACCAACGAGATCAGATAATTATGCATGAATTGCAATGAATTATTTTATGGAAACAGTATCTCTTTAAGTAAGCGATGGCCAAAACTTTGGATGGAGTTAGTTCAGAAAAGTAGTTCCAATATATTTTATCGAACAACGTTAAGTCAAGTGTCAGAGAAAATGATGCCTTTCACGGATTCTGATTAAAATAACATTAAGTTAAGTAACTCATAAATGCCTTGTCTTCTTACGTCCATGAAAGAGGTATTACAGCTCTCAGGAAGTCACGTAATGATGCCGAAAAGGTCATATCCCAAAATTTAGTAGTTGAAATAGATATAAACACAATGTTACGTAAATGGTAACATTATATACCCTATGTAATTAATAACGCATAGTGTATTTTTCCCCATATGTCACCAGAGAGCAGTCGTATAGGGAAAAGACTTTGGTGACCCAAGTGTAAGATGTTAATTGCTGTGCAAGTAATGATAATTCTTGTGCTCCAGTGATTTATATCGTTTAAACTATAAGAAACGATAATAAGATGATAATATCGCGTTTCTCAATTCAATAAGTTTTCAAACGACCACGGAACTCCAAATCAAATATGTGAAAAGCCTATTGCACCCAGAAAAATGAGTCATTAAACATAAACTGTGCAAATAAAATAAGGCTTAGGTTGGCGTTGTATAAAAGGTTCACATCGATAAGTTTCTTTGGAAAGTACGTTGTCAGAAGTACTACGATTTACAAACCCCTGTTCTGAAACTTAACAACTGACTATGGGAACGATCCAGAACCGTACCTCTGCTCTGGTCGAGTTTTCTTCATAAGGTTTCCTTTAACTTTTGAGACGTTATTAATTTCTGGAGGAAAGATTTCGACAGGTTTTATTGGTTTTTTATTGGCAAAGATAAAACATTTAAGCAAGGAGAGGGAAATAAAGACAGGAAGAAGCAGACTGGAGAACTTAAAGAAATCAAGAAAAGAGGGTATCTACCAGAAAACAGTCCTAATGTCTTATTAGATCTTAAGGAAATATCTTATATAATTGTTTGTAATTGTAACTTTATTCATTACACTTCTCTATTTACACTTCTCTACTTCTCTATTTACGGCCAGGTAATAGTATAGGTGTGTTGGCAACAATAATCCATCCCGTAGGCCCGAGTTCGAAGCCCAACCTCGGTGAAATCTCGAGCCGTGCCTGGTTCCCAAATGCAGGACTCTGTCTTTCGTACGAGACGTAAAACTTCGGCACTAGGCATCAAGTGTATGCTAAGGCCGACGACGCAACGGCTATCTCTCCACTCTTATTTCTTAGCCCAAATGAAGATACTTTAACCATCCTACTCAACCTCATGGCAAAAATTGCATTAGTCGCTTAAATGACCTCGGTTCCCCGTTTGACTCCCAAATAGCTATACTGCTGCGGGACAATTAAAGAAACAGAAGCAGTATAGGTGACCAGGAAAAAATGTAAAATCGTTTAAATAAAACTCTCTCTTTAGTAACTTTGTGGTACTTCTTATTTTCAAATTATTTAATCGGAAAATAACTATTTCAAAGTTCACACTTAACACATCAAACACGACCCGGGTTTCAACAATTTATCGCCATCATCTGGTGACACCATGATGAGGATAAATCGTTAAAATCCAGATCGTGTTTGATTGTTAAGTGTTGTCTTTGGAAAAACTTTTTCAGATTAAATATATTGTGAAATCATTTAATTGTTGAACGGTGGTATGATGAGGCTCAGATACCCATAGGAGTAATGTAGACGTTTATGATACAGTGCTCGTATAGGGGGGTTTATTTAGAGGAAAAATTTGATAAGGAAAACCATTTCGGATTCAGTCTAATGGACATCAACTCTGTGGATACAGTAACGGACACACCCAAGGATGGGAAGAAAGCCAAGAGGAAAATATAACGCGGAAAGTAAGTGAGGGGTGGATTCGGGCACATGAGCCTTGAAAGAAATTTGGCGTCGGTGCAAAGAGGAGCTTGGAGGGCTTCTTCTTCCGTGCAACTAAACCTCGGATCGATGACCTGTGACGATGATTAAATGAGCGACGGCGAGCGCCAAATGAAAAAGCCGATCCTGCGGCGGAGAGTGAAAATCAAGGAGGGAATTCCCACCCTAGGAGCCAAGGGGAGAGAGAAGAGGCAGCTTCCAGTGTGAGATACTCTCTCTCTTAGGGGGGGCGGGGGGTGGTTAAGGGGGAGGTTAAGGGGTGGGTTAAGGGGTGGGGGCAGGAGAGGAGTGAGCATGTTCGCCGGCGAGGAAACATCCCCAACCCCCTCTAGAATCCCAAACAACCGCCTGGTAGAGGAATGCCAAGAATGCTCCGTTGCCAAGGAGGTGAGAAGCGGTGTGAATGGTTGGAAGGGGGTTGGGGGGGTGGCGCCAGGTGGGGGCGTGGGGGCCGGGGTGGGGTGTGGTGGGGCGGGTGAGGAAACCGTGATCTTCTGTAGCGGCGGGCCGGGAGAATGTCAGGAGAAGGAGGCGCCAGTATAGAACGATCGGGAAGAGAGAGTTTTTGGATGAGCCAGAGGAGAATGGATGGATTGGAAGAAGCAGAGGGTTAGGTGGGAAGTCAAGAGTATGGGAGCCTGTCTTGGCTCATTCGGGTAACTATATTTTATCCATGGTGCAAAAAAACCCACTTTTACAAAAAAAATGAAAACATTACTTTTGAGAAAAAATGGGGCCCAAAAATGAATAAAACTACCGGTCATTGTTGTAGTAGTAAACCTACCATTTTATCAACACCTTCATAAAATTTCACTGACCAGAAAATAATAGAAGCCTCCAAGACCTGGTGCTGGAGGAGGATGCTAAAGATCAAATGGACGGATTGGGTGAGAAACGAGGAGGTATACAGAAGAATTGGAGAAAGAAGGGCACTGTGGAGCACCATACGCAAAAGAAGAACACGGTGGGTTGGCCATGTTATGAGACACAGCAATTACATGGGAAGCATAATGGAGGGAAAAATTGAAGGGAAGGACCCCAGAGGAAGACAAAGAGACAAGTACTTGGGGCAAGTCAAGAGGGATACGGGGAAGAAGAACCATAGGGAAGTGAAGGAACTGGCATGGGATATGGCGAAATGGATGGCTGCAGTATACAAATCCTAGGATTGTAATACTTTGATGATGATCATAAAATTTCCAGTTTCCAATGATTATAAACATTTATGATTTTAAAAATAATTTACACTGGACAAACTTTTCGGTAGTAACTACACATTAATTTTTCCCCCGACTGCTAAATATAATTTCGCAAAATATTAATTTTAGCTCTGAACAAAAATGTATGTATCACCAACAGCATAATTTATAAATGGAAGGGTTTTGCATGCAGTAAAGGTGTCCTTCAAACACATAAGAGTGAAAGGAAATTAAATCCCGGTGTCCTCCAGTTGTGACCAATATTGCCTGGTTGATCTCCCATCCAGTCCAACACTCCAAACCAAATCTAGAAAAGAAAGTGCTCAAAACCACTACCACAGCCAGTTTCCTGGAAATATCCTGTCGGTCCCCGCTTTCAAAGAGGAGGCTTTTGAAGTATTGAGAGGATAGATAGGTGAGTTCAAAGGTCAGAGGTGGAGCGAAGGGTGACACTCGGAATCCGAGAAGGACGGCATTAGTTTCGTATAATTTGAGCAATTTCGAGACCAATGCTCTTTTGCGGCTCAAGCGCCCATCCGAGGCGGAAGGAAACCAGAAACGACCTGCTTTCCCCGCGTCTCAGTCAGCTACACTGCCTACTCCTCCTCCTCTCCAAAGGACATTTGATACGCGGAAGAAGGAGGAGGAGGAAGATACAAGTCTATGACCCTTGAATTGGACACGCGAGAACGCAAAGGTTCTTGACACCAAGAGCTACGACAATATTTCCGAGTGCCCAAAAACAGGAGACAAAATCGCCATAAAATGTACAGAAGACTATGCCTTATTCTAAAATGAACAACGGAATCAGGAAGTTATTTACACAAATGATATGAGTTGCAAAGGCACAAAATCAAGCACATAGAAAATTCTAAAGCGACAATTCATAATTTAATCTATCCTCATCAGCTGAATAGGCAGAAATTTTGAAAAAAAACGTCAACAGATCCACATCTACATACCACCCCGCAAGCCGCCTCAATAGGCGTGTGGCGGTGGGTGGTTAGGACACCAGCCGTTTACATATAAAAAAGGAAACGCACTAATGAAATTACGCCTAGCATTTATTAAGGTCCCTTATTGTTCGGGGGAAAAACGAATTCCCATACCTATCCGTTCGGCAAAATATCTCTCTTAATTTATCGTTTCTGTCGGACCTGGAAATATAGTGGGGTTCTAATATGATGTTCTCCGTGTAGCTGTTAAAGATATCTATTCTTAATTGCTCAAGTAATCTAAGCCTAGCGCGCAGCCTCCGAGTCTCTAGCGGCTCCCAGCCTAATTCGTTTAACAACTGTGTAACGCTGTTTGTACGCACGTAGCAGTTTTTGACGAATCGCACAGCTTTCCTTTTGTATTTTATTAAGTTCCTGGATTAAAGTCTTTCTGCACCGGATCCCATATTCTCGCTTCATATTCAAGGTGTGGCTAGACGAGTGTGAAATAGCACCTCTCTTTCACTTTTTCATCCGAAAATCTTCGCACAATACGCTTGACGAATCCTAGCTTCTTCAGAGCTCTGCCTCAATATTTCTTATATGTGTTTCCCACGATAGATTTGAAGTTATCGTGACTCCGAACTCCGTATCAGGTATGTATCTACGGCTTGATTCACCGTAATAAACTCGCATTTTCATTGATATATATTCACCTTTTCTTTCCTTCAGAATTGGCGCAAAACTTATTATAGCAATTAGAATATTATACTAAATGCTTCGATGGATGTGGTCATTCAATATATGCCAATTTGAGTAAGAAAACTATTTCATTTTTTTGATGCTTGCTTTTCATCGTTGAGCTTAGGCAATCTGATTTGATCAGCTGAAGGCTGACGAATTATAAAATAAATTACGCGTCGCCTTAAGTGAAAAACACATAACAATTGAAAAATCTTGACTATCTAAAAAAGAAGTGTCAATTCAGAAATGACCTGGAAGTATTACGACATCTCTACATTTGTAAAGTATTGAAAGTGTTCTACCACAGAAGTGGAAATAAACCTAAGGTAGAACCAAAAGCCGATGCATACAATCTTAAGTCCTTCAACAATGTATGTTTAGCCCTAGCCCAATATGTCTCTGTTTGAAAGCTCATTAATCTATACAGGGCCAAAATTATTTCTTAGATTGTCTAATAATAATAAAGAAACAATTAATATAAAATCATTTTTGGTAAGAGTAAAAAGATTGCTATTTGATGTAGAATATCCATTTGTGCTTTTTGCTAATAGTATGGTTGACACTCACGGTAAATTGTATGCACGACAGGTTGAGATTAAACAATAAATTGTTACCTTTTACATGAATGTATTTATGTTACGTAACTGCTCTCAGTTTATTTTTTTAAATACTCGCAATTTAAAGTGTTTTGAGGTATTCAAAGTACAGGCAATGCCTAAAAGAGATTCCTTATTTATCCGTTATTACTTGTAATGTAAAGGTGTACTTGTTGCGATGATTAAATGGATAAATTAATATTAGGGGAGACCAGGGTTAGTTGGCATAAGGGGCTAGTTGGCACACAGCTTCTAATTCCTGCGACAGTGAAACTAGTGCGCTGACATCTTGCTAGTGGGGAGTGTATGTAAAAGTGCACCATCCACCTCAAGAGTCAGTCTGCTTGGATGTGTCACTTAGGAAGGACCCCTGTTTCCTCGTTTTTTTGACTGGTGAGTAAAAGTTTTCATCGTAATTTTTTTTGTTTTGGTGAACCTATAGATCATAGCTGATGGCGGTTATCGAAAGAGTGGTTAATTGACGTCACAATCATTCATCATAATCTATTGTTTCTGATGTTTGGGATTGCGTGGTATCCATCTTGTTTTGAATATCCTTGTGGGATTAGTTGGCATAGTTAGGTATGGGGTCAGTTGGCATAGCTATGACAACTCGCCCCACACCTATGACAACTAACCCCTTCACTACTGTTAATTAAAAAAGAACCAATTTCTTTACAAAATAAATAAATAAATGTATTGAAATAATTTTCCTATTTCTTATTTTATTTTTATTCTTATTTTATGAACAGAAAAAATCCTTATCTCTTTGAACACCACTAGCCTAGCTCGAGCCACAAATTTCAACAGGACTAACGTCGCCAAGTTTTTCACTTTACTCCAAACAGTACTGAACAGGCATGGATTCGAGCCACACAGGACATCTACAACATGGACGAGACTGAGTCGATTTCAGTGTTCATCTTCGGATTCTGATGACGGCGTGTCCGACATTGGGTATGCTGAAAGTTATGACCACTTGGCCTTCGTTAATGATAGTTCAGAGGTTGTAAGACCTCTCCATGGTGAAGAGCTTTCACTCTCAGCCTCCTGCCAAGACGATGGTGAGAGTTCTTATTCGACAGCTCCCAAGAACCTTAGTAAACCTGAGAAAAATGCCAACAGGTCACATCAAACAAGACACAAACAACGAACCCCCCACAGTCCCAATGGCCTACTGATCACACTGAATACCATGTAATCGATTTTGATTTGGTGAAGTATCACGACCACCAGTACCCTGGGAAGATTGTTGAAACCAATGGCAACGAGATTCGCGTGTCCAGTATGGTCAAAAAATGATAAAACTGGAGATTGTCAGACGAGGATGATTCAATTTGTTACGACCAAAGTAAAATTGTGCGAAAATTGAAGCCACCTGTCCAAATGAACGATCGTCCAACTCCTATTCATGGTTGATATTAGACATTGAGCGAATTCTATTTGAATAAGCAGTCTTCTTCTTTCTATGTTTTGACCTAGTTTTGACAAAATAAAATGTTTTTCCTCGAAAATTAATGTGTTCTGCCTAAGTATCCCTATCCATATCACATTATTCCAACTCAACCCTGCGGGTATACCAAATAACCCCACACCTGGGGTTAGTTGACATAGTTGTATGCTTTTAGGAAAAAGTATTTTTGGGGAAACCCAAACACGGATTTAATTAATGGGTCCTACATGATTTTGTAGTCTAAAAGTTAAGCTATCCGCCGCATTCACCAGAATCTCTCCAAGTATTGCACAAGAAAATAGAAAAATTATGAACCTAAATCCATGCCAACTAGCCCCACTCTCCCCTATCATTATTATTACTATCCATGTGCCTGTTGTTATAATTTACTTTTGAATTCAGCTACAACTTGCTTCGTTTAACCGATAAAAGGCATTGCCCCGAATTTGCATCGAATTCACGAGTGAAAAACACAAATAAAAATGAATTTCTCGCGTGTTTTGGGAGGTATAGAAATGGCAACCAGCTTGCCGCTCAAGGATCACAAAATCGTATTCGCCTTTTTCTTCTTTCAATTTTATTTCCTCTACGAAAAAAGATGAAATTGGCTTGAACGGTAGAGCGACGGGAGGCCTCTAGAACTTTTGATCCCTTAAGCACGTGGAGATGCGGATCAATCGCATTCCTCGAGGCGGAATTAAACGTCAGCATTAATTCGGACGCCCATTCATCCATCCTTCCACTAGAGATGGAAGAAATGAAATGAAACATCCAAGCGCGTCGCTCTCCGGTTGGGAATTCACGAGCGAACGGAGATGATAACAGGCAGCGGTGACCCGCAAGAATCAGCCGTGGGGGGGAAGCACGCAGAATACATGGGAACATGTATGTATGGGCGCGTATTACATACATGTATATATGTATTTATAAAGGGAGAGGTGAGCTTGAAAATGAATCCAGTAGGTATTGCTTTGGGAGGAGAGGGAGGTGGAAGAGAGATGAGAGGCGGAAGTACAAACCATAATCGATAGATCGCAGTGAGTGAGAATGGGCTGGATCAGAAGCAGAGAAGGAGAGAGAGATTAAACGTTAAGCCCTGGCTGGTTATTACGGCGTGAGAGTCCAATATCAGTCGGCCTGCTTGAGTCCCGGAGTCGCCAAAGTTTCATTCGATGAAAACGGGGGAGGAGGATGGAAGGTTTGCGGTCCATCCCTCCCCCGCCCTCCCACTCCCCGGCCCCCTTAATCCATCAAAATCATTACGCAGGTACCTCGCTTACCCCCTCCTAACCTTATCCCCCCCCATCCTCCTCTTCCTCCCCCTCCTGCCTCCCTCTCATAATCTCTCTCTCGCGATACTTGAGAACGGTCGAAGATTCTTTCGATGCGGTGGATGTCCGTAAACGCGTTTTAATTGGATTCCCGAAGCGAATAAAACGACCATTTTCCAAGTTGCTCCCCTCTCGCTTTCTCACCCTCGATCCGAAAGGAGAAACCTTTCTGGTGTGGGAACCTCTCTCTCATTCTTCGTGGCAGCGATTTTGTCACTTCAACTATAGCGTAGAAGAAATTGTGTTTTTACGTCCCAAATCACAATAAATATGTAAACGGTTTATGATTGTATTTGATGAGTGACGTCAATTATTGAACCTAATTTTCAAATATTATATTTTTGTTAGGTACATTTTAGTCAAAAATGAAGCTTGTTAAGAAGATTTAAATTGGCAGAAAATGTATTTTCAAAATGTATTCTGTTTTGGTGAACAAAGTTCTCCTGTCAGTGGAAGAGTCAAATTTGCACAGTTTTGCTTACATGAGGAGTTTCTTAGCCAAGAAGACAGTCAGCGTCACCAGTGGTTGTTAAAGCCACCTCTATTCCATGCTAATTAGGTTCTAATCACTAGGTTGAATGTACAGAATGAAACTATGGAAGACGAGAGAAGAAAGTAAGGAAATGAGATTTGTCTAATTAATATTACAGTTTTTTGTTTGTGGAACAAGACCTGCACTTAGCCTAAATGTTCATTTCAACCAGTTCTTTTTTCTCTCTACATAAGCCGTAGTAAAATCCCTTACAGGAAAAAAACAATTTACTTTCTACACGAAAAAGGAAATGCTAAAGCGATCATAGATTCCCTGTTAATGGGGATAAGTCGTGAAAACGATAATGAAATGGAAGTATAAAAATGATTCTGCGTTAGAAACAATTGTCAAAAGGCTGCATGCCGAAGGGGAAGGAAAAATTTTACTTTCAAGGAATTTTACATTATTTAGTTTTTATTTTCTTTTAATTTTTGTATAATATTAATAATTTCTGTGATTTTTAACAAGCTGTAACATGATATACTTCTTAACTTCCATGTGAATTTCATGGGTTTTACACCGGATCAGAGTATCAGGGACTAAAGTTCAACGGCTAAATCAACCATCGTATTTTAGCTTTAAATCTTGCAGAACGAGAAAGTCTTCGGGTATTATAGGAACTACTCCTAGATGTGGTGGACTTTGATTTGTTGGTTGGGTGACAACCGTTTTCGCGGCTTCCATACGCTGCTTATGTTGAAACAGTGGTCTTAGCGACAGCGATATAGTCTTTTGATTATCTGGGTTAAGTCCATGAGTGGCTATGTTACTCCGATGCAGATTTTTCTGGCTGATAAACTCTTAGGTTCCTTTCATATTCCTTCATCCTCTTCTCAATGGCCCGCCCCTGTCTCCCCCACATACGCTGCATCGCACTAAAACTGCATGCGCAAATCTCTTGTTCATCCGCCGGCCAGGTGTGATACCAAAGAAATATATGTGCAGTCATTGCCTCGCGGAAGCGTAACATCCATCACCTAATTTTCCGTAATTAGGAAATTTTTAGTCTTGAATCGCGTGTCCGCTGCATGTATTCCAAATGGGGGAGCCGACGGGCCGCGCGAGAGAAAATTGTAAATGTTTAAATATTTATAAAAACGCATTTAAGAATTGTTACTAAATTTTTTTTGGAATAATTAGCTGGGTATGTTTAGGTTACGTAAAAAAGGTTTCGGCCGATTCTGAGGTGGAGTTTGAGAAAAGTTTATTTACAATTTTTTTAAACATTAGTAATTAACAACGATAGGGTATCGAAGAAACTATTTTTTTGTTGATATATTTGCATTAAATAAAGATTTAGCTTTAATATGAACTATTAATCATTGCTGTATGACAATTACAAGCGGAAATATAAGTGATAATATTATTTAAAGCTCGGATTTTTGCTAAAAATGCGAAAAAATTAAAATATGCATGCTACGCTCAAATATTTTTTTCAGAAAACGGTTTAAGGGTATTCAGTTTGAGTTGATATTGTACCCATACACCAATTTTTATCAAAATCTGAGACACTGAGGGACAAACGTTTGTTGAATTGAGGTGGAATGACCCAATATGTATACAAGTATCAAACTCCGTCAGCCAATTCCCAGCTAATACCAAACCGTCCTACTCTCTCTCTCTCTCTCTGCCGTCACCGGGCAAACACTCCTCGATCATGGTTTTCGATTATTGAAAAGAGAAACGAGAAAGGGGTGGGTGTAAAGGCCATAATGTGCCTCACCCCCTCGGACAGCGCCCCCCACTCGGCCAGCGGGCAAGGCGGGAACGACGGACGCGTCAGGGACGGACCGCCCCCGGTCTTCAATTCTTCCAAGCGAGCATATACATCCTTCATCGCCCCCTTCCATATTTCTCCTCCTTCCGTCCAGCGATGCGCAACCGCGTGCCATTCGCACGAGGACTTTCCCCTTGGCAGGACACATTCATCCCTTTTCCTTATCGCCATATACCCTTTTCGCTCGGGGAGACTCAAACTTGCAAGGGCCTCCCGATCGAACCCTTATTCCTTTGTCCCTCCCCACAATGTCACATTCCTCTTTCTCATTTCGCACACCACATTTCGTTCCATCTCTCGCTCACACAGACAATTTAATTATATCTCGTATTATTTCTTGCCCTCTATTTTTCTCTTTCGCTTATTGATGTCATTTACACCCCTGTTTACCTCTTGTAGGTACGTAATTTCTCCCATCTTCAAAGACACTGCCACACAGTCACGTTTATTATCATAAACAGGTAAAATAACATTTATAATCCATAAATATTTTTGTTGATACAACCAGGTTTCGGAATCATCAGGTATACCTGAAGTTCCCGTAACTGGTGAAACCTGGCTGTTAACTCGGCAGGTATACCTGAAGATGCCATAACGGGCGAAACCTGGTTGTATCAATAAAATTATTTGTGTATCTTAAAAAGTTATTTTACCTGTTCATCTTGCAGTGGTTACACCAAGTAATGTCGGAAAGTATTGACTTTTATTATCTTTTGTTAGCCTTCTTTCTCCCACACGTTTTTTGTTTTTTTTTCGCTCCTTATTTACCGTCTACACCTAACTGCTAAAATGACATGGCTATCACTAGTTTAACTTATCACCCCCTCCGAATTTGACATCTTAGTATCCGCTTGTCATTCGGTAAAGTGACTAAGAAAGACGGGTCCTAACGGTGGGATAACTTCGGCTTGTCTGCTTGTTAACACTAGAACAACGGACCTAGCCATTTTGGCTTTTTTTTAAATTCGTTCTGGGGCTGTACCAATACATTACTTTTAAAAAAATATGCACTTTCGAAGATCTTTGCGTTTGCGAAGTTACATATTTGTCGTGCGGATTTCTCGGGAGATAATTTGGGTTTTTGCCTTGAGCGACTAAGTTCACCATTATGGCTAACATGTGTTGACTGTAACGTAATCGTGTTCTAAACATTTAAATAATTTGTAGTCTGAATAACCAGAATCAGAAAAGAATCAAAAGCAAAAGAACGTGCTAAGACAACGATAAGCGTTGATTTACTTGGATATTATTCTTTTTAATTTGCTTCTTTATTTGCTGTTCCACGCTTATTTCACTCTATCCGATCTAAATATCATCGATGGTGAATTTCATCTAGTTCTATGACACCTATGGCAAATATTTCTATTACCTGCTCTTATTAATTGCTCACCATATCTGCGCAATCACTTCACTTTTTCATGAATCCAAACATTGGTGTGATGGACAGGTTAAAGCTCAAAATGCCATTCGCCGAATACTATAAATGGACTTCACATATACGAATTAGCTTGTTTTACTATGAAGAGCATAAATCAGCAATCAACTTACTATAGTAAATTAAAATGTGTACATTTTTTTACTATAGTAAAATTTAGTTTCTATATTATGTTTTTCTGATGGTATTGTACAAATACGAAACCTAGGTATTAAAATATTTAATATACATGTGAATACAGTAAGTTATTCATTTTAATTTAATTCACATACTCATGTTAAAAAGTCGAGCTCTTTCCCCAGTGCCAGTTGTACGTACTTTATTATAAAATTTTACAACCTTCATGTTCAGCGATGTCTGGTGAGATATGATGGAACATTATGGTGAACCAATTGTACCTGATGATGACGTCTTAGTGTCGAAACGCGTAGAAAAATATAATTCGTCAGTGGATATTGACAAGTTAAATTTACTAAATTTTACAACCTGGTTATAGCATATCGTTGTAAATCGTACAAATTCGGGGTTAAGTGGAAGCAAATGTGTTTCAATATCCCCACAAAAATTACTATTTTTTTTTGTACTCCCCATCCTTCCCATCTTCGCATAACCATTCCCAGGCCCTGAGTCTCTCGTTCTCCTCCCTCCATAAGCCGACGCGAGCCAAGAGTGAGCGACTTGGCGACAGGAGAGAGGCTCTTCGGTAAAAGGAAAAGAGGTCCTCTAACGCCAGAGGGATCCACTTCCTCCTCAGCCTCTCCATCTCCCTCTTCACTCTTTCGGATGAGAAACACGCCGCGGCGTGCGAATGGAGATTTCTGAGGATTGCGGAAGGGGCAGGGCGGGGGTGTAGGGTGGGGGAATGGCGGGGCGGGGGAGGAGTGTGAGGTGGTTGGCTGAGTGGGCGGAGGTCTAGGGGTACAGGATAAATCGTTCCCCAAGGGGAAGCGACACGCGCCTACTCTCAAAAACTCTTTTTCTCCCTCCCTGAGAGGAAAACCGTTTTCGTCCTGCTGCGTACACATATATTCTTCGTCCTCTTCTTCAAAGAAAGAGTTTCACTCTAAAAACTTTGGGTGGAGTCAATGTAAATGTCGCGGAACTGGGCTTTGCCTACCGGAGGAAGGACGTAATTTAGGATATGTATCCATTTTCTCCCTTTGCTCCTCTTCCCAATCCCCCCAAGGCGCGGGCGGTGGAAGTTCCGGAGTCACCGAGGTGAGCGGTAGTTTCCAACAGAATATTCCGAAAGTTCAGTCAGCTTTCACAAAGTTTTTCCTCTCCTCTCTCCTCTTTACTCGTCGTGCTCATCAACCAAGAGCATTCCAAGCTGGGATAGTCGTCGATTTCAAGTTTTTCTTTCATTTCCTTGGCAAGGTTCCCCCACGGCAACAGATGACGCTTGATCGAGCAAGTTCAAGTATATGCTAGAAAAACATGCAATGAGAAATTTATTTTCACCAGCGTACTCATGAAATAAATGAGGGACTCCTCACGTGTAGCCTGCCCAAGGATTTTCCAAAATGATTACTTTTAATTACATTTAAGGTGGTTGGAGCGAGATAGTTTCCTAGTCGTAATGGAGACCATATTCAAATTGTTTTATATTTCAGCGTCTGTAAGAAGAATGTAATAAATATTGTGATATTAATGACGCAAATATATAGTTACATATTACCAAAATTATCAATAATTAAATAAATAAAGCTACATAAGTCTAAAACTTGACTCATTTTTTTCCGCCGTACGGCTAAATACCCTTCAAAACAGCAGGGTTTTTGCGATTCAGTTAAAATTACTTCGGTGAGTAATAAATTAATTAAAAAAAATATTTGAGAAAACATGCAATCTACACACCGTTAGTTTTCGAAGAAATATAGGTGCTAGATGTTTCTAATTTTTTAAATATTCTCCCTCTGGAGCGCACAGTCATAATCTATCCCATGTAAAACAGCTTATATTTTTAGGCAAATTGCTCGAAAAGTAGTTCGGCAAGGGGTGGATATTTAGATAACATTGGAATGATGAAAGTTTTTTATTTAAAAAGAGGCCAAATTCATCAAATTCTAGGTGAAGTGATTTTTCGCTCAAACTACTTTAATATGCATGTCTTCTTTTAAAGGAAACATGCAATAGACCTGCAGCTACACATAAAGTTGTTCCCAGCTATATTTTTTATTGTTTCTGGTTTCAAACTGTATTATAGTTCATGCCAGCTTACGATATTAAAATTTACCAGGAATAACCGATGCCATTATAACCATAGATTTGTTTACAGCGTTTAAATCAAAATATCACTGTATTCTTTGAATCTTCATTTTTTCTTGGCACAAAGTAGTGTACGCAATTTTTTGTCGTCGCTTCTTTCACATTAAAAAAATAGTAATAAGCTCACTTTATTATCCTTTCAAATTGATTTATGTTTTTTCATTGAATGAACTGATATAATTCTTAGTATGTTCATATAATTTCTGTTATCTTTACGATGTTAATCAATAACAAAGAACATCATGACAATATCTACTGCCAACTACCGCTAAAAAGCTCTGTCAAATAGTCAAAAGACATGTTACATAAGGAATTTCCTAAAATTTTTCCAACCAGAAAATGAGTTCATAGGAAACAATAAAATAAATAATAATTTGATAGCCTCCCTAGGTAAACTAATGCATATTGATCGGTTCTTAATCTCATACGTTGAAGGCGATGGAACAGAATGGGTCTCGAATGTACGAAATACGAACGTACATGGTGACATTGCCATGTTTGGAAGACATCATCAACACATAAACATCATGGCAAGGCATCGAGCTAGGCACAGACAATAAGTTATATTCACGAACGTAATTCAAACCTTTTAAAGTATTAAAATAAACCTCAATTCTAGTTAAGGAGCCATGGATTTTTATTTCCTCCACTAATTTGATGTTTAGTATCAATCACCACAAAAGTTAAAAGATCTCTTTGAGTACTCCGCCTGACTCCCACAACTTATTTAAACACAACTTAAATAAAAATATTTCCAAAATCCTCGTGAATGCTATTCCCTCCATATTTATTAATGTAGTCTTTAAGGAAAAGGAGTCCTCCTAAAGTAATAATGCCATTCGTACATTATAAAAAAACCCTCTTTACCACTTTTTCTGAACTTTCCTCTTTAAGATATCTCGCATCCCTATCATATACAACAAAGTATCTGAAATTAATTAACTATATTACTTGTTCCAGTATCTTATAATTTTAAGCAAAATATAACCAATTATCTTTTTTAGCGTATCCAAAGTCTTGAGTTTTTTTCGATACTTGCTTTTGTTAAAACTGTGGATGCAAGTGATGCTTCAACTACGTCTAAGGGCTTCTCAACTATGTGATACTTGTAATCCTATTTGATTAGGGAGCTACGTAATTTTCAACATTAGTTACCTTTTATCCTTTGAAATAATTTCATTTATTTAGTAGAATGCTACTTTATATTAGGTAAAGTTAAATCATTGGCAGGGATAGGTTTAAATCTTCAATAATTATTTAATTTCTTTCAACGTCTAATTTACATGCAATCCAGCGCTCATTTAGGAGAGTCGGCTCATAAGGATTGGGCTCTTAATTTTTGCGATCACTGTGATGGAGTAAAGAAGGAATGTATGCACAAGGGAAAAGATGTACTTAAAACCAAGGATCTAATAACTTACAATCTTCTCCAAAGAAGGCCGGCTATTATCTCAGAAAAATAACAATCGTTACATGTAACAATAGAATACGTGGGGGGACCCAAAAATAACCGGACGGAATTCGCTGCGTGCGTCGCTCTTGTAGTTCGGGCTTCTCCCACTGGATGGGTGTTAAGTAACCTCTCCTGAGACATTTATATAGCACATGCCTTGAAAAGAACTCAAGTTTATAATTGGTATTCGAGATTCAAACACGGCAACATGGCGATCGAAGACATTCAACGCCCGGGCCGGCCTTCCACGTCCAGAACTGATGAAAACGTGGAAAAAATTCATGCGCTTGTGTACCAGGATAGAAGGTACTATTGATGAACTCGCTGAACCATCTGGTCTTTCGTAAAGTTCAGTGCAGCGCATTTTAGCAGAAGAATTGCAAATGAGACGAATTGAAACGGCGCTTTTTTTGTCGGAGTGGGGACTGGTTCTTCCACCATGACAACGCACCAGCTCAAACAGCCATTTCTGTGCGTGATTTTATGGCAAAAAACCGCATGACACCGCTTCCTCATCCACCCTAATCACCAGATCTAGCACCTTGTGATTTCTTTTTGTTCTCCCGAATAAAAAAAGAGCTGAAAGGGAAACGTTTTGCAGACATTCCGGAGGTGAAAAGGGAATCGAAGGCGGCGTTGCAAGGCATCGGAAAGAACGAGTACCAAAGATGTTTCGCGCACTGGAAAGAACGTTTGAACCAATGAATTAGCGTTAATGGAGAGTACTTCGAAGGTGACTAACGTTTCTAACACAAAAAAATAAATTCTGATATTTGAAAAAAATTGTGTCGTGTTATTTTTTGGTCCCCCTCGTATGAATTAAAAGCATATTGGAAGAGATTGGCGAATAGGATTGAGTAGAGATGAGAAAATTGAATTTGTTGGAGTCGAAGAATGATTAATTTCGAGGAAAAGAGAGAAAAAGAGGCTCTTGCGTACAATTTGGTGAAATATGTAAGAGAAGGGAAGGACAGTGTGGGTCAGCAGACTGGAAAAGCGGAATGTGGAGATGCCATTAAATCAATAGATTAAGGTGGGAGAGGAAAATGAAGGCAACAAAATTATCAAAAAATATTATGCAAAATAAGCAAACATTTACAATATGATTTTTAAGATTTGGAGGAGAAACCCTTGAGAAAGTCTTGCAGAACACGAAGATTCTTGGAAGAAAATTGTGGGTGGTGAGAAAGTAACTACCACTGAAATTTTTAGTTGGTTTACGTCTTACCGTAGGGGTGTTTTCGGAGTATGGTGTTCGTAGGGTTGGTGTGAAAAAATGAGCGTAACAAACTTGCATGTATTTTACTTATTTCTAAATCTACGAAGACGCTTTACTTTTTCATCCGCGCATCTCGTGTATGGATTGTAAAATCTATTTCGATTTATCGAAAATCATTTATCACACTTCGATTTTCAATTTTATCGAAGTCTACCTTTTGTTTTGAAAAATCAATCAAAATCGATTCTAGTCGATCGATAATTTTGGGCGAAAAATCGAATTTTTAGAAAATCGATTTTAAAAACCAAAATCGAAAGTAGATTAATCGAAAATCGATTCTGGAAATAAATTTCCAATCCCTAATCTCGTGTCATTAGGTTTGTTTGGTATGTAAAAATCGTAACATTGACTTTAGCATGCCGAACCCGCGGTGTAAGACGTTTTCCGTCAACAATGGAAGGATCTTCTCAGTGAGAAACTCATGGAAAACGTTGACCCCCGGGTCGAAAATACTCTTCGAGGAGCGCAGCAATAAATCATGATCTCTGCGGTTTTGTGCGGCCAAGCAGTTCGTGCCGCGGGCCAAATCGTGCCACGCCCCCTCAACGCGTGCCCATATCCCCTTCTCTTTAACCTTATCCCCCTGCCCCACCCCACCCACCCGCTACGCTCAACTCAACAGGTCCGCGCGTGCTTGCCCTACCACCCCCACAATTTCCCTCCCCCCCTTATCCCAACTGACTGCCGAGCCGTGCCTCAATATATACCTACCGCCTCCAAATTTATTCACTTCCCAGGGCGGAATATACTCCAAGGCACTCGCAAAGGAGCCGGAGGGCAAAGACATCGATATGTGCTCCCTTTAGACGTCAACACGCGTGCCCCCTAGTTGCCAATGACGACGGCCAGCACGTCCGAAATCTCTGCCTCACCACGTTTGGCCTCTCCCCCCTCACACACTTTGCCAATTCAATCTTCTGTTTCCAGAAGGGAACTTATAATCGTGAGGTTTTCCCACTTCGCGGGCTCAGTGCATTACGAATTATCTCCACTCAAGTTCAACGCTTTTTTTCCACGTCAAAAATTACTCTCTCTCCTCTGAATTCATATATTTTTCTATACATCTTTCGAGGGATATGGTGGAGTTCAAATTAAAAGAAAAAAAATAAATCCAAGGTTTAACTGAATTGATCAGGCGTACTTCGTGGAAATTTACAACGCTAGCATTTATGAAAATGAAACACTTGGTTCCAACACACACTTGTTTTTACTGAGCCGATTGATTTGAACGTCTACTGGGTGATTTAGGGCCGTATTTATAGTCGTTACCTAGCAGTCCCCTTATCGATCCCCTACCCAGCAGGCCCCTTGAATTGTGCGTCCTAAAGTCAAAATTAAGGGAGCTGCTAGGTAGGGGATGGTTGGGGGTTAGATCTGGTAACTAAGGACTATAAACGGCGGGAATTGGAATCCGCAGCTCAAATGTTTCAGTGGTGACGCTCGTGATCAACATGGATACGATTAAATAAAGAGCCAGATGCACCATGAAAACTGTTAAGATGGCCACTCGGCGTGCAAATAGCTTCAACGGTGTGGAGAAGAAGATTTTGTGTGACCTGGTGGAGAAGCATAAAGATATGGAGGAAAGTAAGAAACTGGACGCAGTTTCCTGCCACAAGAAGAAGAAATTGTGGGAAAAAATATACTGCGTGTGTATATGAGCATCCTTGGAATAAGTCTGGCGTCACGTCAGATATTTATTGATTAAGAGCAAATCTTACCGTGGTTTTAATAGCACCAAAGCTTCGAAATTATTAATTAAAGGCTATGCACGTTCATTAGAGTCATTTTAGTTATATCTGTTGTGTTATTTTTTCGATAAGGGGGCCCCTGGTGGAGCATGGATCTCCTGCCAGAATTTGGAGAGGCTAAGGGGGCTGCTGGGGGTGGAAATGTGACTATAAATACAGTTTTTGACGAAGGGGCCTGCTAGGGGCTGTGGGACTGCTGGGTAACAACTATAAATACGGCATAATGTTTATATTGACGAAGTCACGTTAATCACAATCCAATGGACGTCGAAATGGATCGATTCAATTAAAACGTGAGTGAAACTTTAACGAATTGTTTTCTTTTCATCATTCCCATGACAAGCAATTTAAATGAGATCATTTCTTACCGTCAACGTTCATATAATCAGTGGTACCTGGCTGGTTAAACATAGACTTTGTGTTTTCTAACGCATTCAAGAATCATTTGGCTGAAAATCAGTCTGCAAAACGCTTAAGGATGAGAAGCTATCGTGAGCCTGAGAACAGAAAAAATATGTACGTAAGATGCAGTAACAGAAGAAGAGTGAAAGAAATTATTGACAAAAAATGTATGGATTTTATCATGAATGTTGATGTTATCAAAGTGCGATGGTACGGTTGAGACTGACAATGAGTACCTGATACGGTTACCTTGAAAAGAAAGCACTTCAGTCAGGACCAGAGGATAATGCGTACATCTAGTCATCTGAAGATAACAATTCAGATTATGTGTTTCGAAATAGCGATGTAAAAATAGGAAAAAAAAACTTCTTTGGAAATAGCAGACCATCCATGATAATAACGCAGTTGACAGAACACGTCCAATACCTTTTTAGAGTAGGAAATCACGTGAACGAAGGTTCCATGATGGTGGCCTACGTTTTATTCATACGATCGTGGAAAAACTATTTGCTTTTCATTTATTCCTCAGCTAAATCAGTATATATTCCAACTGCGCTATTATCTTGGACGGACTCTAGTGTCGTGACATGATGGCGCCATTCGCCATGTTTCTTTGACCTTTTTTTCTTAAGTATTGACGCGTGACGTGTTAAGAAGGTTCGGTGGTTTCACTCAACTTAAGAGAATTCAATAAAAATTTCCTTAAAGTTTTAATAATATTGTTCTAAAGCTACCTGCAAATTTTCAGAATTATTTACCGCAGGTTTTTTAAGACATTTGATCGAGAATTGGGCTTGAAATTACACCTTCTTATGCCTTTTCTTCTGCATCCTGCAAGTTATGCATTCACGTTCAAGTCCATTACCCGTGGCGCCAATTTCACACGATCTGCAACGCGGGCGAGGGATTTATTCAAGCGCTCGGAGTAAAAATATGTTACATATATATTTTTTTCTATCGATGATTTAAATTAATCTACATTGAATAAATAGAAAAGGTTCTTTCTGATGAATAAAGCCTTGCGTTCCCATTACAACCCGTGTATTTTCATGCCCACTTCTCGTTCAAATATCTTAAGAAATTTGCGGCAAATAATTCTGAAAACAATCAGGTAGTTTTAAGACAACCAAATTAATGTTTCCAGCAAAATTCATCGAATTCTCTTAAGTTGAGTAAAACCACCGAACCTTCTTAAAATACCATATGTCCAAATCTTGAGGTTGTAACCATCTGTCTCTTATTAAGTCTCGAGGCTCGAAGAAAGAAAAGGAATAAAGAATTCGGAAAATCTGATGTGCTTGGATCTTGAGTATCTTCTCAAAGACTTGACTTTGCCTTCGATTCACTCAAGTATTTTCCTCAAGAGGACTTCACTTCCCTTTCGATGGACATATCACTCTCTTAAAAAAAGGAGTTTCCTTTATTCCCTGAGGTCGGCCTTGTTGATACTCCATACTGTCGTTTCGCCAGGGTTCTTTCTTGGAGAATCTGTCCCGTAGAGAATCAAAAAGAGTTTGACAACATTGGCTTGCATTTTCAAGGTATTGATCGGAAACGCTGGAGAACTCTTCATTTATATAGAACCTTTAAAATCACGTCGTGTTCCAGTTTTAATGTGAGCCAAGAGGGCCTGGTATCAAATGGAATGATTTTAAGCACTATATAAAATATGTAATTAATATTTTGGATTCTAAAAGTACAGAGCAATGCCAAAAATATTCTAGGAACAGTGAGTAGGAAGTTCACAATGTGCCTTAAAACTTATGTAGATGAAACTTGAAAATGAAAGTTACACATAATATGTATAAATTCGAAGATGGAAGAGATTAACCGGATTAAAATTTGCATACGTCATGTAAACGATTATTTTGGGAGCAGGTTCGATGAACTTATAAAACTATACAATGGAAATACAGCTTCTATTTATCATAAACTACTTTCATTCCGATGTTTTTTTTCAAGGATCTTCTCCCTTAAAATGCCACGTTAAGTTTATTTTAATTAATTAACCGTCAGCGTTCAAAAATGGATAATTAATTTTGTTGCCAAATTTCCCCAGCGAAAGTTTCAATCGCCTCCTTTATCCTTGCCAAGGTCTTATTGATTATTTGACACACTTAATGAGAACCTTTTCCTCCCAAGTTCTTAAATGGTTAGGTTTACAGTCGATTTCTCAGATTCATAAATTCGGGCAATATCCTCCTTCCCAAAATTTATGCGCATCAACTTTTCCCCTTTAAGAATACATCTCCCTCCACGGAAGGCGCTCGCATCCAAGATTTCTCATGCTTAATAAATGGACTATCGCTTCGAGGACCACGCCCCCTTTAACCCTCCCACGCCTCCTCACAACATGACCCTACTCTGCTCTCCAAAGACCCTGCTCACTTCCACCCTCCGAATAAATGTTTCCATTTCCCCAACACAATCCCAAGCCAACTCCCCGCCGAGCAGATGCCGCCATGGACCCCTCCCCCCATTACCCTTACCTCAACACCCGCCCCTCCACCATCTCCTCCACCTCCCTCCCCATAGAAGCCAATTCTCACCCTTCCTCTCCATCCACTCCCCCTCCCCATCTGGGGCCTTTGTTCCAAAAGATTCTTTCGAGTGAGATATGGCGGGGACGGAAGGGACCGGGACTCTACAGAGATGCAAGAGACCACCACTGGGGGGGACGACTCCGGAGCGACGGCGGGCCGTACTCCCGTGGGCCGCTGTCACGTCGCTACGGGCCGGGCCGAGGAGGGTGTCTGTCTGTCGGGCGGGCTGAGGGAGCGATTCGTTACCATCGAAACAATGAAGCTGCTGTTCTACGTGATACTGTCGTCTTCTATTCATTGGGAGCCGTTTATCCACCTCAAACTCCTCTTTGAACCCCCTCCCGCAGACATATTGTAAATTTTATTGCTTTCAAAAGACAAACTAGTAATTAATTTCATTTTCATGAGAAGAAACAAGAAAACTGGGTTACTTCAAAGTGTAACCTGTGGTGAAGTAGAAGTCGCCATGAATTTATATGCATTGCAAACGCTTCAAGTGTTTCATATTAAAATGAAATGAATTAATAATAAACAGTAATGCCAATAAAATCTGAAGTATTACTTATATGAATATAAATACAGAATAACGAGTAATTTTTCTATTTAAAAAATCTGACAACATATAAAAATATAACAACATTATCCAAGTGTCCATGACATGGTTAAATTTAGAATATTCCCCCGAACCATCCACACCGCGCCACTCAGTCGTGACTAAAACTAAACTGACATCACTGCCTTGCGTATCAGGTTTCATAGAAGTCAAGGCGAGTGAGTGGACGGCCAAGACGCGTCTTTCAACTGACGTAGATGGGTGCCCGCCATTTGTCTCGCTTGGCCACGTTTGACTGATTAGTTTTAAAATCTCATGTACCGTCTTTTTGAGCGCCACATTCCCGACACATTTTGTCCAAATTAATACATTTTAAGACGTATGTGGCTTAATGTTTATTTTTTTAGTAATACCAGAGATCTTTACATTGTGTTTTTGATACGGAAATTCAAGTCGCAACTTTCCCAGAGATGATATTTTAAGCTTAAATCGCCTGCTACTTATGGTAGTGCTGTCATATTTACCTGGAAAACTCCTACAGGAAATATTTCTACATATATGTTGAGATTTTTCCTCAAAAAAAGCCCATTTAGGAGGTCTGATATTATTAAATGTCACCTGGGACTTGATTGTCATCCAAAATCATAGAAATAGTTTTTTATCCACTATTCAGCAGTGGAATTTATTTCATTGGCAAGCACACCGTTATACACCTGGCACCAGCATGGACAAAATATCCGTTTTCGATCCAGTTTCGTTCACAAATACGATGCGAAACGATTATTGGACGTTAAAATATGCATTTTATTAGCTTTGTTGAGCATATGAAAGGATAGGTGTACACAAATAAGATTACGTTCCTCATAAATAAATAATGAGAATTTCATTAAGAGATACTCCACATATAATCCACCTTCTCATAATTTCATCGTATCCGCTGAGATTAATCAAATTACCTTTTTCAATTATCTATGCAGGAACTTCTTGCTTACATTTCTGTGTTTGCAATGAAGAAATTCGTATCTAAAAGAGCTTCCTTATTAAATTGTCTATCCTCGTAGAAGAAGATCTCCCAATATATAGGTGTTAATTATATTTCCAGACATTATCCTCACTTTGTCACCTTGTCATATAATATGGAGAGAGAGAGGGACTTGAAAGGCATACTGTCCCGTTTTCCTTGAGAGAAGGATTTCGCGTACAAGGTGAATATTTTCCATTGCTTGAAATAGAGTTTTAAAGAATCTACTATAAAAAGTACTATTGTAACATATTTGAATTCAAGCCATTTTAATATATTTAAATCTAAGCGACCGTTAAATATTTTAAAGAGTAACAATTCCGCTACCGCGACCGTTGAATGTTTTAAGTGGTAACAATTACGCTACGGTGACCACGACCTGAGTGCGCGATCGAAATAAAACGAAACAATAGCCGATAGAAGCAAAAACACTATTGTTTATAGTCATGAACACCTGAACGCGAAGGGAAACGAGGGGAAATTCCTTCTAGAATATTGGAATAAAAGGAGGGAGCAAATAACTATATATTGCATTAACAATTGTCTAACATTTTATGTGGAGGGAAATACAATTTTGAAAATAAATAGAGTTCATTAGTTAAAAGGAACGGAAAAAGTGTAATTTATTCAATTGGTAAAATAATCATCTTTAGATGATAGGCAAATGGTTATTTTACATTTTGGTTCCCATCGTGGAGCTATAAGACAAGTAAAGTGGGTATTTTACCCTTTGTTTCCTATCTGGAAGTTGAATTCAGTGTAAAACATGTTGCACGCTTTCGTAAAAGAGATTTATACGTCAATAAAATCAAAAAAACCTCCCGCTAGCTTCAAAATGAGAGTGGGTAATTGAATTTTTTAATAAATCAAAAAATTACAGGATTAATTACTGGGTCGTCAAAGCAGGAGTTGTAATTGGTTCATTACACCATCAACGTTTCAGAGTCTAGTTTAATTGAAATGAGTCACAGAAATGAACGTGATCACTGTGCATAAAAATGTTTCATCTGGCACAGAATTAATCATTATCGTAGAATAAAATATCAGTGGCGTTTGACTCATTTACTTGTTGACTGCTCAGTCTTCATTGTTTTAAAAAGGAGTTTGGAATTTCCGAGAAGTCAAACTATTAATTTAAAGGAATTAAGGGCAGTTAAGGACATGCTCGGTTCAATAATGCGTCCAACGAAGAAGAGTGGATGAAATTTAAAAACAAATGTGCCTTCTACTCTATAAATGCCGGGGTGACGCTGGTATGATAAATGTTCTCTGAAGACATTGCAAAACATAAGGATTAAATGATCTCGTCCATTCAAAATGGCGTAACAATGAAAGCACGCTAGTTGTACACTTTTGCAACTCAGAATTGAGAAATGAAAGCGAAAACTGACCGCAAACTCTAGTAATTCATTAAGTCGACAAAGAAAGGGACGCAGACATCCTGAATGAATGATGATGAGTCCCCTCTTAACCAGGAGTTTAGTTCCCTTCAGTCATTATTGAAGTGACGCTTGGAGAGAAATGAAACTAATATCTCGGAATGAAATATGAATAAACGTGGAATTCACACCAACGGATATTGTCTAAATGGTGTTTTCGGATTCTTGTGATGCTTAGAGAGAAGGAGAGATGGGGGTTGAGAAAACGGTGCCGAAGAGAAGGAAGTCGAGGAGACACGGAGATATCAAAGAACTGAAGAGCACGTTGCCGGAATAGTATTCCCACGCAGCTCATGTCCTCCATTGTGCAGACAAAAACCAATTTGCTTCCCTCTTCTTATCCACATATCGAATGGCCCGAGTAGAATAACAGGAGTGCGGATAAGGGAGAAGGGTACCCAGGATCCGGAGATCCTATCGCAGTGTCATTGTCTTTTTCTAGTCCACTGATAATCTGGTCATGGGTAAATTGTCTACTAACCCCCTTTCTAGTCCATCTGACTTTTTTATCTTAGCAAAAGTCCTCGTCTTTTCAACTTCTAATTTCTGTCAACACGAAATTATATGGGATCCAATGTCCCTACTTTGCTTTTCGTTGTATGATGGTTTTTAAACTCAATTTGAAATACCTTAATCCACTTCTCTTTTCACTGCTCTATTCAGCAGAACACCTGTACTTCACATTATAATATGTATTTCGAATATCTTGATTTTCTTAGGCTTCAAAACATGCACCTTTTTACATTCGAGGTGAATTCAGGGGCTAAGATTTTTGTAATATTTTCCATCCATTTCCTTCTTGGCCTCCTGTGCCTCAAAAAATGAATACTTCCAACAATAAAGGCTTAATTAAACTGTCACAGTGCTACACTCTAAAAGGGTAGGAATAATTAGAGCGCAAAAAATTGACTTAAATTTTTTCATTGTGTGTTGAGGGGAATGGTCAGGGTCATAAAACTGAAATGATAAAAATTAAATTCCATTCACAAGGGAATATTATATTTTGATCACAAAATAATTGTGGTCAGTTACGAAGAGGATAGATTATTGAAGACCACAAGGAGAATGTCGTTGTACCTTCCAGAAAATCAAATTTTGAGAGAAATAACTATATGAAAAAATATAAATATGATATTTTACTGATGTAAATAAGATTAATTAGGAGAAAAACATTAGCTGCCTTCAGTACAAGATAAAAAGAAAAACTAGATTAGTTTAGAACAGTGGTAAGCTCTCTGGTAGAAACTAAAGGTAAGAAAGTGAAAAAAATGTAGTAAATGCTCAGTAATGCATACTAACATGCATAAGTATGCATGCATAACAAGATACAATGTCGGCAAAGTAAATAACTAATGATTGGGAAATAAGAATAGACGTAATTGATGGATGTGATTTATTAAGGAAAATAATTTTTTCTCTAGAAGTCTGCTAAAAAAGCAGTCATTTTTTCCGTTATCTAACTCCATCTTCAAGCATAAAAAAGTTAAAATAAGAGTGATTTATACTATTTTAAACTCATTTAGGGGAGCGTTTTGTGAAGGAGGATACATAGAATAGTTCCATGACATAGGCCAGTAGTCAGTGACCGAGATGATATCAAAGATATCGCACTTCTATTTCCAGTAGTTATTAAAATCCATAGATAATTGAACCAAACTTAGGAAAATACATAAAAGAAGACTGTGTCTCGCATGAATATTCATCAATGAGAACACTTACCCTATTCATTATTTCCCAATTAAGTGTGACATTTTGCCTTGAAAGCCGTAAAAGACATGAAAATGCTAATCAAATTTTGGAGGATTAATTAATAAGATTACATTTTCAATCATCAAAAAAGAAAATAAATGAACAGAAATAGAATTTAAATTTAATGCCCTCACAAAGCATGAATGCGCTTTCAAGTTATGCACCAATAGGTGTGCAACTGATATATTCAACAACCACATTTCATAAGGCAGGCATTTTTGTCCCGATCCATACACTCAAGCATCTTATGTGATTCCAGGGAATTCCAGTGATGTGGATCGTGATTCCAGGGAATCTTGGATATAAATAACGAACGAAAGAAAGGAATATGTAAACAAAAGCGTTTCATGCCAAAATGATTGCAGGGAAGTTTGAATTAAAACATCCCTAATTATATTTTGAATCAATATTTGATATCCACCTCCAATACCGACTGACCTTTGGTTAAACTGTATTAATGGATAATTTATTGCTGCTTACTCTATTTTATTTGATCTCCTTGATAACATCAATAGCTAATATAAATTTCCTGAAACAGCAGAAGGAATGAGAAATTAAATTATCCTTAGTTACAACTTCCTTGTTCGGTCCAATTCTGGGAATACCCTGAGTTAGGTACCCTTATTTGTAGTCTGGATAAGCCTTGATAATTAAATTATATTTCTTCTTTCTAGAAAATGTAGGCTCTTAAAAGTAATAAAACTTTGTTCATGGAAATATTTCATTAGTTTAAGGCCCAGTATATTCCAGAGGAACTCAGCTTATTATTCTCCATTAACTTGCGTCAACGCCTCACTCTCTTAAGACACTGGCTAAAGTTTACGCTTAGAAGTCACTTGAGGAGAACAACTTCTGCAATTATAACCAAGTATAGCATAATAATTCTCAAAATGTATCACGCATAAATATGCCTTAGGAAACCAGTTTAAGACACATTAAACACGAAAATATTCATCCAAACGAACTACGACGAGAACCTTAAAGTGAGTCCAGTAATTAAATTGAGTGAGGCCTCGCAATAAATGGCAGTGGGCAGTCGCATTGAAATTCTCACGCCAGATGAGGGTGACGTGATACACATGTAAATACGCAATAATATATCAAATACAAATAAAACAAGAAAGAGAAAAAAAGAAAGAGAATATTTTAAAATATGGAAAATAGTCTTTGGCTCAAAATGAATTTTACTCTTGATTCGAGGTCCCAATATAAAAATAAATACCAGATCGAGAGACCAATCAGAATATTTCGTGCAAAATAAAATAAACAGAAAGATATAAGTCGTTCCACTAAGGATGAACATTATTTTTTTTTGTATGCCACAAATATTCCGTGCCCTGCATTAACGGTTTTAAGGGTTTTGTGGTTTTGGACACTCCCAGAAGGATATATGAATCACAAATAATATAACCTCATAAAAACAAAGTTTTTATTATTCTCTCTTTATCTTCATATGCATTACGTCACGTTTTAATGTCTCCTATTCTCAGTTCATTTTATTATTTTTTAAATTATTTTATGGCATCTTTGCCGTTAAATATTGTATTATTACATTGCTAGTAAATTTAATTTGTGAAAGGAAATCGTCATATATTCAGTCATATGTCAAATTATTCAAACATTCGAACCCAATTAGAAAAATTAATAATTCGATATGACATTTACATTAATTGTTGAACATTCAATAGCGATAATCACAGTTGTTGGCTCACCACGGTTCATCTCCCACTACGTCCAAGGGCTAAGTGCTAGCTTTGATCGTAGTGATTTATAAGTAATTAGCGAGTAAAATATTGCAAAAAAAATTTAGAGGGCAATGCGATGATTAAAACTAAATGTCTAAAGATGCAAGTGAAAACGGCTATGAAAGAAAGAAGAAAAATAATTTCCCCAGCAGGGAATCGAACACCACACCTTCCACTCCAATGGGTTTGTACGTCACAGACAAGCAGACAGACAGTGTGATCTAATATAAAGGGAGTAAAAATAGGGCCTAGATTGGCGTAGACTTTTGCATTAAATGGCACACCATTTGATATTTCTAATGGCATAGGAACCAAGACGTAAATATTTATTAATCGTGCCTCAAGTCTGACATGCTATCCAAGATAATTTTTATTTTACCCTTTTTTTTTTACTATATTTTTTTTTTACCCTTATGGGATAAAAAATTTTTCCTGCTAAGCAAGTTTCAGGTTTTTTTAGACGGATAAATACCCTAGTCTTGTTAAAATAAATTATCCTTATGAGTTCTTAAAAAAACATTTAACCGTTAAATGATAAGAAATATCGCAACATATATTTCTGTTACTGAGGTATTTGTCATGTAAATAAAACTTTGGGGCTAATTGTGTTTAGGTTGAAGAGTTAAAAGGTATTTTCCACCGATAAAAGTTTAACAAAATGCTTTATTACGACCTAGGGCTTTTACCTAAAGATGATTTGTAAAATACCGAAACTTAGTACGAAATAAAGTCTTTATAAAAACCTTTAATTTAGAAAAATTGCTTCTATCTTTTTAACTTTATCATGTGGAAATACCACACTATATCGCCTGAATCATCGGAATTCACTAACTGTGTTATTTGTAATGCTATTTTATCCTTAAGGGGTAAAACATGTTTCTATCTAAGCAAGGTTTCCGGTTTTTTAAACGGATAAATACCCTCGTTAGTCTCGTTAAGTGAAATGAGCGCTTCGCTTGGAATAATGTTTTTCATCAGGTCCAAAGTTAAATAATGCTTAGCATCGACGTGGTCAGTGGCAAGAGGTCGCTTTTTCCTCTTTTCAGAAAACACTCAAGGACAAGCGTTAAACCAATTAGGAAATGGGGCGCAGGGTAAGGGCGGGGAAAGGCACCGTAATTGGCCGCTCGCCACCTCTTCCATTTATTAATCAATGGCGAAGTTTTAACCGGATGGGAAATAAGAAAAGCACTAAACCAACTAAAAGAGGTTTTAGGTAGACACGAATGAAAGTGAGAATTAGAGGAACTGAGGAGGGAACTGGTTCCCCCTATTGAGATGGACAGTGCATTAAAGCCAGTCAAGTAGGAACACACGAGAGAAATATTATTAAATGCGAATTATTGAAAGGAATCATCGGAGCTCAAATAAACAAATGAGCAAGCTGATACTTTTTGCACATTTTCATCGCTAGGAGAAAAAAAATATAAGGTGGCGTATTTCATTTCTTGATTTTCCCCATTGGAAAAAAATGAGAAAAGTTTGAAAGTTAATAGTTACTACGAGCAAATTTTTTATGAGAAACAAATACTGGTTCATTAACCCATTTATGCCTAGTGTTCCATTTTTGGAACACCTGATGCGACTTTCTAATTTAATGACTACGACTCATAATACACGAATATGCCACGGTTTTTCTTTCTGTACCTCTTTATAAAGATATATTGTATTACGTGGTGCAAAGAATTAGTCAGTTTTGCCAGCCCATCGCAGCCAGTGTGTTGAGAAATATCGGTCTTTTTTTTCAAGGCAGTTTTTCTGAGACCATCTCAAATGTTATATTAATAACTATTTGCCATTATGCCCAAATGTTGCTAATTTTCCCCTGCATGTTCAGTAATAGTTAACCTATAGTAATTTAAGAAGAAAATTTTTAAACAATCTATTTTGTTTTAGTTATAAGCTTTTATTTAACAGTGTTCCATTTTTGGAACACTAGGCAAATCCACTACTATTATGCGTGCATTCAGGCGCACTGAAATATTCACTTTAATTTTAAATCAAGTAAGCAATTAGATGTTATGTGACTGAGGGAAACGATGCTATGTCTTGGCTATAATCAGTTTCCATTTCAGTGAAAGAATAAATACATCGATAACCAACTGATGAATTGTGATCAATTTTTACAGTAGTTGTATGTTGAGTACGATCTCGTGAAGTGGATGTGTCTTGCGTCCCGTCCGTTAGAAAGTGGAGGGTGACCGCGCCTTTAGCTAAAAGTACCAGGATGTCGAGATATTTGACAGTGCATGAAATAAATGATCTATTAGAGACAGAAGATTACGTAGATGTACGTGATATCATCATTGAACCCCCTGATAACGCAACAAAACCTGTGTCTGACGAGGACTCCGGGGATGACGATGTTTGAACAATTAACAATCTTCCCGGTTCATTGCTGCGCGCTCCTGCTCATCTCATTCATGGTTCTTCTGACGAGAACTTTGACCATGCTGACCTTTTGCTGATACCGAATGGTGATACTACTAAAAATGACGGTGCATCGGCTTCTGCTTCGCCTCAACCTCTTCTTGCTCAAAGAAAAAAGGTAAACAAAGTTGTACGCAATTGGAAGAAAGCCGATCTGACTGCCCAGCCAGTAGGAGGTAGAGTTTCAGAAGAAAAAAATCACAAAAATGAAAACCCCTGATGAATGTTTAAAACTCTTTCTGGATATTGAAGTGATTGATATGGTTGTCAAATATTGCAATTTATATGCTGCAAGTAAGGGCGTAAACCTTGAACTGACTGTTGGTGTTTTTTGAGAATAATTTTTCTGAGTGGTTACGTCTCTGTTCCGAGACGGCGTATGTTTTGGCAGCAAAGACCAGATTCGCATAATTCTCTAGTTAGTGGAGCCATGAGACGTGACCGATTTGAAACAATATTTTCAAATTTGCATGTTGCTGACAATTCTAACTTGAACCACATGGACAAGTTTTCCTAGCTGCGACCTCTCATAGAGCAACTGAATGACAGATGTATGAAATTTGTACCAAATGAAATATACTTCAGCTTGGATGAGGCCATGATTCTCTATTTCGGTCGTCACGGGTGCAAACAGTTCATTCGTTGTAAGCATATTCGGTTTGGGTATACATTCTGGTATGGTGCAACGCGTCTAGGCTACATTTGCTGGTTTCAGCCTTATCAAGGAAAAAACCCGAACACTCAATACCAAGAATATGGTGTAGGTGCTTCAGTTGTTTTGCAATTTACTGAGGCACTCACAACGCAGCATCCTGGTAAATACCATTTTGTGTTCGACAACTTTTTCACAAACATTGCACTCCTTGATAAACTTCATTCAATGGGCCATCAAGCAACAGGCACAGCGAGAAAAGATCGCGAAGACAAACCTTTACTATCTGATGCTACCCTAAAGAAAAAAGATAGGGGCACATTTGATTACCCACTTGATGGAAAAGGCAATATTGTTTGTAGTTGGAATGATAACAGTGTTGTGACTGTTGCATCATCTGGTGTCGGTGTCAATCCTTTGCAATAGGTCAGTCGTTATTCTCAAAAGCAGAAAAAAAAGATACAAGTTACTCAGCCAAATTTAATCAAGGTCTATAATCAGTATATGGGAGGAGTGGACCGAGCTGATGAAAATATTGACGAGTATCGAGCATCAATCCGTGGAAAGAAATGGTACTCGAGCCCCTTGTTATTCTGCTTTGAGCTGGCTTTACAAAATGCTTGGCAATTGCATAAAATAAACGGTGTGAAGCCAATAGATCATCTTGAATTTCGTCGCCGTGTGGCCTGTCACTATATAGAGACATATGGTAATACTGCTGAGCCTGGTAGAAAAGGGAGTCCATCTATGAAGCGTAACCTTGACTCACGTCATGACGGCATGAATCATACGATTGTAAAGCAAACTCGCTGTGTCCAATGTCACAAAATTACCACTTTTCAATGTAAAAAATGCAACGTATCCTTGCATGTTAAGTGTTCACCCCGATATGTCTTAATAGTGAGTTAACAAATGCCTGAATAAAATGATTTGCTTGTTATCACTGAGTACGTCATGGTAGTGGATTTGCCTAGTGTTCCATTTTTGGAACACCTCGTTATTAATAATTGGCAAGAGATACATTGTTTTTTCTTTCGGATATTGTATTCATACGTATTTTTATCTATAATATGTAAAAATCAGGGTAAAATTCGCATTTTTCAAACCTTCGGCATAAATGGGTTAAAAAGGTTTTAAAATATCGAGCCTTAGAGTTGGAAAAACAGAGCAGAACAAGTTTTAAAAAACAGCTAAATACACTAAGGCATATCGTTAAGCTTGGGTGGGTTATCAAAAGCTCGTACGTATAAAAGAGTAGAAACTCTGTCTTCATTTTTTCGTCAAATGAAGAAATGAAAGAAGGGGTACGAAACTGATTGGATTGTGAGATCTACGACTAAGAGGAAATTGGAGCGAGTGTGAACATCTTCCCAGTCAATGATTTATTGAGATAAGTGAATATAGGATATATAACGCATGGCAAAATACATACTTTCTTATTCCCGCCGTTATTAAACCATTCGAGATTTGGTTGAACTTAACCGCTCGTTCTCTCAAATCCTTTATTGCTTTTATAGAGTTCACGGTTTGCTTGTAATTTCAAAATGTAATTCTAAATTCACAAGTACAGTACAGACTGTCTCAAAAATGTAGAGCATATATTTTTGATGAATATAACTACTTAGCCTCAACAATAACAAAGCTAACCATTGATTTAGATTATAGAAAATCAATTAGGACTTTGAATGAATGATAGATTATAGAGCTATATCTTAAAACCACCTCAGCCTTTACATTTTTAAATAGCATTTGAAAATACATAATTTTTTTTATTTATTTTATACTTTTGTAATGCAAACATTTTCTACGAGATTTTACTTCAGTTTAACAACAAAATAATTGATCAAGGATCTCCTTCCCAACAAATAACCGTGTGTCTATAATGCTTTCTGAACTTAGTTGCTTCGTTAAGGTCTCGGAAAAATATATTTAAAAAAAACCATTTCCTATTGCAACTCGTCGAGTTCGATATACAGCACAGTGTGAACTTCCACTTTTATCCCAGATTATCAGCTTGGAAATATTAATCATACTATTATGATTTCACAGTTACCGTTCGTAGGTAATGTTTTATTAAGTTTGATTGGTCATCGAAACCAGTTTAAAGACCATCTAGCTTCTGTTTATTTCACTGCACTTCAGTTTCTACCCGTGTTTCAGGTAGCTACCCTACCACGTAGAGTGAGGACTACTTTTTATCTCCCATCATGTGGTGCTTTAGCAACTGCTTGTGATCCTTCAGTACTGGTACATAAATATAGAGAAGAAGTAAAATGTTCATCGCCTATGCGCGATGTAAGTGTTGGTATCTAATCTTTTTTTTCCTTTGGGTTTCTAAGACGCAAAGGTGGCAGTAATTCTCAATTCCATTTAACAGGAAGAAAATGATATGCCATTTTCTGGTGCTCACAGGATATTCTATGTTCTTTTTAGCACGTCTTTATTTAATATTTTCGAGTTCAATAGTTGCCTAAATAGTAGGTAGTTCATCAACACAGTGACTAATAGCTTCTTCTGCCACCGTAAGTTCTAAAACATGATTTTCGCATTCAGATGGCGTATGTGCATCTCGGTGAATAATTATGTATCGTATATGGCAAGTATATAGCTTTACTTGTTGCATATAACCCATCTGAAATGCAAATTGCATCGTACTCTTCAAATGATTAGTTACTGGTTGAATGAAACCGAGAAGTTGTCGCTGTGATTTAAAATTCAATTCTCTTTCCTATATCTCATATATTACTATGCTAAAATGTTTCCTCTCACTCTCTATGAAAGCATTTTCACTTTATGTACAGCATATTTGACATTTTGAACGCAAGTTGAACCGGTGAAATAAAGAAACGTCGAAAACAGGGGGGAATATAAATAATTTAATGCACTTATATTCCTACAGAAACGGAAAATGGACAAATATTACGGACAATTGAAATTTAGCAATAAGCATTCACCAAAAAATAAATAAAGCACCTTGACCGGTGACGTGCGGTCTGAGTGACCGATGCATTTTTTTAAATTATGAATATTTTCAAACTGCAATTTTCAACACGTCTGCCATTCTTGTTACCTTCTTATTTTTGTCTAATAAGGATGTAAAATTCTTAGAATTCTAAATGTTTATTTTAATATCTGTAAAAAACAACTGAAATTGATGAGTGGTCTGTGAGACTTCAAGTCAATAAATTAAAAAAATATTAGTCATTATGTTGGTGGATATGATTCCGAAAGTGGTTTAAAAAAAACCTAAGGGATTGTATAAGTGTAAATATAAACAATTTCTTGTTTGTGTCGTTTGTTAGTCAATGCAATGTGGATAATTTAGTTATTGATTTTTTGAAAATACGTTCAGTTAGATAGAATGGCTACTCAAATCGATGCTCGCAAAATATATAAAATCCTCCTTTTTTTAAATATCACATTCCAAGTTCTTAAAATCTGAAGCGTGTTAAAGTTAATTAACAATCAATAACAGAACCCTTTGAATCCCGAAACCTCGTCAAGTCATTGGGTTCAGCGCATCAAAGCTACGAATTTTATGTTATCAGAAGTGTTCTTGATATGGCTACTGATGTAAGTGAAGTAGCTAGAACAGATGATGAAGGAAAAGATTTAGTGAAAGAAGATTTCCCTAATCAAAGGCCAAAGTTTTAAAATTAAAACCATAAAAAGGACAGCATGCCTGAGCTTCATAATTTAGATTTGATAGAACTGAAAGCCTTTCTTGGTATTTTAGCTTATTCTGAGGTTTTTAAAATTAAGTAATGAGACATATCCAGTATTTTTGCCACATATGGAACTGGCAGGGTAATGTTCCGATCAGTAATGACTGGACAATGGTTTTCTCTACTCACGAGTCTCCGTTTGGATAACCAAACGTAGAGAATCGCCCGATCCAAAACTGACCCGGTAGCTCCGATTTCCGGTTTATTATGCTGTCTAATAAAAAAACTCCCAACGCTGCTATTCATTGGGGACCGCAACTTGTATTGATGAAATTTTAATTGCCTTCAGGGGTCCATACCACATCAAAATATATATCTCCAGCAAGCCGGCCAAGTATGGTTTGGAAATAATGTGCTTTAATGCCGCCGCAAACAGTTATCTGTGTAATGCATATTTGTATGCTTGAAAAGGCACTGATGGGATAGGTCTGTCAGAGGAAGACCAAAAGTCATAGAAACCAACTCCATCAGATTTTCGCCTCTCTGAGCCAACCATGGGGTCCCATGAAAACAGTACAGTGAATAATTGGTTCACATATATTGAGCTGGTAGAAAACTTAAGAGCAAAAGGACTGACGTACGTTGGCACAATTAGAAAAAAAATAAAAGTGGAATACCGGAAATACCTAGTGATTTCGGGCCATCCAAAGGGCGTACTCTTCACTGTACGAATTCTCAGCCAACATGACACTAGTTTCCCATGTTCCGAAGAGAAATAAGGATGTTTCTTCGGTTTCCTCATTGTATCACAAGAAGAGTAACGACATCGAGTCAGGGAAACCAGAAATAATTGCATAATATAACGCGACTAAGTGTGGCATAGATACATTGGATAAAATGTGTTCTAAGTATCCATGCAGCCAAAGGAAAAGGAGAAGGCCAATGACAGTGTTATTCAGTATATTAGATATTTCCTTTTGCAACTCTTTCGTGCTTCAACAGTCTACGAAACACAAAAAAGATATGACAAGGTTTAATTTTATCAAAGAGATGGCTGCAGACCTAGTAAGACACAACTTGAGAAGGAGAATGTCCAATCCGACAATCCTAAGACTGGTACGAGTATGTATACGGCAGGTTCTCCACTTACCGTTGGAAGAGGCAGAAGAGGTTGAAGGGCTTGAGAAGCAAACGACATGTAGAGTGTGCCCTTCATACAAAAAACGAAACACTTATTTCTTAAGTTTCCAATACAAAAAGCCTGTGTGCTTAGAGTGCACAACAAAAATTGTATGGACTGTGTAATATGGATGTGTGAGAGATTTTATTAAAAAAAATATAAATTTGATCAGTTGCATATTTCATCAAAAAGGGAAATTAATGAAATAATTTCAGTCGTGTATTTATATTCAGCATTTCTACTTAAATATATTAGGCCTTATTTTAAACTCAAGCTAAATATTAACAATCAAAGACGATATTAGTAAATTAGGGATTTTACTTTAACTTTTTTTACCTTGTTTCAAATTATAATTTACACTGCAAAATTGGTTGGTATTGGTGGTTCAAAAAAATTAAATATGAGTTTGAGCCAAAGTGCAGAGAGGCATAAAAATTAAATCATACAATAAAATTGTCGTAGCAACATTTTTTCAAAGTTTAATATATTGCGGTCTCTCAGACCGCACGTCACTGGTAGAGTGACAAAACATGCACGTAACTGGTGACGGGTTAAATCCCCGAGGTTTACACCTAATGCAAATGCAGTGTTTATCCTAATAGATTAGCAACATGTGATACAAACATGTTTGCTATTGCATACGTTGCAGGATACCACCAACATTAATCATCCGACAAATTTACGATCGTCTGGTTATTTTGGGAGGCGACCGACAACTGAGGAAGAACGCCACTGGGAATAGTTAGGTTCAAAATGGTCCAAGTTTTTTTTAGTGTCATGTTTACGTAATTCTATGTTTTTTAAGTGCATTGACATAAGTTACTTATGCGTGTGCATCGTCGCCGATAGAGTTTTCTACCTACTTTTCAATATATATCCTCTTTATATGTTGTATGCCTGTATTCCTCTATACCTTTCAACCTTCCAATTATGTTTGTCCCCTATATGGTGGGTGAAACCGTCCCTGCGCGCCATCTCTGGGCCGATTTAGTTGGGCATGGGTTGAAACATAAAACCCCGTCAAATTCAGCAGTTAATTGAGTAGCCTTGGTGGTGTAACTGGTAGCACACCTGACCGGCAATTGGGAGATCCGGGTTCGAATCCCGGCTAAGGTGAAATTTTTTCTGTCTGGATTTGACTCATTTCCATCTTCCCCACCAAACCCTGTGTTCGTCCTTTTATGTGTTCCTAACCATTTCCATTTCCTATGAATGTATGAATTTATTCGCGCCTTTGAGCGTCATTTTTCGAATGATTGAGTATATATATATATACACCTAAACGATATATCACTTAGGATACAAGTTTTCACGAAGGAACAGAGTCGCTCACACTATCATCAAACTTGTTTTCTGCAATATTTGAAGCTAGTGCGGGAGGCAATTGATACTGTCATGGGAAAGCCAATCAACCGTGCTGTAGATAGTATTTCACAGTAGGCGAACATCGCTGATTTGGGGGACAAATGACAGTGCGCTCTTTCGCGTAATTCGTTCCGCGCCCCCTGAAATTAAATTGGCTTGTTCTTTACAAGAATGAGAGAATTCCAACGCCAGCACCTTTCCCGCTTTTTGAAAGAAATTCACGGAGGAGGGTTAAGGCGTTCACTTCGCAATCGTCTTCCTTAAAGAGGAAACCCATCGAACAATCAGGGGAGGTTTGACTTAAGCAGTTGTGGAGGAGAGGGGGAGAGGAAGGGGAGGGAATCAGTTGGGAGGAGAGAAAGGATGTCGGGTTCACGTGGCGGGTATTCGCGTGGGTCTAAGAGAAAGTGAAACCGGAAAACTTAAAGAGGTCCTCGAATGACAAGAAATTCCCATGCAAATGCAAAAATAAGCATGACGAAAAAATGTTACTCATAGCAGCTAAACATTTTAAATGACTTGCCATTGGCACGAATTAATTAACTGGCTTGGTGTAACATCACGTTTTATGAATCAACCATTGGAGGAGATTCAAAGTGGGGGACTCGGATGAACATTTCCTCATTTCTCGCCGAATTAAGCGTAAAAAAATTCAAGGTCATTAGTCCGTTCATGTTTTAGGGCAATGTTTCCCCAATTTAATGATATAAATGTAATTAATTTCAGAAAATATTGCTCAAGTTACCATTCAGGAAATGCGGGTATTTGAAGGAGGCAATTAAAATATTCAGCGAAGGTTGGGTGTTTAAATGCTTATAGAATTGGTGACGCAGCTTGTTTAGTCCTCCGGCAACGTACGCCCACAAGTAAAGTCCCTTTCCAGCCTTTTCAGCCTTCGACGTACGTCGAAACCAGGCCCACAAGTAAAGTCCCTTTCCAGCCTTTTCAGCCTTCCACACAAAAAACGCACAGTCGCCTTTTGTCACTGCCCTGCCCACTCTCATATCCTTGGGATGGGGGTGGGGCCCCTCCTACATCTAAATATACGTACATGTGTATAAATATATATACCCAAGGCCTGTCTCGATCCTCTCAACGCACCAACTCGCTTCGTCGGCCAATTTGCGGAAATAATGTGACCTCCGATGTTGAATGCCCGAATTATTAAACAACAGGATGCTGGGAATTATCCCTTTCCCCCCTCATTAAAATTCTCTTAATTAAGGTTCCTCGGATTTACGGGTGGCAACAAGGATCAATTAGCAATATGGTTAAGGCGATAATTTTTCGAGGAAAGCGGACCAGAGCGCCCCCAACATTTCTCTCCCTTCCTCCCAACTTCCCTTCTTCTTCATATATCGCAAATGAATTCTTCTCGTTCCCCAAAAAAACCAGTTCTGCTTTCCACTTTTCTCGCGTGCGCTTGTGTGTATTTATGCGTGTGTACCCTTAGGCCCTCTTTAATAACCCTCACAATTCCTATTACCCTTTTCCGGCAAAGCCAACCCTAAACCCTGGCAGTCGTCCATGATACAAACTCATCAATTCCTCTGTATTTCCTCTGAATAGTCCCTTATTTTTCGAAGTATCTCTTCCTTGTATACCCAATCAAGATCACTTTCTGAAAACAATTTTGTTCGAAGGGGAACCGTGACATTAAGTTCCATAAGAATGAATAATATCCACCAATGGCGTTCTTACGCTAGACTCAGAGGCTTTGTATATTAGGAATGTTTCATGAGGTTATATTATATAGTAAACACTCCAAGTCATTTGCCTCATGGAGAGACTGGCTGGTTTTTGAATCGATATATTACTATCTACAAGTAACAATAATTATGAGACATTGGTTAATGCATGGAAGTTTGGTCATGCCTTTTTTTTAAGAAACTCAACTTCCTTTTTCCACCGACGTTTCGCTTTTTTATTTAGGCTTATTCAGGGCTCAAAGGATTAACTTTCTTACTGCGACAATGACAACACAGATAAAAACTTTTTTGTTTGTGGGTTTAAAAAAACTAAAAAAAAAACTTTTTGTTTTTTTTTGTGTCACCATTATTGCAGTAAGAAAGTAAATCCTTTGAGCCTTGAAGGAGCCATAAAAAAGGCAAAACGTTGGCGGAAAAAGGAAGTTGAGATTCTTATAAAAACATGACAAAATCTCCATAAATTAACCAATGTATTATTAATGTGGCCAATAACTATTCAAAGAAATAATTATGAGTTGCACGTTCTGGACAGGAGTTGTTACCAGCAAAATAACTAGGGTGTTTAGGACAATATATATATAACTAGGACATAGTCGTGGGTTATTAGTGACGTAGGCGTTAGCGAGTAATATATTAATGGCAGCCGTCAAGGTAATTGCGCCGTCACTTGCGTCAGGCGTTGGTTGAAATTTCAGACGTTGAATGATGCCTCCGCAAATCCTGCTCCAAAGAATTATCATTAATGATCAATGAATGATTTAACTCTCTATTCAATGACATTCGGCGCCATTGTTTTTCTCTGGGCCTTTTCGGTGAATGAGAGCTGTCGTATCAAATTTTACTTTTACTTTACTTTACTTTACTTACTTTTATTCGTCTTGAAAAACATCGGAAAAAGTTAGTTCTTCGGAAAGTACACGCGCGGGGGTAAGTCAGACCCCACGCATTTGTCTTTGTTTTTATGCTATAATTCCCTAATTGTAAGTGATGTGAACCAAATTAAAAAAATTCTCATTAAATATTTGTTTTAATATGCTTTTGCAGGCAAGTTTATATAAATCCAGGAGATTATACGCAAAAAGTGTGGACATTTACGACAGTGATGACTTGAAATGGGTTAACACATTCAACGCGAGCCCGATTTTCATGAAAGTCGTCAAAATCGGCTTTAAAAATTTAAATGGAACGACCACGTCAATTGACGTGCTCCGTCAGTCGGTGTAGCCAGGAGCACGTCTATTGACGTTCGACGACGTATTGTTAAGGTAGCATAAATCGAAATTGTCGCATAAATGATGGTTATGTCTAAATATGATGTGTGAATAGAATAATCGGGTGAAACAAGTACTGAAAATACTGTAATCTAATTTATTAGCATGTTTTTTTTTATTTGGGGGTCTGCCAGGCCCCACGCACCTATTTTCGTGACAGTAACTGAGCACGCCTACTTAAGGACTTAATATATCTCTCAAAGGCTCATATCAACCAGAGTCCTCTGGATTGCTGATAATACACTACATAGTTGAGTCGTCGCATTCCACCATTTTTGTTAAGAGTACATCCTGCTTACTGAGTAAAAGTGAAGGCGGTAGGTTGTCGCTCTGCAGGATTTTCCTTTTTTGCAGAAGAAATAAAGCAAAATGGTTGGTTGCTCTGCTCATAATTGCACTGATAACACTGAGAAAGGGTTTTTATCTCAAGCGGTTTACCTTGGGCGGCCATTTTTATGATGTTGCGCGAGCCCATTTTTGCGTTTGTAAAGGTTTACGTAAAATTCTATTACTATTAAAGCATTTATCCTAGAAGGATGAAACAAAAAAATTTTATTAGAAATTTCTCAAAGTAAAAAATAGATCCAGAGATTTTTTTTACCAATGTCTATCCTTTCTAAGGTAAAGCTACAACCAAAGGTAAACAAAATTACGATAGAAGTTTCAAATGTTTGAATTTTTTTTTCAAATAGGAGTAGATTATACAGTTTAAATTTTTTTTATAGATATGTGTTAGTAGGTTTATTATAAAAAGTATTAATAGTGGTAAACTTATCCTTGAATTGTTCTAAATTTTTAAAAAGTCACTTTTTTCAGCTTTTTTTTTCAAAGTTTGTCTTTGAATAACTGTGATGAGGTTGGAAATAAAAATCTGAAATTAGCAGAACTTACAGTCTTTGTGTATGCGTACATGATATATAAAAAAACTATGTAGTGTATTTTACTAATAAAAACGTTACAACCTCTCAAAGATGACAATAACTTTGTTAAAGCGAAACCATTTGGTACACTTGAGTAAGGCTTTGTAAGTTGTTTCTGATCTTCTTTACGATTGGCAGTTCTATTCTTAGCCTATCCAAGATACAAGTGAAGTAGATTTATTTATTTATTCAAAAGTTACGTTTGCATTTTGTCTTTAATATTTCTTTGTTACGGTGCTATAAAAACATTTTGGCAGGGCTTTGTGGGAGGAGTGCTGGGTTGAGGGAGGGAGAGTCTCAAGGGTTTCAAAGAATCGGGATTTCCACTAGACACAAAGGGTTCTTTGAAAGGGAGAGTAAAAGGGAGGGGGGATGAGAAGAGACACTGAAGGTGGTACGGTCAAGGGGGGGGGACGACGCACGACCCGATGGGAGGAAAAAACGGGACGGTCCAGCTAGTGACGGTCTAAGAGGTAGAATGGAGGATGAGTCTGAAAGAAATCGGAATTTTCAGCTCTTGAATTTTCGGCATTACATTTCAAGTGGAAAGTATCAAAGTGAATGACAAAATATGACTTGATAGAAAAAAATCCAGATTAAGTGATGCTAGTTGTATGCATGAATGTTTGTTTACGTAGTTTGTTCGGAAGCGCAGTGAAGGTGTTTCATTATCTGGTCCACCTTTACAAGTACAGGCAATTAAATTAATTAAACAAATAGGCAGTGCTGATGATTTTATTGCTTCTGCTGGCTGGCTATCGAGGTGGAAAATTTGCCACGGGATAGAGCAAGTCAACATGGAAGAAGAATCTCGTTCCAGTGACAGTGAAGTACCTAGAGAGTTCTGTGGGCATTACGCAAGATTATTGATGAGGGTGAGTACACTTAAGAGCAATTGTATAACTGTGATGAAACTGCCCTCTACTACAGATTTGTTCCAACTAAATCGCTCGATATTAAGAAGTCGGCAAATAAATCTGGTATGAAAATGAGCATAGAAAGAGTGACTTTATAACTCTGCGAGAACAAATCAGGAAATCACAATTTAAAACCTTTCAGTATCCGGAAAAAAATAAAGTCCTCGGTGTTTCAAGCACGTCAATATGACAGCACTACCTGTCATTAATAAAAACAGTAAGAATGCGGATGACTCGTGATGTATGTATATCGTAGTTCAATGGAGATTTTGTACCATTCGGTAAAGAATCACTTACGATGAAAAAAGTTAGAAGAAAAAGCACTTCTGTTTGGGTATGTGTCCTGACCATCCTTCTTCTGGTAAAATTGTGCCAACGTTTTCACCAAAAAATACCACTGCCCTTTTTCAGAACTTGGACCAAGAGATTAGCAGAGCATTTAAAGCCAACTATCGGCGGGAATTGCTCACTGCTGTCATAAACTCGGAACTGCAAGAATTCCTGAAAACAGCTTCCCTGAAGAATATGGTGTAAAATATTGGATTGGAATGGAAGAAAATAACTTCAGCTACAATTCACAATTGCTGGTCGAAGTACATATATAGGTATAGAGGGCGATAGCATGGAAGACTGAGACGAGTTGTTGGGTTTTATAGAAGAAGATGAATGTTAAGCTTCAAATGTTTTTGCTGATAGACTGCATACGAATGATCTCGCGGCCCGGGTGCGTGAACGTGAAGAAATTCCTGTATCTGCCCATAAGAACGATGAAGAAATTGTGCCTGCAGTCCAGAGCGGCGGAAGAACTGTTGCATTATCGGAGGATGAGAGCAAGAATGAAGAAGTAGAAGACGTCCATGATGAGAAAACCACCTTTGTTATTTCCACAAAACTTTATTACGCAGGCACGACGCGCGTTTCACAAAGTGCGCATGAGTATGCCACAGTGTGGTGAAACGCGCGTCGTGCCTGCGTAATAAAGTTTTGTGGAAATAACAATTGTGGTTTTCTCATCATGGATATCCTTAATAATATCATCAGTTTTATTAAGTAGAAGACGAATGTGAGGTAGAGATGCCAAAAATACGAAAAGTATTTAATAACATGAAAGAAGTGATGAATTAGTTAGAGAGACAGAGCGATTGCGATCATCTTCATCTTTTACATTTGCAAAACATTAAGACTTATGTGACAAGTATCAACTATTAGGCCAAGAGAAAATAAACTCGCGGTAAAGTAGGGCGTATATTTAAATCAGAAAACATCAATTGCTATTTTATTATACAAAGCTATATAATTTAGCTCTACGGGTTTTTTATTGTTTCCCACCCAATTTCCCATAATAATGCGGTTTTCCGATAGCGCGGATGTAAACTCCATCCCCCTAGACCCGCGTTAAAACCGAATTATACTTATTGACGTTTTTATGATTTTTGAGAGGTTGTAACCTTTTAATCAGTAAAATACACAACATACTTTTTTATATGTCATGAACACATAAACAATGACTGTAAGTTCCGCTAATTTGAAATTTGTGTCTCCTACCCTATCATAGTTATTCAAAGCCAAACTTTGAAAAAAAAGTTGAAAAAGTGACTTTTTTTAAATTTATAACAATTCAAGGGTAAGTATATCACTATAAATATTTTTAACGATAAACCTAATAGCATATATCTACAAATGAAAAAGTAATTCAAACTGTATAATCCACTCCTACTTAAAAAAAAAAGTTCAAACATTGAAATTTCAATCGTAACTTTTTTTTTAACTTTGATTGAAGTTTTACCTTAGAAAGGATAGAGAAAGGTAAAAAAATTACGGGATTTATTTTTTACCTTGAGAAATTGAAAACAAAATTCTGTTTGTTTCATCCTTCTAGGATAAATACTTTAATAGTTATACACTTTTACGTAAAGGTTTACAAACAAATACATTGGCTCGCGCAACATAATAAAAATGGCCGCCCAAGGTAAACTGCTTGAGATAAAAATTTGAAAAAAATAGTTTTAATGTTTTCAGACATGAGGAAAAGAACTAGGAAAGTTTCAATTTTTTTTAAATTGGTCAAGCAACCACCCTTTTTTTTAGCCAATCCAAATGGTCCTTCAGACCAGAAAATTGACCTTCTTGTATTTTTTTATACTGGGGGAGGATAATATTTCCGATTTTTCAGCGCTTAAAATTGACCATACTCGTCCTCAAATTCCTCGGATTATTTCCATTGCACGGTTTTCATGGAAGTTTACTCGAAATTATATGCAAAATATCTTTCGCCCTTGTCTTTCAGATGATATACAACACCAAAATGCTTTTATTATTCCTTTGAAGAGTTAGCATCGCTATAATAGCCATGAGATAAATAATAGTACTTTCGGAAATGACTTAACCAGTCAACACTAAAATATAGTAAGTTTCATATCCAGAAAAACGTCCCGTGAAAAGAATCAAAACTTGACTGATGCGCGTTTAATTTGTAATTTTCACGATTTCCAATTTATAAATTATTGATAAAATGTCCCTACTTGGTCCAGAATGAATTGATTTCAACTTATGATCACCCAAAATGCGCCGGAAATCGCGCATTTGTGCAAAAACTAAGTCAATCTCAATTTCCCCCATAACACTCTATGGAGGCGTTTGAGCAAAGATGGCGGAATTCTCAATTCCCATTATAGGAAATGTGTGTGACGACTCTACCCTATGTGAGTAGTGTAGAGAACGGCCATCCAGATGACTCTGATATCAACATGCTAGCACATCGAAGTCGAAAGATTGCGTCCAAATCTTTAGCCCGCGCCCAAATATACCGCCAGTTTCTTCGGGCCTCCATCCGCTCATCATAAATGGGTCGCGCCGAATCTAAGTCAATCTCGCATTGTATTCGTGAACCCAATCTAATCAGACTACAATTAATTTAACTGAGCAACTAGTAACGAAGTTGATGTGTTTGAATGGATCATACTGTGTGATTTACATCTCCTTTTGTATCCTCATTGTTGATTTGAATTTAATCAAGTATCCACGTCAAACATTTAAGTTATTCAAGACAAATCGTAAGTTTGGAATCGTATAAAAGAAAATACGCTAACATTTCAATCTTTTTAGGATTTGTTCCGAATATAATATTAACAGAGAATAGTATTTTATTGCAAAGAATAGATCTTTATGAGTACTCTTGCATCAATATTATATCGTTTGTTTTAGCATTGGTCATTCCTTGGCATTACATTTTCTTCTGAATGAATATTTATTAGCGTGCTTCAGGGGTGAATGAAGAAGATGGTGCAGGGGGTTGGCTCCCAATCCTCTCCCCGTAATTCCTGGTAAAATAGGTATAATAAAAAATAATAATCATAAGGTAGGTATACCATAAGTTCCAATTCCCCAGTAATTAGCTATCTAACCCTTCGGAGTGTATCGCCATGCATCTTGTTGCCCTAATCTAATGATATTTGTGACAAAAGGATCGCAACTCAAAATACAGTGTGTTAGTACAGGATACTTGGTACCTAAACAAAAATTTTCTTAAGTGGCAATTTATACATATCTAGTCATGAGATGAGTTTACTTAACTCGAGAACTTTATTACTTCGAGATAATAATTTCGCTCTTTATTGAAACGCGCTATTATGTAGTTATTATATGTTACATGTTATCATATGTATTACAAGGAATGCTAAATCAGAAAATTTTGTTGAAATGAAATAGTATAAATTTCTTCATTCCAAAAGTCTGTTTTACCGCATGACTTGTTCACCCAACACTACGTAAATTTATGTAAAACGTCAATTCTCAGAATTGTGGGATGCCGATTCCTTTTATTATCCATTTTTTTGGTTTCCTAGGTAGACCTGGTACTAATAGAGATCACAAAGCCTATTTTTAGATGGACTCTCTAGGAGGACCCAAGGGAAGGGAAGCAAGGAACAAGGCATGGAAAAGAATTAGACTTTACTATTAAAATAATGAATTCCAACAATTTAAGGTAAAGATAAGACATAGAGAGATAATGGTGGAATAACAGTAAAGTGAATGTCAGAGAATGATGGTTCCTTATTAGCGCTTGAGCTTTCGCATCGAAGGAATATTAAAGAAACGTACTTAATTCTTTCGCGAGAATGCTGACTTCCATCGTCTATAAAAATAAAAAGAAGGAAAAATCCAATAATTATACATATCATGTTGGCAACACCGATTTTCTTCTTTCTTTCATCTCATCACGACATCTTCTACTTTAAAACGACAAAATAGACAGCCTCACACTTAATGTAATTCAATTGCAATGAAGAGAGATAAAATGCTTGAATACATTCGAAATGTATACCTTTGTTTTTGAAAAAAAATAACAGAGTTATAGGTTATTTTTCGCAAATGCTCAATTATCACTTTCATTTTGGAGCTAAGTTGAAAATATTGAGATAGATTTAATGTCTGTGTTAGAGACTTAATTGACTAAAGGTCCACTTAAAAGATTGGCACACTATGGAGGCAAAGAAAAATCACGTAATTCAGAAATCCTTTGCGAATTGTTTAACTCCCAATAAGAAGTTGTGAATGAATGACCAAAACAATATTATCATAAATTTATAATATATCAAGCTTATCACATGACTGACAAGAAGAGAAAATAAGACGCTTTACAATATGTTACATCAAAGTTGTTCACAATATTGAGTGATAATGGGGAGAACAAGGGTTCCATCCATGCACCGTGGTATCATTCCTCCGTGACTTGAAATATTTTGATATATTACCCGGACCAATTATAATGACATGTACATGATACTATCAGAATATAGCATTTTGCTTACCAATATCTTTTAAGAAAGAAGAATTCAAATTTACCTCAGTTTGATGAGGTCTTTTTTATACTTAGATTCATCTTTTAATATCTTTGTCATTTTTTAAAATTGGAATAATTATAAATGTCCTATCACCATTTTACTTTAAATAAACATCATAACATACAGGTTACATCAATAGATTATGGCATTTATTGCATCTATCTTTGTAATGGTCTTTGCCCCGTGGGAGTGAAAATAAATGAATGAGACCATAAATTTTCTTGCAAGCCTTTTTTCATTAAAAAAATGAAATTATCCGTAAATATCTGGCAACGCAACTGCGCATCGCATGACGTAAGAATTTCTTATTCGTAAAGAATTTGCATTCAATGCGAAGGAGAAAAATAAAATTAAAGGGAAATTTGAGTTAATACGCGTAATGCATGCGAGGCAAGACAGGAGAGAAAAAATTCCTCAAGGATCAAAGACGAGAAGGAGGAGGGGGGGGACAGGCAAGAGCGGGATTTTAGGTGGAAATGGCTGGAAGAGAAGGGAAACGGGGTTGAGAAGGAATAAAAGAGCATAAGATGGATAGGTGCTCCCCCGGGAAGGAGGGAGGGTGGGAAGGGGAAGAGGGCGTGGGAGAGGCACAGCAGCCTCTTCAGAGAACTTTTTTAGGCGAAGGTGGGCGGGGGGGAAGAAGACCACAATGTAATGAGAAGAGTTTGAAGGGGTGGGGCGAGGATTTCGCCTTCGGGTGGCTGCCTGCCTCTAATGGATTCAATTTAGTTGGCAAAAGAATAATGGTTGGCGGAGGGGGGAGGAAGGGAAGGGAAGTTGAAGGAGAAGAAAGAAGGAGAGTAAAGGGGATGAAATGCGCATCTCAGGGGTGGGGTGGGAAGATGGGAGGGGGGGGGTTTGAGGGAGATACGGGGGTGAGGAGGAGTCGGAGAACAAGGAGATGGCTATGGCTTATGAGGGAGTCAAGGCCACCACAAAAAAGTCTCAATAAATGTGAGCGAAGGGTAATGAAAGCACGAATTGTTGTGAGGATTTCGTTCAATTTATTATAACAGCTGATAACGTCAAATAATTGTCTTCAAACTATGGAAGGAAATGAACAACTTTAGAGTTCAATTGTGAAACATTATTTTTCCATTCAAAACAGTGCACCATTTACTTTCCTGTCAAAAATGACTTCACAGCAAGTACACATGAGTCTCATGTAATTATGACAGATCATTTGAGAATGTTCATTAAAAAAAAACGGAGGCGGTATAATTGTATGTGTACGATTTAATATATTCATCATATCCAGTGACGTCTTACTAAAATAATTTTAAATACCTACAACATAAATGAACATTACTATCTTGCCATGTATGAAAGTGTTTGAATAGAAAAAAAACCTCTTTCGGATAACTTTACTTTTCATGCATTATGAATATACATACTTTCCGATGACACTTGAAAATAGGGTCTCTAAATAGCTCAGATGTCCTATAGAAATCACGTATCTTTCACTAAATTATGTAAAAAACAGTGGTGCAGAGTTGACTGAAAACGGAATATAGAGGAATGAACATTTGAGTCGGTGTGGACACATAACGGTTGAGCGGTAGCTGGAAGTGAGCATTGTTTTCGAAAGATAAATCCGCATTTAAGTGCCTATAAACATGCAAGTACTCTGAACATATTATAGAGTACTAGTGGAAGGTGCCCGTTGAAATTCAACGGGTGTGAAAAACATTGAACTTATTATAAAAGAAAACCACAAAGCCTGAAGAATACTGTCAGTGTGGTAATTTGAAGAGTTCGTAGCCTATCTTGAATGTTGTTTTCGATGTAGTAGACTCAATGACCGTTTTCCAGGAGCACGGAGAAATGAGTGACTGTTGGTCCTCTTTCATGCACGGGAAACCCAAAAATGAGTGAATGTAAGTTAACTGCCCTTTTACCCTTCTAAACATACATAATAACTCACAACGTTTATGATGTGGGCATTAATATACATGGATATATGCGGTATATTTATGGATGTGCGAATTTGTCTAAAAACTAATTCGCAATCGGAATGAGAGGAAGACTACAACGTTTGATACACCTGAGTATTAAACGATTGTAAACAACGCTGTGATTATTGTAGCAACAGAGGCATTATTACACTCACTATTCGCTGTTTATAAGTTTTCTTTCACATTTAATTGCGTGTGTAGTCTATTTAATTCATTCATGTGTATCGTTTACTACGTAAGTGTTCTCTCATATACATGCAGTTCCCCTGTGAGAGCTACTTTGAGAATAGACATTGAAGTGCATACTTGTTGTAAGTATGCATTGAATTTATTGATTACCCCCCGAAGCAATCTATCATGGGGCCCTTGGGACTCTGGGCCCTGCTTACACAGATTTTCTTTCCACATGCTATCATGGGCCTGCAGTAAAACGTGATATTTTTGAATGCTAGAGGCGCTAACAACCAGATATATTGGAAAATCAAATCTCTGGTTGTCAAAGAAATATGCTATTGTTGATTTCAGAGAAAAATGTGAGATTTTTATTCCAAAAAATGATATTCAGACAATAACGAAGAGTAAAAGAAAATCGATTGATAGAATCAGACAATTTCTCAGCCATTTATTCATCCATCCGATAAAAGAAACCCCAACCCTCTTACCTTGAGCGGAAGTAATTTTAAAAAGAAAAAAATAAAACCACTGCAAAAAATCCAATACGTAGCGTACCAAAGGGTCGGCCCCTTTTTGGGACCTTTTGGGCCCCTGAGATCTTTTTAAAGTGATGTATGATTTTTCCCATGTCTTGAACTATTAGTCTGCAAAATTTCAGCTTGATCAGAGTAAATCTATAGATTTGTATAGAACCCAAACAGAAAAACGTACAAACAGACAAACATTCTTCTTTTATATATAGATTGAAGAGAAGATAAAACTATAGTATAGTGAATTATTTATAATAGAGCCCTTAAAATAGGGCACACTTTTCAATAAAGTGAAGTTCTGAAGGATAAGAGGAAGGAATTAAGAATAAAAATGACTCAAAGCTATCTCACACCACTGCAATATGACATAGATAGTATTTTTAGGTATAAACAGCCTTCAAATAAAGTTTTCACGTTACATTTTTCGTGGTATGCCGTAAAAGGATCATAACCAACAATGTATTGAACAAGAGCAATTGCTATTGTAATAAAAAATTTCACATGAAGAAACACGAAGAAAGTTTACTTCAATTTTACGTCGAATTATTCCAAACAGTACCAGGAGACAATGAAGGACATCATCCTTAACATAAAGCTTAGACTGAAATTTCAGTGGAATTATATAGCCACTGACTCTTATAATCGTCACATTTAATGAATTTCAATTGTAATCAGATGCAGGGCTTCAAGAGTAGTCATAACCTTTAGCGTTAGCACTATTTTATAGCAAAAGAGGAATATTAATTATCGTAAAGGGATCGCCAAGTAATAAATATACTATTTCTTTAGAACATTCCTCAATTATGTATCAGTACCTTTTTCCAACTGATTATAAGTAGAATCAAAGCAGTGGTTGTTCCATTTTTGTAGCTTTAACGTGAAGCCATTACCTAATGTTTAGGCCATGTTGAAATTAGCTTACAGCCACATGCACCCAGAACGACGTAGACGGAATTTCCAAGACTTATAAATAAGCGCTGGGGGAAATATTATGAGATAGTCAGCGTCGAATGGTTTCATAGTGTACGAAACTGGGTATTGAATGACGACTCTCTTCACATAAGCTTCACTGCGAAAGGTACAATTCAAGAAGTACATTGATGTTATTCAGATATTGCTGATCAAATTTTTCAATAATCAAGCTCAATAGAATGATATTCATTCATTTTTCATCGAAAGAGATGAAGCAACAGATGATGAAGATTATGAAACAAATATAATCAACAATTACGCTTACAATTTTTTTATTTGTTTTATTTGAGTAAAATTGTGCTTGCAAATATTTACAACTGAAAAAAGATTTTTTGCAAAATATTGTTTATTTACTTATATCATTTTAGTCTATTCAATTCTCCTGCCATAGAGTGGACAATTGTTTTTGAGTTAATATTGATCATTTTTTAAATACAAAATAACGTGAATTGGCTATGTATATTATTTAAAATATTTAAATAAGCAGAAGACCTGTTATGATTCTTGAATTTATTCCAATGTAACAAAAGCCCAATGACGATGCCAAAAAAATTGGCGAAATGTTTGCAATGAATTACTAAAGAGTATGACCAAAACTCAAGAAGTTTCACCAATATTTGTATATATCGGTCAACAAAAGTCTGAATTGATTATTGTGACGCGGAAATCGGTGGCGCAAGTTTCCATCTCTTTTAGATGGACTTTTTTGTTTTCCACTACTCTTCTGTATGCATTTGCTTTTTTCTCTGTATATTTCTGTATAGTTATTGAGAATAGCACAGAATAGCCGAGGGAAACTATACCTCTCGGTAGTGTGACCTTTCACTTTCCCTGATACCCTCCTGTTCTCCCCTCCCCCCAAATCTATTGTCACCTTGCCGAAAGCATTCTTGTCTCGGCTTCTCCTGTATAATGGTACTGAGAGGTACGCAAATGGTTATCATTGGCCATTCGTCGGCCCATTGGCCATTCATCACCCATTGGCCATTCATCACCCATTGGCCATTCATCGGCCAGTCATGTAGCCGAAACGGGAGTGGAGACGCGGGTCATCCATCCGTGCCATATTCTGAGCGTCTCTCCTTCCCGAGTTGTATTAATATTCTTATTTGGTTACTATAGACTCATATGTTCATTATGTCAAAAAGTCAATTCTATCAGTTCTCACATGCAACTGTCAAAACCTCTCTGTACTTATTCGTTCCTTGTCACCAAGGGCAAGGACCAACTCTTTCCAAGTTTACCACCTGTCCGTACGTTGCTTCTTACAGGTGTCGTTCGCGGCACGCAAAACGTGATTATCACCACCAAATAGCAAGGGGATTCAATGATAACTCTACAGTTGGATCGCATGCTTTTATACATCATGAATCGAATGTGAAATGAACGCTATTGAATAAGTCCATGCCATAAGCGGAGCATCATGGCGTACTTTTTTTTGCCGGTGGTCGAGGACGATCTTACCGGTAGGGGAGGTACCTCCTCGGACCGTCGGCAAGTATTTTGCAATTGATGCCATGGCCGGGTGCTATGAATACAAGGTGTGATCAAAAAAAGACCGGACTGATTTTATAACTTGTTTATTTCGACGGATACAGCTTAATCGAACTTGTCGCCCTCAAAGTACATGCCTTGGCTGACGACACACCTTTGCTAACGTTTCTTCCAGCTCTCGAACCCTGCCTGGTAAGCCGCCTTAGGGATCCTCTTCAGGTCCGCCGTACAATTAGTTTTAATGTCCGCAATAGAGTCGAATCGGCGCCCTTTCAAGGTTGATTGTAACTTTGGAAACAAAAACAGTCTGATGAAGCCACGTCTGGACAGTAGGATGGATGCGGGATCACGGAAGTTCTGGTTTTGGTGAAAAACTCTGTCACGATCAGCGTCGTGTGAGCCGGCGCGTTATCATGGTGGAAACGCCATGCATTGTTTCTCCACATGTACGGCCTCTTTCGGCTCACTGCAACCCTCATCCTCTTCATAACCTCTTTGTAGACGGTTTGACCTTGAGGGACGTATTCGTAATGAATCAGCCCGTGCCAATCGAAGAAACACACCAGCATGACCTTCACATTGGACCGGGACATGTGAGCTTTCTTTGGTCGCGGAGAATGAGGACCCTTCCACTGAGAAGACTGGGCCTTTGTCTCAACATCATAACCGTAAACCCAGGTTTCGTCACCGGTTACGATGGTTTTAAGAAACTCTGGGTCGGCATTGGCTCGATCGAGGAGTTCCTGACAAATGTCCACTCGTTTTTGTCTCTGTTCATCAGTCAGCACCCGCGGGACGAATTTTGATGCGTCGCGCGTCATGCCTAAAATGTCTTTCAAAATTGTCTGACTGGATCCAAAACTAATGTTCACTTCCTCGGCTATCTCCGTAACAGTTAAACGGCGATTTGCCCACACCAAATCGTTCACCAATTTGACATGGTTGGGGTCTGTCGATGTGGAAGGCCGCCCCAGAAGTGTGAAGTGGAAAAGTGGACGATGTGGCCTCGATGTGGACGGCCGTTCGCGAATCTTCATCTGTCGAGGTTCTACCCGATTTAAAACAACTGTACCACTCCAAACACTGGCATCGACTCATAGCTTCATTGCCAAAGGCTTGAATCATTCCAAATGTCTCCGTAGCACTTTTGCCAAGTTTGAAACAACATTTCACGCACACACGCTGTTCCTCTTCCTCCTTCATTGCTGCCGTTGCACGGGGCGACGAACAGGTAAAGACACGTACCACTGCTGCTGCGTTATGACTCGACGTAAACAAATGCAACACCTCTCGTTTTAGTCGTCAGATGTGTCGCTAAATGGTGCACTGTGTCTCGTTTCGATCCGTTGAACGGTTTGCGCGGAATAAAATCAGTCCGGTATTTTTTTGATCACACCTTGTATATATCAGTCCCGCTGGCGAGGGAGACTTTCGTCGGCTTCCTCCTCCTCCTCCACTCCTCCTGAGCTTCCTACTGGAATCCGTGCGATGAAGACGCTCGAGCTCACCGGTGGAGGATTCCCCCCTTCCTCCCCCCCACCTTCTCCCTTCCTCCCTTCCTACCTTCTGATACCTTCCTTGTTCACGTTCTGCTCTCGTTCTGGTCGGAGGTGCTTTCCTGGCTCACTGAGGCATCTCAAACCTGGTAAAAAATGGGAGTTTTTTTTGCCCTGAATGTAGCCCGGCAGTCGAACGGAACACTTTAGTCTGTGTAGTCTTTCCTGTGGTGTATGTAGTGAAACCTACCACACATCGTGTGCTTCCGTCACTGAAGCTGATCTTAAGATGCTTGAAGAACTTAATAAGCCCTGGACCAGCGAATCCTACCTGCCTTGCCTGCCTCTTCTTGTCCTCATTATATCGTACTTTTTTTACCTATATCTTGGTTCTTCTATATTGTTTTGTTCTCTTTCTCTCACTGTAAATAATCACATCCTTAGGTGCGTCATATATATTTGTTTATGCTGTTCCATTCGTACGAATGTGGGAGTACTCAGAGGTACCCTGTACACTCGATAATCGGGTATATTATATATGGTTCTTTGAAGCTTCCATGATAGTCACAACATCTGGGTAGCTTTAAGGTTGTTTCTATTAGTGAATTTCAGCAGTTGTAGGAAGCATGAAGTAAATATTGTCGTTGTATTGGTGCATTAAATATTGCTTTATATGAATAAAATTCTCAGTAATTAACTAAATATGCATTAATAAGACTTGAACTTGGCTCTTATTTTAGACTTTACACTGAGAACACCTTTCTATAAAAATTACTACGGATTATTTATTTATTTAAAAAAATAGTTGAAAATGAATAAAAAATACACTGATAAATTTATGACGAGATCTATGAGTCAGAAATTCCTCATTTTTTAAATTAAATCTCCACGGAGTGCACCCACTATCATTTTATCATCGCTAGTATTTTTGGGAAAATATCTCCAGAAGTAATACCCACGGTAAGTAGCTGATATTTTGGTAATTTCGGAAAGTTAAATCTTAATTTATGATGAGGTCAAATCATTTAAACCTGAAATGAATTAATGATGTCTTGCTCAAGCAACCTGTACGGGCGCGAATCTCGAAGAGAAAATATTGGTATTTGAGTTTGAACCCATGTCCTGGTGAATGGTTTTTATCCCGAATTTCGCTTAATCTTTGGTTGGGTGGTTTTCTGGATGGTTAGTTGGGGAGGGGACCGAAGAAAATTGTCTTGCGTCATTTAGAAAACGAGTTTGGAGGTCGAAGGAGTAGAAACAAATGGATAAAGAAACCGGCGTCAGAATTCGCACGTTCTAAAATGAAAGGCGCCAAGAGGTTTAACGTTGTTTTGCGATTGACGGTGTGCTGACCTTGAGATACCAGGTAGGGATCAGGATTCCACTGAAATTAATACATATGTCACCGCCAGGAATCGAACCCGCACCGTCGGGATAGAAAGTAAGTGGTCTGTAAATTGATGACGTGTTTGCTAGATTCGAAAGCAGAACTATTAATGAAAATTTTGTATTGCTCTTGTGGGGAAACCTAAAGCATAATAAACATTAATTCATTCATACCTTCCCCTTTCCGTCTCACCTCCACCCCCTTCGGTCTAAGTTAAAACTCTTATCTCAACGCGCGCTCACTCTCGATGAGACGCTGGATTTGTGGGTCTTCCGCGCAAGGACCACATTCTCCCCGGGTCTGCAAGCTTCTCGCTTATACCCCGGTTTGAAGGAGGATGCGGGAACAGGAAGTAATAAGGGTAGGGAGAGGGAAGCGTTTCATCCCAGAGTCATGAATAAGCGAAAGAGTATAAGCGAATGGCAAAACAAGACATATTTTCTATGGTGTTTGCTATGATGCATCCTATGAAAGAGGAAGCATCAGAGTCGCAACCGGTTGTTCAGCACGGTTCGCTAAAAACTCTCGATGAGACAGAATTACTATTTGCCGTGTAACTCCTCCTCCTCCTTCCTCTTTCCATTACGCGCTCGCCTTATTTGCTCCACTCAGGGTGGGCGGGGAGACGCCAATTGCACAGACATCCATCAAACCAACCCTTTCATCACATTTCCACCTCCCCCTTCCCCTTTCTCATATCCACCATCCCCCAATCCCACACTAACCTCCAAAATGCCCTGTCAGCTCTGCTCTCGGCAATCATTACGTTTTAAGGCAAGAACTTTTTCTTTTTTCATTCTTTTTTTCCCTTTGGTTTCAGCATTTTTGAGGCAGTTTTACATTCTCTTTTCTTTAAACAACGAGTTACTCTCGTCGTTTTCCACTTAAGGTGGTACCACCGTAAAATGACTTATATTTCATTTTATTCATATTCTGTCTACTTGTAAAAAAAAGTTGTCCTCTATCTGATATGAACAACAAAATTATGCCTTTCCACGAAATTTTATTCTATAATTGAACTTGAAATTACATTGTGTTCAATGGGGGAATAAGAGAAACACGAGGGAAAATAGTATTTTTCCATAAAATACAAATGCAATTTTCGTGGAAAACTGTCTCTAAGAAGGAAATAATCCAGAGAAATGGAATAAAAATAAAATACAGGCATCTTACCACCTTATTTTTCTAGTTATTGAAAAATTAATGCCGTAATTTAAGTCAAAGTGCTGTAATTCGTAGGAAATGGCGCCGCAGTCGGCTCCTGTGGCTGGAAAAAAGGGCTAATTTAAAATACATTCGTGGAATAATCTGCATATTTTGTACCTTACTTTTGAGTTTCTATAGGTAACGCATTGTATCAGTAAAAGCAGGATTTTTTGGCAAAATATAAAAAATGTGGAATTTAGTATTTGTTTTGACTCACACAGTCGCGGCGGAACCTCATTAAGCTCTCGATTTTAGATCCTCGTCCACCAAATGTTTTAAAAGATCAATCGTGCATTGCTGTGTCACACCTTAGACTACAATTCTTGATGCCCTCTTATTTTTTCGTGTGTTGTTTGCTGTTCCTTATCGGTGTAGATTAAATACGCTCCTTGGGAAAAAATGGGTTACTTCTTGAATGAATCATTGAATTCAATTTTACACCACCACCTTTAAATGCTATGGTCATGCGTTACATTGCTTTAATGTCACCATCCATCTGTCTACTTCTTCCACTTTATGATGGTTTCAATGAATATTGATGATACTTCCGTTCACACTTTTCTCATTAATATTTAACTTACTTTTTCTGAGGAGCTCGCCGACCCTCAAGACTTAAAGACATGAATCATACAAAAACTCTCCACCGTGCAAAACTGTAGAGTAAATAGGATTTAGGATTCAGAAATTGTTTAACTTTTGATTTAGGCACAAAGTGGACATTTAAGTTTGAGTGAGATTTAATGATGATATATACACTTAAAGGTAAGACTCTCGTCCATTGCAGCTTTTATAAGGGCAAATATAATGTTACACCACCGCATAGATAATAAGAACTATGATGATGCAAATTTCCACAGATAAAAATGTTTAATCGACCCGGGTTTCGATGCACTGCATCATCATGAGGTACATAAATTTGGAAATCAAGGTATATATACAAGAGAAGGTGGGTGAGGGAGGTTAGGAAAGTGGAGGGAGGGAGTGGGGAAGGGGAAAAATTTCAAAGGGGGGAGGGAGTTTTAGTTACACAAGAAGATCGTTAACATTTGAAATTTGAAAAAACCGTTGAGGTGATGTCCCGCGGCGCGTAGAGGGGGAGGGGGGGGGGAAAGGGGAAAGGGACAAGCATTGGGAAAATAGACACTTTGTCACTGGTTACTGGGGAATTTTGGGCGTGTGGTCAGTCTTCGTGATGCCTTTTAATATGCTCCTATACAACAGCGGGAAAGGGGGGGGGGGTATTCCACAACATATCGCCTGATTCCTCCCTTTTTGACCGCATAGATGATTCATAATAGCATAAATTTCTTCATAATTATGAGTTCAGTCGGGCCCACCACTCCTGAGAATGTAATTACACCAGTTCTTGTCACGAAGGACGCTGCCCCTACACACTCTCACTCCAGGCCGGTCGAGGTAAGATAACGAATCCAGACAATAGTGGAGATCTTCATACATTCTTACGTCATCAACTCTTAACAAAAGGAAGTATAGCATGACACATACATCGTAACATGATCACATGTTTTTGGAAACAGATACCTCTAGCTAGTCTTCCACGAACGCCAACAGCGAAGGCGTAACCAAGAGCGACTGAGAAAACTTCTGCCGATACGGGACGAGAGGAAGAACGGTGGAAGATGATTTGGTGTGGGGGAAATTCCAAAAGCAGCCGATGGGGCTTGGTGTTCCTCGATCTTTCTTCGATTTTGGAGTTTTGGTTGACCGCATGGCCGGTGAGTGTTATTTAAGATGAACTTTAATGTATAACATCTTAAAAGATTCCCTGAAATTTGCTAGCTTTTTTTGCATGCAAAGACAGACTTGGGAATAAGGAAAGGGAAAAATATATCAGTGCTCGCCTTTACAGATGACTTAGTACCTATTGCTAGCGGAAAATAAGGAATATTTAAAAAGCATGACAGAAATTCTGATAAAAGAAACTCAAGAAGTAGCACTGAATATCAATGATGATAAGACCAATTATGTCCTTTGGTCGAAACCCTGATAACTACAGAAACATTACAATTGAGGATCACAATTTTGCAAGAGTAAATGAATTTAAATACCTTGGTACCATAATCAGCGCAAACAATAGTGAATCACAGGAAATCCAAAGCAGAATAAATTCAGCCAATAGAAGCATGTTTGCTCTAAATAAACTGCTAACATCAAAATTTTATCCATCAGAATCAAACTTAAAATTTATAAAACCATAATAAGACTAATTCTTCTCTATGGAGCTGAATCGTGGGTTATCGACAAAAGAACGGAAAAGAAGTTAATTATCTTCAAAATTAAGGTGCTAAGGAAAGTTTTTGGACCCACAAGAGAAAATGGAACTTAATAAGGTAATCAGGGATCTTTTTAACTTACCGGACGTTGTAGCTGAGGCCAAGAGCCGAAGATTGCGATGGGCAGGGCACATCATGAGACGAGAACAAGATACCATATTAAAACAAGTCTGGACAGAAAATCCTGATGGAAGGCGACTTCCGGGAAGACCGAAAAAAAGATGGAAGGATGAGGTGACCATTGATATGAGGAGAATGGAAGTCAGCGAGGTGGATGCAAAAGATCGGAGGAATTGGAGGCAGACAGTTGGCGAGGCCAAATACCATCTTGGGTATAAATGGCCATGGGAGTAAGAGTAAGTAAGTAAGTAAATGCAAGAATGCAAAAAACAAATATGTTCCTCCAAAGACCGTTTAGTCATAAATGTTCTTGCATCATGAGCAAAAGAGACAGCACACTTTGGGACTCGCTGTTGTCATTCAGTCCCCATCTTGGTCCGTCACTTCCGTCTATCTCCCTCTCTCCCTCTCTTCCCTTACGCTTCTCTGTCACCCTTATAGCTCCCCAACACCTCCATCAAATTCCTTTCATTATGCTAACGAAGTTTCACATATTGAGTGTCGTTATTAATAAAAATTGAAACATTATTAATATGAACTTATATGTGAGTACCTCATAGAATTATCCTACCTGTTGATGTCATGTTAAATATTACCATTCCCAATAAGATTTCTTCAGAAGGGCATGTAAAACAATGTGTAGGAATACTGGAAAGGTTTTGATCAAAAATTAAATTTGCATATGACGTAGTTTAGCTCTGCAATCCTACAAGGTGAAGTGCTGCGTGTCTATGAGTTGTGTCAGCAAGGCAACCACAATCCCCAACATTAAAAATGTTTAATTTTATATTATTGTTCATGCTATTTCACCGAATTACATTGGATGGAAATCGGTAGATGATCCATGAGTTGCAGCAGTCTTGTAATTACACGTTTCTAGTTTACGAAGCTTACACCTTTAATAACTTATTTAGTTATTAAAGTTTTTGATAAGCTCACCATTACCTGCATTTCCTTTGTTTGAAGTCTTATTCATGGTAACGTTTTCAAGAATGGTTTTATGATGGTAGTTTTAATCCTACTATTGCATAAATTTGTAATGATGAAATTATATAGATGTATCATTAAATCCGTTTTTTATGCAAGAAAAAAATTAGGACAAATATCACCTGAATTTTGATTTTCAGAGTCGTGTAAGCTCTGTAAGCTACTGCTTTCCTTCTAAGAAACTAAACTGAATACTCCAAAGAGAAAATGAAGCTCAGCGAGTATCTCATCTCTCTCTCTCTCTCTCACGAAATAGATTACGCAATACTTCCAAGATATCCATCCACGGAATTCCAACCACGTCAAATTGGATTTAGTTATTTCTTTTCTCGTTCACTTGCAGCGCAATTTGGGAATCGCTGTTGTCATTCTGTCCCCATCTTTGTCCGCCATCTCCATATCTCTCTCTCCCTTTCTTCTCTCTTCTCTGACGCGTCTCTGTCACCCTCCTAGCAACCCCAACACCTCCATCAAATTCCTGTCATTATGCTAACAAAGTTTCACAAATTGCGTGTCTCCACTTTGAATGCAAGAAGCGTCACCGAAATGAAATAAGGAGACACAGGATTTGCCTCCCTGAACTCAATACAACCTTTGTAATGGAATCGATCGAGGGGAATAAAAGCGAAATAATGAAGACGTTTAATGTTTTCACTCCCAAATATACGCCGTTTCCAGAATCCTGTCCCTTTTCCTTTCCAGTGCCATTAGTGATCCACCCTCTCTACTTCTCCCCGCACTAAAAAAAACGGCGTTCACGACCTTGGGAATATTCAGCCTGGATGCAAGTATTCGCAGGATTGGATTACGCGATTGCTAAATGGGATTTCGCGGTTCCGCTCGTAGCAGATTGAGACAGAGGAGAAGCTTGTGACTCGCATGACTAAATAGAATCGAGGGCTTGGAGTACGGGCGGCATGTGTTTCATAATGGGATACAGGCCAGCCAACTTTTGGAACACTAGCTGTTGGAAATAAGATATAATTTTGCCGGTGGACGAATTGGAATTGCGAAATTTTTAAATGAAAGAAAAAAAAATTGCTATTACACCACCAAATATTTAATAGAATAATTTACTTATGCACGACGATGTTTTCGGGCAATGCTGCGTTTTGTTCATTTTGAAAAAATCAAATTTTTGCTCCTCTTACTGGAAGCGTCATCAAGAGAATTACTGGAAGAGGAACGCAACGTTTCGCTCAAATTATTAGAAGCGTCATCAAGGTAAAACTGGAAGAGAAACTCAACGTTTCGCTCATATTACTTGAAGCGTCATTAAGGAATTACTGGAAGAGAAACTCAACGTTTCGCTCATATTACTGGAAGCGTCATTAAGTAATTACTGGAAGAGGAACTAAATGTTTCGCTCATATTACTGGAAGAGTCATTAAGGAAATACTGGAAGAGAAACTCAACGTTTCGCTCCTATTATTAGAACCGTCATCAAGGTAGAACTGGAAGACAAACTCAACGTTTCTCTCATATCAATAGAAGCGTCATTAAGGAATTACTGGAAGAGGAACTAAACGTTTCGCTCATGTTACTGGAAGCGTCATTAAGGAATTACGGAAAGAGAAACTCAACGTTTCGATCCTATTATTAGAAACGTCATCAAGGTAGAACTGGAAGACAAACTCAACGTTTCGCTCATATTACTAGAAGCGTCATTAAGGAATTACTGGGAGAGGAACTAAACGTTTCTCTCATATTACTGGAAGCGTCATTAAGGAATTACTGAAAGAGAAACTCAACGTTTCGATCCTATTATTAGAAACGTCCTCAAGGAAGAACTGGAAGAGAAACTCAACGTTTCGCTCATATCAATAGAAGCGTCATTAAGTAATTACTGGAAGAGGAACTTAACGTTTCGCTCATATCAATAGAAGCGTCTTTAAGGAATTACTGGAAGAGGAACTAAACGTTTCGCTCATATTACTGGAAGCGTCATTAAGGAATTACTGAAAGAGAAACTCAACGTTTCGATCCTATTATTAGAAACGTCATCAAGGTAGAACTGGAAGACAAACTCAACGTTTCGCTCATATCAATAGAAGCGTCATTAAGGAATTAATGGAAAAGAAACTCAACGTTTCGCTCATATTACTAGAAGCGTCATTAAGGAATTACTGGAAGAGGAACTCAACGTTTCGCTCATATTACTAGAAGCGTCATTAAGGAGTTACTGGAAGAGAAACTCAACGTTTAGCTACTCTTTTTGGAAGCTTCATCAAGAGAATTACCGGAAGTGATACTCAACGTTTCGCTCATCTTACTGGAAACGTCACTAAGGAATTACTGGAAGAGGAACTCAACGTTTCGCTCATATTACTAGAAGCGTCATTAAGGAATTTTTGGAAGAGAAACTCAACGTTTCGCTCCTCTTTCTGGAAGCGTCACTAAGAAATTGCTGGATGAGAAACTAAACGTTTTTCTTCCAGTAAGAGATGCGAAACGTTAAGTTTTTCAAAATGAACAAAACGCAGCATTGCCCAAAAACATCATCCTACATGGACAAGAAAAGCTGCAAAAGCCTTCAAACAAATATTTTACTTAATTCGAAAATTAAATTTTCAGGTGCAACAAGATTCCAAGAAATTAGAAAAAGACATGTCAGGAAACGGGGCATATTTACCTGACATAAACGTTTTACAATTACTACCAATATCTCGATACACTAAAATGAAAATTATTATAAACTCGATAAAAGTTGATAACTCACGGCATTGAAGCTTATGTTGGGTAGTTTTTACAGCTGATAGGCGTGCATGCAAATGTTCTGAGAGGAAATGTTACTGTAAAGTATAACACAGTCACTGGGGATGGGATTTGGAGAATAAGATAAAATTCGGAAAGAGAAATTAGTACAAAATATATAATGTTAAAGAAAAGGGATATCTGACCGGTACCACAAGTGATAATGGCAGGCAAATGAGTGCAGGGACAGATTTTTTCCGGAATGATGTGTACAGCAAAGCAGGGGAAAAGGAAGTCCTAAGATTAAGACGAGGAGATTAGATTGGAGGCGGATTGTTGAGGAAGTCACGGTCCCCATCTAGCCCCAGAATAAGAAATAAAATTGGGTGTGCTTAGGACCACACGTTGGAAGTGAAAACTTCTATCACCGATTTATATTCCCAAATAAATCAGAATAAAAAAGGAGATTAAGGAACAAAAATTGTTTAAAATGAAAATTCTATTTATGTAAATTTTATTTTTTGTTGACAAAATAGGTATTTATCTAAAAAATAGGTATTGTACATGTGTCTAACACTCATTTATATCTCTCATGTTAATTATATTTCTATTGTAATTATTCTAATTAACAATTCTCATCATCATTGGTTACATCAACAATCACCATTTCCTTATTTTCATCATTTTCTCGCATTTTATTTTAATTATTCTCATGAATAATTTGAATTCATTTTTCATTACTATTTTTACATAATTCTAGGAAAGAAACTATTGGGTTATGATAACTAAGGTTACTAATAACCTTTGAATTTAGAGATTCGGTAAAGAATACGAACATGGAAATATGGTACGCGATTTAAACGGTGCACTTTATCCCGCTTAACGCTTGTCCTACCATCTATTGGTAGTTATGCGCACTGTTAGGACAGCGGTGCTGCCGTTTGACGACGATATTGTAACTACGTCGCCGAAGCAAAAAGTGCGGTACGGTACGTGACGCGAGTTTGCTCTTCCCCCCCCATGTCAAAAGTGCCCAACGAAGACCAAAAGAAGTTATCACTTAAAAAAACTGTAAAAAACACTGACTGGTTTCGATGGCAATACAGCATCACCAGAATCACAACATGTTGTTGCTCTATCACCTGGCTATTAAGTACTTTGTGGAATATTGACAAGTGTTCTTTCTTCCAAGGCAAGACTTAGTTGACTAGGCAGCAGGACAGGTCACTATCTGGCCACGATGTAAACACCGGTTCCCGATCAGTCACCGAAGTTAAGTATCGTTGGGATGGTCTCAAATTTGGAGTGATGATCCTTCTATTCGTGCGACTGCTGTAACCCCATTCTGCAAGTAGCAGTCAGTATGTGCAAATTGACTTTAAGCCGTCAAAGCTCGTTCAAATAAAATACTACTTCCAAGAATACTGATTGACTTCTCCCAATCTCAAGGCTCATAACATTGCTGACTATCATTGGACGAAAAGTTTGAAATCAAAGGCATTAAAATCGGGAATAGAATTAAATATAGTTTCACTTCATAACCAAATGGCCAATAGTGGAAGGAAATGAAGTGACCATTCTTTTCACATATATGTCTAATGCTCCGTTCTTCTTTAGGCACGCTATGGTGAGTTGCATTCAGAGGCTACCAGGAGGTAACATGAAATAAAACGATATATTCTACCAGATGTGACGTCGTAAACGATGTAACATTCCCATAATTACGAATTATGGAAAATGACAAAGTCTTGGCAATTTTAGAAATATTTTAAAGCATAATGGGAAAATTGCATCGCGAACTTGAAATACTCCTGCCTTACCTGGCATTTTTGCTGAGAAGACGTAGAGAATGAATCATCATGTGCCTTTTTGTGGATCTACTACGGTGAAGTTACATTATAGTTGACAAAACTATCGTTTGTTATTAGTTGTGGTAAGCCTACTAAGTGTGGTATTTTTAACAGCAAGATGTACAGTGGAAAAACCTTCACGACCTAGGATTTAGCACTGTCATTCAAATTTTCTCTTCCATAAATATTTAATATGGATGTTAAAGTTTAATTAAAACTCTTAACATCAATTAAAGGCCTGTTTCATGTTTTTTACTCAGCTATTCTCAGCGAGCTTCAATAAACAGCCAAGGGAGTTGTCCGCTGAATAGACAACGAATCCGAAAGACGTATTTTAGTCAATACTATCAAAGGCGATAAGATCTCAGGCAATGCAGATATTTTTCACCCTGCACATTTGTTGCTGATGACCTGCACATTAAAATGGTTGGGTAACGATAGAAAAAATAATATTAGCTTAAAGGTATTACTTTTAAAGTGGGTTTGTATCGACAAAACTATATAGTTACGTAAATTGATTAATAGCTTAAAGCATTGAAGCGCATGTTCATGATAATATTCAGCAATTATATGATCTCTATTACTAACTGGTGAAAGCATGACATAATTAGCATAGCTAACAAGCAAAAGCATACAACGCATCCTTAAGTATCTGAGGAACGCATAGGATCCAAAATACTGCAAAGGAGTAGATTTATAATATTTTGTTTTCATAAATTACGGAGTAGATTTATAATAATTGTTTTTCATAAATTATGCTTATAAAAGTAAAAATGGGAATTTTTTTCATCAGAGTGTTCCTAAACTAAGAACCAACAGTATCCGTTGGCAAATGGTTCTTACCCATGTAAAATTTAACAAGATGTCTGACTTCAATGGCAAAATGTAACAGCAGAAAATAATAGGAGAATTGGTGACTCTGTGATTACTTGAATCCAACTTTACTTACATATAATCTATTCTATCAAAAAATACATACAATACATACAATACAATACTCTCAAGAGAATAAAGGAAAGAGTCGGATGATGAGGTTGTAAAAAAGCTTTTAAATCTCTGCACTGGGTGATGAGAAATATAAAGGACAGTAATAACGAAACCAAAGAAATGGCCTATAGTACTATGGTTCATCCGGTATTAGAATATGCAACGGTAGTGTGGGATCCTCACTTAAAAACAGATATATTCAAGCTGGAGAAAGTACAAAGGAAGGTATGTTTTAGGCAGGCACAAAAGGTGTGACAGTGTCGCAGCCATGCTGGGGGTATCTGGGTTGGAAACCTTTGAAATTAAGGAGGAACATAAACAGGTTATGCGGGATATACAAAGCAATTTCAAAAGAACGGGCTTGGGAGGAAATAAATCAAAGGCTAGACTCACCCTGCTACATAGGAAGAAATGATAAGAAGTACATATGAAATTTAGAGAGCAGAAAACTGATATCTTGAAGCAATCCTTCTTAAATAGAGGTATAAAGGAGTGGAATGAGTTACCTGAAGTAATTTTTGAGATCTTTCCCGCTAACGTTAACATTTTTAAACATAAGTGTTCCTCTATTCTATAATGGTTTATTTGGAAGTGTTTTGAAAATTTCATGTGTATTTTCTTATGTTTATGTTAATGTTACCATCAGGCGATTGCCTACTTGTAACGTTGTGTATTTTTAAAAAAATAATATTAAATATACCACCAACTAGGAGACTAGAAGGGGTAGCAGGGGGACTAGAAGTGAAAGTTCACAGAATTCGATGTGAATGTCTAATACACGAGGCAGAATCCAGTGAAGGAAATTTTCTCGAAAGAAAATAAATACCACGACGCGGTCAAAAATGCTTGATGAAAGGAAAAAAACGCCCAGAAATGAAGGGGGTAGGCAGAGGGTTAAAATCACGAGTAATCGGGGAATAATCCTCAGGGACGACATAAGAGAGTTGAAAGCCACGCCCCTTTCCTCGAGGTGCATGGCGAAACGGCCGGCAAGAAACGCTATTGGAACCTTGGAATTGTTTTTAGAGTTTTTGCACACGCGAGATGTGAATCAATCCTGAATGAATTATTCTTTCTGTCCTCGAATTCCCGCGTCGTTACCCACGATTCCCTGCTTTACAGCGACCCCTCGGGGGGGGGGGGGGGGGCGGGGGGAGGAATTCTTTCGCCGCCTCCTCCCGTAGTTAAGCGCCCACGCCTCTCACCAAAGGGTCATATGATTACAGGGTCTCTCGAGGAATGCCTAGCAAAGAAAAATGCGAAACCCTCTAGAACAAAAGCGTGCGAATGCAAAGCTCTCTAGTCCTTCGAAAAATAATTGCTCTAATAATTCAAACGGTATTTACTCTCGACCTCTTTATATGTATTTTTAGAGTTTAGGCATTAAAAAATAAAATGGAAATTTATTATATTATTATTATTTATTATATTATACTCCCAATATTCAAAAAATTGGATCTCGCAACATAAAGCATCAATTAACACTAAAGTTCAACTTTGTGCATTTGCAAATCATACAATTACAAATAGTCACTTTTCAATAGTCAATAGTTTCGAAGAAGCCAAAGTTTTAGACTCGGAACCAAATTTATCAAAAAGATTATTCAAAGAAATGCACCATGTATCCAGAAGCAAAAACTTTGAAATAAAAGGACATACATTACTTATCTAAGAAAGATTTATCATAATTTATAAAATGACAAATTTTCAACCATGAAATGGATCCGAGCAATTAGTTAAATTAATAAATTAAATAAAAATAGTAAATGAAAACAGCACCAAACTCTTAAGGTAACAATCTTGAACATGTCTATGTATTTTTATATTTAATGACTGTGAATTAATAATTACGTAATAAAAAAAGAATCTTAAAACATTTTCAACATCATGTATCATTTAACCCTGAAGATGGATCAATAAAGGTCCGAAACGTCGGAAAAAGTTAAAAGAAATATACATATATATAAAATTTGAACTGAACTCGTCACATTTGTACCATAAATAATTGCTCTATTTTTTAAAGAATTTCGTTTCAACGAGCAAACGTCAAGTCGGCTTTCCCATGGGTAAGCAATTTAATCCCTTGTTAAAAACGGTGAATAACGTTGGTGATGGTAATTATCGATCCGCAGTACTTCAGGGACGCCGGAAAAATACGTGTACATGCTAGAGCGCGAGTGATAGGACACCAATCAAGTAGGGAAAGAAGAAAAGAATGGCAAATGGAAATGGAATAGGAAGACCAAAGGTCTCTTGAGTGTAAACGGAAATACTAAGTGTCTCACTCATTTTAACTTCTATTCACTAATGGTGCGTAAAAAGAAGGAATGTCAATACACATCCGCAACGCATCTCTCTTATTCTGTCACTTATAATCAAATCTAGAGATATAGTGCTGGGTAAAATTACTATCTCGGGTGTCCTACTGACACTGATCTGAAATTTTCAAGCAATCTAAGCCTAGCAATCTAAGCCTCCGAGTATATTGTGACTCCGCCCCTACCTCGTCCATCGGCTGTGATACGCCCTCTGTCCCCTCATAGCAGTTTTTAACGGAGCATGGGGCTTTCCTATGTATTGTATGTGTTAAATGAAGTAAAGTCTTACAAAGAAGTAGTTTAATGCGTTGGTTGTGCTGATTATGTTAATGGTTAGGCACTTCGCCATTTTTGTTCATTTAAAGACTTAACGGTTGAAGTTCCCATTAGTAGTTCCAAAATTATTTTTGTTTTTCATCTAATAATTCTACTGGTACTTTTTTATTTGAGTTATTTAGAGCAGTTAGCATTATTTGGTTTGTTTGTTTTTTTTTCGCTGAGCAATGTACTTTTCTCAGGGCGTGAGTTCCGTTGTTTTGCTACAATATGTTGTGGTGTTTTTAAAGTATAGGTATTTTATAAATTCCTCATAAGTTCCCATCTTACGCCATTCTGCTGGCTTTAAATTCCTATTTCCTTTGCCTCACATTTTAGTTTTTTTATAATAAGTACTTTAATTGATTATTTTTAGTAGAATCGCCATGGAAAATCTCCGAGCCATTTCAGCGATTTTGTTGTTCACACTAGCTAACAATATTGAGAATTAAGTCATCATCACTCAAAATTTTAGGAAACAAAATTTATTTCATAAGCAATCTTCTCATTTTGGTTATATTATGGACTCTACTGTTGCTTTAAGGTCGTAAATTCTCCCTTAAGACCACATATACTTCGGAGGATATCAACGTGATTAAATATCGCAGGATGCCAGAAGGCTAAGAAGTCAAATACTTGGCTTCCTCTGGTAGGGTTGCTGAATTCCTGGACTAGAGAGAGGTCCACTAATGATTGGGGATTTCGTGGAACTTGTAGCTATGGAATAAAATGGATCAGCATTATCCTTGAAGAAGCCTCCAGTATTGCAAAGAAATTAAATGAAGTCTCGTATGATCTTACTTTATATATTTAATTTCAAAGTGGCATTTGTTCTATAGCATTAACCAAACCAAGGTATATTAAAGAAGTTAGCAAAATAAGGGTAAATAGAACTATGTATATTATTTATTCAAGTTTGACGGAAGAAAATACTTGTTAACAAGAGAAAACACAAGCCAGCAAAGGAAGTGTAATAATTATATATTGAATTTTGTTTGCAAAACGGTCTGTATTCCAAGATTCCGGTTCCGCCAGTGAACGCACAAATAATATGCCCGCAGGATGATTACAGATCAATTTAAAATTGTGGATTCCTACATTTCCTGGAAACTCCAATCAATGGAAATTTAAAAATATGGAGTGCCCTCTATTTTGCGTGGCATACGTAATTGTAAAATCTAATCAGTAAACCCATATTATTACCTCTTCTCCAAATCTGTTGGTTTTTCATTTAATGATACATGCTCCAAAGTACACATCCGGCAATCCAACGTAGGAGAACGGTATCCGGGATGGGTCAGAATAGAATCATTTCGGAAAGCGTGGAAGATCCAACATCGGAAGTGAAGTGCGAAAGACACACCCTAAACACGACTCCATTCGATAAGTCACAATCAGACTTGAAGAAAGATGAGTTCTAATAATTTGAGGTGCCAGCCCGGAAGATAAAAATTTCTAAATTATACATCGCCAATCTACTTCTGCAACACTTGTGCTTACACGTGAGAAGTCATTTTTAAAGGGAATTATGTGATTAACAGTATTTGTAAACACAATGTAAAACCAAATCATAGATAATTCGGATAATTCGATATTTTCATATTAACTAGGTGTACCAGAAAATTAGAGAAATCTAGATTTTAGTTGACACGTTGATAAAAGGGAAAGAAATTTACGCATGAAATACCTACTGAATGCTTAGAGGAGGAATTTCTTTAGAAGAGAACCCGATTTAGTCAATCAACTATACTTCACACAGCGTGAATGTGATGGATATTTTACAATAAATATTTAACAATTTTACAATTAATTATTCGATGCAAATGTACACAGACTTATTAGGTGAAAATCCTGGTGTCACGGAAGGCACAGCAAAAATAGTTCCTTGCACTGTAATAATTTGATGCAGGTAGTTAAGGAAGTTTCGGTGGTTTTACTCAACTTAAGAGAATTCGATGAAACTTGCTGGAAACATTAATTTGGTTGTCCTAAGGCTACCTGATATTTTTTTCCAGAATTATTTGCCGCAGATTTCTTAAGATAATTGAACGAGAAGTGGGCATGAAAATACGGCACGGGTTGTTATGGGAACGCAAGGTTTTATTCATCAGAAATAACCTTTTATAATTATTCAATGTATAATAATTTATATCATCGATAGAAAATGTATATGCAACAGATTTTGACTCCGAGCGCTTGAATAAATCCCTCGCGCGCGTTGCAGATCTTGTGAAATTGGCACCATATGAGTAATGGTCTTGAACGTGGATGCATAACTTGCAGGATGCAGAAGAAAATACATCCAATTCTCGATTAAATATCTTAAAAAACTTGCGGCAAATAATGCTGAAAATTTTCAGGTAGCTTGAGAACAATTTTATTAATACTTTCAGGAAGTTTCATTGAATTTTCCTAATGGGAGTAAAGGATTGAACACTGCAGCTTCCACTTAGATATTTATTAAACACGACCATGGTTTCGTAGCGGTGCTACATCGTCAGGTGAACAGAAAGTCTAGCATAAGTGGTATATATAGTACAAAACCGTTGGGAAAAGTGGGGGGGGGGTGGAAAGGAAGAGGTTAAAGGAGGAGAGGGGGAGGAGGGGGGTGGGGGTGGGGTGTAGTTGTTGGAGGTGAGGTGACTCAGAAAATCCAGCACAACCAAGGGGTCTAATCTGCGTCCCCTCGAGAAGGGAGTAGGGCAGCGGTTGTCTCAGTTGGTGGGTAATGGGTAAGGTAGGGAAAATGCAGGAGGGGAGAGCGTGAGGGATACAAATGGTCATTGACGAGTTGTTTTGTTGTGAGGTGACTCAGAATTTCCAACTCTTCCAAGGCGTCTAATCTCCGCCCCTTCCTCTCGAGGTGTAGGGCCTTTGGGACGAATTCGCTGTTGTGGCCTTCGTCCAGCAAATGTTTAGCGAATTGGGAGGTCTCCTTCCTATTTATGAAGCAGGCACGGTGTTCTGCTGCTCTAGTGGCAAACTTCCTCCCTGTTTGCCCGATATATATTGCTGGGCTATCCGAACACTCGAGCATGTAGACGCCGCTCTGCTGCTCTATCTTCTCCTTGTCTTTGTTGGATCCGAGTAGATTTTTAAGGGTGGTTTTATTGTAAAAGGCTGCTCTAACTGTGTCTTTAGGGAGCAGCCGCTGTATTTTCAGGGATAAATTCCCTAAAAAAGGGACTCTGCGCCATATTCTGTTGTTGTCTGGTGCGGTGGAGGTCCGGTATATTAATTCTCCTGCCATTATGGCCCGTTTTCTTCTGTATAGTGTGTCAACTAATTTGGTAGGGTAACCATTGTTTACCGCTATTTCCTTTATCGTGAGAAGTTCCTTCTGTGTGTTGACTTCTGACATCGGGATGTGGCATAGCCGGTGAATCATGGAGTGGAGGGCCGCTGTTTTTTGGTGGAAACTATGCCTGGAGCTTTCATGAATGATGGCGTCGGGGTAGCACTGCTTCCTGTAGATCGAAAATTCGAACCTTTGGTGGTGGGTTTTAATACCTAAGTCCAGAAAGTTTAGCTTCCCTTCACTTTCCAGTTCCCAGCAATATATATCGCAATTGCCCAGCAATATATATCGGGCAAACAGGGAGGAAGTTTGCCACTAGAGCAGCAGAACACCGTGCCTGCTTCATAAATAGGAAGGAGACCTCCCAATTCGCTAAACATTTGCTGGACGAAGGCCACAACAGCGAATTCGTCCCAAAGGCCCTACACCTCGAGAGGAAGGGGCGGAGATTAGACGCCTTGGAAGAGTTGGAAATTCTGAGTCACCTCACAACAAAACAACTCGTCAATGACCATTTGTATCCCTCACGCTCTCCCCTCCTGCATTTTCCCTACCTTACCCATTACCCACCCACTGAGACAACCGCTGCCCTACTCCCTTCTCGAGGGGACGCAGATTAGACCCCTTGGTTGTGCTGGTTTTTCTGAGTCACCTCACCTCCAACAACTACACCCCACCCCCACCCCCCTCCTCCCCCTCTCCTCCTTTAACCTCTTCCTTTCCACCCCCCCCCCCACTTTTCCCAACGGTTTTGTACTATATATACCACTTATGCTAGACTTTCTGTTCACCTGATGATGTAGCACCGCTACGAAACCATGGTCGTGTTTAATAAATATCTAAGTGGAAGCTGCAGTGTTCAATCCTTTACTCCCAGTATGATTGACTTCCACAAAGTATTGCCTGAAACTGTCGAATTTTCCTAAGTTGGGTGAAACCACCGAACATCCTTATAAAGAGATTGAGCATGAGAGGGAGGGTGCAGGCATGTAAGTATCAAGGAAACATGGAGGGGAGGTATCTCGCAAAGTTAAACGGGGTCCCTCAGATTTTAATCCAAAATGAAGTGCCTTAAAATACATCTATCATCAAACGCTACGAGTGATTTTCATTTGAGATTGATCGAAATTGATGCCCTGCATGAAAGGAGCTAATGCATTGGTGATTCGTAACACACAATGAAAGGTAGTTATATATTAAAACCATTTACAGAAGCCCTACGATTAAAAGAAACCATGATACGTTCTCAAATTTTAGCTTTTCATTATGGAAACACCAGTATCTACTGCATGATTGTGTGCTTAGCGTAGTACATGCTTGTGAGGCTTCACCTCGTAACAAGCATTAGCGATTTATGCAAATGCATAATTAGTCATAGTTACACTAACTTTAGGGTATAGTGTAATGCATTTTGGTGACTACTCACCCCCTGCCACACACCAGTGAGGTGGCTTGCAGGGTATTTCGTAGATGTATATCATGCAATATAAAAGACTAAAAGTGAGAGATAAATGTTATGAATTTGAGTCAATATTTACATTTGCAAAGATAATCATGGCCACCCATTATCATTCATAAGTATTGTATTGCAAGAAATTATGTTGATTCCACTCTCCTAATGAAATTATGACTAAAATCTTGCGTCGGCAAAAAGTGCAAATTAATAGCATCTTGGGACTAGAGAGGCTGGCAGCAACAGGAAATGGGCTGCTGATGACGGGTTTCACTGGAGATTCAGTTTGAAGGTTAGACTTATGCCTCAGTTGTCACGATTAGTATGAAGTAAAAATGTGAATTAATTAAGACCCATAATTACAACTGGAAATAATATAGGGCAAGGGAACATAGAACCTAAGGAGAAATTGCTTTACTTTGAGTGTTGTTGGGAATTGGTCTCAGGAGAGGAAACGGCAAAGTGAGAGTGACGTTATAAAAAACTTGACTCGCCTGATTGGATTTGCTACCCTGTCAGGCGTGAAGGAGTCATTTGAGAAAGTTCTAAATGTGTCTTCATCTAGATACTAATTTCATTCACATGCCAAACTATTACCGCTTTCGATAGTTATGCGTACCTCTCAACCCTTCTCACTCCCGAAATCTTGCATCGAAATATGAAGCTAAAATCTATCGTAATCTAAAATATTAAAATTATTTTATTTAGAATATTTTTTTGAATGTTAAAGTACTCATGGGATTACGGGGGACTCTATCTTAGAATTTTAAATCGCAAACATGAAAAAAGAGTGGTGAATAGGAACTTTAGATACTCTATCTACTCAGGACTACATTCTTTAATAGAAACTGAAAACTGCGTGACAAAATAAATTTTTAACGGTTTTTTATAAAAAGAATCCATTGTGAAAAAATCAAAAAGGAAAATCAATAGATAACAACAAGCTTCAAATTGATAATACTGTGAATGTCAAAGCTCTAAAATCGATTGAGTTCTCCTAAAAAAAACAGTTTCCATTGCACTACAACGAAGCTGACAGCACTCGGTTCTTCGGTGAAATTGGAGGAATTCTGCTCTTTTTATGCCTAATTTCACAACTCCTCAATTAATAGAATGAAAAATTTTAGTTTTCTTTCAACTCCTAAGAAAATAATCATGAATCTGTTTTCCTATTCCCAACTTTAAAGAGGTAGTGTCAGGAAATATCAATTCTTCTTCCAAATTACGAGAAGTAAAAGCCTGTAGTTCCCATAGGTTAATTTCTGGTCTTAAATAGTTCCATTATATTAGTACAAGGCTAACTATACGCCTCTGGAAATGAAAACGAAACAAAACATGTGCCAATGAAACGATGACCTACGCAGTTGAACCGATGGATGGAACCAGAAGCACATATCACTGTTTAACAGTTACTAAAGCAAGGAGAAAAATATTACTGCCGGGGAAGATAATTCATCATTGATGCGATATCAAGCAGCGTAGTGCAAGCAATGAAAGCATTATATCAGAAGTGTAGAGAAAAATCGGTCAGGAGCACCAGCTAGGCAATAAAGGAGCACTTACTAAAATACAAATGCATGATGATAATACTCTGCGGCAGAGAATATTCATTTAATAATCTTAAAACTAAAAAATATATTATAAAAATATAATGTTAAATAACAAAAAATAATATATAAACATTTCCTTTAAGGCGAGATATAGTAGTTCATTACTCGAGTCAGGCTTTAAGAGACTATTTTCCTTAATTAAGTAAGCTCTAAAATGCTTTTCTTCGTGACCAAAAAAGACAAATAAATTGACAAATTACAAAACACCTAGAAATAGAGGTCTAACTCTCATTTCTACGATAGGGTTCATAACCGTGATATACATATCATTTTTGGCAGCTATGCATTCCTATCATAATCTTATTATCTCACATGCAGGTTCAGGAAAATTATAAATGATTTATTCAAGGACGCGTATTACGTCGCTTAAGAAACACTTTAATGTTTCTGAACTGATTACATTTCCGTTGCTTGGAAGAAATAATGATAGAAAATAATGAATGAAAACTGTTAGGTTAAAGTCCAGAAACTTATTTGCACAACCGCGACCTTATAAGAAGTTTTACAAACGTTATTACGAATTTTGTGCCCCAAAAATGTTTTAGTTTGGTACCAATAGAAATTTATTTTTTAGCAAATAAACACATATTCTTAAAACAATTATGATATGGCTACTACAGCAATATTTAGTGGAATATTTTTCCAAATAGGTAACTTTAATGCTTTAAATAATGTAATGATGAACACAAGAGGTATTCAATTCATTTTATATACTTTTCATTTTTATGAAAAATTGCTTTGTATTTTGATTTTTGTGTAACATGATATATACGGAGTCATCTCCTTAAGATTGACTTTTTTTATTTTGAAGTTTGCCAGACGTTTAATTTTTTTCCTGTTACCTTAACCAAACGTTATTTTTCATTAGGTATACTAAATTCATGTAATTTACTATTTCCATTTATTGTATTAATGTCGTTGTAGTGTATTTATTGTGTTGGTATACGATTTAAGTTATTCCCGGTGAATAATATTTAGGAATTGTTCTCGGGCTCTGCACACCAGGTAATTGGCTTCATATTGGCCAACGTTTCGGAAAACAACTTGTTTTCCATTTTCAAGGCGTGTTACTCTCTCTATGTAGGATTTTAAACTGAACTGAAATGACCGTTCGAAGAGTCCAACAATTAAGCTCCGGTGTCGTCTGATTGGCTGATGTTCCTTTTAAATCTTTTCTGTTCTTTCCTTATGTTTTTCATGCAATTTATAAAAGGTGCCCAAGTATTGCTCAGATGAAAGACAGTATCCCCATTGAAAGGTTTTGGATCAAGGCAGATTTTGATGGCTTCCTTGAACAGAAAAGATTTCAAAGAAACATCTGCCAATCAGACGACACCGGATCTTAATTGTTGGACTCGTCAAGCGGTCAATTCAGTTCCGTGTAAATCCTACATAGAGAGAGTAACACGCCTTGAGATTAGAAAACAAGTCGTTTTCCGAAACGTCGGTCAATATGAAGCCAATTACCTGGTGCAGAGTCCGAGAAAAATTCCTAAATATTGTGTTGGTAAATTACTAAATTAATTAATAATGATACAAAATAATATTAAATAATGTATGGAAAAAATGGAGGGATGAGTCCACTAAGTATAAGCAGGATTTACATCACAATAAATCTCTCCGTTTTCTTTTCATAATGCAAACAGTAAGGAATTTGTATAGTTTTCCTTAGAGGAGAAGGTGGTGGGCTGAGTTAGTTTTTTTGAGAGAGAGTGGAGGTGGACCAGGGTGAGGGGAGGGAAGGATTAATTTGGGGAGGGGGCGGGGTTTTCTAGGGAACGGGGAGGCGAGTCGCCCGTCGTCAAAATCCAGAGTAACACCGTCTCGTCTCGAAGGAATATCCACATCCGCAGAGACGGGATCAGGCGACCGTAAATTCAGAGGGCGAATGGATATTAATGGGGGTGGGGTGGAAAAACAGAAAAATAAATGAGAGGGCCGTGATAGGGCAGCACCACCAGAGGGAGAGAGGGGGTGAAGGAAGGGGGGTGGAAGGATGTCGGGCAGGGAAGGGTGGTTTGGTGTCCTCGCGGACAGACTTTCCCTTCCTTGCTCCCTAACACCACCCACAAAGCAACCCCTGGAGAGGCCTCTCTACCTCTTTGTCTCTCCCTCTTCTCTCTAATATTGAATTATGGGCCGGGCGGAAGGAGAGAGAGAGGTAGAGAGAGCGGGGGAGAGATGGGAGGTGGTGAAGGAAAAGAAGAGAGTGTCTGGGAAGGTGGTCAGGGCGGCGAACTTTGTGAATGGAGTTGGGCAAGGGGAAGGGGTGGGTGGAGACGCGTCCGGTTGATAATCATGTAGGCGGAGTGAGGTGAAGATGAATGGGGGGTTTGGAGGAAGTAGGAGGGTGGGGGGCTGTGGACTGACACTATGCCAACGTGGAGCGACTTCCACCGATGCCGTGGAGATTCCGCCAATGACCGGATGTGTGCACCACCAAAGACCGACACGAGGATCCGAAGGAATAACAATTCATCGTTGGAGGAAAACTACCGGCATAAAAGCCCTGTTACGCGATGCGTATTTCAGTGCTGAATATCTTTCTCTACACAGCGTGCTTAAAATCGTACCGTGTTAAGGCCGTTTTACACGATGCTTAGGTCAGGGGGGGGGGGGTTATTTTGTATTCTCACTTTTAAGTCAGAATACGTCATTAAATACGGAAAATTACGTCATTTTTCGTAGTTCCACTCCAACACCCAGGTGGCATGATCATCTTCGGCACTCAAAGTGGTGAACTGCAGGTCTTTTAATTTACTCGCCTGCTTTTTACACTCTTGATTCGTTTCATTTGGCTCCGCATTTCATTGGTTCCATTTCACGTGTCGTAAGGAACGTGAAATGGAGCCACCATCGGACCTTGCCCGATCGTAATCCGATCATTAAGAGTGGAAAACGGGACTCCCGCTTTCCAGCAAAGTGTCATTAAAAAGGTAGGATTACGAAATAACCCCCTAGCACTGAATTCAGTTCTTAAATCAGTGCCCAAAACTTAGAACATATTCGGGACTTAAAACGATATTTGCCGTGTTATTTCTAATTAAACTAATTCCATATATCAGTTCATATGTAGCCATATTTCAACGGCGGCAATATTAAAAAAAAGGACGGTTTGAAATTGATCTATATTATTTTTAGTAAATAATCCAAATACAAAGTTAAATATTAGCAAATTTTTTCAGGTTCATTGCGATTCAATTACTGTCATAAATCAGTTCATATGCAGCCATTTTTAGTGCAGACACATTGCTCTGGAAAAAGAGGTGCCTAGTTGTTAAAAAATGAAATTGCGAGGTGTCTGCTATAAACGTAAGCAACACTAAAAGTTATTACTTTACATAAATTATCCTCAATTGTTTGGAAACCCAACGTGACACTCTTATGTACACTTCTACCGTTTCTCTTGAATAAATTTAGCATTTCACAAGAAAATTTGTTCAGGCGATATATTTTAGGTAACTTATAGCATCGGTATACAAACTTAATTGTTTTATAATTATGTTTATCCGAGGTTAAATTTGATTATTTTCAACTTTGCTTCTTCAGCCTTTCAATCCATTCTCTCAATATCATCAATAATTTTAAACTGTCGGATGGATGACTCAGCCGCTTGAGTAAGCCTGCTCTGAGCGCATTAAACGTTTAATGTAATTACGTCATATTTTGTTTTTCCACGCCTAAGGCCTTAAATCTTTTTAGCGTTTTAATCACTCCTTCTCCTCCTGACTCATACTTTCTTAAGACTGAAATTATTATTTGTTAAACAAGAACAAAATAGTTGAGCATTTATGGGCCCCTTACATGAATAAATCCATGTTGCGGATTATTTATAGGTCAAACTTAAATTGAAAACCAACTAGCATGGAAGTTATCCGGCATTATATCTTACAGCATCAACATAGGAGATGGATATTGTGATTAAATATCGCAATGGCCATAGAGTTACCCTGAGGTATAATTTCAAAATAATTCTTCAGAAAAACCTTTCCGAATCGTTTTGGCTATTTTTTATAATCCTGTCATATATTTGATGAATGAATTAGTTTTTTACTGTTATTTCACAGCTACTCATTCATTCATTTGAAATAAAATGCAGTTTACCTAGTAATAAAATGAAAATTGGGGGAAAAACTATGATTTCACCTAAATATATATGCTCTTTTTTTACGCCCTCAATTGGTCGAATCATAAAGAGGTTGATATTCGCCGGAAGAAAATGTAGTGGAATGTACTTTTAAATAAATTTTTGACCTCGCGCAATACGTAACTTACCCCCAAGTCTTTTCTCTGCTCCGTCGTGTTAAGATTGGTTGTGGTTGAGAAGCTCTCACGATCGTAGCACTTGAGCGACTGACGCATCGCTCACAACCAAAAATGAACTGTCATAAAGTAAACAAAAATTCCGACAGATGTCGGTTAATTAGAAAACCAAGCATTGCTCTCTGGTGGCCATCGAACAAACAAGTTAGTGGCGCGAATACCAAACTATATAAAATATTTTAGGCAAATTAGCTTCTTTGGACAATTCTGAAAATGCACCATGACTTATGTCCAGAGGCCGACGCTGAAAGTTTCACGTTTGGGTGATTATTATTGCACTAGAAAAGGTGCCCGCCCAGAGTATACTCTCTTTCTATCAGATGTTATCGAATTTAAGATAATTGGAAGTTCTTTGACCTATTCCTATCCACCCTATACCAGTTTCTTCTCCGCAGAGCATATCCTGAAAAATTTGTATAAAAAATATTCAGAAAAAAAAACTCAGAATAAAAAAAACTCAGAAAGTCTTACCCAGGCCTCGCTCACTGCCGTAAGGCCCTATAGTATAGCTTTTGGCTCTCTCTTTCGACGGTGGAGACATCTGGGCTAGACTTAATTGTCAGTGATCGATTGTAGATCTCACAATCGATATTGCCTCTCACAATCGATTGTGGCTCTCACTATCGATAGAGATGGTCACAATCGATTACGCTCGGATTGCCGTTACAGTGGATCTCGTTGTTTGTTTTGAAAAAGGTGTTGCGTGTGTATCGTTATTTTGATCGCATTACGCGCTACTATTTAATTCTGGCTTGTTTTTATGAGTGGATCTGGACTCAGGAATGTTTTTTTGCTAGTAGGCTGTATTGCCGAGCTTTTACAATGTGAATAGTGGACTTTTGAAGAGATGCATCAGGTGATTATTAATACCATGGACATACCAAGGTGAAGTTATGTGCCTGCGAATCCTATTAGTTTATACCGTGATAAAGAACAAAATAAGAAATAGTGACTGCTTCAAGAAAACCAAATTTGATAACGTTGGCTCGTTAAATGATGCTGTGACATTCGCATGTTCAGTGACTAAGGCCATTGGGAATGTTGTTGTAAATGATATCATTCACTTTCACAAATTAGTGGACGCAAACATAGAATTGCAATAAATACGGAAGAACCATAAAAAATCAATGATTAATATAAGGCGTTCAGCTAATAAATTCCTGTGTAACCATTTCAGTCTAATTCATTATCTTTTTTTAATATGATGGCATCTTAGTTGTCTATTTCCTTTCTTTTGGAATTGATTATTATTTACATATTATTTGTTTCATTGCATGCAATATCATTAACTGAGATTTTCTACATATTTTGTACGCTAAGGAGTGTTCATACTTAGCTAGTCTCATGCTCTTCGAGCATAGGAGCAGCCTCTTTTTCATGAACGCTGCCTTTTAGCTTGGGTTATTCGACGCATAATGTCTGTTTTGCTTCTACCGTCCAATCACATAAAAAAATAATTGGTACGTACAAAAATAAGCAAAATCAGATAAAAAGGATACTTAAAACAGCATGCAGGAAAAATGTAACTCAAAATAAATGGCAGAAATTGTGCATTTAGCTATAATACTCAGCAGACAATACCTTAAATGGAGGTTATCTGTTGCATCAGCACAAAATCTCGGCACACACTCCCCTGCCCTCACGTCCACACACTCCAGCAACTATCTACGAAACTTTAAGGGAATCTTCTCCTTCCCATAATGCCCTTCTTCATTTATTATTTTATTTGTGAACTTCACTTCCCATTTAATACGTGCTGCTACAAAAATGGAAAGAAGTTTGTCTGCATCTTCCTCACATGGCAAGACAAAATTTAATTGATGCCTCAGGATTGCCTTGGCCCTCTTGGCAATAAATTTTTGGTCAATAATTTTATGGATAACATTTTGGAATAACTCTTCCCATACATTTAGTGTGGAAAGAGTATCCTGGTTGGGATAAATTAAAGTCTTTCCCTCTAGAAGCCTGAGGACCTGCAAGTCAGGAGGGTATTCATTTTCCTCACTGAAGAGGTGGGCCTTGCATGCCTCACATGTATGACCCTGGAGGTACCTAAGACATACCTCCATTGCAAGTTCCATGGGTACCTTTTTCTCCCCAAGGATCGTGTACTTAGCAAGGAGAATGTCTTCCCCCTGCTCCTCCTGCACTTCCGCATTCAATAATTTGTCACTGTTGCCTGTTAACAATTCTCCCACTTGTACGAGAACAGAGGTTAAGTCCTCCTCACAATTAGTGTGGCATGATAACTTAGGAATAGAACTTAATAAAATATGCTTCAGACCATTTGCAAACTGGTATGCATTAGGGTTAGTATTGCACCCATGTTGTTGCCTTATGACTGAAAACATATTTTCCAACGCGTCCTGGTTGAGAGCCCTAGTCTCCAGCTTTTCTAATTTAAACTCCTCTTGTAGGTGGTGGAAGAGAGAAATTATGCCATTAATGGTTATTAGCAACCCATTAAGGCTAGGTGGTTGTTTTTTGCAACCAACAAAGAAGCTGTTGCTCAATTTCTTGGCCGCCCCCTCCAAGAATTTCAAGTGATCACTCCCTTCATGCATGGCAAATCGGAGCTTCTGCTGGTCATCTTTGGTTGTATCACTATTTAAACAGTCGAACAGATTATCCATAAATTAAAAAAATTGTGCTGTTGCTGTGGCACTGCTGTCTAAATTCCCTAAGGCCAAGTAAACTGACATTGCCAAGCTTACTGAGCGGCTAAATACTTGAGCTGCTAATTTGACACGCATTTTTTTCAGTGGCCGTAGGTTCACGTGCCTATCTGTTAATTTAGGTATTAATTTCATCTTCAGTGGATGATCAATTTCATACAAGTTTTTTAAATGGCTCCATTTAACAACTTCACCATCAAAATTCAAATCGTACTCGTATAAGTTATTCCTCATGGATTTGAGTAAGTGAGGGGTATCATACAGGAAGTAAAGAGTATTATCACCAATCTTAAAAATGGCTTCTCGGGAGAAATTTTGAGCATTTTTGCCAAACCTTGATTAACAGGAGCTTGATCACAAACTACGGCCACAACTTTGAAGCCCGTTTTGTAAACACTATTTACGCAGCTTTCAATTATGGTAAGTAGAGAACGGGCTGATAACTGTGCATGGGTGGTCCAAAATCCTATACACTGCTTCCATTTTTTTGTAATGCCTTTAATCATCACTGATAGGCAGTGGGTTCCACGCTTGGGCTCAGGTAATCCCTCTATGTCACTGAACCCAGTTATTTTATCAGCACCTTGGTCATAGTATAGATTTTCCTTAATACTAATTTCATCAAAAAGGAGGGCCACAGGCAAGTCCTTCTGGGGAAAGTTTTTGGAAATACCTTCCAAAGCATGAATCACATTCATATCAATGCCTGGGCTAATGGGAAGGTTGCTTAGCCATCGCCTCAGACTGCTTTCAGCTGGAAGGCATAGGGCTTTCTTAAAAAACCGATGACCCTTTGGACTGTGGTAATGCAAGGAAATGGCGAAGTTTTTCATGGATAGGGGCCATCTCCTACCATGTTTACTGAAATGTGCCAGTTTCATTTGTGCCTCAAAGAGTTTCAGACTCTCTGCACTAAGGTAACGAGCTGACTTTTCAATGCATGCCTTTATCCCATCCTGGTAACTTAATTGAAGCTTCCTTCTTTTCATTCGAAAAATCTTTGACCGGAGAGCTTTTATGTGACCTCGGTAGCCAAAGATCTTTTTCTTAGTCCGGGGAGTATAGTGACTCTTGCCTTGTCTTCTCCTGTTCGGTGTTGATGGAGTAGTATCTCCTAATGAAGTGAGAAAGAAAATGATATGCTAATATCAATGAATGAATAAATGCATTTGTTGAACATGTCACCATAGTTGTACATACAGCTAATGGCTTCAGGCGTGAATTGGGGGAAATATTCAATGATTATTATGAAAAAATTTAATATTTCCTCATAGAAATTCCCTTCTCCCAAACCCCTTCTTACCAGAGAAACTCAGTCTTCCCACCTGCATTGACCATCATACTTGCCTTCCTTCCATCCTTTCCTAACCCCTTATTTGCCTTCCCACTCCTCTCCCCTCTCTTCCTCCTGCCTATTCACCCCCTGCCTTTGCCAAACTCTCCCCCCTACTTCCTTTGTGTAAGTTGTTTGCTTATCTTGTATTTATTTACCTGATTATGTCACTCAAAGACATATTGTAGGACATTATTAAATATTTTTTAAAGTGGAAATATAGTTTCTTTCATAATAATCATATCCATACATTTAGTGCTCTCATTAATCATTTCAAAAAAGCACAGTATCTATATGTTAAGAGGCAATTTTGAATGGCTGTGATTTGTGTGTAATGAGAAAGTGTTGTAAGCAAGTCTATGCAAACATAAAAATGGCTAATTACCTGAGGTTTCAGTCAGCTGACTATCTGCAGGTTCAGTAGTAGTACAACTCGTATCAGTCATTGCCATTTCAGAAAAAGAATGTTCAGTAACACAAGCGTCATTCATTCTCAGGTCTGGTTGTTGCATATCTGTAAAAATGTCAAAGGCTATTGGAAAATGTTTTTGAAAACGAACACAGAAAAGAAGCATTCTTATAGGCTTGCTCTCTAAATTCTCAAGTAATTGAAAGGTCTTTACAGAAAAAGAAATTGCTCACTGCATTAATATGAAAGGTAATGCCAATAGATTGCCAACAACCGCAGCCCATGTTGCTTCAGTAAAAAGAATACAGTAAAAATAAAATAAAATGCAAGTACCACCAGATTTCACATGATGGAGAGTTACTGTCACACTACTTAATGGGTCCCCTGGTAAAAATCGAACGCTTGCCCTAGCGTAGAGGCAGCGTCAACGGGGAGTTCTATACTCTTGGAGGAACTTCCTTTACTCCCCAATAACTCTCCAAGATTTTTAACTCCAAACACGTTCCCCGAACTCTTCCGCAAGAGCGAACGGAGAGTGCCTCATAGTTTCATTGGCGCTTTGTTTTTTGTCTCCCCGTCAACACTTCTAAAACGCTTCCGGGGAAGGAAACGAAGAGTTGTCTGATGAGTTTCTTTACTCTTCGATTTCACTGCTACTACTACGAAAAAGTTGTAATTTTTGCTCTAAGAATAGGCTTGTGTAAATAACAGCTGGTTGTTCAAACGTCCTAATAATATGCAATACTTTTAGTTAATATCATGATGTACCTTCGTTGACGGACAACTTAAACTTAAATAACATACCTACGGTAATGATCGCTTCGTAATATTAGATAGGAATTGAATATTAACATTCGGTGTAACTAATTAATTGGTAGCTAGCCAGTTCGTACATTTCCCCTCGGAAATGCGTTATTATGTCTACATCGTATTGAAAAACATGTACATGATGTGCCAACTGCGTATATTTCATGTATTAAAATGAAGATTCATTAAGGTTGATGGCATGTTTGACATGGACGTTTGCTTACTTGCAATTATGCATAGAAAATAAAAAATAAGATACCATAGCTATCTATTTAATACCTAACTTGTTAATCATCTAACATAATCAAGGCAGTCGTACACAAGGCATAGTTACTTAGGTAATCAATTCGAATAAATGGCATACCTATGCATAATTATAGTGGTGATGACATAATGACATATATTGTTCATCTTCCACTCATTGATACTCTTCACATCACTCCAGTTGTGGAATAAAATGCTTGGAGGATGAGCAAGGTCATGAGGAATAGTAATCATGAAAAGTAAAATGTAGAACAACATCGACATTAACAAGGAAAATGGTACTATAAGAAACATAGAGGAACTATTCCTCAACATTATCCCCAGTTATTCCTAGAAAATTAGATTAACTGGCCATTGAAAAGCAAAAACTCGTGAAATCCAAGCATCTAAAAATCTTTAAAAAAACAGTCACGGTATGTAATAAGACTTGGACCCTGTGAAACGCTGTTAAATAATGCAGCGGTGATAGCCCAGTGGTTAAGGTGAGCGACTATGAGAGGAAAGGTAATGAGATCGATTCCAAGACACGTTATATTTTTTTTTGCTCTGTTTTCCTAAGTTTTTATTGTTTTAATTTTTATATATCGTGTTCTTTACATCGCTACTTCAATGAAAACTATTTTTAGGCAATTTTTAGAATGTAAATAGAGGCGGTAGTAGACTTGTACCCCGTCTACGCTCCGTTAACACTCCAAGACGACGCTTTGTTTACTCTCCGGTGTTCCACATTACGCTCCCCAGACTCTCCGTTCACCCTCCCTTGTGGCTTGGTCAGCTCTTCCCTCACTCTCCGATAGGAGCTTCATTGACGCTCGCTTCACGCTATATTTTCGCCAGGGTCGTCAGCCATGTAGGTTGTATCAACTTCCATTGCCTGAGAGTTGTCCATCAATGTACTTGACTCAGCAACATGAGGCATATTTTCCTCCATAGGTGATTGTTGTACTTCAATTGAAGAAAAAAATATCGGAACCATTATTTTGTACAGAACAGAAATAAATGAACTGATATTGACAAATTTATCATAATTTTCGAAACTTTACCTGGGTTTTGATATAGGTCCTCCACTTCTGAATTTTCTCCAGCCAACTGCTCCTCTTGAGGAAGTACTACTCCTGCTGATGTACACATTTATTTTAATGAAACCACTTGCATATTAATAATTAGCGCATTAAAATATCACCTCGGAACCATTATTTTGTACAGAACAGAAATAAATGAACTGGTATTGACAAATTTATCATAATTTTCGAAAATTTACCTGGGTTTTGATGCAGGTCCTCCACTTCTGAATTTTCTCCAGCCAACTGCTCCCCTTGAGGAAGTACTACTCCTGCTGATGTACACATTTATTTTGATGACACCACTTACATCTTAATAGTTAGCGCATTAAAATCTCTACTTTCTCACTCTAGACAGAATACTCACCTTCAACCACAGTTGGTATGGCATCTCGCCTCAAGAGTGCCCTTGGATTTTTAGTAGCAAAGTCACATTCTTTAAAATGGTCGGCACATATCCTAACATTTTGTAGGATTCTGACATCCATACCAATAAGGTCTTCCCTTAAACAAAATTTTGCCCATTTCTCTGCCCTGAAATAATTATGACTTATCATCTAAGAATATATGACTTCTAAGTTAAGCCAAGTGGAATGAATTTCATTTAATCAACTGTAGTGAATTTGCACAAGTAATTTTGGGACAAGGTGTCTACCCACTTAACTTTTGATCGATAAATAAGCATTAAAGCAATGATTAATGCCAGAACAGGTATTGCGTAGTATCTTTTCAAATTGCAAACACACAAACATTTACCTGTAAAAGTTTATGCAATTGAATTTTTAACTGAATAACTCATTGAAATCCGTGTTGTGTGGCACATTGAAAATAATGGTATTTGTAAAAGTTTGTTTTATCGCAATTTGACGAATTTAAGTAGTGAAATATCCAATCCGATCTACCTTCGTGGTTTATTATTTCGAAATGTACGTGACATGTGGACGTTATTTTGTCGAAACCACGGAAAATAACTTTAAAGACATGTAGAAAAGAGCACTCTTAGATAAATGTCGTCAGGTATTCACATCGATAATTATGACGTTAGATGTGAATTACTGTTTGTCAATATTTACTCATTTAACATACCTCAACGTATCTTTAGGGAAACGGAAGAAAGAAATGTTTCTCCCCGATCTACTGCAGCTTCCCTGGACATTTTTGCACCAAGCAGCCGCGCAACTACTTCCGACGTAAGACATTTTACTTCGACTCTGAAGCAAATTATTAGTACCGTATATTTCGAGAAATAAACCTAAATGTCAGCGACCAAGATCGATCAAGAAAATCAACAGGCAGCGTGGTTAGCGGGTGTCTCCACAGTGGACGTCGAGAGAAAGAGTGAGGTAAGTCAACGAAGTCACCCGGCAGTCTCTCACTTTAATCATAGCGGTATCAAGCTACCTTCGTTTCTCCGCCGGTGAACAAAATGAACGTAAATACTATTTGCTACAATGTTGTGACATTATAGCGAGAGGAAAATCTCAGCAAATAAAACAATGAAAGATTTCCCCAGTGGGTTTTTGAATTCGCGCCGTAATCAGAGCACAGCCGCAAGAGGCGCTGCTCGTGGCGACTGCCCTGCCACTTATAGGCATTCGCTAGCATCTGACTAGTGAGCGAGGCCTGGTCTTACCAACCTAAACCAACATCAGATTGAAACCCTAAAAAAAACCGTAAAGGATGGATTGCATGAGGCACGGTGATTATTTATCCTGATATTAAGAGATTTACTACGAGGTCCAATGTAGAAGGCCGGGCATAGCTTAAAAAGAAGTATATAAACAATGATAGAGGTGGTACAGGAGGGTGAGGAAACGGAAGAAGATGAGAATTTAGGAATGTATTCGGGAGTCGGTTCGTGGTAAATAATAAGCATGTTATGCACCTAGGCCGGTTGCAAGGGGTGGCTGGATTTTTGTAGTGAATTACTGATTTGTAGAGAGGTTTGGTGGCCTAAAATAAGTTTGATAGGTTGGGGAGACGCTTATAAGTAACGGATGGACATTTAGGGAGTAAATTAGTATAAAATCAATGGTCTGCGAGTTTACTTCGTAGAATGAATGCATTTTAGTTAGAAATATAACCAAGTTTTCATTTTAACTAAAAAGTAAATTAGTAGTTGTTGGGTTATTCGAAAGGATGGGAAATAATTATTTAAGGAGATGCATTAGGGAGTGTATGTTTGGGAAGAATGTGGTGCAAATGGAAAAATGTTTAGGGTTTGAATCTGATGTTGGTTTAGGTTGGTAAGACATTCTGAGTATTTTTTTATGCAAAAGGTTTTCAGGATATCCTCTGCGGAGAAGAGACTGGTATAGGTTGGATAGGACTCCCAATTATCTTAAATTCGATAAAAGCTGATAGAAAGAGAGTATACTCTGGGCGGGCACCTTTCCTAGTGCAATAATAATCACCCGAACGTGAAACATTCAGCGTCGGCTTTTGGACATAAGTCATGGTGCATTTTCAGAATTGTCCAAAGAGGCTAATTTGCCAAAAGTATTTTATATAGTTTGGTATTCGCGCCACTAACTTGTTTGTTCGATGGCCACCAGAGAGCAATGCTTGGCTTTCTAATAAAGCGATATCTGTCGGAATTTTTGTTTACTTTATGACATTTCATTTTTGGTTGTGAGCGATGCGTCAGTTGCTCATGAGCTACGATAGAGAAAGAGCTTCTCAACCACAACCAATCTGAACACGACGGAGCATGGAGAATACTTAATGGGTAAGTCACGCATTGCGCGAGGCCAACAATGGGGAACATGCACAATTTTTTATAACCACTTATATCCGAAGGACACTATCTAAAATGGATGTAGCGAAAATTTCACAGATGGCAAGCGGTTTTTTACTGAGATATCAGTCTTTAAAAATAATTCTTTCTCGCCAGCTTGAAAACACTACGTCATCGGGAATGGACGCGTGACGTCACGGAACGGTATCGCTAGAGATTGTTGTTTACCTTCTGACGAGAAAGTAGGCGGTTGTTATTGATGGGGCGAGCATTTGGCGTAAGTGATTGCATTTATTTCATATTTACTGATATTCACTAATCTTACTTGATCATTTCATTTGAGCAGAATGTATCTAAACGAGAAAAAACCGGGAAAGGTATATAAATCCTGCATCGTGCCTTGTTGCTCAAATACCTCAACTTCCACGCCGGAAATGGTTTTTATTTACGTCCCGAAAGACTCGAAGAAGAGGAGAAAATGGTTGATAGCCTGCAGAAGAGACAGAAATTCTCTCTCTCTAAATTTTCGACGGCTTATTGCTGCGATGATCATTTCAACGTAAGTGCCGGTACCACGTATTGCAAACCTTATTTTTGTGAGGTAAAAAATGTTATAATTGAGCCAAATTATATTATTGCCACGTAATATAAATTAGAAAGTGAAAAACTATCACATCAAAGGCAAAATATTATTTATGAACGGAAAGTTATGACGTGATTTCAACAAAAGTATTATTTTTTAAGTATTCTACCGCCTAAGGTACGTTTACATGGACCTTGCATACTTCCCTTTTTAAATTCATCCATATATATCCATAAATAGAATGAAAGGGAATAAATCTTATATGAATTGAAAAGGGAAGTATGTAAGCTGAATGTAAGCCTACCTTAATATATTTAATACAACTTACGTCTCTAAGATCACAGGGAAAGTAAATTTCCAAGCTTTGAACGTTATTTATATGCGAGCAGTAACATTTATGGCTTTGAAAATCGTTAGATAACTCATGAAATACCTATTATATCTCACTATTAGTTCATGATTTGCCTGTTGCACGTTTTTACCATTAGTTTGCGAACTAAAATTGATAGAGAGTAAGGGTATACATAAGGTTATAGGCCTCGATGAGATCTATAAAACGCCGTCAACAGATTGGTGGTGAGAATGTTAGTTTAGAAGGTTTTGCCGAGAAACCGGGTTTTCAGAGTTGGGCATTCGCCGTCATTAATGAAAATTTATTGAGTAAAATAAAGCAAAAAAAGTTTTTAAAAGGTGTTACGATGGTGAACCTAAAATTTCCAAAGATGTTAGCGAAACTTGCTATGAAAAATAGAAGAAAAATTATTTCCCCGCCTTGAATTTGATCTCCCGACCTTCCACTCCACAACCCACAACCTTACCCCTACACCACCGGCTACACAACCCACAACCTTACCCCTACACCACCGGCTATTTGGGAAAATGTGTAGAAAATTTGCTTTATATATGCATTTCTTATATCTGCCTACCATAATTTTCTATTTCAGATGATTGTTTAATGGTTATCGTGAGGTCTATGAAGAAGCGAAAGGTATAAATATTTAGGGAATTTTAATGACTACACAATGAAGTAGTCGAAAAAGGACAGATACTAACCGTTTAGGAGTAATTGACGACTAACCGCAGGCTTGCGCGTCCCAGCGGACGAAAAATCCGAACTTGGGGGATTGCGAGGTAACTCTTCGGGGTGGCAAAACGAAAAAGACATCAAAATTTAAGCCATTTCAATAGCTACTAGAGGAATTCGTAACATTGGAAATACGTTTCATACTTTAATAACTACAGACTGAAAGCCGAAATCTACATTACAGCAAATATACTGCTTTGCCATGGACTTCCCTAATATAGTCTTCAATAAAAATGTAGGTAATATGAATAAAGATTTATATCTATTCAATAGAGGGGGAAACATTACGACTGCATGGGTTAAGTTTCGGTAATAAGGAAATTTGAAAATCAATAGATTCAGAATATAAGACACATTGAATTTGCTACATATTAATGCAAAACTTAACATGCCGACTCGTATTTTTGGCGACTGAAGCCGTTGCGATAATTTAGAATTATTTAGACATTAATCATACTTGAAAGCTGTTTGTACATCAGTTTATTTTTTTCCACAGTTGTATTTTAACAACAAAGCAGCTGATATAAGAGAACCGCATAATGTGTCGCATGAAAAGTTAGGTATTAATAAAATTATGGGCAGATGATAATTTACCGCAGTCACGCATCTCGGCAGCGACGAAACAATCGCTGTTTTTCAGGAAGGCGGCCACCATAAGTGAGTCAATCATCGGTAAATTATCCGACTGTGCCTTCTTGAATCCCACTTCAGTCATTTCTTCTATCGAGAAATTACCAGAATAATTTTAATAGCGAATTTGCTCCGATAACTTCAACAAGGCGCCTATCTCTGCAGCTGCGAGGACTTCAGTTCCGTTCGGTGACGTCAAGCCAATGAGAAAGCGTTTCGAGTCACGTGACTTTCGTCGATTTTTGCTAACTTTTAATTAGCATTTTACAGCATTTGTAATTGACGGAGACAGCTTTGGCTTACATATTCGGATTCGTGAGAAAATTCTCTATAATGTGGGCTACAGTAACGGGAGAAACAAATTCCATGTATGTTCCCCATTAACTTAAATGTAGAGTCCACTAAATTTTCTTCTATCTATCTATTTTCGACTATCAACCTCTTTATGTTTCGGCCAATTGAGGGCGGAAAGAGAGAGCATATATATTTAGGTGAAATCATAGTTTTCCCCCAATTTTCATTTTATTACTAGGTAAACTGCATTTCATTTCAAATGAATGAATGAGTAGCTGTGAAATAACAGTAAAAAACTAATTCATTCATCAAATATATGACAGGATTATAAAAAATAGCCAAAACAATTCGGAAAGGTTTTGCTGAAAAATTATTTTGAAATTTTAACTTAGGGTAACTCTATGGCCATTGCGAGATTTAATCACAATATCCATTTCCTATGTTGATGCTGTAAGATGTAATGCCGGATAACTTCCATGCCACGGCCACGGCTTTCAATTTAAGTTTGACCTATAAATAATCCACAACATGGATTTATTCATGTAAGGGGCCCATAAATGCTCAACTATTTTATTCTTGTTTCAAAAATAATAACTTCAGTCTTAAGAAAGTATGAGTCAGGAGGAGAAGGAGTGATTGAAACGCTAAAAAGATTTAAGGCCTTAGGCGTTGAAAAACAAAATATGACGTAATTACATTAAACGTTTAATGCGCTCAGAGCAGGCTTACTCAAGCGGCTGAGTCATCCATCCGACAGTTTAAAATTAATGATGATATTGAGAGAATGGATTGAAAGGCTGAAGAAGCAAAGTTGAAAATAATCAAATTTAACCTCGGATAAATATAATCATAAAACAAATAAGTTTGTATACCGATGCTATAAGTTACCTAAAATATATCGCCTGAACAAATTTTCTTGTGAAATGCTTAATTTATTCAAGAGAAACGGTAGAAGTGTACATAGGAGTGTCACGTTGGGTTTCCAAACAATTGAGGATAATTTATGTAAAGTAATAATTTTTAGTGTTGCTTACGTTGAGAGCAAACACCTCGCAATTTCATTTTTTAACAACTAGGCACCTCTTTTTCCAGAGCAACGTGTCTACACTAAAAATGGCTGCATATGAACTGATTTATGACAGCAATTGATTCGCAAATAACCTCATCAAATGTTCTAATATTTAACTTTTTATTTGGGCTGTTTACTAAAAGTAATCTAGTTCAATTACAAACCTACTTTTCTGGAAAAATGCCGCCAGTGAAATATGGCTATATATGAACTGATATATGGCAGCATTTTAATAAGAAATAGCATGGAAAACATTTGCTAATGATAATGAACTCTGCAACTGGACTGTTTAGTTAGAAAAAATATAAGTATTCCCTCTCATCAAAGTATTAGGATTAGTATTCCCGAAGTGTTTCACTTCTTGTATTTCACGCAGTTTTTCCTCAATAAAATGTATAGAAAATACTTACTATTTATTAGCAAAATACCTAAAATTAATGTATTTCCAACAAGGTCATCGGAGTTTAAACCGAACTGAATTCAAAGAAAGAATGTGTTACGACACAGAGCCCACCCTCGAGTGTCAATTTCCATGAGTAAAAGAGAGGTGCTATTTCGCACTCGTCCGGCCACACCTTGAATATGCAGCAAGCATATGGGATCCGGTGCAGAAAGAATTAATTCGAGAACTTAATAAAATACAAAGGAAAGCTGCGCGATTCGTCAAAAACTGCTACGGGCGTACAGACAGCGTTACGCAGATGTTAAACGAATTAGGCTGGGAGCCGCTAGAGACTCGGAGGCTGCGCGCTAGGCTTAGATTACTTGAGCAATTGAGAATAGATATCTTTCAGAGCGACACGGAGAACATCATATTAGAACCCCACTATATTTCCAGGTCCGACAGAAACGATAAATTAAGAGAGATATTTTGCCGAACGGATAGGTATGGGAATTCGTTTTTCCCCCGAACAATAAGGGACTTTAATAAATGCAAGGCGTAATTTCATAAGGCGTTTCCTTTTTATATGTAAACGGCTGGTGTCCTAACACCCCCCGCCACACGCCTATTGAGGCGGCTTGCGGGGTAGTATGTAGATGTAGATGTAGATGTAGATGAAACATCACAAATTGGATGTACTTAAACATTTGTGAGGCATTCAAAATCACTGAACCACGAATTTGTTTCGGAAAATTAGGAATAAATCTGTAACGGGAAGACAAGAGAGGGAGATTTGGCGCAGATTAAATATGTCAAGTCAACCGTGCGGAAGTGGAGTGGAAGGTTTTATGGATTGGGGAAACGAGTGAGAAGACGGAGAAGGAGGAGGGAGTGTGAAGGAAGGATGGGGAATAGGATGAATGGAGGAAGATGATTCCGGAGCTGAGGCGGCGGAAGGAAGCAATCGGAGGAAACAGAAGGGGGAAATGTTGGGAGGAAGAGAAGAGAGCAGGGTGCTAATGAGGGAGGAAGGGGGATGGAGATAGAGAGGGTTTGAAAGTGAGGGTATAGGGGGATGGAGCAACCCCTAGGAGGAGTAGCGGGAGAAGGGGTACGTAAAAGGGTGGGAGAATGGGGTCCAGAGGTCACACGAAAACACGGGAGGAACAAAAATCGAAGCAAATTGAAGGCTAGCCGTTGATGCGGAAGGTCGCTTCGAGTGGAAGATCCGACGGGGTACGATGCAATTTGTCTCCGCGAGGGGGAACCTCTTCCCGAGGCGTTCATTCGTCGTTTTGATTCAGCTTTGCCCGAGAGGCGCCGCCTCCCTCGCCTCTCTCCATCCGTGTCTACTTCCTTCCTCTATCGCGCCACATCTCCCGCCTCCTCACGGGAAATTACACCTGCGCGACAAGGCCACGGATTCTTCCCGTTCTCGATTCGAGGAAAATAATTTAGCGATTACAAGGAATTGACGTAGAAGCCACGGGAGATAATGATGATGACTTGATGCTCCTCTGTTTTCCTCCGAGCGATTGCGATTTGTGGTGAAGTTTGCGTCAACCCTTAGGATTAAATTATTAACAGTCTGAAACTAATGTGTTTTATGCGTCGTTTTGTAAAACTGGTTGTCGGATTACAAGAATACAATTTGTTTGGTTCCTCAATTGTTTCATTTTATAACGGCCCATGCGTCGACATTTCTACTGACTAATTAAATTCTACCGACAATTGATGAGAAAAGCAAGTAATTGTAGAACCTTACACAAAGCTTACTCGGTGATTTATTTATGTATTTATTTATTTAATGTCTTCCCAATAAATCAAGGGAAAACAATTTTGCAATACATTTACATACAATTGCAATAATCAATTTAATTCTTCCAAACAAAATATCCAAATAATAAACACCAAATATAAATGCTTTATATATACAATGCAAAGTATCATAACATGTTCATGATCAAATTTGTCTTTTGGCGGTAAATACATTTTTATTCCATGATAGATCTAAGTCTTCACATATAGCATTGTATTCTTCAAAAATTAGTATAAGTGGTGTGTTACAACAATATTTGGTTTTATTAAACGCTTGTACCTTTGTTTAAATTGTGGGACAAAAATTTAATTTATGAAGAATAGCCCTGTATTTGCCATACTTTATTATTTCATGTAAGAACTTAAAACCCATGCGCTTTCTTCTGACATGCAGCGTTACAAGTCCATAACAGTTAAACAGGTTTTTATATGATATAAAAAATTTTGTACATTGGCTATACTTTATATTCCCTGTAGAATATAAAGTATATCCAAAGGATTACAGTGTCAAGTATCAAGGTATGATACCTGACACTGTAATCCATTTTTCAGATTTTAAACCTAAACTTAGTTTGCCATTCTCCTATTTAGTGGCATATACTGTATATCGATCATCGTGTTGGGAAGATATCCATTAAAGAAGTGTAATGAGTTGGTTGATGGACTTCGACCATTCTTGAATATTGATATGATTGTATTTTAATTTTAAAAAATCATATGTATCTGTTTTACCACTGGTGTGCTCTTATGCGCTTCAAAATTTTGAAAATTAAAAACTTTTAACTTTGTAGATCCACAATGATCCTTCTATTAGCACGACCTGGGTTTCGACTTACTACAACATCATCAACAGGTCAGCACGTCGTACGTTGTAGTACGTCGGAAACCGGGCCGTGATGATAAAAAGATCATTGTGGAACCACAAAGTTAAAGTTTTTCAATTTCATAATAAGTTTCACCAAGTTACGCCTGAACTACCAGTTACATCAAGTGCGTCGCTTCAAAATTATTTTATTTCTACAAGTGAAGCAAACGGGTGTAAAATCAACCTTTCACACATAAAAAACACTCAAATCGGGCATAACACAAAATAAATCAAATCCTTTAACAATATCGGGATAATTTTGCTGTCGGGATAAAGTTGTATGGTCTCGTCTTTATCCCCGATACCACATCCGACGCTTGGTTCCTTCCTTTACCGGCGACTCTCTAGCAGCAATAACCTCGGCTTCTCCCGGCTTGCTTTAAGCCCCAACCCCAAGTTCTTGACCCAAGTTCTTAAAACTATCGTGGTTCCGGTTCTTACCTATTGTTGTAATTTTCACGTGGTCGTTAAATCCCACCACGTGGTGTTCAATATGGAGGAATGCGCAATATTGTAACTCTTTCAATATGAATAAATAGGTCTTAAATTGAAATATTGGCGTTCTAATTATGCAAAATTAATATAATAGAATAATCTGCGTCACCTTCTGTACAATTTTACTGCCGGGGTTTCAAAAATATACATGAATGTTTTTCTATGTGCGAGTTTGCTGATATGTGAGTACAGGTACGTTACACGGGGGTTTTCAGTAACTTGAGCAATACTGTCCTTGCAATGTGTCTTTAACAAGGTATGGAATGTATGAACAACGGTGATCAAGATTAACCTCACACTTCAATCGTTGTTGAAATTCTTGCCTTTGTTTTCACTATAAAGCACCAATGAATTTTAATCTGCAAATAGCGTGAAAATATCACAATGACAAACCAGCTAAAAATAAACGTTTTGGAATATATCGCAGAAAAATAAAAAACGAAAGTCATAATGTCCTCCTATGCTTTCCAAATTCAAAAATGCTTCAATCACAGCTAATCTCTGACATATATTTAATACGCCCCGAAGCACTCAGATAAGAGGTTTTAACCCGGGAGTTATAACTAAGCTACTTATCATGCGAGCTGTCGCGTGTGAGACTTTTTCTCACACTCAGGTGTATCATTGATTATCTATCGTAGAGCGTCTATTGACAATATATTACACTATATTTAAATTTAATTTATTTCTCTTAATGTTCATTTGAAACAATTATTTCCACATATCCACAATTATTGATACAATTACGCAATAATTGCTCATTTTACTGGCAATGATACCATTGAGTACTAATGAAGAAAATTACCATTCTCAAGAAGAAACATTTAGTTATGAGGACAAACTTTCTCATGACTCATAAATTTCCATTGACGTATCTGCTCTCCACGAAATGAATCAACTTTGCCCGCATGTTGCGAAAGTGTAACGCAAATGACAATGAGTGATGTAAAAATACTAACGTCAGTGGTCGCGCGATTAGAAAAAGTCTCACACCTTGTAGCCGACGGTATGAGACATATCATTACACAGCTGCGGACGCTTCATTTATACTTTTTGGGATGGTCAGTCAATAGGAAGAGATAAAAAGTGAGCTAGAAGAAAATGAAACTTATTCTAAATCATTAATACAAAGTGACCACAAGTTTAAATTTGGTGTGAGGGAAAATCTCTTAGCGCGACCAATGGCGAGTTAAAAATACTTGGGAAGTTAATACTTCTTATTCTTCCATACGGTTTATTTTATTGTAATGGCATTAGGGTACACTTTCACCCAAAATAAATTCGTAGGCATGATATATTACCAATTCCACAAAGATCTCAACCAGTTAAAACAACACAATATGCAAGTTCACATGCAGTGAGGAAGTGCATCAGGAGAACAGAGAAAATACCACATTGGGGTAAAATATACCCACAATATAATTTTATGATGACGTGTTCACGTACTGAACTACGCTGGTGAGATTTCACTCCGAATCCATTGAATTCTACATTGCAGGTGTCAAACAAATCGGACAATATCTCCACTAATTGAATGCTATAATTTAAATTCATGTAATACAGTACAACAGATAAAGTGTGAGGTACACCTAAGAAAATTTGTAAATCTTTTCTCTCAAGGCAACATATTCATCCTGCTCAGAAAGATTTTCACAATGTAAATACCAAAATCAACAAATATGGACAATACAAAATATACCTTTTATAATACATTTTATAACGATTGTAGCTCACCAGAAAATCTTTATAATAAATCTGTACGTGGATTACAACCTGATGGAGTAATCACTCAATGCATTAGCATACTCAAACGAAGCATGCACAGGAATATTTGCACAATTCTGCTAAAGATCTCGAGTCTTCAAGTAAAAGAGCAAAAAATTCATAACCCCCTTGCTTCTTATTGGTATTGGATTTTTTGTTCGCTATTGTTGTACGACACTTTAAACTCGTCACAAAAAGTTCAGGTAAAGCGATCACGTCAACCAAAACTTGAAGATATCGAAAAAAATGGCGTAAATGGTATGTTTACTTGCCCCTGGAATTAGTGGCGTCTCTTTGTGATGTCGGGTAATAGACAGGGGATAAGGCTTGTTGAGAAGCTCAAGTTAATAAACTATATTAAAGAATAATTCCAGATAGCTCAACCATGAATGTATATGCACAATTAGTAGGATACACAAGTATTCGATTCCCTCTCACGAAGTGATCACCTCGATTTGAAATCGATTTTATCTGTTCCACGTCGATTCGAGTTTTGATTTCGAGTCTTTTCGAATTCATAACATTCTTTTTTAAACAGACTTCAGATTAAAGTAGTATTCTATTCCATATGGAATGAAATACTGCTTAAGGTGGCTCTAAACCGGGGCTAAGAAGCTCTTTTCGGACGTTTCCCTCTAACCCAGTAACGGCTTTGCCGTGACAGCTGGAGACTTGCCATTTTTGTCTTCTGTAAATGAAGAGTCATTTTTTGATTTAAGTAGAGTAACTTAATCATGAATTGGTTGTGTTTTTTTATAAAAAAAAGCAAAACTTTGATTTTTACGACATTTTTTGGTAATATTCCGGGGCACATTGCGAAGGATATATTCCGAAATGAGGATTTTCAGTCCTCTTAAATCAAAGAATCATCATTCATAAACGCAAAAAATCAACAACCATTGATACTGTTTTCGTATTAAGGCTATAGCAATGTTAAACGTTCAAGCCTGCGTTGACAACGGAGTAGAACTTTTGCATCCCCACCCAATGATAACCGTTCCCCACTCCATTTTTGTCAGCGCCGCCTTCACAGTTTCCCATTGGGATCCTACCACTTTTGTAGGCCACCACAGGTGGCGGCAGTTTACTTGAGTTGGCTTGGAAGTATAGACCCACCTTAAATACTATTTGAATATATTTGTACTTAAAGCAATGCACAGGATGAATTTAAACAAATTTTCAACATGTTAACCGTTAAACCTAAATCAATTACATATCATGACCAGAGTTTACCTTTTAGAAAACCAAGGGATTATTTGTGCGCAAGTGAAATTGTTGGTCAATTATGCGATGATCAGCTTTCTCGCTGACCACAGAAAAAGACCTTCAGTGACAATGAAATCGTACTTGACTGAGCATTTACTTGCTTGCACGTTGAAATCACTTGAGCTTTCCTTAAAAAAAGCGATTTAGATGACATAAACATTTTACGGGTATCCCACCAGGTAATATGTATGATATTATGTCAGATATGATGCCTATTACTTGGTGGAATACCCGTGATTTATTTATGTATCAGACTCGCTGGAGAAATTTTAGATCATTGATCTAGATGACGCTTGCTTTGTTCAAAATAATTCGAGATCACGTTATTTGATGACTATGAAAGGAAATTGTGGTGAATCTTGTGCTTTAACGATCATAATTAAGCAAATGGCCAAGTCCCGACTGTATATACGGGCCGATAAACGGGGCATAATTTAGAACTCAATTTTGTTGCAAGTAACATAATTAGCTCCGCCGCACAGTGGGGCATCGCAAACACCTTAATCGTGGTCAAAAGTCAAAAAATAAACTTTAAAATTTATGTTTTTTCTATTTAGGGCTAGGTAGTAAAATAGTTGTGTGTAATAATAGGTAGTAAAATATGTATGCTAGAGGTTGGTAGAGTATTGACCTGCGTGCTCCAATCAATGTTGAAATGACAGCTTTTCACCTTCTGCCACGGAACTGGACCGTTCGACGATAGCCGTGTTTAAAAATATGCAGTGCAGCTAATTTGATACCAATTTTCAATATGCAAAATGAATATTATTATGAGAATGAGAATTATCTGCCGTGCTACAAATATATTTTTGTATATATTTCTTAAATATTACAGAAATCAATCTAGCCAAGTAATTATTGATTATTTATAAGAAAATATATTGCATTTTCAAATGAAAAATAAAAAAAAGACATTGAAAAGTTAAACTGCAAATATGTAATGTCCATTAATGCAAATGTAATGTCCATTAATGCAAATAGAAACATATTTCCGCATCATAACACCTCGGTACTAAAGTAATCCCATCATCTCAAGTGATATGCGTTCACTATCTTCTCTTTGTGAAGTATTTCCGATCGAGTGGATGATAGAAAAATACATATTCTCGTCAACGACGAGAAGCCCCACACAGTAGAGGGCGCACGTGTTTAGCCGCCGATGTGTTTTTGCGTGCGTCTTCCGAAGGCGCTGACGTCGGCGTCGCGTCGCCTAATTCCGTCTTCGTCTTCTTCTTCCCGACGTCACCGCTGCCGCTCCTTATTACGCGTCCTGGTTAAGCGAGCCATAAAACATTTGAAGGGAAGGGACCCGAGTAATGAATTCTCATTTTGATCGCCGGTTTGAGAGCGCCGTCATTAAGAGCGCCTCCTCCACTAACGTGAGGAAAATGGATCGGGGAAGGAAAGAAAAAAACAGGTTTTTTCCCCAAAAGATAATTAAAAAAGAACGAGGAGACATCGCTTGTGTAAAAATACCTCAATATTTTTGAGGGGTGGGATTATTTTTTTCCCTTGGTTTGTCGAGAGTGGGGTTAAGTCCTAAAAATTGCGCTCACAGAGAATCTTAGCTGTAACTCAGCATTATAATCGTTGGCTATTTAGCTCACAACTATAATTCAGTAAATGGATATTTCCAGTAAACTATGCAGAGACGAAATGAATTTTCAAAAATAGCTGTTTCAGTCCATAAAGTGTGTGAATCCTCATTCCTAAGAGATCATTTTAAGTAAATAACATTGCTTGTAGATAGGATAGATCCTATCTGGGGGAAATTTAAGGGCACTGTTTGAAATAGAGATTCACATTGGACTTATAAATGGTACTGCAATTATTTCACTAAGTTCATTAAAAACATGATGTGGCTACAATTAACAACAATAGCTAAAAGCAGACTTCCTTGCCTTACTGCGATAGGAAGTAAGAAGTTGGAGATGATTGGGGATAGGGGATACCCGAAGGGATTTGCGGTTGAGGATTACAATCATCTTATGATAGAAATCACTTTTATTAATATTAGAAATTATTACCTGGTTACCGAGCGTTGCTCGATGTTCATTTGGTGTACTAAGAACTTGTATGCTCCTATTCTGCTACTTATTGTCTATTTTAATTATATTGAGCATTCACATAGTGCGATTAAAGGTTTCAATAATATAAAGCATAACGGATATTTATTTTTTTAAATATAGTAGTGATGGTGCAATTAGGTACTATAAAACAAACTCAAAAACACCACTAACACAAAAATGTTCTTCTAACGAAATTCTGAAATCATCAATAAATTCAATATTTACATTTTTTCATTATTTACAATGTTCATTGACAGATTATTATAATTATTAGATTAAAATATATTCAATATTTCTTTCCATACAACGTTTCTCGTGTGTCTAAGTTATTGAGTCAGGACGTTCTTAGGTAAATTGTTGCAAGGTTAATCCATCTTCAAAAGTTGTACGAGCTGCTTCCACAAATTCGGGCCATTCAGGATTGCACGTCATTGTGATAAAAAAGTCTAATGATCCATGTCGACGGACAAAGGCCATAGCTTCTTCAAAATGTTCAGTGTAAAAACGTGTAGATCCAGAAAACGAAGAAGGCAAAATAATTCTTTCACCAAAAACAGCATTCTTTTCATCAGCTAATTCACACAAAAATTGAATCGTTTTTGTACAGTTCTCTGTAAGTATTTTTTTAAATTTGCTTAAATCCATTAGATACTGTCATATTCCACTCTTATATTAGTATTAACCAGATATTGCTAAAAATGCCGACCTCCGAAATGCAAAGCATTGAACTTCAAAAGACGGAGAACAGGATTTCTTAGGTTGATGTCTGAAGGAAAGTATTTGGCAAGTTGAGGACTATATGCTAATCGGTACTAAGCTAGTGGAAATCTAGTAAAATTTTTATAACTGGTATAAGATATTCTTAAAGAAATATTAATACAGAGAACCCAAAATTGAAAATTTAGGGTAAAATAGTGGATAAGTAAAGAGCCCAACACGACTGTCAATATTGTTCATGGTAACTAAAGATTTCCCACGTTTACGAATAATTAACTCTTTATCTGGAAAGCTTTGGTCAGCGTTGAGGGTAACAATGGCACAAATTTCATTCTGAAGGGGGATATCAAACATTCGGTGATCATTGGCATCAGGTAATGCAAAAAGCAGCTTAACATAAGGCGGCTCTACACCTTCTGCAGCAGCGCGTCTATTAGCTTCTTCTTCTACTTCCCGCATTATCATGAATCCAAGAGCAAATGAATTTTCAGATCTCAAAATATGTTCCGAGAGATTAATAAGATTCTCGCTGAAACTATGATTAATGGCATTGTTTATGTGTGCACTAAGAATGTCCTGATAATCCAAATGTATATCTGTCCATATTGAGGCCGTTAAAATTTTCCATCATTATTTTGAGTAGGGTGAGCTGCTACATTTAGTTTGTTATAAACCTGACCACTAGCATTGTAGCTATAAACTCCTCGACCGTTGACTGTTCGATCGTCATCTACGGTGAATGAAGTCATTGCAAAACATAAATTCAAATTTCAAATCCTTTCATAAAAGTTATCAGAAAATGGATTACGTCGAAGAAACGATCGCGCTAATTCGTTCTGAAATTCTGGATGTGGTAGATCTATCCTTTACCATGCAAGCAGCAGTCCACAAACGAATCTCAATGAATTCGATTTTACACACGTTCTTTTTTTTAATTTTAACTGTAACATACACGTTAAGCTTATAGCTCCACATTGTAAATTAAAACCTTTTTAACTATAAAACGCGACTTATATGTATGTCAATAAATTGGTTTCAGATCGTACATAAACATTACTGTTGTTTTGAGGTACTCCATATGCAAGTATCAATAAATAAGATATCTAATTTATCCATTTACTTGTGTTTGGTAAAAATCTGTATTTTTCCATGTTAAAATGGATAAACAAATACTATTATTATTCCGTAGAGAAAGCCCATTTACACATCCTTCATGATTTTGTGCATGTACTCAATATTTTTCATTTTTCTGCAATTCTTCCCATTCCTTGATCCATTCATTACAATTCTATGAATGATTTTATGCCTCAGAACAGGTCTAATAATTTTATCTCCTTTTCTTTGCTTAGTTCTCCTAGTAGTGGGGGAGTTAGTAAGAGGTACCTTGCATTTTGTGATTTAAGAATGCCACTTTGCACACGTGTTCCTGGGACCACATAGGACCATTTAAGATGTGTAGCCACTGCCGGCAACAGTGCAGGGCCTGTGTATTGCGGGTTGCTCCCCCGGAAAGGCGCATTTCCACTTAAAATATGTTTTTTCAATTCTGATCGCGTTTTCGGGATGTTTTCGGTTGAAATACCTATAGAACTAGTAAAAGAATGTTTTAAGACAACAACTGTACATGTGGTATGCCATTTTATTTACTACAGAAGTAAAATATTACATATCCGCGTATGCTTTCTCATGCGCGTCCTCTTTAATTTTGTGGATCATGAGAGTTCATTGCATTGGATCACTCTCCATTGCAAATACACAGTTCTTTACACTTCAGATTGCGCTTCATACAATTGTATCTTGATTCACAAGCTGTTTTATACCTGCAGCGAATAAGCTCCATGCAAACCTCGCTTGCAACTGGCAAGGTGGTCCACACCGGTTCCCATAGCCCTCCTTCCTTCTTCCAGCCCCACTCTGATGGACTAGGCAGGACTTTTTCCAGTTTGACAGACTTACCCCACATGTGCACTCCCTGATACAGCCACAAGCCTCCCACAGCACACAAGATATGCTGACGCAAGGCATCAGAAGTGGGTGGTATATTTTCCAACTGCCAATCTTTTTTGGTAAAATGGTATCTCCTGCACTGGTTGACAGTGGTACACTGGCTTGACTTGTAATCACATAAGAATAAGTAATTAAGGCTCGGCCTAGGCTCCCGTTTAGTCGACAGAGGAATATGCATGTTACACACCTGTCGCACATCGTCACTACAAATTTCTCCAGGATTGATACCGCCTCGTCCATTCGTCCCTGAGCAGCTGCCTTGAAACCATCTGTCGTCTGAGGATAAGACATCCAAGCATCAAATGCAGTCTTTTTTTCTCTCTTACTGAATGCCAACACAGTGTCGCAACCTGAAAAGGAATGAAACAGGGGCAAAACTGCCGCCATTTCTGGACCTACATAAAGCGGAAAAAAGTAAATGATTAGAAAATTTCCACGTGACAGTCGAAAATCAGTTCTTAAATATGCGAAACCGCTGGCTTACATAGTGATGCTGCGATATCGTGGCGTGATATGTATTGATGGTGCTTTCCTGTGCCTATGTAAACCCATAGCTCCTCCAGATCACGCAGCCCAGAAACGCACGCAACGGCCAGTGCCATGACGTCAGTATCTACCTTTGCGAATCATGATTCTTGAATGACCGAGTGCCACAGCATCAGATACATGTATCATCATCCTTGAGTTGGCCTCTTCATGATGACACGGCGCCAAAAAGCCAGCTAGGCCGCGGGAAGTGTTGCTCAAAACATGCAACCCATCTGTGGTGTACAACTCCTTTTCACTGACAATATCCATGGAATTTTAACAGATGGCTAGCAAGTGAAACAGCTCTTCTATTTTTTTGCCTTCGCGAAGGAAATTAGCCCAACCCTTCTGTAATTTATTGTCAAGGCTGACTCTAGTCCTAAGACCAGTGCCACGCTTCTCTCTGGTGGCATTCTTTAAACTGTTTTTGTCATACCTACCCCACACAAGATCAAGCCTCAGGACATCTGACAGTTCCCTTCTCAAGAATGGCAAGAATACTGTGTCAGCGTATTCTCTTAACGTTTTACTCTGGCAACATAACGTTCAAGATATGGATCACAGAGCTTTACTTTTACAGACCAGAACTTTAACAGAGACCGCCGGAGCACTCGGCGCTGTTGATCTGTCGCAGATGTTCGTGAGGCACTTCAGAAGGTCTAATTTAGTGCAAGTTCGCATCATTCCCATGACTAAAAGTGAAGGAGGGCTGCATTGATTCTCATGCGCGAAAAATGCCTCGAGATCTCCAGATCTGTGCTCACATGGCGCAATATATAATTTACTGAATAGACTGCAATCGTTTTTTATACCAGTCATTTTTTGGCCTTTGCCTTGTTTTCGGACGGTTATGGACATGTGCTAAAAAGGGCACATTTCTTGAGCTTGATCGGATCATGCAAACGTTTTGCACTCCCACTGCGAAGTCTCTCTTCTGCAAACTGTGGATACTGGGCTTCACCATCCTTCTCAATATTCCACACTGTTGTAACTACCTCCGAGGAAGACACCTGCTTTGTATCTATGTTCTACAGATCCATTGGCTCCTCAAGAAAAGGGTTTCCTAGTTCCTCACAGGTTGTCACGAAAGATCTCACATCAAGCAAGAAACTTTTGTGCCTGGCAGCAGTATCAGAATGATGAGTTTCGAACGTCTCAGAGCTATGGATGTTAAGAATTTCTCTCTCCAAATTTTGAATCATAGATGCTACCTCAGGACCAGCAATAAGCCTCTTCCGTAAGGCGTCCGGGTCCTCAGTCAATCCAACCAAACCTGTCGAGCAGAGAAAGAAAATTAGTAATGTCACCGACTGCTGAGTGCACTAGTCCGCAAGTTGGGTTGCCTGACAAGCGCCTTATGATGATTCAATGCAGCCTCCAATAGCCATACCCCAGGACCTGAAATGTGTCTTTCGTAAGGGGTAGGTAAGTAACCCAACCTATCACTCTGTAACTAACTTCAAAACCTACCTGTATTTTCCCTTTACCTCCATCTCCCTTCATGAAAGCATTCATCTGATCGTGTGCTTGGTCCAAAACCATGGCTGAGAAAGGCCTATTGCTAATCCTGGCGACAAACATGCCAGCCTCAAAGCGCTCGAACGGGGTGGTCGACTTGCAAGTTGGCCAAATCCCTCAAATATACTGAAACCCATCGGGCATAATTGATATGGTCCAGGGAAAAGAACCATGGCACTAGTCTCCGAATTGCTTCCATGTGCAGTCTGAAGTCTCCCTTTCTGAGAGACCGCACAGACTGAAGCACGGGCAACTGAAGGTTCAGCACAATATTCCTAAATTTAAATTGAGGGATGCGGTTGCTTTGCTCGAGGTGCCACTCTTCAAAGGTGAGATGTTCCCCGCAATCAGGGTCATCAGACAAAGCCATATTCGCCTTCATTTGGAGTGTATACAGGGCTGCAGCAGTCACCTGAAATTGAGTTGAATGGTGTAATGACATATGTTTATCAGTAGCAGGGGCGTCGGAACTTGTTCAGGCAAGGGGGTTGAAACCTCTGAAATTCGGGGGGCTGGGGAAATTTCGAAGCACATAGCTTTTTTAAAAATATAATTGAAAGGTAGTTAACTAAGGGTCGAACTGTTACCTGGTGAGCATATCTCGTCCGTGTGACATTTGATGCCGTCAGCTTCGACTCAGATCTTCCCTTAGTGGTTACTCGAGCTTGAACTAAGGCATTTATCCACCCACTACCACTCAGCCATTGGCCGATGACCTTAAGTGCGGCCATCTCAATATGAAGTGCTCCCATCATCACAAACATCTGTCTTTCTCCATTTATGCCAGGATACATGTACTGCAGCTGTTTGAGAACTGCTTCTAGGGGCTGATCAGCAACAATGACGGGAGTCTGGCCAGGTTTAGCAAACATTATTGCTTTTGCCACCACGTTCAATGAGTGGAACAACATTGCTGCAGTGTGAGCTTGCTCCCTGACCACAGGCAGAAGTGCCACTTCTGTCACGTGTCGCTCGGAAGGGGCTCAATCACCCGCAGCATGATGCACGGCCCACTGGTTTGCACTCCTCCGTACAGGTCATCTGCAGCCACTCCTGTTCCTCTGAGAAGGGCTTAGGGGAACTCCAACTGTCGAGCGTGAAAGTTTCCAACTTCAGACACACAGCTTTCTTCACATTTACAAAACACGGCTGAACTACTGCATATTCTGCATGTAGATGCCTTCATATATCCATGCAAACACCTGACATAGAAAACGCACACTACCGCACACGCTGAACATACACCTTATTTTCCGCCAACACCACTTTTCTCACTCAAAGCACGACTGGACGTATGTGACTTGCAACGGCGTTACTACAGCGCAAGCGTCCGGCAAGCCCAGCGTACAACATGGGCGCCAGGTCCTCTGAGTATTTTTACTGTCTTAAGTATATAAAATGTATACTTTGAGCGGCAGAACACTTAATTTGTGCATTCATATTCGTAATATACGCGTCAGATATACGCGAAAACCATCCTTTCTGCGTGCAAATCACGCAACATAGTCGTGTATGACAAAAAAAACAGTACTTCGCCGGTGAGATATGCAACCCGCAATGCACGACCCCTGCAATGTTGCCGGCAGTGGCTACACATCTTAAATGGTCCTATGTGATCCCAGGAACACGTGTGTAAAGTGGCATTCTTTAATCACAAAATGCAAGGTACCCCCTGAAATAGGACATTAACGCCCCCACTATAGAGCATATTTGTCACGAAATATTCTTAGGATAACTTCATTGGTGATTCTTTCTACCTATTTGATCATCATCATTCCGTGTGGCAACACCACATACCCATCACTTTCTATCTACTTCGTTCTTCTGATGCCACCTTCTAAGATTGCTACCAGAGAGTAGCATGCCTTTACCGCATGTTTTAATGAATTCCTTCCTTACTCCCAAGGTAGAACTACTTGGTGCTAGTGGACTGGTTTTTTTATGAATAAAATGTTTTTTTTTTAAATTTGTAAATCGACTGAATAAATTATTTTAACTTTTTTCATCAATGACGTCGGAAAGGAAATAATTCCTCCGCTGGTTTTATTTTTTACTCCGTGGCCCAACAAAGCCTCATCATTTTGTTCTTCAACTGAAGTATCCGTTGCAAGTTGTAAATTGTGTCTATGATGTTTTATTTTATTACAAAATACAGTCGGTAAAATTATAATTAAATTCTGCTTTATTATCTTTTGTCATCGAAGGGCAATTTTCCCTCTGTCCACAGAAACTTGGGAATGTAAAAAAGTACTGAGTTTAGGAAATCCCGCTTTTTACAGTCTATTGCAAAAGAGCATTACATTATTCAGACGTTGGTTGTGTTGACAGTTCGGACATTATCTAGTCTATAACGGAAAGGGACAGCAAAAAGTTTCTCCATTTCATCACCTACCTTTTACATAGCCAATATGAGCAACTCTCAGAACTTGACAGACGCCCTCTCCTGTATCGCCACCCCACGTGACCGTGATTTCCACTTGTCTCGCTCGCCGCGAGAAGAGGAAGATAAGTTTGAAGACTCGATCGGAACAGGAGGGGAGACTCACACGCCATTCAAGTTCTGTATTGATGACAAAAGGAGATAAAAAAATACAACGAAATGCTCTCCCCACCACCCAACAACGGCCTCAGCGGTCGGCTTCGGTGTATGCAGGGAGGAAAAGAGGGAGAGGAAGTTGGTGGGAAGAAGAAGAAGAAGAGGAAAGAAGTAAGAGAGGCGGAGCAGGTAGAAGAAGAAGAAAAAGAAGAAAGTGAGCTCTCAAATCTTCCTTCTTTTTCTTCTTCTCTCTCCTCGCTCTTTCACCAACTCGCATGCACACGATGTGTGTGTGTCCTCTTACCCCTGCTACCCCTCCCCCCCCCACGCCCCGCCCCTTTTCCAACCCCCCATCCGAAGCCTCAAAAAGTGAATCCGGATCGCGGTCTCGGCGACAAGAGAATGTCAGGAACTCAACTTTCGAGATTGTTCCCTCGCCCAACCCGCCACACAATGCTATATTCCCACGTGGCTCCAAAGAGGGAAAAAAAGACGCGACTCCCACACACGAAGTGAGAGAACGTTTCATAAGGCTGTGGCACGCTGCAAAATGAAGAGAAGAACGGGATCGTGGTCCATTCTGCGTCCCTGGGCCATTCTATCTCCCCTCTCCCTCTATCCTCCCTACCCCCACACCCCGACACAAACGCGCGGACAACTGTCTGGTCGCAGGCACTTGCCGTGAGAGAACATCCGCCCTCTACTTTCATTCGCGATGTCGTCTGCAGCCTCAGCTACTGTTAATCATCATATAAATGCTTTTTTGGTCCACATTCTGCACGTGGACACGCCCTCGGGCAGTGCCCCTGCCCCTGTGCGTCGCAAAAAATAGGAAAGTTGGGAGGTAGGAGAGTCGTCACGTATCCTGATGGTTGTGCGGCTACGATATTTCTGCGCGCCACCTGACACCTGGGATTCTAAATAGAATGGAACCAGCTAGAATGATGTCAAATGAAACAGGGAAATATGGCCCGAGTGGGAAAGGAGTTCGGTAAAAGATAGCACCCTCTTGTCTCAGGATTGAGACAACCGAATCTCTGCCTCTAATCAGTGTACCAATTTACTAGTTCGCTTGACATAAAATAAGATGGCGGAAATTTCGTGGATAAATATGAAATAGCTTCCTCTAAAGTTTAAGTAAATCTTCTGTCCTTTTTATGAGAAATATAAATTGTTAATTTTCGTTGGACTTGCTTCATCCATTTATTACCAAGAGTGAAATTCAAAAACGTATCAGTTTAGAGGTTAAATGTCAATGAATTCTATTTAATATTTGACTACATCATTTTAATATGATAAATGTATTATTTCCACAACAATATTTAGAGTTATGTGCCAATTGAAATATTGATAATACTTTCGTCTTTAACTCCATATCTTGTTATGCGTTGTGATAGCTAAAACTCTTACTTAAAGAAATCAATATTCAATAATGTAATAATGAAACTGCTGTTGTCTCTGTGAACCTTTCTTCTGTGTTTCACTTCAGTTTAATAGGTCGAAATAATAATGTCTTCCTACGACCTAATTCTCCAGCAATAGAGAGCTCGATCTCAACAGCTTACGTGGAGTAAACTCATGAAAATGGAGATGTTATACACGATTTTGTATTTACTGACTGAAAAAAGTAAGTTCCAAAGCATACTGTACGACCGGCTAACCTTTCTTTTGGCCACACTTCAAGTGAAGTGTCCCAAACCTCCTTGACACCTCTCCTCCTCTCTCTTGCTGGAAAGGCGCGTGAGAAGGATGTCCATCTCATCACGGAAAGCCTTTCTGAGGAGATACGGTTCCTATCTTCCCCCACTTTTCCATCTTCCTTCGCTTGTACTCAACAATAAACCAAACTTGCGCCTCCATATGAAGGATGAGCACTCAATTCTCGCTGGACGCACCAACAATGACACAACTTCGGGAGGAAAAAACATTTCTTGCGACAGACGTTTGTTGCTCATCACGAACTTGAAATGACTGTGCTCAAAGTTTAAGCTGAAGTTACGTACTTTGACATGAAAGTTTATGGGGCGTGTAATTAGACGATGCACAGTCAGGCACGTGGCAGGATTATTTCTCGTGGAAAAAGCGGGTCAGCTGTGGACGTATCACCTAGTGAGGTATTCAAACCAATGGAACTAGTATTAAAGTACAAGCGCTCATCAAATTTTCAAGGCAAATACACAGTACAGCTCATAGAACTGAAAATAGAGGCCCAAGTGTGTAACTTGGTGAGTCTTCAGATGGGAGACAGAGATCTCTCGCTAACTTTTCTCTCACTCCAAGTTTGTGACTGGGTAGAAAAAACTCAGTCAACCAAACCGGAGAAAAAAAAGTGAGGGCAAGAAAAATTCTGAATCCATAGTTGATTATTGAACGTATTTCAATGACCAACTTTTGAGAACCAATGAAATCGACTGTACCATTTCACGAAAGCACGGTGATTTTTCTACTTTTTTTTACAAACGTTCTGAAGACGATTATTTGCGATATGGCTTAATTTACACCATTGAAAAGTATGTACCAGTCAGATAATTAATGATAATTGCACTCTCGAGTTTCGGGTGCACTTCGTATTAGTTTTTAATTACACAGAGAAGGCATATTATTGAATCATCTCGGCTGAAAGACAAAGTATCACACAATTCGGGCAAACTTCATTGTAATTCAAAGAACTGCGGAACTGGCCGCGCAGTAATTTAAACGGAATGATTTTTTGACTGTGAATGATTTTTTCACTGTGAATTTCACACAATTGGTTTCACACAACTGAATTCATTGGAATTGCATTTGTTGAAACAGCAATACATGGATTAAACTGAATAATTTTCTAATATATAATTTGATTAATAAACATGTATATTGAATTGACTACTTTATAAATGGATGATTGACAAAACTGAAAACAGAGTAATATCCATATGTTGCACAATGTTTCACTGACATTTATCAGCTTCACCACTTAAAAAAACATGTCAATTTTACAAAGCATTTGAAAAGTAGCATCCAAAGCTTGAGAAAACGCCAAATATGCCAAAACATTTGTTTGAAAATCCAATGCCTGGCAACAGTCACAATAGCACATTTGAAAACACACCTCTTTTTTCAAAGGAAAATTGCCGATGATTTTCATTTATAGTTTTAAGATTACACTTAACACTAGCATCACTATGTTGGTAAAACCTTCTACATTCATCGGTAAATCTATCTGCAAAATATCAATCACCAAGGCGGAGTTCCTAAATCGCGGGAAACGTTTCAGCAAAATCTGATCGTGAACTGAGTGAGTGGACCTGATCGAGTCGTTCTAGTCGATACAGTGAAGGTGAGGATTATATCAGCATAGAAAACACTTATGTTGCTGTGTTCAACCTGAAACTTGAGTTAAATTGTAACACAGCTTCGAAAATAAGCGCAAAAAAGAACAGCTAAAAAATGCCTTCTCTTTGTCAGCGGAGCAAGTTAACGGATTACTTCTTACCCTTGTATCAATGGTGTAAATGACATATGAGACTCATGCTTCTCATATATAACTGCGCTCACACACATGGTGGAATTAGAATGTACGAACAAATACATGACGGAAAATATTCGCTGCAATACTGTGTGTGCATACCATCCTGCCGTGTATACAGTCCCTATCTCTACTTGATGCCCGGTATGCACTCATGATATTTCCAACTGCCAACCGATATGCGTTCATTTCATATTGTAGGTGCTACTACAGTGGACTTAGAATAATGTTAACGAACATATGGTATCTCAATGAAGTGTTACACAGGTGGATCGTTTAAAATAAATGAAAACTCAAATGCTCCTATTTTCCATCAACGTTACCCTGTCGAAAATGTCCCGGTTCCCAGAGCGTAAACTGAGCGAAACAAAGCGTAAATCCGCTTCAGGAAGCGGATCCTCGCTTGGGACACGCTTCCTTACTTCTTTCTTTAGCGTAAACGAAGCGGAAGGAAGCGAAACCTTCCGATTCCACTCCTCTCTTCTTCGAATTCTGTGCTTCTTCCTTTAGCGTAAACGAAGCGAAGGCAAGCGAAAGCTTCCGCTTCCTCTCCCCTCCGCTTTAAATGCCGCTCCTTGCTTCTTTATTTAGCGAAAACGAAGCGAAAGTAAGCGACACCTTCCACTTCCTCTCCCCTCCGCTTCCTCTCCCCTCCGCTTCGAAAACCGCTCCTTGCTTTCTTCCTTTATCGTGAACGAAGCGGAATTAAGACACACCTTCCGCTTCCTCTCCCCTCCGCTTCGAAAACCACTCCTTGCTTTCTTCCTTTAGCAAAAACGAAGCGGAGTTAAGCGACACCTTCCGCTTCCTCCCCACTCCGCTTCAAATGCCGCTCCTTTCTTTAGTCGTTTAGCGTGAACGAAGTGGAAGTAAGCGACGCCTTCCGCTTCCTCTCCCCATCTCTTCGAAAACCGCTCCTTGCTTCTTCCTTTAGCAAAAACGAAGCACAAGTAAGCGACACCTTCCGCTTCCTCTCCCCTCCGCTTCGAAAACCACTCCTTGCTTTCTTCCTTTAGCGTGATCGAAGCGGAAGTAAGTGACACCATTCGCTTCCTCTCCCCTCCGATTCGTAAACCACTCCTTGATTTCTTCCTTTAGCGTGATCGAAGCGGAAGTAGGCGACAACTTCCGCTTCCTCTCCCCTCCGCTTTGAAAACCGCTCCTTTCTATCTCCCTTTGATTTGATTTGATTTATTTTAAACATTCAAAAACAGCCGATGTCGGCTTTTACATTGAACATTTGCAACTTAAAATCTGCAGCATTAACAAAATAAAATAAGAAAAAAACATGGTGGCAAATAGCATCAAATAAAAACAAAGAGGCAATAACATAAGCAATACATTACAACAACATGGAAATTTAGGGAATCAGGGAGAAAGCGCTTTTCTAAGCTAGCCCTTGAATGATCCGAAAGGAGCAGAGAGATCGAGGAAAGGGCAGGCAGATGAAATGGTGTTATACAAGGCAGGAAGCCTGTAAAAATGGGATCGCTGGGAGAGAGAGAGACGGAATTGAGGTTGGTGTATAAGGTGATTGTTGCGTAAGGCACGGCAGGGGATGTGAAGTGAGAAGTATGGGAGTATTTCAGTGGATCGGTACTGACCATTTAACGCAATGTAAAGAAATGAAAGGTCATTGATATTCCTACGGGTGGCCAGTGGGGTCAATGATAGAGCAGACATGATTTCAGTACGAGAAGAATTACGGAGGTGCGGTACGCGGTGACGGACTACGGAAATGAAGAAATAAACGGGGCGTTCAAGAATTTTCAAGTTGGAGGGACATGCAGTGGAGTAGATAACGGAGCAGTATTCGATAATTGGGAGAACGCAGCCAGTGAATATGGTTTTCAGGGCTATAGGGTTTGTGACGTTGGTGAATCTATAGACCACACCAACGACTGACATAGCCTTAGATTTAATTTTATTGAGGTGCGGGACGAAAGACAGTTTGGGATCGAAAGTAATACCCAGGTCATTATGTGAGGAGGCAAATGGAACAAATTCGTTGAATGTAGAGTAGTTATTAGGAGTTACGGTGCGTTTTAAGGAAAAAGGTATGTACTTTGATTTGAGAGTATTAATTCTAAGTTGCCACTGCAGGCACCAGGCCTCAAGGGAGTTGAGTGAAGATTGAAGTGACTGGGAATCGGCAGCATTCACAACTGTTTTAAATATTTTGAAGTCGTCTGCATAGAGCAGAATTCCGCAAGAGTTGGAAAGCGCGCAGCTGGTAACGTCATCAATGAAAAGGGAAAAGAGAAGGGGTCCGAGAACGCTTCCTTGGGGGACACCAGAGAGGATAGGTAGATTTTCTGATGAGGCTCCGTCAAGAACAACACGCTGAGTGCGGTCGGTGAGGAATTTGGACAGGATAGATAGAAAAGCACCGTGAATGTTGTACCGATTCGCCAATTTGTGGATTAAGAGGGTATGATTTACTGAGTCGAAAGCTTTCGCAAAGTCGATGTAGCAAACATCAAGTTGAGAAGAGGCTTCAAAGGCAGCGGTGATGTGCTGATGCAGTACAGTGAGGTTAGTAGCGCAGGAGCCACCCGGGAGGAAGCCGTGCTGCTGAGGTGAGATGTATGGGATGGCGAATGATAAGAGACGGTCATGAATAATACGTTCAAATAGGATGGAAAGAATGGGAAGGATAGATATAGGACGATAATTACTTACATCATCTTTAGCACCGGATTTTAAAATGGGAGTCACGAGTGCTGTTTTCCAGGCTGAAGGAAACAAACCAGCTGCAAAAAATGGTTGAACAATTTACACAGGGGGATATGAAGAGTGTCCGCGGTTTGGAGTAGAAAGAGTGAGCCAAGGCCGTCAGCTCCCGTGGCTTTGTTGGGAGGTAAAGATTTTAGGAGGGATAGGGTCTCGTCGTTTTTAACAGAGACCCTGGAGAGTGAGTGAGGGCAAACCGGAAGAAGTGTTGGGAGAACGATTTGTGGGGTGGGTGTAGCGAAGTTCGAAGAGAAGTAACTGTTGAAGGCCGAAGTTCGTTCGGCACCCGAGAAATGGCCCTGATCAGATTTGATGATGGAGGGTATGCGCGTGAACGAAGCGGAAGTAAGCGACATCTTCCGCTTCCTCTCCCCATCGCTTCAAATGCCGCCTGTAGTAGTATTTTCAATCATAAATACAAATTATAAACCGCCTTGTTTGTATCATTGATACATTATATACATATATGAAAAAAGAGAAAATTTGAAATACAAAAGTCAAATACCAAAATCAAAAGAATATTTAAAGTAATTGATACAGCAAAAAGCCTTTTACTGCATTAAGATATTGATGTTTGCCAAGCACTGTTATGACAACTCATTATGCATTTGAGCACTCTTGAAGTGAAAAATTTGACAATTGTACAGAAAATTTCTCCAGCAAGTTAATAGTACATAAACAGAACTCCCCATAAGAAGTTATTCAATAAACACAGTCCACAGTATGTTAGTATTATATCAACATTTAATACAGACTCCACTCAAATAAATTACAGTATTAATCAGTACTTTTAAACAATAGCCTTGGATCCTGCCTAATGCATTTTGTCTTGTACCCACAAAACATAAACAATGGTTTCTTCTCATTTCCCCTATCCCTCAAAAATATCACTAAAAATATAAAAAGTACTCTTAATAATAACCCCACTAAGGGCTGTCTTACAGCCAAATTAATCAAGCAATATGCCCCATTTTCGACATTGCTTATCAAATCATGACTATAATATCACATCATGATATTAATGTACCCCAGCTCTGTGACAATGGTACCCTGTGGTGCCTCTTGAGACTCAGTCCTGGGAACTTTGCTGTTCCTAACGTACATCAATGACATAGGTACTTGCGGTGACCTTGTTTGCATACTGTCATCAAAAATCTGATAATGCAAACGATGATTACTTATTCTGCTGCAGTGAACATTTAGACCTAATACCACACCAGAAATAAAATTAGTTGAATTAGGTCAATGACTAGTATAACGGGCAGTACACTTTTTATTGCCTTTCTAGATACAAAATTCTTGAAAAAAATGCAATTTTAAATAAAACTCATAATTTATTATAGAAAAGGGTTAAAAGGCGTTTTTAAGGCCTCTTATCTTGTCCTTACTCTAGCTGAATGCCTAGAATTGGGAAATGCAATTACATATTTTGTGAAAACAACTCTGCAAACTGGATTTTTAGCTGGAGAAAGAAAAACAGTCCCACTTAAGGCTTCAAGAAATATTTTTAAGCATTAATAACATGCATCAGAGCGAAAGAAATTTAAGATTAATACACAATAAAACATTTAACTAATTACCGAGGATGTAGAGCTACTTCAATTGCCATGGCATCCGTAACGCATTTGCGATAAATACTTTTCAGCACCAATGTCAACAAACACAAAATGTGCTGAAATATCTTTTGTCCCAAGGAAGAAGATAGAACGATAGCCATTTATCTTTTTTATATGATCCACAAAGACCCCTCCATGCACAGTGTCAACATGCCCGGCAATAAGTAGAATATTTAAATTTGACAAAAGTAAAATCTTAATTATTACGCCATATCTACCATCACCAGTAAATATATGAGAATCATTCCTCTGTTTCTGTCTTACATAATTCTCAATAGAATATTTTGTACCATTGAACAACATTCTGGTGAAACAGCAACAATCAGTGACCTTCCCCTCAGTCACTTGCTTCAAACAATCCAGCTCTTCATCAGATAGATCTGGGTGCTTTTTCTTTCCTAAAAGAAGTTTGTCACCACAACGAATAAAGCGATTCATCTTTTTCTCCAATATTTTTTCACAGAATGTTACTGTTTCTGCTCCTGACGCCATGTCATGGTTTAATGAAGGTAAACTGTTGTACATGAGAAACTTTCGAGCAATCTGTTGACATACATGCCCGGGCCCTCTGCAGTAGCTGGAGTAAATGACGATTTTGGCCTTCGTACACGAAAGTGTTGTGGGTCCAGATAGGACCCCAATTCATAACACCCTGTGCCATATGTGAAAGGAGGTGGACATTGAGGCGACAGTTCTCTGAGCCGAAATACTTATGACATAAAAATATGTATTTCAGGAATAGCTTGTGTGCTTCATTCACTTCCACTTTCTCGATACACTTCTGTAAAACAATATTGGTGGCTTTAGATAACATCCCAATGTGCTGGAGGTATTTATCTTTCAACAGGCCTTTTAAGTATGGCAAGCAATAAAATATATGCCATGATCTCCACTCGCTTGCCATCCAGATGGCCATTTGTGCTAAAGGCCTGACAGACCTGGAAATAGCTGACAAGTTTTGAATTCTGCCAAGGAGTTTATCTATGCAATATATTAAATGTTCCCCTGCATTGTTATCAGGCATTTCAACCAAAACTTTTTTTCTCAAAGGATCTAATATCAGTTCTGTGTGTGCTTTAACCACACCAAGCAGGATGGAATGCAAGTAGTCCGGTACAAAAGCTTCACTTTAACAAAAATACAACAGTTGGAGAAGAGGAGTAGGACCTTTTACCACTTTTAGGACTCTTTTTTTTGGGTTTGGGTCATTTCGGTGAAATGCATTTTGCATATCTCTTCTCGTTGACTCTGCAGTCCTCTGAGGAACTTCTTCCAAGGAAATTGGAAACCTTTGTCCCACTCGAGTTCGTTCAGCTCTCTGATAGCAGAAAGTACATGCATAAAAAGAATTGTACCCGACATATTTAAGACCTGCCACCGAGCAACAGAATCAATAACGGCTCAAAAGTAAGTATCATTTTGCTGACAACATCTTTTCTCATCTCATCGAAAATACGGTAATTCGTCACCCTAGGTATTTCTCCGCTTGTATACAAATATTTCCTGTATGTTGACATACTGATAGATTTATTTATTTATTATTATTACGTTCAATGAGAAAACTACATACAATAAAAGTCACCACAGTGAACTTTGGCTGTTGTTTCAGACGCCTTCCTAATCGAATTGTCGACTACTATCGCCGGATTCGATAGTCGTTCCAGTGGTCGGACGACAACACAAATCGATTGGTGACGACTTCCGGCCGACTGTGCTCCATGTGTTATTCTGTGTCTTCCGGAGACGAACGATCTTCGTTTTTGACTTGAGTTGGAGAATATCCCATTACATCTAATCATTTAGGTCAGTTAATTTCATGTGTAATGCATTAGTAGTTTGAATGTTGCATCCATATTATTACTGGTACATTAATTTTCATTTTTTCACATGAATGCTCAAAATATATTTCAATTACAGAATGGAGAATCGCCGCTGGTATGCCTTAGTGAAATTCGTGAGGGACTCAACAACTTAAATTGTTCAGATTAGAAAAATACAGAATATGGACCGGACACCTTTTGAGCCTCGAAGTGTATTCAAGTGATTAAGTGATTTTTCAAGAAAGGAATTGTACAGGGTGAAGACGGCGGTAGGGTCCCCAGAAGGGAAAGAAAACAGGCACTGGGCACTAATAGGAAGAATTGAAGGTAAGTCGTAGCATGAATTAAAATTTCATGGCCACTAGTAATTGCCACTAACTTCTAAAGAACGATTGAATCATATCTAGTGTCAAAGGAAGACTTAAGCCAGAGTCTGACGACGAGGAGGGTGAAGTGGCCCGTGTCCGTGGCTGACGTCATTGATGGACAACACATTCCAGGCGGAAGAGGATGGAGGCGAGAGTAACCCTGAAAACCTCTCTAAGAAAGTGGAAAACGTAAGTAAATACAGTTTGTTTATGCTTTATTATTAGCACCTCTGTTATTTTGTCCGAAATTCATAATTTGTCTGTTACAGCTAGAAAAGAAGAAGCGGAATAGGAAGGCATATGGCGACAGCATGGAAAAATTTCTCACGGGGAATACCCTCCATGATGATAATCCGAATGTTTTGGAGACACCCCTAAGCGTCTCTAGGTCGGAGTTTGACCGAATGAAAGAAACCTATGAACGTCGGATATCGGAGTTGGAATTTAACCTCCAAAATATCTCTCCAGGTGCATCATCAGCATCCGACGAGCTAAGGGCCTTGCTAGCGGATATGGAGGAGAGAATAGTGGCTCGAGTCCGCTCTGCAGAGGAAGGGCTCCAATTGCAGATTGCTGAATTAAAGAGTAAGTGGAAATAGAGATGTTTCATGTAAGTATTTTTGAGGTTGCAACTAAATATTCTATGATTACCGTGTGAGATAAAGGGCATAGTTTTAAGCAGGGTGGTAAATGAGTAATTGTGTTAGGGGTTGAAACATTATGGCAAAAACCGACCAGATAAATATTTGAAATTAGGCCCACGTTGCGGTTATTGGTTAGTTTTCCTCTTCCCATCTCCATTCATGTGTAGGGAAAAGCGAGCAAAATATTTTATTTGGCAGCTAAATGAAAGTAGTTTCATTTCATATTTTTCCTCCTAAAAGTCATGTACGAATCAACCTAGCTCCAATCCCTTGCGAGTTCTAAGGTGATCCATGGTGCTGTTGGATTGAGATTTACATTTTGCACTTATATATTTACCTTTCATTTTTCAATAGTATACAACCTCTGATTTATCTTTACCTAACCTTTCGTTTTTCAATGCCAACTTTTACAGAAACGTCTACAGAGCCCGGCACACTGAGCAGCAGTGCAGATACACCTGGCAGCAGTGAGCATATGCCTAAGAAGAAGAAGTCCAAGGTATGAAATATATCATTGTATGTGCAGCATTGGCCTCATCCTTTGACTATTTGTCTGAATTGGTGCATTATGGTGTTTTATCCCAAAATGAAATACCTGCTTTCTTATGTCAATCTGTAGAAATGGAGTAGCTAATTCCACTCATACTTAATGCTTTGATGAAAAGAGATTACGTAAACCCTACAACTAGTAATACTGTAGTAACGTTCATTGTACTCTAGTTCTATTATAGTGTGAATTAACTCCCTAGTTGATTCACTATGATTATGAAAGGGATGTGTAAAAGAAGTCACTTCATTATAGCGGCACAGAAAAGAACATTTGTTCATTCAAAACAACGCAAAATGGCAAAACCATCGCTATGTCCATGCTATATATTTACCGACATAAATAATAGATTTTTGCCTCTAAAAATAAATCTAACAAGTTCAAAAGGTTTATAATACGCACTGGATAGACACCAGAACATCTACTAATATATCTATTAATATTTAACACTCCTTTTTTAGGCTCTGCTGGGCTTCGGTTATGAAATTGAAGCAGTATGTGCTGCAATAATAAAGACAACAACAGTCAAGGCTGTGTGGGCTAATGCCTTGCTTGTTGGTGTTTTTGGGGAGGAAATAGCAAATAATTTGTCTTTGCACCCGCGCAATGTTGGGAAATTGAAAATGCCAATGACATTTCTCTCACTGGCCAAAGGTGTGTGTTGTAGAGGAAGACAAACTGAATTGTGTACACATGTCATGCTCAGTTCTATAATTGTGTTTTTGCTTTGTAGATGAATTCAGGAAATTCCTGGAACGGAATGGCAGGGATGTGGAGTCCGCAGACTCAGTGAAAGAGCTGAAATCCCTTCCTGCATACATTTCAGCCCACTTATCACTTACTCACTTGCTTTCATTACTTAACACTTATCTACACAGAACCTTTACAAGTTATATGAGTTATATGCCACAAGTATAGTTCATTCCTCCTTGCCCTAATCTAGAAATTGCAACAGATAAAATTGTCAAAAAAGTTTGAAAAGCAACACACGCTCTTTTACTCAATGACAACTTATGTCTTGACTTATAACCACTAACATTGCAGTTGCTATTTGATTCATCAGCCCTCACATATCGAGAAATAGAATCTTCTCCAGTATAGGGATTTATTTTCAGCGTACACTGAAAAATGAGAAGCGAAATGGGAATTGGAACACTTCTTAATAACTGAAGTTCAATGTTTGAGGTACTGAAGCACAGTTGGATGATTTTTTCACAATTGTCATTGCTAACAAGGTAACATTCACACTATAAATAATATACATCACCAATAATACATGAAAACCTTAGATGAATTCAGATGAGTTTCTTTATATAGATTCTCTACAAGGTTTTTTTCAACAACTTTTCTCCTAACTTTTAAGGTGTGGAATTTTTTTATATTCATTCATGATTATCATCATTGCTACTATAGCTACATTGCTACTATTTTTCTTAAAAATTATCACATTGTAGAGAAACTCTACAAAGAAGATCATCAAAGTTCATCTAAGGTTTTAATGTTTTTTTGGTGAGGTATGTTATGTATACTGTAAATGTTTGCAGGTTGGGTATATTTATTGAAAAATAAATCTTAATATTGACTACCCATTGTCCCCAACCTTTTCATGCAAGTTTTGTTTTAAAATGAATTTAAACCTCTTCCTCTCCTACTTAGAGGATGCAGTCATTGTGGTATGCTATTACCTAAGAAATATTTTTTTTCCAGGGTGTGCTCTGATGAAGTGGACCAAAATGCTCCAGCTACCATATCACCAGAGCAAGAAAGCACCATATGGAAAGCAGGCACATCCAGTGTAGAAGCTGATGTTTCCTAATATAGTGAGTTTCTCTTCATTCCCGAATAGACTATGCAGCGATTATAATCTTAACTTGGCACTGATCAAAGTATTGTAATGATTTACAGGTCTTGGAAGACTGAAGTTTACCAACCTGTGACAAGGTGAGAGTGTCATCAGGATACCCATACATTGTCTTCAAGTCTTCCACATTTTATGATAATGATGAAATATGTATTATATATCTATCTTTATTTGACTGTGTTATTTATGTAACTGTATCACATTTTATTCATAAATTATTTCATTTTTTTATTGATACAGAATTGCGTATCATTATTATGTAATAATTTGAGCCTAGTGTATATTGATCAAATGTCATTGTCAATGTATACGGTTATATTTCAAGTTCTATTGATGCTATTTGTTTATAATAAATTGTTTTTTTTCATGTATTTCTATTCAATATGTCTTAGTTAATGTTTTGAAGCTATATTTCATTTTATATTCATGTGATTTTGTATCTTTGTACAGGTATGATTGTTCTTCAATGTGTAATTAAATGTTTTTAACATCATTTACAGGGCCAGGGTAAGCTTATAAAAATAATGAAGTAAAATGTTTACGTGTTCATGCATACGGGACTCAGCTTTAACTCAACGCGTGCATCGTGTATGGCACATGTGTTCGTCAAAATCTTCTATAGTGTAATTAATGCAGCAAATATTCATGTCTTGTGATTTATGCACAATTAATAAAGGTGATATATGATATTTGTTATGGAGTTTCTTTGTGAAGTCATATGTTGTTGCCACTTGTAAATGAAAGATGGAAGTTTTGAAGACCAGGCATTCTTTTCATTATACCTATTTAACGTATATTATGTTTCTAAATTTTATTGACTAAAATTGATATTTCATGGAATTAATTGATAAGCGCTTAATTTATAATAAATTATGTGGATTAGAAGGTGTATGCTTTTGTGCCCTCATGGTTCCTTTAATTCGAAAGTGATAGAATGCAGGGACTATACACATGTACGTGTATATACGCGAAAGTAGAGACTTAATTCATATGTACGGAGGATTTGTTTTTATACAAGCAAGAGAAAATTCAAGGTAAATCATCGCAAATACTCTTATCCTATTGATCAAAACGTAAATCACTGTTGTAATGCATACCTTTCTCCTAAGGAGAAAACGTATGACGGCCTAGTAAAAGGGGGTCATCATTGAGTCTCCCATCTGGAGCGCCGGAAGGCGCTTCACCGTGTTACAGACTTTGGTCGGGCGACTTGCACTTTCCGGGCGCTTCGCGTTTCTCCTTTTTCCCAAAGACACTCGTTACAGACTATCGATGGAAAGAAAGACTAGCTCGGGCGCCTTACGAATCTCCTCTCTCCCGTTTTCGGAAGAAAAGCAACTTACAGATTTGAGTCCCAGGCGTCCACCTCAAACTACGGCTAAGAGCCGGCTGTTATCACAAAGATAGGAGCCCTACAATGTTTTATCTGACGTTGAAGGTGATGGGTAATTTAAAACACAATCAAAATCTTGAAGTTGGATAATGTCGAAACGCTTAAGCATGCACCTCTCGGCTTACGACCGTATCCTAGCGATATATATAGTCCTAATGTGGGAATATTCAGCTTTTTGATCTACGTCACCCTTAACTTCTTTTTATGCTTCTCATCCACAAGGTACGCGAGCAGCTTGGATGAGCGACATCTGGGGAGATGATAGCCAAAAACAACACGCTACATATACTGATAACTTTGTAGCAAATGTGATTATAAATTACATCACACACACAATCAGTGATTCAACCCTAAGGTTGGTTTGGATAGTTGAGGGTAGAGCTCACCCCGGACTAAGCCCCAGGGGTGGGGATTTCACATATTCAGGGTAGGGGGGCCAGTTCCTTTCCCTGAGCCACCTCACACTCCGAGGATTTAGTTTTTGTTCGGGGGCGTCCAAAGGCTTCACCCGGATTTGAACCCGGGATCCTTCGATCAGTAGCCAAGCACTATACCCACGCTCCAATATCTTAAAGTGCAACCATATTTATGGAAAAACTGTTCACATATCCCCAACTTTAGTTTTACCCTGAGAGTATGAGAAAAAAATTATTACTCTCAAGACAAAAGTTATAATTCTCGTCGAAATCTTGCACTTTGGATGCAATAGTCGTTTCAGTAAACCCCCAATCATATGCTAATCAAGTTACACATATTTTATTAAGGATTCTTCCTGTTCCCCATCAATCATACTATCTGAGATACATATATATTTCATTATGATAAGAAGATATACAAAATTTAAGTGCATACAATTGGGAGTATAAAAGTTAAATGAACGCTATCGCAGAAAACCTTCTATCTATAATACATGATGATAAAAAGGCGAAAATTATATTTTTGATCCCACAATGTGACATAACCGGTGAATCCTCACGTAAATATTATGTCATCAGTGCAAGCATGTTATACTATTCCATACTAATCAACCTTGAACTAAGCTCTCTTAACTGTGGGGTAAGTAACACTTCTCTCCTCCGGCACCATAACCCACAAATTACCACAAAATCTCTTTCGCTGCGACCATAGAATATGGAACAGTTATCTAACTAAAACATCCATGATGAACCAAAAAGAGCCCTATGGATTTTGCAATCCATGCAGAAGACAAAGCAAAAAATTTGATTGATTGAAGCTCTATCGTTTTACCATTATTTTTCAGACAAAATATCTCGCTTCTGTGATATCTGCTACTGTTGCATTCATTATACTTCCCTCCATCTACTGCTTCCTTACTTCAAAGGCCCAAATTCAGAATCGCCCTAAAGGCCTAAAATTCTTAAGGACGTTCGGTTGGTTTCACTTAACTTAGAGGGAATTCGGCGAAACTTGCTGGAAGCATTAACTATGTTTTCATAAAGCTACTTGAATTTTTTCAAAATTATTTACCATAGATTTCTTAGGATATTTGATGTGGAAGTGGACATGAAATTACATGGGTTCTTATGGGAACGCTAGGTGCGACTAGCTTTATTCATCGAAAAGAACGATTTCTTGTTAAGAATAAGAAAAACAAAAATAATTTAAATCATCAATAAAATAATGTATGAAAATCATTTGATATACTTTATTGTTATTATTTTTGTTTATCTTATTCGTGACTAGAAAAAGGTTCTTTTTTGATGAATTAAGCTACTCGTACCTTGTGTTCCCATAAGAACCCATGGACTTTTTGTCCACTCCTCGATCAAATATCTTAAGTAATCTGCGGTAAATAATTATGAAAAAAATCAGGTACATTTAAGACAACATAATTAATGCTTCCACAGCAATTTTCGTCGAATTCTCTTAAGTTGAGTGAAACCCCCGAACCACCTTAAAGTTAAAACTGAAAATAAACCACAGGATATGAGAATCACAAGTCGCATGGATAATGGGCTTCTAAGTGAGCAAGATAGCAAGGCATGAATGTACTGAGGATCTGAGATTTCCCAGCGAATGCTTAATATGAAGAGCTCTCGGGTTTCCATCAGGGTCATGGTGTTGTGCTGCACCGAAGTTTCAAAGGCGTAGACCGCCATCGTCTTCAAGATGTTGTTGATGAAGAAGATGTTGGAAAATTCACCCTGAAGACAACCATGACCGGCAGACTACGCCTTCGAAACGTCGGTGCAGCTCAAAACCATAACCCGGTCGGAAAGCTCTGCATATTTTTGGGCGTGTATGTAGTTTGACCAGTGGATTTGGAAATCGGACTGCAGGACATTAAGCATCCTGGGGAATAGCACGCTAGGGGCGCCAACGGTCAAAGCAGCATCCTCTCTCCACCCTTCTACCTCTTCCCCTTTCTCCACCTGCTCCCCTTTCCCAATTCCAATGCCCGCCATCTCCCCTCACAATACCTCCGAGATCTCCGGGAAAAATTTCGCTTCAGGCGGGAAAGGAATAAGTCTTCGCTTCGTGCAAACTTTTCTTCTTCGCTGCGCACCTCCCAGCGGGACAAGGTGCGGTAGAAATACGAGAAAATGAGAAGAATCCTTTTTGCCATCGCCAAACTCAGTTCCGAAAGGAATTCGGTTTCCCACCCGTTTTTAAAATGTTGAGAAGAAAGAGGAGCCCAAAAAATCCGTATGCGTGTCGATTGACCACGTGAAGAAAGAAATGAATATATTGTGGAGGCGTTCCGTTCCTTTTTAACTTCTACATCTCATTCTTATTTGTAACGGATCAAAAAAGCCTTAACGCGCCATTGGCCGCGCTATTAACATTTCTTTCACACTAAATTTAAACTTGTGCTCACTTTATAATCATGAGTTTGAATAAGTTTCCTTTCCTTCTAGCTGACTTTTTATCTCTTCCTATTGACAGACCGTCTAAAAAAGTATAAATGAAGCGTCCGCAGCTGTGTAATGATATGTCTGATATCGTCGGCTACAAGGTGTGAGACTTTTTCTCATCGCGCGACCACTGACGTTAGTGTTTTTGTATCACTCAGTTGCGTTATACTTTCGCAACATGCGGGCAAAGTTGATTCATTTCGTGGAGAGCAGATACGTTAATGCAAATTTATTAGTCATGATAAAGTATGTCCTCATAAATAAATATTTCATCTTGAGAATGGTAATTTCCTTCATAAATACCCAATGATATCATCGCCATTAAAATTAGCAATCATTATGTAATTGTATCAGTAATTGTGTATATGTGGAAATAATAGTTTCACATTAATATTAAGAGAAATAAATTAAATTTAAATATAGTGTAATGTATTGCCAATAAACGCTCTACGATAGATAATCAATGATACATCTGAGTGTGAGAAAGAGTCTCACACGCGAACGCTCGCGTGATAGGTCGGGTCACTCCCGGGTCAAAGAAGAAGAAATGGAAGCTGTCTCTGGGGTAGAATACTAAATATTTGATAAGTTTAGCTTTTTCTTTTCTTTCCCTTTCGCGTTATTGAACGGTAGCTTTGAGTAGGTTTGTCCTAAAAACGTTTATGTGTTGTGCTGAAATATTGGTGTGTTTTTAAATTATGCAAAAATATTTTGCTTTGACGATAAGAGCAATTTCAGATTGAGGTATTTCCTAGTAACTGTCTCTGTTTAGCGTTAGGCACTATGACGTGATATATGTAGACATCTTGTAGATTACATTATTTGTAAAGTTTGTTGATATTTTATTTACACAAATAACATCTTTTTATTTGACCTAAACTCGAATGATATTTATATTATATAATAAAATAGGTTGAGAAATCACATCAAATAAATAGCTATCAAGGTTATTGATGCCGAGACTTAGAATTTTCCGCATTGTATACCTTAAATTTTGGGTCAGGATATCACTCATGTCTGGAGCGAGAGAGTCCCATTTTGAAAAAAAACTATCTTGCAATTGTATTTTCATGTATTGGCAATGGCATTTTCATGTTTCATTGAAAATACATCATCATCGGCGGTAAAAGAGTCTTCTACCGCCGATGATGACGGCTTGACCGTCGAAACGTCCATGTTTTATTTTGAAAGTGTCCTTTTTGGTTTCTGTTTGATTAGTGTACCACTGTTTTATTTATATATGTATAGAAAAAAAAAATATATATATATATATATATATATCTCTTTTTAATGACTGTGTATTATATATGTATTAAACCATACTGATTTCAAAAAATGTTTGTAGAAATAACTTTTTCATTGAGTACCATTAATCAAAATAGCCCAGAGGATGGATACATAATGTATCCGAAACGTCGGCGGAAGTTTTGGATTTTCATTTGACCTAAACTCTTGATATTTATATCTTGATAGATATGACAGAGTTAGTCATCGAAACGTAGGTACTTGAACTCCCGACGCGTTTGGAAACCCGAGATAAATTTACTCAAAGGGTCAGTAGTTAAAGACTATCGAGGTAATACTCCACACCAGCGAAAGATTCACGTTTAGAGAGGAAATATAAAATGTTTCAGGAGGAAGAAGAGACAGGAGGGAGAGATCAGAGGGATATATAGACCGTCGCAGGAGCAGCGAGGCGTATTGTTGCAGGGGAGGTGAGCCCTCTTGAAGGGGTTGAAATAGGAAGGGGAGGAATGTTTTCTTCCTCCCCGAGCAAGTGACGCCCGGATCGAAGGGACCACTATAGGGGAGGGGGGGAGAAGAGAGGGAAGGGAGGGAGGAAACACGGGAGAGGATATGCCGGAGGGAGGGTCGCCTCCTTTTAAGGTGTATTTTTGTGGGCGGCGCTAGAGTGTTTACTACGGGGCGTGCTGTCGCCTTCCACCGTCTCCATCATCCTCTCTCAACCTTCGGAGGGTATCGGGATGGCTGGAAAGAAGGCAAGACGTCATTCCGAAATGGCCGGAAAAAAAGAGGACGAGAAAGAATGAATGACATGGCGGCGGACGTATTAAGAGATAAGGAAGGGAGGGTTGTCACTCGTTGGGGTTTTTGAACGGATGGAAGGAGCTTAAAATGAATGGCATGGAGATGTTATGTTGTTGTCGCCGGGGTGCACGGAGGAGGAAATTGAAGGGAAGGGGGGGAGAAAAGAGGAGGGCGAGAGGGGTGATGGTGCAGAGTGGATGGTGATAGACCTTTGGGCAATTCAGGGGAGGCATGAGGGCCGCATATTACCAGTGAAGCGGTGTCCGACTTTAATCTCGCGTGGATACTCCTTCCCATTGAAGCCTTCAGACGTGCTTCCCAACGCGCTGATCCGGAAACTTGCAACCACGGTGGTGCCTCACCTCGTCCAAATCTAGTATCAGAAATGTACGATTAGATCCCCAAAGCGTGTTCAAGGAACGCGTTGATTCGTAGCTCGTAGTCATAAAAATACGTGTAGAAATGATGACTACTAAACCCCTGCCACACACCCTTGAGGTGGCTTTCAGGGTATTTTGTAAGTGTAGATGTAGTTAGTTAATTTACTCCTTAATAATTGTATACTTATCTGCTTCCTAGTACTAACAGCACGCAAATAATGTTTTCAGTTTAACTCTTGTATCTCTGTCTATTTATGTATTTGCATAATGCATTAATACTAACGATTCTTCTAACATAAATAATAAACCTATAGTGTAGTGCATGCTTGTGAGGCTTCGTATTCTGACAATCATTGGCAATTTATACTCATGCATCTGAAGTCATAGTTATACTAACTTTAATAGGGTATAGTGTAATGCATATTGGTGACTACTCATCCCCTGCCAACAAACCATGAGTTGGCTTGCAGGGTATTTGGTAGATGTAACTTGTTTCGAATTCATCGCCAATAATTAGCAACATTTGACGCGCTGACTGGCTCCTCGCCGCCATGAACTTAACTACTGAATAGTTTTCCAATCTGGATTCCAAACATGGGTAAAATTATGCGTATCATGTATCCCTGTTACCCTGTGACGCGCATTTTGGGACCCATGTTACATGTGACAAAACTTAATTTGAAAAGTAATAGGAAAATAAATAACTCTAAATCAAAGTGATTCCACACCCCTTCCCGTCACTGAGAAATATATTTCAACGTCGCAGCGATCACGCACGAAAGATAAACTTTTCTGTCGCTGAATTTCGAGGCGGAATGTATTACAAAGCAACATAAAGGAAGAAGAGAAGGATAAAGAAGAAGGATTGGGGGAAGATTAGGATTGAGGAAAAAATTACATTTCCAGAGAAAAAGAAAAGAGCAAAGTTTTTTCTAAGAATTAAGAAGAAATAAATATTTCCACCACTCGGTAAAACTTTGATTCTTCAGTTTCCCAGATGTACATAAAACCGCCTCTTTTTCCTCTGAAAATCAGTTCCGGACTTCAAGATTTCTCTCCAAGTCTTCACTTCACCGAACGGCAAAATATCAGCTGAGTTATTCTATATAAACTTGAACGTGTCTGGCGTTACGTGGTAGAACAGAATTTTGGTAATTAAATTAAACTGCAGTAGTTGTACTGTCCAGTTCTATTCAATGCACTATTATACACAACACATGTTTCAATGCTCAGGGCGTCATCATCGCATAACTGTTGATTGTTGATGATAGCGCCCTAAGCGTTGAAATACGTATTGTGTATTATAGTGCATTCAATAGAAGTGGACAGTACAACTACTGCTGTTTAATTTCATTACTGGGGTATTCTATAGTTAGTTCGGAGAATACTTTATTAAAGACTACATCTACACTTCTACTACACTCTTTCACTACACCCACATTCACAAAATAACCTGTAATCAACCTCAAGGGTGTGTGGCATGGGGTAAGAATTACACCAACATGCATCACACTTATAGCATATCAAAGTTAATTTCAATACGAATATTGTTGCTTGATAAATCGCTAAAGCTTTTCTGGAGGCGAAGCCTCACAAGCATGCAATACACAATAGGTATGCTACGAATTCTAGAGGGACCGTTAGACCTAGCTACACCTAGACGCTAGACCAGCACTCGAGGGAGAGAGTGACACCTCATGATGATGGGGTTTACACAATAGTAATCACAGATGATAATCAAGTTTTTTACTACTTTTGAATCCGGGTACACAATGCATGACAATTAATCTCTCAGAGGACGTTCATGATTTTGGCTACTTAATTTTTATTTGGATTTTTAAGCCCGGTTAATGATGTTTGCTTTATGTTAACCACAAGATGATGTAGATTTTAAATGAACTTGATGATAACAGAGAGTTTGAGTTTTGAATATTACATCTGACTGTCAGTTAGTTGACGTGAGCATCATCGATGCGAAGACGAATTAACTTCGGTTTTAATACTAAGGAGGTATTTAACCAGAGATTATAACATCGGGCCTCAGTGACAGAGAAATTCCATTCATACGGAAATAAGAACTCATTAAAAGTAGCGCATACTTAGCACTGAAATAATTTTTCGCTGCGGTCATAGTAAGCATTCACGTGCAACAATTACTCAATTTCTATGAATAATAAACGTTCTTTCCAGAGAACTAAAAGGATAATAAAAACATCTGAAGAGAAAATGAAAATACCTTACTCGTTTAACCTTCATGGTCTTATGTGCAGGGAAGTTTTTACAGCAGTATTTCCAAATTGCAATCAGCTCAGAAAACAGAAGAAACTTTTAGGGAGAGCATTAAGAAAGGGAGGCAAAGTCAAGGGGAAGTCCAAGTCTAGGTCAAGCAGGGCCGGTCTTCAGTTCCCCGTGGGTCGTATCCACCGTCTGGTGCGCAAGGGCAACTATGCCGAACGCGTAGGTGCTGGTGCACCGGTCTACTTGGCTGCCGTCATGGAGTACCTGTCAGCCGAAACCCTGGAGTTGGCAGGAAACGCCGCCAGGGACAACAAGAAGACCAGGATCATTCCTCGTTATCTGCAGCTCGCCATCCGCAACGACGAGGAGTTGAACAAGCTCCTCTCCGGCGTCACCATCACCCAGGGTGGTGTTCTGCCCAACATCCAGGCGGTGTTCCTGCCCAAGAAGACCGAGAAGAAGGCTTAAGCATTTCGTTTCGTTAGTGTAAATGAAGATGATATAAACTCTGTACGCAAGAGATAGATACTCTTCCACAGCTATCAATATGATCATTTTTACAGGTAAGACTATAAGAGTCAAAGAAAAGAATGTTTTAATATATATCATGGAATTCTAAACCACATTAATAAAGGGGAGGGTACCTTTATGAGCGTGCACTGAAGTGAGAAATGAATTTATACTACGCTTCCTTTAAAAATTTTCTGCAAAAAATCTCCTTTCTCTCTCTCATTTATTCATTATGATAAAAGTCTTCATTTTCGTTCCAACCCCACCCTTACAAATGTTAATGTCCACGCTTGAAATATTGAGTTTTATTTTCATTTCCTGTACCGGTCTGAGTTATTGATTCAATTTCCGCAGTGTATATTCCGAATTAGTAGAATTTCTAAAATATAAACCACCCTTGTCCTTTTTCTCTCATGCGTTTAGGGAAAATTTCACTTTCGGAGAGGGCTAATTTCATTCCTCCCTGGTCGTAACAGGGGGGGGGGGAGGGGGAGGGGCGAGAAGAGGAAAAACCATGAGGTTTTATTATCTTTTCGCCCTTTCCTAAGCCACGAACGTGGCGATGAAATATTCCCCTCGGAATTGTAGTACGTAGGGATGCGAACACAAAGGCAGTGGATTCCGAGACATTTTCCCTCCCGGGATTAATGAAACAAGATAAGAGAGTAGTCCCAAAGAGGGAAAATATTTGCACTCTTATCTCCTCATCGCTTTTGTAACGAAATATCTGTACAAATTTTATTTTAGGGACACTAAAAAATAGTAATTATTATTTGTATTATTCATTCACATGTGGCAGGGAATGTCAAGAGGCTAAAAAAAATTTTATCATGCGTCTTCTAGTAAGCCTTACGCCTCAAATTAAAAATCACCATCGCATCTTTTCCGGACCTCGATTTATCCAATTGTGTGAATCCAACTGATGTAAGGTATGAGGAGCAACAGAAGAATTGACGATGACTCTCTAGCCCACATTGAAGAGTATACTACGACTTACCGGAGTTGAGGGATTTCCGCTATTAAAAGTACCAATAAGGCAAAAGAAAAAAATGGACTTCTAAAATACCAATTGTATAAGATTTAATACGTCCATAAAACAATGATGACTTTTTCCATCATCCAGAAAGCGATCAATGTGGCAACGTTCAAAATATTTAAAACAAATTCTAAATATTTTCACAAGAAAAAAACACAACAGAGAAATCAGGAATCTATATAAACATCAAGACATAACAAGTGAAATAAAGGCTAGAAGAATCAGGTGGGCTGGACATATTCTAAGAAAAGAGGAGGGATGTATGCTGACGGAGGTACTAAATGGGATTCCTGAAGGAAAAAGACCACGGCTAAGATGGTGGGACCAAGTGAGAACGGATATGCAAAAAATTGGAGTAACAAAAGGAGAGGCAGAAGATCGATCCAGGTGGAGGGGATTTGTTGATGATGCTAAATATCGCCTAAGATATAGATGACCCTGGGAGTAAGTAAGTAAGTAAGTAAATATTTCCACCAAAACGGGAATCGATTACTGCCACTTTCTATTATCCAGTGGATATTGTCCTATATACCAGTTCTATTCCAATTCCAGTACACTTAGGGACCCAAGAATGGAGTACTCATCCAATTCCGGTCAATTGGAGTGGTTTCGATTGTATTACAAAACAATAAGATGTTATGGATTATAAAAGGAATTCCTTGCTGAACATTTTCGTCGTTTACTCACGTGGATCTAAAAAAAATCTCAGCCACACGAACGTCATGAACTTCACATACATTTCTCATAAAATAGTATCGCTGAACTTTCACAGAAAATTCCCACATAATTTTGCTTCACCTTCGTGTATCACAGATTTCGCTGTAAGTTCAAGCAGCAAATGTTTTGTGGATGTTGGATGGTGCCGGGCCTTTTGGGCTTAGGAAAATTGCTGATAAAATATTCACCCCTCTTGAATTTCATCACACACCGAATTCCATTAATAATTCACAGAAATGTGGTGTAGCGAAGTAAGCCATATATGATCGCCACTGCGTCCCCGACTTCGAACAATTTAAACATACAGTGAGAGATTAAATTTTTAAACATAAGTCGACAGTTTCGATTCAATTTAAATAAAATTCACCATCTTAAAAAAGTTAGCTGCAGAAGTCAAAAGTGTTAGTCAACGGGGTGATATTCAAGTAACCAGATAAGTAAACAGCCAGGGTTCTGCTTCTCTCGTCTATTTGCATGCCCTACAGTTTGGATGATTCTCATTACGTGCGCCATAGAATGGTTGAGTAGTAATAAGTACGCTCGTGCAATACTTACTACCATTCAGTTGAAAACTTAAAACATGTGTACAGTGTAAGCAGCCATTACAAACACTGAACTGGTGTATCAACAGTGTTGGTAAAAGTACTGAGAAAAAGTAACTGGGCTCAATTATAGTTAATTCGTAAAAAAACGTAATCAATTACGAGTAGAAATTATTTTATTTTAAAAAGTAATCAGTAAAACTACAGTTACAATTACAATTACTTCTTGTAAGATTGTCCACCCTAGAGACCACCAGGTGAATTGTCGAATAGTGTAGTAAAATTAGTGCTGCATATGGAATAATTGAGTCATAGAAATTGCTAAAGTTGCAACTTAACTTGCAATACATACAATTATAACTGCTGAAACAACACAAGGGGTATCATATTATGTACCCATCATAAGTAGGCTACAACATAAGGGTGGCTGAACCTAAACATGTAAATTATGGAACTCAGGGATTCGAAGTTGTCTGTAGGCCTAGGTAAATCAGTGAATAAGTAAATACGATGAAGTAGAGTATCAAACATCAAATGATACTCCCATTTCCAGTGTTCTCGGAGAGATAACAAGGCAAGAAGGTGAAAATCTAGGAAAGCCTTTTTATGACCCGACCAAGTTTTAACCACGTTCAAGTATTAGTACCCTAGCAACAGCAGACGAGTGTAAGAGATGAATATATACCGTTCTTGAGTACGTGACTGAAGGAAGCACCAACTCCCACGTGATGAATCTTCAAAGGACCGGTTACTTGAGTCCTCGCTATTCATCAAGTAAATCGCAAGCCTTGTAAACTGAGTTAGGGAGTTATAATGAGCTCAGCCTGGGAATACAATTCCGGAAATGACTCCCAAGAGGGTTGTCAGCCTTAAGAGACAAGAAGAGAAGGGGTGCGGGAGGGCGTGTATAGATATGCTGGGGGAGTGGGAGGGATGAAAAGAGGGAGGAAGGGGATGTTCGGGGAATGGATGAACGGGTGTCGCATAATTTCCGCCAATTAATTCGAGGGCACGGAATTGAGCGCGAACACCTTTGCCACTCTCCTCTCCACCCAAGGCTTGTTCTCCACCGGCACTAACGGCCTCGACGTTTGAAATGCTAAATGATTTTGGTCGGGAAAAATATTATTGCTCAAAAGTTGTAAGCCGAAACGAGTCAGCTTTGAGATTGAGGTTTAGCTGGAGCAAATGTGTTTCATGAGAGCAAGATGGGAGCATTTGGGCTAAATACGATGGAAGTTAACTAAAACGTGTTACCGGAGAATTGTAAATTTACTATTCCAAATGAAATATAAAGGAAAGAGAAAGAATGCATATATGTATTAATATCTTCATGATGTCAAGAAAATGGTCCGATCGTAGGCACGGATTATTAATTTGTCAATATGTTAGAGATAAATTGGCGCTGAGCAATAATTAACCCAAATTTTCTGGTATCATATTGAACTGTAAAATTAAATTAAGAGCCTGATTAGATATAATGGCATATTTCAGAACTTAAGTCTCCAGCCCACGACTCAAGACCGTCAATTCAATCTCCGTTCTCAAGAATCGTTTAAAACGAATTTTCGGAAATTGGCATTAGACGGAGAATGCGAAACATGAACCTACATATAAACATCTTTCTAGAAGAAGTCCCCAATTGTTAAAGGGAAAATAATGAAATTAGTTTGTAGGCCTCCGCGGATGTAGTGTTGACTGTTTATTTTTTCGGGATTCATTCCGCGATATTAAAATTGTAAAAAAAACAATAATTTGCTCGTCCGAGCGAGACTAAGGAATCAGTTCAGTTAACCTGATGAAGCTGGCAGGAGGACCAGCGAAATAGTTTTTTTTTACAATTTTAACCCGGGAGTGGTCGCTAAGCTACGTATCACGCGAGCGGCCGCGTGTGTGAAATTTTCTCACACTCAGATGTACCATTGATTATCTATCAAAGAGCGTTTATTGGCAATATATTACACTAAATATTTAGATATAATTTATTTCTCATATTTTTAATAATGTTCAATTGAAACAATTATTTCCACATATACACAATTACTGATACAATTACGTTATCATTGCTAATTTTGCTGGCGATGATACCATTGGGTGCTAATGAAGGAAATTACCATTCTCAAGAAGAAATATTCATTTATGAGGACATACTTTCTCATGACTCATCAATTTGCATTAACGTATCTGCTCTCAACGAAATGAATCAACTTTACCCGCATGTTGCGATAGTGTAACACAACTTAATGATAAAAAACACTAACGTCAGTGGTCACGCGATGAGGAAAAGTCTCTCACTTTGTAGCCGACGGTGTCAGACATCTCATTACACAGCTGCGGACGATTCATTTATACTTTTTGAGACGGTCGGTCATTAGGAAGAGATAAAAAGTCAGCTAGAAGGAAAGGGAACTTATTCTAACTCATGATTACAAAGTGAGCACAAGTTTAAATTTGGTGTGAGAGAAATTCTCATAGCGCGGCCAATTGTGGTTAACATCGCGGAATGAATCCCGAAAAGAGAAACAGTCAGGGAATATAATAGCTCACCTAAAATAGTACATATAGCGCTCTTTTGATGTTAGGATAGACTAACAAAATGTAATTTAAAATAATTCTTATATGGTGCGAAAACACCTCAATGTTGACGCATCCGAAAAGACTATCAGGTAGTTCTACTGCATCGTCGCTAATTGTTTATAGCGTGGTTGCTGGAAACAATAGAACAAATGGATATCTGACACTTAACTAAGTTGAGGGAAACATGGCAGGTAAAGAATTCCTCCAAAATCCGATGTTCATCAATATTGCTGATAATCTTTACTAATTAATTAATTACTGCACCAAAGTATATAGTAACTACATCATTTTACGGTTAGTTATAGATAAATAGGATACATTAAAGTGAAGCATCACATATTTCGAATAATAGATTAGTATAGAATATATGTATCATGCTCTGGGACAGGTCCCGTGGAGCAAAAAATAAATACAATGTTCGTTAGCAGTAGGGCAAGCAGTAAAAAATATATACATTATCGACAAGGTTGTCACTCGTTCAACAATCTAACAAAAATAATAATGTGAGGATTAATCAAGATAAATACCTATGCTTGAATTACAAAGATACATGAAATTCTTTCATTATGAAAGGAATAAAAATATATGACAAAAACGAAGGTTACACTGGGCAATGCATTTGTCATTGGGTAACTAATGAGTAACTCTCAATCCGTAAGAAAAAAAAGTACACTGAGATATTTACATTAAGTATTCCAACATTATTATGGCTATTGAAAATCATCGCCTTCATCAGCTGTCTTCAATCGCTAGACTGCTTCTCATTTTGTCCTCTCGTTTGTCTATCGCTTCAATTCTTCATAATATTCTACTGAATTATCTCTCAGAATATGCTTGGCGTATTCCAATTTCTGTCGTTTGTGATAACTCCTCACATCCTTTTTTCCGTCAATGGTTATGGCTCCTATATAAGGATGTTATGGCTCACGGCGTCATATACGTCTTTCCCTTCTACGTAGCATTTATATTAAAATTTCTCTCCCACCAGTTCCTTGGGACTTCTTCATTGGAGATAATTTACGTCTCTTTACATTTTTCATTCATTATTATAATGATAATTGCTCCAGAAAACCAATATTTTATCTTTATTGGTCCATTTTTCTTATTATCTCTGGTATAGTCATCATTATACAACCATGACAACTATCAAGTGCTTCTACGGGGCCGGTTAAGACACCGTATGTCGCTTTGTCTTTTGTATCATCTACTTTACTCTGCACTTTGAGTTAAAATGGCGTCTCTCACATACTGAAACAGAGTCGGTTTGATGAGGGAACTTGGGAATCCAGGTAACCTAAGAAAAAGTGTGTTTTTCCATTGGCATTGTAATCACATTGCCAATGGTGTTCTTACTACTTTCAAAAATAAAGATTGCAACTTGTATTGTTTCGTTACACATAAGTTTTTCAGGTTGACATTTCTGCAAAAGATCTATGCGCGAACATGTATATTTGTTGATTGTATTGGGAAATACTATGCAAGCGTAAAAAACCATCATTTTTGAATGAAACAAATAACCAATTTCGAGGAAACATCAACTCCACGCGCAAAAATAAAATTCTTCGTTGTTGAGTAGAAAAAAATCATCTGTTGAAAACTTGCAGCGAGGATATAAGGCATGGTTACTGCGGTGTACAATTTGATAAAACAAAAGGCATGTTACCCGGTGAAAAAATATCGACTCTGGGGGTAAAAGAAAAAGAGCCGCGATCTATGATTATTTTGCAGCCGGTGCATTCATGGCGGAGTGGATGGAGATGTGGGGGAAGGAGTGAGCGTAGTGGGGGAAGGAGAGGAGGGTGGGTGGAGGGAGTATGGCGGGGGTGGGGGGGGGGGTTGTTTGGAAGGGGAAGCGACGATTACTCGCGGCGATTAAATTCGAGAGGCAATTGCTCGAAGGGGGTGGTGAGGAGGGTGGAACGGAGAATTTAAACGACCTTGTCACGTTTAGCATTGGGGTCACTCGCGTATCATTGGCACCCCCTCCCTGTCCTCCCCCACCACCACCCTTCTGGACCACCCCCCCCCGCACTCACTGACCCTTTCCGCAAACCGGGATAAGGCCACGGAGGGGTGGAGGGATTTGACGTGCCGCCGGCTGATGCATGTGCCCCCCCAGAGAAGGTCAGGCCCGTAACTCACCCTTCTGCATCCCCACCCACCCCTCCCCTCTCCTTCCCTCCAACCCCCACCCCACCCTCACGTTTCCCTGTAACACGCGGCGACGATTCGTTCGCATCCCATCTTCACGGAAGATTGAGATTAAATGCCGCGTCGAGGCTATCTTCCCCTCCCTCTGCGCCCTCTATTTTTTTTCCTTAATTTAAAATTAGAGGAGTGCGCAATATGGAATGTTTTTATGTTCCTCGCTCAATAAAAAAATGGTCGTCGATGGTACACTGAAAGTAGGACTTTTTTTAAAGCCAAGATTTTTTTAATTTTCAAGTATATAGCTTAACGGCGGTGATCAGAAGGGAGAAACATTCGGTGCCCCTTTGAAAGAAGTGAAATATAAATTTCAAACTAATTTCACACTCCTCAAATTTCTCTAATCTTCAACTCGCGGTTCCAAGAAACATATTGTCATGGTGGTCCAAATTCAATCCTGAAGTCCAAAAAATATCAAACCTTTTTAGAAGTGTCAAGCATTAAAACTATCTTTGATTTCATTTTACTTCTCGAATTCATTATATGCATGCAAAAGTAACGTACACTTTCTTTAAACCTTACAAACCACTCATTTATGCTGAGCGTCTTCAATTTATCAAATAATTGCTAAGTTTGAATAAGAAAGAGCATTCATGAAAGTGATTAGGAAAATTCTTTTTTGTCAGCATTGGTAAGGATAATGATTAACCCTCTACATTTTCCTTGAGCAAATAAATGTATGTTTTTTTTCCTCAAAAATCACTAATATCAAGATTACGCGACGTATGGAATACTTTCCTCAATTTTTAAAACTCTCATTGTATTTAGTTAAATCCGAACAGAAGAATTTATTCTAAAGAGGATTCTGTTGGAGTCTATCGCTACTAAATTAACAGTTTTGGTTCGAACCACCAGTATTCAGAGATAAGGCATACGTAAGAAATTTAACGCTACTTACACGGGGTCTTTGTGTCGAGCCAGTTATCCTGCATGCATTATTCATGGAAGTTCTGTCCTTCGCGCCTTTGTCCACAAAGTCTTAGGCTTTGAATACAAGGAGAAACCTGCATCTCCATATATGTATGTCCAAGTAGTATCCCTGCCCTCTAGCAAATACATTAACACTATAAATATCGGCTTCTACACTCAGAGAGATAGAATAAACAAGTTTAAAACCACATTCTTCATGGTATGGTTTCAGACATTGAAAATATATAAAAAAATTGTTTTTTTTTATGTAGATACATATAAATTCATAACATGATGATACCATATGATCACCAACTTCTACATTGGTTAAGGTAAAATGAAGGTGTATGAAGATATTATGACATCATGTACTTAATTTTAGCTCAAAAGAAATCACAGTAACCACCATAGTCGCAAAAATTATTTGGAAAATCGATCCAACTCACGACTTACATTCAAAAAGACTCTTTTTTGCATTTTTTATTTCCATAACATTTCATAGTATCTTACCAGAATAATGAGCAATTAGATCCGTTTGTTAATAAAAAAACATTAAAATATTAATGTATGAAGTGATATGATTTGACTCATGCGAAAACTTCTGACTATATTTATGAAATTGAGCCCCATTATGATGACTGAACATATTTATTTTAAGTTTTTCAATACTCCCGCACGCTTACCTGTACAGCGGGTACAAATACATGGTCATTAGCATAAATGTTCTGAGTAAATACATTGGTCTTGTTCCGCCAGAATCAGAGATTATCTATGTAGACTGAGCTAATTCCTTGTTTGCGTTGCATGCCGCTAAAGGCGCGCTCTCGTTTCTTCGTGTAAGAAAAAACTGAAAAAAAAACTCAGTAGCTCTTCAAAATGCACTAGATCCAAAATACACCGCGAACGCTCTAAAAAATAATTTTCCCAAAGGGAAGCAAAGTACAGACCCTTCAAGTAATTCAGGGGTAGAGGATCAATGCGTCTGACAATGAGATGAAGTTTTCGCGGGTTGATGAAGTTCTAATGGGAAGGCGCTGTTCCAAACAATGAGGCTCTGCAACCAATTTATGTCTTCATCGGTCCTATACACAGATCAGAGTGTCGTTGATGGTCATACACTACAGCACATAGGACAGAGTACAAACTGTTTTAGAGGAGGTGGAGGATGGGAACTACTTGGGAAAAAGGAAAGAGTTAACAGGTCATACAAAACAGGGTTGCCAATCTTAGGCGGAACTTGAAAGTTGGTGCTGGTTTATTTCTTAAACTGAGGAAAACTATTCTGTGTAGATAGCAAATGATGAAGATGCGTAGGTCTTATGCATTGTGGCAGAACTCTTCCATTACATTTATAGGCCGGAGAGGAGAAGGGAGAACGGGACGCCCGTTAATGGCAGAATCATATAGTATCTAAAGATTAGTATTGAATATACATGGTGATTACAAAAGAATGCGTCAGTTTTCACCGGAAGATCTGTATTTTTCAAATGGAACAAACTACAGAGCTGCGTGACCTCTTAAAATGACCGATATATTCTCTAGTTTTATTGAAAAAAATAGTATTACAAATGTTCAATATGTCCTTGTTGAGTAAACCGAACAATATCAAGTCGATATTCAAATTCCTCCCACACTCTGTGAAGCATGTCAGCAGTTACTGTCTTCACAGCCAAAGTTGTGCGTGCTTTGAATTCCTCGCTGTTGTTAGGCATTGGTTAAGATTGGCTTTTTCCTCTACTGGAAGCAGATTCCAATGATATTGTGTTTCAGCAAGACGGGGCTCCCCCTACATTGACACCTCTCAGTTCGTGCTCATCTTAATGAGACCTACCCACAAAAGATGGAATGGTCGATCTGCAAGGCAAGACCTCGCCCTTCATCTGTGGCCTCCGAGGTCACCTGATCTCACACCATGTGATTTTTTGGTGGGGATATGTCAAAGGTAAAGTCTTTTTGCCGTCATTGCCTACTAACATCGAGGAATTGAAAGCACGCATAACTTTGGCTGTGAAGACAGTAACTGCTGACATGCTTCACAGAGCGTGGGAGGAATTTGAATATCGACTTGATATTGTTCGGGTTACTCAAAGAGGACATATTGTACATTTTTAATGTTATTTTTTCAGAAAAACTAGAGAATATGTCGGTATTTTAAGAGGTCGCGCAGTACTGTAGCTTGTACCATTTGAAAAATACAGATCTTTGAAACCGACACGTTCTTTTGTAATGACCCTGTATATTATGAGAATCAATATTTATTTTTCTGGGCACATTTTGCGGCACAAAATCTAATTGAAAACAGTAATGGAAGAAAAAATACATGGAAAGAACTACAAAGGAAGACCAATAATGGAAAGCGAATCAAACAAATTATGGAGGACGTCAAAGTGAAAAATCATGAACGAATGAAATAGTTGGCTCTTAGAAAAGTGGAGTGGAGAGTAGTGGCAATCCAACCTTCGGATATATGACAGCTATGGTTATCTAGCACGCACATATTTGCATATTCCTTGACTTTCTTCCTTGCCTCTCTCGCGCTCCATCTTATCGTCTATTCCCTTTTCTTCACAAAGTATTCTATTTACTCAGCATTAATCTCCTCATGCATTCCAAACAAATCCAAAATTCCATAAATCCCGATCTAAACCTACGAAGGCTGATAAATAAACTGACTAATAAATAGACCGAGACTGACGATGCTATATTTTGCTATTGCCATAGTAAAAATAGTCATATTTCAAACATACTGCCCTTAAGGAGGTTCCGCCGTGACAGTGTGAGTCAAAACAAATACTAAATTCCACATTTTTTATATTTTGTCCAAAATATCCTGCTTTCACTGATGCAATACGTTACCTATAGAAACCCAAAAGTAAGGAACAAAATATGCAGATTATTCCACGAATGTATTTTAAATTAGCACTTTATTCCATCCATAGGAGCCAACTGCAGCGCCATTTCCTACGAATTACCGCATTTTGACTTCAATTACGGCAGTAATTCTTCAATTACTAGAAAAATAGGGTGGTAAGATGCCTGTATTTTATTTTTATTCAATTTCTCTGGATTTGTTCCTTCTTAGAGACTTTTCATAGATTACTAGATTAGATTTTACAGATAACTAGAATAATAAGGTGGTTAGATGCCTGTGTTTAATTTTTATTCAATTTATCTGGATTATTTTCTGCTTATAAATAGTTTTCCGCAAAAATGGCATTTATATTTTATGAAAAAATACTATTTTTCCCCGTGTTTCTCTCATACTCCCATTGAACACCATGTAATTTAAAGTTCAATTCTATAATACCATAGCGTGGAATGGTATTATTTTGTTGTTCATATCAGTTAGAGGACAACTTTTTCTACAAGTAGACGGAATATGAATAAAATGACATTTAAGACATTTTACGGTGGAACCACCTTTAGTGGCTCCAGTATATTAGGGTGGGTCGTATATTCATTTAGCAATTCTGCTCATCTGTGTTTAAACGTTGTTTTGTGTGTCACCTGACAAGAGATGGTTACACATCCGGCGATCAGCTACAGAGGGTCGGTTCGGTGATTGTCGCATGACGAGGTCACGCGCCAGAGGTCACCCACGGCTCAAAAAGCCTCGGCACGCCGGTGGTGGTCGGCCTTTATGTACCTCTTGGGTCCCATTACTTAGCGAGACGGGAGTTCAATGCATTCGGCACCTCTCTTCTCCTCTTCATCCTCCCAACGGCTCCCCCCAAGCCAAAGACCGAATTCCCCGCAATATATGACCGCTGCTCCATGGCTCAAAAAGCAAGTGCTCACTGCGACGGAGGCCTTGAGCTTGTCGAAAGATATCCTTTTCCCTTTCATCTGAATCGTCCCCTATCATGGACGGCTCAGAATTCACTCGCATATTCCTCTTGAAATGCCCTGTATCAACACTTATGGATACGAACACTCACAGCCATGACCCGCAATGAAGGAAAATCACCCAAGAGGGTTATTTTGTAATCCCAATCAAGCGATAATACGTGATAAAAGACGGAAAATTACGTAATTTTTCGTAGTTCCACTCCGCAAAACCCAGGAGGTGTGACCATCTTCGGCTCTCAAATAGTGACCTGCAGGTCTTTTACTTGACTCACCAGGTGTTCCTCATAACTCACTGGCTCTTAGGGTTCTTTATCCGTCTCTTTCGACTCTCATTGCGTTTCAGTTGCCTCCGCCTTTCATTAGTTCCACCTCACCTGTCGTAAGGAACGTGAAATGGAGCCACCATCGTTTCCACGGACCTCGGATGATCGGGACCCGATCATTTAGAGAGCGAAACGCCTTCCCGGAAAGAGTCAATAAAAAGGTGAGATTACTAAATAACCCTTTTACAGCCTAATATAGCAAACGCGGTGAAATTCACCATAAAAATATTGGGTGTGCTTAGGACCACACGCTGGAAGTGAAAACTACTTTCACCGATTTATATTCCCAAATAAATCTGAATAAAAAAGGAGAATGAGATACAATAATTTTTAAAAATGAATATTCCATTTATGTCAATTTTATTTTTTGTTGACAAAATTGGTACTTATCTGAAAAATAGGTATTGTGCATGCGTCTGAATAATATAACACTCATTCATATCTCTTATGTTAATTATAATTCTATTGTAATTATTCTAATTAACAATTCTCATCTTCATTTGTTACATCTTCAATCACCATTTCCTCATTTTCATAAATTTCTCGCATGTCATTTTCATTATTCTCATGAATAATTTGACTTATTTCATTAGTATTTCTACAGAGTACTAGGAAAGAAACTATTGGCTTATGATAAAAAAAGTAACTAATTACCTTTGAATTTCAAGATTCGGTAAAGAATACGAACAGGGAAATATGGTACGCGATTAAAACGATGCACTTTTCCCAGCTTACCGCTTGTCCTACCACCTGGTGGTAATTATGCGCACTGTTAGGACAGTGGTGCTGCCGACTGACGACGGTATTAGAACTACGTCACCGAAGCAAAAAGTGCGGTACGGTACGTGACGCGAGTTTTCTCTTTCTCTCTCTCATGCCAAAAGTGCCCAACGAAGACCAAAAGAAGTTATCACTTCAAAAATCAATTGACTTGACCAGGACACTTGACACTTGCTTCGCAGTGGTGTAGAGGCCTGGTGGTGTAACTGGCTAACACACCTGAACGGAAGTTGGGAGATCCGGGTTCAAATCCTGGTCAAAATAAATGTTTTTTTTTTCGTCGCGAATTTAACCATCTCTGGTGTATATCTTCGAACCCATGCGCGTGACTGCGTACCAAGTCACTTGCGCAATCGCAATGATTGGAAATAAAACTCCTGGTGGGATTCGAATCCGCGTCCTCACGTCAGCAGGTGAGGCCTTGTTGATTATTTATGTTCATGGCATTTCTGAACCTCTAAAATGACTACATTTTGAAGTCATAGACTCTAAAATTTCAAATAGGGTCATTCAAAAGTTGAGATTTTTTCGGGGGCTTTGACGTCACATCCACGGACTTTCCGGGTTTCGACCGAATCGAGTCCTTACTGAATAAGGGCCCATTTCCTCTACCGCCATTGAGGCTGTCTCATCCTCCGCATCTCTAAATCGCCTCCCCCAAAGTTTGTACCCACTAACTCAATTTCTCAAGACGAATACATTTTATTCAGTCTATACTATTTGATCATGACTGTTACACCATTCCTTCCCATTCTCCTTCTTCCAAACCAGTTGAATATGCGAAATGGAAGTGGTATCGAGAACGATCGTCTTAAGGGGGATGGGGATGGGGTGGGCTGGGATGTTCCTTCAAGATAGAGAGTGAGAGAGAGAGACAGAGAAAAATACCACTCTTCTGATTCTTGCGAAGAAGTACTTTTAATGGCGACCGGGAAATCGGAAAAAAGAAAGAGACCCTGACAAAGTTCAAGTTCCCTAGAAAGAGAAAAAAGGGTTTTATAAAGGCGCGGGTGGCGAGAGAGGGGAGCAGGGTTCGGGAGGAGCAGGAAAGTCAAGGAGCAGTCGGGGGAGGCGTGGGTGCCACTGCTCCCCAACCCTTAAAACCTCCCGCTCCCCAACCCCCTCCCCGCCAAACGGTGACTTCCAGCAACGCGACGCCGGTGGAGCGCTGATAAGAGGAAACCGCTTAACAAAAAAAAGCCAACGTCGCCTTTGGAGGCGGCAAGGGGAGCGGCATTAAGAGGAAAAATGAACACGTGTACTTAGGGGGGTGGGGGTAGGGGTGGGAGGGGAGGCGAAGGGGAGAATTCCTAAACTGAATTCCCCCTTCTCGCCTACCCCCGTCCCACCAACGCAGTCCCCCATGAATTCCTCCTCGCACTCTTGTCTTTCTGTCATCTTTCCTGACCCGCGACTCTGAACGCAGTGGCAGTACGTCCATGAATGACGTCCGCTTCCTTACATGAGAACTCCGAGCCACTGCAAATTAATCCAATTACGCCCGGGATGAGCCAACCGACTAAACTCCTTTGAATCAATGCCAGCGTTGCCTCCAGAAGCGCTATAGAAGGATACATATATATTACTCCAACCCCACAAATTCTAGAGCAAATCGACTACCTCATGTGGTCACCTTGCCCACCCTTCGTCAACTCTGCTGATTTCGAGTTCAAAGCCCCGTTTTTCATTCTCAAAATTGTGCCTTAAAATATTACCCTAAGTTGCAATGAAGTCGTGACATTTTCAGCAGCATTGGCCTAATTAATGCAACATAGATAAGAGGTAGTTTTCTTTGCATCATTTTTTCGCTAAATTTAACACTCAGAGATGAAATGCTTGTAAAAATAAAAGTAATAAATATAGATATACAAAAATAAAATAAATAACTGTTCTTAGATCTTAAAAATTAAGCATAATACCTGAAAGGAAACTTTTACCAAGTTACATTTTTACGTCTTAGAATAATCTGCAGATTCATGCACATGTCATTATTTATGTAATGAATACAAATTTTATGCAATTATATCTAAATGCGTACCGATATTTTGTAGATTTAAGGGGGAATACACAAAGCATTCACCTAGGCTTAAGCGACTTAATTTATTATTTGGCTATGGAACAACTGAATGCCACGAGGGCACACAAACCTTCTTCCAAAAATCGTAAATCAAGCATTTACCTGATATGATCCAAGGGCAAATAAATAATAAAGGAGGACAGTAATGAAAGAGTCTGCTGATGCTTATCATGATTCCAGAAATCCTATTACCTCCAAGGAAATAGCCTCTCACCGGGAGAAATGGAAATAGGGCGATGTTCCACAAGGTTACCTAATTCCAGAAGGTGTCATCAGCAGTCGCACTGAAACACGATAAAATTTATCAATACAACTTCCGCTTTTCCACCATTTCATTCCATTCCAACATTTTTTTACCCTTGAATAACCCATCCCTCCATACATCTCCCTTATCGCTCCTATCTCTCTCTCATATCTCTTGCTACTTTCCCACCAAATCTATTCCTTCTCCCCTCCCTTCCTCTCACTCGTCCAGTGAAAGTACTCTCGAAGCGCACCATCGTTTTGCACAGCTTTGCTCCGAAATTAATAAATGCTATCCCATCAGAGTTGGTATGGAGATCCAGGTTTCCATCGAGACGGAATGGCAGGAGTATATTCATTTCGCTGAAAATCACCTTCAATGTCACGAGTCGCAAAGTTATGGCATATCTTTCCCCAAATCCTACATCAATTTTTCCTGCCTAGCTTATGGTTGAATTCAAAACGTGAATAGCTTAAAAGATTCAGTTGATAGAGCTGAGAACCATCAGATCCTACTATTATCAAATGATTTTGGCTCCACTCCCTCTTTCATAATAATATTTCCTCGATTGTATCACTAAAACTGATCCTACTTCAAGTAAATTCTTTATCCATCCCATTCTTTCATTGAAAAACATAGTTCTTAGATATAGGAATTGAACATGACCAAAGTTCATGAATGAACACCAACCATTAACAACTCTATCCAGTTAATACTCCTCTTAGAGTTCTAATAATTGTGCTTTTTGATCAATTTATTACCGTGAGGAAAGGCGTTCATACAAATAGCACACTTCAAGACAGAGATTAATTGTTTTGGACGGAATATGAAAAATATTGTAACGGTAGCACTCAAAATAATGTAAAATCAAAAATTGATTAACACTTGTAATATTAGTACTAGTAGCACCATTAGTTTTTCAAAATTCCATTCAGGGATTTACTAATGTAAAAAAATCTATTTATTTTATGCCAGGATATTCTAAGCCTATAAAACGTGCTCCGCGCATTGTTTAGCTAGAATAATCATGTTCACGAGGGAAATTGAATATTATTTTTATCCCCAAGAATCTACGAGATTTTTATTGCATAAGTTTTAATACACAATGTGTATCTTGTTATAAAAATGCAAACTGATTTTCTAATCCCGACAATTTGCGCCCATGATTGGTCGAAAATAAAGGAAAATTCCCCGATTGTCTTGAAGTACAATTGTGAAATATTATTGATGAAGAGGTATAAGATGAGGGCAAAGTCGAACGTAAAAACTCTCTACGAATTAATGACAGCAAATAATATATTTCCATGCACTATCCAAGGTTAACACTAAGGAGCGTGGCTGCGGGTTGCTGAAGAATGCCCGCACCGCTACACCACTGGGGAAATGAAATGTTGTGCTTTCATGTAATTTCATTGCTACAATTTGTAATCTCTCATTTTATGCAACAAATTATGTTATGTCAGCTGGAATTTATTACACATGCCGAGTGATTCTCCATGGATAACCATATACGTGGGACTGTAAGACTGAGTACTATCGCATAGGATACGATAAAAATCTATTTTGAATAATTTTCCCTCAAGCAATCAACCCTTCATCGTCGATAACGACGAATTTGCCTCAAAAGCTGTACAAGGGGTAAAATCTCTGCGTGACAGTAAAGAGAATACACCCGATTCCAATCAAACACCCCATTGCTTATCAAGAACTATCTTCATTAGCCTTTGGATCTTTCATTTTGATAGACATGGGCAACCTACAACCGGGCGGTATTCCAGACCTGGACCCGTTTTCATATTATTAAGTGTATTACAAAATCTTTGAAGTACATGCGTTAATTTTCAGAATATTTTAAAGTACAACCAAGTGTTCCATATCCAATACATTATCTACTTCTCGGAAATCCAACCCGCTGACTGAAACCGGCTCATCTCACACAAAATCTGGCTCATCCCAATCTGGCTCAATCACACAAAAAGGTTGCCCATGCTAATATGAAAAATTAAAACTAACGTACACCTCATGCACATAAGTGTAAATAGGCGTATCTATTCATCCCATTCATCGCCGCTCTCTCAGTTATGTTTTTTCGGGCCATAGATCAGGGTGCTCGCGCAGAATCTGCCCGGTGTAGAAAAGGTGGGCATTGTAGTCGTGCGTAGTAACGTTTATCGGTCAGTTCAACTATAAAATAAAACAAAAGATGTCTTAATTTCAATGTGCGTAATGATTTCAAAATTATCTTCCCTGACGAAGAGGTATATTTGATATTCAACGGCATATCTATATAAGAAAAGCCCTTTTCACTCACTCTCTGACTCGGTGTAGGATGGAGCACAGGTCACTTAAATTTTAAAATGCCGTTATTAGATGAAGCCACAGTCACTTGAATTTTAAAATGCCGCTATAAGATGAAGCCACTGCCACTTAAGTTTTAAAATTCCGTTATTAGTTGGAGCCAAATTCACTTAAGTTTTAAAATGCAATTATACAGCTGCTTGTATGAAATATCATAAAAGTGATAATCATTTCTGATTTAGCTCCGACTGAGACAACGCTCCCTTTCATCTTTTGCGACGACAACAATTTCCAGTGATTCCGGCATAATATGCGATCACAATCAACAAGTTGCAGGGTCAGTCTTTTGACCACGTTTGTACTTTAGAAGTATTCTCACTCGGACAACTAGACGTTGCTCTCTCTCGCTCGCAAATAAACGGAAAGAATGTAATTATTTCATTGCTGGGAATAAACTCATGATATCAAGTGTCATTCAATTTTAATATCTTCCTTGTATAAGTGGACGCCATGGACGCCTTTTAAAACCTATTATTTTATAATAGTCGTGAAGGATGAGGAGTAAAATGATACGGCTCCGAGTAATGGCACCTGAACTTGACTCGCGATTTAGAAGGAATCTGAAAATCCATTCCCCCGATAACCCGGGGTCTATCTGAGAGAGAAAGGAATAGAGGGGGGGTCTACGTAACTTGATAAACGAATGGTTGGAGGGGTGAAGAGGTTAAATAGGTGATTGTTGGGAAATTATGCATGGAATCACGGTGACGATTGCCTCCTCAGCGAGCACAAAAAAATGCAATCGACACTAATTGCATATCGGCGGTGGAGGACGTTTTTTTATTATGTAAGCTCCAAACCAATTTATTCTCTGCCAATGTTAACAATATTTTACGAAATCAGACATACTAGGGTAGATCATAACATGAGAATAAAATTTTGGAACTAGATTGCAGAACAGACACATTTAAAATGTAATTTTTCCCGCGATCGTTAAGAGACCATAACAGCTGCCAATGAGCCTTATAACTAGGTTTTTCGATAGGTAGTGTAGCTCTTGGTAGTAAATTGTACTCCCTAACACTTTTATTTTTATCTGCTACCTATTAATTACAACACGCCGTTCTTGTTTTCAACATAACTCTTGAATTTCTGTCCGTGTATGTAGTTGCTAAATACATAAATACTAACGGTCCCTCTAACATTGATAACATATCTATAGTGTAGTGCATGCTAGTGAGGCTTCGAATACAAGCATAAACGATTAATGCTAATGCATCAATAGTCATAGTTAAATTAACTTTAAGGTATAGTGAAATGCATTTTGGTGACTACCCACCCTCTGCCACACACCCTTGAGGTGACTTTCAGGGTTTTTTGTAGATGTGGATGAAGAGAGGGGAGAGGGGGATGGAATAGAATATAAACAGCTTTTATTGCTCTGGGAACTAAGTCCCTTGGAACATAATTTATAAATAACAAATACGAATAAGTAAATAACATATACAAATGATAAACATCAGTCAGTTTGTGCTAGTCAAAAATATTGTTTTCAGGACACTGAGGAAAATTAATAAAATCAGTCATGTTCCTTTTGAACTGTGAGATGTTACTGGATAATTTGGTATAATTTGGCAGCGAGTTCCACAACTTACAAGAGGAGATGTAGAGTGATAGATATGGTATGAAATGTTTTAGTTATGCGGATTGATCTCTCAGTCGTTTTGGTATCAAATATAAAATTTTCACATAAGTACGATTGCGTTTTCGAGTTGACTAGGTACTTTAAATAATTGTATGGTCTTTTGAACCGTTCTTCTATGCTCCAATTTTAGCCAATTCAACTTTATGTAGTTACGTGTTCATCATAACGGATATTAAAGATGTATAATAAACATGAATGTTGGAGCCTTTGTAATTTAACGCTTAATAATTTGATCACTTCGGAGTAAATAATGGAGCAATGGTCAAGAAAGTACCGTAAATATTTCATTCTGTATAGAGTTTTATGGACTCCATTTGAGACGGTATTTAGTTGCTCGCGCCAGGTTAAGGAGCTGCTTAAGTAAACTCCTAGGCTTTTGACTGTGTTGGAGTAGTCAATTGCGATATTTAAAACATTAGTTTTAGGGAGGCCACTTGTAAGCAAGTAATTCGAGTCTCTAGGGCAAAGAAAACGAGGCTGATCATAAAAGTAGGGGGACACATACTGGAGCAAGTAGAACAATTTAATTGCTTGGGAAGTTCGCTAGAAGAATAATTGGCATCGTAGCAAAGAAATTAGGAGGACAATAGTGCTAGCGAATGAAGATGAACGTGAAGGAAGCGTTCAATAATAGAAGGGAGCTGATGACGGGGAACTTGAAGTAAGGATGTAAAAAAGAGGCTGGTGAAGAGCTTGATATGGAGTGTGGCGTTGTATGGGGCAGAATCGTGGACCTTGAGAAAGGAAGACGAAAATAGGCTGAAGGCTTTCGAGATGTGGGTGTGGAGGAGGATGGAGAAGGTGCGTTGGACGGAAAGGAAGACAAATGAGTAAGTGTTTGACATGGTGGGCGAGGAGAGGAAACTTATAGATGAGATTAGGGGAAGACAGGGTAGGTGGCTGGAAGGGGTAATAGGAGGTGATAGTTTGCTGAAAGCCGTTATCACCTACCTGTAACCCGGGAGTGGTCGCTAAGCTACTTATTACGCGAGCGGTCGCGTGTGAGACTTTTTCTCACACTCAGATGTACCATTGATTATCTATCATAGAGTATTTATTGACAATATATTACACTATATTTAGATTGAATTTATTTCTCTTAAAGTTCATTTGAAGCCATTATTTCCACATATACACAATTAATGATACAATTACGCAATCATTGCTAATTTTACTGACGATGATACCATTGGGTATTATTGAAGAAAATTACCATTCTCAAGAAGAAATATTTATTTGCGAGGACATAATTTCTCATGACTCAAAAATTTGCATTGACGTATCTGCTCTCCACGAAATGAATCAACTTTGCCCGCATGTTGCGAGAGTGTAACGCAACTTAGTAATACAAAAACACAAACGTCAGTGGTCGCGCGATGAGAAAAAGTCTCACATCTTGTAGCCGACGGTATCAGACATATCATTACACAGCTGCGGACGCTTCATTTATACTTTTTGAGACGGTCAGTCAATAGGAAGAGATAAAAAGTCAGCTAGAAGGACAGGAAACTTATTCTAACTCAAGATATCAAAGTGAACACAAGTTTAAATTTGGTGTGAGAGAAAATCGCATAGCGCAACCAATGGCGGGTTAACTGGTATATTACACAGATGATGATGAAGATGACTTGAGAGCAACATATGTACACTGGGAGCATTTCCAAAGAGACTTTGTGTTGTCGGTATTTAGTTTTAATCGATTTTCAGTCAGCCAGTCACATATGAATTGGATATCCTTGTCGACCAACGCGATGGAGGAGGGGAGATAATAAGGTGGAGTGGGGAGAAGGGGCATTCCTACACCCTCCTCCATTTCCACATCCACCCCTCCCCTCCCACACCCCTTTCCCTTCCCAACCTCCGAGGAGAGCCCACCGTCTCTAATTGGGAGTCCGATTCGTCGCTGCGGCCATCCGGGGCCTTTGCGGCTGAGTCGGTCCTTTCAGGCAACAAGACACATGCACACCTGCACACGGAGGGGAGGGGGAATTCGGGGGCGAGTGGCGTGAACGGGCGAAAGGTGGGGGAGGGGGGTTGTTGAGTGGATAGGAGTATGGCAGGGGAAGCAATGAGTGTAAAAGCACCGTTTCCACAAATTCACATGCGATTTTTTTTCGAACCCAAATTTTCATTACGGTATCAGTACTCATGAAGTGAAGCCTGCAACAGTCAGGTATAACATTAACCCTCTGGTGGGCGCGTTTAAATTCATTCCCACGAGTGGGCGCGCCGCGGCAATTTCACTGCAAAAATAAATTGCATTCCTATATTTAAGGGCAAGATAATTTACTAATAAAAAAGGCTGATTAATTTTACAGTTACATGTTTTATTTTTTGACACAATGTACATTTTTAATCTCCTTAGTTCATATCTACGTCCTGTTCATCTTCCCATCTCATACATGTTTTCTCTTGACGACAATGCCTCCGACAGACATTATTTTTACATCACTGGCACGCCATTTTTGACCTGCAATTTTTATGCCACCCGCAAACATGTCATTTTACTGGTTTAGGTGCTTCAGGAACAGGTTCCTTGCTCTTATATTTTCCTAAAATTTCTTTCATATCTTTAATCAAACGTCAAACTCTCTTCCATTTCACACAGCTACTGAAGCGTCCGGTGGATAATTGATCCGAATATCGGAAATACTCTCTCCTATCATGAAAAATAAATACCTGGAGACACAGGCATTAAATACAAACGGTACCAAATGGAGAGCTCAGAAACTAAAATATGCGGCAATTTGCCGCGGGCGCGCCTACCGGAGGGTTAAGGTAGCGATAAATTAATTCGCCTAGAATTTTCCAATCATTGATGATTGCACAGATGATGAGGTACGCAAAACACGCGAACGGCTGCAAAGATGTACACCACAGACGATGAAATTCGCCATGAAAACTTCTTGGTCAAGACAATCATTTTTTGTTCACGAATTTCACCGTCTTCGGTGTACACATCGAATATGATTAAATTGATGGCATTTTTAAGGCGCCTATGGTGCACAGCTAGAATGTGATGTATATGACGTCATTTTAAAGAAAAAAAACTCATTTTTTTAATTATTTAAAAATATTAACCCTTTGCCGAACTACTCTTTAGCAATATGCCTGAAAATATAAGCTGTTTTACATGGAATAGATTAAGGCTGTGCGCTCCAGAGGGAGTATATTGAAAAAATTAGGACTTCATAACACCTAGATTTTGCTAATAACTAACGGTGTATAGTTTTTATGTTTTCTCGACTATTTATAAAAATTAATCAATCACTCACAGCAGTATCTTTTACAGAATCGCAAAAAACTACTATTCTGAAGGTGATTTCACCATTTGGCGTAAAAAAAGGAGTAAAGTTAAAGTCTTAAGTAGTTATATTTTTTTTAATTAAAGGGAATTTCCGTCATATAATACAACTACAATTTTGAACAATTAATATAACAGTATTTAATTCATACTTATAGCAGACGCTTAAATTAAAAGATAACATTTGGATGTCCCCATTATGACTAGGGACCTATTGAGTCTTGCTCAAACTACCTTAAGACATGATACTGCATTCTTCATGACCTAATCTATCTTGCGAGTGATGGCATGAGATCGGATCACTCCTTAAAGTGGGATGGTATATCACACAGTAAAGAGCTTTGAAACAAAAAGGGGTTTTTTTAGTGACAAAATAATTGGAAATTGAGGCTTAGAAATCGCAGGCAATTCATAAGAAACGTTCAAATCTAGGTCAGGTGAAATAGCATGAATATTATTGGTAAAAATATCGATAATTCTATCACAAAACTTCAAAACCAGCGTCTAACTTTTAGTTGTATGGTAATATCAGAGAGACAAAATTCATTTTACAAATGATTCTAGTCCAAAGCAAATAAATTCGATGAATCATTAAGCTCAACGCCCTTTTAAATAGATTTCCATGATAATATTTGCTTTACATATTTCTAAAACCTACTTAATTATTTACAATCAAAGCACAATTATTCAGTCTATTGTAGGTGTATACGTATTGTAGGCCCAATTTAATTTTTAAATTTTTTTTAAATTTAGTAGTAAGAATGTAAGAGTTATATGAAATACGTATATACGTATTACATATAACTCTTATCTATCATCTTTGCATTGTTATGTATTTATCTTGCATGAAATTAAAATTGCATGCATGTCAGTTACCTATGCTGTATTTCAATAAATGATTCTGTAATAACAAAATATCTACTACGTCTGTCAATAAGTATTTCCAAAATGTTTTCGAATTATAACTGAAGATCCAAATGTAAAACACCCCGTAAAAGTACCTGGGTATTCAGTTTTCTTTTAAATCAGAGGCACCTATATGAGAATAGAGGTTATAAATTAAGATATTGCATATTATTATTTTATCCATATTGCGACTAATCTATTATTTCATTCATTTCATCATTATCACTGCCCTAGTATGTCTCACACTACAACTAGTTGATGTAGTACTTGAAAGTTTTATTATTTAACCCTCTCGAATTTATGTTAAGTGTAATTATTTGAACTTTTATCTCGTTTCCCTGCGTATGTGTAGATAGAAAAAACAGTTACTTCACACTAATCTAGGAACAGTAACTAAGATCTTTAGGAGTAGAATTGTGAATATTAGCTAAGAACCGTAATGGAATATAAATCACAAGTTGCTATCTCCGGGGGAATTTAAACCAGAAATTGCAAGTTTTTTTGGCGTGGATACAATAATTATATCAAAGAAATATTTTAACTCTTATTATTATTAAGAAAACACTTTCCATTAATGCTGTCAGTATGGGCTATACCGAATAAAGCCACCTGCTAGCTATTACTTCTTGCCTGAATTCCTCTTACAGCTACTTATGCATCGAAAGCCTCCTCTAAACATCTTGATTGGATCTATTTTCCGCTTACCCAGCGTTCTTCCAACCCTAGAGGCCTTCAAAATCACATGACCCGTGATTATATTCTACATCCATCTACTCTTCCGCCTCCTTGTAGTATGCGGTAATTTCCATTTGAAATATGAACGCTCCGACGTCTCTCTAGGAAACGTAGTTGAACCCTATAAGTTTGCTTAAACATATAAATGGTTAAGTTTCCATAACTATTGATAATTCAAGGATTTATTATAAGTTAATCACCTATTTACCTATCTATTATCTCGTAACTAACGATAGATTGTTGCAAAAATGGACTGCAAAGTTTCATTAATAATTACGAGGTTCCAACATAATTTCCTGAGCATTGGTTAATTTTAAAATGTCTCCTGATATCTTCCAGGATGATTTCCCATGAAAATAAGGATGTAATTATTAGTTTGCCCCAATATGTAAATTATATTACAAAAATAAATCTAATTATTCATAAATATTGGCGATAGTTTAATTATCCACCTTTATTTCAGTGGGCTGCTGTGTCACAAAGTTTATTCAATAAGTCTGCCTTTTCTATTATATTGGCAACTTCTTAAACTTCTTTTATCTCCAACTGTTCGAAGAACGTATTATCGGTGATTCCATTCATCCATTTCGTTTACATCATTCTTCATAACATCACATTTTCATTCTCATTTTCTTCTAACTCTCTTCGCTCTGCTGTGGTTCCCTGCTTGGATTCACTACTATTAAAGAGCATTCGTTATATGTTATTTTAAAATAGGAGTTCCCTAACTTCCAAGTGTTGTTATCTTTTAACGTTCCTCTTCTGGTAGAATGTCTTCTAGACTCACGCTACTTCTCTCATCTTATATATGTCGGGCTTCACCCAGCGCTGAAGATTGTACGTACTTTCCTTACAGCAAAAATTTTGAACTTGCTGAATTCTTGCTTAACAAATATTTTAATTACATTGCCTCCTTGATTTTTCTCGCAATCCATTAATTTTTCTTTAAATTGAACTTCGGGTTGTTTTCTTTATTTATCCACTAAACACAGTGTTCTTTTTTAATCTTGTTTCAATTAAATTATATCTTCTTTCCAATAAATAGCTATTAATTGCACAGAAAACTTGCCTGACATTGAATTGGGGAGTATTAATCATATAATATGGGTCATTCCACCTCAATTCAATAAACGTTTGTCCCTTAGGGTCTCAGATTTTGATAAAAATTGGTGTATGGGTCTAATATTAACTGAAACTGAATATCCTCAAGCCGTTTTGTGAACAAAAATTTTTTTAGTCAATTATGCATATTTTAATTTTTTCGCATTTTTAGCAAAAATCCGTGCCTTAAATCATATTATCACTTATATCTCCGCTTGTAATTGTCATAAAACAATGATTAATAGCTTTTATTAAAAATAAATCTTTATTGAATGCAAATATATCAATAAAAATTTATTTTCTTCTATACCCTATTGTTGTAAATTACTAATTTTTTAAAAAAAGGTTAATAAACTTTTCTCAAATACTCCATCTCAGAATCGGCCGAAACTTTTTCTCCGTTATTTAAACATATTCAGCTAACTACTCCAAAAATAAAATTTAGTAGCCACTCATAAATGCGTTTGTTATAAATATTTAAACATTTACAATTTTCTCTCGCGCGGCCCGTGTTTCAAAAATTGTTAATACACTTTTCTCAAATACTCCATCTCAGAATCGGCCGACATTTTTTTCCGTAATTTAAACATATTTAGCTAACTATTCCAAAAATAAAATTTAGTGGAAATTCATAAATGCGCTTTTTATAAATATTTAAACATTTACAATTTTCTCTCGCGCGGCCCGTGTTTCAAAAATTGTTAATGCACTTTTCTCAAATACACCATCTCAGAATCGGCCGAAAATGTTTTTCCGTAATCTTAACATATCCAGCTAACTATTAAAAAAATAGAATTTAGTGGAAGTTCATAAATGCGTTTTTTATAAATATTTAAACATTTACAATTTTCTCTCGCGCGGCCCGTCAGCTTCCCATTTGGAATACATGCAGCAGACACGTGATGCAAGCCTAAACATTTCCCTAATTGCTCAAGGTCGTGGTTATATGAGATAAAAATATATTATAAACTATGAATGTTGACAATAATTGTTATTTGTTCTGTTAAATGGATGTTTGCAGAGAAATTAACCATTGAGCCCCACTTTCTCTGCGCGAAGTTTATTCTAACTACTCCGACACAATCGATTGAAAACTAACGAGAAAGCAAAATCCTTGTATTTATAACAAATGTAAAATGGTTAAGTTAGCATGCTTTCCGTAAACATATGATGTCCTACCATGTAGGAAGGGGTCCTCTTCGAAATATTTTATTTGAGTATCCTGATACTCCTGCATGCAACTACAGCTGAATCCTCGTCCCTTGCTGGACGAAGAGAGTCTCTTCATTATAACCACTCCATTTGATTCGGGTATTGCTGCATGAAACTCCCTAATGACTGGTATACTAACTGCCTGACGACATATTTTCGCAGGTACATCGGAATGTTTTCCAATTTTTTCTTTCTTGGCGTAGCCAAAATCCACTCCTAAAATATGATCTTTTGCCCGTTTAAAGAGTTCTATATGTGTACGTATTTGTTTTTTGTATGGAAGCTGAAGGCTTTTTCTTGCTGCTAGTCTTTTCAAATTTCCTCCCAGTCTATCACTTGGCTCTTTACCATGCGATGTAGCAAAGAAATGCCATTCTGCAGAGACTGTGAAATCTTTCCTGTGAAGAGATAAGTTCTGAATCTATCTTGTTTAATAATGAGCAGCAACCATCTGAATAATATTTTTCTTTTTGAAGCTTCGGAACTTTCAATTTCAAGAATTTAAGAAGTTTTTGAAAAACATGTACAGTTGATGGTATATGCTTCAGGCTGTCTGATATGATTACGAAGTTCAATGGGATTACATTATCCTGGACTTTAAGTCGATAATTGCAAGCAAAGAGGTGAACTGTTGCTTGGCTGTTATTCCAAAGCATACCTTGCATGCTGTCCTGTAAAACGAAAGCGTAATTTTCTGGAAAATCTTCAATAACGAGAACCTGCCCCACTTGGATGTTATGCTTTACATTTCTAAGAAAATCAGATTGATTTTTAGCAATGTAGTCATGTGGCTGAAGTTACTGTAACTTTTCAATAAAAGTTTCAAAAAGTTATCGGTAGATTTTGTAAAAATTTCTTGGGAGCAATGGTTAGCTTACACCCATTGGTGGTAAGTAATGCTATGAATTAAATTTCCATCAAAGTGTTCTTCAACTGAATTCCAAATTTTGCTCGGCCCAGGGCAGTTTTTACATTCGTTCAAATGGCATGACTCGGTCGGTCGCAGGGAAACACATCATTGCTGACAAATAGTCTTTATATGACAACAGCGGCTCGGTGTTATCCCCTGGATTTAGTGGTCACAACCTTGCACCTAAAATCATGAATTTAATAATTTGATGCACCAGACACACGCATACGGTATGAGTTCCTGATGCTCCCGCAAGAAGGCACTTCTTAGGTCTGAGCTCTGCAAAATTTGAAAATGAAACAGTATCTTCGGCATATTTTTCCATAAATTACAAAATATCTCTTTCAAATTTCCTAAAATTAGTTTTCTGTTTATGTGTCCGTTTTCCATTGTCATTAACGCCGAGCAAGAGTTTTCAATCGATTGTGTCGGAGTAGTTAGAAAAAACTTCACGCAGAGAAAGTGGGGCTCAATTGTTAATTTCTCTGCAAACATCCATTTAACAGAACAAATAACAATTATTGTCAACATTCATAGTTTATAATATATTTTTATCTCATATAGCCACGACCTTGAGCAATTAGGGAAATGTTTAGGCTTGCATCACGTGTCTGCTGCATGTATTCCAAATGGGAAGCTGACGGGCCGCGCGAGAGAAAATTGTAAATGTTTAAATATTTATAAAAAACGCATTTATGAACTTCCACTAAATTCTATTTTTTTAATAGTTAGCTGGATATGTTAAGATTACGGAAAAACATTTTCGGCCGATTCTGAGATGGTGTATTTGAGAAAAGTGCATTAACAATTTTTGAAACACGGGCCGCGCGAGAGAAAATTGTAAATGTTTAAATATTTATAAAAGGCGCATTTATGAATTTCCAATAAATTTTATTTTTGGAATAGTAAGCTAAATATGTTTAAATTACGGAAAAAAATGTCGGCCGATTCTGAGATGGAGTATTTGAGAAAAGTGTATTAACAATTTTTGAAACACGGGCCGCGCGAGAGAAAATTGTAAATGTTTAAATATTTATAAAAAACGCATTTATGAGTTGCCACTAAATTTTATTTTTGGAGTAGTTAGCTGAATATGTTTAGATAACGGAAAAAAAGTTTCGGTCGACTCTGAGATGGTGTATTTGAGAAAAGTTTATTAACCTTTTTTTTAAACATTAGTAATTTACAACAATAGGGTATAGAAGAAAATAAATTTTTATTGATATATTTGCATTCAATAAAGATTTATCTTTAATAAAAGCTATTAATCATTGTTTTATGACATATACAAGCGGAGATATAAGTGATAATACGATTTAAGGCACGGATTTTTGCTAAAAATTAAAATATGCATAATTCACTCAAAAAATTTTGTTTTCACAAAACGGCTTGAGGATATTCAGTTTCAGTTAATATTAGACCCATACACCAATTTTTATCAAAATCTGAGACCCTAAGGGACAAACGTTTATTGAATTGAGGTGGAATGACCCATATGGCATTATATTCATTCCCAGAGTTCTTTTTTATCATTTTACTTTCCAAAAGTCTCATCAATCTCTAGTCTCATGCGAAGATAATGATTGCATTTATACTCTACAAGGCCGCCAGGCATCATGCTACGAAAATTCTATTCCGCTTTGAAACTTAAAGGGCTGAAGTGTCACAGGATTAGCTGAAAGGGATGCTCAATATCAAATGCTCACGAAGAAAAATAAATGTGCCAGGTTTGAATGTGTTGCAGAAGCTCGCACTTAGATGCTGAATTCTGGGTGAAGCTTTGTTTGTATCGTGTGCTTTATTCAAGTCTCATCCTTTGACATTTCCTCAACAGATGATGTTTTTAATTTCCCATTTGGTTAATACTAGAAGCTATTGCGTTGGAGTCACATACGCGTACGTTGCTATCAATCTTTAACTTATTTTAGGAGAAAGAGGAAAAGTATAAAAATCCGAATATTCAAGAACTTGCGAAATCGAGTGGAATTTGTACATAATGAAGAAATAGCAAGTGCAATTTTCCACAACAGTATTTACCAGTAATTAATATTTAATAATAAAAATATTTTTGTGGAAAATTGCACGTGTTATTTCTTTATTATAGGAAAATGATTTTAAAGCTGCTCATCTTCGTAAATCGTTCCTTCTCTAAATGGAAACAATTAATTGAAAATAATCTCTGCATAGGCAAGTTGTTCGGACGATATACCTTAGAGAAAGATTTTTTACCACGAATCTACCACATGACTTGTATATAATTGAGCTACTGATGGCAAAGACATTGTAAGTTGCTCGGACGATATATCTTAGAGAAAGATTTTTTACCACGAATCTAACACATTACTTGTAGGTATATAATTGAGCTACTGATGGCAATGGCATTTGTGATAATATCTGTAGTGTAGTTCATGCTTGTGAGGCTTCGTATCGTGATAAGCATTAGCGATTTATGCTAATGCATAATTAGTCGTAGTTACACTAACTTTAGCGTACAGTGTAATGCATTTTGGTGAAACACACCCCCTGCCACACACCCTTGAAGTGGTTTGTATGGTATTTTGTAGATGTAGATTAAAGCGTACGTACGAGCTCCAAAAATTAGCACGACATCTGTTGTCTCATAGACACCGCAAGTTTCTTTATCGTTCATTTTGTTCCTAACTCTAAGAACAAATTGGATTGATGCTGAAAGTTGAACAGAGTCATTGGTAAACCCACACGTCATACCTATTTTTACGCAAAGCTGCATCGTGCATTCAACCGAAATCCTTTCGGTCCAATAGACAGCCATTGATTTACCCATAAACGTTCATAATGATTACAGTAAGCCAGTGACTTCCATAATGTACACTTTCAATTAGTATTTCCTCTAGCAAATATATGTTTTATCGCTCGATACCCATTCAGGCGTCAAGACAAGAAATAAAGACTTGCTACTCGAAGTACTTCTTGGTTTATTTATTGCCTAAATGTGCAAAAAATGAAATTTACAAGTCTCTTCGAAGATCGAGTTTGCATCAATACGCGTATTCAAGTTCATTATCATCAATAACACCCTTTTAACTTTCAATTAATACGTTATTTTACTTCTTTACGAAGTGAAATGGACCTGAAAGTTGATACAAGTACATTTATAGTAAAATACAGCAAAATAAGTCTATGTATTCGTATCGGATCTCTCCTTTAGTAAAAAAAATCAATAGTCGACCCCTTTTATTCACTTTTTTCCTAGCTTCTTCTTTACCTGTAGGCGATTGAAACGAAAAAAATAGACAGAAAGAGACGACCCGAAATCCCGAATCCCGGGACACTCACTCACTCAGTGATTCAACCCGAAGGTTGGTGTGGATAGATGATGGTAGACCTCAACCCAGACTAAGCCAGAGGCGTCTGAATTTCACACATTCAGGGTAGGGGGGTCAGTTCCTTTCCCTGGGCCACATCGCACTCCGAGGATTTTTGTTCTCATCACCTTAATTTTGTGAAAATATTTCCGTCTTTAATCTAAAAAAAGGTCTCTAGACTGAAATAAAGGTTTGACAGGGAAACGTCGGCTCGAGCGTCAGATGTATTCGATTGAACATCTTAAAATCTCGGGCATACGTTGGATACTAGGGACATCTAGTTTGGTGTAAAGAGCCATAAATTTTGATAGCCGTAGATAATCAACCCTTTAAGACGTTCAATTTGACGCGCATGCACCTCAGAATGCCTCAGCCGGCGAAACCGGTTGTACTGTATTTTAGTAAATTGTTTTGTGGGACTTATTAAATTGTACAGCATGTTTTTTTTCAATAGCCATAGAAATTATCTCACCCTCCCACTTACTCCTCAGATAGCATAAAGAGAGAGAAAGGACTCTTCAATATCCTTCTCTCCCTTAAAGCCCAATCCCGGGACAAGTGACCCGAAATCGAAGAGAAAGAGTCTGGGGAGGTGAGTTGGCCGATGGGGCTGTTTGCCGGCAAATGATGGCCAAAGGCGTCCACGCATTTTCCAAGGACAATTGAGTCAAAGTAACACTGAAAGTGGTTTCATGCCTTAAAAAAAATCACGCAAAGAGATTTTGGCCTCGTCTCAACCCCTCTACGACCTAACGCAATATTTCTAAAGAATCCACCACTCTCTCTAACAATGTCACGAAGATTTTGGAGACACTAAACATGCACTTATTTTTCGAGAAACGCACGTCTTGGGCGATTTCCCTTACTTTTGGGAGACTGGGAAGGAATTTTGAGCACAATATACTAGCGTTTTTTGGTGTAACCAAAACGATTTCCACAGTGCTCGGAATTAGTGGTGGAAAAAAGTGATTTTGGAGCGAAACGGGTACTGCCGCTACCGTATTGGCCAGACAACTGTTTCAAATAACTGTTGCAAACAACATGATAGTTTCGTGATCAGCCGCAGCCGTTCCATAGAGCTCTGTGCTGTGCAGTGGCAACCGATAGCTGAAGTTGACTATCTTGTCTTCTATTCTGCTTCAGTTGCACTGAACGTGTGACTGAGTTGCGGTTATAAGCTACAATTTCATGGACTTGAGTCTGTTGCAGGCGGTTGCTGGCTTATTCAGCCAACGCAACTGTAGCTACAAAATTATTATCACTGCTTACAAGGCTCCAAAACCTCTTTCTGAATACTTTCAGTGACCCACTGCCTTTAACATGTTTTGGAAATCCATTCCAGAGTTTGTAAGCTGCCACAGTGAACGACCTCTGAAATATGGTTGTCCTAAACTGAGGGGTATACAAGAAACTTAAGTCTAGTCTAGTTACCACATTTGGAGATTTATAGCTTGGGGGTAAGAGTTAAAACAAATAATCAGGGCTCCCATGTTTAACGAGATTGAACATGAAGCAAGCCATATTAAATTTTCTCCTTGATTTCATGTCAAACCAGGAGAGCTTTTGGAGATACGTGGTGATGTGTTCATCTCTCCGTAGGTTAAAGATGTATCTCACACAGGAATTAATTAGGCGCTGTAGGTTATTGTTCAATTCCTCAGTAATATCATGATACACTAAGCTGCAGTAGTCGAAGTGAGTAAAAATAAAAAAAAACACAGGTTTCCTTTTTTTCTCAAGATCTCAGTCTCTCAACCCCTGTACTTAGGGCCCTAACTCCTTCCTCCCAAAACACCTTACATAATACTTGAAAGGCAATTTAGGAGTGTGGACCTTTGGCAGTAAAGGGGGAGGGGGTGGGGAAGTGGGGGTAGGGGGAGATAGGGAGCGATGTAGGTCGCGAGTGCCGGCATGCAGGCATATGAACACACCCGTGCCCTCGCGTGGCGAGTTCCCGAAACATTCCTCGAGCAATCAGTTCAGTACTTGCTGTAAGTGAGAGGAGTTGGGTCACTTTTAGCCTTTTGCTCTGGATACCAAGAGAGTGAGCTTGGAAGGAGGGGAAGAATGGATGGTGAAATTTTGTGTATTGTGGGGATAGAGTGGCTAGGTAACCTCATATCAGCTAGAATTTGTAAGGAAATCGGAACTTCAAATGAAGGTACCAGAATAAAATCTTTATCAAAAATGTAAGCCTTGAGGAGAGATCAACGCATAATGTCAGCCTTAAAACCCAGACAGAAAATTCTTTGATCACTAAATGTATTAAAAATTTTAATTATTGTAATAAAAGGGGATCTATTATGAACAAAAAAGGATGCAGGTTAGAAATTAATCCTTTACGAAATTTTGTTTTCTCTTTAAGTATAATCCTTTACGAAAAAAATTCAAAATAATTATTCTGTAATTCACGGCAGATGATATAGATGTGTTACGTATCGTGAGATAATATGAGACTAGTGATACTATTTGGTAATTATCTCAAGTGAAAGTGGCTCAAGATAATTCATGTTTCATCAAAACGGATAGCATAGATTTCAATATATATTTACTTAAGAAGAAGTAGTATTAGTTGTTACTTACTTAGATTGAAGATCTTTTAAATCCACAAATATTATAATTAAAATTAAAATGCGACAGTAAAGCCATCTAGCAACGTAATATTCTCCTTATTTCTTTGCGAATTACTATGAGTGCTCGTCCAAGTGAAACCCTTATCACCCGCAGACCTGGTAGTGAATCAGAGGATATGACACAGATGTTGAGGAAGGATAAGTTAGAGACGGAATAACCTAATTCGCAGTTAAATTCTAATTAAAGGGAAGAGAGACACATTTGCCGGCTGGAGGCGAGAACATTGTCCAGAGCAGTCGAGTGCCTTCTCACCCTCTGTCTCGACCCTAATGCTGCGCTCTCCACGCAAAAACCCCCGTCCCCCCACCTGCCTACACCCTTTTCCTTGAAGAGCAACCTAAAGGGGAGAGAATGAAGCCTGGAAGGGGGGAGGCAGGAAGAGCGAACAAATACTTAGCGCACTCGCCACTAGAAAACGCCCGAAAGGCGTAATTTTCCCTCACAAATAATTGTGCACAACATTATAATTTTTGTAACCACTTATTTTCTTTGAATAGTTATTGACCACTTTAAAAATACATTGGTTAATTTACGGAGGTTTGGTCATATGTTTTTTAAGGAACTCAACTTCCTTTTTCCGCCGACGTTTCTTCTTTTTATTAAGGCTTCTTCAGGGCTACAGCACAATGCAAGGAATACAGTTAATAATAATTATAATACTACAAAGATGAAAGGAAAACGGAAGCTGAGTTTCTTCAAAAAGACATGACCAAACCTCCAGGAATTAACCAATGTACTATACTTTATATATTTATTCTTTGACTAACTACTTCTGCAATATTATTATGCTCTTTGTTGCTCACTTGTTAAAAAAAGGAATGTTAGAAAAATTTGCATGTGGTTCCTATTATTGTACATAAGGGTCTCTAACGATCCACAATATGGACGTATTTGCCATGCATCTTGTGATGTTTTCATTAGTTACCATATGGTTAATTGCTAACTCTCTCAGTAACAATACATGAACCCGGAGATGTTGATAAGGAGAAAAAAGTTTAATCTAAGGTATCGCAAACAATCATTATCTAGTGACATATGTATGTACCATAGAAAGTTGTAGTGGCGTTGTTGTCTTTGTTGATTGCTATTCGTGTATTATATTTTATTGCCCTGATGATTGAGTACATTATATAATCCAAAACGCTGGTAAAGAATAACCGATTTTGATTTTGATTTCTGATCTTCCCTCGTCAAACCATTTAAATTATACACATATACTCGCTAAATAAGGTGGTGGCGATCCACCGAAATATATCAAAATTCCTCGTAAGTGTCCTTCTTTATGTTTTTCTCCTTTTTAGTCACCATATAGACGAAGTGTTTTTATGTTCACGCTCATGAAAACTTTCGACAATATTATAAATATACATGTACATTTGAGGCGCAGAGAAAGAAAGAAGGTTTAGGAATCGGAGGAGAGGGAATGGAGGCCCCGGGATATACGGAGAGGGAACTATTATGAGATTTTAGGAGTTCGCAAGGCAAGGGTTGGAAAGAGGAGATGGGATGACGTTGTATTACAGGGAGAATTAACTTTGGTGCTTGGAGAGGATGGAAGAGGGGGAAAAATGATCTCAACCGAGGACCTAATTATCACTAATGGATGTGTTTAATGCTTCAAGTAGGTGGGGGAAAGGTTTTGTGAGAAACAAATTGGAAAAATGCAATGTGCTCGCTAACTATATTTTTATAATGTTATCCTATGGAGTTTAAAAAAAAAGACAAAAAGGCCAGTATTCTCTCACTCATAATTGGTGACCTAGATATCGACAAATAGGGATAAAAAGCACCAAATAGGTTTCACAACTTTTTTGGGATGATTGGATTTATTTATAGTGTCACATACCTCCAATATGTGTGGCATCCAATCACCGAAATGTCGGGTGTGCTAGAGGTGCGGCAGTCGTTACATGAGCCCAGGTTCACACAATGGCGAAACACCTACATCTTCATCTACGAAGTACCGTGCAAGCCACCACTAGGGTGTGTGGCACGGGGTGATTCCACACCAAGCATGCAGCACTCGTCCCAGCACAAGTCAGAACCTCGCACGCTCCCCCTGGCGCTAGGCGCAGACCAAAAAGAAGTCAGGAGAACAGTGCGCAGTCCAACCGGAAACTGGGAGGGTGATACGTATATGAACATGTAAACATGCAGTACAATGCTATACACACATCTAGTGGTTAATGTTACTGATACTGTTAATTTATGAATGCTAGGAGATGCTACTTCATGCAGAGAACAAAATAAAATAATGCCGGACAAATCGACCGGTGTGAAGTGTTATATATGATGTTGTGCTAATGATGTTGTGCTAATGATGTTGTGTTATATAGCACAAGTGAAGATTCTACTCTACCTGTTACCTACTCTACCTATCTACACCTAGTAATGGGTGGAAACCAGCTTTTTGTAATTCCATTTGCGCTTCACAAATAAATGTATAATCACAAAACATTTTTACACGGTATTCATTTTAAGAGATAAGAATAGCCTTGGCATTTCAAAACAAGAGGAACTTACTATTCAACAATCACATCAGCGTTAGAACACGGAAAAAGATCATCAAAACATTTGTTTGGAGCGCACTGTTATATAGATGCAAGACATGGACAATCATAAAAGCGGAAAGACTCAAGCTGGAGGCGATGGAAATGTGGATCTGGTGGAAAATGATAACAACAAGCTGGGAAGAGGATGTTGGTGAAAGCAGATCACATTTAAGATCAATAGAAGAAAGACGAGTTAAATTGATTGGGCATATGTTAAGACATAATGCTTTCCTGACGAACATATTCGAAGGTAAAGTGGTGGGAAAGAAACCAAGAGGTCAACCTAGGGTGGCACACTTTAAGAACATAAAGCATGAGATGGGAATTACATCATACGCCCAGCTGAAAGAAGCAGCGATGGACAAAGACACGTGGCTATCGCGACAAGGCAGCTTCTTCAGAATGTGATGATGATTAATGTTTTTAATTTCAAAAATTTATTTGTAAAAAAAATTGAAACAGGCCAAATAAAACGACCAAAAACACAATCGGGCATATACAGACATTTTAAGCTAAACCTGGAATGAAGAGCTTTTATTTGACCCAGTGCTATAAGGGGAGGTGAACGGGGTTTAGATTTTACGTTATATTTCTTAACGAATATAGGTATAAAGATGGTGAACCAAATATTTTATAAGATTTAAGTCTTTCCCGGTGAAAGCTTGTGATGTAGATTTCTCGGGTTTCCATCCGGATGATATTGGTGTGCTGTACCAATATCACCCAGACGCAACTCACCAATATCACCCGGACGGAAACCCAAAAAATCTACATCACAAGCATTCACCGGGAAATATTATATTTTTAACTTGATTGATTTTGTTTGATAGATGGTCTTCTGGAGCCCTCCAGGCACTTAAACCCCTTTGGGTCAATTGTGCCGTCCCTAATATAACCTACCCACCACTTGCAGACAAGGGACAAGGCAGGTACAGGTATGGAGGAGGGTCACTCATTCAACCCTCCGTCCGGGCCCAAATTAGCTTAACTTCGGTGATCTGACGGGAACCGGTGTTTCAATGTAGCTAGGGCCTTTTCCTTGTAAAATATGTTTAACTTACACACGCTTAAATTCTTTGAAACTCACGTCAGTTAGTGCTAAAATGACGCTATGAAATCTGGTGTCAAAGGAGCACCAGAATAAATTCCTTAGTCCAGCCTTAGGTCTGGTCTAACAAAAATACTAATACCGCCGAATTAGTTTTTAAATCACTTTAGGTCTACCGTTCTTTTTGTCATCATCAGAAGCACATGAGCGAAGGAAAATTAGTATATAAAGAGGCGAAGAAACTTCTTCATCTCATTATATGTATATCATATGAGAACCTTTTTTTTACCACGAAAATTCAATGAAGGTTTTGGATTTGACCAATACTCCAAAACAACATCCTTAGTGATATGTTTTATTTGAAATTATTGATCACCACACCGTGGTGGAGATTTTACGACTACTTCGGTGGATGACAATAACATTAATCAAATCTCTCTTCACAGCTTAGAGCGCTCAATGGTGTGATACATGTGAACTAGATGAAGTGAGGAAATAATTTACCTAGCGTGGGAGATAACGACATACCTAGCACGAAATAAATCCAATAAAAATTACGCTACAAATGAGGTCATGTAATAATTTGTTCAACATTGAAATACCATTGCAGCTTGGGCATTTAACCACTGCAGTAATGTGTACATATGACTCCACTCCATTTCATGCCTGCAATCGTTGTAGCAGAGATAATTTCGCATCCAATTATCACTTTAATGTAACCATGGTCATTATCCGAGACGTTTTGTGATAACCACGGTCCTGCCGGCGGCAAATGGGCGGAGCACGAGAGAGAGATAGAATAGGGTGCATGACAGGCTCGCAAGGGGTGCGAATGAAAACCTCCCTCTCGAAAAAAAGAGCCCGCAGAGGGAGGGATGGAGGAGGGTGGGGGGGTTGCTAGGGGAGGGGGAGAGAATGAGAGGGGTTAGGAACACACGAAGGACACTTACAAGTAAAAACATCTTTATTTCGATGGATCAACTATTCATCGAAATAAAGAAGTTTGTACTTGTGTCTTTCGTTCGTTCCTATATTTTTATCGGCCTCCCACTTGGAATATCTTATATATGTATATAATAAAATCACTTGACAGGGGGTGGGGAAAGAAAAGTAAAAAGAGAGAAGACTTACAGGGACGTTTCGGGCATGCAGGCCCTTCTTCAGCTATAGAAAAAGGACTTTTCCTATAGCTGAAGAAGGGCCTACATGCCCGAAACGTACAGTAAGTCTTCTCTCTTTTTACTCTTCTTTCCCCACCCCCTGTCAAGTAGAGATGGGCAACTTTGAAAATTACCATGGCATTTTTCTTAATTTACCGCGCCCCTTGAAAATTACCGCAATTTTCGGTAATTTTCAAGATAATTCACCCATGTTTGAGATAATATTTCATACAGATAAATTCCCAACATGTTCTTTTAAGCGAAGTCCACATTTATGACGTGTTCAATTATAAATTTAGGAATTTTCAACTCATTTTTGTCATATTTTACTTAAATTATAACATTATTGAGTAAATATTAGTCGAATATTCTTCTTTAAAATTTCTCATACTTTGACAAAAGAAAGCCAGATTGCGTGTTGCTGCTGTGTTTCTTTATACAATTTTGAAAATTTTTAATAGATTAATGTTGCATCAGGCATGGTTAAACATTGTATCATCACCCTTTTGCTATTGGCATTCTTATTTAATCATACATTTTCTGTTTAATGCTTAAAACTGAAAATTACGGTAATTTTCGAAAATTACCGTAGTTCACCACGTGGTAATGTACCTCAGATGAACATTACGGTAATTTTCAAACCATCTCTACTGTCAAGTGTTTTTATTGTTGTGGTCTATTGGCGAAATTTTCGTTTTGTGTGTGTGTGTATATATGTATGTATATACACCCGTTCGAAAAATATTATTGTAATATTAAATAAAAATGTATCATAAATATGTTTTTCTTAAGATAACTTTCACCCTTTTATTCTGGTTTATTTTCTTTATATTGTAATTTATTATCCGGTCTTAAATTAAAACATAAAATCTGCCAAGTACTAAATTAAAAAGTACTCTTGAAATGTTTGTAAATTTACCTTAAATGTAATTGCAATATTGTATTAAACATATATACTATTATCTTGATGTAACTCTTTTATTTGTATTAAATACTAAAATATTTTATAATAATCCTCTCTAAATATGTTAACAATATTAATATACCAATTTATCTATTCTAACACTACCATTATCTTGGAAAACGTTTATTTGTTACAACATTTATCCTGTGTTTTGTTTGATAAGGTTTTTAATTGTCATACCACAGAGAATTAGAGCTTGAATTTATCACGTACATTTTTCATAGTACATGGTCCTAGAACAATAACCTTATAACAATTACTTTGTTTACCGTTGGCAAAGTGGGTTTTTAAATCCTTACATCAGCGGTGCCGGCACTTGATGCTTCCAAAAGGTGAAGGCATCACTGCTTTTTTCGCAACAGTAAGATTTTTACCAATTTGCAACTCGATTCTTGTCCTACCAAAAGTGTATGTTCCCTCCAATCTCTGAAAAAATATTTTATTAGCAATAATGTCATTGGAAGTGCATTCAGCTTATTTCTTGGTCCATTTTGATTATTGAACAGTTGCGCTCCAGTGAACGAGAGGTAACTATGCTATTACTCGACTGAAAGGAAAAAAGACTTTATCAACTTTCTTGGGTGTTATCAGTACTCTCTTCACAGTAAATGTGTGCAAAAATCACGTCATTCGTCAATTTAAGTTATTCTAAATTATTTGCACGGATTTTAAACCAAGTGGTGACATCGTAGACATAAAAAGGAATCCATTTCATACATCCAGAGGTTTTAACCGGTATAACGGAAGAAATAGCCGACAGGTAATTTATTTAACAAAAATAAACTATGATAAAAAATACGAGTATCCAAATTGTTTGCAACTAAGAATGATTCGGCCCTAATTTAAAATAGTATATGTTTACAAGGTACCTCGGTCTCAACTATCTACACTGAGAATAATGTTAAAATGTTTTGAAAAGGTACTTTTAGCAAGCGGTGTTCTCTAATGCACTATGAAAGTTTAGAAGACATTTTGTATTGAATGATTAGGAAAACATTACAAAAAATTAGGATATGAAACACTTACATCCTGTAAGCTTGTTAGCATAGTGTCAAGTCATTTAATCTCTAAACAATATTCAATTTAATGTCATATGTTAAGAAATATGAATTATAAACTATTAATGTTTTGTTGAAAAATAGCACATTTATTGAAATACATCAGTTGAAAAATTTTGTAATTTTAATTTCGTTACCAGACTATACCAAATTAGCATTAAAATGAAAACAATATAGTTTTGAAAAGGATGATGATAAAACGTAATAAGTATTTATGCATCAGCGTTATGACATTTGCGATTTGGAAATGTATTGGTGATTATTAAACTGGCTGCTATAACAAATGGAACCTTTCCGACGTTAAAACTGGTTAGACCGTTTATATTGGTTAGCGTTACTAACCTAATATCATCAGAGAACGACTCCTTTGCAAACCATGCTCAAGTGGACATGATAAAGCCCGTGATGAACAAGATGTTGCGCCAGGTCTTTTTCGGCGTTCTCGCTAGGCAGCAGATGTTTTGGGCTTCCTGTGCAACCCAATGTTCTGACAATCTTGTCCTCTCAAAACTACAACGGGTGCCAGGGTGATAAAGTCGGCTCCATATCCTACGCCTCTTCCCTCCGCTAACCCCTGGAAATCTCTGGCGCGGCGGAAGCTAGCAATGACGCGACCACACTGTCCGAAAACTGGACACCACCTTTCGCTCATGTCATGTTTCCTTCACCGCCATCACAAGTCGTGAAAGAAGAAGAAGATGAAAGAGGAGAGAGAAGAAAGGGAGAGGGAAACAAGATGAAGAAGGAAGTAACACATCACAATCCGCCGCTCTGAGAGTCCTTCCCAGCTAACGCTGCTTCGATCGGATATATTCTTTTTATTTATTCCGGGTCTGGATGAAGCGCCTCTACATCCCACTGCTCTTCCTTGGACAAGCAAAGAGGAGAGGAGAGAACCCAGCTTCCAAAGAAAACGGTGGAATACGGAACGATTCTCAGATCTCTCTCTCTCTGGCAAAGGAAAGAGAGAAGCAAAGAAAGCAGGGAGGGAGACAGAGATAAGAGGAAGACACCCTCCGGCACCATCGAGTTTATTTTCCAATTGGGGTGTCCGACGAGGAGGGATTCCTCCTTCCGACCCCCGCCCATGCCGCCCAGAAAATACCTCCCGGTATACAATATGCCGCCCCACGCCGCCGCAACCTTCCCATCTCCGCCCCCCAACCACCTCCCCGCCCGCCCCACGCCCACCTCATTTCGCTCCCCGGTTTCCACTCGCCCCCACAGTCGCCGCCCAAACACCCGCACCAACAGCCACCCCAACACCCGCACCCTAACACCACTCCCCATATGGCTTCCTCTGCCTCGTGTATGTACACACACCCCAACCAGTCAGGGTGGAAGACATGGGCGAGAGGTCCGAAGGGGACGGAACAAGGACACTAGCTCTTCTTCCATGCTAACATTCGCTTCCCTCCAAAGGTTAGTCTGATCACCGCATTCACAACGCTTATACATTGAGGACATGATTATAATCTAAAACGAAATTAAAATGAAACTAAGGCTATTATGATAGTCAGTAGGAACCTTACCTATTACATAAATTTTCATTAAATCCCCGCAATTACATTCAACAATAAGGCCGTCTCCTATGAAGAACGTGTTAAATATACTGGGGTAATTATAGACAGGAACCTAAATTGGAATGCCCACTGCCTAAATGTTAGGTGTAAAAGCGATAAAGCTGTTTACCAACTATACAAATCCAAAAAAACAACTGCCTACTCAATGAAAAAATGGCGATTATTTATTTATATAATGTATTATCGCGCTAAATGCGAGATCTCTCTAATGCTGACATCTGTTTGTAGATCTACTTTCCCACATTTTGATTACTGTTTTGGCGTACTAAGTAATATTAACGAAGAAAGAAATAATAAGGTTTAGATGACAATGAATGCTACAGTGAGATTTGAATGTGATCTAAAACGATGGGATCATGCTACTGATTCATACAAGAAACTAAAATGGCTTAAAGTAAGAGGGAGACGGCTTTATTTATCTATTATCTCCGTCGTCAAAATTTTCAAGACAAGCTTTTTTTCTCAGTGCATCTTCAAAATCCTTTTCATCAAAAAAGATCTCCAAAATTGTTTATCAATATTCCACCATTTAGACCTACAGATCTCTCATTACAAAATTGAAATTTATCATAAATCATTCATAGCTACAATATCAAGAAATTAGAATTGACTCCCAGTGGATGTAAAAACATGTCAATCTGTTTCATGTATCAAAAGAACATTATTTTGTTCATATTTTTAAATAACTTCACCTGAGAAAGTAGCAACAGGTAATTGTTGTGCATTTGAAATCAGTACGACATTCAATCTGTCACCGTGCATTTAATGCGTATTGAAATTATTTTATGTGAACATTATCTGTCATGTAATTAATTTATTTTGTCTTTAGTAAACATGATCTACATGAGCTCAAAAGTATGATGGAATTTAAAAACATGCTAATCTCTATCAAATGTCAAAAGAAAATTATTTTAATCCGCATTTTCCAAAAACTTTCAACTGAGAAAGTGAAAAGAGATAGTTGCAGAGTATTAGAAATCATTACGACATTCAATCTGTTACCGTGCATTTAATGCGTATTGAAATTATTTTATGTGAACATTATCTGTCATGTAATTAATTTATTTTGTCTTTAGTAAACATGATCTACATGAGCTCAAAAGTATGATGGAATTTAAAAACATGCTAATCTCTATCAAATGTCAAAAGAAAATTATTTTAATCCGCATTTTCCAAAAACTTTCAACTGAGAAAGTGAAAAGAGATAGTTGCAGAGTATTAGAAATCATTACGACATTCAATCTGTTACCGTGCATTTAATGCGTATTGAAATTATTTTATGTGAACATTATCTGTCATGTAATTAATTTATTTTGTCTTTAGTAAACATGATCTACATGAGCTCAAAAGTATGATGGAATTTAAAAACATGCTAATCTCTATCAAATGTCAAAAGAAAATTATTTTAATCCGCATTTTCCAAAAACTTTCAACTGAGAAAGTGAAAAGAGATAGTTGCAGAGTATTAGAAATCAGCATGGCATTCAATCTGTTTTTGCGTATACTGTGTATCTTGTAATTATTTTTAATTATCATGTGTAAAAATTATCTTCATTATGTAATTATAATTTTTATTTTATCTAATGTAAACATTATCTTCAAGTACTCAAAGTCTGAAATTCCGATGTAAAGGTCTATAACAGTTTCTATTATATTATATTATGACCTAAATGTGCCGGGCTATGTGCAACATGCATCCTTTAATTTCACTACATGGAATAGATAAAGAGGTATTAATCAGCTCGAATTTAGCGGAATTTTTCCGAAATTCATCCTAGGAACTGCCGCAGCACGAATGATAAGAGCCATTTAATTTACACACCACCTCTACATCATTATAAAAAACGGAAAAAAGAAGTCAATATAATCTCTTCTCTCAATCTAAACTGAGGGAGTGCTTAACCTGTTAACTACTTCGGTCATGAATTGTGTGCGGGAAAAATAAATCCGTATGCATCTTCTTATTTCTACAGTTTCTTTTCATACTAGGGTGTCCATGGCATCTAACGTGAAGATACTGCACGTTGCTCAAGCAGGTCCGGTGGTTTTACTCAACTTAAGAGAATTCGATGAAACTTGCTGGAAACATTAATTTGTTTGTCTTAAAGCTACCTGATTTTTTTCAGAATTATTTGGCCCAGATTTCTTAAGATATTTGAACGATAAGTGGGCATGAAAATACACGGGTTGTTATGGAAAGGCAAAGTTTTATTCAACAGAAAGAACCTTTTCTAATTATTCGATGTATAATAATTTATATCATCGATAGAAAATGCATTTTTACTCTGAGCGCATGAATAAATCCCTCGCGCCCGTTGCAGATCGTGTGAAATTGGCACCATATGAGTAAGGTACTTGAACGTGGATGCATAACTTGCAGGATGCAGAAGAAAAGGCATAATGACGTGTAATTTCATGCCCAATTCTCGATCAAATATCTTATAAAACATGCGGTAAATTATTCTGAAAATTTGCAGGTAGCTTTAGAAAAATATTTTTAATACTTTCAGAAAGTTTTATTGAATTCTCTTAAGTTGGGTGAAACCACCGAACCTCCTCAAACTTTTCTAAACAAACTAAAGAAACAGATTCTTGGTAAATAAGTACAACGTGTCTAATAAGCAACTAGTAGAATTTCTCTTTGGTCTTTCACGAAGAATGAGTGAAGAAAGGTGGTAGGCTTTATCCTCAAGATATATCTTGGCCATATTGCAACAAAAATCATAGTTCCATGCTCCTTCAATACTAGAAATGACTCATTTTATAGTAATCACCAATTAGGAAAGTTAGCTGCAGCTCTGAATTATATCATCGATTGCCCAAAAAGATGAATTTTGGTCAAAATATATAATAAATATTGAGAAGACCTTTACAGACAATTTCAATCCAGCGAACAATTCGCAAAACGAAAATGATATTCAGTTGTGCATTTCTAAGCTGCTAGGTACACGTTTTTTCAGTATGAAAACCACGATTTATATTATTTCTCAGATTTACTGGTTTATGAAACTTTTTTATCATCAGGAAGAGAAACACACTACCAAAAACAAATGCACCAGGTTCCTTAGGTATAGTTTTTAGAAAACAGTTTAAGCACCTTTACTCGGCATCACTCACCCTTTTGACGCCAATTCCTTTTCGAAGTCCCTGAGATGGTGTCAGCTGCTGATAAGAAACACGGCATAGCCTCGGGGAAAGTTTGTCAAATGGAAACGAAGTTCAGTTTCCGACCCTAAAAAGCAATCAACACATTCAATTAATGAATCAGAGATTTGAAATTGAAGGCAGTGAAATGTTTTTAAACGTAAGACGGCGATGGAAGTCAGAGGGAGAGTGAGCGAGAGTCAAGTGCCGAGGTGAAAGGAAAAAATAGGGGACGCACTGTAAATGGAACGAATTCCTACTCCCCTAGGGAAGACCCACTGCTCGGGGCGTAGCGTTCTCGTAAAGGGATATTTTGATGCAACGTTTGGCGAAGGTTAAATAAATCTTTTCAAACTTATTGATCATTTACCCGCCATTGGTCGCGCTGTGAGATTTTCTCTCACATCAAATTTAAACTTGTGCTCACTTCGTAATAATGAGTTAGAATAAGTTCCCTTTCCTTCTAGCTGACTTTTTACCTCTCCCAATTGACTGACCATCTCAAAAAGTATAAATGAAGCGTCCGCAGTGGTGTAATGAATGATATGTCTGATACCGTCGGTTACAAGGTGTGAGACTTTTCCTCATCGCGCGACCACTGACCTTAGTATTTTTGTATCACTCAGTCGCGTTACACTTTCGCAACATGCGGGCAAAGTTTCATTTCGCAGTGAGCAGTTACGTTAACGCATATTTATGAGTCATGAGAAAGTTTGTCTTCATAAATAAATATTTCTTCTTGAGAATGGTAATTTTCTTCATTAATACCCAATGGTATCATCGCCAGTAAAATTAGCGGTGAATACGTAATTGTATCAGTAATTGTGTATATGTGGAAATCATTGTTTCAAATGAATATTAAGAGAAATAAATGAAATCTAAATATAGTGTAATATATTGCTGATAAACGCTCTTTGATAGATAATCAATAGCACCTGAGTGTGATAAAAAGTCTCACACGCGACCGCTCGCGTGATAAGTAGCTTAGCAACCACTCCCGGGTTAAAGGCATTTATAAAGCACGCAAATAAGAATAGAGATCACTTAATATATTTTGGAATTTTATTAAGGAATTATAATAGTTTTTGTCATCTTTCTGCCCTAAAATAGTAAAATTTTACCCAATTTCTTTCTAAAAATGACGTAAAAAGAAGTTATAAGAAATCCGCTCTCAAAGAAGTAGAAAAACCTGATCAACAGAAATCAAATACGAATAATATCTGGAAGCGTCAATAGCAGTGCGAGTTTCAGACATTGTGAGTCAAATTGTCATAGCTTTCGAAGCACGTAAAACGAAAATAAAATCACCAAAACGAGCCAAGTTTTTTATTACAAGCGTAGAAAAAATATTTTCAAAGCACCAAAAAAGTCAAGCCTGAATTTTCTGACTTTTTTTTGGCATCCCGAGTATTAATTTGAGAAAATATCTTGCTGCAATCAGTTGGGTCTTGTGTTAGGTTATCAGACATGAATTTTGGCAACGAGTCCTCTACTGTAGCTGACTATTATTCATCTCGTCTCGATGGTCACATCTGGACATTCAGGGCTCGTGGTGGCTAGGGTAGCACATTTCAATGTAAACATTCACCTAGAGATATTTAAAGCAGTAAATCATGCTGCATGGTACCAACTTCCATTTTTCACTTTTGGAATACCATAGAAGGGCGCAGCTGAGGGTTCCATAGAGAGCCTTAGGCGCTTGACAAATAGTTTGCGGCCCCTCAGAAGGCTACGCCATTATTTTTGATGGGGTTCTCATAATACAGATAAAAATTAAAACTACGAATAGGCTGAGCGGTACATTCGGGCTCTTTTTGAGAAAAATAACAATTAATTTATTGTTTTCACCTCATTCATGGATCCGAAGATTGGTCTGCAGCAAATATCTCCGATTCACCCTCCCACCAGGTCACAATTTCAATCCTACATATTTCTTCACCCCGATTTCCTTCATATACTGCCTTAAGTATTCCATTATAGGTCTTCCTTAGTAATTCTTCCCATTCATTTAACCTTTCATTTTGTTTTCAAGAGGCACCACTTGCGCAATAAGTCTATCTCTAGTTCTTCTCAAGGTTATTGTGATATATCTGTTCTCTCCCACCCTCCTTGGATTATATTTACCGGTGATTTTATTCCCTCAATATTTATCTTCATCATTCTTCAATAACACCGTATTTACAATGCTTCCAATCATCTCAGCTAACATGTTTTTGTAATCTTCACATCACTTATATTACTAAGAAAATAATTTCTACTGCAATGAAATAGAAGGTACTGTGTTACTTGAAAACCATGAGCTTCCTATCCTCGCTCAATAAAACCCCTATCGTAGGCATTTGTACGCGACTGCATGCGTTAAAAAAATAGGCGTTATTTGTGAATACACAACACTTATCCAGGTAGGGTAAAATATATGTTTGCGTTGAATGGTCATCTAAGAAATACTTCAGATGGAAAAAGTAGGATGGTTTCCATCGCTTCTCTACATGGGTAACCCTCTAACTGCTCCCATCGTCTTATGGCGATTTGCAGTATGGTTTTACTCTCAAACACAATAGGTGCTGAAACGTTTTTCACCTTTTAGTAAAAAAAAGTCTATCAATTTGCATTTTAAAGTAAAGTCAGATGACAATTACTCATTATAAATTTAAAAATAAATTTCCTTTAAATTAAAAGCAATAATAAAATAATTCAAACTTTTAGAAAAACATTTTTTGCGCCTGGCGAGAGCTATATTTCAGATTAAAAGATCTTAGGCTTTCCCGGCGAATAATATAAGTAAAATCTTCTCGGGTTTGTCACCAGGTAAGGCTTTTAAAGGCCTTTAAAAGCCTTACCTGGTGGAAAACCCGAGAAGATTTAACTTATATTTCAGATTATTTGCGCATTTCAAGGGTTAATAGACAAAAAGTAATACCATGCAAAGATATGGGGAGTTGAAACAGCTTAGTCTATAATTTCAAGTGCCTCAGATAATGGAGCACCGAAATACCTATGGCGATGGAAATTCTGGGGAGTAAGGACTGGAACTTCGAGAAGGGAGGAAAAGAGTTTTCTTGCTGGTTTAATTGTTGTAATAAGAGAGAGGGAGAGAGGGAAGGGGGGTGACGATCACTTCGCAATCTCTTTAAGATGGCTTCCTCGTTTACACCTTGCTTATTACGCACGCTGCCCCCGACACACACACACTCTTCCCCAACTCCAAACCCCTCTCCACTCCACTCCAGAAGCTTTAAAATGAAGCAGAGTCGTCCGTTCCGCTTCCGGCCCTGCCAACGCATCCCTGCCCCCTTATAACCCCTTATAAACCCCTTCCCTCCTCTCCACCACCTGCGAAGACGACGCTCCTACACGCCGTCTGCAGACCCTGGAAAAGGGTCCCCCACCCTTCCCTTCGCTCGGACCGTTTTCAGGGCAATAAGGAGCCGAGAGGGACTTCTTCTTGCGAAGTTACCCCCGGGGAGGGCGCAGTCCTTAAGGGTTGGGGAAGAAATTAAAAGGGACGAGAAGGAGGTGATGGTAGGTAAAGGGGAGGAGAAAAGGGAGGAGAGGCAAGAGAAGTGTAGTCGAATGAAGAGGGTCTCATTGGTAGCTGCTCTTGTGAATAACTGATATCATAAACACACGGGGCGTCGCAAAAAATTCTCATAAAAGTCATTAGTCATCAGGTTAATTAAAATCCTGGGAACACGATAACAAGAGAAACCTATCAATTTCTAAGAGCCAGTATTTATAATAAACCCATCTTCGTCTCTACTACATTTCCTCCAAAAAATGTGGAAAAAAAGACGGACAACTCTACGAACTTTCAAGATTGAGCGATAAGGTTCACAGAGAAGGCCTTACTTCGTTTCAAATGTGAAGTTTTGAGAGGTAATAATAGGAAGAGGGTGGGCACTAACAAATACTTCGATACGAAAAAATGAAAAATAATCTGCAATACCACGTAGTAACAAGGCATTTTTTTTACCGTACAGGGTGATTACAAAAGAATGCGTCGGGTTTCAAAGATCTGTATTTTTCAAATGGTAAGAGCTACAGAGCTGCGTGACCTCTTAAAATGACCGGTGTATTATCTAGTTTTGTTGAGAAAAATACATCACAAATGTTCAATATGTCCTCCTTGAGTAACCCGAACAATATAAAGTCGATACTCAAATTCCTCCCACACTCTGTGAAGCATGTCAGCAGTTACTGTCTATTTATCCAAAGTTATACGTGCTTTCAATTCCTCGCTGTTAGTAGGCAGTAGGTACCAGAATAAGATGTTCAATTTGTGCGGTGGATCAATGTCACATTCACGCCGGAAAGCACGTTGCACCGTTGTAACAGATTCACTTTTAGCGTATTGCAACACACAAAACGACTTTTGTTGAGCTGTTGCCATCGTGAACCTTGCGAAAACAATAGCTGAGTGATAAAAGCTCTTATCTTGCTCTGGCAATTAGAGCTTCCTAGAGGTAACCGAAGGAGCTAGAGGTCATTTCAACCGGTCATTTTCAACAGGTCTGTAGCTCGTACCGTTTGAGAAGTACAGATTTTCGAATCCGACGCATTCTTTTGTAATCACCCTGTACTTTGCATGTAAAATCACCCGGGGATATAACGCAGTAACGGAAAGCAATAAGGTACACTTTGGATTATATATATTTTAAATTTCACATGCATTACTTTATTAATTTGCATTCACAATTTCCTCCAAAAATTGTGGAAAAGTGGACGGACAACTCTACGAACTTTCAAGATTTGGCGACAAAGTTCACAGAGAAGGCCTTAATTCGTTTCAAATGTGAAGTTTTAAGAGTTAGTAATAGGAAGAGGGCGGGCACTAACAAATAAACGAATCAAATGTTAGACGTGATAGCACTGAGGGTCCATTAAAAAAATGCTTTGTCATTTTAACCGAAATGAACATCGGTTCCCTTTGCACCATACTCAAGAGAAATATATTTGTTGCACAATAGAGATTCGTAATTTAATTGGTGAATGAATAGTAAAATAACGATCGTCAGCATAATTTGAACCATTCTTTTAGCATATTGTGAGCAGCTATGGGATTCTTCTCACTGGAATTGTTGGAATTAAATGATGAAATAAAGGGTGGATTATAGTAACAAAAAAATTCCGTTGCTAACAGATTCAAAAGAGCTTCAAAGAAGAAAGAAGGGCAAAAAATAGTCACCTCACCTATTCCGCCTTCCACAGCAAGTCGCTTGATACATCTTTTTTAAGAATACAGATTATTTTGCAATTAAACAAAAAGAAATTTTGTAATTAAACAAGACCTTAAGCGGAGAGAAACTATGAAAGAGAGGTACTATGGCAGGGCACTAAACCTTTTCAAAATCATCATTATCCTTCGGTCACATCCTCAAAGGCATCATCATGCCGCTTCAAAAGAAGAAAAATCATGACGTCACTGAGATCATAGGAAATAGTGAAACCCCAAGTCCAGAAAACAACGCATGTAAAAGATAAGATACAAATTAACGCGCAAAGGTGAAAAAAGTCAACTCTATGAATCACTGCTTCTAAAAATCAGCAAATATGTAATAATTAACGCCTGGTCGTTATAAAAAAGCGACGATCAAAACATTGTAACATATCGATGATATTTTGAGACAGGGCAAAGCACAACAAAGCCTAGGTTAGCTCCCTTCTCACGATGGGTGTTGTAACATGTCGGGCTGCCTGCCCTGTTTTGTTCCTAGAGTTGAACAATTAAATCGTGTCGGTGAAGGTGAACCCGTCATGTTGTAAGGTAACTCGGTGAACTCTAAACCATGCGCTTCAGAGCTGAACGACTCAAAAATAGAATTTACCACTTGACGACCGGAAACAATTAGACTAGCAACTAGGCGTAATCAGAGGCTAAGTCAGAAGATGGGGGGGGGGGGAGAATAGGCTAATTGGCGCAAAAACGGGAACTCGTTCAGGCAATCTCGTAGTGAGTGGAAACGTCGAGAATCTCATGCTCAGAATCTGAGGAAGTGTAGTCGCGCATAAAAAGCTCGTGCCGAAGAGGAAGTTGGGAAAGAAAGGAAATAAGAAACGAAATGAGATATTTAAATCCAAGGAACCCCCGCGGACGACCATCGCAGAGCTACAGCAACGGACATGAGATTGACCATAACTAGAGAACCAGGATCGAGCGAACGCAGGTGAGCTGAACCTACGAAGGACTCACACCGCGGGTGGATATGAGAAACAGATTACAGTTTGTTCTAAGACATTGTACTTAAACACCTCTGTGAGTGTGAGTGAGTGAGTTCCTCTCATCCGCAGAAATGTTGAGAAGTAAAAATATACAGTACTACATTGGAAAAATTACCCCACAATAGAACCTAGATGTTACTAAAGGTTTATTCAACTAATAGTAGAGAAAATGAAATGTGAGAAAAAGGCAAAAGGATAAAATTAAACACCAAGGATAGAAAAGGACTAATTAGCACTAGTGATTGGTTGCAAAAACGGAGTTCCAACCGCGATTCTGACACGAATTTAAAATGAATGTGCAAATTTCACATTACAGAGGTTGTTCGCTTCAATCATTCTCATCCATAAGCTTCATTCTCATCCACCGAGATTAAACAAAGATTGCATTTCCTGTGTGTAAATTCGTTTCTCGAGAAAGTAATGAATGAGTCGACGCAAAACGTTTCGAATATTTTAACCATAAGAAGGTTCGGTGGTTTCACCCAACTTAAGAGAATTTGACGAAACTTCCTGAAGAATTGGGCATGAAATTACACGTTCTTATGCCTTTACTTTTGCATCCTGCAAGTTATGCACCCACGTTCAAGTACCTTACTCATATGGTGCCAATTTCAAATGATCTGCAACGCGCGCGAGGGATTTCTTTCAAGCGCTCGGAGTAAAAATCTGTTACATATACATTTTTCTATCGATGATATGAATTATTATACATTGAATAATTAGAAAAGGTTCTTTCTGATGAATAAAGCCTTGCGTTCCCATAACAACCCGTGCCGTATTTTCATGCCCACTTCTCGTTCAAATATCTTAAGAAATCTGCGGCAAATAATTCTGAAAACAATCAGGTAGCGTTAAGACAACTAAATTAATGTTTCCAGCAAGTTTAATCGAATTCTCTTAAGTTGAGTAAAACCACCGAACCTACTTAATAAGGCACCTCGCTAGATACACAATGGACACTATGAAGAGATTGCACTGTAAATAACACTCTTGTTTATTTAGCAGTGCCGGATGCTTCAGAGCCAGTCATTGGCGGTCATCTTGATATTTATGGAGTAAGTAGAATTACTAACAGAGCTAATAGTGAGTTCCTCTCATCCGTAAAAATGTTGAGCAGTAAAAATATACAACACTACATTGAAAAAAATTGTGCGACCATAGAACCTAGATGCTATTAAAGGTTTATTCAACTAATAGCAGAGAAAATGAAATGTGTGAAAAAGGAAAAAGGATAACATTATTAGATATGATATTATAAAATAAAATATTTCACAACTAAGCCTGCACCATGTCCATAGATAATTATCCGGAAATGGAATGGAACCTTAAACACCAAAGGGGCAGAAATTCGCCATGAAAAAAAACTGCCAATGGATCCTAGCCAAGAGGGAATTTGTTATGCGGTATTTATTGCTTTCATTACTTTTTTCTAACAAAAAAAATCTTTTGGTTTAGGAGAATAAAGGCAGAAAAAATGGCAGGTCCATTTGAAAACATGAGTTAGTGGGTGTGGAGTTGGAGGAGTGGAGGGAAAGAAATAGGCTGATCCAAGCAGCATTGATGGACTGGCGATAGGAGAGATGGAGGAAAATTAGTGTGAGTGGATCCAATAGCCTCAATTGTTTGGGAGAGGACTCCGAGATATAGCTTAGATAACGGATGTACAGTGCCAAGTGGTAGGAAGTCTTTGTTGTGCTCATGCCACGAGAGTTAAGTGAACGGGGTCAGCAAGAAACGATGAGATCAAAGCAGATCTGAAAAAAGGACTCCCGGAGAAGGGCACGGCGCGGAAATACAAGGACCCCGCTGCAACCCAGGGTGGAGGTCAGAAGGGGAGACAAGAATTTGACTGAGCGGTAAGCGAAAAGCTGCTCTGCTCAATATTGGGTAGACTTCCAGGGAGAAAGGGATGGAGGAATGACAGGGAAAAAAGATTTTATCATTCCACTAAAAGGCAAAATGAACTCCGGGAAGACTGTTCCGAGAAGGTAATTTTAAACTCTGATCTTTAGTGAGTTGACAAAACAAAAAAAATATTACGTACTAAAAGAAAATATTTTAGCATATCACATTAATATAACATTTTTTCTCTCTATCAGAGATCTTTCGGATTTGACACCGGGTACTCAGTTCCGACGTTTGCCGATGTTTTGAAGCTCAAATCATCCTCAGAGCAGAGACAAGTCAACTCATCTCAGTCATCATGGACCTGAGTACACGGTGTCAAATCTGAGAGATCCCTGACATACACCTTCGCCAGGAAAACTCTCTCTAATTCGAAATTTCAAAAATCGAATATATTGTGAGATCCTCATGAAAAGTGGTGTAGAGTGCAGCAAAAATGGGCCCATTTATGTGCTTTGATCAACTTATTCATTCAAGTCATTTAACCCTATGGTAAATTAGTGTGTTGGAATTTTACTTAAATATATATTTTCCAATGAGTTTGAAATATTATCGAGGCGTTTTAGAAGGAGAAGACATCTTCATCTAGTACTTGAGAAAGGCGAATTTTTCTCCGGCCCAAAATTTATGTTTTGCAGCATAATGGCTCCTGAAGTGAAAGCCAGAGGGCGATAATTTCTGTTTTTACGTTAGAATCACGTAAAAACTAATACATCTCACTCGATATTTGCAATTTAACGTATCTGATGATTATTAGTGCCATTAGAGTATCTCTGGAGATGGAAGACGCCGGCCAGCTAATCAGCTGAGACCTAATAACTTTTTGCCTCAGGAAAGGCAAAACTAGGGAATTAGAAAAACTTACCCAAATTCTGCCTTGAGTAAACGCGATGGCCAAAGTGTGGCATTAAGTCCGCGTTTTTGTCTTTGTAAATGTGAAATTATGAAAATACTGAAACTTTTAAAAGTATCTGCAAATATGAAAATGGTAGATAACTGTAGTAATAATACGAACAATAACTTATTAATAAGATGAGCTGCTATAACTTATTTCCAAAATCAAAATTGTGATACTTTTGATATACGAAACGTGTGTAAAAAAACCTATGATGCATGATAAATTTTAAAACTACATATATTTAAATATGAAATGAAAGATAATTGTTATAATGTGAACAATTTTAACCTAGTAATGGGATTTCTAAATGTAAAAATGTGCTTTGCTACTCATTTCCGAATTCCTAATTGTGATTATTTTGAAATTTGAAACATGTGTAAAACAAACCTATACAAAACCGTACCAAATGTAAAATTCTAGAAATTTATGTGAGTAAAATGAAAACCTTCAAAAAGGACAATGAAGAGGGGTAAGCAAAATTGTATAAATACCCTAAAAAAAAATAAAGAAACTTTCAAAACAAAAAGTACTCTTGACCAAGAATTTGGTGCATATGATCGAATGTAATTGTGAATATAACCGTAATCTCATTTATAATTGGCTGATTATTTCCATAGCCCAGAGGAAAAAAATTTAAAATCATGAAGATATGCCAATGCGCAACGTACATACACTGTCATATGAAATGAAGAATTGATGTATAATAAATGGGAGGCTGAACTCTGTACTTGTAATACATTCACGGAAGCATTCCGCTCTTATTAATCAAATGTCAACGCCGGGATCCAATGGCAGGCTTGCAAGCGCGCCCCCTGCTGAGCTAGCCCACATTACCTTAGGAGTCTTTTTGCCAAATAATCAACACATTTTAAAACTGCAGTTACGCACAAATTATAATAAAATAAGAAATTTTTCACAATTTTATCACAAAACCGGGTAGCAACTCTAAGTGATATATATTACTAATACGAGTCTCTGCATTTATTTTTATGACCAGACCTTTTCTGTAAATTAAAAAGACAAATTGAATTAGCATAGAAAGGGTCTGGAAGCCAAAACATTAACTCACAATTTCCGAGTCATTCATCGTAGTATTTACTAATTAGTTTACTTTATCTTCATCTAGTGCGCTGGTATGAATCAGTGCACACTAACTACTGCAAAATTTTCTGCAAAAAATAAGACTCCTTCAGAAGCGAATGGGCTGAATTAGGGAATAAGCTCATCCCATTCGAAGACATCCCCTTCATTAATGAAAATCCTCAGGACGCCCTTGAAGATCTCTTGAAAGAATCTTATCCGTGACAAACTACGCACGAACTTTTAAAGTCAATGGTCACGTAAGCGAGATAAGTCCTTCAACTAACAAAGTGGACTTCGATCCATGATGATGGCGGTCTTTTTTACGCTGTTGGAATATAAAAACTTTGAATATTTTTTTAAGAAAAGTTTGCTCATCGCTGAGTCGACTGGTTCAGATATCCTCGTTTTATCTACATTTTTTAAGGTCGTTTGCACGACATGCGTAGAGATATTTTTTTGCTGGCTGTGGTCTTTTTAGTTCATTATGGCAAATAATCCGAGGAAAATTCCCAGAGGAAAGTGGAGTGGATATGAATGCTGCAAACATTTTTACAACTCAACCGTTTTTTTAAGCCCTTTTGTTTGCAAATTTCCCAAAATTTTACTTTTTGTGTTAGGCGAAACAACTAGGCCAATGCAATAATATGTGACAGAAACAATTCATACTTTGCCATAAAATACGGTGTCTTTTTCTTTTAATCATAATGGAGAAATTTAAATTTGCATTAAGCTTTCGTAAATTCCTGAACCTATGGGAAAATGCGTTCTCGTGTGTAACTCTATCAAAACCGATGGTTTACAGAGGAAACATATTAGAAGCTTATCATGCCTAGAGCAGAGATTCTAGGCTCAAAATGTTTTTTCAGAGGGAAGAAATAATATTAAAAACTCACAAAACCTACATGCTGACACTTTAAAAATGCCAGGATCACTCGGACGAATAAACAAAATCTGAGGTTGCATGTACTGTTGATAATTACCCATTACAGGAATAAATAAACCGTTTTATTTCTTTGAAAAATATCTCTGAATCGGTGATGATAATATTAAGAAGATAAGAGTTGACGCCGAGGCATAACTACACTAATTTCTACTGTGCCTCAGTCATAACCATAAATGGACCAGAGCGAATGCCCATCTGAACGCGAAAAACATTTAGGAACTGAAACTCTGAATCACGGATACTACCACTAATATTGGCCGCAAGAATGTAATTCCCTGCACCCAGTCCAGTTTCTGAATGACCACAAAGTGGTGGCCGAAATTATTATAGTTGGGCTCTTTTCGACTCGGTCTCAAATTTCACATTTTAATGGCTTAAGGTTTATGACTTTAAAATTTACGAGTCCATCTAAATAAAAACACTGTCTTCCCTTACATATTGAAATACAAAACCGTAAAATATAAATTAAATAGGAAAATTAGGTGAACAATTCAAGTGTATAGTGCTATAACAAGTGTAAAGTAACCGAGGAATGGAAATAGCAAGATGTAAGCTGTTATTTTTGGATTGTCCATCATAATGAAAATAATTGACGAATAATGGAAAAAAGGACAGTAACATTCCTCATGAGATCATAACAAAAACTGTACGTTAAAGTCCCGTGAAAATTTCTACTCAATTCTTCTATAAACAATTTGAAAGGTCCTCAATTAAGAAACCACCTCTGTAGTATCAGGGCGACCTCAGAATCAGGGTATACGTTAACTCTTGAGGATTACTTTTTGAAGGAAATAGATAGCCATATAAATTAACTTAATGGTTAAGAACAATTAGATACTAACTAATTTTTGGAATATAACTCATTCTGATGGAAGAGCCAATGCATCATAAAACTGGACTAGGCTTTATTAATTTTTAGTTTTCTCCTAAAAATCCTAAGATTCTTGGATGCATTAAAAATGTAAGACTCGTCCTTTAATGACACCTTGACGTAAAAGGAAGTAGTCAACAAAGGTAATAATGTCGGGAAATAAGGTATAAAACGTAATTATTTCTTATTTCATGCCAGAGCTGGTATGAAAATGAAAATAGTCAACCGGGACACAATTGAGCATGTGTGTGATTAATGAATCACACAAGTATTTCCCAGCAGAAAAAAGTCCGGGACAACTGGATATTCAGCTGTTTTTGAACTCAAAACATTGGATGCTACACTTAATGGACACTGTATTCCTCGATCGGTATAATTCAACTAATTTCACATTAAGAGAAGCGTACACAAAATGTGCAATTGAGTAGAGTTTAAAATTCAATGATGAACCTTTGTCAAATTTCACAAATAAAATTAAGATCAACGCTCTTCTTCCATCATATTTGAATAAATGTCCATTTTGGCTATTCAAAGACAAAAAAACATTATTTTCTCTTTGTTGTCTTGTATAAATGCACACATAGCTGGGATTAAAATAAGGCTTACCTTATAAAATAATAGAATGGCAAAAAGTACTTTTTATTTGAGAATTCACATGGTGAATAGAGGCCTTACAACTGCTTATACGTTAAAGAATCCGTAAAATGGTGTACCGTGGATGAGAAAGAAAAGTAATGGCTGAAGATAAATAAATGGCGATTTTGAAATTTTACATTGCTACTATTAAAAGCTAAATAAAAAGACATTTAAAGAGGGACAAATTAATGTATAAAAGCGAATGAAGTGGGCTCAATTGATCGTTTTCTTACTTAAACCACATTTTTCCTTCAGTAAGAACTCAAAAAACTCTCTGAACCTGCTAAAAAAATAATTAAAAAGTGGGGCACGAACAGTATTGGAAGACATCGTGAGATGCTTAAGAAATGCTCTGACTCATATTTCTCGACTCGAACTTAATCTGAGCAAATGCACGGTGGTACATTTCTTGCGGAGGTCGTCCAACTATCCCCATGTATATGCTGTGGATGGTTTTCACATAAAGGCGGTAGATGAAGTGAAGTATCTGGGAGTTACGATAACCTCGAACTTATCGTGGGGAACATATATAAGAAATATTTGTGGCAGAGCTCTGAAGAAGCTAGAAATCGTCTAGCGCATTGTGGGAAGATTTTCGGATGAAAAAATAAGTTAATCCGGGAAATTAATAAAATACAAAGGAAAGCTGCGCGATTCGACAAAAACTGCTACGGGCGTACTGACAGCGTTACACAGATGTTAAACGAATTAGGTTGGAAGCCGCTAGAGACTCGGAGGCTGCTAGCTAGGCTTAGATTACTTGAGCAATTAAGAATAGATATCTTTAAGAGCGACACGGAGAACATCATATATAGAACCCCACTATATTTCCAGGTCCGACAGAAACGATAAATTAAGAGAGATATTTTGCCGAACGGATAGGTATGGGAATTCGTTTTTCCCCCGAACAATAAGGGACTTCAATAAATGCTAGACGTAATTTCATTAGAGCGTTTCCTTTTTATATGCAAACGTCTGGTGTCCTAACACCCCGCCCCGCCACACGCCTATTGAGGCGGCTTGCGGGGTACGATGTAGATGTAGATATTAAGGCGCGATGATTAGAGAAGTGATCATATGCAGGCACAAGCTTTCTTAAGATGAAAGGGACCGCTATGAAGGGGGTGGAGGGGAGAGGTGGCGTGGAAAGAGGGTGTCGTGGAAGAAGAAAGAGAAAATAGGAGAGTGAGGGAGCGATGGAGAGGAATTCCCTCCAGAGAGGCATTTTAAATCCAAACCTTCATTCGGAAAGTAGGCCGCTTATTCCCTTTCCATACTTTCACTGCCGTAAGATATGCGCACTTGCTCGTCTTGTCAGGAAAGGGGCTCAGTGGTTGTAGGGAGAGGGATGGACTGAGGAACTCCCACTCCTTTCTCTTCATCAAGGACCCCTGCTCCAAGGAGTACATACTCCCGCGTCTGTCCCATTTCATTCCTCCTACGTCTCCCCTTGTCCTTCTTCTTCTTATTATTATTATTACCATCATTATCATACTGGTCGTTGCTATTTTTATCGCCCTTTTTTATTATTATTGCGTGGGGGACTCTTTCCTTCCAAAAAAAACCTACGCTCAATGCCGTTCTCCTCCGCTAAAGAGGACATCCTCCCATTCATCCCATTTCCTTCCCGTTTTATTCCCTCTCTTTCTTCATTCAAGAAAACAAATAAAAAAAGAAATAAATAAAACAGACCGTTCTTATTCGAGGAGGCCCGGAACATTCGCCGCCCGGATGAGGAGGAGAAGTCGGCGGAGTCTTCATCATCGTCTCCTCGGTCCCCTCTCTCCCCCCCTCCTTCCTCTGTGTATTTCTCTTCCTTTCTTGTAGGCCGCGCGCGTTCTCTTTTTAAAAGACACAAGACGGGCCGAGTGAAGAGATGGGAGTGTGGAGAATGTATGTGGAGAGAGAGACGGACTTGCGTTGCAGACCAAGATCAACCTCTACACGGCTGTCCGCTTCTTTTCACCCACACCCCTATACCTCCGCTGCCCCCACCTCCACACTCCGACCACCCCCTTCCCTGCTCCCTCTGCCAAACCACTTACAACTTCCCCCATCCTTCCCTCAACTTACTGCTGTCTCCGGTTTCCATGGTGACCGACCAGGAGTGGGCAGGGATTGTGAAATGGCAGAAGGAGAGATGAGGAGGGGGAGGGTAAACAGTGGGTGCAAGGAGAGAGGGGGGTGAAAGTTGATGTTTCATTTGTTTGCTCCTCCTTCCTCCAACTCGAACACGCCCACCTTACTCATCCCTCCTCTTCCTGTTTTTCATTCAATGTTTTTCCTCTTTCATCCTCTCGTTCGTTTATTCATTTTGTTCCCCCGTCTTCGCCTTCTCCCGCTCCGTATATCCAAAATCCCTGCTCTCCCCCTCTCCATATCATGGGATGCTGGTAAAGATGATGAGGATTAAAGTTTCTTTTTCAAACGTACACTCCACACATATTCCACCCCGTCCCTCATGCCATCTCCCTTTGTTCGTACTCTCTCTCTCCCTTGCGAGGCAGAGAGAGAGAGAGAGACGAGTCCCAAGAAGACAACAGACTCTCTTATCCTCCCGTCCATCTCTACCCCGCACCTCCTCCATCGCTTAGCAACCATGTGCACCGAGCCCGCAGTCTTTTTGATTAAATTCGTCCTAATCAGGGCCCAGGCGAATAATCAGGTCACAGGGAGGATGAGACGTAAGGGGGGAGGATGCATCTGTGAGGGAGTAAAGGGGGGTAATGGGGGAATGGAAAGAAAGGGGAAGATGGAAATAAGGAAAGGAAGGGAGGGAGGTGTGGTTGGTTGGCGTTGTTTAATAAAAGGGCGTTGGAAACGTGAGAATAAGAGGAGACGACACGGATTCAGGGAGGGCGGCGAACGAAGGAGGGGGTCGTGGGAGAGGTTGGCGGTTTTCATCCAAACTCAAAGTCCTCTTCCCACCCTCCGCCCTTCGCATAGTGAGGCCGTTATCCTTCTTCAAATCGAGGACGGCGGCTGCAACTTCAACGCGCAAGCCCTTCGGGATAAGGATGCTGTGTCAGAGGAGGGCGAGGGAGTTGACACCATTTCGGGGCAAGAAAGATGAAAGACGTAAATTTCTGTTATTTTCGTCAAAAACCTTCAGCCACTCCCTCCTCCCAACACAGCTAAAACTTCCACGAATTCAATTTTTTCCGCAAACCCTTGATATAATCATAAAATGTTATTACTCCAAAAATATTCAACCCCACTGTTCATGAGGTTCTCCAACGACCCTATAAAAAAAGCATAAGGGAGGATGTGAGATACTTTGGTATTCAGTTTCATTTGGCTCCTCCTCCACCCCCCAAACAGCATTCATGAGCTCACCTTATCCATCGAGTGAAGGAGCTTTGTTTCCTCAAGGAGCGGGAGAAGAGCTTGGAGAATGAATTGCCAGCGGTGGCAATAACTCACTTGGTGACGACAGGTTTCTGTTTATAATTACTATAGCATTCTTTCTATTGTTTTTCACTAGCATATATCTTTCCCAAAATAGAAAAATCCGAAACGCCTTACATTAGTTAACTCTAATCCTAATCAAAAGAGTTATGAAAGTGTCCATGACCTTATTGTCTATCGACCTGAACAACAATTCTACTGCTCCAGCTTTATAGCTCAAAATTATCAAAAGATTACACCCAATATACTTTCAAAATTTCTTTTGTTTGAGACAATATAATTGTCTTGGATGAACACCAAGGAAAGTATGATTATATGAATGAATCATCAATTTCGAATAAGATTTTAATAATCAGTTTTTTATTTATTGCTTACAATCGCTCTGCTAATTTCTGACGGGAAACGAATTTATTTCAACTTCGTAAGCTGCCATAAAAAAGACGTAAGCCTGTTACAACTCTTGAGGATTCCAGTTTTTTCTACGATAGCTTTAATGCACGTATTCCATGTATTTATATCGATAACACCACGATGGCGTGATAAACCAAATGATGACATTGGAAATAATACGAAAAAAAGACAGAGCTTGATAAGCAGGACGGTGTTTGGCTGCTCATCCTCTTCAACCCTACCGGTAATTTGGTCAGCATATTTATTTAAGTGACATTGGATATGAGAAAAACACTCAGAACATGGGAATAAGTGATAAGAATTGAGGCCTTTTTAGTTTTTTTAAACCCTAATCTTAACTGAGACTATAGATTTTTCTAATTATGTACTTCGCAAGCTATGAGTTTTAGAGTTTATGGCAATTAAATTTTTAATGACCTCCACTGATTTTAAATGCGATCTTCCAGGTTGCAGTAGCACTTAGCATAATGCAGCTATATATATTTTACCTCTCATTGATCAAGTACGGGGGAGGAACATTGATAGCATTATTTTGGTATGGAAGGAGGGGATTTTTCATTCATCAGAAAGAGAGTTTTTTATTCTTAATAGTGCGATGCTGTGCACATATATGGCTGCAAAATTCTTGCATACTTGCAGGGATATATGGTGACACTCATTACACTATATGAGTCTCTAACTCTAGCCTACTCATTCTATCCGTCATTTAGGTTGATGCATTCTTTGTCATTATCTCTCCACTTGTGTCTTGATTGTGTGAACTCTGACGCATTTTTCTCTATCATTAAACATTGCCTTCAAAATATGCCCAAATAACAATTATTTGTATGCCTTTTTGGTACGCATCCATAACAATCCAATGGATTCTAACTCGTATTTCTTATTAGCATCTTTACTCTCTCATTGACGATCAAGCCTACACCATGACTGCCATACATACTATCTTCAACTCCTGACCACAATGTCAACTCACCACCCTCAGTTGTAACAACGTCCTGCCCCCTTACGCTTGGTTTCAGAAGCTCTCAAAACATCCGCTCGCTTAATTTTAATGTTTTTCATCGACTCATTCTATTTTCCATTCACAGCTCCAAAATGTAGAGTACCGAATGTCCAGTTTGTTTCACTATGTCCGTCTTTTGATTTGCCAACCTTATACTGCTTCCGCCGCCCAGCGTAGCTTCGGCCATCCGAGGCAATTCTTTGATTGTTAGCAGTAAGTGGCTAAGAAACTTCTTGTATGAGATAGGACAAGGTAACTTTATGGATGCCCCTTGCATAATTTTTGATGATAATCAAGGTTCGATTGCTTTAGCCAAAAATGAAAGAACTTCAAATAGGTCAAAGCATATTGATGTAACTTATCATTTTTTAAGGGATGAAGTGGAAAATGGCAAGGTGAGCTTTAAGTATGTCTCCCCTGGGCATAATCTGGCTGATATTATGACCAAGGCTTTGCCAGGTACAAGAATAAAGTTGATTGTAAATAAGTTAGGGATGGAATCCTTTTGAACTACTTTGATTGATTAAAAATCTTGTGACTTAATATTTGTTTTTTTAATTGTTTTGGTATTAATGATGTGTTATTTAAAGATGTTTCACGTAAAATGTGAAGCAAGAAAGGACTTTTGAAGTTCAATGGCAATAATTGTTTTAACTCATGTTTTTGGAATGTACATTGATACCACAACACTCAATAAGGGGAGGTGTTAGTTATGTATGTATTAAGTATTGTGTATTATATCGTCTTATTTATATTGCATGCTTCGTTACGTCTTTCTTTTGCGTGTTTATTTTGCCAACCATTTTGATTGTTATGTGAGTTCGTAAAATAGACATTGTGGAAAGAGTGAGATTGTAATAGTCGTGATCTTAAAAGGCAGTTTTTGTTCCTGAAACGAATTGATCACTTGCTGAAAGACGTTCACAAGAAGGTAAAAGAACCCAATTTACAAGAATAAGCTGCTAAATTAGATTAGGATCCTTCTGTAGGATTCGCATGCCCTCTTTCTCTTGTGTAATGTTTAACGCCATTATCATAGCGGCAAAAAGAGACCAAAAAAGTTTGAAAGAACCGCGGTGCCACTATTCGCCAGTGATGGAATCAGACGATCTCAATGTAAACAATCGTAGTTTCGCTTTTTTCATTTAGAACTGAGGGAAATTACGGCTAGTATCGAAGCAATTAATGGTTTTATCCGTCAGATATAACCATGTTAACTAAATTTGATATCAACATAATCACAGAAAACCCTCGCTATATGGTAACGTGAATAATAAAACAGAGTACTTACATTAGCCTTAAACAAGCTGTTTGTTTTTCAAACATAACATTTTTTTCTGTCTCACGGTAACGGAATACCCTATGGAGCATTCAAGAGCAAAGTAAGATCTCTTACCCATTTTTAGTAGAGTAATAAATCTTTTTCTATACCAACAATTGAAAATCCTCACAAACTCTAAACAAAGTGATGATAGTGACAAAACGGAAACTCAATCAGGGGGCCTATTCTTGAATCATCGGAGCTTTCCTGCGAAAAGATGCTTCAATAAGCTACTTGCTCCCATCGGTATTCTCTTTCATGGAAGCTACCGGAGAAAGAGGAAGCAGAAGCTGCCGGTAACTTATTAGGTTCCCACCCGTATTCTGTAAATGTCAAGAAGCTACTTCCGTAGCCCCAATAAGCTCCCACGGTAGCCACACGAAGCGCGGCCTCCGAATACCCTGCTTAAATATTGATCATTTTATTACGCTTATCTATATATAATTGTCCAACGCACGGGTATGTTTCTTACATTTATGAAATGCGCATTCCTTGCACTTTCGCTGGGTTACTTTGTCATTTTCGCCATTTGCGGGATTTTTCACAAAAAAGATATTAACTGAAGTGATGGAAAGCCATATTTACCTTCGGTAAGAAACGTGACTCCAGCCCATAATGGGATATTTAGTGGGCCGTGGTAACGTGTATCACCTTCGCATTTCTTTTGAAAGCTTCATCTTCGTATATTATTTAAATTATTTGAAACAACGAGTAATTGACGAAAGCAAATAGCACGAATCATATTGAATCATATCATTGACATGAACCCTAATTCGCGAATATATTTACGAACAATCTTATTTCAAATGATCAAAACAGCCAAGATGGACGTCGTGCGTTCGTATTCACGAGATTATGTGAGCAAAAATAAAACATTTTAGAATTTTTCTCGCATGATTTTTAATGCGTGGAATTTTTCTTCACCGTCTAAAACGGCTTTGAAACAGGTTTCACCAGTTTTATCCACGGACAAACATTGAGATGAGCTTTCCCATTGGTTCTAAGGATGACGTCACCAGAAATGAAGTTTCCGCGGATTTGGTTCAAAAATATTCTCATACCCGCCTTTCGCCAAACCTCTCTCCACTTCCTATTACCTTCCAGAGAAAGCTCCCGCGAGTTAGAGAATACGGTTGGTTGCCAATTCTGGTAGCTTATTCGAAGCTACCGCATCGATAAGCCCCCCAGAAACCTCACTATTGCCACCTATTGAGCGGCTTCAAAAATATAACAAAAAAACAATGAAAGCGCAATGACCTTGGCGGGGCTGTAATACACAATACTAAATACATACATAACTAACACTAATGACGTGAAATTGCGATAAACGGGGTCACGCGTATTTTTATAAATAAAAATTAGTCAAAGTATTTTCGCTAAGTGGAAAAAATATTTTACGAAATTTTAAATCAAATCATGGATTTGGCAAATAAAAGAAATATTCTCAGAGCACACGCTTTTCTATAAAGTTAATATAAATCTCATCCTTAGGGTGGTATAAGTAAAACGTATTTCATAATATTTTCATTAAATTTTGTTCAGTAACTTCAATTTCGCAAAATCTCGTTGATCTCGTTCTCTTGCTGTTTATCTAAGGATACATAAAAAATAGCTATTAACATTTCTAGGTGATATGAATTTTAAATTACATCATATTCAATCTGATTTGGTTTAGTTTATTCCAACATGATGTGGGATTGTTTTCCTTTCATATTTCTTAACAAGTTTAGAGATTAAACATAGTCGCTTGCCCCACTAAAGGCCGTATCACACAAGCGTTCGTCGGAGCGGTTAGCGGGAGCGGTAACGGGTGTTGGTTTATTCAATCACACTGCGCGATGCGGTTGTCGGTTGGACGTCACAGCATGGACCGCATTTTAAAGAGATCAGAAACAACAACAATTTTTTCACGTGAAAACATACCTTCGTCCTTTTTCGGCCCTGTTTAAAATTCTTTTATCTTAATGTGGATGGATTTATCTTGATTAAATCCCTATTAAATATTTAATTCAGAGTCAGAAATTACACACTTTAATACCGATCATGACAACAATGGAATACAAAGAATAAATGAGCTTCTAACATATAAATAAACATTTTGTTGCTAATGAAACTCATACATGAAAGAGGCCCCATGTTTTGTTTCTCTGATGAACTATACCTGCGAGGGGTTTGGCCGATCACACTGCCCCTGTTCGAGCAGGAGGTGAGCGGGCGGACGTCTACTGCTGTCGTCTGCTTGTTTAATGTGTTCGTCCAGTTGCGCAATGAATTCGGGGGTTTGACAACAAGCATTGCATAATTGCACGCAACGAATAACATGTAAATGTGCTGTATTAACATACAACAATGATTTGCCGCTTTGCACCAGTTGCTGGATATAAACAAATGGCGCGCCTTTCATCTTATAACCAAAACAACGTAGTCACGTGATGAATCTGATGCATGCCATTGGCTACGGTTGCTGCCATGCGGTTGAAAAATAGACCCGGGTCTATTCTCTCGGTTGCAACCCGTGCGTGGGCTTGGCTGCTGAGCGATGATTGGTCTGGGGCCAACCCGCTACCGCAACCCGCAACCGAAACAGCCGCTGCGACCCGTAGTGTGATACGACCTTTAAGTAACTTCCATTTTTGAGTAACTGAGGCGTTATCATGGTGCATGGAAATGTTACATCCAAAGCGAGTGATTTACATACATGTAAACACATTTACAGTCCAACCTCGAGATTGAGTTTAGTTGCAGAAGAAGTTGGTAAATAGTAAATTCGATTTAAAAAAAATAGCCTCTATGGTATTAGGCTTTACTTTGTAGAAAATTATAGTATCCATTCTAAATTAAACTATTTGTATTTTTTTTCTGTTTTAATTAGCGGTAGGACGCGTTTCGTTGATCTACGGCATCATCGGGTAGATGATGCCGTAGATCGACGAAACGCGTCGTACCGCTAATTAAAACAGTGAAAAAAATACAAAGTGATAATTTTAGAATGGAAAAAATTAAAGCACTTAAGACTCAAAGAGCCATTTAAATTTATCAAAAAACTGGGACTTTACTACTTCATGGAAGCCAAGACAGCGAATTCCAGCCTTTCTCTGGGTAACCAAAACGTTGGCCTTGGCCCGATTGATCTTAGCGTGTACGTCTGTGAGTCATTACCTGCGCTAAATAAAAGATAGTACTCCGTTGTTGCAGTCCGGAAGTATGATGGCGTAATACTTTATTTGTGGGTGCAATATGGACGAGTGTTTTCCCCAAGATAGCGTCCATTTGGGACGCGTCCCAAATGGACGCCTTTTCCAATTGGGACGCGTTTTCTGCGTCCATTTGGGACGCAGAAAATCAACGAATTCCGACGTAGAATGGGAGTGAACAGCTCTTCCTCGAAGAGTTTGAGAAGGAGAGGTAAATGTTACAAACACATTTTCCAACAATACAGCCCATTGAAAGCAATAACGGAGGGAGGAAATGATTGGAAGAACTACAGAGTAAGACCAAGAAGAGAAAACATCAGGGCAAATTATGAAAGATGTCAAAGTGAGATCTATGTAGGAATGTAGGTAGTGGTTGGCAGTGGCGTACGCAGGATTGAATTCTGGGGGTTTTTCATATATATATATATATATATATATATATATATATATATATATATGTTCATCATCATAAAGTGATATTTAGATTATTATTCATAAAGTAGAAATTACATAAACATTCTCTCTCCGTGAATACTATTCAACCATATTTTTCAGCCCAATAAGCAAAGTTCTAAACGCTAGTTCAGGTAAACGAACGAAAACGAATTCAGGTAAATATGTTTTGGAGGGGGGGGAGTTTAGCCCTAAACCTCCCTCTCGACCGTAGACCTTTGGTGGTTGGCTGAGCGGAGATAAAATCAGTGACAAATACCTTCGGATCGATGACAGTTGATAATAATAATTACAATTACTAGTTTAAGAAAAAGAGCTAAGGTAATCCAACTTCTAAGGATGTTGGTTGGTCCACTGTTGCTTCAGAAACTTACTCAACACTCTAAAGGAAATGCATATTTTTTTATGGAATGACAAAAGAGAAGATATAAATAATGGGGTTTTCCTAAAGACAAACTACGAATGAATGTGAACGTTTGACTCAACTAATAACACCTTGCCCTATTACGACATGAGTACATTGGCTTTCATGAAGTAGAGAAGAAATGCTTCTATAATGATTGATAAAACTTAGAAGGTTTTTCAGGAATCGGATTATTATCGGGTTACATGCAGCATGTTATTTCTGCCATTTTTTTAATTCATAACCTCTAATCACTAATTTCCGTATAGAATTGCCAGAGTAAGTGATATTTTTATGCGAAAAATTTAAACTCGAAACCTGTTTAAATTCTCGTATTATGTATTGTTATAATTTATAGGCAGTTATTTAATTGATATAGCTATAATGGTCAAGATTTTGGTAGAAAAGCTTAGCGTCTGCCAGTAGGAAGCAACAACTATTTACGGAAGCCATTTAACCGAGCGAGAATTGAATGGGAAGCGGAGGGCTCCGTTGTTATTCGCTATTCAACCCTTGTTTAGGCGGAAGAGTGGTCAGATTATCTCGACCCAGTCAAATAAAGGAATTTGCATATCCACTCCGTTCCCGTATCTCATTCACCCTTGCACCCCGTAAGTCATCTGTCGGAGAGCCGCCACTCCCGCTCCTCAACACCCCTGCCACCCCCGACCACCCCCCACTCCTTCTCCTCCGCTAGACGCCCGCCCTAGATTCAGAGCACCCCTTAATGTCCGCCCTCGGACGTGAAGTGGCTCCGCTAAGGGCGGCAGGGAAGATTTAGCGGGTGGAAAAGGAGCTTATCGGAAGGGACGAACTGCATAAATGGAGGGCATCATCTCCCCGAGGCGCGACGACATGTTGGAGACTATAGTTAAGGGTGTAGATGGATGTCCGGAGAAGAGTGAAGGGACGCGGAATTTGCATGAGACAGAGAGAGAGACGTCAGGGAGTGCGAGAGAGAAGGAAAAGGGAGCGCACCAATTATTTTCCGGAGTGATTAAACAAACATCCTCGGCACCACAGATCAGTAGTGTAGCCATCATGTGTAGCCGGTCAAGTTTTTTTTTCATTTAAGATAGCAATTGCCATTTTTCTCGATATTTTAGTGGTTGTGCATTCACTACCAAGGGTCTGACACTCTCATTACTCCAATGGTGGTTATACATTTCACCCAGAGTACTCTAGCGGTCAGGCGCTAACTATCAGAGCGACAGGTATACGCTTTAATTGAATATCTTGCAGATTTAATTGGGAAATTACCTATTTATTTATCAGGGGAAACTTAAAAAGGTAATTGTATCTTCAATTCTACATCCTGAAAAATACTGGAATCAGATTGCAGTGCAATAATGCCAACCAGTCCTTCTCTTGGCGTTTTAACAGTGTACTTTCTCGGCCATCTTCTTTGTTTACTTACGGTTGCGATGGCGATGTCTCGTGTGGTCCCAGGCGTATTTTAAATGTACGCTGATAAACGTTTTACAATAAAAGGAATAATTACTTCATTTTTTCACAAAAAATAAAAGATTTATGGCAAAAGCATACAATCTTTATCTGTTTCACGCATACGTATTTTTCCATTTGCGCCTGAAACAATTGGCGCTAGTAGTAATCCATACGAGATATCGCAATTCCGCCAGACCCTTGCACACAACGTTACCACATTCGGTAATTTTACACCCCCTCCACCCACCCACCTTCGTTGACAATCGTAGTATTTTTCCCAACACCTCCCCCACCCCCCCGACATATAACGTTGTCTCTACAAGGAAAACTTTCAATTAAAAATATTTTCTCAATAATTGAGTGAGTTTATTTTTTAAGGAGAGATTGAAATGAGACAAATAAAGTAGCCAAACTAGACATAATAGGACTATATAATCTCAATTGAAACAAGTAATACTCATTTTTAAATTATAAAAATCAACCATGAATCACGGCTCAATGTGCTGTGCTCATTTATGTGCATTGTTCTATCCCCTCCCCACATTTCTGACTGCTGCCTTGAAAAGTGTTGTCACGAAGTTGCTATTTAACCCACAAGAAGGTTAAAACGTAAGCAATTCGATGGTATTAAGACTTGCAACATTCTAGAGGCAATGGTTCAGTTGTATTGAGTTAAAGTCGAAGCTTGGGGTGTAAGAAACACCCCGCGCGCCCTTCCTCATGTTAAACCATATAGTAATGTAGACGTGATGTTGACGAGTAAAGGCCGTTTTACTCGGTGAATGATCTTGCGCATGATCATTCGAGCATTAATTCGCGAGTTAATTTCAATGATGACAAGAAAATTTACCGTTTTACACAGTGAATTAATTTCGTGAATTTTCTGCGCAGACTGAATGCGCAGTAGTATATCTATCGATTATATATATTGATTACGGGAGATTTCCGACCAACACAGCTGTATCGACAGACTGATTGTGAGTGTTTGTTTTGATTGTTGTTTACATTAATCACAGATGGACCATAATGAGTCAATTTTACCGGCCGCTGCTGCGGTATGTATTATAATGGCTGCAGCCACAATTTTGAATAACGATGGGAGAGCTGGTAGAAGAAGAAGAAGATTATGGACAAGACCGTGAATATAGAGAGAAGGAATAGTGGTCGAGGGGTACTCAACATGGTTGAAAACGAACTGCTGCAGGAAGACCGCGAGACGTATAGATATTTGTTAAGAATGTCGGAGAAGCAGTTCAACTTAATTTGACGTCTCACCAGGCAGGACTATGAAAAGTCTGACATGACGATGAGAGGAGAAATTTCTGCTGCGAGGAGGTGACATGAATCATGACAGCCATGAAAATGAGAAGTATTGGAAGAATTCGACAGCACGGCGTTTACCAAATTAACTTAAACGTTCAAATGTATAATGGTTAATGTAACTTCTGTAACCAAACAGACTTAATAAACACCACACATAATCGTGTTTTCCTATAATAATGTGTCAATCTCACGAATCATACACGAATGGTTTAGATAGATAATTATCACACCTCGTACTTCCATTGGTCAATTGCACTGGATTCAAGAAAGATTTACCTCAGGTTATCTGTTTTACTTTCGGATCAGAAAATTTCATAATAACCTGTGTGAGGTAATACTATACTTACTATTCAAGCAAGGTTCTTAGAGTACTAATACTTTAAGAACCTTGATATTCAGTAACCTTTAAAATTTCGAACATTGAATTAGCTACCGTACGACGCCTAGTTTATGAAAAATTTGGAGTATCCACATTTTTCCACACAATCCCTGGTTCACATAGCTTTATGTTAAAAAAGAACAGTCATCATCATTTATCTTCACATTCACCTTGTTGTACATTATCCTGCGGCAATTTCCTCCATCTCCTTCTGCCGAACATATTTATTTTTGTACTGTGGGTTCTTCGGATTGTAAAGGTGAGGTTTCTCCCTTACCATAGCTATCAGGCTTTCCACTTGCTCTCGGCACCAAGACATATCGGTGTCAATTATTAAATCATGAATATATGTATCCAAACCCCAAACTTCACGGTTTTTTCCTCAGGATACGTAATAGTTAAATAGATAGTGTTAACCAAATGACCATTCCACGTCTACCAAAGCGTGTGCATTGCATCCTGCCAACAGAGTTATTTATTTCCAAATACATTGTTGTGGCTTTCCTTTCCTTCATTATATGTTATTATGATTTAGCATTAGCGAAGTGAGGTAAATTCAATAACAAAACAACAAAGATGGACGTCGTGCGCTCGTATCATGCGATCATTCACGGGATCATGCGAGCAAAAATAGAACATGTTCTAATTTTGATCGCATGATCATGCGCATGACAACAATTCGCCGAATTTTCCGTATTACACGAGACATTAACGTCATGCGAATGATCATTCGAATGATCATGCGCAAGATCATTCACCGTGTAAAACGGCCTTAAGAAACGTAAACAGGTGCATTGTAACAGCTACGTTACTTTGAGTGAACACCCCCCCCCCTCCACCTCGTTATCCACCGTAAGTTTTCAGGTGACCCCCAACCCTCCTAAGTTGGTAACGTTGTTTTGTACAAGACTGACGCTGCCTACTTTCCTTTGACCATAACTATTGCCGTACTAAAAACTTATATTCTCTTTTTAATAAGAGTATGGGTATGACGCTTTTTTGAAGGAATAAACTCTCTTAGCAGAACGCAAAACTAGCACGCTAATCATGTTGGGAATTATATATATTTATGCCAGGTTTTAACGTGTATGAAGATACTGATAGGTCGAGAAACCTTGATTTAAACATATATTTTTGGGGACTCCCTGCAGAACTCCCGCGCCAAAAATGGTTACTTCATTCTAGATTAAAGATATGCGTTCATAAAACACAAAATAATGGGGAAAACTCAATACTCACCATAGATAAAATGGAAGTGATTAATATAACATAGACGTTCCAATCATGATCGAAACTTATACATATAATTATATACAATTTAAAATGAAAAATGATAAATCATCTGACGTACCACCAACATGCAATGCTTATTCCTTTAAATAGTATAAATGAACTTTATTTTTTACCCCATTGTGTTCTTATTCAAACGCACGAAAACCAGATGTCCTTCGAGTAATTTAACTTAATCACGACTCCACGTAGCACACTTATCGAATTCGACTTTGCTGAAGGAATTAGGGCAGGAATCTCTTAACACACCGAAAGGAAAAATATAGACTAATTCATTTTTCCTATTTTTCGCGAATGGATTTTCCTAATATATTTTGTTTAATGGCTTTCCATATATGGATTTTTCCTAATTTTTTTTTCCGCGGACAGCACCATCAGTATTCGTCAATCCGCAAACTGGTTTGCAGCAACTCTCTACTTCTCTCTCCTATCTGAAAACTTCTTCATTCCTAAATAATTTTTCACTTTGACGTCGTTCATGACTTCACTGAATAATTAAATTCTTGGTCTTCCTCTGTAAGTCTTCCGATTCAATCATTCCTTCTAACACTATTGGCATTTTGTTCGTGTGTCACAAAATGGGTCCAATTGGTATGTCTCTCCTTTTTCAAATTTATTATACTTATTTTCTCTCTACATCTTCGTAGGACATCTTCGTTGGTGTTCTTCTCGGTCCATTTGATCTTCACTATCCTTCGGTAACTTTAAACCCCATTTCTCCTAATCTCTTTTGATCTGCAGAAGTTATTGTCCACGATTCACTACCACATAAAAAACATGCTCCAAATATATGTTGTAGTTAAGTGTTTTCTTACTTCTACGCTTTTGTTGCCAGCTGTCAGAAGACTCCTCTTTTGAGAGAATTCCTTCTTTTCTTGGGCCACTCTGCTCACAACGCTACTTTCTTGTTTCTTCCAATGATGGTGATCTTGCTTCCCAAATAACAAAAATGTTCCTCTTGCGCTAGGTTTTGCTGACCAAGTTTAACGGTGATTCTGTCTTCTTGATTTATTCCACAAACCATAGGCTTGGTTGTCTTAACATTTAAAGTTGTATTTTTCAGAGTTTTGTCAATACAGTTCAGCATTATTTTCAGGTCTTCCATATTCTCTACAATATTTGCTATGCCATCAGCATAGTGAAGCATCCTGATTTTCTCCCCATGCATGTGTAGAAGGGAGGATCGGAAAAATCGATTTTTCGCGAAGAAACTTAGCTCTCCGGAAAAAAACTGACTCAAGATAAGGCCAGAAAAATTTGGGACCTCTAGGTCAACCCTAGACCCTCGCGCCATGGCCATTTATGGGGAGGGGGGCTTAAAATGGAAAAAATTATGTTTTTATAGCGGTTTCCCATGGATTTTGCCGAGTTGCGATCCTATTGGGCAAAATTTTCTTCCATTTGGACGTGCGTGTAGCCGTTGAGCCACAAATTGTCTTTTTAGAGTGCGCGGCCGCCCGTATTTATGCTGCGTGGGCATTCCCGTATGCCCACGCAGCGTCGCGATGCGTCGCAGCGCAACGGTCAGCAGGCCGCTCGCGCCTCCTGCCGGCTCGCGTTTCCTGCCCGATCGCGTCTGCTCCCCGCTCGCCACGAACACAGCAAAAGCCATCTTGCATGCGTTTTCCGTCGTTGGCCTAACTAATATTAGATAATTAAACAGTTTCCACGGAAGATCAGTTACGAAAGAATTATTTAAAATTAATACAACACTTTTAAATTGCCTCAGGTGGCTTTTGGTGGGTACTAGGCGCTGAAAATGTATACATATCTTGTTGCCTAAATTTGTCAACCCTGGTAAAACTCCCAATACCCTCGCTTTCCACCCCTTCTCCTCCCAGTCATCCTTTGGTTTTCCCTCTGATTGTCTCCCCTTTCTCCCTTCCTTTCCCTACCACCTCCAAAATATGAATATATCCTCTGAGCGCTTAGCAGCATTTCATTTAGTGGAAAATTGAAATTTGCTATTTCAGTGAGCATATACAGTGCCTGCTGTACAGTACTAGGTATTCATTGAAGTCGTGCTTCTCTCTACGCGTTCTCCCTGTTGGTCAGTGATGTCGAAGTCATTTTTTGTAATAATTTGGAAATAAGTGGTCAAAGTCAAGTCAAATCCCTAAGTGATTTGAATATTTTAATTGTGCGATAATTTGGATTTGGAAAATTCAAAAAAAAGGATGCGTAATGAGAAAAAATATCCCCTTTTTGGTGTCTGGTCGGCATTAAACGAATCCACGTTACCAAATTATAAAGAAGTGATAAAATATTTTTTTAATGTTCGCGACATATTAAGATCCGAAAACGCAGGCAGGAAGCCTACGTTTTATCAACTACCTAGTCTAGTGGCAAAAAAATAGTTCGAACTCTGGAGACGTGCCTCTATTTCAATCATTGTAGAACGTGGTGTGATAAAAACGGTTTTACGGTACCATTAGATGCACTACGGCTTTAAGAAAAAGTGCAAGCAAGCCAAAGGTGTCAAATTAACAAAAAAATTAATACAATTTTAAATGAATCTCAGAAACTAGGTTATATTTGTTCTTGTAAGTGCAAAAGAATCAACTAGTGTAAATGTAAGGAAAATATAGTTCCCCTAAATGAAGTGGGATATTTTAGGGATCAAAGGACAAAACGAAAGATGGTATCCAGTGGATTAGATGCCTCAGAAACTCGACGATTGAAGAAAAAACTCAGGAGAGGATTGTCAGAGAGCGTCGAAACAAAATTATTCATTTTTGAATAGGAAAAAAGTGAATATCTAGAATGTTCTTCCTCAACATCCCGATAAAATTCAATCGACGAGGAATCAGTGGACTTGGACCTCAACGGTTCTCATACAATTAGGAATGATAATCAACCTGGACCTTTATCGGGGCAAATACGTCTTCAATTGCCAACTGTGGCAGAGGTATGTGCAAGAAGACTCCATGTTCCTCAGAGCTGCAGCAATGATCGTCAGCGCAACTTTAGCCAGCGCAAAGCTCATAACTCCGGAAGGCACATGAAAGGTAGTGGACCGGAATTACTTACAATTCAGAAAAAGAAGAAGCTAGATTCAGTATAATCAAAGAGAGAAAAATCAAAAAGTGCAATTGAAGGGTTTTATTTTGATGGCAGAAAGGATGAAACAATTAAACTGAAAAAATAGGCAAGAGAACTTATCAATTTAAGGTTAGGGAGGAGAATGTCGTGTTAGTTGAAGAGCCAGGCTCCCACATTTTGGGGTTTGTCTCCACCACAAGAGGATCTGCGATAAACATCAAATCTGGATTTATAAATTTTTTGCGAAGGAAAATATTGAACTTTCAAATTTGAAAGTGATTGGATGCGACGGCACCAAAGTGAATACAGATCAGACAGGAGGCATCATTCGTTTACTGGAAGCACAGCTCCGACGTCCCTTACAGTGGCTAATTTGCCAATTACACCTGATTGACTGAGCTGTGGCATTTGGTACAAAAATTAGACGGGCAAACAAAGGGTCCAAATTTGTTTGCAGAACCTATTGGCTCCGCCATTCAAGACTGCCACACTCTTGATATCATACGATTCGAGCCAATTCCAACAAAATTGTCCCACCAAGTAGACTTGACATTGCTGAGCACTGACCAGCAGAATCTTTTGAAAATTTCCAATTCTGTGTCGAAAGGATTTTGCTCGGAAAATTTGGCAAGTAAAACTCCAGGGAAAGTGGCTCATTCTCGATGACTCACTAGAGCCAACCGAATACTGAGGCTATACGTGTCCACTGAATATCCAAGTGCTAATTAACAAAATCTAGTGTCATTCATTCCTAAAGTATACATACCTGTCTGGTTTTCAGTGAAGCAAAACCATTGTATACACGACGGTGCTGTAAATTTATGGAAACTAATAAATTGGTCGGGATATCTAACGGAAGATCTTAAAAAAGTCATTAATCCTTTTATTGAGAGAAACGGGGTTTTCGGTCACCGAGAAAATTTAATCCCCTCAATGATTGCTGACCATCGAGAAGAAGTGCGAAGAGACGCGAGGAAAAAATCTTAGTGGCACGACGAAATACGCGTGCGACCGAAAATCCAAGAACTTTTGAATTACCAGATTTCAATTTTGATTTAGAATACTACACGCTGCTGATCAAATGGGACGAGAACACCGACCCCCGTGCTCTATCGCTTCTCGCATGGCTTAAGAAATTCGATAATTACTTGAGGAATTCTCAGCTTTGGAATTCAATTTTCCATACAACACGCAATCAGTGGAAAGATTTGTGAAAGAGGTAACCCAAGCTTCATTGACACCCGCAAAAGACGAGGGGAGACAATTAGAAATGCTGAAAAGACTAGAAAGCAGAACCAAAATGCCGACCTTTGAAACCAAGTCTCAGTTCATGCAGTGGTAGGGTGAGTAAGTTTTACATTTATCTGCTTGACTTGAAAAATATTTAAATCAATAATGACCTTTATTGTTCAATGAAAATAATTTTTAAAGACGAATACTTACACATAGATAAACCGATTGGTCTACAAAATGACCACTTGCTTATTTTTCAGATAGAATCTAATCTGAAAAAGGAAATGCGTTACTCAATTTTATTTGAGTGGGTGGGTGGGCATGGGAGGTCATAGTTCAGGTACCTCGACGTGGTGAGCTCTGGTAACAATTTTTGAATTCTTTCTCCACGTTGAAAAAGGATTGCAAAATTAGGCTAAATCCTGTACAATCAGGGAGTTTTTCTTAACTCCCTGAATGATGATGGTGTATTATATTAATTTCAAATAATTTTTCCGTAATTGCTCTTCCGTGGAAATTGTTTAATCATCTAATATTAGTTAGACCAAAGACGGAAAACGCATGCATGATGAGTTTCGCTGCGTTCGCGGCGAGCGGGCAGCAGACGCGAGCGGGCATCAGACGCGAGCGGGCAGCAGGCTCATTTAATAAAATTCCAAAAATCTTCGAAAATGCTTTTTCATACCAAAATTGAAAGATCAAGTTTATAACTCTGTCTTCTTGACGCTCAGAAAGAACACGATGTTCTGCCTGATGGGTAGGGAGTCTCAAGAGGGCTGCTGGGACGACCCAGAGTTATACGTTCCACCCAGGGGAATAACTACTGTTATTGAAACACTTCTTCTTCATTTCGCCGAACATGATGGAGCCGCTGGTACTGGAACCCGCGTTATCAGGATGAGATCCAGAAGCCAGACATAATACCAAACCTGCCATATCCGTCATTCAATGATGTATGACTCGAGTTTTTACTCTGCCTGAATCAAAAGAAAAATATCTAATGGATTATCTTTGACGTTATCGGCGGTAACTTTAATGACATAAATTTCGACATGAATGAATTGTTGGAGAATGATTGGAGAGTAATTGATTGTAAATAAATATTTGAAAATCAAAAAATGTTGCCTTAGGTTGAAATGATTCCAGATCAAATCATAAGAATAACGTAATGTCTGAAATCGTGCAGCTGCAAAACAATCGCTCAGAATAGTATTATTTGAATATCTTGCAACTTAAGTTGTCAGGGATACTTAGGGATTCGTGATTACATTTTTTAAGTGAAAAAAATGTAATCACGAATGAAATTCCCAAGTAGGGAGTGCCCTTTTAAGTTATATCGTGGTGCCTTACGCCAAGAGTAGGCGGATTGTGACCATGAGATTCTGTAAACCCTCTCTCATCTTCCTAATAATTCCATCGTTACCTTGCCATCTACAAATCCTCAGTTGCGCAAATGTATGTCGGGAGCCTTCCTAATCTGCAATCGAGTACACAGCTTCCCCTGTAAGTGGGCTGGGCAGCGGTGGGCTATGATGGGAAGGGGTGGAGGGGGGGGTTCTGTGGCCCCCCGGGCACCCGTGGTCGCCCCGACAGAAACACTCCCTCTCTTAGTTTGCCGTCGACCTTCTTGGCCTCCCCTTCCTCAATCCCTTTGGATGCCCGTCTACCCTCCTACCCCCCACCCCCTCTCGAGGAGGCTTCCCTCTCAAAAACATGACCTCCCGAACCCCCCCTCCCCCCTCCCTGTCCCTCAAACACCTCCCCTTCCAACCTACCCCCCCCTCCCTACACCGTGGATGCCCTTCAGGCCTTCCCATTATTGTTGTCGGTCGGTTGGGCGGGGGCTGTTGATGGGGAGGAGAAAGGACGAGGAGAGAGGGGTTTGTTGTGCTTGTGTCAGTGGGTGTGTGTGTTTTACGTGGCCATAATGGACGTGTTCAACGGGGAAGGAAGACAGTTTGCCTCCGACCGACATCACTTCCTCCCCTCCCTCCCTCCCTAATCCACAATTCCCTTCCCTTCCGCAAACATATCCTCTTCTCTCTCTCTCTCCCTCACTCTCTAAGTTATCTTCATCATCGATTATTTTCTACTGCCATTCGTTACAAACCAGGGTGTAATGATCATGGATATCGTACGTTAAACTGCCTTGTTAGAACCAGTAATGACACCAGTTGAACCATCATTTTTTTTCAAGCATACAATGTGTAACTGGAGCACGGCAGAAAATCACCTTTCATGCATTGAGACATATGATTTTAAAAATCTGATTGCTTCAATCGGGAGCAATAGATTTTATAAATTATAACCTTACACATTCCTCCTGTCTGTCACCTCCAACCCTTCCAGAGGAAAACAAAGGCAGTCGACTGGCGACTAAGTACATTTAGGGTGGTTTTTCAATACCTAATTAAGCTCGACAAAGTCAAGTGCCAAACCCAATAATAAATGTTGTAACTGATGGTAGAATGACACCCTGCCTTGAAGTATAGGATCAATTTAACGCGGAATGAAAATGGCTCGGAAGATGACGAAATATATCCATGGAAGTTCATGGTAGTATTGCATTTCCATTAACCCTTGCGCGTGCGGACTAAGTGCGGAGGGCATAGCATTGATGCCCAGTGTAAGTCCCGCCTACAGGCGGGCGGCATCACACTGATGCCACGCCGGTCTATGTCTTTCAATCGCTTCCGACGTGACTCCACTCAGTTCCGTCTTCTCTTGTGATGGTTTCCCGCATATGCACGGGATTCAGCGACCTTGACATGCTTTCCGTTTTCGAATGCAACGATTATGTTTTTCGTAATAGTGCACATTTATAGATAACTTTTTTAATTGAATTAATTTTAGCCTTTTCAAAATGTATTCACTGTGTTTTCCTCTTTTATTCTATCACATATCTCCATTAAATTTATCGTATTTGAAGGCTATTCATTCGGTTTTCCATTCTATTCTTATTTTTTTTAAATCAACATTTTGTCAAAATCTTTCTTCTCTTTCTTCGACGAAAAATATTTTCGTATTGCAAAATACGTTACTATATACACGTTAAACACTGGTATTTGTATAGCCTGTAAGTGTTTTCTAATTATTTTTTCAACTCCATATTTACATTACTTTGCTATATCTTAGGATACTTTTCCAAAATATTTTTCCAGCACATTTTCGAAGACATTCCCCGCATTTTTTCTCAGCAAGGTAATGTTTTTAATGGTTATAGAAGGGGACATACATTTATTCACATTTTTCTCATTTATACTGTAGGTTGTTGTATATGTAACAAGGGAGGACTAATAACGACCATCATTTACCTATCCACGGGTGATAATGGTTGAGTAGCTCAGAAAACCTTCCTATTAGTCTTTTTTGGAAGAAAAATTGGAATTGAAAAAATTGTTGCAGTAGATTATTGAATTTATGGACCCTCATTTCTGAGACTTAATTGGTGTTCTCTTTAAAGAATATTAGAGTGCAGTAATAAATGTTTAGACTTGTACGTAACTAATGTAGCGAATCGTTTGATCCTTCGAAGGTGGGAGACGCTGGGTAACAACGGTACTTATCCCCTTCAGCAACCCCAACTTTGGTGTGACCGCAACACCGCCACCAGGAGGGCGGGGCTCTTGAGAGGGATTTCCCATCTAGGGCTTATGCTGTGGCTATAGGAAGCAGATTGGCAGATTTTTACTTTTAGGCATATGCATTCCCGAAACCTCTTCCAATGGAACTTGCCTGGAAGCAGCTGTTTTATTACATTGTCGCTCCCTTTCCCAAATGGTAAGCTATGCCGAATGGGTCGTTTTATGACACCGCGGAATAGACTGAGGGTCGCTGTGTCGCCTGTCATGGCTATTTTTAGAAGCATGTTTCCCATTCTTACGATAAATGCATGCAAGAATTCAGTTATGTGCCTGCAGTGGAGAAGGACAGTTCTTCCTTCGCACTTTTCGTGAATATCGCCTTTCGTACGGTCTCCACTGGGGACGTCTTTCGATTGCATCCGGATCCTTTCCTGCTGGCGTTTTTCATATCTCCAGTTCATCTCCACTTTTGAAGGTATGTGTTTCAATATATTTTTTATTTAGTATTCAAATTTGAAGTTGCATGTATTTTCTCTCCACAATCGAAATTTGATTTTGCCAAATTTACCGTACAGCCTAGTTCTATTTAATATTGCAGTATTGTGCATTTATTTAGCTACATACGCGGCAGATGAGATATACTTATGAATTTTATTCCTGTTTTCAAAATTACAGTACCGTTTTTTATGAATCTTTGGTAAATTAGGGCTTTAAATATTGTCTCACATCATAAATCATACATCTACTGCGGCCTAAAAAGTACTCAAGTATATCTGTGTAATGAAGCATTGCCACTCAATGGGTCATCTCGCCGAAGGTTGGTTGAACTATGAGGCAACGTACATATTTCATTTCGACCAAATGGAGCTATTATAATCAGAAAATAAAGTAGTCAAACCCTTTCTGCATAAATAAACTATTATTTTTTCGAGCCATATCCATTGTATAAACCTTGCATATGAGTTTGTACATTTTGTTGCTGTTAGATCTAGAACAAACGCATTTCTTGTACCAATTTCGGTTTTACTGGTGATTGCATACAGCGTTTTCTGACTGCAAAAGAGCTTACAGTGTATTTTATAGGCGTTAATTAGGTCTTACGCTGATGCGGCAACTAGGTATATGCTAGCTAAAGGAAATATTTTATGCTGAAATTATTGAGTCAAGTTTGTCATAGCGTCTCTTTATATAGTAATATTGTCTTTCTGCTTCCAAGGTAACTTCGTAACACTACTTCACATGTATATAATGGTATGGATTTCTGTTAACGCATCAAAATTACAACTTGTTTGCGCATTGTGTGGTTCAATATTTCTGGTTGTTTTCCAGAGAGAGACTCGTTCACCTGAGGATTTATAGTTGCATGATTTTTATCATAAGTCATTTTTAATCATTATTTAGTCGTTACTTAAAAGTTAAATAACTTTTTAAACCTATATTAATTATTACAGAATGTCTGATGAACAAATTCCCTCAACTTCAGGGACGCAGAAAAAGAGAAAGACAACCGCTACCGGGAGAAAACCGCTAACGGACGATGAGTTGCTGAGGCATTTGTTAGAATCAGACGAGGAAAATGCGGATAGTCCCGATGACAAGAGCTGGTATCCTCCAGATGAAGACAACAAGACTGAGTCGTCTGATGACAGCTGGGTTGACGCCGGTAGGGAAACTCCGGTCGAACAGCTGCCTGCTGAAGAGCGTCGCGGGAGTGCTCTTCCAGCTCCAGCGGCACTAACCCCTATTGTTTAAGTCGACCACGTACCCGATCGCCGTGAAATCCTGTTAAAAAAAATGCAGGGCTCTCTGTAAGCAATCCTAGAAGCTATCCATTTGACTATTTTTGCTTATTAGCAAACGATGATTTTTTTGACCTTGTAATCCAAGAAACTAACCTGTATGCCAACGACTTGCTAAAAACAAAATCGGTACCCTAGGGCTAGGATAACTGAGTATCAAGACCTCACTCGTGGGGAATAGGAGACATGTTTAGGTCTTATATACCTAATGGGGGTTGTGAGATTGCCATCCTTCCCAGATTATTGGAGAAGGTTGGAAAATATCATCGATTTTCCTTGCTTTTACGGCACTATGTCCCGGAGACCGATTTCAACTCATTTTCCGGTGCATGCATTTTGGCAGGAACCCTGGAGAAGGAGATTCAAAACCAAGTGATCCCTTATATAAAATTCGACCCCTTTTGAATTTATTTAATCAAAGGATGAAAGAAGTTTCAAATACAGGCAAGGAGCTCTGCCTTGATGAGTCTATGTTGCTATGGCGAGGAAGGTTATCTTTTCGCCAGTATATAAAAAACAAGCGCCATAAACACGGCATAAAATTGTATAAGCTTTCCGACCCGAATGAACTAGTCCAAGATGTTTTAATATACACTGAGGCAAAGGATCCTGACGTAGGAGGGAGGGGACATGCAAACAAAATCCGAAAATTAATCGTCCGAAAATTAATAGATAGATTTATTTTTTGTGGGCACAGTCTATGCATGGACAATTATTATAGTTCTGTGGAATTATCTAATGAGTTACTCAAAAAAGACACACCACTGGAACATTAAGGAGAAACAGAATAAATAATCCTCCTCGCGTGCTAAGTAAGAAACTAAAGAGGGGTGAATCAGTACTCCAATACACGTCTGATGGTTTATGTGTGCTTAAGTGGACCGTAAAACGAGATGTCCCCATGGTGCCGTCGGAATCCAATGGTGATCCATTCCATGTCAATTTGAGAGGAGGAAAAACCACTAGCAGACCACAAAGTGTTATCAAGTACAACACGTACATGGGGGGAGTGGATAGGGCTGACCAACTAATGGCATATTATCCTTTGCAAAGAAAATCTCTGAGATGGTATTTTAAAGTCGCTTTACATATTTTGCATGTTATTCAAGATAATAGTTACCTCATGTACAATAACTATTCAGGGAAAAAATGTTTTTAAAAGATTTCAGAATTGCAGTCATTAGAACTTTAACTTTAAGAAATAAAAAGATTCAGCCACCAAAACCAAACATCCCCAGATCTACTGTTCACCTTCTTGATAACATAAGCAAATATGGAGCTAAGCAAAAAAAGTGTCGGGTTTGCTATGGAAAAGAAATAAGGAAGATGGTTAGAACTGTTTGCTCAAGTTGTGCAGAGGTTCCAGGATTGTGATTAAACCCTTATTTCAAAGAATTTCATAATTATTGATCAATTTTTCTTGATGTAAAAATGCTAAGAAAACCTAAAAAAGTTAAAAATTGTTTAAATATGTTTAAGTGCACATTTATGTTACTAGTAAATAAATTTCAGTATGTAAATTGAAATTCGAAAGCTTTTATTCTCCCAAAATTTAACGTACGTGTAATCGATGACGTCCGCAAGTATATTTTGCATTATATTATAATGCTGTAGTATATATCAATTCTGTCAAAATTTCATTGAAATTGTTCGTAGCTACTTGGTTGCATATTAAGTCAAAAATGTGTTGTTAGAAAATTATATAAAAAAATGCGCATCGGACATAAAACGTTTGTGCAGCGGGTTGCATAAGTACCCGTAGCATTCATCGTATTGGTGCGGATGGCATCACTGTTATGCCATCAACAAATTCCATAACTAATAACCAAATGTGTACGCAAATAATTTTTTATCGAAAATGTGTTCATAAAATCGTAAAAAAATGCAAATGCAGTAAAAAAAATTCTCCGGCAATATGAGACAGTTTTAAAAAAATGCCACGCAGTGAAAGGGTTAAGGAATGTTTATTTTCGAGGCTGTCGACGGACTTCGAGGACGACAAAGCAAATCATCAGTCACAAAAACTAAATTTTCACTTTAAATTTTGCACGATAATTCCTAACCAAATGTAAAAACCATTAGAAAAAGCAACTTAATTATTTTGCCTAAGTGTATTAAAGAATTTTGGCACTATTTCTCAAGCAGGAAATCTAAAAACATCCTAGGTATGAACAGGACTACATATGATCCATCCATTTTACGCCTCCTCTCAAGGACGTGACCTTGACATAGCAAGTAATGGTATGAAATCCATATTGGTTACACAATCTACCCCTCTTAGAATAGAAATTAGGATATCTGTTACCTACGAGAAACTCCTTAAAGCACTATAAATAATGCTCGGGCTTGTTAACAAAAATAAATTTTTTTAGCTATCAAAGACATAAACGAATACACTAGTGTCATAACAATATCATACTTAATACTATATGACATATAAAAATATTCATTAGAGTATTTTCATGATAGTATATATTATTCTCAGGCATGCTGAAAACGTTTACACAGCTGGATATGTACGTATATCAATAATAAAATGCTAATTATGCGAGAAATGGGCCATATAATTTCAAACTTCACTTGAATACATTAAAAGCAACAAGCAAAAATAAGAAGACATCTTATTTATTCCGAAGAATACCATCATATGGTTACGTATCTCATAAAAAAGAGATTAAACATTTTCTAACAATCATCCGGTATGATTGCAATGAAATTTTGAAAGCATCAGGGTCAAGAGCGTTTGGCATCAACCTTGAAAAATGAGCTCTTAGAGAGAGAGAAAAAGCAATGAATTGGATGGGTTACTTAACTAATTTCAACATTTTTGGTGCCAGTATTAGCGTGGGTAACAAAGGAGGGGAGCATAAAATTCGCTATATTGACAGGTGTACATCAAAAGCTGTAAATAGATGAATCAATGTCATTTTGCAAAATGTTGAGAAGAATATAAGGAGTAAACGATTACAAAGAATTGAAAATACCGGCCTCGGTGGCGTAGGGTAAAGTCCTCGCCTGTGAACCCAAGGGTCGCAGGTTCTCATTCCACCTGGATTGGATTTTCACCTCCCAGGGAACGATTTTGCGTAATAGTCCGTTGTTACCAAGGAGGTTAAAATGAAATGGAGGAGGCATGACCTTGAACGCTAATGAACGAAAGTGAAGCAAGAATAGGGGTGCTTGAGAAGGATTTTGTGCCAAGTAGGTGTCGCCAAACCAGTCACAAAACATCGCCTTGTCTGTGGTTTTTAACTTAGATTTGACGAAAATCGAACGCGACCGCCGGACACGTAAGCCAGAGGAAGGTCTAAACTGTGCCGACTGCAATGGAGGAATTGGCTTCAAGAATCAAGTGGTATGTCGCCTCCATTTCTTTTTTAACCTCCTTGAGTGAGTAAATATTTCCATTATCCCCGAGAGGCTTGCGCAATGTCCGATTCAACTCATCAGAGTATGTTCCCTAATTCGCATGATTCCCGTTGCTTCGTCGTTTCCCTGAAAAAGAATAACAAAGAGACATCCGGACACATTCGGTCCAATCCGTTCTCAAGTGTTTTCTTTGAGATCCACTTTAAGAAGGAGGACATTCTCCTCCTTCTCCCTTGGGAAGAGCGCCGGAAGAAACATTCCCATGATCCCCTCCGGGAAAAGCGCGCAACCAACGTCCAACACTGCCGCGTAGTGAGCGGGAAACACGTTACGGGCGTTACTAACCGCGAGAAATGGAAAATAACCGAAGGGAGGATAAAGATTAATGATTCCTCCTCGCTTCGAAGCCCGCAATATTCTGCTGCGCTGCGTACACCACCGATGCACTCACGCCATCTATGAGGAAAAAACAAAAGACGAGATTTTGCATACGGGATTAGGGGAACTTGCGGCGAAGAGTCGATTACATTGGATCGGAAGATACTGGAATGATGCGATTGGTACCCCAAAAAGATCGATATCAGCATTTTCGTTTCTTTTCCATTTCTTTTCTAACCTCCTTGGTTTTTACTTATTGAAAATGCCTTATAAAAAGGGCTCCTTTTTTTCACAATATTACTAATAAAAACGCCCTGCCTACTCCCAGTTGGGGTATGCGAAACGTGCAGTTTATTCAAAGTTACATGGGGATATTTACTTTTAGTTTATCCACCTTTATTGCACTATTATTTTTTTAAATGAATTTTCCAGTTTATTAAATTAAGTCTTTTAATCCGCCAAGCCGCCTCCCTCAACTCAGCCTCCCTCCGCTCCGCCTCTCTCCTCTCAGCCTCACTCCACTACACCTCTCTCTTCTCAGCCTCCACCGCCATCCTCTCAGCATCCGCCTCTTCATACCCCATCTGCCTCTTCTCCAATCACCCTCATACGGCCTCCCTCCACTCAGCCTCCCTCCCATCTGCCTCCCACCATACCGCCTCTCCCCACTCAGCATCCACATCTCTTAACTCAGCTTCCCGCACACCACCGCCGCCTCCCTCCTCCCAGCGTCCCACCGTTCCGACTCCCTCCACTCTGCCTCCCTCCTTACAGCCTCCCTCCACTTGGTAGGCCGGGGCAGCCTCATACATCTCATCCCCTCTTCTCTCCTGAACCAACCCGTCCTCCGCACAGCTCACCCATCTTCCTTGTGTCTGTGGCTCTCTTCCGTCCACCAATGGTGTTATAATCTTATTTAACTCATCAAATTGTCTTTCCTTAATGAGGTACTTCCCTTACAATAATGAGGTTAGCTCTTACGGCTAGACAAATGGAAAAATTAAAGGGGGTCTCAAAAAGCCGTAGCAAGTAATTAATTAACAAATTGTTTACGGCTATTGGAGACCCCCTTTAATTTTTTCCTGGTACTTCACTAACTCACCCATTGTTTCCATAAATAAAAAATACAATGGAGAAAAAAGTTTTTTTCAGAACACCAAATCAAAGGAAAAAAATTGTCGCCATAAAAAGATCTAGAGAAAATGCCAAACAATTCATCAGCATCTGCATGGACACTCGACAGGCAATAACAGGAGTCGCACTCAGGCATCAATTTAGATTGTATACTTCGTGGAGTGTACGACAAGCGAACCAATAAGAAAGCGCAACGTTTTGTTTGTTGAAATGACGAGATATTTTTAATTCCAAGAGTTTTCCACCAAAACGATCCCGAATTGTGTGTAAAAAATAAATTCTCGCCAGCAAGACATTTCACGGTCGATTTCTTTTAATTATATCGATTCTCCATTGCGACTGTCACTCGGCAAAAGAGCTACATGGTATCACCCTCGAGCTCACACGCGTTATTTTTTTCCGGACTCTTAAGCCAAGTGTGTGACTTGGATATCGTGAAAGGCTACCGCCCCAGCTCTCATACTGCCGCGAGAGGGCTTGAGATGATGAATGGAAGAAAATAATCGAACGGATGAGTAGAGAAGATTAAGGAGGTTCTGCCGCGACTGTTTGAGTCAAAACAGATACTAAATTCCACATTTTTTATATTTTGTCCAAAAAATCCGGCTTTCACAGGCGAAATGCGTTACCTGTAGAAACCCAAAAGTAAGGTATAAACAATGCAGGTTGCAATTTTTCCAGCCATAGGAGCCAACAGCAGCGCCATTTCCTACGAATTACCGCATTTTGACTTCAATTACGGCAGTAATTCCCTAATAACTAAAAACACAAGGTGGTAAGATGCCTATATTACATTTTTATTCAATTTTTCTGGATTATTTCCTTCATATAAATAGTTTTCCGCAAAAATGGGATTTGTATTTTATGGAAAAATACTATTTTTCCCCGTGTTTCTCTCATACTCCAATTGAACACCATGTAATTTCAAGTTCAATTAGAGAGTAATATAGCGTGGAAAGGAATTATTTTGTTGTTTATATCAGATAGAGGACAACCTTTTCTACAAGTAGACAGAATATGAATAAAATGACATTTAAGTCATTTTACGGTAGAGCCACCTTAGACCAGAGGCGTCAGCTGATAGAATCTACTTACTTACATATCGGCTAATAATTCGGTAGGTAGGATGATGGGGAAGGCGGAAATTTTATTCCTACATTTCAATGATATATTTTATTGAACGTAAATTAGGCTAATCTCATGTTTTCGTCCTCAACTTGTCGCACTATAAGAGACGGCCCCAGCCATCCACTTCAAACGAATGTAATGTCCCCCGCCATTGATGCAACCATAGTGACGAAGGGCTATCGTGACCCATAGCGCATTTACACATTCGCGCTCGTGATTCGCCTCGTCACTCGCCGACATTCACGAGTGGCATTCGTGCGTTCGTCCCCACAACGCGAATGACCGTTTACACACTCGCCGAATGTTCGCCTCGTCCCCACAAGTCTTTGACTCGTCCCCAAAGACCGCTTCCAGCGCGAGCGCTACGAGCGGCGAGGCGAGCGACGAGGCGAATGACGAGTGAACCGACTACACATTCGCCTCGCCACTCGCCTCGCGATTCGCCTCGCCGCTCGTGCGAATGTGTAAACGCGGTATTAGGCGTAGGATTAGGTCCCTCACAGAGAGCATGGCCTTTTGACCATCTTAGTTTCCATTGCTTATAATTTCAATAAAATGTAATAATTAATATAAATATATTTCAACATAACTTCACTTGCGGGGGCATACTATGCCTATCCTACCTATCGCCCATTTTTACACGACTTGCCTGGGTATGTATGCATTAATGTTTATTTCACCATAACATCCGAACGGCCCAAACGATTTTGACGATCGACCCCTCGATAGATTCCTTACGTCACCGCAAGTATCAAAGGCTATATATAACCCTAAGTTTACTTCCGGTTCCGACTGGAAGTGGCATGTTTATTCCACCGTAACAGCCCGACTGCTCTACTGATTTTGATGCATTATCCCTCCTTGAAGAACTAAATCGACTCAGAAAACTGTAAATTCAGATTGGTGCTTTTTTTATTAATAAAGTTGTATAAAACAATTACTTCTGCTGACTATTTCTAAGAATACGCATAAAAATTAAAATATATTTTGTTTTCGCATTTAAGTATTTTTACACTTTTTGCCCGGTTTTATTATTCATCCGGCTGGAGTGATCACTTGCTTGCATTCTTCTCCTTTCTAGAATTACGAGCTGACCAAATGGAGGGTGATACATTTTCTCTCAAATGACTGATACTCTTACATCAGGTGAACATGGCAGTGACAGAGTGGAGGAGTTTTCTTTCAGATTGCGGGACCATTAATGAGAATCATCCCCGTAGCTGGACTGCAATATTGTAGATCATAATTCGACAGGATATTATACTGCGGAGAATGCCCTGGTGGGGTTATTTTTCTATTATAATGACCTGATGGGGTGGGGAGTCTCGAATCGTATTGCTTATCTACTTAGACCCCCGCTGGTCCTCTCAGCTACGTTTCCTTTCGGTGGAAACGAATCTGAAGACTGCGCAGTGGGGAATCTCCTTGCCAGAGACGCGGAAAATTTTTAGAATCGACTCGGGTCTATCATCAGAGAACTGCTTTTCTATCCCGACACGACCGTCTCCCCCCCCTCACCTCCTAAAACCTCCCAACCTTCTCTTTCTTTTTTGCCCTTGGTTGATATCCTCTCTTTGATGCTGGGCGAATGGGGGAGGGAGGCATAGCGGAGGGATACAAGACGTCGCCTTCTTCGATATTTCTTCACTGTGAGAATAAACTTTGGGATGATGTAAGAGAAGAATCATGATCGGAAAAAGAGCAAAAACAACTGAACAAACAGTTATCGATTAATACTGAGAGTTTTTTATGGGTATAAATTAAAGTGTTTGAGAAGAGGGTCAGCATTTAAAATACCTAGGTGTCACTATCGACCAATGTAACACTGAAGAAACTGAAAGAGAAACAAGACTTTTAAATGAAAATGAATGCTATTGGGCATTACAAAAAATCTTATGGAACAAAACTCTACCGAGAAAGACGAAAGAAACAGTTTACAAAACAATCATCAGGCCAGTAGTCATATAAGGCTCAGCAATATTGGCAATCAGTAAACATTTGGAGAAGAAATGTATTACTTTTGAAAATAAAATACTTAATAGAATATTAAAATAGAACAATATATGGACCCATGAAAGACGAGAAACAGGGGCGAATTATGAATAAAAAGGAGTTAAGAGAACTACTTTAGGAAGCAGATATCGTGGCAGAGGCAAAATGTGGAAGAGAGAGAAGGGCGGGTCATTTAAATAGAAGAGAGGATAGTTCTATACTGAAAACCATAATGAAGGGGAGACCAAAAGGAAAAAGACCTCCAGGAAGACCAAGACTGAGGTGGATCGACCAGATGCTGAGGGACACGAGGAGGAAAACAGGAGCTGATGAAAACCCCTTGCAGGACAGGCCGAGATGTAGACAAGTGGTTGACGAGGCCAAAAACCTCTTACGGTTTGAATAGTCACCTAATTAAGTAAGTTAATTAAATTTTTAAGCTAAATAATTATCCGGAAAGCTCAAAATAAAGGTAGGAATAATATTTATCAACAAATTTTCAGCTGTTCTATACACAGGATAATTAGTGTAATAATTCAGGAATGAAAATTTTCCTGCATTTAATGAGCATGCATGAATGTATGCGTGGACGAAAGGGTGATTCTGGTTTTCCGTTTACGCATAGCGCCTGTCCGGTAAAATTTCTGAATTTCACAAACTGTAAAAATCTATTAAAAAATCATCACCACGGTTGTAGAAATACTAAATCGATTGCCTCGAAGTTGCCTTAGTTTGGCACACTGTGAGGTGGCGGGGTTAGCATTGGTCTGTCAAACATGATCACAGTTCTTGCTTACAATATTAAAATAAATAGAATCAATGATTGTTTGCCGAAATAGGCACTCAGGAGTATACACTATACACCCTGTGTGAGAGAGGTAGGAAAAAGGAGGAGTTCGGATCTGTCACAGGCAGCTGGTCACTATCTCTAATTGGTGGTCGCAATAAACATCTTCAACAAAGACAGCAGAGAAGGTGGGGAAATGGATTAATTGGCTTTTGTTGGCTGACAAACAACAAAAGGAAAGAAATTCGGGGTGGAGGTATTAGTGGTATCCGAGAAGCTCTTCCTCCGGCGACATTTCTCCATGTTATTCTTCCGTTACATTGCCTTCCTCATTAGTTGTCGAGAGGTGCAGCAGGGGCGAAGGTGATCGGAGAAACATGGAAAGGGATTAAAACTAAGCGATGCGTGGGTGGTGGGGAGGGCCAGACAACTGGTGATGCTCGCTAAGGGTCAAGGTCGCAGAGAGACCTGGAAGAGTCACGCATGGTCTTAGAGAAAAGCCCTCCCATTGTTGAGTCCTATCCAGCAAGCCCTTTAGTGCGACCTGAGGCTGGAGTAATGACGGATCATAGCCGTAGATGTTCATTGATATATTGAATATCGCATTTTTTTAGTAGGTGATATACGGGAGTATATGGTGTCAAATTTCATGAACATGTTTATGTTAGAGGAGGTTACATTTTTTTAACCGTGTTATCCGGTAAATACGATAATGATCTTCATGAATAAACTCAGGGGCTAAAAAGCCCTTGGCAAAGCGTATGGGACATGTTCAAGTATTATAAAGTAAGTAAAATATTGGCCGAATATTTAGAGGAAAACCCAAAAGCATTTTTGTCGTACGTGAGGGAGGTTCAAGGTTGCAAATCAACACTAACGTCACTTGACCACTCATCTGGGTATTTAATCATCTGGGAACAACCCAGGAGAAAGAGCGAACAACAAATTAGAAAAAAGCAAATATCCTCAACACTTTTTTTCAAAGCGTCTATACAGTATGCTCTTCTAATAACACCGCTACAATGCCTAGGCTATACAAGCACCAAATGCAGTCTATTAATATTATTAGTCGTGGAATGAAAAGTCCATATGAAATCTATTAATTCCAGCCACCCGTTCCCTATCAAATTCCCACCAGAGTTTATAGACTGTTAGCATCAGAAATAGAACCGTACCTGAAAACAATATTTGAAAAATCTCTAACACAACATCGTGTTTCTTACGATTAGAAAATCGCGGACGTTACACCAAAATTTAAAAGCGGTGATAGGGAAGAGCCCAGTAACTATACACCGATATACCTTACAGGTGTGACCCTTACTCAGGACCTGTCTTGGGGGAGACACGTCCGGGAAATCTGCGGACAGGATAGTCGCAAATTGGGAATTATTAATAGAATATTAGGAAAATGCGACGAGAAGGTTAAAGAGCGATGTTATTCTTCACTCGTGAGACCTTATGAAGCAGGACTAATCTCAGAAATAGATCGAATACAGCGAAGAGCAGCAAGATTTGTGAAAAGGTGTTACGATAAACTTAGCAGTGTTACCAAATTGTTGAAAGAATTAGGGTGGGAATCTCTAACTAATCGAAGGGAGAAATACAGGTTTTATATTTTGCGCAAACTCGGAGCAGATAAATTTTTGCCGGACGTTCAACATATACTGCCAGAGCCAACGTACTACGGTAGAAGCAATCATAGGAATAAGACAAAGAAAATTGACTGCAGAACCGATTGATTTAGAATGTCATTTTTTCCGCGTATAATAAGGGATTATAAGAGCTGCGGTAGATCAATCATATGAAACTCCCTCTCTCAATAGGAAGAGTAGAATTTTCACTCGTGTTTAATAACATAGCATAATTATTAACACTTCACATCGCTTGATATGTCCGGCATTATTTTATTTTGTTCTCTGCATGAAGTAGCATCTCGTAGCACTCATGAATTGACAGTAGAGTGATATTAACCACTAGATGTGTGTATAGCATTGTCCTGCATGTTTGCATGTTCTTTTATGTATCACTCTCCCAGTTTCTGGTCGGACTGCGCACTGTTCTCCTGACTGCTTTTTGGTGTCTGGGCCTAGCGCCAGGAGGGAACGTGCGAGGTTCTGATTTGTGCTGGGACGAGTGCTGCATGCCTGGTGTGGAATCACCCCGTGCCACACACCCTAGTGGTGGCTTGCACGGTACTTCGTAGATGTAGATTAGCACTTTGCAGGGGCGCCGTGGTCAGGGCGGGAAGGCGGGGATTCCCGTCCGGGCCCCGGGCCACGCAATAGGATTCGGGCTCGGGTCCGAAGGGCCCGGCGGGCCCTGAACTTTGGACTGCCAGCAGACCAAACATCTCTGAGTGAAAGTACAATTTTGTCATACTGCACATAAATACCTATGAAATTGCAGTTTAACGCATTTTTAACGCACAAACTCATTCAGTAGGGGGGAGGGGGGGGGCACAAAAACCGGGCCCCTCTGGACGTGCAGCGGCCCGGGCCCCTGAGCACCCAAGCCACCCTTGGTACTATGTCATGAGTGCACGCAAATGAATAAGACACCAATGGAAATAACCCTACTCTTTGCTGTAGCCTTCTCATATTCATGAGAAAATGTATGATACAAAAGTTTTAAAATACTCTTGAAGTGTGGAGTATATAACTTCATTCTGATAATTAATTATCTGAACACAAAAGGCATTATTATTATATTATAATTGGATTGACTTTGGCCGAAATTAATGCAGCACAATTCTTGTTAAAAGTAATTTCAATGAAAATGGAAGTGCAGCATATTAAAAAAGCGCACATCGAATAAACGGAAATAATTTTGTATTAATATAATTTTAAAGCCTAACTCAAATTGCAAAACCATTTACCCTGAATGGTGAATTTTAATCAAAATCGAAAAATAAAAATCTCAAAACACAGTTATTGCTTAATAGATGCCAAAGTATTATTTTAAATTAAAGTTGGAGTTTTTTTTTGTAAATTATCGGTTACATTTGAGATCTTTTAATATTTAATAGTGTATATCCTCAATAAAAATCCGGAATCACTAAGAATAAGAAGTACTAGCAGCTTTTTTATAGATCAGTTGGATGACGCACACTTCCGTATTTCTACAGTAAAATGTGAAGAAAAAAATACATTAAATATTAATATTTTAACTTGCCTAGGGATTATAGTCCCACAGATGGACATCAATCAATGAATGACTAAACATCATAAGGGGATCGTAAAAATCTTAAGAGATTAGGTGGTTTCCGGTGTGACGTTTTGGAACTTACTATTCATTTTGAATAAGAAGTCATACTTAGTTTTTTTCCACATTAAATTTTAAATTTCTACGACGATAGTTTAGACGGCTAACGTCATCATCAGGTGATGCATTACAAGTGCGTTGTGATGCGATGTGTAGGTAAACACATCATCATGATGACGTTAACCATGGAAACCATGGTCTTAGAAAATTAAAATGTTAATGTGTAAAAAACCAAGTTTTGCTTTTTATATAAATAAATCTTCCAAAATTCAGAAGACGATCTTATCCATAAAAAATCTATGATTTTCTGTGAATCGAAGAAAATAGAGATACAAAAAAGAAACATGAATGCGATAAGACAAGTGCCAAGAAAGCGAAAATGGGATACGAAATTGGCCGCGATTGCTTGAGAGTTCGATCATTGCGGAGTTAAAGAGGGGAAGTGTTGGAGAGAAGGAAATGAAAATAGGAGCGGCGATAAGGGAAAAGTCTTTCGAAAGGAATTTGGTCGTTCCGAAGGGAAGGGAGGACCTTACACTCAACTCTCAGGGGGCAGTTGCCCTTCCCCAACCGGCGCCGCCTCATAAAAAGCATGTGGGGTAGTGGTAGGAGTAGGGCAGGGGGTGAGTTTGCGAGAGAGAGAGAGGAGCAAGGCCAAACACAATTAAGAGCAGTTGCGCCTCTCCCATTGTTGCTCGCCCTCCCCCCCCCCCCTTATACCGCCAGTCGAGGGGGCGGGGCAGGCGCCTGTAGAGCCAGCCGTGTGTACACAAACGGGGGCGGGGATTGCTCCTTAGGAAGGGGTAACTCTCATTCGGAGGACTTCTCCTTCCATGCAAACCCTCTCTCCCACCACCCTTCCACGGGTCCCTCGTGCGTTTGGACCGAGTGGCTTCAGGGGTTGGCATTGAGGGTAGGGGGTAAGAGGGGGGGAAAGATATGAGGGATGAGAGTAATTACTCGCCCCGGGAGCAGAATGAATGGAGGGGAAAAGCACGGCTCGGCGCACACCGCCTTCGGAGCCCTGGCCGACAAGGACTCGCCCCTCCACGGCACAAAATGTTAACCGAGATGGCTTCATTTGCTCGCCGGCTGAAAGAAAAAGTTTCGGCGAAAATGAAAGTGTATATATATGCGCTTTAGGTGGCAAGGAGGATGGAATGTAATTTCGGGGACTTGCCACCACACCGGCTGCGTTATAAACCTCACAATGGGGTGTGGTGAAAAATAAAATTGGGATGATTCAACAATTCGGCGTCACTTTTTACATCAATTAGGCCTACCACCTCTTATACACACTGAGAAAGATCAGTCACACCTGTTCTTGAAGACGTATGACCCACTGAATTCACACTTTTCTCGTCAGGTAGCGAATAGAAGGCCATACAGAAGTCATGAAATGCTAAACAGAATATGATATTTTTAAGCTATCAGTATGTACGGAACTTTATTTCTTTGCTTACTCAAAAGAGTTCAAAAGAACGCCAGGTAATTTGATTGGCCAAACATTATGAGGATATGACTCATCGTGGCCTTAAAATTAACACTAATTAATCCTCATGCAGTAGGGTCCTGAATGTCAAACTGAGACGTTGTAGTAAGTGAAACTTTATCCTTTCTTCTTGCGTAATCTTACTGCATAAAACTGGAAGAAAGCGAATCTAGACAAAGAATTTGGGAATATTCGCAAAAATGTTTATCATTCCACATTCAATTTACTTGAAGTGCTTACTGTTGATCTTAATTTAATGTCCTGTTTAAATTAAGTGAACTCATTAACTCACCAATAAGTTATTTCATGCTGTTGATTATGACGCTCGATTTAGAGAATTATTTAATTAGTTACCGGTTATGGATACCATGTCATTACGAGAAAATACCTCCTGTTCTCAAGTTATTTATTCTGTATTATGAGCCGTTTCAAGAATGGTAATATCCACTTCAAGCGCTGACTTTAAATTCAAAAATGTGGCGCAACTAACGAGGAGCTAGGCTTCGAGGTGGCGAAGGGAATGACGGGACGGCGGAATGAAAAACAAACGACGGTTGTCGGCCAAATGACTCTGATTGACTCCTCTTAATTTCTTATTAATGAACCGTCCTCCAATCGTGTCTTGTGTTTGCGTTCCCTCGTGTAAAGAGAAGGAAAGGGTAGCTTTGGCGGGGAATTTTTTTTCTTTCTAAAATGTCAAGGTGAAATCAAAGCCAATCATAAAAAAAACAGATTGGTGCGAACCTTCCCTTTGATATGAGAATAAAACATGTTTTCTCTGATCCAAGTCGGAATTTCAAAGGGAATTTTCATGGCGCAAGCTTAAATAAATTACCCAAATTTCAGGACTATCTTCGGAACACACGTGGGTGGACACGTCGTTCACCGAATTCGCCGTAATGAATATGCTGTACGACCTCTACTTGAATTAAATTACCTTAATTACTCCAATCACGACTCATTTCGAACTAAGCTAGGGGCAAATGCATGGATCGGCAGTAATTCTGCCAATTCGGCCGTGATATAGCGCTGCGATGGAACCATGTTCTGACCACCGCGGTGAAATATTGCTCGGTCTAACATGAGCTAGAACAAATCTATCCGGCGAGTTATCCCAACTCCACTATTCACCACCGCGTCGAAACGCCAGTCAATTGTCACAATGGTGGAATCCCTTCGACAACAAAAGCCCTTACATCGACAATCGTCTCTTGTCTATCAGGCTTCCAACGACCCAAGCCAGTGTCTGCTCGCTTCCTATCTATTACGGTCGTCACCCCTTTACAAGGAAGTCCTCCATCGATAATAGGAGGTCTGAACGTCCTAATCCTGACCCAACAACCACCAACTCTCCCCTCGCAAGTTAGAAAATGGACTCCACGGCCATATTCCGTCGTTTATAAACGATCGCGCATAAATTACCGCAAGCCAAGGCTATATTTAACAGTGTTTCTAATGATGATTATATCTCGGAGAGCCTTCCCGTAACATTATAATAGTATCAATTTCTAGCACCAGTTACCGATTCAAATTATTTGAACATGGAAACAGTACTGTACACACCAATCCAGTTTAAATGAATAAAATCAGTATGCCATTGTGTAAAATTTGTTTATACTAGTTTTTTACACGACGTGTTTGGAAACTATTAGTAACATTCAAGTTACACAGACAGACAAAATAAATTGCAGACAGCAGTTCAGATCCATACTTTATTTTAGCACGATAAACCTATTCCTCGTAATTCCACCTGAAAACGTTAAGTTTGTCACAATCTGAATAATATTCGAAATTAATTCATGAGTTGATAATGCTTCAAATTGACGCTTCACCCTATGCATATTGCGTTTTTAATCCAACCTTTAGTATATATGCTTACAACATGTTGTGCAAATAATCATCATGCGCAAATTTCCTCGACGCGCCCTTATTTAAACCCCCAAGCGATTCACCGAGCAGTCAGTAAAAAAGGACCTTCGCTCCTAACCCCAAGCATTGAGGGACCCCCAGTGGTGCCTTTGCTTTGAGTGTACACTGATCCCTTAACAGGGTACTTTGGCTGTGGGTGACATGCGAGTTCTTACAGGAAGTATACGTCGCTCGCTGGGGGCGTGCGGCCGCAAGTACTTTTCGTCCTAGTCGTAGGCGTACGTAATCAACCGCGAAGCATGGAAATGAACTCGTATTCATTTTTCATCATTACCTGAGAGGACACGAGCCCGTACGAACAAATTAATAATTCGGTATTTACATTCACGAAAGTTATATCTTTCACCAACAGAAATTCCCGTTGAATCTCAACGGGAGAGATAAAATTAAGAAATACATTTTTCTAGTCATGCAGAAGAGACACTTCTAATTTCTCACACTTCTTTAAATTAGAGTAGATTTTCCCGTGTCACCGCTTAATGATGCATAGCACTAAGCTATTTTACTGAAATTGTTTATTTTTAATATATTAACACAAAAAATGTATTTCAGTGTCTCAAGGGAGACGTTGGGAAGATTGCCCTAAGTTTTGAGCATGTTTTCCCTTCAGTGAGTTTGAGCGAGATTTAATTTTAGTACAAATAGAAACCATATTGGAATATTTATTAGAAATAAAGCAGCTCTAAGTAGCATGAAGCTCCACCTTCTGAAGCACGTTGAAAGTCTTGTCTCACAGCGTACGACAGTAATCGCAGTTCTCGTTGTACTTGAGATTCGTTTTAACTCAAAGACGGCGTTGCCCTTACCTTAGCAGATCTTGGATAAAAATTACTCTTTCTCCTATTAGGCATATTAATTGTTTTATGAAAATATTAGTAGTAAAGTGTAAAATCTCAACAAATGGAATGTATCCTAAATAGAACTTTTTCTCAAGTCCTACCTTTAAGTCACCTCTACTATCATCAATGTTTCGCGTAAAAATAAATATTTACGAAGCAATAACAGGCCCTAGAAAACATTTAAATACCGTAATCTTGAAATGGTGAAAATTTGCAAAACAGCAATAGGCTTATATTTTAACCAGGTATATTAGCCTATGTTCATACATGATATAAGCTCATTCAATTCAGTTGTTTTTGCTTGATTGAGTAATAGACACACACACACAGAAACAACCACTTTTATTTGTCATTTCGCTAGGATAAATCACACTTTTGCTTGCTTTTAGTCAAGTCTTCAACATTAATTCGAATTTTCGATCCGAACTCTAAAATGTAACATGTTCCTCAAGAGAGCTAATTTCTCTTTTTTTTAATACTCAAGAAAATTTATCATGCAAAAAGACTCGGGCTAAGCAATAACCAAGAAAAAGATATAAGAAGATGGCTTGATGAGGAATTGGATGTAAGGTGAAATAAGCAATTATTCGAGATAGATATAACTCTACTCTATAGTTAAGACTTCCTCAGAGCAAGTGATTGAGTAAACAAGAAACCATATTAGGAAAAGATCTTGAGAGTTATAAGCATCAGGTTCTGAGGACTCCGGTGGCGGTGAGATTTGTCTTAAACAGTTCTTTCTTACGATGGCAATAATTACCAATATTATTATTATTATTATAGTACTAAATTAGTACACGAGTGATTAGTATATGAGTATAAAAAAGTACCAAATTAGTTTTATGTGGACCAATCGTAAATTTTAGGCGTCGTAGAATCATCACTCATTTTCCTTGGTCTAAATGGATGGTTCGTGAACCAAGTCAGAGCTAGATTATTTGCATATTTTTTTGACGGTAAATTGATTGCAATTATTACCACAAATTCTAACATCAGTATCGGGATTGTCAAGCAGCCATTTGTATAAGTTAGAGATTCACGACCTACCGATGAAATATAAATTAAACGTTTGATGGGTTTCCTTTACCTTGTATAGTGGTGAGGAGCTCGAGACAAAATTACTTGGATCTTGAAATGGTGAAATATAAGCCGTAAGGACCTGGAGATACAAGGTAGGGGAGGTAAAAGATTGTTAACTCCCCATGAGTAAAAATAAATTTGGATTTCTTTTGAGATTCATGAGGCTTGATGATGTCAGGGACAGGAATCAATGGAAAAAGATTAATAAACTAGCAACCATATGGGAAGTTTTTGAACTAATTTTAGCCGACTAACAGAGATGTTTTGGTGCAAGTGAGCACCTTACATTAGAAGAGCATCTGATGGCATAAAGCTCAAGGCAATATCTACAAATCAATACAGAATAATATGGTTTCAAAATGTATACTTTAGCTGACGATAATATTGGTTGTTCATTCAATATAGAAATATCTGCTGGGGCACTGCCCGTAGAGCAGTACCGAAAAAATAATTCTGCCGAGAATATCGTATTTTGGTTTGTTGAACCAATTAAGGGATTTAAAATAAATATGAATGGTGGTATCTGATTTAAAAGTATTCCCTTTGCCAAAAATTACAAAAAGAAAAAATCGCTAATTAAGCTGGCACACTAAGAAAAAATAAGAAAGAAATTCGGAAGGCATTATATACCAAACAAATTTTAAGTCTTTGGTTCCACTTGGATTGCACGTACGTCATACTGCCCTAAAAATATATTTTAGTTCATTTTTCAATTCACCACAATTTGTCCATTGATTTTGAGAACGGTAATCAAATAAAACCTGAGAATAGTACATTTTACAACAGAAACCTGATGAGGATTTACTGGACTCACTCTGTGCAAAATATAAAGTGGAACATAATACAAGACAGTGGAACTTAGGTAATTAAAAAAATCATTTATTGAATATTGTCTTTATAATGTCCTTATCGTTTCCAAGGTAAATACAAAATTTCCAAGTTGTATGACATGATTTCCTGCATAGAGTAGCCTGGAAAATGAAAACAAAAGAAAAATAGTGAAACGAATTGGAATTACAATACCCCAAGCCCGAATAAGAGAACGTGCACATTCTTTACTTGGATTTTCTGAGCCAACTACCACTCCAATCAGTCAAAGTGAACCCTAAGGCCAATAGGATCCGCATTCCTGTGACAGGAGTTTTGATGAAAAGACAAGACGGTGATGTATCATATACAGTAAATAGGCAAGCAATGATCACAATTGAAGCATTTATGTATAGTGCACTCAAGAATGAACGTTCACATAAAATATTTATGAATTTTTCAATGACATAGCGTTTTGTTCTCCCAATAATTACAATGATGTTGCCTGCGAACACACACTTAATCATGTTATAGAAAATAGCCAATGTTTTCTGTCTGCTACAACTTTTATAATAAAGTTAAAATAGTTGCCTGCAACAAGAAATGTAATATGTGCCACAAGGGTGGCCCTAGCGCCTATACGGGTAGCAGAATGTGCACGTTTCTTCTACTGAAGTGTTATAGACCTCTTCATCTTAGGGTAGTGGTCTTAGCACGGGCCCGAGAAAGGAAAGAGCAAGAATGTCAGTAACTCAGAGAGGACCCAAGTGACTAAATGAGATCTCAGGTTTAATTAAGAGTGCAGAGTGTATTAAAGGGATTAAAGGCTATTACGAATCAAATGGCTTTCCTTATATTGTTTTTGTGTACAAGAAATGAAGCAAAAATCAATTCTTAAGAACAAAGGGGAAATCTATAATGAATCCTGATTTAATCTAAAAATTGATTCCTAGAGGAGCAAAATAGCACACTCATTAATAATAGGTTATCACTCATTACTTTTTTTTTTTGAAGATTTTCGCAGCTCATGTTTATGGTATTCAGGTTTCAGGTTCTGCGATTAACTTATTTAATATTATGCGACAGTTTCGCCGTGCTATGCTGCAGGCTTCGTCGGGATTTTAAGAACAACAATGGTCTTTTTTTCAAAAAGTAAATAAACAATTCCAGCAGTTACTGATTTTGAGAAGTAAAAAACTTAATTTCGAATAAGTCTCTTCCAGGTATAAGGGAGTTTATAACTATCCTCTCTATTGATGTTATTTGGTCTTTTTTCTATTTCAATCGCCTCCCTTATGAGCTGTGGAAAGTAACTGCTTTCTTTGTGTAGTACTCTTGCGGTCTCGATGTCAATGGCGTGACCTTCCTCTAACGTAGTGTGCTCAGCCACGGCAGAGTGACACCAGTCTTTCTTCCGGATTGCACGTTCATGTTCCTTTAATCGGCATCCAATTGCTCTCTTGGTTTGAACCACATATGATCTACCACAACTGCAGAGAAGTTCGTACACACCCTCATACATTGTGGGTGGTAATGGATCTTTAGTCCCTCGTAGATGATCTCGTACTCTGGAGGTAGTGCTGTATCTTGTAATAATGTTATACTTTTTCATTATTCTACCTATGCGATCGGTCGTACCCGCAACGTAAGGCAGCATAACATAACCCAGAGGTTTAGGAGTCTCCTTCTCTGTAGGTTTTTTTGATGTCACTCTTTCAATTAATTGGTTACTAAACCCATTATTGTTTAATGCCTTCTTCAAATGGTGTATTTCTTGTGTGATGGAATCAAGATCGGAAAATTTTCTGATGAAGAAAAGTTTCCGATCTATAATATCTTTTTCTGATAAACATTCTTCTCTTTCTTTTCTTTTTTTTACTTCTCAAAATCCTTAACTGCTGGAACTGTTTATTTACTTTTTGAAAAAAAGACTATTGTTGTTCTTAAAAGCCCGACGAAGCCGGCAGCATAGCACGGCGAAACTGTCGCATAATATTAAATAATTTAATTGCAGAACCAGAAGCCTGAATACCACTCATTACTTAATTGCCAGACTCATATGTATACAAGCATGTTCGAATCATTAACATTTTTCCCTGCCACTTGCCTACGCTGAGAGTCATGAATAAAACAAGGAAAAATATTAACTTTCAAACGTCACTTTTACAATCTGCTCCTGAACAGTAATCTGTTCCTCATTTTATCTATAATTTATCTTATGCTGCAATAGTGAAATCACGTGTACGTTTGTCGTTACTTCAATATATCTTAAATAATGCTCCCTTAGATGTTACTTAGAGATGAATTAGGAAGCATCTTATTCTTTCAACATCAGCCACTGAAAATTAACAGAACCATTACAAGTTCATTGTGAAATTTACAAAGTTTGTATTCATTCTGTCTGTGTGGTTTTTCACAAAGTAACGCCTTGAGAGCATCGAGTTCAACTGAGAATTAAGTTATAAAATAACGACATTCCTTTGTCAATTTAAAATTTTATTAAATAAATACAGGATATTTTCCCTCTATTACTTATTATTGGCCATTAACATAACTAACTGTTGCAATCAGTGACAGCCGTGGGAGAGATCGACTTGTCGTGATGCGTACAGGGAGAGTTCAGTTAGAAAGGGAAGCGAGGACGGGGGGGACGTCGCTGGAAGGCGCAGCAGAGGGTAAGAAGAGAGAAATAGAATTGGATGCATGGGGAGGGGGAGGGAGGGAGGATTATAAAAATAAGGCAAGGGGGGGAGAGAGGAGGAGGCGGGGTGAGGCACAAGAGGAGCGGAATGAGTTGGGAGGAGGCGCAGGAGGAGGATGAGTAGCGAAGTGTGAGTAGCGCGAGGCTGCCTCGCGAGAGGATGAATGGTTTCCCTGGAGATTCGAGACGAACGGTTTGAATGAGGACGGAGCAATAGAAAGTGCGCGCAAGAGTTTGAAAAGGCCCTCGCGAGAAAGGGGTGTGCGCGATAAGGATAATAATTAAGGGTCGAGCATGGAGAGGAGCAGATTAGGACTCTCCAGGGAGGGTACGATGTAGGGTAGAGAAAGGGACAAAGGGGTTTTCTTGGAGGGAAGTGTGGGAAGGGAGTCGGCAATTAAAGCAGTCGAGAGAGTCAGTGAGTGCAGTGATATCGCAATTCCCCAAAGGGGGTATTTGTGCTCTGAAAATAACTTTGCCACAGAGGATTGCAGAGGAAAAAGAAGAAGGAAATGAATATTTTTAGTAATAATTAGGAAATATTTAGACATGTGAGTATAGTAGCAACCTTTCACCCATTTCCTGTGCAACGTTAGCTCTGAAGTCAAAATATGATCCCTTCAGTGCCTAATTAGATGTATCTCATTACATGAAGCACATATTTGGTTCATCTATATTTCTTCGCAATCAAAAACCTGAAAACATATTTGATCAAGGCAAGCTAGCATTTAGTAATGCAAGTTTCCCTGCGCATTATTGCTCGAAGCTGTGAATTATGTGGATGCGATTTTAATATTCGTATAAAATAACACTTAGCCACCATGCTGGCTGAGTGTATTCCCATTTGAACTACCCTTGTTTCACGATTTCGGTTTGGTGAGTATTTTTAATAAATGTTTCTAATTTTTCAGACAAGGCTACATAAGGTAAACATATAGGGATATTTAAGTGCTCAGGCTTTTACTATCACTATCAGATGTGTTAGTAAGCTGCGCTACTGATCAGGTGTTTAGAAATACTGTGAAAATCATGATTTCATATAGGGCTAAGATCCAGCGCAACAAACGTTAGAAAACTACGGGTAATCTATCATCTACGGAATTAAGATCCATCATCTCAACAGTGACCTCTAAAAAAACCGGATATTCTCTTAGAAAGAGATATAACATAGCAAATATGCTTAAAAAATGACTTCTCACCCTTGGAAACACGCATAACTTCCGTTTTATTAACCCTGGAGGCCCAGGTTAAAAGACGAAATTAGTAACTTGTTAATTTATTTTCTTGGACTAATTCCATAGAATTATCCTGGAAATAATATGTTCTCAATTTTCATTGTATTCCAATCTTACTTCTAAATATTTGCCAGTGCTCAAGGGAAATAGACGGAAATTCACAGCAATAGCTTTGTTTGTTTCTTCACAAAATTTTAAGAAGCGAGAGATTAGTCTTGTTAGACCCAGCACTTTTTAGGATGCTTCTATTTCTGAGAGAGGAAGTTGTCAACGAGTTTTCGCGGTTCACATACTGACTGTGGGAGTCTGTTACCCTTCCAGGGATCAAGTTGGGAAAGTGTCCTACAACATTACCGTCGTTCTTACATTGCTTGAGAGTAGGAAATCCATCTCGCGTATTTTTTCGTGTCGTGGGCATAGAAGATGAGGGGGGAGAGGCAATGCCCAATAATAGAGGTTGGTAATGCATAGGAAGGTGCGAGTCGTTGGACTGGCATCCCCGTGGCCGTATCTTCTCTCCCGGAAACGATTACTGAGGAGTGCGATAGTAAAACCCCTTTCCTCTTAAACCTCACCGCCCAACAAGGGGGTTGGCGGGGGTGGCGGAGGGTGGCTGGGATTTCGCGTCTCGCACGAGCGACCGACTGACTGAACCCATCGCATCCAGAGAATCGCAAAAGAGAGAGAGATAGGTATATAGGGCAACAGAGAGAGGGAGAGAAAGAGAGAGTGGGTGAAACCCACCTCATAATTGGAGGGAAATGGGATATCTGTTCGCGCAGACGGTTAAATTAATGAGCACTGGAGCGGAAGCGGCAGGGGGTGGGAGGAGATGGGGATGCTTCAGGGAAGGCCGGTTTGGTTGGACGGGTGGAGGGGAGGAAATAAGATGTAATGGGACGAGGGTTTGGGGAGTGGGGGTAGTTTTTCAGCACCGAAGGAGTGAGGAAGAGGATAGTTGGAGGAAAATAAGAAAGATGGTGGTGGGGGGGGGATTCCCTGGAGGCGGTGGTGGATTGGGATGAGGAGCAGAATGAGAGACACAGATAGAGAGCCTCACTCACGCCTTCTTACCTCCTAGCCTCCGAATTCGTTTGCGAAGTCATTTACGCCGCTTACGGTGAACCAGTTCTCGGTGCGATTTCCAAATTAGAGCCGAAGGGTTTATTGTTCACTGGAGGAGGGGGAGTTATAGAAATGTTTCCACGAAACTGTTTTTATTTTATTAGCTTCTACAAAAGGAGTTCGCATCTCTCTTGCCAGCTTGGTGTTCGATTTTCTTGCTTTAATTATCCTGGATGATTTTAAGCCAAACAGTCTGACGAAAAAGCAATAAAAGTAAATGCTTCTAACTGAAGGGCCAGGATTAAATTGACTATAAACTTTCATCACTTGGAAATTGGTAGGAAAAACGGTTTTTCAGGACATCGCAGAAGTTAATTGACTTTATTTGGGTCGAATACGCATAGCCTACTTCAACGAAAATATTAAATTTACCATGAACACATTTTTTCCGAAAAGCATCACAGCTAAGATTCATATTTATGGTAGTAAATTAAACTAAATTTGTTAAAAATTACGTCTGTATGAGCGAGAAAAGTGCTTTCAAATTCACGATATTTCATTATTTACTATTAAAAATACCTCAACCTACCTAGCATAATCTGCAATCAATCAATACCACCAGCACTTTCCTCTATATCCGTGTTAAGTGATAAATTTTGTACTTTTGCACAGAATTTATTAAACTCAACAGCACGTTTCGCCGATCTATCGCCAATCATCAGGCCAAATTCATATTAGGTTTTGTTTATTGACCGTTTTTTTTGTCGTAATTATTGGGGATGGTTTGGATAAGGAGGAGGTGGTTATACCGTTTCTTGGAAGTGTGGGTTCGAACAGATGGCTGGAATGGTTGTATTTTCTTAAGGTTAGTTTCTCGGAAAGGAGTGCGGAGGGCTACGAGAACAATTGCTCTTTACAAAGGGTTGTTTTAGTCTCTGTCAAGTGCCTTCTTATCTCGATTAACTCAAGAGCGTCTATAGATACTAAATTACGTCCAGGAAGTGAATTCAGAAACTATAGCGTGTACTCTCATCTATATCTAAGAGTTCGGCTGATTATAATATACAACAATGCTTGATTCTTTAAAACCAATTGAATGACTCGTTTTCTTAATAGAATAAAACTGTAATTTATATAAAAGTATGTATGTATAAAATAAACTTACAAGAGGTGAGAAAAAGAGATCTAAAATAGATTTGTTCTTACAGAACGTTTCGGACCGGTTGGTCCTTCCTCAGCTCTAAGTTTTCTTAATTTAGTATCTTTAGAAGACTTTTAAAGCTGAGGAAGGACCAACCGGTCCGAAACGTTCTGTAAGAAAAAATCTGTTTTTATCTCTTTCTCTCACCTCCTGTAAGTTTATTTTATAAATTAGTGGCCAATTGGTGAAAATTTACCAACTAAAATATATATAATATGTATATATATATATATATATATATATATATATAGATATATGTATATAATTATATCCTGTATCCTTCCTTCTGTGAGAAAGGTTGCGTTAAGCAGCCGAAATATCAGAAATTATTGTGTGAGTGTTCCTTTTTTTGTGTCTATATTTAATTCCGCCCTACTTGTGGCTAAGTTTATATACATATTATATATTTATTTATTTATAGATTTATTAATTACTAGTGGTGTCTTCTCTTTCCTGCATTCGCTATCACTCCACCCACTGGATTCTGCGAAGACTTTTGTCACGTGCGTCGGCTCCATCATCTTGGTCGTCGGCACGTCTCGTTCGCAAGGAAGGGATTGTCTGGAGGGAATGAGTGAGGTGGAGCGATACATTGAAGTCCCACCCAGAGAGATGAGTCCCTTCAGCTGAATGAAGAGAAAGGGCGCACTGACAATGGGGCCCAGCGCATTCTGAGCATCCACCAGCTCACAAGAGGACCCACGACCTGCGAAGGATCCTCTTTACACGGTGATCGCAGAGCCCGAACCGCTCATGCGCGAGACCACGGCCATTGGAGGACGATTAGGTGGCGGTGAACAAAGCCGTATCTTTGCAGGAATGTAGGGTCGATCTTGCGTCTCCGCTCGTAGGCCAATTTACTAGCTTCCTCGCACTTGGACTAGGGATGAAAATGAATGAATATGATGAATGATAATGAAACCGCTATGGACTGGTGGTTATCCCACAGCTACATGAGTCGCATAAGGAATGCTTTTGAGGCAGCATTCACGTCGCAAAAATAGCCATAGAGAGAGAGAGAGAGAGGGAATTACAATGTGAGGACATTCCCGATTAAATATCTGGCCATAATTGTTTCCGCTCCAAATGTATAGCTGGCATTTTTCTCCACTGAAGGTTTCTGCACTGCACTGAATTCATCATGGCAGTTGACGTTAATTGGGTGTATCCCCCGTACTTTCGGGTGGATGATACTCCATGTTTCATGTTTGTAGGTGGTCACTTTATCATGAGAATAAGACATACGCTGCCAGTATTTGGGATCCTTATGAAGTAGGCTTAAAACTCGAGTCAGAACGTGAGCAGCAAAGATCGACAATTTAGGTTAAAGGCCGTACTGATAATCACGTAAGTGTTTCTTACTTTTTCGAGCAACTGGAATGGGAATCACTTTCGCATAGATGATTAAAATATAGACTTAATCTATTATGTAAGTTACAAACCGATTTACTCTTTCGCAACGTTAATAATATTTTACAAAATCCGACACATTACGGTAGATAAGATCATGAGAATAAAATTAGGGAACTAGATTACAGAACTGACAGATTTAAAATGTAATTTTTCCCGCGAACGATGAGAGACCACAACAGCTGACAAATAGGCTTTTAAGTAGGTTTGTCAATAGCTAGATTAGCTAATTTTTACTTCCAAATACTAATATACTTATCTACTACCTAGTACAGCACGCCGTGCATATTTTTATTTTATAAATCTTCAATCTCTGTTCATTTATGTAGTTACAGATTACGTACATACTAACGGTCCTTCTAACATTGGTAGCATTCTTAGAGTGTATTGAATGCTTATGAGGCTTCGCCTTCTGACAAGCATGAGCGATTTATGCCAATGCAACAATAGTAGTAGTTACACTAACTTTAATAGGGTATAGTGTAATGCATCCTGGTGACTACTCACCCTCTGCCACACACCCTTGAGGTGACTTGCAGGGTATTTTAGAGATGTAGATGTATTGCTGATTTTTTCCACACTAATAGACTAATTTTTTTACATTTCCTTATCTCATTTTCTTCGGGGATAAGCCGGGGCTTGAAGTTCTTGACTTCCGCGATTATTCTGGTTGCTTTTAAGTCAATTTCGTTTCCCAACGTTGCATGGTTGTATGGACCGCTACAGCCGAATTCGTTGGATGCCTTTGTTGAATAGCCTGTCAATGTTCTTCTATTCGGGTTTTAACCAAGCGTCCCGTCTTTGCGTCCATGCATGCCTTTCCACAAGTGCTACAAGTTATCTTATAGACGTCTTCGCTCTTAGGTGGTGTCCTGTCTTTAACACTTTTACGACAGTGTTTTATTTTCAAGTTTGGCTTGAATACTGTTTTTATATCATTCCTAAGGAGGATGCTACCTTTTTTTAAAAATAGAAATCGTCTTAGTATAAGCAAAATTAGAGTAAAGACTGTGATCTCAAAATAAGCCACACCTGGAATCCTGTCATTCGCAAAACTCATAAGACTCCTTCCGTCCCGCCCCTACTGATCCCCTTACCAATGACTCCCAAACTGACGAATGCTCTGAAAAGTAAATCAAATTCCCAAGGTTTGGTAGCTGTCTTGTTCCAATGATAAATTGACCAGCAACGAACATGTAACGTCAGGTAACATTCACCAAAAACTACGCAGGGTACACCCGATAAATGTATACTCCTACTCATAAATGACCTACGAAAGCATATATGTGGAAAAATGCTGACTATTCGTTTGGGGCCCATTTTTGTAGAGGTATATAATTTGCATATGAGATGACGGGAATCAGGCTTCCCTATAGATTTTGACCACACTTCTGAACTTCATCATTTTACAGCTAAAGTTTGGACGCTGATTGCCACATAAAAATTAAGCCATTGGGTTTCATGGTGTCGCAAAATAAATGAGGAACGTCATGTGGAGATATTTATTGATGAAATTCTTTTATAAATATTGCTCACCAATTTAACAGTTTACGTCATAGCAAAAAGGGTGAACCTGGTCTTACGACGTGTCCCATTTCTTCTCCTCAGCGGAGACGGCTATTCGTCTCATCTCTCTTCGGGGATTGCCGTACGTAGCGTGGGTCTGTCCGCGAACGCGTATCCCCCACATATCCCCACTCCATCGCCATCCACTCCCTCGTCCACCCCTTCTCTCCCTTAAACATATATATCACCCCCTTTGCTGAAGATTGCCCTCCCTTCCCTCCCTGCTATATCGCAGTCGGCACACGTACCCACTAAGAAGGATTTCCCCGACCGCCCCGCTTCCCCTTATAACCCTTACCCCATACTCCCCATTCCCCTCTCCGCCTCCCCCACATCCTTCGCTTTCCAGTCACGGGGGGACTCGAGAAATCCCGGATCCAACGTGTCTCCACACAAATCACGAAACCCTTTCCAACTCATCTCGAGGAAGCAGAAAGAATGGACGAGGGATAGAGAACACAGAGGAGAGGGGAGAGAGGAGAGGTTGGGGTTAGAATGAGATGGAAGGGTGGAGAGTCGAGGGGAGGACAGAAGAAGAACGGCTTCCGGCAAAACGGACGGCGCGAAAACAAAGGAAAAACGCGGTAAGAATCGTCGGAGGTCACCCCTGTGACAAAATCGACTCAAATGACTCACTCGTGCGCTGTTTTTTGTCTTCATTTTTTTTAAATGACCTTTTTTGTTTTCAGCCGCCGTTTCTCGTTAGGGTTTTGACAAGTCTTTAAGTCTTTTTATTCTATCTAAACTCCGTTGAGGAATCATTCGTTTCACTGCCATTTTTATAAGTTAAAAGTTCACTGTACGGCAAACATTCTGCTCAAAATAGGTATCTTATCTTTATAAATAAGATATCGACGATAAATAAATAAGATATCGATATCTTATGACCAAAATAGTATAAGTTTAAGAGGTTCAAAGAGGTATATAGTATAAGAGGTTCAAAGAGTTTAACATCTTTTTTGAAAATAGTAAAAAAATTGTTACTTAATGTAAAAAATCCAGATGTATTTTTTGTTAATAGTACGGTTAATACTCAATATATTTTGTATGCACGACAAGTTGAGATTAAACAACAAATTGTTATCTTTTCATGCATTTATTTATGTTTCGTATCTGATCTCAGTTTACTTATTTTTTCAATTATTCGTATTGTAATTTGTCTTGAGGTAGCCCAATACAGCCAATGCCTAAAAGGGATTCCTAATATATCCTTATTTGTTTGAAATGTAAAATATGCTTGTAATGTTGATTCGACGGATAAATAAATATATATTATTATTTTTTTAAATAATATGATCATTGCATTGAAAGGAAAAGTCAGGGATAAACTTTATTAACTTTTGGTGAAATAAACTAGCCTTGTTCCCAAAAGTGTTCACCATTCCAATGAATAAAAAAAACATACCTCTTAGATCATGCCAGACTAACAAAAGGCATACCAGTGTTATGTGCCATACACCTTCGGAAAATATTATTCATACGTGATAGCCTTGCCCTCCGTTTTTTCCTTTTAATCCCGACCTTATTTGCAGGATCCTGGCCCATGGTGGGATGCAATGAGTAACGGAAAGGAGTTGTAGGATCAAGTTATTATTGAAGAAATCGAGAAGGTCGAGACGGAGTAGGTGATCTTAGTTTTGTGGGCGAAATCTTACTTCTGAAACCTGAATCCGACAAATGAAGACCTTGGATGGGAGGAAATAGTAGGATGGGTACAAGAAATGTGGTGTTGAGTCCTGAATTAGAGCATCGGGAACTGGCTTCTGTCTCCAGCCGCGGAATACAGGGTCATGGCCTATAAAGCATAGATTATCCTTGTACCGTCTCCTTATCTTTACTTCGTCTGTCATTTTCAACCTTCTTCTTCCTCTTCACTTTTCTCCCCCCACTGTTCCCTCGACTGCTGAATTTAAAATTCCCTTCCCTCTTCACATATGTCCCATCCTGTTTCCCTTTCTCTTCTGTATTGCTTACAGCAGTGTTCTTTCTTCCCTTATTCTTCCCAGGACCTCCTCATTCCTTACTCTATCCACCCATTTCACTCTTCTCTAGCCTCCTCCACATCCACATCTCAAAATCACTGATCCTATCCTTCTTCCTTCTTCCCAAGGTCCACGTTTCGCATCCATACAACATAACACTCCACACATAACATTTCACCTGTCTCTTCCTCAGTTCTAGTTCCATACCGATGCATAACACTTTTCTCTTCTTATTAAAAGCTTCATTTCCCATAGCTATTCTTGATTTAATCTCTACCTCACTCTTCCAATCTTCCGTCAGCATGCTCCCCAGATATCTATACCTTCTAACCTGCTCTATCCATCCCTCGTTTGTCATAACGAGGGAAACGAGTTGCTGAAATTCTCCTTGCGTTGACTACTATATAAACAATAGCTGCTGCATTGTGAACACGGCGTGGCCAATGGTGCTGCCAACAGTGAAGATAAGTGTGCGGCCAACTGACTACACGGCAGAATTTGCTGGAAAAATGTGACGAGAGACAGGTTGCGTATGGAATTTTGGCTCATAAGCATTGGTAGCGTCGTTAGTCCGACGCTGAACGTGCCTCCAGAAAGTCCTTTGACTAAGTACGCTGGGTAAACTGTCAGAATAGGGGAAGCATTTCCAAAGAGAAGAATGGAGAAAAAAAGACAGGAATTGCATAAAAAAGCCTCAATTTTTTTGGCGTCTTGTTTACGGCCTCATTTTGAATTACAATTCTATCATCGACTGTGAATTCAGCTTAATTCCAAAACTTTTTTACCTATGGGCTTCATTTTTCTGCAAACAGTTGCTGCTATTCAGAAGATGTCTACAAGTGTTTTCGTTTTAGAGGCGAACATTACGCTATACCAACGGAACATATTTAAATTCAACCTCATTTCCAATGTTTTCAAAATTATAAAACTCTACGTTTTAATGGATTCATTTAATGGATTTTCGTGGACTAATTAGGGTCCATTTTCTCTCAAATTTATCCTAAATGGTTTTAGATGAAATAAGCTGTTGATCTATATGTGTTTTTTTGGTTCGTCATGGAAGGTAGAATTCTGCAATAAATTTTGAAGAAGTTGGTGACTGTACTATCTACTAGTTAATCGACCGTCAATTAAATATATGAGTTGGTAAAAAACCGTCAATTGTAATTATTAGATGTTTTATGCTTGGCACGTTAGTGTTTTAAGGGTTAAATTAGTAGAGATTTAAGAATTTCCACGAAAAATTATAATTTATGTGCTTCACCTAGAATTTATACTTCTGAGGTACGGATCGCTCAATATTTATGTTTTCTGGACCATAAGTTGTTGGTTTATCATTTAGATGGCTTTTTGAAATACACCTGGCTCATTTTGTTGGTGCTTGGTAATAATTGTTTGACGCTGTTTTCCTTCTTTTTCTAGCCCGATTTTGGAAAGAGTTTCGTTCTTAATGGGAATTTTCGGTGATAAAATAAAATCCCTATATCTTAAAGCTTTACAATGCGTGGAGACTCAATAATATTTCATGATTATAATAATGGGTACAAAAGCTCTACTGAATAAGAAAAAAGGTTTAACCAATGAAATTGGAAGTGATTGTAAAGCAATGATTTCAGGATATTATTTCATAGGATATTCACTTTAAATAGGGCCACTCACTCAGTGATTCAACCTGAAGGTTGTTTTGGAAAGTTGAGGGTAGAGGTCACCCCAGACTAAGCCACAGAGGCGTGTGAATTTCACAAATTCAGGGTAGGGGGGCCAGTTCCTTTCCCTGGGCCACCTCGCACTCCGAGGATTTTCGTTCGGGGGCGTTCAAAGGCTTCACCCGGATTTGAACCCGGGACCCTTCGATCAGTAGCCAAGCGCTCTACCCAATAGGCCACCCCTTAAATAGGGTATCATCAAAAAATAATTCAGAAATAAAATTTAAAACTCATGAATATGAGAAAAAAGTCAATATCGTCATTATTTATTCGTAATTAATAAACAGAGAAGAGCATGGCTCACATAATAGAAGCACATGTATGCAGTTTCATGATAGGCTGCCATCCTTAAACTGTTGTCAGTACTGAGTACAATAAGGATAGCACATGTGCGATGCATGCATCGACGAATACATAAATGATGCTGATCATACTGTTTGGAAGTTTGCGAAGAGGAGTTTAAAATATCATTAACAGAATATGTCTTTGAATTTTCCCTCCGGAGATATGTCAATTGGGGCTTTTTAAACACTGTTAACAGTCGGCTTTTATCACCGTGGAGATCAACGCTCTATTTTATGCATTTCGGGTTGTAACTGGGTCTTTTGCTTACATTTACAGCGTTTCTGATATCATACAAGATACGGAATTGATGACAGTGATATCATATCTCATACTTGATACCTCGAGAGGTTTTGGGAAAAAATGTGCCCTTGACATTTTGAGCACGAGGAGCGAATGACAGTAAATTGAAGACTTCCTGGATATTTGAATAACGCTCTAAAAAAAAACCCTAAGCAAAGCCTAACTTTCGGGCCTTGCCAACTTTCCCTCTATTCCATGTAATGTCACAGTGGCTAAGGATTCATCATCAACCAAAAGTGAATTTTTGAGTGAGATTACATGAACCGTAAATCCTATTCTTGTGTAACCCTTCGGAATCTAGCAAACAATGACTGAGCAAAGGAGATAACGCAGCTGAGATATGACACGAACAACACTTGGTGATGAATAAAATCGGAAAATGCAAACAACGCAGATAGGAAAAAATAAACTCTTACGGATTTATATCCGCACACTCAGCTATCTGAGCCTTGAACTGAACTATAAAACGTTTTCCTGATGGTTTCCCGGGAATTTGAAATTAATGGCGTAACCGATACCTTATCGGATTCTCTGCTTACCTCAATTGAAATCGTATTAGAATGTTGAATAATAAATGGATATCCCCTGAGAAATTTTACAATGCCGCCATGGCAGTGGAATTAGATAGAAAATTTGGACAAGGCCTAAAATGGATATGGTTGTTGAGTTGCGATGGTAGTTGTTCGCATCTCATTTCGTAATGTTTTTACCAACAGAACTTCGCGCATCACGACCCTGTGATTGGTAGCCGAGTTGCTTGGCCTGCAAAAGGGCTGTGCGGCTGAAGTCTTCACAAAATCCAATAGACCGCAGTCGTCATCGCCGCAATATTATAAACAATATAACTAGGTTGAACCTCAATTGAAGTTTCTCATGGATTAATATCAAGATCCATATTATATTTCTTTAGTATACTTTTGGCGTAGTTTGCTTGATTTAAATACATACCATGTTTAGACCTGATTATTTTAATTCCAGGGAAATATTTAACATTCATTACATCAATTTAGACTTTAAACCAACTAATGCTTGCATGTTGCGACTTTCCATAAGAAAATTATCCACGTACAGCAATAAATATACAGTACAATCATGTAAATTCCTTATATACATACATCTGTCAGCTGCACACTGCTTGAATCCAAAACCTTTCACAAAATCAGTAATCGCAGTCGTATTGGCCCTCATTCAAAGTTAAGTAAACAGTCTAATAGGATTTAACTGGTGAACTATGACTACCCAGGGGAAAGCACGGCTTTTCTGGTGGGTCATTTAAATTTTGATGGATTAAATAAGTCGCCAATTCAGCTACACCGATTAGGACCTTCGCAAAATTATAATATCCTATCAGGAACAATAATTTCAAGGCAGAGAGGTTTGGCCTAACGGTTAAGCGCCGACCGCAAACGATAGAGTTAGCGTATTGGTTAGAGTACTATGGGGTTATTTTGTAATCTCACTTAAGGTAGTATGAGCGAAAAATCACTCCACCTAGAATTTGATGAATTTGGCGCGAGCATCAGATAAATGTCACGCTAGATTTTTTTAATTAGATCTTGAAATGCAAAATGTCAAACTTTAAACTGTCATATGGGTAATATCATTTTAGCAGGGTAGTTAGTTTTTCATCTCGTATAGCTGAATAACGTTGTATTCGTCATCTTAAATTCGACTTTGTATATTTGGAGTCGATCTGTTTGCATGCGTTCAAGTGACTTGCGTGCTGTCGTTAATCGTCTACAGAGAAGTGACTTGTACTATTATATTTTGTCTCGCCGTATCATCTACGTATTTGTAAATTTTCTTTTTGGGAAATGAAGTCATTATTTTCATGTCAAAATTAAGTCATTATTGGGAAATGAAGTTATTATTCCATTTATGCTTTATCCACTCTTAAGGTAGTTTGAGCGAAAAATAACTTCACCTAGAATTTGATGAATTTGGCCTCATTTTAAAGAAAAAACTCTCATCTTTCCAATGATATCAAAATATCAACCCCTTGCCAAACTACTTTTCGAGGAATTTGCCTAAAAATATAAGCTGTTTTACATGGGATAGATTATGGCTGTGCGCTCCAGAGGGAGAATATAGAAGGAAATAGGAATTTATAACACCTAGATTTACACAAAATACTAACGGTGTGTAGATTACATGTTTTCTCAACTATTTGCAAAAAATAATCTATTACTCACCGAAGTAATTTTCACAGAGTCGCAAAAACACCTGTTGTTATGAATGGTTTTCAGTCGCACGGCGGGAAAAAATGAGTCAATTTAGAAACTTATGCACCTAGCTTTATTTATTTAATTACTGAGAATTTTGGTCGTATATAACTATATGTCTACGCCATTAATATTGCAATATTTATTTCATACTGCTTACAGACGCTGAAATTAAAAAAAAATAATTTTAATTTGGTCTCCATTATGACTAGGGAACTTAATATCGCTCAAACCACCTTAAGTGAGAATACGTCATAAAATACGGAGAATTTAGTCCTTTTTCGTAGTTTCACTCCGCCACCCAGTCGGCGTGACCATCTCAAGTGGTGATCTGTAGGTCTTTTACTTGACTCAACCGCTCTTTGTACTCATGGTCCGTTTCATTTGGCTCCGCATTTCTTTACTTCCATCTCACCTGTCGTTAGGAACGTGAAATGGAGCCACCATCGGACTTTGGCCGATCGTGAGTCATTCGTCAAGAGATAGAAAAGAATCTCCCGCCTTTCCCGCCTTAAGAGTCATTAAAATGGTGAGATTACAAAATAGCCCCCCTGGATTCCCAACCCAAAGGGTCGGGTTCGATTCTCGGAAGTCATGGAGATCTTTCGATGGAGTCTCGATCTTGGGCCCTACGTGGACAGCTTTTGAAGTGCAGTTCCTCGTACACTCGACGTGGGACCTACAACAGAGGTCTCTTTGGCGCCTATCGTTAAGAACAGGCCAACAACCGACGCCGGGTTTATCTCCACCCTTCCCCATTCCCCAAAGCAAACCTTCCCTGACCAACCTACCACTCCTAAATGGTGCAAATGATCGCAATTGGTGGACCTCAAATAATCAGCAAATCCGACCACAAACTACCATTTCTTTTTAAAATAAATTAAGGTTGCATATCTAGTATTTTAACCCATTATTTCCCAGCTTGTATTTACAGGTTAAAAATTCAGTATTTTCAATGTTTCTTATTTATATCGATCTAATTAAGATTATCTTCTAGCAAAAACACTGTAGTGATCATTATAATTGATTTACACAATGTTCCGTATACCCAATGCTGGGAAAATTCAGGAAAATTAAATATAATATTCATAGATTTTTACACATACATTTTAAGTTAATCCCGCTAAATAGTAAAACTTAGAGCCAGTAGAAAACATTACCCAGAATCAGACACCTCAAGTGCAATGTCGTTTTTCAGTATGGTAATGCAAGGTGATGGAATACGCGAATTTCGAATTTAAAATATACATATATTTATTTTACTTTTATATTAAAGAAAAAAAAACAATTAAAAGTGTTGATATTTTAAGTTTTCAGTAAACCGAAAACAAAAGTTTTCTTGAGATAAAAATATGCGTTGAAAAAGTAGTTTAAATAATGTTGCGTCAACGCATCACTGGAGATTAATGGGTTTAACGCGTACCCTTTCTCTCTCTCTATCTGTCTGATAATCTTTATGCGAGTGAGTTCAGGTGTTGTTCCAAGATTGCTGATGTGGCACTTGAGTGTGACTTCGCATGGAGCACGTTCAAGGTTCCTTTAAAAAGGAGTGGCTGCGAAGTATGCCATCAAGGCGCTACGAAAGGATTATGATCTATAACGTTTGAACATGCTTTTAATGATTTGTGTAGAACACACTTCTTCCAGAGCGACATTGATGACTGTGAAAACAGAGAAACCAAATCGCTTTACCTTTTTATTTTTGTCCTTTCTCTCTTCGAATGCCTTTTCCCTAATATTCCCCCTCCCCTTCTCCGTGGTTGGTGTCCTAGCGACAAGAGCAACACACCCCCCCACCTTCGGCGGATCGCCGAGTAGTGTCCACTTTTAGAAACAAATCTAGGGACCGGGTTGATGTGATAAATATAGAGCCGGATTTTCATCCCAGGGGACCGGAATTGATTTGTAGGGATGGTGAAAAGTTTTTAGCATGAACCCATTCCTATTATGGCATCATGTAAAGGCCAAACCAAGTGCAGTACACCATCTGTCGAATTGGACGTTAATCTGTGAACCATTTTGCACATTTCGTTGTGAGGAGGCTAATGTAGAATAATTAAAAATACGACTTTGGTCTCCTCTCTGCCATTCCATATGAAATTTTCCCCTTGCAAAGTGACTACCCTCCGGTGTCTAGTGGCGTAGGTGATCCAAGATAAAGGTTATCTTCCCAAACAACCAAATAGATTAACTTGAAGCTACGCAACCCCTAAGCCTAATAAATATTTTCAATGAGCGTCGCCTGTAGGTACCTGATTGGTTTGATGTCAATGCTCATTGCATATAAGATAAACGGTTGGCCCAAAAAGTTAGTGGATATAAAGGTTTATTAATGAATAAAATATTAGACTGTGTGTTTTAGACAGGATGTAACCTATTCAGCCGATATAAATAAATAAATGGCGTAGCTCGGCACCTATTTGAGTTAAATAATGAATTGAGATATATCATGAATTTCATTTTCATATTTCATTGAGATATCAAATGAATGAATAACCAAACCATTTTTGTGCGGTGTACCTCCAAAAAGGTTTCATCTAGCATGCCCTTTTGATTATTGGCTCTACAAATAAAAACTTTAAAACATCATCTTAAATTTCTGCTAGGCGATAGAGTACTCCATTGATCATATTTTGAAAAATTGTTTTATCTTTCTCCTGATTCTACCTGTCAAAAAATTACCAATACTATTTTACTAAATATAACATCATAATAACACTAACTCATGGAAAAAGATACGTCAAATCGATGTTCGTGCTAAAATCTTCCCTGAAAATGGCCCATTTCTGATGCACATGATAAACACCAAAATCAATATCAGGGTAGTTATAGATATATATGACTCGGCTGGGTCATGTCTTGATTCATTAATCTTGGCGTGATATATGTTTTCAAGTGCCGTTCTGGTCACACAGCGGCTTTTATCGATTAGAGTATCCACTACACGAGTAAAATATTGCTCCGAGGGACATAAATCCCCCGAGTTTATTGGCAATATGTCGATCGGAGTGTTTTTGGCTTCGTCTGCAGCGCGGGCGAGCATGAAGATTTAAATCGCCGCCTAATGAATCAGGAAATGAGACGAGTGTAAAACAGATGGCTCGTGAAAAATGAAAAAAAATGTCGGAGATGGGCCAATGATAATCAAAGGTTTAAGTGTGACAGTGGTTTTTCTTTTGTATGATAGGGTGGGATGCGTTATTTTTTATAATACATTTGACAACACTGCGTTAAGTTGTATCCTCAGATAAAACCACTACTCAAATTAATATTCTTCACACGCATGAAAATTTCATAAATATAAACATTCTATCATTATTAAAGGTTCAACTTCAATTTAATATTTTCGTCAAATAAAAGCAAAACCATGCAATAACATAAGCCAAGATCATTTTAATTAGCTCTCAACATTTTCGGCTAATATTTCACGTTAGGGGATTTTCGTCTTCCAAATAAAATATATTATATCAATTCATTTAAACGTGTAATGTCAAATATTTTACTGCAATTCACAGGCATACATTTCAATGCGAAATATTCTTTATGTCATGCGTTAATTAATTTCAAAAATATATAATTTTTTTGGTCATGAAAAACGTTTTTCAGAATGAAATATAACCGAATTACAACTTAGCCATCGACCAACAACAACCAACATATAGAATTCAACTAAACCATCGACCTTTGATTTGTAATATTGAATCAAGATAAAGAGACAAAGGAGATGGTGTATATCTCAAGAAAAGAATAAGGAGAGACTGAGGAAAAAGAAGTAAGGATTCTGAAAAAAACATTAAGAAAAATAGTAAACCATGGAGAAATGAATTCCTAACTGTAAATTAGGAGATGTAAAAAATGGTACTGTAGTGCGTGGGGATATTTCAGAAAATAATTATTTATGTCAGCGAAACAAATGGTGGCATCTAAAATTAACCGGTCCATAACGTTTGTTGCATCACAATTTTAATAGTTTAGCACACAATGTGAAGCTATTCCTCGGATATTATTTTCACGTTTTATTACTAACGTGGACTTAAATGAGAGAAGCGTTGATATTGGGTGAGGCAAAAGTCAAAGTAATACTGCATAAACTGAGATTTATGGAAATTTAAACCATTTGACAATTTACCAGCTATTAAAGGGAATAAAAATGTACGACAAATGAAGCAGATTAGATCTTTACTGAGAAGAAGTAATAAACTGCGGTGGGCATAAATGTGCTCAAGTCATTAACCAGGGTCGAAGCAATGAGAAAAACGGCCCACCACGATGAAAACGCCCACTCCCACTCGATCGCCGAAGCTCATCATCGCTGGGCCGGGTTCGAATTTGGATACGGGTGGTCCTTCTATTTTTCCGAATTGTTTTGTCCCAGTCTGCAAGCGGCTGACAGTTAAGTGTAAAATGTTTTCAACCGTCGCAGGCGCATTAAACTGAAGTGCTACTACAACTACGACTGCGGAAGATGTTTCTGATGATTCTGCGGAAACCGTCCAGCCATATTGTTGGAAGGTAGACATAAAGGCACAGGATATATTCAAACGATGGAGCATATGTTGTAAATGCCGGAAAAAAGGACAGCAGATGTACAGTTTTTGAAAGGGAGAAATTTCTTCTGAGAGGCAAAAGGAGTTCTATGACCCACCGTTATTTTCATTACACTCAGATTACTAATTATTATTAATCAAGGTGTGAAAATTTGTTCAAAGAAATCAATGCAGAATGATACAATGATGCCTGATTATCGTAAACTCTCAAAATATCATGACGTTCCTGGACAGTCGTAACGTCCTCCATGGCTGTCAGCACGGCTTCCGGAAAGGTAGATCATGTGAAACACAACTCGCGCTCTTTCTTCATGACGTTCATTTTTTTGACTCCTTCTCTGACCAGCAGCGGCACCGTACACCTAGATTTGTGCAGCAGTGAATTTAGTGTTTTATTTTTGAAATCGTATTTTGCGAAGTAGTGTTGTGAAGTGAAGTAGTGTTATTTTTGAAATCGCATTTTGTGAAGTAGTGTTGTGTAGTGAAGTAGTGTTGTGAATCAGCCTGGTCCTGTAGCCGACGGTGTAACGGATAAGTAGTCACTGACCATCTTATTTTCTTAAATTCTTTTTTCCTTTATTCAAGTGTATTACTAATTTGTAGTGCTTGCTTAGTTATAATTTGTCTTGCTTCAGTGGTTAAGTAGTGTTATAGAACTTAAAATTATTAGTAGTTATAAAGTATTAGTATTGACTCTTAATAATTATTTGATCCTATACGTGCGTGCGTGTTCTAGCTACTGATCCATTGCATTTTTGCTCTTTATCCGTCTAACTACTTTGCTAGAAAGTACTTCTTACGCAACCTTGCGTATCGTACTTGATTCGCTTATACCCGCCTTATATATTTAGAGGATTTAGTGTAAATTCAAATCGTTTTAAGTGCTAAAGCCTGTAGAATAGTATGGCTGGCCCTAGTTCCTCTGTAGCGAGCCTCAAGAGCAAGGTGAAGAGCGACCTCCTCGAGGCACGTGTCGCCGAACTGGAGAGGTTAGTTACGGAGATACTCGCCCGGGTTACGGGTTGTGGGAGGGTTTCGGGCCCCGGTGGTTGTAGCGTTTCTTCCAGGACCTTGCACAGCACCAAGGTGGTGTCCCGGGCATGCTCGGGTGCGAAAGCAAGTGCGGCGGCCTTGGGGAAGACGGTGCAATCTTCGGGTCTGGGGATGACTCATAGCCTGAGGCCCGAGTGGGTGGTTGTGCCCCAAGGGCGGGGGGCGGTGGCTCGACCGAGACGGGGAGTGGGGGATGCGGAGGCTAATCCCATCCCCGTTCGCAACAGCTTCGCGGTTTTGTTGGAGGACAATTCTGGGGGGCCAGTTAGCGAGGTCGTGAACGAACCCCCCGTTACAAGGGACTCAACTTCGAACGGCAGCCGGGCTGGGAGGGCAGGAATAGTATTGTTAGGGAGTTCGAACGTCCGGCGGATTTTCCCCCAGTTGGAGAAGAGGGCAAGGAGAGACGGAGCGGACCAACGGGTCACCTCCTGGTGTACACCAGGAGGAATAGTACCCAATTCTACGGCGGTGGTAAAAGCGGCGGTGAAGTACACGGGCTGCTCTAGACTGCGGGTGGTGGCCCATGTTGGCACCAATGATGCTTCCGAGCGTAGAGCCGATGAGATCTTGGATTCCTTTAGGGATCTAAACTCGGAGGTGGAACGCGTTCGGAGGGGCACTGGTGTCGATCTGCGACTATCCATCTGCAGCATTGTTCCACGGACTGACTGCGGCCCTCGAGTTTGGGACAGGATTGCCTGGGTAAACAAGAGGCTGTGGAAATTCTGTGCGAGCATTGGGGCAGAGTTCGTGGATCTTCGGCCGGTGCTTAGATCATGCCGGGCTCCCCTCAACTCGTCTGGGGTGCATTATTCCAAAGAGGCGTCCGAACGGGTGGCTCGTAGGATTTTTGAGCACTGTAGATATTTTTTAGACTAGAGGATAGGTCATATAGTGGGATTTTTAAATATTTAACCAAACGCAGCCTCCGAGGAAATCCGCATTGCGAAAATTTTCACACCCAAGTAAACTTAGGAGCGCTAAAGCCGGTAAATAGTGGCAATTTTCCTAAAACTCGTACTCCAGTGAAAGAAATTATATCAAATGTAATAAGCACTTCCAGTGAAATTCGCCCACCTAATACCCATAAGCGAGGAAAAGAACCAACCGACACTCAATCGACAAAATATGACATTAACTTTATTGTAGTTAATTGCCGTAGCGTTAAAAACAAGCGCGCTGAAATCGAGCATATATTTCAGGACGCAGACGTGGTCATAGGAACGGAGACCTGGCTTACTGAAGTTTTTCCTCCAGGATATAAAATCTACAGATGCGATCGAAGCGATAGGGCAGGTGGCGGAGTTTTTCTAGCAGTTAAATCACATTTACATAGCACCGCCCACGAAATAACTGACAATGAAATAGAAAGCGTGTGGTGTACAATTAAACAACGAAACAAAAGGAGTATACATGTTTGCTCTTTCTATAGACCTCTAAACTCCAAAATTGATGCTATTTACCAATTAGATAATCAAATATCCGCATTTACTGTGAGAGACAGTAAAAGTGTAATAATTATTGGGGGAGATTTTAATCTGCCATCTATAAATTGGGATTCTTACACTGTAAAACCGAATTCTAGGAATAGGGAAATCAGCGAGATCTTACTCAACACACTTGCTAATCACTCACTTTCCCAAGTAGTTGACAAGCCTACGAGAGGAAATAAAATATTAGACCTTTTTGCAGTAAGCCATCCTAAGTTGATAAAAAAACTCGATATTATTGACGGCATAAGTGATCAGAGAGTAATTTTTGCAACCTTAAAAATTGAAGTAGAGTCAGCTGTAAAACCGAAACGCAATATTTATTTATTTGATAAATGCAACTTCATCAAATTTGGCGATATGCTTAATGATTCGTACACGGATTTCGTAGCTAAAACTGAGGATAAAAGCACTGATGAATCATGGAATTATTTCTTAAAAATTCTACGACGGGGAATCAACGAATATATTCCGCAAAAATTGAAATGCGACAGTAAAGTACCTCGCTGGTATAACAACGATGTTAGGAGGGACCTTAAGAGACAGAGAAAATTGTACAACTTGGTTAAAAAGTTCACTACGGTAGGTGACAAATCGAAGGAACTTGAAGCAAAAGAAAGTTACGCTGCGCAACGCTCAAAAACTAAGAAATCAATGCGTTCTGCATTGCTAAATTTCAAGAAAGAAGTACTTGGTGAATTACTCGAAGAAAATCCGAAATATTTTTGGTCATATGCGAGAGAGCTTCAGGGAAATTCTTCAACCGTAGATTCGTTATTTGATAAAGATGGCAAACTTGTCACCGAAAATATTGACAAAGCTAACACGTTAAATTCCCACTTCAAAAGTGTATTCACCACAGACGATACTGCATGTAATTTTGAAATACAATTCACTGAGGAACCGATGAAAGAAATCACTATTCAACGTGATGGGATAACTAAACAGCTGCAGTCGATAAAAAATAGTAAATCTCCGGGTCCAGAGGGAATACCCGCGCGAGTCCTCAAGGAGTTAGCGCCACAGATCGCACCGTTCTTAAACATAATATTCAAGAAGTCATTGTCTGAAGGAAAGATACCATTAGACTGGAAAATTGCAAACGTTACACCGATATTCAAAAAGGGAAACAGACACGACCCAGGGAACTATCGACCAATTTCATTAACGTCGATTATAGGCAAGATACTCGAACATATCGTCATTAGCAATATCATGACGTTCCTGGACAGTCGTAACGTCCTCCATGGCTGTCAGCACGGCTTCCGGAAAGGTAGATCATGTGAAACACAACTCGCGCTCTTTCTTCATGACGTTCTCAAATCTGGTGAATCGAAAAGACAAGTTGACGCATTATTTCTAGATTTTAAGAAAGCTTTCGACACGGTACCTCATAACAAACTTTTATACAAATTACAGTCATGCGGCCTAAACGAAACAGTAGTAAACTGGATACGCGACTTTCTGAGTGATCGTAAGCAAAAGGTAGTTCTTGACGGAATTAGCTCTGATGTCGTTAAAGTGACATCAGGTGTCCCGCAAGGAAGCGTGATCGGACCCCTTTTGTTCATTATATACATAAATGATCTATGCTCTCGAATTAGCAGTAAAATACGTTTATTTGCCGACGACGCTGTCATCTATCGTGAAATTAGTGATCACTCTGACTTTGAAATTCTATCATCGGATTTAAACAACGTTCATGAGTGGAGCCAAGAGTGGGGACTCGAACTTAATCTAAGCAAATGCACGGTGGTACAATTCTTGTGGAGGTCGTCCAACTATTCCCATGTATATGCTGTGGATGGTGTTAACATAAAGGCGACAGATGAAGTGAAGTATCTAGGAGTTACGATAACTTCGGACCTATCGTGGGGAGCACATATAAAAAATATTTGTGGCAGAGCTCTGAAGAAGCTAGGATTCGTCAAGCGTATTGTGGGAAGATTTTCGGATGAAAAAGTAAAAGAGAGGTGCTATTTCGCACTCGTCCGGCCACACCTTGAATATGCAGCGAGCATATGGGATCCAGTGCAGAAAGACTTAATCCGGGAACTTAATAAAATACAAAGGAAAGCTGCGCGATTCGTCAAAAACAGCTACGGGCGTACTGACAGCGTTACACAGATGTTAAACGAATTAGGCTGGGAACCGCTAGAGACTCGGAGGCTACGCGCTAGGCTTAGATTGCTTGAACAATTGAGAATAGATATCTTCCAGAGCGACACGGAGAACATCATATTAGAACCCCACTATATTTCCAGGTCCGACAGAAACGATAAATTAAGAGAGATATTTTGCCGAACGGATAGGTATGGGAATTCGTTTTTCCCCCGAACAATACGGGACTATAATAAATGCTAGGCGTAATTTCATTAGAGTGTTTCCCTTTTATCTTTAAACGGCTGGTGTCCTAACACCCCCCGCCACACGCCTATTGAGGCGGCTTGCGGGGTAATATGTAGATGTAGATGTAGATGAAAATGTCCTGAAAATAAATGCGTCGAAAAATTCGGACAAGTATTTCATAGTCGGATCTGCCTTGTGATACGGAAGGATAATCATTGTGTAAAGGGATATAAATTGAATACGATGGACTACATCAGACGCAGTACATGATAAGGATGAATAGGCAGAGTGTTATTCGCATTGAAAAAATTACATTGAAGTAAAGATAATTAAAACCTTTGAGCATACTTTCACTGAAATCAAATAAGCAATGACTCCTATGCTCCTCGGGGGAGCATTTCTCTCGCGAAGGGCAATTGTGGAGGTAATGGGGTGGGTGGAGTGGAACCCTTGACTTAAACCCTCGTGAAGGTGTTCCTTAATGTTTGACCCTAAGGGGTGGTTGCTTTGTTACCATCGCTTGTCAGTGAATGTGAAAGGGGAGGAGTTTAACTGCCTTTCCCATGCTTTAATGGCTTTAGGGCCTCGACACTTTAGGTAGACAAGTATCTCCTCAGTTTCAAGGCGATAGAGATGTTACATCTCATGGATGCATGTTTCGGTATCCATAACAAGCAGTATAAAAAAACTTAAACCAAACCACAAAACAATTCTTCACTGAGATATTTTCTTGATTTATGAAGTCATAAATATTATTTCAATCTAATTTATATACGAACTCATCAATTTACCAATGCGATGACTTGGAATGGTCAAAGTAAAGAAACCCGTGATTCATTCTTTTCTTATGATATATTTCTTCACCACTTGACCTCATTGCGATTCGTCAGTTAATGGGACGGAACTTCGTAGAAGGACAGCTCTTTAGAGGCTGTAGTAGCTGAGCAGTGAACAACTTCTATTTCCTAGGGTCAATTTCCGAAAATAAGGTCATTGCCGGTAAATGGATATTACTCACCCACTAATGGTAGCCAAAATGAAACAAAAGCGTTTGGCTTCTGCTTCCTTTTGTTCTAGTTCGATGGAAAATCAGACTCTCATGGAAATGTTTAAATGTTTTGGCCCACTGCTGCATGCAGTTAGGCGGTGAGGTTTAATGTTCAATAAAAAAAGAAAAAGAAAATATAAAATGAATTCAGGAATCTAATAGTTTTAGTTTTACATAAAGTAGAATCATATTGCGAAGAAAGAAAACAAACTTTGCCACATTTTACAAATTTACATTGAATGACTGACCTACCTTGATGATTCAGGTGTGAATTTTAATCATAGAATCAGCTGAAGTTTGTGTTTCCCATTGATACATGGGTCAATATACTATCGGAGGTAGTATGCGTTTTTTACTAATATTGGAAAACACATTACTGCCGCTTACGTACTAAAAGATAGATAATATAGGGAGTGAATGTGGATATACATAGCTTTTTGCAGGTTTACACGAGGGGCATAATTTTAACCCCATACTATATCTGCGGAAGTAAAGATGATAGCTAAAGACAAGGGAAACAAAGTGATCGGTAAAAGCATTCCCCCATTCCTCGAGCAATAAGTGACTTCAACAATAAGGGAGGGGGAAATTAGGCATTCCACTAACATGAAATACAATTTCGCATTTTTCGCTGAAAGTTCCTCTGAGCTACGTGAATCCACCACTAAGGTAAAATTAGAAACCAAATCCAATATGAAATCCAAAGAAAAAAACGTAAATTCTGAAAAACAAGAAGCCTGAAGTGCCGATTTGTACTTTCATGAAGCAAAATTTAGTTTCAAAATCTTATGACGCGTATCATGATGATTTATTGAAAAACTGTTGCATGTTTACCAGATATTTTAAAAGCAGAACCAGGAGCACTAATTCTTAAGGAATCGAGAGATGTTCTCAGAACTACGTAAAGAATACGAGGAAATTAGTTCAAATATATTCACCGTTTTTTAGCGAGCAGAATCCTTAACAATTAGAATCAAGTTTCCATCTTGTCTAATGTTATGTAAAAAATTGGATGAATCGTAAAGGTCCCTCTAACTCTAAAATTCCTACTATAACTAAGTAAGTGGTGAGAGAAAATTCAAGGGAAGTCTGAATTTAATCTTTCTATGAGTCCATTGAAAATTTTACGTTAAAACTATATAATGATTTGTTACAGTTTTATGGGGAAATGAAATTAATGTATTCCTATATATAAGTATGGAATGCTGGAGTCAATGAGGTTATAATGTATCAACTTGTTTCTTCAATTCAAACAGTTAAGCTGCCGAAAGTCGCTGTCTATACACAATACCCATCCAGTTTAATTAAAAAGGTGTGATTGTTAGGACACTTTAAGTGTGGTGTTAGGGGGAATAATGGATGCAGGTGCGGGGGGAGGGAGGGGGTGGGGATGGAGGGGGAATAAGGGGGGGAGTGAATAAGAATGGGGAGAAAGGGGTGGGAGGGAGGATAGTTCGCGATGATTGATGCGGGGTCAGCAGGAAATGACAAGCCCTCGGAGTGCGTCGGATGGAAACAAATGAAGACGACGAAGCCACGCTTAGATTTAGCACTTTTTGTATGCGTGCGTGAGTGTGTGATGTGGAAAAAACATGTGTCGAGAACTCGGAGAGAGAGAGAGAGATGATCCATTTTTATTCTAATGTATATCTTGAGCAGCAAACTTCCCCATGGCTCATTGTGGATGAGAGCAAATTTGATGACTCTTGAACGCCTGAAGTCACAAATCAATGTTTCCGTTCTCCCGAGTATTTACATGGAAAAAAATTGGGTCAAGATAAGATTATTCTTCTGGAACAGGCCAAGTTGGTCAAATAATTTCACATTTTTCAAAACGTGTGCATCATATTCATTTTTGGAATTGTTCATATTTTTGGCACCATGAAGTACAAGTGGCTAGTGAATATCATTTTTAAATAAAATTGTACTTTGATATTGCTAAAATGTTTCAAAAACATGACCACATCTAACCTAAAATGAGTGGTAATAACGTTAGCTGAGGGTTATAATCCTTTTACAAATTGGAATTAATAAATTATGCATTGAAAGGTCCAACGATCCACATCCCTAATGATAACAAATACATCAATGAAAATTAACAAATATTTACCCAAAAGTTAAGGTAAAAAGATGTAATAGAGCACTGATCGTGTCTTGGTTACGTTGCAATATACATTTATGACACTCTAACGAAGTACATCAATTTTTATATCAAGGCAATGAGAAAATTGTGTTTATTTGGGATGGTGAGAGCAGAGAATCCGTTTCTAGACTCTCCTACTTCTGTGCTGGTGGCGATCATTGTAAACAACCGAGAGATCCTTAGATGAAAGTGAGGATGTGGGATATTTTGTACTCCTAGCAGCCTGAAATCTATATATCCCACCGCCTTTCTTTTGGTCTTCCCGGTGGTCGTCTTCCCTCTGGTCTCCCACTGGCAACATTCTTAAGTATTGAGCCCTGCTCCGCTCTCATAACGTGCCCTAGCCATCTCATTATTCTGGTACTGACACATGCAGTTATGCCATGCTCTTTGTAGAGATCTCGTATTTCCTTATTCCGTTTGATTCTCCATATTTCATTTTCCTTTGTGGGGCCAAAGATTTTCCTCAGGACTTTATTTTCGAATATTATCAGTTTCCTTTCTTCTTTCTTGTTCATGATCCATGTTTCTGCGCCATATAGAAGTACCAGTCGAATTATTGTGTGATGTATTTTGAATTTGGTCTTTTGTGGTATAACCTTTGAGTTTAATATTTTATTACAGGCATACATGCTTTTGTTAGCTAAATTAATTCTGTTCGTAAGAATGTTAAGTCGTTTAAAAAAATGTTAGTCCCAATGAAGACATTATAAGGTGCTTTAGGCATGTGCATATAAGTGTGTATGCACATATAACTGATTTATTCTGAAAGTAGACCAGTGGGGTTTGTGTATGAGTTTATAGGGTGATAAAACGAGTAATTGTCAATTTATCTGTTTCATTCAAGCAAAGCAACATTTTGGGAACATATATTGTAAGCATAAGGAACAGATAGGAAAATTATATCACTGGATGATGACATTAGGCTACCAAACCTCTCTATCGCTTGGTCCACGAAAGATACTTTTGATCACATTTGGTTAATGGACTACTTCAGGAAAATAGTAAATGAAGAATTCCTTTCATCTCACATTCGGAATGTGCTGAACGTGAGGAATTTAGTTATACTTATGTGCGACGTACTTATTTTTATTTCGCTTCTACACATACTTACAGGGAAATAGCTAGTTTGGACCCCTGTAAGACCCCCTGTATTATGTGAAAACGTTTGCACTTACACAGTAAAGGAAATAGATTTATTATAATTCTATCAAATGATTGAAAACATTCACAACTAAACCTATTGTTTCAATGATCAAGGACGGAGATTGAATTTGGATCCAGTTGTGTCGAGGCAGTCAAAAGTCAAACGGGGAAGTGTGTGCATGGCAGAGGTGCTTTCTGTTTGGGTGGGATAAGAAAGATCCTTGGAGAGATGGCGAGAGGAGTGCGTTACACTTGTTCCTGGGCTCTCGAAGACGAATGAGGAAAGTTGCAGGGATGGGATGGGATGGGGATTAGATAAAGGGAGGCAGTTGGCGTCTAGGAAGAGGGACGAGTGATAGAACCCTTTGAAGGTGAGGGGTGGGGGGTAAGGGGGGGGGGGAAAGTTGCTAGGCCACAAAGCCAATAACAATTAATCAAGTGTCACGCGGGAAGGTTGTCCCCCCCCCACGACCCCTCACTCCCTCTTCTCCTCCCTTAAGCATTCCATCTTGGAGTGTAAAGGGCGGAGCAGTTGACGCCTCTCTTCCTTTTAAGAGGAATGCAGTTGCTTTCAACCGAGTAAACTGTTCTGTGAACTTTGACCCATTACGCGGGAGCGTTTTCACTTGCAAGGTCAACGATTTTGCCGCAATCGGTGCTTCCAAGTGCTGCTCCGAGAAATCGTTTCTTTCAGGTTTATACTGATCTCTTTTTCTATAGGATTTACTGCGGAGTGGCACGTCTTCTTCTGGTAAACATCTTTTAAAAAAATGAGAATGTGGATCGAGGCAAAAAAATGAGAGCCGGTAGAAGTTCTAAAAAAATATTAAGGGTCAGCCACAATAGAGTCTCTCTTTACATACCAATTGAGGAATACCTACATGACCATTACCTGATAGAAAATTCAGATCCAACAAAGGTATATTTAAAAAAGCAGGTGCGTATTTGTACATTTTTTATCACACTCTTGATATATCTTCATGACTAACATATTATAAATGCTTCCACATAAATAATAATAGAACATATAAAACAAATATATTGCTGGTATAATTCATTAGTATTACCTACGTATTTTCAAATTTATTTGAATGAAGAAAACTGGTCACCAAAAGGCAAAGTGGCTGAAAATAAACGTATGACCGTCCTCTTCCAAAATGGAAACGTTAGCAGTACCGAATTGAGTATTGGTATCTGATCAATTTACCCATGGATATTTTTATTTAGACTAGAATAAAACTATTTGTCAAAGAGTGATTTTTATTTTTCTCTTTTGCATTAAAATATGAAATAGAATAGCTGTGGTAGCTTAGATACCTAATAGGAACATGTCTACCGATGCTTTAGGATAAAATAAATGGAATAAAACCACAGGACGTAATACATTCTTACGTCAATCTAGGAACCATGCTTCTTAGATTGACGAGAGGTTTATTAAATAGCGTACTTGCATGAAAGATGATATTTTATGCAGCACCAGGAATATAATATTAACTCACGTATGACAGCGTTACGATCACTACAAAAATAATGATTTCATTCTAAGGGTAAACCCTATTAAGTACCCTTCAGCCAGCATAATCATTGAAATTTCCAGTCTTCCAGTTTCCTATTCCTACTTCCTTTCTTCCTTCTGGTTTCTAGCAAACATTCTCCTTCGTTTGAGTTCCAATCTAGTTTGTTCAGGTTTTCGTTACTCTTCAAACAACCTCCTCCTCAAAAGTCTCCGAACTGCAATCATCCCTCATCCCTTAAAGACAGGGTTTTTGAGCGGCCTAGAGCCCTATCTCCTCAATCTTTTCCTTTACGTCCCTTTCAAGAACACCGAACATCTTTCCACTCTTCTTTGCAAATACTGCTTTCCCTAGCGTATATCTTTGCCATTGACTTTTGCTTTCCCTTCCTGAATTCAAACTTGGCCCGAGTGATTTCTTTCTTCTGGTCCAATTGGCGTATTTTCGTTTTTTTTTAACTTGGCATTCCGACTCATGCGAATCTTTTTTATTTTGTTTCCTCATAATTTTTATCTATTTAACTTTCCAAAGCAAAAATCTCCTACGCTTCAGTTCTTAATGCCAATAGTTATGTTACAGCACTCATGACATTGACTGCTAGGTAGAAAGATAAAGTAGGAGGCCCAATCCCCTAAATTAAGTCACCAGGGGAAACCCGTGTATCCATAGATGGAGGAACTGGAACGTTTGGGTCTCCCTGCCACTTGCATTTGTCATATAATCCTTTTTATTCTAAGAAATTCCACCCCTTAGGTTTAGTCATTGATGGTAAAGAAATATGAAGTTGCAGTACTAAACCAAGCATCCGTACCAGATAAACTAAAAGGTTTGAATGCTGAACATGGAATACCGACTAGAGGTGGTTCCACAGTGAAATTACTTAAATGTCAATTTATTCATATTCTGTCTACTTGTACAAAAATATGTCCTCTATCTGTAACGAACTACAAAATAATACCTTTCCACGCTATTTTATTCTATAATTGAAATTGAAATTACGTGGTGTTCAATGGGGGAATGAGAGAAAAAAACGGGGAAAATAGTATTTTTCCATAAAATATAAATGCCATTTTTTCGGAAAACTGTTCATAAGAAGGAATTAATCCAAATAAATTGAATAAAAATAAAATTTAGGCATCTTACTACCTTATTTTTTTTAGTTATTAGGGAATTAATGCCATAATTAAAGTCAAAATGCAGAAATTCGTAGGAAATGGCACTGCATTTGGCTCCCATGGCTGGAAAAAAGTGCTCATTTAAAATTTTGTTTCTTACTTTTGGTTTTCTATAGGTAACGCATCTCATCAGCGAAAGCAGGATTTTTTGGACAAAATATAAAAAATGTGGAATTTAGTTTTTTTTTTACTCGCACAGTCGCGGCAGAACTTCCTTAACTTATGCGAAGTAATGGCTTAATGTAGAATGTGAAGTCATTCGTTGACGGGTCCACTTCGTAGAATTTAGACATACCGGGAAGTATATTAGAGGTAATTTATCAAATTGTAGGATATCACAAAGTTAGTTTATTTACCTACATGAAACTTTAAAAAATATGCTATTTCGTAATTTTAAAATAAACCAGAGTAGAGATTTAATACGCGCTGCTTTTGGAGATAAGATCTTTTACCGGTCATTATGATTCCAGGGTTAACAGATTATGCCCAAAGCAACGTGTGGAACCTCAGTTAAGATTTAATATAATTTTAAGCTTGGTAAAATGGTTCTAATATGAAGCGAACATATCGCGTTGACGCATCTCCATTACCAGTTAAAGCATATTTTTCTCAGTAGCAGTCAAATTTGCGTGTAATTATAACATAGTATTTATAAAGATCTTATCTTCGCTGAAGTTTGCTTTTTAACCATCGATTATTTCGATTAACACATATTGAGAGAAGCTAATGAATGATACGTTTAATTTTTCAATACCAAATGATTGAATTAATAAAACAAGAAGAAATTTCAAAGAACATTTATTAAATGGGAATCGACACCAACCTACCTAACTCCACCTAAATCTGAAAATAAAATCGTCATTTTTGAATAAATTTCTGTAAGTATTCCTATTTATTTACACTGGACAATATAGATTTGAAAAAATAAAAATATTGACATTGATAAACATTTTAAAATATAAGCCAGATTATTTCTTTTAAGTGGTTGAAGCGGTAATCGTGAATCATTTAGTGCACATTAAAATTACTTTTAAAGTCGAAAAACTTTCTTGGGCCACATTTCACTGTACTCCAGTTTATACCGAAGAAATCACCTTAAATGCAGTAAAGTAAATGATTCTAAAATTATATTTTAAACTTTTCACCTTAATTAAAGCATTGCTAGGACCTGGGTTTTGAATTAAAAGGTTAAAGTTTGTGTTTATTCCACATTAAATTTAAAGTTTTACGACCATGGTTTCGAAGGTTAACGTAATCATCAGGTCAGGTGATGATGATGTTAACCTTCAAAGCCATGGTAGTAAAAGTTAATATCTAATGTGGAAAAAAAACTAAGATTAACCTTTTTATTCAAAATGAAAAGCAAGTTCCATAACGTTACGCCGGAAACCAGCAGAATTTCTTGGGTTTTAGATGCGGAATTCGAAATGAATGTGAAAACTATCTAAATAAGTTTTTTTTACTCAGCGTGATACTAGGATATTTGTTTTTAACCATTTCAATAATATGATACGTATTGTCTCGCTTTTAGGAGCTAATCTATACATAAGTATTCGATTTATTTCGAAATATATGTCATGTGCCTTAAGGCTACGAGTTACAATTGTATTGAGTTACCAAGAAACCATATCGGTAACGTGTAATGTTTTTCACTTTTCAGTCATTACAAATAAGGACACGCAACATGTAAATCTGCACATAAACAAAAGTCGATCCATTCATCTTGACGAGGCAAGCAAATTTGCGAGGCATCAAATCTTTAGATTTGGAATATATACTAAGGAAAAGCGTGTTATTCCAGCCATGATTCGGTCGCAAAATGATTACGTAAACAAGAGCTCCTTCAAATGAAGGTGCGGGGAATATTGGCTGGGATTCAAGTGGACCGTACCTTCGTATTTGCGGCAGCGTGGTTGCTTTCCGTTGGAGTCCTGATTGAGGGTGATGGCTGTGAAGAGGGGGGAGTAAGCAGCGAGGTTCCTAGGTTGATGTGATTGCCGAGGGGGGTAAGGGAGTTCTCGGTGTCATTACTCGAAACGGCAGCTGAAGAGGGTTGATCGGAGGGAGCCGAGGAGCTCCCCTTTGGGGATGTGCGTTGTGTTCGACTGATGTTCCCGTTGTCTTCAAGGCTCAATTCCCTCCACGAAACATTTCCGCGCCACCTTCCTGTTGAGTTGGTGCGTTATCTCGACATACGGCATCATCATTAGTGGAGGATGGCTAAATATACAAAAATCTGAACAGGAAAAGCGGCTTCTGAAGCATCCTCGCGCAAGTGATGTGAGAGTTACCGACGGTAGTCGGTTATTACGAGAATACGCATAGGCAAGGGCCTAGCCACGTTGAAACACCGGTTCCCGTCAGAGCACCAAAGTTAAGCAACGTAGGGCCCGGACGGTGGTTGGATGGGTAACTCGCCTCCATACCTCGACCAGGCGTGGATGGAGAGGCGATACTCCCTCCAGACCACTGGGAGGCCGGAGGGAGATCTAGTACCCAAACCGGGAAGGTTAGAGGGAGGACACCCCCTGTACCTGTACTGGGGAGGTTGGGGGAGGCCAATCCTCCATACCTTTACCGAGGTGCTCATGTCCCCTGTCTGCAAGTGGCAGACAGGTATGGACCAAGAAAGGTCTAATTGCTCAGGGCTCCTGACGAAGGCCCCCCCGATAAACAATAAACGCGAATACGCTCTACTCCCTTTCTAGTACCCTCGTTTTTCTCCATTACCCTGCAATGTCTATAAGCATTTGGGTTGCGGTTGCGCCTACAGAATGTGGAGAATACAAAAACAGCCCAAAGCCTCGCCACCAACAAAATGCTTGAAAAAATACTGGAAAAGCAATAAAAATACATCTTGAAACACAATGTAATGTGCATCCCTTTGTTTGACAGCAAAACCCTGGCAATTGTGGATATTTCTGTGATTAGGAAAACAGATTATATCTCTTGGAATAATTTTTTTTATTTTTATATAAATGCACATTAACGCACATGCGAATAATAAATCAGAACATTCTTACTATTTACGTATTTAAAATGTTTCTTGAATCAGTAATAATGAAGTGAGAACAACTGTCGTAAACAATATTACTAACTATTGAGCGCAGTAGACCGGTAAGCGATTGGTATCGCCGCCATTTTACGTGTCATAATACGGATTCCTTTGAAACTCGCTCTCATGTCTCGGAGTGGAACGTGAATGGGGAGAAGAGGCAAACGGAGGAGGCGAGACGGAACGGAACGGAAGAAGGGGAAGTGTGAGGGGAGAGGGAGTGGGGGAGAGGGAGAGGGAGATGTCAACAAACACAGCCTCGTGAGGCGGAATGAATATTATGAAGTCAAAGATGGAATTGAGTAAATACAACTGCTCTGGCGTTCATATTCGGCTAATATTTGAGATGCATGCGTTTATGATTCAGGCTATCAATATGCCAATGCGAACGAAATAATTACCATAGCTAGATTTTACCACAAGGTTTTAGCAGAAAATTAGCCAAGTGGTAATCATGCGGAAATGTGTTCATTACGTATTTTGAGGCAGAAGTACTCGGAGACGTATTGAGCACACTATTCATTCACAAGTAGCACGAATATACTGTTACTATCAATGCAAATGTAGAAACATTTAAACAGAATGATTCTCGGATGGATGATAAGTAATTCATATACGGGAATGTAAATTTCCAAAACACAAATACAAGTCATTGAGTGGAGAAACAGGTCATTAGCTTTATTGATTTTATTTGACATTTTAACCAGCGGATATTCCGAGTTTCTAAAAAAATATGGAATACCCTCTATTTGCATGTCAGGTAGTGATAGGATTTAATGAGAAAATGACGCAACTGACCGTAATGGTGACTTAAATATCTGTAAATATTTGGTGGTAAAGAGATGGCGAAATAGGAAGTGTATAGTTATATATGAATAAGCATTTAACGACATTCATTAACTGCTGAAAAAAGAAAACAAAGAAACTTCAATATTAAGAGATGATTTAATATCCTTATTTGTCTTTTTGATTACGGGAATATGTGAGTTGAGAGTGGATCACAGGATCCAGTCATACTGAAGGAATTGGGTGAGAAAGTTGAATGTGTTGCATGAATACAAATTATTACATTTTGTGAAAGGGAAGATATATTTAAGACCGTTGTGTATATAGCAGGCTTATGCCTTTTGCCATGGCATGGCTTGGATCTGTGAGGTGATGAGATTCCCGGAGTTATCCATTTTGCCCGATTCTCGAAAGCAGTCTAATATACGCTGAGAGGAAAAAATTTAAGGTGGCGGAAATCACTCAACTAGATGATATGACAATAATCAAGGAAAGCATATCTCAAGCCGTTGTCCTACGGCTACTGGTGATTTCAAAACATCGTAATAAGATAGATGTTTACGTAAACTAATATAAAAGTTTTTAAATAAGTATTTCAATAAATATAAATGTTTCAGGCTGGATATGGTGGAAGTTCTCGATATTTATAATGAATAAAAACACTTGGTAATCTTCCACAGATTTATTTATTTGGTTCGACGAAGTTCACCACACTGTGGCATAATCGTGTGCCACAGTGCACACGATTATGTCACAGTGTGTTGAATTTCGTCGTGCCAAAGAAATAAACCTGTGGAAGATTACCAAGTGTTTTTATTCATTATGAATAAGTATTTAAAATTTTCAAAGGTCCATAAATAAAAACAGGTCAAATAAGTAGAAAGCCTGAGGCATGGTTATTTGGAAAATAAAACACAGAAAAACCCCATATTTTGTATTTACTTTGTTAGCCATTTATATTTTAATAGCTTACAAATAGATATGCATCTGGTTATAAAAAGCTGCTCCTTCAGGAAAGATGTAAACCATAATCGATATTCTGAGCAAAGGCGTGTGAAAAGGGTCTTGGATTTTTTTTTTATTTATAAGATGGTGTTGCCTGACTCGTAAACTCAATTTATGAAATCGGTTGATATGGGGATATTGAAATATGGATTCAGGGGAAGATGGAAAATGTAATCTGAAAGGAAAAGAGGTTAAATAAAGAGGCATGAGGAAGTTTGGATGAATAGGTGTTTTTTGCGAAAGGAAATCGAAGACGACTCAGGGGAGAGCATTGAGAAAATACAGAGGATTTGTTTAGAGACCCTATAAAAGGTGAAATGTAAAAGTGGGATTTTGGGTGAAAATATTAAAAAAGAAGCCATTTTGAGCATGACTAAGGAGGGGAGAATTTATTGACTTTGAGATTTCACTCAACAACGGGAAATGTTCGTCATATTTTCGGGAGTGTATATTTCAGAAATTTTAATCAAGAAGCCCTTGGGGTATGGGTATAGACAGAATATATACATATACAATATTAGACAAATTCTCAACCCTATATCTTGAGCGGAAGTAATTTTAAAAAGCAAAAAATGAAACCATTGCACAAAACCCAGTACGTAGCGTAAACCACCAAAAAGCCCCTTTTTGGGACCTATTGGGGCCCTGATATCTTTTATAGTTTGTATAAAAACCTTCTCCTTGAAAAAAATTCATACATTTTCCATCTTTCATGGCGATCGGGGAAATGTGTCGAAGTCTATTAATCTCGGAAAAATATACAAACATCCATTTATACAAATACTAGCGGAAGGTTCCCGTTGAAATTTAATAGGTGTGAAAAACATTAAACTTATTTTATAAGAAAACCACAAAGCCTGAAGAAAAACTGTCAACGTGGTCATTTTAGGAGTTCGTAAACTATTTAGAATGTTGTGTTCATTGTAGTAGACCCGAGGATCGTTTTCCAGGTGCACGGAGAGATGAGTGACCGTTGGTCCTCTTTAATGCACGGGAAACAAAAAAATGGGCCACGCAGACTCATTACCTACTGCTTAAATAGCACCCAGGTCGATAGTTGGTCACCTCGACCCTCCGGTTCCCTTGAGCCGACTTCTGAGTGATTAACAGCTTGATCGCTTCCCTTGTGTGCATAAATATATTTGCATTCAATGACTAAATTTATTTGTGCAATTCAACGTTGATATTTGCGTTGAGTGTCTTAACCAGGATTTGAGAGTAGGGTACAATCCAGTGGTTGACAACGTCTAAAGGAGTATTTGCAGCAGCAGCCATTTTTTTTTGGCCTATGAATCCACCTTCACCTGGCCTGCGCCTTCGGCATAAAGTGTAGTCATAAGCATTGGTTTCGGTTGCTAAATACAAAATCTATGGTGATTCTTAGTGCACTTGTCGATTTTTATGCACGGATGTCTTTCATCGCGCAGAATTTCTTTCTTCGAATCTTCTTTTGAGTAAGCAGCATGTAGTGACGTAATTATAATTTCCGCCATCTTAAAACAGATTGAAGTTTCAAAAAAACCTGGGTCTATATTTGAACCAGATTTATAGCTGGTTACCCGTTCGTAGGTTGGGTTTGAATGAAATGTGTGTGATTCTTACCGTAACCCGAGAAACACCACGGGGAGATTCTCATGAGATCGCTGGTGGGCATGTCTTTTAGCATCCAAGCCTAAACATTGTCGTTTTTATTGCAAGGGCTCATTTTCTAACAAAAAAGACATACCACTTGCTCTAGAAGATTTTTTTCGAAAGGTAATTCTTTTTTCTATTAGGCATGTTGATGGATATATTTTTAAGTCCAGGGAGCGATAGGAGGACAGTGGCGAGTGAAAGTCTTGAATTGGCAACTGGAAAATTGAGTGTATGTAAGCTAACTGCCCATTAACTCTTTTAAACATATATAAATAACTCGTATCGTTTATGAAATGGGAATTGGTCTAAAAAACATTTCGCAATGAGAGGCAGAAGGTTCCACTACGTCATTAAATCTGAGTATTAAACGGTAAGAAACAACGCCATGTTTTTTGTAGCAAGAGAGTTATTATTACCATTACAATTCGGTGCATGTAAACATTCTTGCACATTAAATTGCATGTGTAGTCTATTTAATTTACGTGCTATCATGGCTCCGCAGGAAAACGTGATCTTTAAATGCTAGAGACGTGAATTTCCTTTGGAAATGAATCTCTGGTTGTCAAGGAAATATACTATTATAGATTTCAGTAAAAAATGTGAGATTTTTCAGCAATAAACATGATTTTCAGACAGATACGGAGCATAAAAGAGAGTCGATTGAAAGAATTAGAAATTTCATTTGTTCAGCCATCCGATAAAAAAAATCTTTTGTGAAAGTAAATTTTAAAAGCAAAATATGAAACCACTGCACCGAAACCAATGCGTAGCATGGACCACCAGGGGCAAGCGGCTTTTTAATATTGCCTATATTTCACCCAGATGCATTTTCTCACTACATGACAAATTTCAGCTCAATCGGTTCAGTAGTGTTTGCGTTATTGAGCAACAGACAGAAAGACATACATCATTACATTTCTATATATATATTAGTATGATGAGAGTGCTCTCCTACAATATAAAGATAAGACACTACAACACTTAGGTTAATTCGGGAGGACTTTTGAGTTCAGAATGCTTGATATTGAACAATAAAAGGGAAATGGAAGAATTAGAGAAGAAAGAAAGTAAAATCTTAAGGAAGATCCTTATGGAAGATCCAATAATAAGAACATAGCACTTGGAGGAAGAGGAAAACAAAGATCTATGCAAAAAATGGAGAAGATCACAGACAAAATTTGCGGCAGAAAATACTGAAATTTTATCAACAAATCTCCAGAATGAGTGATTTTAGACGGAGAAAGAAATGTTTAAGCTTTATCACAAAATTAAAGAAGACAGCAATATCCATTGAGGAAAAAGAAAAGGATTTGGAGGAGATTGGCATCCTTTCAGAAGATATCAGGAATAAAAAGATTTTGCAAGGAATGTTTATAAATTTAAGGAGTTCCAGTAAAAACAAAGAAAAAAAGGCCCAAAGCACCTGGTGAGAAGACAAAGGAAAGGAAGAAATGTTGAGTGAAAAAGAGAAAGGCAAATAAACAAACCAGTTTTTTCTCGTGGTCCACATTTGGCAACTCGAAAGTGAGGAATAATCCATTGAGATTTATATGACAGTTAAAACCAATATGAAATAATCAGCACCCAATTAAAATCTTTACTGTAGTGGATCTTACAAAAAGTTGCTTATTTAAGCAGTTTTCAATTACTTCACATTGTTGAATTACCACGTATATATATATAGTGACTGTCTTTCCACGCATTTCATCCCATTGTTATTCCATTATTTAAACTCTTTGATAATCTTCAAGAAATGAGATCATTGCTCTCAGTCAGTAAAAGTGAAACCAGCTGGAATCTCTGCCCACGATGTCTTTGTTATTTGTGATGCTTTTATTCAACTCCTTCTTCTGTAACTCAAAATTTTATTGAAACATAATGTTTATTTTCTTTCGTTAGCATATCACCATTTTGAAAGGCAGTATGCAAACCTCCAGGCTACATTGTACTATAATCTGCATAGCAGAATAACCGAGAAAAATTCCGTTGAGGGATCCCAAGTTATTCTGGACAAAAGCGAAAGAAAGCAAAAATATGCGTCACTATGCGTAATGCTGGGTACTCCATTATAAATGTTTATTTCACGACGGCTGTAATTGCATGCGCATGGCGGAAAGAGCGTGAAGATGTTTGCTTGGACCCGACGACGCCATATTCATGATGAGATTCATGGTGACGTCAACAGCTGTGATTCGTATTTGTGATATGTTTGGATTATTAACCGATGCTTTGCCCAGTCAACGCGTCCGCCCACATTCGCCGCCTCTCCACTCCACCCACGTCGATATCCTCCTCGCCCAAACAGACGTTGACGGGGTGAAGGAGCGTGTAGTATCATCGATTTTGTTTGCCTCACGGAGTTTTGGTTTGCCTTGTGGCATGGGAATTGAAAGTTCTGCACCATGGTTTTTATTCTCATAATAAAGACCAGCAGACCTGCTGCCTGCTTTGGTGGCAGTCTATTGGTTAACCTACCTCAAGAGATCGATATAGCCGATTATTAAAAACATCCTGGGAGATTTGCAACCCGCGTAAATATATAGGATTTATATTTTTTGGGCGGGAAGGAGGGACAAAGAAAATATAAAACTACTACCAAATCATGAAGACAGATAATCTACACTCAATGCACCAAACCTCACTGTTCTAGCTCAAAATTTAGGAGAGAAATAGACTAAACGGAAACCAACTGGACTGAAACTAAAAAGATCCTGAAAGGTTTGCAACCCGTACACAATTATAGTTTTTACATTTTTTGGGCGGGAAGGAGGTACAAAGGAAATCTAAAACTACTGATATGTTGTGCGCGGACACATTCTGCATTGAACGCACTTTTCTTTTCACCTCCAGAGCTCTCAACCACCGCGAGAAAACACAATAAAACCGACTGGACTGATGGACTGACTGACGGACTCCGCTACAAACTTAATCATATTAATTCTGTGTTAATCGGCCTGTTTCTTACTTCTTAGAATTGGTGGTTGAGGCTGTTTTCCGTTTCCTTCCTCCATATATCTCTTTTGAGTGATACGGTCATCCACAGGATCAAGGTCGCCCCAATATTAGTATAATTCGAGCCACCTTATTTAGTACACACACTACGAGGACTTCATTAATCTGTCTCCTACCCATATAATTATATGTCCCCTAAGATAACTATTTTTTATTGCTCCCTTCTGTTCAGCTCCAAGACCAACACCGAGGTAAAATTCTGCTACTGTGCAAACAAAGCAAGTCAGGAAACGCTAACGTAACTCATCTGGACTTAGGGATCGCATTGTGGGTGGAGATAGATATCTGCAGATTCTCCCTGCCGATCAACAGATCTACGCGCCTTTAGGGAATAATTTCACAAAAAAGGTTCTATCACAAATATTTGACAATGTCCATGATTCGTAGATAATGCAATAATACAATACAAATACGAGAACTTTATATAACTGCTGGCCTTGGTGGGACATGCCAGCCTGGCTGCGCAAGAACATTGAGATGAATCCCCTCCACTGTGCTTGCATTAGAACCAAGGTCTTAGGCTTTATTGACTAATCTTTATTAAATATATTTTAAGCTGTTGGAGCAGCTAAAAGTTGAGTCCAGTGCAACTTTAAGCAGTTTATAAATGATTTTTTTTAAAGAATACTCGTTTTTTCACCAAGTTGATTCAAATTAAAGGCTATTTCCATTCACGCGATATATTTTTCAAGTTTTGCATAGCAGTGTAAATGTGAATGCGGTGATGAATCATATTTAATAAATGACTTATAATAGGGGTATGGACCTGTTATAAAATTAAAAGATATTAAGGATGTGAATTTAAATCTTTTGTCTGATAACTCATTTCCACTCCATTTGGAATGAAGGAAAAATTTTATACTCCTGAGAAAAATAGCAGAACTTTAAAGAAATATCGTTTAAAAAATGGATTTCCATATTTGGTTGCCACTATTCAGTATGACATCTTTATTGACGTTCACATAATTTTAAAATAAAGGTTGCTGGCAGTGGTTCATACTCACCAGAGTAAAATAATATCACAAGACGTATAGGTTATGGCTTCAAGAGTATTAAGGAAAAGGTAACTTCTAATAAGTTTTCAAAATCAAATAAATGCTGACACAGTTCCTAAAACAAGGTAAAAGATTGAACGCAGCTAAAATCGGAGAAGTCAATAAAAACTCGTGACACACTGCACCAATTTTAAATGTTGATAGACAACCGAAGCTCTGACATTAATAAATTCGCGTAACGGAAGCTCTTTTCGTCTGAAAGAAGATTCAAGAATCATTTTATGTTTACTGCAAAGTGACGTTGAAATCAAAGTAAAAATGATCATGTGCCCTTACGCAGCGAATTGTAAAAATTCATCAAATGCGTTTTATATCTAATTTAACGTTGAAATATTATTATTTGCTAGGGTCAGTATTTCTTTTTCTACTTCAACTTTCAATGGTAAATTATAACATAAATATTCAAAACCTTATTTCTGCTGTTATCTTATTTCAATCGAAGCTAAAGGCTTTCTGATAGAAGACTAAGAAAAATTGTACCCATGGAGTAACAATACCTCTGGATTTATACTTTTTCATGAAAATTACGGACGCAGATACGAATCATCATATATCCTACGCTGTTCACTTAGACAGTTTAGCTTACTACATAAGGTTAACACCGTTTTGTGTCACAGAACAAAATATTACTTCGTGTAAAGGATTCAATCATTGTGTGGCATCTTTTCCTCTGGCTTTGGATACGCCACCTTCCATCCATCTTATACAGTGTGCATGCGAAAAAATATAATAATATATATGGAGGATAAAGTTGGCTGAAAGCTGCAATGACGCAGAGTTATCAGATCGTATCCTATTATCCAAAATTTATTCTTAATAATATTCTTATGGCTGGAGATCACCAGTATTTGGAAAGCATATTGTTGAAAATTAATTAAATTAATTTTAGAAAGATCAAATGATCAATGGTAACTTACGCATCACTTATATTCATTTAAAGTTTTGATGCTAAGCTCCACCCTGCGATTTGGTAATTATAACCCTTAAACGTAATAGACACTCACAAAAGAAGTCAACTCTCTTCCCACGTTCCCACGAACGCAGGAGGAAGTTTTTGATTCACCCATCTTCATAGAGGTTTCAGATAAAGACGCAATAGTAAATTAATATTGTGAGATAAAATGTTCACTACAGCCTCTCCTCAAGGTGAGATCAAAAAAGCTAGAATCCATTTCAAAGCATTTTGAGTGGAAAATACCTATTTATAATTTCAAAAATGTCATTTATTGGTGCGGATATGTTTTCCTCAGGAAATTCCTCTGCGTTTTCGTCGGTTTCTTCTTAAAAAGGCTGAAGGATTTCCAATTTGCCTGTAGACTTTACGTACTGCTGATAAAAGTTAACATTTCGACATTTCCACGTCATTTTCAAGAGAGACCAAATGAGCAGTTTGCCTGACGTATATATGTTTGAGAAGAGTAGGTGGGTTTACTTTACCGTGCGGGTTCCTCACACCCCCCCCTTCAAACCTTTGTCTAAAACTCTGACCTTGCTCCTTAAATATAAGTTCGTCCCCACGTCTTTCCTCACACATGTCAGGCAAACTGCTTCTTTTGTCTCTTGAAAATGACGTGAAAAAGTCGAAAAAGGTTGAGGCAGCAATACATTTTGTGAGAAAAATACTAAGAGTTAACTTTTATTGATATTACTTTCAACACAAAAAGTCAACGATTGATCTAATTTACGTGCTGCCTTTCTTTTCGGAAGCATCCTTTTATCATGGGACCCAACTTGTAAGCTTCTGCTTCCTTTGATATCGTGGTGTGTCTGTTTTTCAAAGGGGAACGCAGTTGCCCCTTGAAACGGGCGCTGCAAACCGAAGCCACACGCTTGAGTCTTTTGCCTTCGGCTCCCTTCGAGGTCTGCTTCCACTTGTCGCCACCCGGGTGCAGCCTGTTGCGCTCCGAGCGCGGGAGGAAGTGACAACCGCGCGCGTGGGCGCACTCCTGCGACTTCCCCTTGCGTTGCATCTCGGCTCCTTCTCCAACTCCTCCCTCCTCCTTTTCCCCACCCCTCCCTCCTTACCCCCTGCACTTCACTGAAAGCCCCAAACAATGGACACGAGGATACCGGGGCGGAAAAGATGGCAGATACAAGAACCCTCAGGCAATTTCCAATCGACTCACTGACACACAACGTCTTCGCCTCATATACACGCTTTCCATTCTTCTTTCTTTCACCATTTATTTATTTTATGAACTATTTCATTCCCTCTTCCGCTTCATTTTCATCTTTAGCAGGCCTATTTATCTGCCCCTCGATCTTCCTCGAAAGAATTTATGTACTATTTCTACTATAATTTCTGGAAACAAGGAATCCTGTGTGCCTGCGGCTTGGCGTAACCATTAGGTGAATTACGATCGTAGTATCTGTAACATGCATGTTGTATGATCCACGTAAAAGCATATGTTGAGCAACTAGTACCTCACTTGCTGGCAACATCAGGTGGAAACCAACTGAAAATACCATTACAGATGAAGCTAGTTATAAAAACCGCTCTTACGTGAGGGATAAAAAAATGTTTACTGTAGACCTATATCGTGGAGCAGTGGGAAATTAATTTTATGGATATTTTCCGAAAATAAGTTCATTAAAATGAAAGGTTTCTCCTTTGTATCAGAAGTCTTTTTCCTAAGGTGGGCTGGTAAAGCGAGTATATATCTATTATAGAAGAGTAATGTGGCAAAGGAACATTTTGGGATTCATAAATTTAAACACCCATCCTTATTTCAGATGGAGCCGCCGTCATAAAAGAAGTGGTTTTGTTTCTATAATAATAAAACACATGTGGGTAATCCCACAAGATCATTCTTCTCGCTTTCTATACTGTGCTTAACGTTTCTGAAGATACGTGTAACTAAATAATTTTAAAGTTGAATTCTTTCCATGAAGTCATGGCGTTCCCGCTCTGGTATCCCATTATCCGTCTGATTTTTAAGATATTTTATCCACGTAAAAAATACCCCAGTTTTTTCCTTATTTCCCATGAATGTGGAATAAGCTTCCCCATTCTCGATTACACGATTACGAACTCCTTTGGCTATAAATTGACTTCTCTTCACTAGCACCATACACCAGTGGAAGCAGCGCAAATAATGAATGGGTATCCGTTTCTTCACTTATTCCAATGGTCATCTTTACCACTAAATGAGGACGCAATATGTATCATGGTCATAGTTATAGTGTTGTAATCCGTTACTCTGTTACAAATCAAAATCAAGCCCTTTTATTTGCTTAGTATGTTCAGCATAAAACCTACCATGCTAAGATAAATATTTATGTAATTTTACCTTCATGGAATAAGAATATTAGCATGTACAACGTCGACTAAAATGCCACTGTCAGATAAGCTTTGGTGCCTCAATACAGAGATTGACTCATCTCTCACCGATTTTAGTTGACAGAGTAACTATAGGATGAATTTTCAGGGATGAATATACTTTCGTATCTCAAGACTATTAGAAAAATGGGTTAGTAAAATGATTAACATTAAATTATATTTTTACCGAAAGTAATTTCAGTAATGCAGGTATGATTTACGGTTAAATATAGAAAGAAACCTTAGGGATATTTTATCAGCTAGAGTACAGAGGCATTAAGGTGTAAGGTGTAAAAACTAGTGTCTCCCTATACAATGGCATGCCATGCAATGATGAAATATTTCCACAACTATTAATAAATCCTTACTGGGAGATTGACTATTGATATAATCACTCGCGCAAGTCTTAAGTGATACTACTCACCAATCCCCTACAAGATACTTTACTATATATCTTATAGGAGATATACTATATATAAGATATACTATATATAAGATACTACTATAAATCACTTCTTATGTGTAGGGATGTAATCACACAATATAGCTAACTTCCCCGAAAGGGTCTGACCAAAATAATCATTTACGACGCATGTTCAAACAAAATAAGACTATCAGCATAGAGGTGCAAAGTTCACCCCTCGATTTATTGTGAAAAATAAAAAATATTATGATCAAGAAAGTATTAAAAATCTAAGGTCTCTCACCAACAAGTCTTTTTATCATTTTTTTAGCAAACGGTAAATTTTAAAACTACGACTTGTACTTCCTGGATTTGTCTGAATTTTTTCCTTCCGAGGAAAATTGTCTAAAAAATAATATATAAATAAAGAATAATTCATAAATAGCCAAAACATTTATTTGGAGTCAAGTACGTTGGTGATATAAGCGAAAATTATTTCTGAGCTTGTGCATTCCTTATTAAATTAATCATCAAGTAAATTAATCATCAAATTATCAAATTAATGTCAAATTAGAAAATTAGTATCTGCAATTAGCAAATTGAACATCATTAAAAATCAAGCTCTCATCACAAACATAAATGACAACTTTCATTTTTTTAATGGAGAAATTTCCAATTACATCTTTCAACACCTGCGGACGCAGTAGATGAAGGAAATTGCGAGAACGCTCGAGGAAAATTGATATTTGAAAATCAAAATACATGCGTACGATTAAGAATTGGTTATTAGGGCGAAAATTGTTGTTCCGAGAGACTGGGTAGCAATTGCTTAATCGTTAATAATCTTTAGGCCTTGTATGGTTCTTTCATTCTTAGAGCGTCGATCGTAATTCCTAAGAAATTAATTTTTTAGGAATTATCACGCTCCAACGCGCGCGGGAGAGATTGGCTCTTTTATTCTCTAAAAATGTCTCAAATTTTCCTCCTTTTTTAAGGATTCATTTTCAGCCTTCCTCAAGACACCGCTTTCCCCATTGATCCGTGAATGAGAACCCCATCCCTAACCCGAGTGATTAATTCGCACGATATCCTCAAGGAGATCACATCTCCCGATTCAATATAAGCCGTTATATAACAAGCAATCTTCCCTTCTCGTTCACAATAGCAAAAGGCGATTTTTTTCACATCACATCCTAATGACTCGATGGCTTGTTAATCCATTGAAAGGGAGTTTATATGGCGTTAGTCCCTCATTCCCTTCTTATATTCGATCGGTCCCACGGGTCCCTTGAAAAAGGGTTCGTCCGACAAATACCCTGCCATCAAACGCCGATGAAAATGGGGAAACCTGACTGGCATGCCCATCCTTTTACGAAGCGGCCACTTTCTTGGGAACCCGCTTCCCTAAGCAGGACAGAAACCCTTTAAGGGAAGGGTATCCGGGCCCCGAGTGAGTATAATTAATCAAATCCTTATCCGTTCGGCGTCTGCCGAAGCCCCTCGTCATCCTTTAGTATCTTCTCTCTCCATCGTCGGATGACGAATGCCTCGGCGGGACAATGGATGAAATGACGTTGCTGGAAATGACTGAGCATCATCCACCGTAAGATTTATGCTCTTAACCCTAGCGATAAATATTTTCACAAAGAATTGGAAATAATTTTTTCCTCAATACTAGTTAAAGTAAGTAAAAGTTACATCAAGTTTACTTGTTTTGACAACTTCGCAACTTTATTTATTTTACGATAAGATTCGATGAATTACTCTCGTGAAGTGAAGTAATGATATCGGCCAGTGGATGTATACACTTATAAGATAATATTTTGCGTCATTTTTAAGAAAGCTGCGGTATGAAGCATATACGATTAAGAGGGATACTTCCTTGAATCAGGATGCTACACTATGAGAAAGCATGCGAGGAAGAGACCCACGAACACTACATAAGTTAATTTAGAATTCTCCGACACTTCAGTAGAACATTCTCTTCGTTAGTAATTAATGTACATATTTACCACGTATAATTTTTTCGCCTTTTAACTTCTTGAGTTTTGGTCAAATTAAAATCATAGATTATGAATCAAATTTTTAATAAAACCAAAATTATAGATTATGAATCAAATATACACAAAAGATTTTTTCAAGAAATGGTCCATATCATGAAACACCCAAATACATGCAATTTGAGAACGAATATAGATAAATTAAGCAGAATTTACATAATTTTTATGCTATAAATCTAAAGGTATTATTTATAATTTAATGTATGCTTTTAAATAGTGTTTTACATATACAAAATGTGATAAACGTTTGTTTTTTAAATTGATATTATTTTTATCTTTGTATATTTATATAAAGAACTTTTCAATATTTTTTCTAAATTAATGTTTGGTGCAATCTGGTGTGTTCTCTTGTTGCCAAGAAACTGTTTATATTTACCCATATATCTGTTTATTTATTGTTTGCTAAATTGGAATGATTGATATATTAGTGTAATTAAAATTCACAGGTTTGTTGATATTTGTCAAATTAGTGTACCCGATATAAAAAAATGTAATGTAGTTATCACCAAATTTGTTAACAATTGCTATTTTCCTGTTTATACTTGTTTATGTTGTTAATTTTATTTAATGGTCTTCAATTAGCCCTGTGGATGGCAATAAATTTGCCGAAACGTTTGCAGTGAAGAAAAAAAGAATTTTAATTTGACCAAATCTCAATAAGTTGAAAGAAGAACTTCTGTAGAACATTCATGGTTATTTCCAATTATCGGTTTATTTTTGAATAAATAGGTAAAACTTTGTTATTTCCACATATATTTAATACAGTAATCTATTAAATATATGTTGAAATAACAAAGGTTTACCTTTTAATTCAAAATGTTAAGCAAATTCCTCATGGTTACGCCGGAAACCACCAACTTTGTCGGGTTATGTTCGTCATGTTATGGTTGTATTATGTGTTTTACTACTTAAATGAGTCACGTGCTACGGTATTTAACAATACATCATCAGTTATTCCCTTTTAAACCTAAAAATTCATCTCTAACAGGTGATATCCTGAATAGCAGAGATAAGGGCAGTATTTTAAGCCGAAAAATCAACTGTATCGTACTCAGCCTAATATCATGTGAATTTTGTACTCCATTGGTTAAGCACGAGCTATTTTCAACGCTAAACTATCAAGCCTAGCCTTAAAAATAAAACTAATGTTAGTTTATACACTGATTACATTTCATTTTAGCCATTTGTGCCACTGTATTTATGTTGTGGGTCATATTCGACATTCTTTATAACAATCTACAAATAGAATCACTGGAAGGTTAATATTGCTTAAAAACTTGGAACACTCACCAGCTTCCAGCAAGGGGGTGCTTTTGGAATAACTTCTAAAGTGAAGGTCAGAAAAAAGTTGGCAAACCAAAGATAGGATAGAAGAGATGGAAATTAGGCCCTTGGACCTGGAATGCAAGATGGAGCACTTGTTATGACCGGACAAGAATTTATCTGAATCATATTATGCACTCATTGTGGGCCAAAGTAACTTTTCCTCTGGCATTACTGCTGACCGGCGAGATATCGCACTCTAGCTACACATTTATAAGCTTTCGCAGGCTTGCTTCAAAGGACATTGGCTCACATTTCTAACCGAATTAAGCACAAACTATATAACCCTCTATACCTAAGCCTCATCTCACAATTTTATCCTCAAAAACCTGCATGGGCCCTTTTTAAGTCAGTAAATGCATTCAGCAGATCAAAATTCAGCCTTTATGGTGAAATCGACGTATTTAAAAGTCACTGGAGGACGTGTTCAAACGCCCATCTAATAACCAAATGAACACTAATGGAACATACTGAATTCCGTTGTATTCTGGGAAGAAGTCCTTCCACCGACATCATTTCCAAGTTGTTTACCCACGGATCACGTGATCCGATCACATCAAACGGCTTCACCCGCAAGGACAGGCGACACAGACGCTATCGTCGTGGTCGTAAACTCCGGGGAAGGGAGGCGTCTGTTCACGCCCAATGAGCGTAATGCTTTTCCGTCGCCAACGGGACCCTAACGAGCGGACTTTATCCAACGAGTAGGGTATCTGGGATCATCTGATCTTGTTTTCGGTACGTTTCCCTCTTCGCAATCGACTCCGCTAATTCAAGCGAAGTCTTTCCCAATCCTTCTCCATCAGGCCCATATATTACTCTCCAGACCACTATCTCTCTACTAAGCCATTACCTCTCCCTTGCAATCCTAATTTAGGTCGGAATATCACTGGCTACGCCCTTCCATCGTCTAACAAAAAAATCGTGTCAACCAGTGCGTGCTATTTTTACTATACCCTAGAACCATTTACAGATGAATGTGAGACAGCTTTAATCACACTTTCGAAGCTAGATAAATGCCTATTCGCCCACCTTCATAAGAATATGAAGCAGTAATCCGGAAATCATAGCAATATATTCTCACACAGATGAATGGACCCGGACATCAACCACAAGCGAAAAGATCTTCAGCCGATAATAAACTCGATTTTCCATATAAAAGAATTAGATATAATAAATCTCGCATGCCATTTCGTCCATTTCCTATAGAAAATAGTTTTGACAAAAAAAACAAAATGCATTATTGCATACTGCTCCTTAGAATTTTTATGTTTTTCCTTCGAAAATGTTCCAGGTAATGTTTACGGCATATCATAATATTCTTTTGACTTGATAGATGCTTTATTCATTACGTCTCAAGGTCTAAAGCTTCTTGCGATTGCTCAAGTAAGCGATTTTGTACCTCCTTAGCATGATTAAATAGCCTGACCCAACATTATCCAAACAAATTTGTGAATTCAAACGGTAACTGGTGGTTTATTTGAAGTTTTTCGGAATGAACCAACTCTCCAAAGCAAAGGGAACATTGATTTTTTCTTTTAAAACTATACGTATTTTTAGCTCACGTTCTTAAATATGCTTGTCATTAAGTTTTCGACAGACACTTGTTTTACGAAAATATTGTCTAAAGGTCTCACATGCGTCACTTATCTCCAGGCCCGGAACCTCCTTCAATATTGGTTAGTTTTTTATTGACACTATGTCATGCATTTTTAATGGTTTTGCATGTAAATATCACGCAAAGTGTTACCAATTAAATTTTCATTGAGTGATAGCTGGCTCAACTTTTTCCCATTGGGATATTTTCGTTTTTCCCAAATGCTTATTCATTAACCAAGCTGCTTATTTTATTTAGTTTAGCAATGTTTGTCTATTACGAGTACCGCAAAGTTTTTTTAAGTTTATTTTATGGCATTGGGAGGGATGTATTTTTCATAGTTCTGCAGTGTAATGGCTATCGCCTATGGATATGTTGTAGTTAGGTAAACTAAAAGTAAAACATAAATATAAGGAGGAATATGTTGATGCTATCAAATAATGACAAGGCCAACTATGTTATCCACAGAGTATTTTATTGGTTCAAATAGTTTCAACGCTACTGCGTCATCATCAGGTACCTTTGAAAAATGATGTTCAAAACAGATGAATGAACATTCTCAATCAAATATGGCATGTGCTCACTCTAGGGGCCACATCTCGGCTACTAGGGCGCAAAAATTGAAAATATGCTAGATTAAACATATAAAATGTGTAATTAGTCGTTAGTTACAACAGAAAAGCATTTGAAAACGCCGAGTGTTTCGTAAATACCAGGAGTTACCAGAAAACAGCGAAAAATACCTTCATTTCTAAATATTTGATTGTGATGTGGCACGTTCTTCCATCATCCGATTACAATTATAATTAACGCAATTTACTTTCCATCCAGGTGAAACAAAATGAGGGGATATCCCAAAAGAAATTAAATTATTAAAAAATTTGGTCCAACTTTTTATAATGCAACGCATATTACATGTTAAGTATATTATTGGGTGATTTAAAAAATTTCTATCGTTACACGTTGCAAATAAATACAATAACTCTATTCCATTGAGGGCAGAAAACAGTTCTTCAGCTACAGAAATTGCCAATGAAGTTGCACAGATCAGCAAATCTCACTTTTTCATATACATCGGCCTACTACAAATATCATGTAAGAATCCTTAATGACGTCCAATAATTTGACAAAATATTTCAAAGGATTTCTAATGTCTTCCTTGAAATCACCAGATGTAACTTCCTCGCCAATATTGTAAAAACTGCCTTCTATTGTAGACTTTATATTATCAGGCGTAACGTTTAGGTACTCCATGAAATGAAGGAAGTTTTTTATTAGACCACTACATAATTTTTTGTTTCATTTCCGGACCAAGCCTTCCACTGATGAAATCATTGTCAATAACTTGATAATCCCAACATTTTGGTCGGCAAGTGTAAATAAATGGTATAACGGATCCTTCTAAATATCCTTCATTTCAACTGAACATCCAATTAATTTAAATCCTTTACTCACAATTTAATTTTTGCCTCCATCATAACTTCTGCCAATTTTCTGTAGCTAATGTATCTTTATTTCCTTCCGTGAATTCAATTATTCATCATTGTAAGCCCCGATGTAATCACATCAGTATCAATAAATATATCAGCTAATACATTCAGCTATAGCAGAAACAATGGGAGAGGGTTAAGCAAAGACTTTACAAATGCCAATGGAAATATGAACAAAATAGTTATCTTTCATGAGAATTGTTGGCTGAACGGATCCAAATAAATGTTTTTCAAGCCCTGTAGATGCTGACTAAAGATAATACATGATTGATAAAGGAAACGGTGTGGCGTAGAAAGGTACATGGGACGACGCTGCGGTATTCTTGTGAATGATTTCTGCGCAAGGCTGGTTGGTCGAGAAACACTGCTTATTGATACAATGCCATGGGGAAGGGCCTGTGTGGGAAGAAGTGAGCGGAAGAGAGGTTGATCTCAGGAAGTGAGCCCGTGAGACGCACACAGCCATGTACGCATACTTATGACGAGATAGACGGAGAAGGGCAGACGTGATAAATAGCGGAAGGGGCTGACTCAGGCACAGGAAGGATGAACAAGCATTTCCGTCTTCTCCTTTCTCTTCACAGTCCTTCGTTGTGGTCGCTCTTTGATTTTTTCGAGTAAGACGGAGCCAAAGAGCGGATCAATGCTTTGGAATCGATTATCCACAAAAGCCTCCTCTTCAACGTAGCAAGAAACTAACTATTTTGAAGAAACTTTGAAATACAGGGAAATCTGTACAATTATTGGCCACTTTGAAAGAAAATTTGGTGTCTAAAGTTCAATCAATACATTAAAAGTTTCGAATTCAAGTCACTCAAAATATTTGAAATCCTAGGTTATTCCTTTTTAACTGCCGCATCGTAAGTGTAAATAAAAATTATGTAGAATGTAGAGTCTTATGTATGTAGAGTATTGCCTATTGGTACAGATATTGGCCACTCCGCACAGTTATTGGCCGTGTTAGTATACACCGATAGCATTAAAATATCGACTGTTATTACATCTGTTAATTTACTTTTGCTATATTTATCGACGTTATATGTCAATGGTATGTCATGTATTGTCATGTCAATGGTATGCTTTCTTCTTAGTTACGTATTTTGAGATTAAAAACCATTTATAATAATGCTATGCCACGAAAATATGAAATCTCTTCATCATCATAAAATTTGAGTGGTTATGATTAGAAGAAATCTTAAATGCTGTTGGTAGGTGAACCTATTTAATAGGGTTAAACAAGTTGAATAGGTAGGGTTGAACTTTAGCAATTGATCTTAAAAAATGTCATAGACTTTTTCATTTTTGCGGTTTTATTTTAAACTCCAAAATTACAGTGTTCAAATTACGAGGTTTTTTAGAAACTATCCTTTGAAACGGTATTTAAAACTGTAAAATGCTAAAAATTCCGTTTAAAAAGCATTATTTATTTTAAATGCGTGAAAACTGACATATTTTACTCGAGTTTATGATAATTTTAAAACATTTCTTTGCCACGTTGGTTATTTATTTGATTTATAAAGTACGATTCTCATATATATTGCATAGGTTCAACGAATACCGCAAGTAAATTCTGGGCAAGAGTTTAGTTATTTTACTGGCCAGTTTTGTAAATATAGACTGCATTTTATCACAGTTTTTGAAACCCTTATATTAAAAACCAAATTAAAAAAAAATGAATTTTTGTATTGCAGTCCCTTATCTACATAAAATTAAAATGAAATAGCCATGTAAAGGTTTATATATAACAAGCATAAAGGACGGTTTCATAAGGATGGGAAACTGAAATAATTCACAATTAAAACGCTCTTTTGAAGCAGTGAAATTGAAATTACAAGAAATAAAATAAAAATAGATTAGCAATTTTGGAGATTTCTTCCGATTTGAAGTGTCTTCTGGTGTAAAACTTGGCATTCAGGATGAAAATCAATGTCAACCAATACATTTTCCTCAGTAATGCGTTAACAATTAGGTAATTGATAATATTAAAAGTTGAACTTATTAATGACGAAAAAATGATTTGCAAACGTATTTCGCACTCATAATGAGTCTTTTACAAAAAGTAGGAGATCAATATCAAATATTCTTTGTTGAAAGTTGAAAAAATAACTAAATAATTTTGAAAATAATTTTTTATGGTTAGTCACTTACCTTACACCACATATGCACCGCATGTGGTATGGCTAACCCAATATATGTATATGAATATTTTATTAACTGTTCATGACTTTTTCAAGATATATCGGGCAAGTAGCTAAGAATCCAGCCATATCAGAGTTAATATAAATCTTACCCAAAATATTAAGATGACTATTGCGTCAGACTTCCCCAGGTTCTTATATAAATTAGAGGAAGGCCTAACTAGTGTAAAATTCTACCATTTTGTAAAGTGTTTTTTTTTTAAATTTAATTGGAAATAACAACTACACCTTAAAACATCCCCACCCCCAATTTCTTTTTATGCTCTTAGGGTCACTCTGTGTACATATTTCAGATGAAGGTCATATTTGAAATATTGGATTAATTATTTATTTTAAAAAAAATTTCACAGATTTCTTGATTTTTTAGTAAAAAAAGTTGTTGCTTCATTATAAATATCTAAGGCTCTGGCTCTCATTAAGCAAAAAAAATTGTCTGTCATGAATTGGTTAACAGAGGCATAAAATGAAAAAATATGTAAAATAAAAAAATTCGAATGATAATAAAAGAAATAATAAAAAAAAGGTTCTTACGATAAAAACTTTTTTTAACGTTTTCTATTTTAAATTATTCATATAATTAATTGTTACGATATATTTTATTTAGGTACATTATGTTATATTATATTATGTTTATATTTTAGGCCAACATGTATATTATTGTAATATTTAATTTAATATATAATATAATATATAATATAATATAATACATATATATATATATATATATATATATATATATATATATATATATCATTACATATTATTGCATTGCCATCCAGTTCTAAGCTACGCTTAAAGTTTCAAGTCTGTAGCCTATCGGAAAGTTAGTATAAAATCAGTTGTAAAATTTGTACCTGACACAAGAACTCTGCCTAAGAAAAAATGTTTTAAAAATGCACATTCTCCAGTAAAATTATTTAAGTACTCAAAATTCTGTTTTTTGATAGCATGGCAAGATGGCCGCCCGTAACGCTGCAAGAGATTGATTTTGTCTCTTGGCAACGGGTTGGTTAATTTCTATTTTATATAAAGCTTTTCCTTCCACTACGCTTTTATGAGAGATAAATTCGTGATGCGTGGGCTGAGGTAACGCAGACGATGCTCAAAGGTCACATCGAACATTCTCGCTGTATCTGCCTTATAAAAGGAAATGGCCAGTGGATATATTGGCCGTCGCGTCGTTTGTGATACTTCAAAGCGGACAAAGATAGCAATGGCTACAGGAGACATATTGCAGGTAGACTGATTTACCTCTTTTGGAAATTCAAAAATGTCATAGCACAAAAATCCACTAAAGCAAATAGCGTCTCATGTGTTGTGCTTAAGCCACCAATATGGCACTAGCCACAAGGACCCAACGAACAACAACCTTTGCATTATTAGGAAAGCCTGATTTGAATGGAGAATCACTAGCTTTATCACATACGTATAAGAGAATAATGTATTCACACCAATTGAGTATAATAAATTGAAGATATATTCTCTATCTTCAACCATTGTGTAATATTGATCGGTTATAATTAAAAACTGCACTACACCGTCAAATATGACTTTTTACTCCGCTTTTCTACTAGTTGACCGATAAATCATAACTTGTTCTTCCTATTTTTGCTCATTCTTAAGAGTCGGTGTAGGTTCTCACTTCCCGAAATGCCAACATTCTGCCATAATGATTCCGCATCTCACCCATGAAACTGAACCCCCAAGGGTTCCAATAAGCGTAGTACCATTAAGAGACCAGATCTGATAAAACCGATACTCCATTTGAGATGCTGGTCTACGTGGTGTTGAGTGCCTGTGTGACAACCAATTGATAAAGACACGCGCTCCCCTTGGCTATCCACCCACCGTTTTCACTCACCAAACGCACGATGTATCCAAAAATAATCTTTTTTTACGGAATATCATAAGATTTCTGTGTCCAAGACACAGATCCGATGCCTATACAAAATGTCACTGTGGTGGGCGGCGTCAAAGCTTAACACAGCAGTTCCCACGTGAAAAAAGGTCGGTATTTGAAATCCGTTTGGAATTAAGTGTGAGATCAAAATAAATATTATTGGTTTAAAAACATTCAATGCAATGCAACTAAATGTTATTGCCAGGACTTATGGCTCATCAACATAAAACAGTAGCTTTAAAAAACTCGCAGAGAGTCAAACTGTACAAATGCACTGCTGTGATATATTAAGAATATGAATAATTAATAATTTATGGAAATATATATGCGTAACGTCTTTGGGGATCTGTAAATATTTCAACTCTCTTAATTTATTATTTATGTGACGATTTTATATGAATGGAGATAATTTTCCGACCGATCCATCCATAGGAAGAATAATGTTTTTAATTTTTATAATCTCTTCAGACCAAAGCATTATTTTCATAAAAAATTGTGAGGCTTTTGTAGCGCTGAAAATCTCGCCAAAACTGTCACCCATCAGGTTCCTTGATGTGACATATAATTCAGAAAACTCTTCAGATTCCGAGGTTGATATTCTCCGTCCCACCATCATTTTCTCTAAAATCGACTGATCAAACTCTTTAACGGAAAGATGGGAAAACGATTTGTATTAAATGTATAAACTAAATACATGGTTTTAATAAAACCTCATACCATTAAATATAAATACGAATAGAAATAAATACGAATACTAAATTCATGTTTTCTACAAAAAGATTTTTACATAAGTTTTTAGCTTAAAGAAGTAAAACTCTACACTATCATAAGTGGACATGTTTCACTTGGACACCATCCATAGTCACATCATAACATGAATAACAGCTAAAATTGTTTTTTCTTATTCCTAAATTTAGCTATTTCGCATTATTTAATAGTGCTTCCATTAAGTACCTTGTCTCATCCTTCATTTGAAATTTCATCTCGACATCAAGACCAACTTGATGGATGACCTATACCATAAATTAACGCCTAGCTATTGAACTCCTTTAATAATACTACTTTCCTGTCATCACTGCGTACTTGAACCAACATAATACACCGGAAAACCGTTTCCAGTTTAATATGTAAATTATGCATCCATGATTGTAAAGAATTATTTTTTATTTATTTATTTGAAAACACCCCCTAAAACAGCCACTCATTGGGCCTTTACATCAGGTGTATTAACATTTCATAACGGACAACACAAACAACCATGCCCTGGGAAGTGAAAAATCCTCCCCAAGCGGGATTCGAACCCGCGACCTTTGGGTTAGCAGGCGTGGACGTTACCCCGCCGCCACCGAGGCCGACATTTTACCGATGGTATTCTACTTTTTTTGTAATCAAACAACCGTATTGCTGATCATTTCATGATAATAAACCTTTGATTTCAGATAGATTGGCGTCAAGCTGCAGTTTCCTGAACTGCACTATTTTCTTTCATTTTATAAATTCTCTAGGGCATGTTATTACCTTCACTTTCGGAACTATATCCCATCCGATTCCAGGTACTTGTACTTGGTTCATTGTTCCTTTCAGTTTTGAAATGACACGACATCATCAACCTCGTTATAAGTAACTTAATGAAGATTTCTCGTTGATTAATCGCAGAAAAGGAATGTAAATTTGGCTCACAATTCAAAAACTGTATTTTATGAGATTAACTAAGAACTAATAGAAAAATAAAAAATATAATGGGTTTCCATTATCCAGAATCAAACATTGACATTTTAACATAACATAATAATAAGCATGAAAATAACTATGCAATGTTATTTTCTTTTTAATCCCGGAGGAGAGTTGGCGTGTGAGCCTAGTAAGTGCATTTCTAAGATTTATTTTTCCTTTAGCATAGGCATTCCACAATAATTCTGTACCCTGCAGTTTAAATTAACCTTTTTACGGGTCCAATACCATCGGTGCACTATCGGATGTGACTAGATGACTGGCCGGTCAGAATAAGTAAAAAATGACGGGAGCGCAGAAAGATAAAAAATTAAAATATAATTATTGTTTTATTTCTTCCGGAGAAAAAGTTCCATTATCGATAAACTATTTTATTTCTCTTTTACCAACGTTTCATGTTTTGTACGAAACATTTTGCACGAAAAATATCTCTAGTCATGAAAAAGACCGTTTTATCACAGCATAGGAACTAATTGAGTAAGTAACCTTTCTGCCCATTTGGTCATAAATCCTGAAGGTAAAAAAAATTCAGAGAATGATGGACACATATCAGCAAAAAGCTTCATAATTTATATGCCTTGAAAAATATATCTTTGAAATAGTGTAAATAAAATTTAATTACGTTACGACGAACAGATAAAAAAAAATTTGTACTTCCGCGTACGGTCTAGTTATGCTGAATTTTAGTAAAAACTCTACGGATATATAGTAAATAGGCAATACTACTTTTGCATTACTATTATTGTTAAACCTGTGAATCACAGTATGAAGCATGTATACAGAAAATGAGGGTGAACATTTTGGCCCGAGGTCGGTTCAGCGGTAACTGATGAAAGAAGATCAAAGAAGGAAATCCGAGGTGCAGTGGGCATGTTATTTTCGAATTAATGTGTGGTCAGATGGTGCGGGGGAGGCGGTTTCTGTTTGGAACGCGGAGATGGAATTAAATTTCGTGGATATTGAGGGGTGACTGCCGAATGAAGATTTGACCGAAAAAGTCAATGAGATTAGGGAGCGGGAATGATGGGATACGACACATGAGACACTGCGTGGGAAGATTTTGAAGTTTCATCAGTTAATGATTCACGACCGAAAAAGAAAATAGAGGATCTGTTCAATTGGTAATTCTAAACAATTTTATTTAATGAATGTCTCTTGAGCCGCTTTTCACCAATCACTAGCATTAATATCAAGTTTTCAATAAAGGGAAGTGAGAATATAATAAGGATCACCCACGCAGAAATCGACTAAGGAGTTGATTTTGAATGAAAATATTTTGTTTGCTGCTTGTTTTCAACTCTTTTTGGCAAAGGAACGGTTCCGGGGACTATTGTATCTTTATTTGAAGACATCATAAAATCATCGAACCTGGAGAAAGACATATACCAGTAAAAGAAAATAGTTCATCCCATTATTAGAAACTGAGCAGAGAGAAAAATGAATGAACTACGATGATTACCAAGAAAATAACTCATTTGGAATAGTTCAATACACGACCCCACTCCCTATGCGTAAATATAATTACAGCGTGTAATTTATTACTCGATGCAGGAATAAAACTGCTAAGTAAATTCAACAAATCTATTCTGGCATAAATTTTACTCTTGCTGACTTTGGAGAAAACTCTTCGGGTCGTTAGGTACTGCTATATTCTCATGGATTAAAGGTTATATAAACTGTTGAATACCTAAAATAGTCCGTTCACGCTGTGTGGCCGGAGGGGCCTTGAAATGGAATGAGAGCATCAGTTAGCTGGAAAGGCAACGGAGTGGAGGCTTTCGAATGAGGAAACGGAGTGATGGCTTTGAATTCATAACTGCTGATGATGATGATGAAACCAGCTCCTTTACTGCATAAACATAAGCTAAAAACAATATTTGAAGTTTGTCAGCCACAAACTGGTGAACGATGATCAAATATCCAACATAATTAAATGGGGATTCTACTTACACTCATGACTAATTATTTCCCAAAGATTTTAATAGAAATAAATGTCTTACACCGCTATTCTAGTATAAAATCTTTGTGTTTTAGCACGCATCACCCATTTATTGACAACTTTACAAGGATAAATGAATTAACTTGAACAGCCTTTCACACTGCAAAATAAATCTTGAATAACGTCCACTAGGACTTCAAACAAATCAATGACAATCGGGAAGTTCCTGGAAAACTAATGTTATAAGATGAACAGTCGTTTAAGTAATTATTGACTAAATATAATATTTAATTTTAACCATAGAAATTCATTACGTTGAGTTATTTTCAGGCTGAAAATTTAATTCGTTTGCGCAAACGTCGTTAATATTCTGGCTTTGATCGAAAAAAGCGAATTGATGAAGCGAAAGTTGCATTAATTAAATTTTTATTGTAGTGTCAGTATTGGCGTTGAAATTATAACCTCTAAGAATAAATCGTCGCAGAACTTGGAACGGGCAAAGACAATGACGGAGACATGCATCAGACATGAAAATTTCAGTTCTAACGTGAAATGCAGATAGTGGATCCCGAATCATGCTCCTAGAGTAGTTGAGGTAAGGCTGACATAGAATATGTGTCGAAAAATAAAAAGATCATTTTCGTTAAGACATTTGTTTGGCAATACTTATGAAAATAATTTATAAAATATTTATCGAAAGCAAAAAAAATAATGAGACTGAAAAAAAACTGTGAAGTAGAGGCTTTTTCTTAGATATTTAAACCCACTCATCATCATCCATTGAACGGTGAGGACGTTAAAAAATAAATATTTATTTTCAAACGGAAAATATAAATTCCTCCAAAGTACACTAGGATTCATGCAAAGATACCAACACTGGGAAATAACAGCAACGAAATGATTTTCCAATCACTTGGAAATTTATTTAATATTATTTGGAATTGCGTAACGTGATATTTGTTCTTTAATCATAAATAAAAGTACCAAAAGGAAAGAAAAAATTTAGAAAAAATAGGTAAAAATCAGTGCAAAAATGGAAAAGAAATTCAAATAATTCCAGGAATGCAACTGGTACAGAACGTCGTTCTTAATTGCATTTTTCAACTCGTAGATTTTGCATTATTTTATTACTGAAAATCAATAACACCGTAGAATGGAAATATGCAATTGTATTGAAACTGATATTTGGATATATCGAGTAGAAATATTTGAAAAACGCATTCCCGAAATTAAAATCGCTGCCGCTTAATTCTGTTCGCATTCCGGTTCAAAAATGAAAACAAATGAAGGAGAAAATATGATGCTTTTCCATTTAAAAAATGACCCCATGTTAATGGTCCAGGAAAACTCGCATCAAATGAGAATCTGAGCATCTCTTACAATTCACGTCACTACGTAGTACACGGAGAGAATGTTCTTTAAATAAATCCCGTCTATGTTCAGGAAGTAACCAAGGCAGCTGTTTTTAGTTATTCCCTATATGCAGGGAAGTTGCAGCCAATGTTGCAGCCACAGCATCGCACATCTGTTAAGAATAAAAAAACTCACTATCTGATGAAGGATAAATAAATCAAGTACCTTCAATATTTCCAAGGATATCTAATTAGGGGCTCTATGCAAGGTGTTTTTAAGCAGGTATTAAGGTCAAAGAGAACTTGTGCAAGATATAATAATCTTGCACACGTGTCCCGCTGTCTGAACTCCACATGTGCCATTTAGTGGTACTTCGTGGGAAACGACACGGTGGCTTTCAAGGTAGTCCTTTCAGATAGGATAATAGCTCGAGAAGTAGAGTGGAAGTGGGCCTAGGTTATTACTGCGCTTCGGTTTTTTTGGTACACTGGCGAAAATGTCATGTCGTGATGTCTAGGCTGCTTTTGATAGCACTTTCATCTATTCAATTGCGTGAAATTAGTATGCAACCTATAACAACTGATGATTTCTATCACCTTTTATGTTTTAAGACCCTCATTAGGTCGTGATCTAAGGTAAGTGCTAAGTAAGATAAGAACTAGAACTGTGCCGATAGTAAAACACGAAGGACTTGTTTTTATTTGTCTAGCAATTAGAATTGGCAAAATAATTCCAAACTTATGGTTAGCTTTTATAACAGTTGTTTTTTCAAAAATTAAATGACTTTTGAAAACAAAGTAGTCATATTTTTCAGCCTTACCTAACACAACCTAATTCCTTATTAGGTTTTTGCATTATTTATCCGTTATCGGAACATAATATCGGTTTTTGGAAAATATACGTCTATCACGTCACTCCTAATAATTTAAGTTTTAATAGCAGTAGACTGTATTGGAAAATTAAGTATTGCGGAATGAGCGAGTGATAGAAGACGAAAGAGTTGAGCCAGGAAAAATCAGGTACAGACGAGTTCGGTGGGTTGAGGTAAAATAATCTATTGTTTTTTTTGTATTCTCTAAGTCGTGCATAAAAATTAGGCAGTCATTTTGTTATTTATAAAAGGATGAAAAGGCGTTTGCGAACATCACATTTCCGATGAAACTCTTGCTTATCATCACTTAACAGTGTATTTATCGAGAAGTCTTAAATTATTTGTATAGCGTATGCACGTTCACTATCAACATCAAGAAAATTCACAATAAAATATTTGACCTTTTTTTAAATAACCGTCTACATTTCTATTTTCGACCGTTTGTACACTTTTTTACACGAGAATAAACATTAAATATTTTGTAATTAATTTAATACATTTAAAAACAAATAATATGTAAAAATCCTGAAAAAGTGTAGGTCCTATAAGGAAATGCGAAGACAGATATGATTTTAATTTATTAACTACTTCTAACTTTCTCCTCGAGAGACTGGAAAACTTAAGTCAGACAATACATATTATATTTTTCAGCTTATCTCAGGCAATGCGGGAGGCCATTACCGTTGAAATCCTCGAACATTATAACTGGTACGGCGAGCTTATGACGCCGAAATACGATCATCAGATGACCTGCTTTCCAACTTTCATACAGTTTGAAACGGCTTACTTAAGTAATAAAATGTGGATTCAAGGTCTGTTTATGGATGTAAATTTAGAAATGCATTTCAGTAAAAATGGGATGTTAAATTATTTACGCTACATGGTATAAAATGCGCTCTAGGCTTCTAAAAGTGATATTTCAAACATTTTCACTCGCCTTGTTACGCAAAGAACTGGCTGTGCAAAGTTTCCTTAGCTACACTGTAATCCAAAATACTTACATATTTTTACTATTGATAAAGTAAGTCATAAAATAGGTGTAGAGGATCAACGCTTCTTCTAATTTAATTGACTCAGAAGACAAGACACGCTTCTCTGCTAGTTTGGAAAGCGGTGAACTAAAACACCATGATTCATCAACAAAGTTCGCTGCCAAGGAAGGGTGATTTCATATATTTTTGCATGCATTTTTTCTACCTTACTTTCAAATATCTCTCTCTGTTAAACCAGATCGTATCACCAATTAAATTTGTAACATCAGATATGATATGATGCCCAACAGCTTTTTTGTCCCCGTTTTAAATAACCATTCTTACCCAGTACTATACCCGCTTTGTAGAGTTACTTTCTAATCTTTCTATGTGGCTGCATAATCTGCATGGAAGAGTCACCCAAAAGAACATTACCTTCTCAGAAACTCAAGTACAAAAGTTCAGTTGACCTCTTCTAACTTTAATCAATGTTTTATTTCTTATTATTACCAATGTTATTAATAAAATATTCATTTTAGGATGGTTTGAGCGAGATAGTTCCCTAGTCATAATGGAGACCATATTAAAATTTTGTTTATTAATTTCAGCGTCTGTAAGAACTACGAAATAAATATTGTAATATAAACGGTGCAAAAATATAGTTATATATGACAGCAATCTCAGTAATTAAATAAACATATCTACATAAGTGTCTAACTTGACTTATTTTTTCCCGCCGTACGGCTAAAAACCCTTCAAAAGAGCAGGTTTTTTTGCGATACCATAAATATTTCTGAGGTGAATAATATATTATTTTTTTATAAATAGTTGAGAAAACATGCAATCTTCATACTACTGGTTTTTTAACGAAATCTAGGTGTTATAAATTGCTATTTTATTCAATATTCTCCCTCTGGAGCGCACTGCAATAATCTATCCCATGTAAAACCGCTTACATTTTCATGCAAATTGCTCGGAAATTAGTCGGCAAGGGGTTGATATTTTGATATCATTGGAAAGAGGAGAGATTTTTCTTTAAATGAGGTCAAATTCATCAAATTCTAGGTGAAGTGATATTTTAAAGACAAATTTATTTTCCACTACTCTTGAAGAACATTCCTATTCCTATCATTAACTATAAGTTCGTACGCTTCCAGAAAAGGACGGTGGGCTGAAAAAAATCCAAAAATCATAGCACTCAGATCCATATTTTACGCTCTGTGACAAGTTTCTATGACAGTTCTGAGCTTCCATGTTAAAAAAAGATATTTATGTACGTAAGTGTTGTACTAGCAGGAAAAATAGTGATATTCTAAACACAATGCGTACATTTCACGGATTGTTAGAAGTAGGCGTATTGAAATTCAGCGGGCTTTAAACTTCATATTACGATTTTTGCCCGATGCCATGAAAACTTCTATTACGATATTTAGCATAGAGCATTTAAACTAGTCTGTTTTATCTTTATTGTATTCCTCTTGGTAATAAACTAGATAAGAAAACGTGGGTGTTTCTCTCTGCTAGTCAAAATTTGCTGCTTTCCTTCTTTTACACTATCGTCAGGGCGAATATATGCTATTATTCCATGCTAAAAATAAAAGCTTTACATAGGTACTAGAATTATGATGCTTAAAAAATACAACGCAATACCATGTGAAGGAGGTTCAACCAGTAAACAATATTCATTTAGTGAACACTAAAACGATGGAAAAATACAAAGGTTAATATCTGGCCAAAGTTCAACTACTCAATTTTTATTCATCCTTAAGATAAACGCTTTCCTTACGGGTAATTTTTGCCAGTGCTATGGAACTAGCGAGTTCCATAAAGTACATACTTGTACAATATATCATCATGTTCTAAACCATACATAGGTCATAGGAGAAAGGCAATGACCGAGTGAAATAATGTTTTTCAATTAGTTTAAAAGAAAATAACTTTCAGCGGTAAATACGTTTTAAAAGGAAAAAAGCTTTCAGTATTGAAACCGGTGACATCTCTACATAATGATTAAATTTATTTATGAACGCATTTAATTGAAAAATAGTATTGTTTATCAAATCTTTAATAATCGCAACACACCACAACTTTTTCATATTTTCCCAATCATTGTACACCTTGTGTAAAGATGAAAAATCTAAATTACTTAATTTCCAATAAAAAAAACCTAAAACACCTTAACAGTGTTGAAATACATCAATTCAAATGTAGGGTCGTCATTTCTTCAATACAGTGTACCAGCAAATATTTAACGTGAAGATATTTATTCGCCACATTTTTATTCTCGTCCCGACGTAATGTTACTTCTCCAAATATCTAGGCTCATCTATAAGGTTCCCACTGTCTCTTCCAAGGGCGGAAACTCGAGGATTGTTCTGATGCGAGGGATTTATATATTTTTCTTTTGTCCTACTGCATTGTAGATTTTTTCGAAAAGAATCCAACGGGGAAGGCTATTTTTAAGAGATGGTGTTTCAATAGAGATGGCTGGAATTGGAAGATGCTGGGAGACCACTCCGATGGACGGACGGCTCAAAAACGGAATTCGTGGAATGCCTCACATAATAGATTTTTCCTCGCCAGCAAGATATTACCTCGCATTTCTGTCTCGGATTGGAAACAAAAACAACTTGACGATGCTTTTCCGAAAAATATACGCCACAATCCTAACCGTCGGATCACAAAGATTTAAACATTATATTGTTATTGGCTAGACAGAAAACTCACATATTAAAAAACATTAAAATATTAAAACCATAAAAACCTTGTCTGCTATGAAAATCTCTTAGTTTAAGATACGGCGAGGTTGTTTGGCTAAATTCATTTGAAAAGTAACACTATGAAGAACATTAGTTCCACTTTGCGGGTGTTTTCATACTCTATCTGAAAAAAACTAGTCACGATACCTTAGGAAATTCAGTTTTTGTCAGAGTTTTTAGATCTGTTGGGGAAATATAAGCCATCTCAATAAATCTATCCTTGCTTGGTTTTAAATTTGAAGGGACAACAAATTGTTTAAATTGCTTGAGTTCACTAGTCATTCTTTTAAAAAATTACTCTAAAAATGTTTGCGTTTTCTAGGCTACAAGGCCGAATGTACTAAAAAATGTACAAATACATTTCCATTTGTAAGGATATGGCTCGTCATAATCACTATAGGAGTCACATGCAAATAAAAAATACTAGTTTTAACTTAGATTTGAAGCTAGACACAATTGATAAGGTACCTATCGATATTGTTGCTATATCCATTTAAAATATGCATGCAATGGACTACCTTCATCTCACAAGATAAGCTTATTTTAAGTATTGCCGATTCAAACGAATGACTAGCACTTGTATAACAACCAACTACGAACGAGGAAATCAAAGATTCAGAGAATAGCGAGAAGAAAGTTCTTTTTACCCTAGCTCACCAATGAACTGGGGGAAAACATAAATTATACCTCTGCAACAGAGGCTACAATGTCCTTGTATATGTACCTTATTTTCCTGATTCCATCGTAAGACCCTAGGGAGAAGAAGGAATATCTGTTTTTTTTCTTTTTCAAGGGTCACGCGATATGCAATTGCAGGATTCAGCGCAATGCGAAGGAGAAGCCATCTAGAAAGTGAATGGGTAGCCAGCTGAGAGGATGAGATGGACAAAACCAATCTCCTGATTGCCAGCTGATGATGATGACGGCTCCAGAGCATATGCAAATGAGTGTGGAAGAAGACGACCGGGGTGGAGAGATTTTTGAGGGAAGAAGAGAGAGGGATAGAAAGCGGCCTTTCGATGGTGGAGCCAAAAATGCCCCCTGGGGCGGCGGCCGAGCGTGTTCTTTCTTTGCGCCCCTTGTGCTTCTCATCCCTTTCGAAATCGAAATGAACTTCCACATCCGATTTCTCTCCGGTTCAATGCACACACTCACAACCCGGCAATATAACCCAGCTCTCCTAAACCTCTAAGCAGTTAACCTCTTCGCCCGACTCGCTAAGCATTGTTCAGTTTACCTTCGCCTCTTCTGCCCCCCCCCCCTGGGAGTGGGCTCTTTGCTGGTCGGAAGCACCTTCTCTCCCCCTTCAGGCACCGTTAACTTCCCAGCCCTCCCTCCACACCTAAGGTCGCCCGGGAAACGCCTCTCATTGTCAGACGAGGGAAGACAGCCGCAAAACCCACTATGGCACACCACCACCTTACCTCTTTGAACCCCCGGGGGTGGTACACCCGTGGGAGAAACCCCCTTGTGGTATTATATCCACCTCCGCGCTCGCCAACCCCTCAAACCCCCCCCCAGCAGATCCGACCGCCGCCGCCGCCCTTCGACTCGATCTGTGCCAGCCACGCCCCACCAGTTGGAGCCCCCGGGGGAGGGAGGAGGGGAGGCGGGAAGACAAAAGTGGGTGGGAGTACTCCCTGGGCGGATCGGTGATCCATATATGTACCCAGCATCTCGGCGGAGTGTCCTCTAGGGTGGCTTGAAAATGCGAAGCATTATTTTCCTTTTTTTTGAGGAATTGATCAAAGCTTTGAACTAAATGTTCATCATTATAATCTTGTGGAATTGCAATAAAAAGGTCATCATCATATTTGTAAATAAACGGAGTATAAAATGGTAGGATGGGAACATTCAATTATTTTCCTTACCTCCGCAGTGCACAATTGAATGCCGGCTGTGAGACTGCTATCGGATAAAATGTCACCCCTTCGTATTTTCAATAAATACCTCCCCAAAAGGCTAAAGCTGCAAATATCAGCAAAATAAAAATAAACCCAGAATCAAGGCATTCATTCCTTAAAGGTTTTACGACGGTTAATAATTTGAATTAAAAAATTGGAAAATGTTAATATCAAGCCATTAATCCATAATCCGTTCAAACTAACATGTGTATAAATTAGCCTTATTTTAGGGTAATGACTGATGGTTTAATAATAATCATATTACGATGATTCATGTATTACCGATGCTGTTCAATAAATACAAGAAAGATTTGACCATCATTAATACCATTGCCTCCATAAACACTTATTGCCACCATTGCATCTTATTAATGAGAGTACAATTTAGAAAAAAATGCAATTCAGTTGGTAAATAATCACCCGTTCAGAAGAAAAATAACAAAAAACTGGAGTTCGTTGCCATTTTTTATGGATGAATCCAATATATTATAAATACTTAAATCAAGGAAAGCACAAGGAATGTCATTTTATAAACCCCTTACTTTGGGAAAATGTTTTAAACTTAAAAGAAAATTACGTTGACACGGATAAGAGTGGGGTATATAAATTGAAATGAGACTACTATTAAATAAATTATTTGGGACAAAATGTCCAATAATTTAAAAACATAATCAAAGAACATACCAACATTCAAAGAACATAAAGAGTGTTTTTGAAGTTCCGAAATATAAAATGTCACCAATCATTAATCATAACCATTTCAGTAACTTTATTTAAAAATTTACCTTATAAAACGAAGGGGAGATGTTTGGACTCTTTGGAATTATTTGAAATTACCAACACCCCAGCTAATGTGATTTCATGTCAAATCAATATGTTCCCCACTCATTCCCAACCCCTAAGTGTTTCCTTATCCATCCACCCTCCCAGTTTGTACTTCAACTTGCATTTTCTATATTGACCGGATCTCACGACAAATACACTGCCTTCCTCACGCAATCGGCACCTCTCTCTTTATAATACCCTTCAATCCTTCCTTTATCCTATGTCACCACAACCCAACCCTTTCCCAGGGTATCTATCACTACGTTTACGATTCGATCTCAGATCGATCTGACTGGCTCATCTCGGTATGGTAAACGGAGCGCGCTGGCCAGATCGATCTGAGAAGCGAGCCGAGTCAGCCCGCTTTACCTAACCGGTCTGAGATCTCAGATCGATCCGAAGAGGCCGGAGCGTGGCGCTCATCGTTCTTCTTTTGGTTGCCGATGGTAAACAAAATATAATCGATATCGATTACTTGTTGCTAGAAGGGAAAGGAGAGAAGTGTGCGGCTGAAATATGCAAGAAATCTCAATATAATTCAAACTACTGAAATCGATAGTTCAATATCGATATTTTCAGACCGTGTTGGTAAACCAGGAGTTCAGACCAATCTGAGATCGATTGGTAAACGTAGTGAATATTAACGCATGCAAACCTTAAAAATGGCACTCTGTTCTGAAACCTGAGTCGATGAAAAAAGTAAATGTGAAAATTTATCAAGTGAATGGATTTCAAGATACTTATATGTCCACGGTTTCCACAAAGTGACATCTGATAGCGTTTTGAACGCTTATTATAATAACAATGGTACATAAATATCTTGTACCAATTTACACTAAATACTGGAGTACATTAATCAATTATTTTTCAATACTTGGTCCAAGGAAATTTGAAAAAAAAACATTTTAAAAACTTGAGAATTTATTTTGGATGGAAAACATTTTGTATTCGGGTAGCAACAGTTTCATGGGGCAGATGTGATATCCAACAGAAGCGGAGCACATTAATTGTGACTGCTGCCGCTCTCCGTTGTGAAGTTGTTCACTTGGCTCTCCTTGAAAACACTGGCCGGAGAACCAGAGCAACATGATTCCTCAGAAAATTAAATCAGTGCCATCTAAATGCCGTCAAATAAGTCATTACTTTTAATTGTATTGTATTGTATATATGTGACTCAGATGGCAGAAATAATATCAAATTCTCGCTAAAATAGTGAAAGAGTCTTCGGAGGGCAGTTGAATAGTATCAATTCATCACCTCCTTTTACTATTGATTCATTTTCAAGTGTCTCAATAAGAGAAGCAGGTGATGGGTGGGGTCCACTCACACTACAACTGGTTGCAAAAAATGATGTGGTGGGAAATAAGGGACCGTGTATATGGCGAATGAGCAGGAAATGGCGGGCTAGACGCAATGTCGTTCTCCTTTTTTTTAATCAACCAGGTCATTTGAAGGCCGACGCACAGCGGCCGGCGCGAGCGAAGGAGGCGATCCCGGCCTTCGACGTCTCCGGTCGTCGTATGAATGTGTTTAGAGTAACACTTAAAATAATGACTGATATCAGTCCGTTAAGGAATAGTTTAATTACCCAGAGGGCACTTCATCATCATAATCTGAGTAACCTACCAGTCAAAGGTGGGTTATGGTGAAAGTCAGAGAAAATCCGACAGACTCTTACACGTTCAGCCTCATATCCGCTTCTAATATTTCTTACTTTATCGCAACGAAAGTCCTACCTTTCTTCATCCCGTCCATATAACCCAATTCCTTTCTTCCCCTTCCCCGCTTGCCCAACATCCTTCCCTCTATCACGGCCTTCAGGAAACCATCGTCCCTCATCACCCCTTCCAGCCACCTACCCTGCCTCCCTCTAATATCATTCAGAAGTCTCCTCTCCTCAACAACTAGGTCAAGCACTTCCTCATTTGTCTTCCTTTCCGTCCAACGCACCTTCTCCATCCTCCTCCACACCCACATCATGAACGCCTTCAGCCTATTTTCGTATTCCTTTCTCAAGGTCCACGTTTCTGCCCCATACAACGTCGAACTACACATCAAGCTCTTCACCAGCCTATTTATTTTATCCTTACTTAAGGTCCTCATCATCAGCTTCCTTATATTATAAGAAAAAATATATAATTATACTTGTAATATACTTAAATAAGAAATTCTAAAAACATACTGCGATAAGGGTCTAAAAGAACTTTCTCTTCAATTTTAATAAAAACTGTTCACCCTAGATAAGATAAATGAGATGTACTAGATGGTTTAAAAAACCAAAATACGCACAAATGTATAATTTCTATTTCTTACGTATGCAACAATGAGAGTGGATTCGGATCAATGGATATTTGGCCTATTTTTTTATATCTAACAAAAACAATATTTATAATTGGCATCCCCAAAATGCAATCGCTTCTGCTGTAATAAATTTAGTGATATATCTCATCAAAAGGTGTTCTTTCTTCTCTTTCATCAGCTAGAAATTATCTCAAAGCAAATTTCCACATCATTTACTTAGTTAAGCTGGCACGAAATCATTTTTTTTAGAGTTACACCATGTAAGCCATAGCATATATGCACTTTAGATTTTATTGTATCTTTGGATGCCATTATCATCCGTTCCCAATTAAATCAATTTACTGCAGTGATTCCAAAAAAAGCTTTGTCTATAACTTGAGTTATTTTTATACCCAAAAATAATATTCTATTCACTTAAAATCCGACCATCAAGGCATGTCTTAAGCATTTAAGTTGTGAGTACAAAAGAAAATAATTTGAGAAAAATAGTTACTACCGAAGCTTTCAGAAACTTTCCAAACAGTAACTTTCAGAAACTTTCCAAATAGTAAGCTCAAAGTGAAATATTTTCTTATGAACTGATTTTACTTATAGCCATTGGAATAACTCCTCATGCACCATTTATTTTCTCAAGGTACAAATAAATCAAGTTTTATCTAATAATATTGATATCCGTAAAGGGAAGTCTATCTACGAAAATCATCCTAATTTCAACAAATAAAAGTCAATGCTTAGAGGAAGTCATGAGTTTTATGCATTAGTTGTAAATGGTTCCATGAATATTGGGCACGATTGATCGTTAAAATGAACGAATTAATGAGTAAGCGACATCACAGCGGTGTTACGGACACTAGGAGTTCACCTACACTCAAAATGAAGTTAAAATTTACATAAACAGATTCTATGGAATATAGACCAATTTGTCTTGAATTACTTCTACCTTAGTCCGTAATTTTGGATATTACTATATGAACTAACCAAAATTCTATTTAAAAATTAAGTTTGACCTCAATGAAAATAGTTAGGAAAGTTAGATGAATATTCAGCACAGCTTTTTCCGCATGTCGTTTTATTTTTCAGGGCCATGGTTTCCTTGCAGAGTAGCATCTTCAGGTCCTGACACCTGAAGATGTTACTCTGTAACGATACCATGGCCGTGAAAAATAAAACTACACGTGGAAAAAGCTGTACTGAAAATTCATCTAACTTTCCTATTATGAAAGAATAATAATAAATAATAAATAAATAAATATTTATTACTACAACACTGAAAGCTTACAGCTAAACACCATTGGTAATATCAGGGGAGTAACTTTAGGTAGCCAGGAAGGTAAACTTGAATGTTGGCTACCATCGTATACAGAATGAGTTTTGCAATATTATAATGGAAATACAGCATATATATTTGCAGAGAATATATGAAGAATATTACAGCTACAAAAAACATTATAATGGAAATACAGCATATACATTTACAGTGAATATACTAATAATACTATAGTTACAAAAAACATCCCCTAGACTTTCTTTAGTAAACAATCAAGATCGTATATTATTCATTATTGATGAATAATATACGATCTTGATTGTTTTTTAAGGGAAGGGAATTGATATAAGGGTTTTTTAATTAAAACATGAAACGGGTAATAAATGATACACTGTAGGTCCTATGCACAAGAAGTATCGTTCGAATAACGTCACGTTTGCAATAAAGTAGTGAGAACGGGGCATAGCAATCATCTTCGATAGAGTTTTACTCTTGTTCCTAAATCATATTTTTTTGATCGATTCAGTGAGTTTGTCTATAAGCATTGAAGCTTCGTCTCAGGGAGAAGAACTACAATGCTCAAGTATTGGTCCCGTTAAAAGACAATTACTTTCATTCATTATGAAAATAACAACGTTTCGCTTCTCTTACTGGAAGCATCATCAGGAGAATGAGCGTTTACCGGCTTTAGTTCGCTCTTATATAGCATCGATGTCCGTAAAAAAGCAAGGGATGGCAGAAGTTTACTCTTCTTATTCCGAAAACATTCCAGTCTTCTTATCTTCTTATAAATGTCCTCCCCGTAGAGGATATTAATTTTTGTTTGAAGGATTTCGCAGCTTTTCTTATTAAACGCTTATATTCTCCTGATGACGCTTCCAGTTAGACAAGCGAAAAGTTGAGATTTTCATAATGAACAAAACGCAGCATTGCCCGAAAGCATCATCCCACATAGATAAGAAAAGCTGCGAAAGCCTTCAAACAAAAATTAATCACTTTCATTCTTTTTCCAGAAGTGAAAGCTTCCATGAATGTAGTAGAGGTTAGAGGAATGTAGTAGAGGTTCCAAGTAGAGGTTAGTTTGTAGGGGATGAGGAGAGTACGTCTTCTATTTTGGGAAACGAGAATAAGATGCGGGGGAGGATTTGGAAGATCCAGACGAGAGAGAGAATGGGATGAGATTGCAAAGAAGGAGAAACAACGAACGAACCACCTCCTTACTCGAGAATGGCGGACTCGGGAGTAGAGGAAGCGGGCGCTCAGACTTCCTTATACAATCGACTCCCACGCCCTTCGAAGGACGTGATGCGCTCCCAATTAAATCGGAGGGTCCTAATCTTACTTTATCTGGGACGATGGCGTCCTCAAAAAACGAAGAAACGGCGGATATCAGAGTTTTTTCTAGAGAAGTAGAGGGAGGTGGTATAAGGAAATCCGCAAGATATATAATATTTTTAAACTCTCTCTTGTACGAGATATTGCAGGGGTTGAGGATACATACAGTAAGGTACTTTGAGCAATATAGTTCCCTAGTCATAATGGAGACCATATTCTAATATAATATTATTATATCAGCGTCTGTAAGAAGCATTTAGTAAATATTGTAGTGTTAATGGTGCAAATATATAGTTATACATATGACAAAAATTCTCAGCAATCAAATAATCTTATCTCACTAGTCTCTAACTTGACTCATTTTTTCACGCCGTAAAGGTGAAATCGCCTTCACAATAGAAGGTTTTGTTTGCGATTCTTTAAAAAGTACTGAAGTAATTAATTGATCAATTTTCAAAAATAGTTGATGACATATACAAATTATACACTGTTAGTTTTTTCATCGAAATCTAGGTGTTCAAAATTCCATTTAATTTTTCAATATTCTCCCTCGGGAGCGAACAGTCGTCATATCTCTCATGTGAAAGACCTTAAAATGCTTAAGCAAATCGCTCGAAGAGTAGTTCGGCAAGGGGTCAATATTTTGATGTCATTGTAAAGATTGTGTTATCTTTAAAATGAGTTCAAATTCATCAAACTCTAGGTGAAGTGATATATCACTCAAACTACCTTAAATGTAAAAAATAATGCGAAAACACTGCAGCATATCACCTTAAGAGGCGCATGTCACTGCAAACTGAGAATTGATATCACATTGATGTCAACAAGTGAATGGAAACGAATTCATCCGTTATAAAAGCTAAAAATTGCTTAAAAAATAAGAGCTATTGATTCAGCGGAAATAATTTAGTGAAAGGCACTGCAATACGCAATGGAATATAACTCTTGAGATAAACCCCTAAAACTCATTGTAAAAGCTGCGCACTAGAAAACGCAACACTTCATCAAATCTGGGATAACCTCAAAAGGAAATACTGATTTACAAAAAATTTTGTTTTTTTCCTAGTACATTAACGCCTTATGTACACAATTTATTGTTGCCATTATACACGAGGATTGGCAAAAAGCAGCTTTAAAATTAGTGACATAAAACTGAATCCCAATACCATACTCTCTGCCAATGACATGACTGTACTTGCAGACAAAAGTTAAATACGAATTTGCATGCATGGCTTAAACCCATCTCCATAATCAAGATACATGAACTCATGTCTTGAGAAATGCAATGGTGTTAAAGGAAACAAAGCCCAAACCGTTTAAAAATAATTTTAAAATACATTAACAAGTTTAAACAATTTGATTTCCACTACGTTCTTTTATTTGAAATGGGATTTTAAGATGTAAACATAATGAAAATTCACTTATAATTCCTTTTTGGGATCATTTCCAGAACATTCTATTTTGAACATTAGTGCGGAAATAATCCCAAAGGTACATACATAGGACATGGTGTACGTACCGACTCCGTAGTACGGCGGAGAATGCAATTAGATGGCTAAAAGTAATTGACAAGAGAGTAAAGGGTAGGAATGAGAATTCCCCGACCAAAAAAGGGATACAAAGTGATTAATAAATCACTGTTAACGAAAAATTATGGAGAAAAGTAATGGAAATGAAAATTTAATAAATATTAAAAACTGTTGGCTACAAAAATTGAGCTTTTTTGATCCCTTTTGAGATAACATATAAGATGAGAGCACAGCTTGTCACAAGACCACAGAAATTTTTAAGGTGATTGGAACAGGAAAGCATCGTTTTCACCAACGTCAAGAGATGATAGCAATTGTAAAGGTTCCAATCAATGGAATACAAATTTATGAATATTCGGAAAGAGATATAACATCATTCCTAAAGATATATTTTAAGCTTCAAGATTACAAATGTGAATACTATGTAATTCCACTTTGGTATATCATTTTAAGAAATAAAATTCCAAGAAAGACGCTTTAGAATTATGCTCAATCACAAGATGAAGCAAACTAAGTTAAAAATTTCAGCTCAAAATATAGGGACGATGCAGGAAACCAAGACTTACTTGAGACCGAGTTTAACCCGGGAGTGATCGCTAAGCTACTTATCACGCGAGCGGTCGCGTGTGAGACTTTTTCTCACACTCAGATGTACCATTGATTATCTATCATAGAGCGTTTATTGGCAATACATATTACACTATATTTAGATTTAATTTATTTCTCTTAATGTTCATTTGAAAAAATGATTTCCACATATACACAATTACTGATACAATTACTTAGTCATTAATACTTTTAATGGCGATGATACCGTTGGGTATTAATGATGAAAATTACCAATCTCATGAAGAAATATTTATTTATGAGGACATACTTTCTCATGACTCACACATTTGCATTAACATATCTGCTCTCCACGAAATGAATCACCTTTGCCCGCATGTTACGAGAATGTAACGCAACTGAGTGATGCAAAAACACTAACGTCAGTGGTCACGCGATGAGGAAAAGTCTCACACATTTTAGCCGACGGTATTAGACAAATAATTACAAAGCAGCGGACGCTTCATTCATACTTTTAGAGACGGTTGGTCAATAGGAAGAGATAAAAAGTCAGCTAGAAGGAAAGGGAACTTATTTTAACTTATGATTAATAAGTGAGCACAAGTTTAAATTTGGTATGAGAGGAAATCTCACGGCGCGACCAACGGTGGGTTAAATGTAAAAGCAGATAGCGTGGAAAAAAAATACCTTTTACAAAGCATTGACATTTTAAGCCAATAGAAAAATGAGTGTACTTGATTAAAATGTTGAATGAATACTACTTAAAATTGATGAGCAGGAGAATGAAATTTAATTAACGAAAACGAGGTAAGACGCAATAGAATTTTGTACGAGGAAATGGAGCAAAGATCCCATACGAAAGAATGTCGGCCGGTTGGAAGCGCATGAATCTATCGGCAGTATCACTTGGCGAAATTGTATTTCCCGACGACAGGATCTTTCAGTTGGGTGGTCTCAAAGAGTCTCGGAAAGACATTTCTAGGGATCTCAAAGCATACAGCCGACATTGGCGGGGAATTCCCGACAAAGGAGAATCCTTTGGAAAATAGGGTCGCGGTGACAAAGCGGTGATTTTGGTGATATTCAATGGCACCATTTCTATAAACGGAACATAGAGTTGGTCTCACCAATGGATTCTTCCAGCTAGAGTGAATAAAATTATATGCATTTCTGCGGAATTTTAAGAGGATAATGAGAGAGAGAACATGAGAAGAGCATGCAGAATCTGGAGAGGATACAATTTGCACGCATAATTGTCCAGGATCCCTTTCAAAGTATACCGTATAGTTTCACTACGTAAAAATAGCTACTACGTGAAATAGTCTCCATTGTCATTACGGATAAGTGCTTTGGGAAAGATACATTATTCACTAAGTTGTACCTCAGACGTAATGATTCATGAGCATAGGTTGCGTGATCATATCCGTCTTTTTAAAAATACCACTCGACAGAAATTAGTCGCGAAATCAATGCGTAGAGAAGGACCCTAGAAATAAATTCCTGAAATTCGACACAAAAGAATTAATCTCACTTCATCCTCTTCCGCACCTTTGAACTTCAAAGAAAGAATTCTGCCCTGAATTCTATCTAAATTAGCATCACCCACTGTTTGTATTTAAGTGGCGCTATTCTCTCATGACAGAAAACAAATGGTAGTGTAAAACCCACTTTGTAAAATTTCTAACAAGACAAGTCATAGATATCCTTGAATGGACATGTAGTTTTACGCAACTAACTTTCCACACAGAGGGATAACTATGATGCCATATTGAATATAAGATTCGATAAGGAGTTTCAATTGATGCAGAAAATGCAAAAAAAAAGGAAAACTCAGGGAAATCACGTCGTGAGAATTGTAAATAATGACAGCGAACGGAGATAACGCCAGTAAATCAACTTGTTTTTAAGGTAAAGGTCAACATTCACAAGCAGGGTAATTCGGGATGGAGATTCAGATCTCGATTATGATTATTCTGATTTCGCTAACCATAATAGTTCATGGGGTAGGTAAACCAGCCAAAGGGTATCAGGGAGATGCAAGCAGAAGCTTTGAGGATGAGGTCGGAACGCTTCAGCCGTCGAAGTGGAAGCTTACTTGCGAGATACTTTGTTTTTCTCTGGGAGCACTTACAGCGCACGGGCCAGAGATACGAGATGGCGTGGGATTGGCGTGGGATTGAACAGCGCTGTCGAGCCATCGAGCAGCGATCCCGCTCGACCAATCAGCCGAGAGATGTTAGAGAAATGAGAAGGGAGTCAGAGAATGCTGTCGACTCCCTATATGATGCAGAGCTCACAATGTCTACATAGTGTCGTGGAAAGCCATGCAGCACCTCACCTGAAGCCTTTATCGTATTTTTTACATTTAATTTCAATACAAGTTAGGGTATATAACTCATAACGTTTGCACAAAGTATAATTTTCTCTTCGATTTTAAGCCATTCTCTCCTTTTAAGCGATCGTGTTTCCTTTTAACAGCGATTTTAAAGCGTTATATCGCTTTAAAAAATAAAAACGACAAGGGATAGCCAGCCATTTTGTCGAAGATTACGTGATATTTTGTGTGACAATGATCCAAATAAGGTATTTCTCAAGCATTAATCAGTAGTTTCAGATTATTTACCATCTATATCAAATTTTTAAGAGTATATCTGGTTTCCGTTTCTGTCTCTCTCTGAGTTTCAGCCCAATTTAACAGCATGATCCAACAATTATTGCTACATTGTGCACCGAACTGTAACTAGAAATTAAAAATTAACGAGAGAGAATTGCTCAAGACTCATTGAATTAAATGGATTACTGCCTGCAAAGAACAGCACTTTAGATTTCCAACAATGAGAACAACAAATAAACAGATGGAACATTCCTCCATTTCCCGATGAAAATTTCCAGTGAGCGAGCCTTCACGTTCGAGTTCAAAATCACTCAACTGCGTTGCCCAGGTGCCGACTACTCAGGCTCCGTTACGATTCCTTTTGAGTGCGAACCCTTTTGTCTCCCGTCACCAACCCTTGCTCTGTGAGCGCGATCTTTGACCCGGACTCCCTCGACGGCCGGAAGGGGCCCTTTCTGTTTGAGCAGGTGGCCTAGATAAGAAATCAATGAGCGCGGGAAGTCAAGTGGTAGAGTGTGCGATGGGAGGAGCAGGACGGAATTCTTCTGGGGGTGCGGTCCTTCCGATAATTTGGATCGATATCAATTCCGATAATTTTATCGAATTTCAGTTAGCTAGCCTTCTCTTTTGGAACTCCTTTCATTGGAAAGACCCTCCGATATCCTACGTTCTATCGCCGGGAGTTTGAACTAGCCAAGCAATAATTAACTATCAACTATTGGTGCACAAGTAATTTGTAATCATGCTAGTCCTGCAAAAGTGAGAGAAAAATACCTCTCTAACTCTTACAGAAGGATAAATACTTCTATTGTTAGTTTAAAAAAAACATTTGTCGCAACCATAAAAGTTTCAATTTTTCATTGCTTAGAGATTAGTAGTCTTATATGAATTAGTACACAGAAACGTTTTACTCTAGATTTTATCACAGAAAAATTATTCTTAAAAATTATTATAGTACCTGCACAGTCTTTTTATATTTCCGGTTGCAAAATTTTACTAATAAACTTTACCAGATAAAATTTGGTATAACTGAATGAGTAAAATTTATTTAATTCCTTGCGTTTTTGTAAATTGCTTTCAACAGATACTTTCCTGTATAATAATTACGCTCTGCTTGACACCACGGACCGATTTAAAGCTATCCAGAATAAGGAGCACGAGGCTAAAAATGCAAGTAATCAAGGCATGTCCTATAAAGTGTATAGTCCCTCTATGATTGTTCATTATACCTTTGCGGAGAAGAAGCGTTGCAGCGCACTGGGAAAATTTTTCGAAAAGACATGCTACGTGGATTGGAGCAGGTAAGTTGAGGTGAAGAGATGCTGAGTGCTGGAGCATTAAAAGGGGAGAAGAATAAATTTGTGATTGATGAGGGGAGAGAAAAACCATTGGCCGTGACGGTGAAAGGATATATGGCGTCTTGAATAAGCGCATTAGGGAATTGATGGAGGTAAGTGAATTGCGCCGTTCAGAAAGACGTGTTAATTCAAATGTGTATCCAAACCTCACTTAGCAATAAAGTATTAACCTAAAGATTGAACAACTATAAAAAAATATCTCTCCACATAACACTTCAATTGTTTTTAATTCATCAACAGAGAAGTAATAATTCCATATATAAAGATAATTAATGAAATGTAGCCGATAGTGGACCATGAAAGAACATATTTCGGCATGGATAGGTTCAGCTGAGTTAAAGGGAATTTTCAAAAGGCAAATAAGATTCATTCACCAATTCATTTGACACATATGTAAATATGCATTTCTAATTAAAGATGGAAAAGGCCTATATTAACAAGCTGATATAATAAACAGTTGATTGCAGAGATGAGTGTAAGCTACGACCAATAAGAATACGCAAAATGTTGTGTTTTAAAATGCAAGTTAAACTGAGCCGTAAAGAAGTGAAATGTGATATAACTACGAAGGATTCACGAACGATGAATGTATAAGATATATTGCCCTCCGGCATCTGAATAGGCTACGATAGAGGAGAAATATTTACAGTCCATTCGATTGGCAACTTCAACTGGCAAAATCAATGCTTTTAACATGCGAACATCAACTTTTCTCTTTACATTCCATACTCATCTCTTCCATATATCTATACACTCTCTTAGATAAATATCTATTTTGGCAGTGTATCTCTAAAATAATGCATCAAATAACTTTCAGCTTTCCCCTAAATAATTCACCGCTTCCACCTGACCCTTTATAACATTTTTCCCTAGCTAAGACCAACGCAGTTAACTAAAGAATCGGCACAAGCGTTATTGTCTTGTGATGTGTTGTTCCCGGAAAAATAATATAAATAAATGCAACTCACATGGATGCAGATACATTACATGCGGCTGCAACGTTCGCGAGAAAGCTATTACCCATTACAAAAACATTGTGCAATAACCTTAAAATATGAAAATCCTCAAATGTTGCAACTTACCTCTTAAGAGTATGAAACATTGGATCATTTATGACATCCCTCTTGTCCACAATATTCTTTTCCCATTTTCCCATGAGTGGTAGTAGTGGTGATCCGTGAATACTCTCGTCTCTAACGTCTTTGGTACTCCGACACATGCGATGATCTGAAAGAACTTAAAATACGAGAAAAGAGTGAGTGGAGAAACGACTCAAGGAAAAATTACGTTACTTTGATCCTTACGGATGAATTAAGGAGGTTCGGCTGTTTTACTCAACATAAGAGAATTCGATGAAACTTGCTGGAAACATTAATTTGGTTGTGTTAAAGCTACCTGATTTTATTTCAGAATTATTTGCCGCAGATTTCTTAAGATATTTGAACGAGAATTGGGCATGAAAATACACGGGTTTTTATGGGAACGCAAGGCTTTATTCATCAGAAAAAACCTCATCTAATTATTAAATGTATAATAATTTATATCATCGATAGAAAAATGTATATGCAACAGATTTTTATTCCGAGTGCTTGAAAAGAATCCCTCGCGCGCGTTGTAGATCGTGTGAAATTGGTACACCACGGGTAAGGTACTTGAATAACTTCCAGGATGCAGAAGAAAAGGCATAAGAACGTGTAATTTCATGCCCAATTCTCGATCAAACATTTTTTAAAAACCTGCGGTAAAAATTCTAAAAATTTGCAGGTAGTTTTAGAACAATATTATTAATACTTTCAGGAAGTTTCATTGAATTCTCATAAGTTGGGTGAAACCAACGAACCTCCTCAATTGTATTTGCACACTTCATGGAAAACGGTTTCTTAAAATATGACAATGCATGAAAAATACTACAAAGCACGAAAAGGAAAAAAAATAAATTGACGCGAGCTCGAATGAAAAACGTTTCATACACTGAAAAAATGTAAAGGGTTATTAAATCGGAAATTAAGTTATATATCTAATATGAATGCTGCCCAACATGATCAACTCACGTGTATCTAACTTCTACGGCAACGAATAAGCGGCTGTTCCAATTCATTACACAGAGTGAAAGAAACAATTGAAATGCATCCAATCAGCGATCACGAAAATGGTGATCACGTCGTCACCAAATCCGGATATAACAAGCATGTGCGTGACATGGAAGAATCTCGTTTCTCACAATCAAAACGGGCGCAATTCTGCCTTTAACGACGGTCAAGCTTGTTCGTAGAAAAAATTCAAATCGCAAAAATATGATTCTGGCTAAAAGGTTATGCATTTATCCTCACATATAACATCGTTAGGTCTGATAAAAGTTTAAAAAAAAATGGTAGGGAGCATCAGAGAACTCGTTGTTTTCACGCAGCATTTAAGTTGGTTCCACCGTAAAATTACTTAAATGTCATTTTATTCATATTCTGTCTACTTGTAGAAAAAGTTTTCCTCTACCTGATATGAACACCAAAATAATACCTTTCCACGCTATATTACTCTCTAATTGAACTTGAAATTACATGGTGTTCAATGGGGGAGTGAGAGAAACACGGGGAAAAATAGTATTTGTCCATAAAATATAAATGCCATTTTTGCGGAAAACTATTTAAAAGAAGGAAATAATACAGAGAAATTGATAAAAATAAAATATAGACATCATACCACCTTTTTATTAGTTATTAGGGAAATACTGCCGTAATTGAAGTCAAAATGCGGTAGTTCGTAGGAAATGACGCTGCAGTTGGCTCCTATGGCTGGAAAAATGTGCTCATTTAAAATACATTAGTGGAATAATCTGCATATTTTGTTTCTTGCTATTGGGTTTCTATAGGTAACGCATTACATCAGTGAAAGCAGGATTTTTTGGACAAAATATAAAAAATGTGGAATTTAGTATTTGTTTTGACTCACACAGTCGCGGCGGAACCTCCTTAACGATTACTCACAACAACAGAGTCGCCATAGTAACGGGAACTCATCTGGGACTTGAATTTTGGCAGCGAGAGACGTTATACAATGACATATCGATCCCTTCTTTGGTGCTGTGTGGATATCACTTCAACGGGTAATACTCCGTCTGTTGAAATGAACGTTAAGCTATTGACCCTTTGGCACATATCTTTAAGTGCAGGCTAATCCAAACGACGGATTATCTCCATCCTTACACCATTCGAAAACAGCCTTTTCTTAACTATCTATCTCCAACTCTCAATAATAATAAAAGTAAATTATTATTATTGAGAGTCATTCTTCAGATAGAGCTTATAGTTAGAATAAAGCTATTCCAAAAAATATTTTCAGTTACATAGAGACAAAATTTCCAGTTTTCCACTTACTTGACATGAAATATTTACAACATATTCCTAATCACATCATGATTATGATGATATTAATGCTGCTAATTACTTTATTTGTCCGCTGCTACACTGAATAATCAACTAACCATGACTGCTTTCACATTAATTTCCCTTTTATTTATTCATATCTGTTCCCCTGGTCAAAACCGTTTGGTTTGTTGGAGTTTTGATTTGGCGTATAAAAAGTTAGGCCCTTAAAACAATTTTAGTGATACCTATGACACGCGAACTACACGATGCATCTGAAATTCGCAATTGCATCTAAAAGCGTTTTGAATTTTTAGATGGTGGCTGGTAGTAAAAAATTTGATGCAGTTTTTGCCACAAAACCGTTTATATTCTTAGATATTTTTCGGGAAAAAATGAAACCTAAGGTAGAAAATGTTTGAGATGTTTGTTTTTTATGGCTCTGAGATATTTGTTGTTGGTGGCTGTCATGTATCAGAGATCTAGTCATTTGCTATTGGTAAGTATGATATCTTGTTGTATTGGGTTGATGTAGTTTTGATCCAAACAATCTAAAGAGATGATAAAAAAATATATTATTTGTTACTTATATTGGAAAATTCTGGAATACTAAATGGGAAATTAGGTAGGAAAGCAGATTGTTTACGTAGAGGATGGAAAATTATTTCAGAGAACTTTCAGTGGGAAGAATTCATTGTATTTTTATTTTTATGAGTAGCATTATATCTTATTTACTTTCTAACTGAACTCAAAGGAAATTTTAAGGCTGTGATTTTTTACAGTGACTTTTAGTTTGTTATTCGAAGAATCTATTGCGTGTTTTAAACAGTCAAAGTGTTCGCTTATTACTAAATAATATATATTATAAAGTATCGACCGAATGGCAAAATAGTTTTGTTCTACCGTTTGAGTAGCAGAATTATGGGCCAACGGAGTAGCCACTCGAGGTAAGAGTAGGTAGGCGGCCTACCTCATTCTTTCTTGTGATAACGAGATATTATCTTATACATTACTAGCGGGAGGTCTCCGTTGAAATTTAACGGGTGTAAAAAACATTGAACGTATTTTATAAGAAAACTATAAGCCTGAAGGATACTGTCAGCGTAGTCATTCGAGGAGTTCATAACCTATATTTATATGTTGTGTTAGTTGTAGTAGACAGGCTGACCATTTTCCAGGTGCACGGAGAAATGGGTGACTGTTGGTCCTCTTTCATGCACGGGAAACCCGAAAATGGGCCACGCAGACTCATTACCACTTAGATATCAGCCAGGTTGATGGATGGTCACCTCTTCCCTCTAGTTCTCTTGAGCCGTCTTCTGAGTGAACAACAGCTTGATGGCTTCCCTTGTGTACATAAATATATTTGCATTCAATGACTCAGTTGAGTTGCTCAATTCAACATCGATATGTTCGTTGAGTGTCTTAATCAGGGTAGGAGAGAAGGGTACAATCCAGCGGTTAACAGCGTCAAATGGAGTATTTGCAGCAGCAGCCATGTTTATTTGGCCTATGAATCCTCCATCACCCGGACTGCGCCTTCGGCATAAAGGGTAGCCATAATTATTCGTTTCGGTTGCTACATAAAAAATATATTGTGATTGTTAGTGCACTAGTTGATTTTCATGCACGGATGTCTTTCATTGCGCAGACATTCCGTTCTTCTTTCGGGTAATGAGCATGTAGTGACGGCATTATATTTTCCACCATCTTAAAACAGATTGAAGTCTCGAAACAGATGGGTCTATATTTGAACCAGTTTTATAGTAATTTGGGTTGGGATGAAATTTGTGCGGTTCTTAGAGTAACCCGCGAAACACCGCGGGGAGATGATCATGATGTCGCTGGTGGGCATGTCTTTGAGCATCCAAGTCTAACCTTTGTCATTTTTCTTGCAAGGGCTAATTTTCTCGAAAAGAACACATTCCCCTTGCTCTAGAAGATTTATTCGAAAATTTACATTTTTTTCTGTTAGGCATGCTAATGGATATATTTTTAAGTCCAAGGAAGGGAAACACAGCGGCAAGTGAGATTCTTGGAAAGGCAACGCGATGATTGAGTGAATGTAAGTTAACTGAACTGTTACACTTTTAAACATATTAAATAACTCGTAACGTTTATAGTGAGGGAATTTGTCTAAATAAACTACGCAATCGTAATAAAATTCAACGAGTGTGAAAAAAATTTAACGTACTTTATAAGAAAACCACAAAGTCTAAAGAATACTGTCAGCGTAGTCATTTGAGGATTAGGACTCAGGGCCCTTCTTCTTTCTTTCTACGTGCTATCTTGTAGCTGCAGGAAAACGTGACATTTAAATGCTAGAGGCGTATATATTCTATGAAAATCAAATCTCTGGTTATGAAGGAAATACACTATTGTTGATTTAAGAGAAAAATTTGAGATGTTTCAGCTATAAAAATCATTTCAGACAATTTCGAATCGTAAAAGAAAATGGATGGAAATAATTAGTAACGAAATTTATTCAGCCATCCATTAAAAAAATCCCACCCCTCTATTATGAGTGAAAGTACTTTTAAAAAGCAAAAAATGAAACCACTGCACCGAAACCAATACTTAGAATAGAGAGGGTCTTCGGGGGCCTTGACGGCTTTTTAATATAGCCTATGCTACTCCCGGACACATTTTCTCTCTACATGCACAAATTTCAGTTCAATCGGCTTCACCACACTCAGCAGATTCACATTGTGGGCATTTGTATGAGATGATCTCCTTTTGACTGACGCTCATCAATCATCTCTTATCGTAATAATGGCTGGGAGACACTTATGAAAACCTTCTTGAATATCTTTAATATCTTGAAAATTAGTGCTACCCGAGAACTAATGAGGAATATGGAAGCCGTGATCTGATGCTGTTCCATTCTCACACTTTTGGTTTCATCTCTAAAATTTTACGTTTAATTTTATGAAAATCAACTAAAAATTCATCATAAAAACTTAACAATATTATCAAAATATTAAGTAGTTTCCTTAAAAGCATATGAGCCACTAGAGCTTGAAAAGTCATACTATTTACATTACAAGCAGCATTTTCAATAGTGATGAGATAAGAAAGGATTATTTATATGAAGTTATTGGTGGCGGCCGATACGTTGTAGAATTCCATAATAGAAAGAGGATAAAATACTTTGCACTATTCCACTATAGAAATATGATTTATTGAGCCAACATGTTTCACTGCACTTCAGCATCATCAGGACTGATAACAAGATAGTTAACCCTCAATATATAGTCACATGGGGAGGGAGGAAGGAATGGTAAGTAGGGTGGGGGTGGAGGAAATTTATATAAATATATAGGATTATTTATGTATTGCATCCAATAATACCTATTTATCTTGTTCATCGAGAGAAATATTGTTCATGTAAAAATTCATATTATTCATGGGAATGCTATGGGATACAGAAATAACTAATGAAGCAACTATGTTCTTCGTTTTTACTAAGTTTTGACATAAAAACTTTGACTTACAGAGGAGTTAAAATAAAATTGAATTATGTTTTCACAGTTAGTGAATAAACATTTTTATTACTTACTAAAATCACTTATTTGATGCAGCAATTTATTAATGTTAAATTGAGGCACTCTAGCGAAGAATTACCTTGTGTCTAACTTTTAGAATTCGTTGTGACACTTCTACGTAAAACGTTAATTGCATAAAAATTTTCGTTCATCGTTTTTACGTGGAAGAATAATTATGGGATAATTATCATCCTCCAATCTTCAAAAGTCCGCCACAACAGCCAACCCAGCGACCGGGTAATGCCGAACACAATGCTCACGATAGATCGACGGGTTCCTCTTTGCCAAGCCCTCTGAGTACACATTCACTCAGCTCTTGTCATAAAGTAGCCAGTGCATTAATCCTGACGCCTAAAATGCAAACATCGGACATCTTTCGGGGCTTTTCGATCGCGCCTCTTTCCTGTCATCGCGGACACAGATTTTGGCGCCGAATCGAGGCAGAGCAGACCCATTGTCCCGAATATACCGACACACACCCCGCGCAAGATGTGCTCTTCCGATTTATACACCGCGCGGCCGCGTTAAATCAGGTGGTTGATTCAGGTGACTGTCCGTCCATGTGTATGTGTGTTTTGAGAGTGTCACGGGGGATCACCACCCACCGCCAGAGAACAGAGCATCTACCCTGCTTAAACGCTTTCTATTCGGCTTTTCCGAAATGAAAATTCTTTTCAATACACTCCCTGTTCGGACACCCGCGGATTAGGATGGAGCAGGAACGGGGGGGCCCTTCCCCCACCACCCCTGATGAGGGGTGGCAGGAGGTCGGTGATTAAAAGTGAAAGCGTTGTCTCTGATGAATGCCAAAAGCTGCAAAGGGACGATAAAGGTTGGGTGGTTAGGGAGCATATATTGCGAGGTGATGGAAGGTTTTATCGCTCCCAGGATTTATGCTTGCCGAGATTTTGCAACCATGGAAACGGATTGGACGAGAGACTACAACGACAATAACTACACCTCAACGATTCCCTCCCTCATCCATATATCAGTCTTTCAAAAGCACATTCTACCCCACCGTGTGGGATGGGAGATGTTTTTGGAAACAGCTACGCAATACCTCAAAATACCCAAGGCAGGCCAGGATGACGATATACAATCTCAAAAATCGTGGATGAATGACATTTTTATCTTATAAAATACCATCGCATGACAGTAACATACAGCCCAATGATATGGCTTCAAAACTATAAAAGACATTTTGTATGTAAAACTTGAGGTTTATAATCTGATTCATTTTCTACATTAATTAAGGTTGCATTATGCTCATTATTTTTACTCAATAAACCATATAAGAATAACATTATCAACTAATGACAAGGCCAACTATGTTTAAGTCGACAGAGTTTTTTTTGTTGGTACAACTAGTTTCTACGCTACAGCGTCACCATCAGGTACAAGCATTAAGGTCATAGCCAGTGGTATATATACTCAATAATCAGGGTGGAGGGATGATTTGGGGAGGGAAGTGTTGGCGCCGTAGCGTTGAAGGTAGTTGTACCAATAAAATACTCTGTGGATTTAAACATAGTTGGCCTTGTCATCATTTGATAATGTACTTCCACAAAGTTACGCCAGAAAGGATTGATTTCAGTAACATCATATTTTTGTGAAGTGAGTTTAAATAGTGGTTGTTAATATAAATAATTGCTCAGAAAAAGGAAATGCTGAATATTTTAAATGAAAACTTAGCTGAAGGAAAAAGAGCAAACTTTGCGAATTTCACTTGTAAGTTTTTTATTCACGCCTGGCAGACCCTGGATTTGAAATTTTATGTCACCTTCAGATGCAAGTTACAAATTTTGGTATAAGTTACATTTAAAAAACTTACAAGTGAAATTCGCAAAATTTGTTCTTTTTCCATCATGAAGTAATATGACAAAGTTACCTCTGACATTGTTCGTTTTGTGAAAACTTAACTGTTTTCATTACTGTAACTTAATCATACTTAGAGAAACTCAAAAAAATAAAAGGGTTGCTCATCAGTATATTCAGCTTTTCCTAAAGGTGGTTCACATTTTCCTCGCAGCAGTTACATTATAGCATACATATAAATTCAGTTCAGAGAAAAGGTCCAAGAATTTCAAATGTTTTTTCTCCCCCGGAGACATGCATCTGGGTGCACCCAAAATCCAACTCAAATGACCCATAATCTGTCAACGACGAAGCAGCAACGCGCAGATTTATGGCCGCCTCGTCACGCATGGGTCGTTTGTATTCTAGGAAGGATTCAAAACAGTGGGAGCTAGCGGACTTCGCACAGGATGGAGAACAGGTTCGACCGGCGGAAAGCCCAGTTCCGTTTACATTTCGCGCCGTAACATGTGGTGGTTGGGAAGATGATCGAAGCACGGTCGGTAGGAGTCTCTGAGCATTGCTTAATGAAGAATATGCATTGGCATTAGCATTTTATTTATCACAGGAAATTATGATATATCCTTTCCCACATTGTTCGACAAAAACCATATTAGCTCTACGCAAGTGCTGAAATTACGAAATATGGCAAATAACTTCCTAAAATGACATAAATTATTCACAAATAGTAATAATTTTGCCTTTAAGGTCGATTAATATTAAAAAAAAAGGAAATTGGATGGAATTAATTTTGCATTTTACAAGCCATTATTTTCCTCAATTATTCCAAATATTCCTGATGCCGTGCATGAAACAGATTTAAATAAACGATTTCAGGTATATTCAGCTTTTCTCTACCGATACTGACTTCTCTCAACTACTAACTACGCAGTCGTTGTATTCAACAAATGAGCGGATTATTGTTTTTTGCGTTTATAATAAAAAAGAGTCGGAATGTGAAAGGAAACTGTGCACAGCGACGTCTTAGAAAATAATTGAAAACTTATGGATGAATCATGATGACGTGGTAAATCAAATTAATTCGCCTGATGTTCGTCGTTTATTCGCCATCATTTCGAGAAGGAAAGCAGTTTTTCCGTGACAGCGCAACCGTGGCCTTAAACAACCAGTTCAACCCAATCAGATTTTACTGTACACCAAGGGGATGAAATTCGCCATGAAGAAATCATTTGACTTGACCGGGTGTGTTGGCCAGTTATACCATTCCATATCATTTGAGAATTTCGCAGTGATTGAAAAATTGCCAGATTTTAATGGCAATAAACGATCAAAATGGAAAAAAGAGTTTAAAATCTTGAATTGGTAAAATAAGCTGGATCAAAGAGTTTTAGAAATAACAAATATTATAACCAATGTCCTTGGCCAGTAAAGAATGAAATCCGGCAAATCCTCCATCCCAGAGACACCTGCACTAAAGCTCTCAGGTAGAAGGCAGAGGATTCAAATGTGATAATTCCGAATATAAGTGTTTCGGTCCCGTTGAGACTAGAAGGCTTGGATTTTTGTATATCATCCATGAAAAAGGGAGGGAATAGGAGAAATGAATTCGAAGAGGATAAGAACGAAATATAATTGTATGTAAGCGATGGGTCTCATTGCCTAGCTTCGTTATTGTTTCAGTCAATAATGGTGTGTTAGAAGGAGATATTCCTATGCGCATTTGTCAGTGGATCTTCTTCTTTAAGTGGCTTCCATCAGTTATTGAGACATGGAGCAAGGTGAAAAATAATGCCTTACGCGTCGACTTGAACTTCGCAAGATCTCAAATGCTTACATCATCTTAGTTTAGCATGTAGCTTCCGAGTCTCCCAGCGGCTCCAACCCTTATATTTCCAAATACTGATTGGAAGACTGGAATCTTCTTTCTTCCACACGTTTTAAGGTAGTTTGAGCGAGATAGTTCCCTAGTCATAATGGAGACCATATTCAAATTTTAATTTTTTTATTTCAGCATCTGTTCGAAGTGTGAAGTAAATATTGTAATATTAATATCGTAGAGAAATAGTAATATACGACCAAAATTCTCAGTAATTAAATAAATAAAGCTACATAAGTCTCTAACTTGACTCATTTTTCCCGCCGTACGGCTGAAAACCCTTCAAAACAGCAGGTGTTTTTTGCAATTCTGTAAAAATTAATGTGGTGAGTAATAGATTATTTTTATAAATAGTTGAGAAAACATGCAATCTACACACTGTTGGTTTTTTGACGAAATCTAGGTGCTAGAAGTTCCTAATTTTTTCAATATTCTCCCTATGGAGCGGGCAGCCATAATCTATCCCATGTAAAACAGCTTATATTTACATGCATATTGCTCGAAAAGTAGTTCGGCAAGGTGTTGATATTTTGATATAATTGGAAAGATGATAGTTTTTTCTTAGAAAATGAGGCCAAATTCATCAAATTCTAGGTGAAGTGATTTTTCGTACAAACTAACGAAAATGCTAATATTTAAAACGATATGGAATAACGAAAGATAGACATAAACAACCTCTTTTCAATTGACGGTCGGGAGGCAATTTTCTAGTGGAATCGTCCCATTTATACTGAACCTTACTGAGTACTTAACATTCTCTGCCATCGGCATAAGTTTTATGCCAAATTTTCTGCACCAAGTGGAATTCAAGTTAGACAGTTTCCTGTCGTGAGAAGTGATTTTCAATAAAAGTTTCCAGTATTTCAAAATAAACCGCCGCGGAGCTTTGTCGCATCATCATCATACGTTTTTCACATGATGGCATAGATGTATAGAGGTGGCGTAGTGGAGGTTAATGTTTTCCAAATAGCTTGACAGACACGCAGTACATGGATGGATGGGTGACAGTGTCACCCATCCATCCGGTGACACCCATTTGAACAAGCACTAGGGTGGTGGGGAAGGTGGGGAGAATGTCGATTCCAAACGGAGAATCTGTTTGACTAGATCAGAGCCTGAATCATGGGTCTCCGGCTTTATAGGCCAACGTCCTGTTGTTACAGCATTCAGTCGGTGCGGTACACTATGGAAAGGACGGAGGTTTATAGGGCACTCCGGTGCTGCTTCGCCCTCTACCAATAAAGAGGACAAACAAGAGAGAAGAAGATAAACCGTTTACACAAGCAATATCGGAGGATTAATTCTGCGCGTTTATTTGAGGCATGTATGGATGAAAGAAGGATGATAACCCTGCGACATAATACTCTCTCATTACAGTAAAAAATGTACTAGATGAAAAAAGCACGTGTTTACAAAATTTTCCTCAATTAGGTATACGTAATAATTATAAAGAAACGAAAACGAGCTTCATTTAAATTATGGATGAATTTATGATAAGGAAGATGTAAAATAAGCACCTTGAGAAATACAGACATATTTAGCACGTGATATGGGAAAAAGAGTGGGAGGTTGCACTTCCCTCAGGTTACAAATATTACAAAAACATTTACCATTAAGTACATGGGTGAAAATTTACAATGAAACTACATGGGAGTGACGGTGTAATTAGGTGTCCCCATTTTATGTTTCAATTTTTTTAGGTGAGTTCTTTCAACAATTTGTCTCTTATGATTTAATTCATAATAAAAAATACTGTGGAATGCTATCAATAATTATTTGGTCCTATAAACATGGTTCATACAATAGTGTACAGAAGACCTCATAGGGGCTTCGTTAATTCAAGTAGCAAGTGCAACAAAGAAAGAAATTAGTTTAAAAATATTTAGGAAATAATTATTAAGGTCATACTATCCACATTTATTGAAATATTGAAATATGGCAACACAAATTCAAAAAGTAATATAATAACAATTATGAAATATATATTAGTAAGAAACTCCCAAGGAATCACTACGGTGCCAACAAAGACATATTTTATTTGTAACCATATATAGATATTTTTTTATCCTTCACAAGCCACTATTCAAAATGTATGCATGATTCACATATTTTACTGCCAATGGAGTGCTTTTTGAGCCTTTAGGTATTTTTAAAGATATTTCGTTGTCTTTAGCTCGGAAGCAGGAGATGCAGCGACCTATTATCACTTTATTAAACACAGGTTCTTCTTCTTGCGGTGGGTCAGTTTGGCCTCCGAAAAACTAATCTAAAATATTTCTTTCTTTATTCAATCGAAATCCTTGATTAACTTTTCTTTTTTTTAGATGCTGATTCGACTGTTCTAATTCCATTTCTGTAAGAATTTTAAGTCGACTTTTTTCATATCCGGGTTAGATACTTTCCACAAAACAAAGGCAATCATAACACTTACACGTTCAAAATTTCACCAAAAATAATAATTTACCATCGCTTTGAGCGCGAAATTGCGCAAAATTTGGTATATATTTGATCCAAGGAGTCATGACCCTCTTTAGTTGAATGATTAAATTCTAAAACTTTAGGCAAAGATGGAATTAGGTTTACACTTGTCTCATGATGCATTGAAGACACCAAGAATACGCACTGATTAATTTTTTAGACGTATAAAACTATTGCCCTTTTTCTAACAAATCCAAATATTTTATTTAAAAGTAGACGACCCAACTACACAAGATTTCACTGTTTTGAACTAAAGAGGTATTTCAAGTTTATTCTTCCTCAGAGTTCAAACATAGGTTATAGTTTCCTCTCAATTTTGTTCTACAATCAGTTCAATCGACGAAAACCATTTGTCTATGTATTTCTGTTTGATCCAAAGACGGAATTATCTAACTTTAGGAAACTAGGAGACGGATGCCTTGTCTTTTTGTTGATCTGCGCTTTTTCCAGAGTAAATAAAAGTCATATAAACGTAAAAAGTTTAAGCACCACAAAGGAAAATGATTCTGATAACTTATTTACAAGGTTATGATTTTAAAAACACTTTGGACAATCATCTGAAGGGAACTAGCATTCCCGACAACCGTAAAATACTTGGAACAAGAATAATTAGCCATTAAATTTTGCATCAATGAGTTAAATATATCACAGTACATATTTTTCCTATTAGTGACTTCTGATATGTTTTAATTCTTAAACATAACAATGGTACTGATAATGTCATAAGTAATAAGTAAAGACCAATAATCGTGAGGTTACATGTTTTTCTTTTCAAGCGCCAGACCTTGTATGTCTGGCAGATGCATAATAATGTTGTAACCCATAATTCGCGAAGATGCTGGAGGTGTTCTTGACCATTTAAATAGATTTTTTTTCGTAAAAATAATGACAATTTACTCATGAACTACCTCCTACAGAACTGTTCCTTGTTCCTATGCAGGTTCCCATGCATTTCAGTTGTAGCACTACGCTCACAAAACAAACCTCGGTCTCTCCTTCACCAGTGTCCCGGTCTTCGCACTCATTAGCGGCTCACCGTCGTTCTAACCAATATCTGCGTTTACAGCGCCTTCTCTTTCTTTTTCGTTTAAAAACTGACGCAGTTTTATGAGCTCTATGACAAAAAAGTAAACATAAAATATTTACAAAAATGCTAATTTTCCATCACGGGTGGGGTCATTTCTCCCACAAACCTTATAACTAACCAAACATAAAATGGTTCAAGAAAACTGTCCGAAGACAGCGATCTCTCGAGTAGCTCTGAGATTATAAAAAAAGCTCGTGAGATGTGGGCTATCTGTTCAGAAGATATTAGTTTCATTGTAATACACGGGGCCATATTTGATACCAGCCGTGTAGTTGAGGGACTTGTAGTCCGTGAGAGTCGTGTAGTGTCTTACGTGACTAAAAGAGTGTAGGGAGTCTAATAAAGGACTAAACTATGAAAGCAAGACTCTAAGCCCGAAAACGCTGTCATTATTTAACGAATACCCATTATGGGTGATATGGGGTTACAGTTGATATTCGAATTAATATTTTCAGGTTAATTAAACCGTAGGAAGCTTTGGGCATGAATTGAGGGAGAAACATAAGGTCTACTATAAATGAAAACTGCTAAAGAATATCATGATTGGAGGAAGCATAACGGGTGGTTCGAACAATAAAGGCCGTCATTAAATATTGAATTTTGACGAAATGGGGAAAATTATAGACATTTTAGATGAGGTTAGGTGTAGTAGATTATGATACATGAAAATTCCTTAAAAGCGTTCTTCATTATAGTCGAGATTTTTTTTCTCCTTGATTCCTGGGTGGAATACAACCAGAAATAAGGAGTGTACCTGAACGTTCTAGGTGAAGCGACCTTCACCAACTCCGTCGGTGTACTGGCGTCCGAGTAACACTGACAAACCCAAGTTGACTTGACAGTCGAATTGACACGGTAGTCAGTGGAATCGATATAGATTAGCGCCAAATACGAAACAAAATTGAACTTCATGAACATTCGGAGAGGTAAGAAGCATGAGGAGATGAAGACATAAACAGGGCGATGTAAGAGGCGTATTTATACTAAAAAAATTCATAGTTAAATAAACTAAACGGTTTAAGATATAAGTAAAATATAGTTTTCCCATACTACTTTAGTAGAGGTGGGTGTCGATGCTGGAGTATTCATCGTACAAAAAGAAGGACATCCCGCTCTGCAGACCCCTTACAGCATCCACACCCTCCGTCACAGATGAGGGTGGCGTGTGGGGGTGCAGAGGGGTAAGGAAGAGACGGCCTTGGCACCGGTGAGTGGTTTTGCGCAGCAGAACACCTCGGAAGGCATTGTAGTGGGTTGCGGCGAAGGAACAAGCACCGGCATGGAATGTGTGTGGTGCAGGTGTTGTAACTAGGTCAGCCGGGGATGGGTGGTCGGTATCTGGAGGGTGGATGTATGTGGAGATGTGGGAGGAAAATTAGGAGATTTAAAACAACCCTCACTTCCAGCCAGGAGACACCGGGAGGAAAAGGCAATAAGGAATACACTTGAGTGGAACCCGGCTCAAAAAATTAAGATGCAGAAGAAAAAAGCGGCAAATATTTCCAAAGAATAAACAAAAATATGGCCAGAGAACTACAATCAAAATGCTCTGATAAAATATTCTCACCTTGAAATACAGTAATGAATACGAAAATACCAACTTTTTATTTATATTTCAACCCCTGGACTCATAAAAACCATTTGCTCATTTAGTTGTAAAATGTAGTTTTTATTTAAAATAAAAACATAATAGCACCAATAAAGGCAGAAATTTTCATTTTTGCTCGAAATTCAAACTATAAAATGAATTAAGTGAAACCTTTATTAACGGATATCATCTAATAGCGGTCACCTTCCAAATACGGAGTGATTTTGAATTCCCGGCCGCAGGGCATGGAAACTAATGCTCTCTAAACGTGGACATGCTGAATAACGAACACGATCACCGACTGATGCTCGTTCCAATTCCTTTGGGAAAGATACGGAGTGAGAAAGACGGATATTAGTGATATATTGAAGAATAAGGAGGAGGTATCGAGGGACTATTCCAGTAATGGAAGTGGAAAAGTTAAGGGTGTGTTTCTACAATGTGTTGGACTTGCAATGATAATTAGACCAACAAATGATTTTTTTAGAATTCATTCGTTCTGTATTCTAATACCTGGGACATAAATTCAATAAAAAGCTCTCGAAATCGTAAATAAATGGGATTTGATGATATGAAAGCTACCATTTTGTGTCTTGAAAATTTTAGATGCAGGCCTAACACTTCTTTCAAAAGCGTTTGCGGGGATGGAGTATCTGTGAACAGGGATGTAGTTTCCGACTGGATTGGAAAATTGAAGTAATTTTTCAGGGATTAAATCAAAAGAGATATTTAATAATAGCAATAAGACGGAACTATACTGTCGAACCTTGCCAGTGAAGTGACCTTGTGGGGATGATACATGTTCCGGTGGAAAATGTTTCCTATAAAGACATACTCTATTTCTGTTTGTAAATGTGATGGACTCATAATTGGAAAGCTGTTAAACCACGTTGTTTTAAAAATGTTTACTTAAATCATGCTGAGGTGTATTGACGAGAAAATTAACAAGTTTGGAAGAAATGAGACATTATGACAGAGATTCGATCAAAAACTGGGGAGAGAGAAGTATGAATTAAACCTACATTTAAACTGTGTTCATTTGTATTTTGTCTCGAAATTTAAACAGTTCTAATTTATTGTCCTTTCTATGTTCCATTAATCAAATCGCAGTATAGGTTCACTGAAAACACATCCTTATATTTTCACAGACTGCAAATGATTTGGGCATGTTACATAGTTCTCATTCTTGATGGCGTACAATTATTGTGGCCCCAATCGTGTCCACTACTGGAAGGTTTCAATGTATATACCATGAATGGGAATAATGTGAGAAATTTTTATAAAACGTAAACTTGGGAACTTTTATTTTTTTATTTACATTGGTAGAAATGGCTAATCAAGTGTTAAGGCCGTTTTAAACGGTAAATTTGTTTGTACAAACTCTATCGTGAACTCTTGCATGAGGCAAAATATATCGTGTAAATCGGCAAATTGTATGAACGCTTTTGCGAATGTCTCAATGCCTGCACGGGAAATAGAACCTGTTCTAATTTCGTTGAGACAAACTTACAATCTCACGTACATTCGTTTGTACAAAATCTTTCATTGTGTAAAACGGCCTTTAGTAAGGTGGGCATACCAGAAAAAAAATAATGAATTTAAGACTGAGAGGCAGACCCAGGGTTCGCTGAATCTCTATGCGTTTGATACACTTCTACAAAGCATGCGCTCTTACTTCCACTTAAACTCATTCAGTTTATTTGATAGAGTGAAAAAATTGCGAGGGGCAGACTCATGCTTAAAAATATGTATTTAATTATTTCATTATTTCAATATATTTCCTGAAGCCATATCGCGATTGCCCTAACGCTGGGTATAAATTCATGTCATTCCACCTATTTGAATAATGACTTAAGTACAAATTGAATTGTAATTAAAACAATTAAAAATGAAAAGCGCTTTGGTGGTGTTCGACACCTTAACAATAACAGTTATCTGTTGAAACCTGGGTCGGTTGTGTGAATAAAAGTGTGCATAAATGCTATTTGAATGTTCATCTTCCTTTAACTTCAGTTTTCAAATCGAGAAAGTATTCAGACAAATATTACAGAAGCAGTCTTTAAACAATCATACAGGTACCAAGCAGGTAGATCGTTCGTGATGTGACAAAATGTAACCCAGTTTTTGTAAGGACGAGCGCATATTCTTGCCACGAAAGGGAAGCTGACCAAATCTTTCCATGAGCCTGCATCAGGCAGCAAAAGATGCAAAGAAACACCTGAAATACTTGGTTTAATGGAAAGAGGAGAAAGGACTGGAGGATGGATTTGAAGACGAGAGACGTACATGCATACGATCGGGAGTAGTACGAGGACACGACGGAGGCTGGCGACACCGACAATGTAACCCTCGTGGTTGCAGTCTAGAAGGCTAGAAGGAGGGTGGTGGAAGAGGTGCCATTATTTAAAGCGAGGAAGAGAGCGAGGGGGTTTAGGGGGGCTATTGTTTAGCCGTCGCCCTGTACTGCGGCTGCTTATGCAAATGCAGCGAGCGAGTAGAATCGCAGTAATTGGGAGTCTTTTGTGCAAACAGCGTCGACGGGTTAACGAGGAGCATTACTCTCTTGTTGGTGAAGCGAATTGAGGCGGAGAACGATCCCTTACCACTTCAGAGCTGCGCTTAAACTCTTGGAGGAGATAGTCCGGCTTACTGAGTCGGACGTGCAAACGAAACCCTACGTTGACAGTGTGAACACATGAGGTGACGCATACGGGTGTAATGGGAAACGCGTGCAACAGAGGGTCTCTTGTCACCTTCATACCGTGATGGAAATTGAGTTTTCGCAATTGACATTTCAATAAGGCTTTCCATAAGGTGGCATAATTGTTTGATACTTAGTTACGCAGACTAAATTGCCGAAATTACCGTCCAAGTAAACCTGCCGCAGAGTGTAACTATGATGTTCCAGGTGCTGTGGTCCCAGGATGCTGGTTTTGTGGTCGTTAGTTTATTGTGAATTAATTATACGCATAAATAAAATCTGGATGCAGTGAACATTACAGGAAATATGGACGCTGAGGAATACGCAATGGACTCGTCAATTATCGTAATGATTTGTACAATCTAATTGCATGCCAGTTAACTTTTTAGGTAGGTACCTGCATTATAGTTAAATTTAAAAAACTCATTTAATCTTACCAGATATCATTTCAGTTTCTCTTTCAGAGACACTGAAAGTGAAGTGTTTGAGGGAAGCTAAGAGATTTTTAATTTATTTTCACCGTCCAAGTAAACCTGCCGCAGAGTGTAACTATGATGTTCCAGGTGCTGTGGTCCCGGGATGCTGGTTTTGTGGTCGTTAGTTTATTGCGAATTAATTATACGCATAAATAAAATTTGGATGCATTGAACATTACAGGAAATTTGGACGCTGAGGAATACGCAATGGACTCGTCAATTATCGTAATGATTTGTACAATCTAATTGCATGCCAGTTAACTTTTTAGGTAGGTACCTGCATTATAGTTAAATTTAAAAAACTCATTTAATCTTACCAGATATCATTTCAGTTTCTCTTTCAGAGACACTGAAAGTGAAGTGTTTGAGGGAAGCTAAGAGATTTTTAATTTATTTTCACCGTCCAAGTAAACCTGCCGCAGAGTGTAACTATGATGTTCCAGGTGCTGTGGTCCCGGGATGCTGGTTTTGTGGTCGTTAGTTTATTGCGAATTAATTATACGCATAAATAAAATTTGGATGCATTGAACATTACAGGAAATTTGGACGCTGAGGAATACACAATGGACTCGTCAATATTCGTAATGATTTGTAAAATCTAATTACATGCCAGTTAACCGTTTTGGGTAGGTACCTGCATTATAGTTAAATTAAAAAATTCATTTAATCTTACCAGATATCATTTCAGTTTCTCTTTCAGAAACACTGAAGTGTTTGAGGGAAGCTAAGAGGTTTTCAATTTATTTTCAAAGGCAACCCTTACGATTTCGAATCCCATCTTGGAAAAGAATACCGTAATTGTTTAAGTACTTAAGTCTGAAATTGTACGCTTTACGGCCTTAGCTATTGGAGCACCTGAAACTAAAGTATATTACGGTACAAAACACCATCAAAACGAAAATAATTCACCTGAGTGGAGTTTGGAGAAATATCATGCATTAAATCATCAGTTACCCAAAATGCACCAAAGGAGAGACGCCGAGCCCTCTGCGTTAATAATTTTCGAATCCGCAACGATGCTTATACTCTCATATATTTAACTGCGACTGGTGTTTTGGAATCGCAATAAAATATTTTTCCAAGCATCCAAGTAAATAAAATAATCTATTATTATGTGTAACTAAACCCATTAATATAAGCAATAAGAGTTACTCGTCGAAGATCTCATAAGCAATGCTGTTAACTACTTTTTAAGATGAGGAGAAATTGAAAAATGGATATTCAACGAAATACTTAACTAATGATAGAGAAACCCCTACATATTCAGTTCCACATTTGAATTGTGATTATTGAATTAAAAAACCAATCTAGCTTAATATTTATTCTTCTATTTACCTCAAATATTAAGTGAGAATCATTATCATCTTGTATATCGTTCAAATGAAAAGGGTCATTCTAGCTCAGCGTTCAGAAAAAATATTATAGTATGGGAGTCAAGTGGCAAAAATTAAACTAACGAACTTGCATCTTCAGTCTTCTATTCATATTTTGGCTATTGAATGAAATAAAAAATAAATTTTAACTGCAAACTTATCCACTATCAATACACTTCGAAATGTTTATCTCAAGGATTTTCACGAAATCATTAAACAAAATACTTCGCGCGGAAAGAAATTCACAAGTTTCATCCCATTGAAATCATTTGCATCCATAAGTAATAACTTCTGAAAAATGCTCTTAAGTTTTAAAAATCCACGCTGGAAGTATTTTCAAGCCTCGACGAAAGCTTTTCTCCAACATAAGGACTGCAGCAAATGACGTTGACTTTTTGAATATTCCTTAGAGAGAGAATATTCTTTTTATTTAAAGGAGGTTATGTAATGTGTTATACTGGTGGTTTAAAACACATTTACTGACTTTAATTTAAACAGACATTATTCGTCTTGACTGTTAGTGAAGAGATGAATTAATTTTCCCAGTGGTGGACTTGCAAATGTGATTCACATCACCCTGAAGAAATATTACCGAAAAACAATACACTACATTTCATTTGGAGGGCCCGCGTTCGAATCCCAGCTGTGACGAATATTTTTACTTGGAATGCGGATGCCAGTATTGGTTCCCTAAGGAAAGCACTTCAAGAGAAGTACTCCGTACGTCCGTTGGATGATACGATAAACTGTGGAGCCCTTGTTACCTTTTGTTAAAAGAAGACTTGTTCCAAAACCGAAATTTCTTTCCACACATCTTCCACTCCCCTACTCACCTGTGACCTAAATAGTTGGTCACGTCCCCAAATATCTAAACGACCAATGACATCTAAAAGAAATGTTAAACTAATGTGACAAATGTATAAGTTATGAAGTACGTTGATGATGGAAGAGATGACCTTATTAAAAAAAAGGCAAGCATCTATGCGAGTAGACCTTTTTCCACCATATTTGAACTCTTGAGTCTTCTGACGGGAATGTAACCTTAAAAACAATAAGTTGTCCTCTGTTGGACGATGACACTCTTGCTACAATATATATATTTTATAAACGATGAAATTGTTACTATCACCATTCCAGCACCACTTGTGCAATCAAATGTTTTAGAGAAACCTTTTACAATTCCAATAACCTTTGACTTTGGTCCCTAAGTGGTTATTACAGGAAGTAATCACATGACACACAGTAGTCGCCGATCAGTTTTCTTTGAAAAAATATTGCATTTATGTAAATACTGCAGATATTTGTAACTCGAAAAGTTGAGGGGCGATTACCTCAGCACATATTAAGCTCAATAATTGGTGACAGAGTTTTTTAGTCCAATATATTTATCGCTTGGGAACAGTTTATTTTTGAATGGGTAATCGAATTAATCGAAATTGTTATCACGGACTTTTTGTGGTTTAATAATCGACTACTTTTGTTCATTTTTAGTAAAAGATTAAAGAATTTAAATAAAAATAGATATCTCCATTTTATGAGGCGAGCTTGAAATACTGAAGACACCGCTTTTATCCAGACCCCATAGTATAAAATTAAGTTTGTAAATGACACAATTTGCGAAAGAATTGTATTACCAGCAGGGAGGGTATTAAAATAAAATTAACCTGTTATATTCATATTTAAAGATAAATGTATCCAATGCAACGTTCCAAGGAAACAACTTGATGAGGCCTACCTATAGTCGTATTCAAATCTCGCAGAATAAGCATCCCTTTCCATTTCTCAAATTCTACAGTACCGATTTCCGCAAAATGCAATGTATTCTGATTGGCCCTGATTGCTAGCAAATAATACACACGATATCTCTCACTTTTTCTATGCAGGCGAAAGACCATTGTAAAGTTAATGCAGTAAAATATTAATTTTTTCCTTTGTATTTAGTCCAAAAGAAGTGATTCCATGAATAAACTAGAACGCAAATATTTAAGTGCACAAAACATCTGGGGGTATAAAAAGAAAAAAAAATGAGAAAATGTTCTTGCCAGCATTAAACTACGAAATGGTAAAAATTCCATGATGCTACTTGGCAAACTACAAAAGTCTAAGCAAAATAATCTTCCAAACCGTTTTGCGAATTTTACTCTCATCACTATTAAGCTGTATACCAACTGATTAATTGCTAGTGATCCGCTTCTTTAGTAAATATGAAACTGTTTGAATGATGAATATTTTAGTCTCCATTTTTAACTTTCTCTTCCTGTTTTTTCTACCATTACGGTCGTCAAAGTAAGCTTTTCTCGTCAGGGTGTTTATCACCCAAGTTTTTGTATAATTCGTTGCGATGGCCTTGAGTATTTATTTCTTCCACAATCTACAAACTCCGCAAGCGCTTATCCATCACCGCCACATGTTTTTCAATAGATATTTCCAGCATCAATGTGGCTCGAAGCTACAAGGTATGCATTTGCTGGACAAACCAGCAAATACGAGGCTCTTTAAATTTTCATATTTTGCAGCGGTTGGAACCAGAGAGAGGGAAACAGCTGGGATCGACCCCAATACGGGGAGGAATGAGAACTTAAGGAATGCTGTTCTCATTTCTCACACGTCAGCAAGGTCGAATCTTCGTTCGAGGCATAGAGGGTTAAAGTGGAGGAGGAGGCATAGGTAGTGGTGAGTAGTTTTTCGGGGTGGATTGGAGGCAGGGTTGCCAAATATCCCGGATTCTTCGGGAGTCTCCCAAACTGGACAAGTAATTTTAAGATACCTCAGGTTGAGACATTTTTCTGCCGTACAAAAGTAAAACAATTTACAAACGTTTATTTCCCTTTAATATCGTTTATTACGACTGAAAATTGTTCTTAACATTTAATTAGTTCTAAATGATACTAATATCAACAAATATGTAAATGTTTTTCTGAAAAGAGGTGACTTAAAAGTGGAGTTGCTCTTTGTAGAGCCGGTTAATATAATGAGTACCCTTTATTTATTAAAAATATGCATTCCACAGTAGTTATAATCAAGCATGAATCAACCTGATCTCTCGGAATATCCTTAAATTTCTCTTGGTACTGATTTATTTCGGAATCAACGACTCAGGTGTTGGCAACCCCAGTTGAATGATAGGAGGAGGAGGGGGAGAAGAGGGATGGGGGTGGGAAGAAGGACGTAGAGGGGGGGGTGCTGGAGTGACAAGGGGTAGTCGCAAGGCGTAACGCAATGGAGAAGAAGCGAGCGGGATGTGGCAGTGGACATCAAGAGATTATGGAGGGTCCGCCTTTTGCTGTCACTCCAAGGGATTGCCATTCTACCCACTCCTCCCGTACTCCCCCGAACTGACGCGGGGAAAAAGTTGACCTCTCGCTTCGGGGATCTGAGGCGGTGGGTGGGTGAATGGTGGGAAAAGCCTTGGGCAGGAAGGAGGGGAATCGCTGGAGGGTTTATTGAGAGAGGACCAGGGATGGATGGGGGAGGCAAGCATTATTCAGGTGCCGTAAATGACCCTAACCCTCCCCTCTCTTCTCCTGTCGTCTTTTATCCCTGCTCCGGGCGAACCCTTGCGAGCCTTGTCTAGTTTACCCTGGCGACCACCACGAACGACCCTCTTTCCCACATCTCCCCGACAATCAACCGAACCTATCGACCTAATCTGCCGAAATACAGGTAAGAGAAAAATGCAATGTGATAACGAAAACCGAAGTATACGAATAGCTTTACCTATATTTCTGCATGGAGGAACGAATTCATTTTAAAATACCAACTCCCATCGATATGAATGGCACCGCAGTTTAAAATTATGTTCAATCGGGAGAAACCATGGCGAGCGAAAAAGGTTTTCGAAACATTTATGTTGACAGGACACAACTGTGCGATGCTACAACAGTATGTTGGTCTACTATATAATCAAAATCTTAAAGAGAAACTGAAAACTGTCGTATTCTTCTAGTTAGTATTTCCCACCCGATGTAAATGTTTGATTTTGGTCGGATAAAATCTCAAGTAGAGATTTGGAAAAGAAAATTATTTCAACTTGATTTGGCAAATATATTTGAGTTTTTTCTGACTTTCACTGCTTTATATAAGCATAAATCTATTTAGGGGAGAGATAGATATTAGTAATGTCAACCTAATAGAGACCTACCTAATAGATAGCTAATATGTATAACAACCACAATATAGCAACTTAAAAGAAGGCTAATAGTTATAACAACCACAGAAGAAAAACATTAATAAGCGAATGGTTTTGAATGAGAATGGTCAAGACAATTCTTACAAAAAACTACAGAATGTGATTTACAAAAGATACAAAATTACAAATGTTTGCTGCAGCATCACCAAAAAAATGGAAATTAAAGGTTAAAGATCAGTAGTTAGAATAATGGAAGGAAGGTTGTTTTCCAAATTAGTCGTATGACGTAAATTGCATCCACTCGCCGAATGTGCTGGTGTTAAGGGCAGAATGTTTAATCGGCTAGATGAAACGGCTTCTTAAAATCAGCATTTTGATTAAGGTATTATACGAACGGGTGTATATGGGAACCTATATATGAAGCCAGAATTGTACCACACATAATCATATTCAGAAAAAATATTGTTTAACAATATACTGAGAAAGAATAGGCCAGATGGCTAGAAGTAAAACCATCTAAGAGTCTGCGACCAGTTAATAGAATAATTAATTCTCAATGCAGGCCTTTAAAACTTTGAGAGAATTTTAATCACGTGGCCGTTATAAATAAAATACCGGATAGAGAAATTCAATGGCAGTAAATTCAACTGCTGGGGGCAGACTTCACAAAATTTGAGAATTGCTGAGCATGTTTTGTAGGCTGTAAAACGTTTATTGTTCATATAATTTACCTCGACGGAGACATTTAAAATCTGGGTAAAACATCGTTGAAGTTTATGGCTTTCAAGTGACGGTACGAACAGTGGAATGTTTTCAAACGTAAAGCTCATCCTTCATGTGGAACAAGCTCCCCCCCGCTCATTTCAAACTTTAACTTGACGTTACTTCTCTTGGAAAAATAAAAATATAGACTAGGTATGTACCGGTTGTGGTTAATTTACACTTGCGGTTGGGAGCAGCGAGGTAACACGCAATAACTTTTTAAACGTGAGAATAAAGTTTTGGGAGGATTACCTACTCTTTCGTACGACCACTACAACTCCGGTTCGTTGGTGCACTGAAAACATACATTGAGGCGAGGAAACACAACAAACGCGGGAATTCCGGCCTAAGTAGTTGACGGTATCTTAGCGACCCAAATGGGTTAAGTCGTGGTGGAAGTTTCTGCCCCCTCCCCCCCTCCTTACCAAACTCCCCCTCTTCTCTCCTCCTCGCCGCTTCACCAACATCTTAGCACTGCACTCTCGCAGAGAGATAGAAAGAAAGAAATAAAGAGACACGCATTTCTCGCAGAAGTTTTTAAAGACCCGCTTCAATCCTTTCCTCCAAGCCCAGTGGTAACGCCTTTAACCTACTGCTTACACTTCTCTACGGCCCTCTGCCTCTTTGCCTGCCCCCCACCTTCCCTCCCTCCCTCCCTCTCTCCCATAACCCTCCCTCCCTCCCCCAACCTTCTCACGATTACGGTCCAAGTTACAGCCGACCGAACTCTCTCTAACAACTTGCTTCAACTCCCTCACATCACATCGTCGGAGGATTTCAAGAATTTCGCCAGGGGACTCACTTGCGCCGCATTACATACGTTTTGAACGCTCGGGGCGTGTCTCGGCTGGAAATCCAACCATACGGAATAATAAATAGTGAGAACAAAAGTTGCCAAAATGCCATGACGATTCCTTTGGGAGTTCTCCAAAATCTTTCTTTTACACTGAGTTTCTCAGCTGTAAACTGTATGAAAAACCATCATAAATGACCTTCAGCGCATTCGAATTATAAATGCTATTTAGGTCTGCTAGCATTAAATTTAAATACCAAGGGCGGAAATTTTGTTCTTGAACATCCCTTTCCCAGGTCATAAACTTTATCCCGGTGAGACTAGAGCTAAAGAAGGAAGATTTCTATGAGGAATTAAATTATTGCATTATGGGCAAAGTTGGCGATAAATTATTACCGTGTTAAGATATGTAATCACTAGTGCACGCTGATAAAATTAAATCAATTTTCCATACTAAATCATAAATATTATTAGACGAAAAAAGAAATCGTCGATAAAAGAAAAAGTCGGTAGGTACCTCCATTTTTATCGCACTTTATAATGTAAAAAACTCAAGAAACAAGTATTTGAGCTTCAACATCAAATGAGAGTATTAAAAAAACCTTTATAAGAAAATTAACCTTAAAAATCTTTCTAATTCACCAAATGTTTTTGCATGCACCAATATTTGTGGACCTTATTCCTCTCTCACATTTCAATTAAGTTTTTTACTAAAAGCCTAGGTGAACTAGTCATGCTAGCCTCTATTTAAGAACCCCTTTTTTCAGGATTTATGGCAATGGTACAAAAACATCTGAGATCTCTATATTTCAAAGCTCCATTTAATAAACCAAAGTTTTGTCTAAAAATGTATAAAGACGAGGGCCATTCTTGAATGGGCAATCGACAGCTCTTAAACAATTTTAGTCTAATAAGAAATTAACAGGATGTTTTTTCCCAAGATTCAAGATTCTCGCACTGGCGATTGTAATAGGTTTTGAAAACTGCCTGCAAGTCACGTCACGATTCCTGGGTGAAATATAAGGACCCAAATTATATTGGAGAGTATATGTAAGATTAGTTATTTGCAAATACCGTTATTTTACAATATATAGCTGATAGATTGCAAAAGAACTTTTGTAAATATCATCTTAGTTTAAGGTAATGTTACTTAAGCGTTTTTTTTATGGTGATGGAAATTTGTTTCACACTTTGATATTATTGTGGAGGCAGATGGCATTATACAAAGTAACATAACATAATTTTTAAGACACATTCTGTTGTGTAAACAAAAACATTTCTTATGATATTTTCATATGAATTCGATATATAAAAATTCCAATGGAATAAATTATGTGGAGGAAACCATAAATTGAGTATTTACGTCGTTATTAATTTTCGTGAACCATATATAAATGAAATGCATAGAAAACGTCATGGATGTCACTAAACCACATGTAAAGGTGCGTAATTATACCAAGTATAAAAAATAAGATAAAATAAACATATTCGTAAATAAGTGCCGGATTGAAGACGCAATTTGTGTTGAGTAGGAAATTATGCTGATTGATATGCTGAAACTATTTTTATTTAGTAAATATTACAATTTAAGAAATAAGGAGAAAAAATGTCAGTAAAGGCTGTGTTTTTGCACGATTTGCTCATTGATCGTCTTCCACTGCAAAAGGAGTACTAGAGAAAAAGTATACAAATTATTGAACCCTGATATCGACAGTTTTTTGTCGAAAGTATTATCTGGATGTAATAAAGGTACGAAGGATGTTAACAAAAATTGGTTTGCTTAAGACCAGACGGGAGAAGTTTAAACTTCTATGGCGATATTCTGATAAATATAGCATATAAAAAAACACCACCACTAGGAATATATCCTAGGACCTTCGGTACGTGAGACGACGACTCTAGCCACTACGCCATCTTACTTTGTTACAGAGTTAGAGCGATCTCTCGAGTTTACATTCCGCATTCTAAGCGTGACATGAGAAAAAGTGCGTGACACCAAGAATCCAATTTACCGCCTTCAGAATTTTCTGCGCGTGGTGCGCCTATAGAAGTTTACTCTTCAAAAATTTTTCTTTACTTTTTCTTATGTTTTTTCTCCACAAGGGCAACCCCAAAGACAGTGATCCATTATCCTTCTAACCACTGTCCGACTCATGTATATTTATGGTCCGACTGTCAGGCCCTAAAATCCAAGTTCGCGAATCACCGTCGTCATCTGTTTTAACGCAAGTGAAACCGCATGCGTAAGAATAGGAAGGATATGCATACCCGTACCACTGTGACCTACGTGAAATCAGCTACGTGGAAACGTAGCCATTCAAAAATGCCAGCAATTGGACGTTGCCAAGGAAGAAAAAATTTAAATCCAGCAGCTGGATTATTAATTTTAACAGGATAATAACGAGAAGTTGTCTACCCAATGGTTTTTTTCATTAGTGATGGTAGAATTCAGCTCTATGGGGCCTTCTGGAATGTAAAATTGACTCATAAAACTTACTCATTAAGCCACCTCTACTTTCTTGGAACGATTTGGTACCCAGAAAGTAACTGATGGGACCATGCCATCTATGTTCATTTTGATAATACATCCATATTTAAACTCGGAACCTCCATTCAGTTCCCCAACGCTCAGCCTATGATAATGCACTACCTTATTCATGTATTCATGCTCCTTAATTATGTCTCTACTGTAATGAAATTTAACCAGAAATGCAATGCAGAAGATTAAATATTTTCTCTATTAACTTGAGAGCGTAATCACACTTATAGCAGTCCTAAGATGGTATGTCTAAATAATGGGGCATAGTACTCAGTCAATGTGAGCGAAGGAAGATTTGATAGCCGGAAATAATTGCCACGAAAATTATCACAGTGAATAATGGCTAACAATTTCAATTACATCCTGTGGGATTATTTGCCTACTGAAATGCAAAATTTATCCCGTAATTTACTGGAGTTTGCAGAGATGTAACATTAATTATATTTTCCTTGCTTGGATCAGCGCTGATTGTTGATCTTAAAGGGAAATTATGGACTGAGGAGCTTAACGGCGCTCACTCGACGGCGAGCAATGACAAGGCACATGTCCCCGCAATTAAATATCCATTATCTAGCAGGTACCTTAGAAATAGGAGAAATGATAATTACAAGTTACCTCCAGAACATAATTAATCTAAATCTCCCATTAAAAGATCCTTGGAAATATTTCACCCCCTCTTTTAACTTTTCGAAGGGTAATTACTATCGATAAACAGAGTAAGTGTTACGTTATTCACATTAGGGGGCATGTATATAGTGCCCTCCAAAACTGACTCTTGAAGGAAAATGAAAAACAGATATCCCGGGGGGACGGCATGCACGAAATATAGGATTTTAATGATTCCTCTGACGTTAGCTTAAAGATATATTCATTTGGCACTGTGTAAATCAGTACTAAGTGGAACCCGGTCGGTACCCAAGGAAACGTAAGTACGTACGGCTACGTACTAGGAAATACCTTCTCTCGATATCCATAATTTATTGGAATTTTTTTTATAACATATGACAAAGAAGTTCGACATCAAATCCACTGGAATCAATATGACCAGTATTTTTAGTAACTTGCCTATTTTTTAACAGGATTTCTAACTCATAGCTTTCTTTTGCGCTTTTCTTTCTGATACAATGTGCGCAGGCAATGTTAAAATTCTGTTTGCGAGCAGAGAACCGAGACCAAACATTCTCTCAGTTCCTCTTCCAGGGCTAACCACTACTGCAGCGCTACCGCCTCACCGCCAAGCCCCCACCAACTTCACGCCCTGGAGGAAATCCAAGAAGTTCCCACCGCCTCCTCAGCTTGCGCTAGATACAGACAGTCACCTAGGAGGAGCATCCTCAGGCCATCAGCCCGTTTCTTTCAATGATTCCGAAGGGAACGGTCAACTCCGGACCAAGAAACGAATGATAATCCGCGTAAACCCACTCACCTTGAGACTTCTGCCCCCATCTCTATCTACCTGCCTCTCTCTCTCTCTCGTTCTTCAAGATCCCCGTCTTTATGGTGTAACCCGCAATCCAGACCGCAGTTTCCACCAATCTCCCAAAAATCCTTAGACTCAACTTCCTTCTCCCTCCCCGCTGATGAGGTTAACCTCCCTCCTCCAGGCCACAGCGTTGCCTAACAACCTCCCCACTCCCTATACGCCATTCTCTCCATCCAAGCCCCGAGGAATACCCTTCCTTCTTAAAGGGTCTTCCACCCCTTATCCCTTCCACCCCCCACCAACCGTCTGAGACGGTTTATCTCCACCTCATACCCCTCTTCTCATCCCTGACCCGCATCCCCTTCTCCCCCCCACTCCTATGCCTCTCGTTAATCCTGTCTCACGAAGTTCTACAGCTCTCTTTTCTTCCCTTTCAAAAATTGAAGGAACATCCCTTAGGGATAGAATCCTCTTTTTCCGCGTGCATTCCCATTACAAACCACTGTGAATTGAAGACAAGATTTTCGTGAGGAAGGTTCGTTCTCCTTATTCATTCCCATTTCTATGAATGCCCGAAAAAAAGAAAAATCCTACACCTTCTGTGCTTTAAGATGGTTTGAGCGAGATAGTTCCCTAGTCATAATGGAGACCATATTCAAATTTTATTTTTTGATTTCAGCATCTGTAAGTAGTATGAAATAAATATTGTAATATTAATGGCACAAAAATATAGTTATATACGACCAAAATTCTCAGTAATTAAATAAATAAAGCTACATAAGTCTCTAACTTGACTCTTTTTTTCCCACCGTACGGCTGTAAACCCTTCTAAACAGCAGGTTTTTTTACGATTCTGTAAACATTACTGCGGTGAGTAATAGATTATTTTTGAGAAATAGTTGAGAAACCATGCAATCTACTCACCGTTAGTTTTTTGACGAAATCTACCCGTTTGATCTAGGTGCTAGAAGTTCCTAATTTTTTCAATATTCTCCCTATGCAGCGGGCAGCCATAAACTATCCCATGTAAAACAGCTTATATTTTGAGGCAAATTGCTCGAAAAGTAGTTCGGAAAGGGGTTGATATTTTGATATAATTGGAAAGATGAGAGTTTTTTCTTTGAAATGAGGCCAAATTCATCAATTTCTAGGTGAAGTGATTTTTCGCTCAAACTACCTTACTGTACATTCATACAAGCGGCCTTTATCAAGAAGAAGGGACAGTGAATGAGAAGCACACAAGCAACGGACGCATTATTATATCTTCGTCACTCACTGGGAGCCGTCAAGATGGCCTCTGGCAAGGGTTGTGAGGACACCATCCATTAATTACGTAATTGCAATTGAGAAGGAAGAGCTTCTGAAAGGATGGCAGGGCAAGTGCGTGGATTTGGGTTCTCTATTCAAGAACTGCTCTGCCAAGATTTCGTGGTGATGATAAATTACTTTGGTACTGTTGCGTAAATCCATTATGGTTGCTATGTCACAAAAGTTTTACATTCTAGTTGTGCGGTATGGAGTGACAAAATAGTGGTCATAATTGTAAGAAATCCTCTTTTAGAGCGGCAAGTTTAAGAGATTTTAAGAGTTTAATTGTTGTCATAAAATCATAGAAGGAAGCACTCCTTGTCGAGAAAAGAGCAACTACCATTTCAATTTCTTATGCGCTGCTGTAAAAATTTCAGCATTTTTTTAAAGCAAATTGATAAAATACCCTGATAAGTTAGTCCAGTACTCTCCAATAAAGTGGTACTAGTTATGCCATTTCCATCCCTCCTTGGTTTATTAGAAACCTCGGCTAAGCACCTCAAACAAGCAAAGCACATAGCTTACTCCACAGCCAGATGTCATTTCACCCCAGTTCCATCACTTAGGTGATGAGATTGGAGTGTCTTGTACGCCGAGTCAAGATTTCCTTCATGATGCCGCTCTCCATCTTGAGATCCCAGAGACAAGTGTACATCGAGTGAAGATGGGGGAGGGTGATCTTAAGTGACGGGAGTAGAGTTTGACGGGAGTGGTGAGGTCCTTGGTTGCTCTCGTGCCAACTTTACTTCCTCGAAGCTGCGATTAATGAATGACTGATAGTTCTTTACGATAATTTTTCATATAATACAGAAATAATTTATTGAGATTCCAACTTAACATGCACATTCATGATGGATGTGACAAGTTATTTCATAGCACATTTCTATGTTAGTACTCATGTTTACAGACTCATAAGTCACTAACCTGAATTATCAAAAATATTATTTGATACCAGGATGGTAACTTAAAGCATTTCCCAAGTGTAAAATCTAATTTGAAATTTAAATTTTTCGTTGGTCTCTTTTGCAACTCATGTCGAGTAAATCTGATACTTTTTCTTCCATGTCACTAATTTGCCGTCACTTTTCGTTTTGAAAACTTTCTTTGCTATGCAATGGTGCCACTGGATAAATTTAATTTGATCATTTCTTCATTTAAATAATGCTCAGGCTCTTCCACCGTTTAGAAGTGAACTATGTAAGATACTAAATCTTTGAATTTACAATTATTTGCAACCTTAAATAGTGTTTTCCTCACAAAAAATAACATCTTTTCTGCAGTTTAATTGCTCTATTGCCTTACTATCGAAGAAAACCTTTCCAGGCACAGGTTTTGGAGAATTTACTCTCGGTTTTCTGATATTGAGTGCTAGTAGGGTCGTATGCTTAAAAATTGGCTTATTTTCTCGGTCATTCTGTCAGAGAAGCGTTTCCAGCATCTCCTCTCACAAAAGGAGATGTATCAGGCGTGATTCGACGGAAGTTCAGCATAATGAATAACAGAAATGGCAATTTTCCACTAGATAAGGTTTATTACGACCATGGTTTCGATGCACTGCATGACCAAATTTTATCACGTGAATATAAACCTCATTTGGATCATTTTGAGACTAGGAAAAAATAACTTTTCTCAATTCTGAAAAATAAGTGCTGGCCTACTGTACAGTTTTCTGGATATAGATGCAACTTAGTTTATTTGATAAGTGGGTGAGAAAAGGGTTCTTTGCATCAAAAGGAATCGTTGAAGAAAAGAAACATGAAAAAGGTAATGATTGCTATAACAAGATACCGTTCATAGAATGCTATGAAGTACATGTGATCGTAGTCTCTTTACAATTAACAAAGGAAGAGGTTACTTGGCGAGCTTAATTAACAACGCCACCCCACACAAAATCAAGCAAACTAAGCTCGAATCAAAATCCAGGCGAACGATTTTTTAAAATCTGAATGAATTTTAAGGCCTTCGTGAAGATAGAAGAATGCAAACCGGATAATAATGCCATAAAAATCTTTTAAAAAGATTTATGAGTACAAAGTACAAGAAAAAAATGCAAACAAAAACGATAATGTAATAAAGAATATGGAAGTGAGAATAAAATAGAGGAGTATGAATTAAATTACTTATATTTATGCCATAGTAATTATACTTGTTATATCATTGATAAAAAAATTAAAAACGCTGATTTAGGTAGAAAATATCATTGAAAATCAAAGATAAATTTCCAAAAACCTTTATAAAAAAACCTATAAAAATGTAAAAGAACCATCAGAAGGCACAAACGGAGAAACGATATTTCAGATGAAAGTGAGAATTTTTATAAGTTAATCACGAAATATTGGATATATTTGAGTAGAAGCAAATTTGTGATGATAAGAGGTTAGGATAATGATTATTCATCTTATGGTGGTGCAGTAGTACAGAGTTTCACACCTCGAAAACTACAAATAGGACTTCACACACTATTGTTAATTTAGCCGTTGATTTAGAGTTATCGATTTATTTAGCTTGGCTGCTTCCAAATTGCGTGGTTTAGCCTCAAAGCGATGGTTTAGATGTTGAGTGTTCATACACAAAAAGTTTTTGTACGTGTGAAAACTAATGCATTTCTGAAGAAAAGTATTTGTATCACAACTAAAAAAATACTTCGATTCATTGCACGCAGAACTATGGTTTGGGCATTTTATTTCCACTTCTGGAATATTAAATGATTAAAATTCAAATTTGAATATTAAAAACTTCTTGAGTTCTACATGCAACGTAAATTAACGGAAAACCTAAATATATGCTCAGTTGTCCAATACTGAGTGGGAGCATTACAATTCCTTACACAGGACCACAAGTGAATATGTATTAGTTTGGGCTTAATTTTCCAAAACATTTGTCTCACAAAAATACCATGTATCTTGTAGGTTAATGTTCCCGCATATACAGCCAAATAAATAAAGATGACAAATATATTAAGTGTAAAGTATTAGGAGTGTTTGAGCCAAGATTATTTGCACTTGTAAATGGCTTCCTTCCATTTTAATATAAAACTGTCACTTTTATTAAAATTAAAATAAGGAGAGTTCCACCGACTAACGCCGAAGACAGTGTCCTGTAGTCTTTCCTCCAGTTGATCGAGTATAGGTCATTAGTGACCATGTATCTAACAACTTTCCTCGATCAATAAATGCCCATAAAAAATAATATCTATCTGGTATCCATATATTAACAGATGGATAAAGCAGAATATGCCCAATTACAGCACTTGTTTAAGAAAAAAAACGCAGCTATCTCATTGTTCCTGTTTTATAAGCCAACATTGGATAACTTTGGTAATGAAGTAGTTGAGTGGAGAATGTAATAACCGAATTTCGGCAAAGTCAGGTACCTACCACCCCCGCATTCTCTTGTTAATTGTTTATGGATAGCCGGAAGCGGTATTGACGGCCACTAACTCATGCTCGCTCACGGCAACAGTCTTTCCCCAAGATATGACTCGTCGTCAACTTCCTAATGAAAAAACTCGACTCTTTTATTTGTTTCGGCTGTGTGTGTTTTCGATCTACTCGCCCGGCGGCGCGGCGGCGGCCCGCGGAGGCGGTTCCAAACTCCCCCACGACCTCACGACCGTCTTGCACTTCCTTTTCCTTAAAGTTCCTCCGCCATCCTAAACCGCTCGCAGCCTCTCGTGAGAGGTGGAAGGAGGAGCCAGAGTCCTTCCCGTTCGCCTGCCCTCCTCCACCCACCCTTCAACCCTTCCACAGAGTAGCAGCCAGCAGCAACCCCCTCCCCCTCATTACCCCATTAGTCAACGCGTCTCTTCCGAATCGTCCGCCATTAACCCCGGAGAGGGCGCTCGCTCTCGTTTAATTTCATTCCTCTCTCTCCTCTACCGCTTAAATCTCTTTGGAATTCGCGACAATTGTCCCCGGTCTCTCCCTCCCTCTCCTCCACATCCATCCATCTTTCCCTCCCGTCCACCCACTCCGACATCGCTTCTACATTCCCTCTTTCCGTTCTTCCATCTGCTGAATCCACTCATCCCACCCACCTCACCCGGGAAAGACGCCCACCCGTCACGTGCTCCCGACTTCGAGAAGCCTCCAAGTCCTATTGCAGCGATTTGCGAAGACGTCGGGGGAGACTGATTTCGTTTGAATGCACGTGTAGTCTTCCTTCCCACGATCCATTCATTTACGGCAGCAAGAGAAACGATATGACGCACTTATCTGATGAGAGGAATCTCATTTTTCCGTTCCTATTTCCCTTCCCATTACCTTTTTTTATACCTGCCTTAAGGTGGTTCCACCGTAATATGACTCAAATGTCATTTTATTCATATTTTGTCTACTTGTAGAAAACGTTGCCCTCTATCTGATATGAAAAACAAAATAATACCTTTCCACGCTATTTCATCCCATTACTGAACTTGAATTTACATGGTGATCAATGGGGGAATGAGAGGAACACGGGGAAAATAGTACTTTTCTATAAAATATAAATGCTATTTTTGCGGAAAACTGATTATAAGAAGGAAAATATCCAGAGAAATTGAATAAAAATAAAATACAGGCATCTTATCACCTTATTATTTTAGTTATTAGGGAGTTACTGCATTAATTGTAGTCAAAATGCGGTAATTCGTAGGAAATGGCGCTGCAGTCGACTCCTATGGCTGTAAAAAAGTGCTCATTTAAAATATATTTGTGGAATAATCTGCATTTTTTCTACCTTACTTTTGGGTTTCTAATGGTAACGCATTTCATCAGCGAAAGCAGGATTTTTTTGGACAAAATATAAAAAATGTGGAATTTAGTATTTGTTTTGACTCGCACAGTCGCGGCGGAATCTCCTTAAACCCCGCTCCCCCTTCTGGAAGCTCGTATATAATTTAGTGCGAAGTAAAGCTGCAGTAAGAAGGGTATACACATCTACATACCTACGATGTGCACTGAAAAACCGTGGAGTGGAGATAAGCAGCGAGCCACATGAGGAGATTTTCACGGGAAAAAAATAAGCGATAGCGCAGAGATGAAGACTCATGGATCAGGCTCTAGATAAATGACCATACAAAAAACATTGAATAGATGGGAACTTGGTTTGTAAATTTAGGAGCGTGGGCTCAGAAAAAAGCAGAGGATGACACTGAACGCTTATGAAATGCGAGTTTGGAGCAGGATGTTGACCAAAAAGATTGACGAAGAAAGAAGGAAAAGAGACGGGGGAGTAAGTAAAGAATGTTTAGATGCAACTCGGTAGCATCGGAGTAGGTGTAAACCAAAATATTTGTTTAAAAAAATCGCAGGATGGCATCATTTATTTTTTCACGCTCAAAAAGATCCAGCGAGTTGATCAGTGATATTTTAATGAGAAAATGCGATCGTTATTACGTTTTCAGAAAAGTGGAAATACGAGGCAGCCTTGAAATTTCCTTCTTTAGAAAAGGAATCTCAATATCCAATCCAATTACAAATAATCAAAAGCTTATGAAAAGCGTCACGTAATCAATAGTAGCTCTACTCATTTTCCTCAATGATCCTTAATGAGCAAACAGCGAAGCTTCCAAGCATTTCATTAAAAAAACTGCATCAAATAAGAACATGACAGATGAAGTATCCTCGAATTGTTCAGACCAGTCTCCTAGCAAGGTGGAGGCTCTCTTTCTTTTTACATTAAGTGTATAAATAATGGATTATATAATTCCTACTGCTCCAAATCAGTAAGTTCAGAAACCAACTGACATTCATTAAGGGGACAGGCTATCTCACTAAAGAGATGCGTTTGCAAACCGTCGGAATTTGTTCTACTACGGTACTGCTTATTTAAAATACAAATGCATATATTAAGCCTGAATCAGTCATTGTCGCCGGCGCGTTTCTCCGTCATGAGTTGAACTGCATGGGTAACAAAAGTCTATCACATGAAATTATCCTTTCTCATTGAAATCACACATTTCTACGAGAATATTTTCCAAACACGGTTGAGCAATCGGGGAAAGTGTGAACAATGTTGCACCTCTCCATGTTTTGTCAAATTGCAATGCCACGCCAACTTGGGCCTCCAATTCAGTCCGAACTTCATCTGAAATTGCTTTGGTCGGAATTCTACATGATGGATTCCGTATTTTCAATTTTAATCACTTGCAAATTACGATACACCGTGTCCTTTTATTGATTAATTTGAGAAATTTACATGTATAACATATTTCTTTTATTCATTAATTTGAGAGATTTGCATGTATAACATATTTCTTTTATTCATTAATTTGAGAAATTTACATGTATAACATATTTATCGTAAAAATTGTTTTGGAGAACACGACATGGAAAACATGCGAACATAACCTATAAAAAGTAAAACCAGTCAATAGCTTATTCTTATTCGCTCATGATTTCACGGCCAATTTCAATTACTTTGGATTTGAATTTGAAATTTCCGCGGTTGCCTTCTGGAACTATTTCCGCAGTTTTTATTACTATGATATAAAAATCTATTTAAAAGAAAATCACCTCAGTAAATATTTGATTGTACTTCACCGCCAGATTCAAGACAATTTTTATCAGTTTGTTTATGCTAATACTGATTTGCCACGTAATATTTAACGGCCGTATATTTCGCATTGCCATATCTTATGCCTCGCTGCGTGTTTCGTGATACTGTTAATAAAATTGTTTGTACATCGTGCTGAAGCGGAAGCTACGCATGTTTACGTAACGTTCTCTCTCTTGTTCAAGAGAGACACAAATCCATCCTGTATTGAAACTGCTCAGGAGTTGGCCGTTCTTGCGATCAAAACTCGCGTGGTGAAGTCACGTCTTTTCAAATTTACCCAAGTGAATATATTCGCATTCTTGTGAATGAAAATTAATTTAAGTAAATGTTGCTACCCTTTGTTCGCTATAAAAGAACGGTTGACAGGAAAGCAGATTATTAGTAAAGACATTCATTCCGGCCGGGGAAGTGAAGTCACGTGATCGACAAAGCAAATACGGTGGCCGTTGCCTACATCATATGATCGTGGCAATAATATTTACTCATTACTTTATTTTCTGAATCAGTATATTTCATCGTGTTAGGTTATTTAAAGTTTCGTTTTGCTGGACTGAAAAGTAACTTTGTTTTCCACAATGTGAAAATAATATATAAAGAAATATAAATATGAAATATGCGGACACCCTACCCGAACTTTATTAATACCATTGTGCTGATAATATTTCCAGGACGTGTACAATTAAACAGATTAGAAATGAAGATTCATCTCTTTCTTTATCTCCGGAATATAGCACATAATACGGAGTGGCACATTCACTTTTTCGTCATGTTATATCGATGACAGTTTCGTGTTTTATTAAAATTTAAACGAGCCCGTTTTCCTAAAGATCATTATTTCTCCTGTGGGTGTTTTTATTTGTGCCGTTATAATGATGCCAAAGTTTTCCTTAAAGCTATTAACGGTACATATATCATACATACCACACTTTCATATGCAAATTTATCATTCGAATGAAAGCTTATTGCTTTCTTCTTAATTATTTACCTGCTTACAATTACTGGGATCGATAAGTCCGAAAACAGTTGTGACTGCGTGGCAAAGAGATACTCCGACTTTCGAATTGTTTTTAAAGATACCTCAAAGAACGATGTCTTCTGAAAAATAATTAAATCCGAGAAAAATTGACGCGAAACGACGGTAAAGCTAGCTGACACATCACGAAGAACGATAGGGCTCACATAATTGATCGTGATTACGTAGTGAATAAGTCTGAATGTACAAATAACACGCACAATCGGAGAAGCAAGTTTTTTTACGACAATTGTATCCCTGTGTACATAAAGGTTTACATCGAATCATAAACCTTGTGGTGACATTGAAGTGAAGTGAACTTTTCGGGAGCTTAGCGGGATACGACTGAAAAATCCCTGCCACCTCCAGGGTTCGGGGCCTTTTGGGTTGGGAGGCCAGTAGGTACTTTACACACCATGGCAACCTGGATCTCATTTCTACAATGTTAACATGTCTTCTTCTTCCGTGCCTATTACACCCATGCCTCATGGGGTCGGCCATCTAGGTCCTTATTCGCCTCTCTATGCGTTGCTGCGTCATTTCAGGTTGTAGGTCCATTATATTCATGTCTTTAGTAATGGTCCCATTCCAGGTCGTCGGTGGGTTGGGTTGTTGTTTGTTTATAACATTCTATGTCATATGTTCCTCGTTTTGCCTCACGACGTTCCCGTACCAGCGCAGGCGATTTTCTCTAAGTTTGTCAGTTATGTTAACCACCTTGAATGTTCTGTGTATGGGCTCGTTTCTAACTTTGTATTTAAGGGTCATACACTCAGACCATTGTAAACATCTTCACTTCGCTAACATGGAGTTTTTGTTCATCTGACCGCTGCATAGCCCAGCATTCGGACCCACAGAGTAAAGCTGGTCTTATTGCTCTCTTATATATATATATTTACCTTGACTTCTATTGGCATCTTGGCATCGCATAGAATTCCGGTTAGTGATCTCTACTTCAGTCATCCAGTCACAATTTCGTTTTCGATGTATTTTTCAAAAGATAAAGTAGCTGTTATAACGGGAGTATATTAGTAACCTGTAGTACCTGAAATGTCTACTTTTCTTAAGATTTTTGTCGCCTATTCGTGGTTGCTGAATCGTGGTGCAACATATTCCTGAGAAATTGCAACGCATGTATTCGGTTTTCGTTTCATAAAAGTTGCAAGTAGGGTCCAACTATCCAAACTCCAAGTATCCGGATCGTCAACTAACCTAGTCGGTTTTTGGGGGAAAACCATCGAAAATCGGCAGGGATATTTGAAACGTGTATATTGCATCATTTACATCGTCGATTTTGTTCGACAGTTATTGGTTTCAGTACAAAATTTTGTTTAGCGTTCTAAAATCAATCCATAGCGAACATGTTAAAAGACGCAATCTTCTCGCGAACAATCAATATTCAGAAGTACCGCGCCGCATTGGGTCCTTCCTACAGCGAAACAAAGGTTCTTTATAGAGAATGAAAACCTTGCAGCGAAACTATGTAGAGCAGCGAAAGCACTACCACCTAGGGAGACGATGAGTCATAGGCCTTTTACTCGAAAATGTAAACAACATTGTTTTTTAGCCATTGAATTAATACATTAAACATAAGTTTAGCTTTTTTCACAGAAATTCTCTTTTTGTGAGCTATCCAATTATCCAGAATTTTGATTATACGGAAGGTGCCCGGCCCCAATAGTTCCGGATTATTGGAGTTCTACTGTACTTAAGGTGGCTGGAGTAATTTTTGTTTATGTACAGATTTGCGTGAAACTTTGTGTACGTGTCCTTATTAGTAATATCTATCGATAAAAGTGAAGAAAACAGCATGCTACTGATTTGATTTCCTGGCAATTCAATGATATTTCAAGTAGTACTCTTATAGCACACGGCATATATGTTCATCTACATCTAGATCTACATACTACCCCGCAAGCCGTCTCAATAGGCGTGTGGCGAGGGGTGTTAGGACACCAGCCGTTTACATATAAAAAGGAAACGCTCTAATGAAATTACGCCTAGCGTTTATTAAAGTCCCTTATTGTTCGAGGGAAAAGCGAATTCCCATACCTATCCGTTCGGCAAAATATCTCTCTTAATTTATCGTTTCTGTCGGACCTGGAAATATAGTGGGGTTCTAATATGATGTTCTCCGTGTCGCTCTGAAAGATATCTATTCTCAATTGTTCAAGCAATCTAAGCCTAGCGCGCAGCCTCCGAGTCTCTAGCGGCTCCCAGCCTAATTCGTTTAACATCTGTGTCACGCTGTCTGTACGCCCGTAGCAGTTTTTGACAAATCGCACAGCTTTCCTTTGCATTTTATTAAGTTCCCGGATTAAGTCTTTCTGCACCGGATCCGATATGCTCGCTGCATATTCAAGGTGTGGCCGGACGAGTGCGAAATAGCACCTCTCTTTTACTTTTTCTTCCGAAAATCTTCCCACAATATGCTTGACGAATCCTAGCTTCTTCAGAGCTCTGTCACAAATATTTCTTATATGTGTTCCCCACGATAGGTCCGAAGTTATCGTAACTCCTAGATACTTCACTTCATCTGTCGCCTTTATGTTAACACCATCCGCAGCATATACATGGGAATAGTTGGACGACCTCCGCAAGAAATGTACCGCCTTGCATTTGCTCAGATTAAGTTCGAGTCCCCACTCTTGGCTCCACACAAGAACGTTGTTTAAATCCGATGATAGAGTTTCAAAATCAGAGTGATCACTAATTTCACGATAGATGACAGCGTCGTCGGCAAATAAACGTATTTTGCTGCTAATTCGAGAGCATAGATCATTTATGTATATAATGAACAAAAGGGGGCCGATCACGCTTCCTTGCGGGACACCTGATGTCAATTTAACTACATCAGAGCTTATTCCGTCAAGAACTACTTTTTGCTTACGATCACTCAGAAAGTCGCGTATCCAGTTTACTACTGTTTCGTTTAGGCCGCATGACTGTAATTTGTATAAAAGTTTGTTATGAGGTACCGTGTCGAAAGCTTTCTTAAAATCTAGAAATAATGCGCCAACATGTCTTTTCGATACACCAGATTTGAGAACGTCATGAAGAAAGAGCGCGAGTTGTGTTTCACATGATCTACCTTTCCGGAAGCCGTGCTGAGGGCCATGGAGGACGTTACGACTGTCCAGGAACGTCTTGATAATGCTAACGACGATATGTTCGAGTATCTTGCCTATTATCGACGTTAATGAAATTGGTCGATAGTTCCCTGGGTCATGTCTGTTTCCCTTTTTGAATATCGGTGTAACGTTTGTAATTTTCCAGTCTAATGGTATCTTTCCTTCAGACAATGACTTCTTGAATATTATGTATAAGAACGGTGCGATCTGTGGCGCTAACTCCTTGAGGACACGCGCGGGTATTCCCTCCGGACCCGGAGATTTACTATTTTTTATCGACTGTAGCTGTTTAGTTATCCCATCGCGTTAAATAGTGATTTCTTTCATCGGTTCCTCAGTCAATGAAATTTCAAAATTACATGCAGTATCGTCTGTAGTGTATACACTTTTGACGTGGGAATTTAACGTGTTAGCTTTGTCAATATTTTCGGTGACAAGTTTGCCGTCTTTATCAAATAACGAATCTAAGGTTGAAGATTTTCCCTGAAGCTCTCTTGCATATGACCAAAAAGATTTCGGATTTTCTTCGAGTAATTCACCAAGTACTTTTTTCTTGAAATTTCGCAATGCAGTACGCATTGATTTCTTGGTTTTTGAGCGTTGCGCAGCGTAACTTTCTTTCGCTTCAAGTTCCTTCGATTTGTCACCTACCGTAGTGGACTTTTTGAGCAAGTTGAACAGTTTTCTCTGTCTCTTAAGGTCCCTCCTAACATCTTTGTTATACCAGCGAGGTTCTTTACTGTCGCATTTCAATTTTTGCAGAATATATTCGTTGATTCCCTGTCGTAGAATTTCTAAGAAATATTTCCATGATTCATCAGTGCTTTTATCCTCTGTTTTAGCTACGAAGTCCGTGTACGAATCATTTAGCATCTCGCCAAATTTTATGAAGTCACATTTATCAAATAAATAAATATTGCGTTTCGGTTTTACAGCTGACTCTACTTCAATTTTTAAGGTTGCAAAAATTACTCTGTGATCACTTATGCCGTCAATAATATCGAGTTTTTTTATCAACTTAGGATGGCTTACTGCAAAAAGGTCTAATATTTTATTTCCTCTCGTAGGCTTGTCAACTACTTGGGAAAGTGAGTGATTAGCAAGTGTGTTGAGTAATATCTCGCTGATTTCCCTGTTCCTAGAATTCGGTTTTACAGTGTAAGAATCCCAATTTATAGATGGCAGATTAAAATCTCCCCCAATAATTATTAAACTTTTACTGTCTCTCACAGTAAATGCGGATATTTGATTTTCTAATTGCAATTGAAACAATTGCATTGATGTTGAAACAATTCGATTACATATGTACAGATTTTCTCATAAATGCGGAATGATATAGTTTCACATTATTATAATAGCTGCTATCAAATATCAAGGTATCATTCCGAGTAAGAAAATCGTATTTTGATATGATTTTCTCGTAAATTTCGAATTTGTCGTCGAAAATCCAAGTCAAAACAATGCTTTAATTAAGGCGACATTTTTAAATATAACTCTTGCATCATATATATTACTTCATGTGCGGTGATTTCCTACGTATAAACAGGTATACTTCTGTGAAATGTGGTCCATGAATATTTTGTTCGACTTACATGAAAAGTTATTAGAATGTGCCTTCAACGACTCACAATTACAGCTCCAGCCACCTTAAAGTTTTAGGAAAGCTTCAATGTGAACATGCGGGCGGGAGTGAAACTACGACCCGGTGCAAGTGGGTGGGGTTATCCTCAAAGGGGGAGTTAGTTGGAGAGCAGGGTGGGTCGGGAGAGTTGGAGGAGGGCGGAGGGAGCAGTGGAGGCGCGCAGTCGGACGCCTCGGCCGACATGGATAAGCTCTAAGACAGATTGGAAGTCTTGCGGACCGATCCCCTTGAGGTGGAAGGACGCCGCAGCGAGGACGAAAATATATTCACCCGGGCACCTCGCGAAATGAAGCAAGCGTGACGCCCAAGAGAAGAATACAATCGACTTTCATTCATCCCATTGTCTGGGAACGCCCTCGAGCGGGAAGTACACAACTTCCCCTGCATAATATGTCGATGGTTGGCTATTTGGCATTAAGATATTTAGCCAGTAGTAATAGCCAACGTACTACACTAGAAGCGATCACAGGAATAAGATTAAGGAAATTAGACTGCAGAACCGATAGATTTAAAATGTCATTTTTTCCAATCACCATAAGGGATCATAATAGTTGCGATAGATCAATCATATGAAACTCCCATCCTCAATAAGAAGAGTAGAATCTTCACTGGTGCTTAATAACACAACATCATTACTAACACTTCACACCGGTCGATTTGTCCGGCATTATATTATTTTGTTCTCTGAATGAAGTAACATCTCGTAGCAGTCATAAATTAACAGTATCAGGAATATATACAACTAGAGGTGTGTATAGCATTGTTCTACATGTTTGTATTTTCATTTACGTATCACTCTCCCAGTTTCCGATTGGACTGCGCACTGTTCTCCTGACTGCTTTTTGGCCTGCGCCTAGCGACCGGGGGAGCGTGCGAGGTTCTGATTTGTGCTGGGACGAGTGCTGCATACCTGGTGTGGAATCACCCCGTGCCACAGACCCTAGTGGTGGCTTGCATTGTACTTCGTAGATGTAGTTACTTAGCTCTAAACATAACTTAACTCTAAACTTTTCACTTGTGTTTAATAACTAATCATCATTGCTAACGCTTCACCACGCTTGACAAGTCTGGCATTATTTTGTTTTCTGTATGAAGTAGTATCTCGTAGCATTCATAAATTAACAGTATTAGTAATATTAACCACTAGATGTCTCTTTATCAGTGTACTACATGTTTGCATGTTCCTTTCCGCAGCACTCTCCCAGATTCCGGTTTGACTGCGCACTGTTCTTCTCCTGACTACTTTTTGGTTCTCGCCTAGCGACCAGGGAAACGTGCTAGGTCTCGATTTGAAGTGGAACGAGTGCTGCATGCCTAGTGTGGAATCACCTCGTGCCAAACACTCTAGTGGTGGCTTGCACGGTACTTTGTAGTTGTAGATGTAGTTTGAGCTAAAAATCACTTCACCTAAAATTTGATGAATTCGACCTCACCTTAAAGAAAACTTTCTTTCCCATGATATCAAAATATTAACCCCTTCCCCGAAATTCTTTTTGAGCGATTTGACGGAAAATACAAGCTGAATTACATGTCATAGACTACGGCTGTGCGCTCTAGAGGGAGAATATTGAAAAAATTAGGAATTTATAACACCTATATTTCGTCAAAAAACTGACGGTGTACAGTTTGCATGTTTTCTCAATTATTTATAAAAATTCGTAAAATACTCACCACAGTAAATTTTATAGAATCGCAAAAAAATCCTTTCATCGTGAAGGCGATTTATCCGTATGGCGTGAAAAAATGAGTCAATTACAGACGAACGTAGTTTTATTTATTTAACTACTTAGAATTTCGGTCTTTTATAACTATATGTTTGCACCAATAATATCACACTATTTAATTCACACTTCTTACAGACGCTGAAATAAAAATATAAAATTCAAATATGGTCTCTATTATGGCAAGGGAAATATTTCGATCAATCTAGCTTAAGAAGGAAATATGTCGTCTTCCCTAAATTCTACATCAACACAGTACCCTGAAAACCATCGTAAAGTGTGGCTAGGGGTAAATTGTCATTAAACATCCAATACACTGAAAACACAAAATGTTTTAGGAATTACCTATGAGTATTAAAGCATTAGCCATGTACAGAGATACAGGAGTTTTAGTGCAAGAATGTAAAATGCGCTGTTAGTTCTAGTTAGCATATCAATAAAAAAAGCGTTATATCGTAAAATAAATGAGTTGATAACTCACCTGTTTAAAGACCTAACTACTAAATTTAAAGGCAGCTGTTATTGTATTCAATTGTTCATAAAAGTATTTTAAATTTTACACCTGCCCGTTCTCCAGTTTATTTCCATAATTTTAAAACCATGATCAAAACGACAGTAAAATGTCAGCTTTTACAAAGTTTTTTACGTAATTAGAAAAGTGATCAGGTTTAACCTTAATTTTAAGATTCAGTGTGAATTTAAACCGAAGTTCCAACAGTTTTTCATCGTAAAATAGTTGTAGCATGGTTTTTGTAAAGCTAATGAAATTATAGATACGAGCTTTTACATATCTTGAATTTATTCACTGAAAATTCATTTGCTCCAAGCTCGGTGAGTCTCAAATTTTTATGATTTACTTTTTTTCAACGAGCACTGCGTTTGTAGACAACTTTGTCAGTGAACTAGGGACCGAATCAAAGATACAGGCGTAGGGTTCGCTTCTGAATTATTATAATTAATTAGACGAAAACTAGGCGTAGCGATGAATGGTCTATAGACACAAAAAAAAATTCGAATAAACGGAATCTACCTTTTGAATGTTTACCAGCACGATTCGTTCAATACAGACGATTCAGGATGAAATAAAGCATTGGAACGACTTTAAAAATATTTCACCATCACTACAGTCTGTGACAGAGGTGCCCCGCTTAAAATTGCATAAACTCACATTCATGAGTTCTGTAATGAGTGGAAAAAATGTAAATGTGAAAAAGGTTGAATATTACCAAATAAAAAAAACTACGTTTTGCCTCCGATATGAGCTTTTTTCGTGCGAGGGATTCTCTGCACACCGCTGTTTACTTTCTCATTGAAATGTCCTCTCCACTGCCGTACCGTATATCTCGGCATACACTCCTTTGAACATTGAATCATTTGAACGAACAAACGCCATATTTCGACGGTTTTAAGCAGTGCGCTGTGGTGGATTTCACCTTTAATCCATTTTCGAAAGCGCACATCGACATGCAAACGGATACTCGCATCGGGGAGGTGTAAACAGCGACTGACACCGCGCCGTCCCCCTGCTGCGCACCCTGGGTGCTGCGATGGACAGTGCTATTCCCCTCCCCCCATCGTTGGCATCGAAAGCAGGGCGACCGACGGAGGGACGGAGGGGGGGAGGGAGGGGGAAGGGAAGTTGGCTGATGTGGATTACATCGGGGCGTGTTGCGACCATAATGAGTGGCTCCACGAGTCCACTGCGGCAATACGGCTGAACTGAAAGAAAATTTTGAATTGAGATACCCAAGAATTGGATGTGGTATCCAACTCAAATAGATCTGGGGATCCATCCAACGAATTTGGTTTGGTAGCCATTTTAGTTGATGATATTCAGAAGATATTAAAGAAAACCTCTCAATCACTCTCTCGCGTTCGGTACATATTAAATATTCGCAAAGATGAACACCTCACCCCCTATTATAAATCTCTATCTATAAACTTCCACCCTCAATAGGTAGGGTAGAATTTTAACTTGTGCTTAATAACATAACATCATTACTAACTCTTCACACCGGTCGATTTGTCCGGCATTATTTTATTTTTTTCTCTGCATGAAGTAGCATCTCGTAGCACTCATGAGTTAACAGTATTAGAAATATTAACCACTAGATGTGTGTATAGCATTGTTCTGCATGTTTACATGTTCATTTACGTATCGCTCTCCCAGTTTCCGGTTGGACTACGCACTGTTCTCTTGACTGCTTTTTGGTGTCTGCGCCTAGCGCCAGGGGGAGCGTGCGAGGTTCTGATTTGTGCTGGGACGAGTGCTGCATGCCTGGTGTGGAATCAACCCGTGCCACACACCCTGGTGGTGGCTTGCACGGTACTTCGTAGATGTGTAAAAACTTGGCTGTTTGAATACCAGCTCACGTCGTAAATACCTAATTGGAACATTTCTTTTTTCTACCTTTGCCAGCAACGAACCTTCCTACCTTATTGATATGTTTCCTAAAAGAACTAATAATCATGCAATGGTTGCTAGAACAGAACCTAGTAACCTTCTACTTCCGACCCACCAAACCACTTACTTTTCACAACTCGTTTGTCGTGGCCGCCACACAACTCTGGAGTTTTATTCCAATTGATTTGAGGAAATCTCGTTCTTTGGCTATTTTTAAATCTGAATTGTATGGAACTTTATTTATAGAATTTCCTTAATAGTTTCGCCTGTTCAGTATTAAATTCTTATAACAGCTTTCTTTCTAGAAAAAAATTGTTTTTTTATAACCCATTCATGTTTTCTGTTGAACCTGTTTAAAATGTTTTTTTTTTATCTTATACGTATTGTAACCTTAAGGATTGTTACCTTTCGATTATCTTGAACATATCTATACCTATCTTTGAATTAAATTGTATCACATTTACAGTTATTGTATTTCACTTACGGTAGTTGTTTTTGTCTTTCTTTTTCTTTGTTATTAAACTCCACTTATTTTATGAATTGCACAAAATCATTTATTATTTTTGCTACTTACCTCGCTGCTATTTCACTGTATCTTATTGTTGCTCTAGGGAACCTATCCCAGAGTATAATTAAGGTGTATTCTATTCTACTACGTAACTCGTGCACTTTCACGCTATCAGGAAATAAGTATGTTAAGGTAACGGTGTAATTGGGTTTTAAATAGAGAAGAAGGTGTATCATAAAGTACTTTCTTTATACTTGTTTTTTTGCAAAAATATACAAATCATATGAATACAATACAGGCAAGAGAGTTTATCAAAACTTTTAAGTCAAATTAATGGGTAAATAGTGAAATTTGATATTGAGATTGTATTTTTCGTCAGAAGCCGGTGATTCAACGTTTAAAATGATACCTCATTTATCACTGTAGGTGCAGTATTAATGGAGCATATACGGAATGACAGAAAAAGACCTTTCGGTAATAATATTAATGATGATTCTCTCCATGGTTCTAGAGCCCTTGGTCGGCCTTGGCCTCCACAATTCGCCCCCAATCTCTTTTGTCGTTAACTCTCTTACATCCATCGATATTCATTGACTACGGCTCGTATTGTCAGTCGCTCCTTCTATCGGCTCCTTCACCTAGGTGACCTTCGCTTTAAAGGACGTCAGTCAGTTCGAGAGACCGTCCTTCTCTGTAGGTCTCCTTCACCTTCTCTTAGAAGGAGCTTTTGTTTACGTTCACGTACTGATCCGTTCACTGGCACGTACAAAAGCGAAGCGTAACGAAGAAAAATAAGAAACGAAAAACTACTCGCTGAGTCATATGACGTCAGTTCACGATGGAGCGCATGACGAACATCGAGAAAGATTTGCTGGTTAGTTTAATTATTAAATATAGGGATATAATTGAAAATAAAAGGACAGATTAAAGGCATGTAGTCGTAAGGATTGTCGAAAATATATTCAATGAAATCATCGAGGTGGTCGTTGTGTTCTACCTCGTCCGTCATGTTGAAGGAAGCCTTCTCGTCACAGGAGCATAGCCCAGGGTCTCCTTCTATGGGAAGGCCACCTTCGTCTCCTATAGGAGGAGAAGGTGGCCTTCTCTCGTCTCTCAATATGAAATTCCTCCTTCGGGAGGGTTAGAAGGCGAAGGTCGCCTAAAAGGAGCGACTGACAATGTGAGCCTACAAGTTTGCAGTAACATCATCTATCCTTTTAAGCCTTGGCCTACCCTTCCTTCTTGTGTGGTGAAACTTTTCCTTCAATACTCATCTGAGAATCCGCTCCTATGTCATTCTCTCCAAATGGCCCAACCATTCCATTCTCCGAGCTTTGACAAATCGAACAACGTCCTGTTCTCTAATTAAAGAAAATAGAGATCGAAAATTTTGGGGAAAATGCGCACGTTAAGAGTTGAAATCCTGCACCTAACAAAGTTGTGGCGGATTACTCATCCTCTACAACATCCTCTACACTCTACAACAACTTCTCCCTTCCAGCATAGCATATCAATATAGGCACTAAATGCGGAGTAAAACAATTTACACTTGGAAATCGTATCCTCTTCAAAATGTTGTTCCCCGATTGTTGCCAACAAAAAGCTTAAAGTATATTTCTACAATTTTTTTCTAATTCGCGATCCTCTTATAATATATTTAAAATTTGGTAGAGTTCACTTTGAAAAAAATTCAATCACTTTTCAGAAAAAAATAATATGCCTCTTAAGGTGATCTTTCACCGACCTTCGTTCATTAATAAAAGTTTCCGGCTCACGGAGGAAATGAAAAAAGCTTGTTGAACTCCACTTCATGATTTTTATTTAATTGACCCCAGTTTCGGCTCTTTAAGCGATCTCCTGGTGAGAGATACAACATTTGGAGCATAAATACACTTTTTCATGGAAGGGAGGAGGGGAGGGTGGGTAACTAGGGATGGTTTTGAAGGGGGTGAGGAGGGTGGGGACGGGGGTGGGAGAGGGAGGTTTAGTCATGAGCCGTGTTTTTTGGTGACTCGTTCGCCACTGAGGCCACTGTTGGAGGCAGGGATTGAGTGAAGGGAAGGCTGGATAAAAATGGAGGGAAGGGAAGGATCAGAAGAGGCAATCATTCACTTATCCACCATAGAATTTATCACCCGTCCATATGTCCTTGCTTTACTTTGGTCCGGCTGTTTGTGCACCATTTTTGGTTCTTTGGGCTTTTATGGAGTGAAGAATATTGCAGAATCCTTTCTCTCTCTTTATGCTATCTGAGGAGAATGTGGGAGGGTGAGAAAATCTCTACGGTTACTGAAGAAAAACATACTGTACAATTTAATGAGTCCCACAAAACAATTTACTAAAATACAGTACAACCGGTTTCGCCGGCTGAGGCATTCTTAGGTGCTTGCGCGTCAAATTGAACGCCTTAAAGGGTTGATTATCTACGGCTATCAAAATTTATGGCTCTATACATCTAACTAGATGTCCCTAGTATCCAACGTATGCCCGAGATTTTAAGATGTTCAATCGAATACATCAGACGCTCGAGCCGACGTTTCCCTGTCAAACCTTTATTTCAGTCTAGAGACCTTTTTTTTAGATTAAAGATGGAAATATTTTCACAAAATTAAGGTGATGAGAACAAAAATCCTCGGAGTGCGAGGTGGCCCAGGGAAAGGAACTGACCCCCCTACCCTGAATGTGTGAAATTCAGACGCCTCTGGCTTAGTCTGGGTTGAGCTCTGCCCTCAACTATCCAAAGCAACCTTCGGGTTGAATCACTGAGTGAGAGAAGGTGATGAGTTCATCATACCGATGCAATTTTTTCAACAGAAAAGGTGTCTTTCCAAGAGACCAGACTATCTTCAACATGACACGGCATGTGACAACTCAGGAAATAAAGTCACAAGGCCAGGATAAGAAGCGATCGCATTATATCCTTAAGAATAAGGCCACTTGATCACGTGCAGCCCCAGCACCATTACCAATAGGCTTAATATATGCGTAGTTTAGAAGTTGTGCATATTACAATATTTCCCTAAATATCGTTTAAATAAATATTTTATATTTGCTACAATTACTTTACATTACAAAATGGTTTTCTACCATCGGATTTTCCATTATTGATACTCGAGTTTACCGTCAGACGTTTTTGTTATGGATACTCCAGGTTAGACTTTGATTAAAATCAAACAATCTGGCCTAAAGCAAAGAAAATTACCCTAAAAACGTATAACCGAATTACGAAAACCAGTTTTGGTTTCTGGTTACCACGATTGAGAGATTCAATGCAGACCCATGTCTCCTGTTGTACGTTTATTCTGGGTTTATAAAATGTGTCTTTAGAAAAATGATAAGATCATTTCCTTGTGTTATTAAAAAAAATTGTCACTTATAAATTACACTACTAAGATATGTGTCTATAAATTATAAAAATGTCATTAATATCAAACCATCACTATTCAGCTATAGATTATTTAAGTGAGCAGTTACTAGGGTAAAAGCTCTAAATCTGGACAATTTTACTTAAACCAAAAAAAAAAAATATTTATTGAACTTCAAAAACAAATAGCCCAAAGAAGAATTAAATGAAGAAAGAATTGATGCAATTCATTTTACAATGAACCAATTGTTTCTCTCGTAATTAAAGCCTAAACTCAATTATCCATATTGAAAAATCCGACAGTAAATGTAAAGACCTGCTGTGAATGAAACCATGCAAACACAGAAAACGAGCAGGATTTAAAGAATAATAGGCCGCTACTTAACCATAAAGTGCTAGTTATTAAATCACAATATTTGGACAGGGTTTCTTGAACTCAACCATGAGAAGTAGTGTACTAGAAGTAGCAATTTCCAAGGTACAAAGTTTCACAAGTTTATTTATTCATTTCATTTCTCAGTATCGTAAATCAATTCACTGAAGTGGTGGTGGTAAATAAAATATCCTATATTTATCAGGATAGGGGATCTATCTGATCGAATCACGTTCAATTCCAGTAATCCCAAATTTATAAGCTAAGAGGAAGTGTCTAAATGTATTGCATCTACAAAGCCGAGTCTCTAGGCGAACTACTACAGAAGTCGGCTAGCAAGAATATATTGAAGAAAAATCCACTACTCTTGTTTTGACAGTGCTATTAGCCACCGAAATTAAAATATCTGATCCACTATGTAAATATATTATTTTCCGCGACACTTTTGATAAACAAATGAATGATTGCACGAATTTCCATTGCATTTATAGCCAGCGCCACAATTACACCAATCTGCTTCAAGCAATCCCGTTTCCCCGTAAATGGCTGAAATTTATGGCTGGTTATTAGGATGAAGTGCCTCCTAGGGATATCCATAAAATCAAGCGAAATGAAACATTTGCCATTATTTCTTTTTAAAAGACGAAGTTGATAGGTTCTAAAATCGTTTCGGTCGCAATGAATTTTCAGCTGCCCGCAGGCAGATGTCAATATAAATATATTCTGTCCTGACTTTTGAATAACATTAATTGGCTTTACAGAACAATTTTTCTCCTGAGCGTATTCACTGATGTAATCTATGTATATTAATTTTGTAGCGTGTCAGTCAGTCAGTGTATCCATTTTGTTTATTTCTCTCTCAAGTTTTGTGCTAGAGAAATGAGGTTTGGTGTATTAAATGAGGAATCTCTGAATGTATGATTTGGTAGTAGTTTTGGCTTTTTAGCAGTTGGTGGTACAAAGAAAAATGCAAAAAACCGTGGCTATTTAACTTATTATCCGTAAAAACTGCTTAAAAACGATGAATTTATTTATGTTAGCAACGGTGAAGTAAACAAACAGTACTCATTAAATTACAATCAGTTAAAAAAACCTTATGGGCATATAAACGCTGCTAATTTATCTTTTTCATGTAAATGTTGATTGCCCTACGATATCTGTATAACTTTATTTTCATTTCTTTTATTTCTCTTGATATATAGCTACTTTTACGCGAATGAAGTTATTTAGTGAAGGTATTTAGAAATTATCCGGGTGAATGTTTAAATGTATGCCACTCCAAAACAATAAGGTTCGCGTCAAATTTCCGTAAACTCAACGTTCATATAATCAATCATGTGTTTTGATTTTGCCGTTCCCTTGATTTGGAATTTATTGCATAAGATACACGATTAGCTAGCGTAAGTGAAATGAACCTCAAGAGTTTTCCATGCAAAAAGTTAAAGTGTCTGGATAAATACCAAAGATCGTAAACGTTTCAATATATTTGCGTGTGCCGCTGTCTCAATATTGGTACAAACTTCACGTCGAAAGTTTTGAAGTATTACTTATACCATTGCGAATGCTATATTAATGTGCGAGAAACTGACCTCGGAGATAATTCATTGCCAGTATTTGTTAATGTATGTCAAATATTGCTCCCGTGCTTGCTGTTTTGGGGAAGTAAAATTGCTGAGCACACCAGATAGAGACTGCCTGGAAAGTAGGAAGCAGGTCCGCTAGTTAAGATTTAAGATACGTGATTTATCGAAGCTCTATTCTTTTTTAATTCTAATGTTCCTTGTAAATCATCCTTATTAGCTTTCAGAATAACATCATCCTTTTTTAAATAATTGACCAGATCGAGTCTTACTATTGATCCATTTATCATGATGGACCACTGAAAAATATAACCCTTTAGAGCTATAAATCGAATCAGACGATGAATTAGCTTTTATATTACTCTTGACATTCCCACCTTTAACACCTTATCTTAGCACTTAAAAAATGTTTCTATAATGTTTTTTTATCCTCAGAAATAATTCCTGCCTAGCTTTTTAAGGGGTTTTATATTTAATATTTATAGCTAGGTTAGAACGATGTCTGGTCTTTACTGGGTCACGAAAATCTGTATTTTATGTCAATATAAATTTATAAGTAGGTATAACAGGTTCCATCAGGGATTGTAAAGTTTTTTTTCATTTAGCTAAATAGTCTTAGAATTTATGTTTCATTGTAGCCAAAAAATCAAGCAGAATACTGGCCAATATTCAAATAATCTTTGAACGGAATATTTTATTATTCCCGGCGTACTCATATTATCATATCTAAATTTTACGAACGAAACTGCATTGGTCTGAAAATCTTTAACCGCAATATTGAATGCGGAAGACTTATAACGCAGGGAGTAATCTAGTTAGAAGAACACTGGATATCCAGCATGAAGTTCCGGGTTCTAATCAAGGCCGTGTCGGATTTTTGCATGAATCCTTTTTGGTGTCCTGAAAAGTATTTTGAGTGTCGTGTTCCGTCCTCTAGATATGACTTACATCTATAGAAACTTTGGTATCATTAGTCAGAAGTAGGCTAATGTCAATGCCGAGTTTCTCTTAACTCTTCCTCATTATCCAAAGCCTTCCTTCATCATACTAAACACCTATTCTGATTGGTGAAAATGACCCAAGTGTCCCTTCCCTCCTAAAATGTTCTATCCAATTGAAAGGGAATTCAAGCAATAAATTTGTGATCATCCGAGTAAGAATATATTGGTAACTTTACTGTTACCATATAAACTTTATCAATATAATTTTATAATAAATTATTGGAGAAACTTTGTATATGAAAATAAATAAAGAAAACTTTTATTAACTTACTCCAATCCCTGTTGCTATTATTACCCTAAGTGTATTGCTCTAGAATTCTCTAGATAATAAATTAGCTCTGCAACAATTAACTGAAATGGTCAAGAATTTCTCTCGCCATCTATTTATTAGTTCATAGGTTTCTTGAGGTGACATACCAACCAACATAAAGGAAATTAATCTGCTTACTCCCCAGCCAGAATCTTCCAGAGATATAGCTATTCAAGCAATTAGAGTCGGAGATTCCCCTATCAAGACCAACCTCTCAGACGGTTTTCTTTTTAGTGTTCTTTTCTAAAGTTTCGATTGTTATCAGTTAAAATCTTCGATTTTCCTGTAAAACTTTCATTATCTACATCTAGTTGCAAGAGATAAACTAAAAGGTGGCACAAAAATTAAGAAAGAAGCCTTAAATTTAGATTAGAATTTTAGATTGTTTGTAAGGGGGTTTTCGACAAGAGCCCGGGCACTTATACTTTCTTGGTCCACTGTGTCAACCCCATGCTTATCTGCCACATGAAGGAAGACAAGGGACAAAAGCGCCACGGTGAAGGTATGTATGGTTACCAATCAAACCCCCATCCAGGCCCAACATTGCTTAACTTCGGTGATCTTACGGGAACCAGTGTGTTAATGTGGATGGGCCCTTGCTCCTTAAAGGCTTAGTTTTACCTACTTAAATATACATAGCAGAATACAAAGGAGAAACATAAGAACAATCGAACAGCATATCCATACCAGACGGAAGTACTGCATGTATTGAATTTCCTTTTCAAATAGGAATGCTCAAATTATGAGCATTCCTATTTGAAAGCTTCACCATCCATTGCTTCATACTTTGCTTCATTCCTGAGGTCCTTCAACGCATTCATAAACTGCACGGAGTATCATCTCATTTTCGATCTTACAAACATGTCTTAAAGTGAAATTTTAAGCCATAGGTAAGCCATAAGTTAGAATTTCGCATTCAAGCCTGAGAAATGTGTTAAGAAACCATACTAGAGGAAATTAAGTTGTCCAATTTGGTGCATGAATGACACCTTAAGTGACTTAGGAGGAATATTTCTTCGCAAACTCAAGCTTTTTCCCCATATTATCACGTTTAGGTCACACTGTCACTTCCCCCCTCCCTATTCCCTCCCCTTTCATGGTGGGTGAAGCGTTCAGTATGAGTTCAAATGAATTTTAAATGTGATTCCTCAAAAAAACACCGCTATCCCACCCACCCACCATACATTTCGCTATCATAAACACCCCTAACGATGAATGCACTACTACTAGTAAATTCAGAATTCATGGACAGTTGATAATTTTTAATGCAAAGCTTGGCAGTGATATTCTCCGAAAACTATTCTGAGTTCTTCATTAATGCTTTCTGAATCCATAAAGAGACTTTGTCTATTGCCCGTAGACTTTCGTTTTGATTACTCTCTCAATGCTGTTTTAAACGACTATAAAAGCTTATTCGTTAAATGAGCGATTTTAGCATCATAATTTTCGCTGAACTTCCATCAATTCGTCGCCATAAAAACCCTGCGTACTCCAGTCTGAATCCAATTGGAGAGATTCTCGGTTCCGGCTTTTGCTTCGCGGATTCGAATTTGCTCGTTCGACGTAACCGCGCGGAAGCCTACCCGCTTGACTATTCATGTTCCGTAATGCCAGTGCGCCTATAAACACACGGGGCCATAACTATGGTTTAATATCCCCACTGAAGATCGGCGAGCGCACCAGGATTTCGTCGGCTTACGGGAATGTCAGCAGTCTCGGGCCAGGCGTCGTAAAAACTAACGTCCCAACTTCTAAGTGCAGGAGCGCTTCTGCGGCGGCGTGTGTGACTTTCCCACAGAAATACCATCGGGTGTGTACTGAATGTGAGTGCTATTATTGGACCAATGTCATAGGGAAATGTGGGTGATCCTAAGTTATACCAAATAAGTGTAAGAGATATATTATTCATTTTTCAAATCAGCGCTGTATTATTCTGTTTTCTAGCCTATACATTCCTATACTTTCCGGCATCACACAGTCCGAATAAAGCCATTAAATTTAAATTGCCATTGCCAAAGAAAAAAATTAAAATTCCATTAAAGGAGAAAGAAACGTAAATTCTTCTCGGGGTTTCCACCGTGTTAAATTGGTAAAACATACCGACGTTTAGACCTACGACTCGTCCATCGTCTTCAGAAAAAATGTTGTTGAGTCGTTCGTCTACACGTTGTTTTTTTGCCAATTTAGCCCGGTGGAAATCCTTAGAGAAGTACAGTAGAGTCTCGATTATATCGACCTAAACCGGCCGCGACAAGGTCGGATAAGTGAGAAGGTCGGATAACACGGAAAATAATGAGAACAATGTAAAAAAATGTTAAATTTACTTTGCACATTGAAAACTTTTCAAATTCATGTGTCCAACTTAACTGTATATCACGTACAAGTATCTAATAATATGAAAAAGACTGTACTTACGGCAAAGTAATTAATATGTTGTATAGAATAGGAATTGAAAAATCGATTTCGATTTTTTTCGAAAATCGATTATCACACTCCGATTTTCGATTTAATCGAAGTCGACTTTTTTTTGAAAAACCAATCAAAATCGATTCTATCCGATCGATTTTCGATTTTTAGATTGAAAGCAAGCGTTTGAATTTTGCCAATCGAGCTGCGCCAGTTCGTAAACCACCCTCCAGTCAACCGCAAGTCCAACTCTAAACCACTACAAGCTTGGAAGGAGATTAAAGGAGAATATCCCCACGTATTATACAAAGTAGCCAGCAGGATTGTATCTATAGTTGCCTATTCCGTGCCGTGTGAGTGACTATTTTCTCACGCCGGGTTAATTGCAACTCAGGTGCGAAATCTATTATCCGGAGAACATTTAAATATGTTAGTTTTCTTAAGGTCCATCCCTGAGGAACACTAGTTCCACAGCTTTGCAAACAAGAAATAAATAAAATTCTGTTTTTCATTTTGTGGTATGCCCACTTTTCAATGTACAATTCTTATTGCTACAAAACTATATGTAATTTGCTTATCATAACACCTATGTGTTTATAAGTATCTGTTATGGATTATTACTTCCCTATATATCTTATTAATATCTTTAAAATAATATACTGCATTAATAAATTTAACTATATTCAGTTCTTAACCCTAGTGCTTTCATCGACCCATATTTTGCATTTTTTTACAACAACACATCCGTATTTCAGCAGACAATTACTTTATTTGTATAAATATCGATTTCGATTTCTCGATTATTTTGGGCAAAAAATCGAATTTTTAGAAAAAGCGATTTTTAAAACCAAAATCGAAAGTCGATTAATCGAAAATCGATTCTGGATTTAAATTTCCAATCCCTAGTATAGAAGGTACTTACAGTACAGTGAACTACAAAACTAGATTAGAGGCCCACGCGCGATAGCCTACTGCATAAATTACAGTAGTTATCGTGTACGGAGACGGTCGGATAAACGGAAGGTCGAATAACCGAAGGTCGGATAACCGAAGGTCGGATAACCGAGACTCTACTGTATTTACGCGAAGCATTCACCGGGAATTTAATAATAATTTTTTTAGAAAGAAAAACTTTACATACCCAATACTAAGAAAGGAAATTAAGGCTTTTTAACATATTAAAGTGCGTAACTCTTTTGTTACTTTTGTTACTTTTTTGTTCAGGAGTTACAAAATCACAGACGTCTCCTGCCTTGATGAGCATTTTCAGAATCACCAAAATTTTAAAACATCTTCATAGTAGCAGAAGACGCAATCGCTATACTTTAAAAACTTAAAACAATCTGTAAAATAAACGTAACTAGTATCAAGATGATTAGCCTCTTTTGACTAACTATTAATTCTGTGCGCTAACTCCAGTTAGCAGACTAACAGAACATATTTGCACAAAATATCCCTCTCGGAACGGGTGGAATATATTTATCTATCCATTCTATTCTTCCAAGGCTGAGCTAGGGAGGGACCATGCGTGGAGTTTCGAATACCAAGTAGAAATGCGTTACGAGTTAAGGTCGGCGAGAATGTTGTCGCTGGCCAAAAAGGGAGTTTCAACCTTTATCCGTAAGATAGCAGGATTATGCGGAAAGAAATCCACGTTTGGAGATCCATAAGGTTTTGAATGTTTCCAGCTGGCTTCAGTATTCAAATTTCAAGGCTATCGAGGAAAGAAAAGGGTGCGTGAGGCATATAACCATTTTGGCCTAAATCCTTTTTTGCGAGTGGGAGTAGGGTCGAGTAGGTTCGACGAGAAAACGGAGGTCGTTCAAAAATAAAAGGAGATGATATCCTAGGATATTTAAACAACCAGAGTAGATGAGTATCAGACACAGTTTTAATCCGAAGCGATGGAATAAAATGACGCTGCAAATGCGGAAATTTCAGGAATGGTTGCAGCCGAATGCAGCAGAACGAGAAAAAAAATCACAATTTGGCAATGAAACGAGTGAAAGTTTCTACTTATAAGCAGATGTATTTTAAATATAGAAAGAGGCATGGATTCATTTCATTTTATACTTTCCATTTCCTTACTTTACTATGAGACCCAAGTATTTTTTTAGAAAATTACGAGAGCTAAATATGTCCAAAGATCAAAAAGATAGCTATGATTCGATGTTGATCAATAAAAATGTGCAAGTATTGTAAAAATTACCGTCAGAATTTTTCTATAATTGAGAATTATATTGAAAACGCATCTATGATACATAAAATGAATAAAAATAAAAGTTGAAGTATTTGCAAACCACTTCACCAAAAATATTTACCTGACAGGTAAATATTTTTGGTGACCAGTTCAAGGCAAGAGTACTTCGTAAATATTTATATTTACTGAATATTATAGCAACTCTAGGACCCAAAGATGGTTAAAAAGAAAAGTATTGGCCATTTTTTTCCTGTACACAATCTCAACGCTGATCTGCGTGGACGAATCCGTGGATTAAATGTGAAAGGCCCGAGGGGAATAAAAGAACGAAAGCACCTCGCTTCCAACGTCATCCTTGCGGTTTTTTTTATCTCCAGCTGGACCACACCGTTCTCCTACTCACCGATCTCCTTTCCAGGAGTTGACGAAAGCCGACGTCCGAGAGTGCGTCCCTAGGAAGACTTACCGCAGGACGGTAAGATGGAAAGGGGAAAGGGGGGTGGGAAGCATTAGCCTCTTGGATCGGGGTAGTGATGTCCAGGTGGGGTGCAGCAGGGGCGAAATGTCCCTTGCGTCCATCACTGCGTGCAGTTCCGAGGCAGGGATTATTCGGTGTGCAAGCTGGCTCGTCCTACGGGGGTGGATTAGTGTGCGCACCTATATGCGCGCACGTCTTTCGAAGGATCCTCAGCGGAGGATCCTCCTTGGGAGTAGATTACGGGAGGGGGGGACAGTCTGAACGTGGTCTGGCAGGCAGGAGTGAGGGCTAAAGCTGAAGGGTTTTTATCTTTCTAGAGAGAGAGGCCATCGACGTAAGTGGGAGGACAGAGGACCGGTTCGCGTGGGGTACGCCATCGGGAAACATTCGAGAAGGACGCTTTAGCAAGAAATGTTTTTTTATTCGGCCACGTGAAACGCATGTGTTCAGACTGAATGGATCAGTAGTGGCGCAAACGTAAAGGTAGAAGTAAAATATGACTTGTTTCTGAGAGCCTAACATGGATAAGTTCAAAATATTTCAATAATTTAGGATTTATGAAAATATAAAGCTATTTTTTCGAAGATTTTCGCAGTTCATTTTAATTTTGGTAAGTTTCTTTTGGTTTTCTGCGATTAAACTAAACTTTTTTAGCAACAGTTTCGCCGTGCTATTCTGCCGACTTCGTCAGGCATTCTAAATCAACAATGAAAAATAAATAAACAAACTTCATCGGTTATTATGTACAGCATGATTAATTAATACTTCAGTTTTTCAAATGTCTTTTCCACGTATAAGGAAGTTTGTAGCCATCTTCTCTGTTTAGATTGTTAGGTCTTTTTTCTATTTCAATGGCTTCCCTGATGATCCGTGGATAGTAGCTAATTTCTTTACATAAAACTTTCGCCCTTTTGATGTCAATACGGTGACCTTCTAAAAGTGTGTGCTCAGCCACGGCAGAGTGATACCAATCTTTCTTCCGAATAGCCCAATCGTGTTCCTTCAGTCTCCATTCTATGGCTCTTTTTGTCTGGCCAACATATGATTTTCCCCAACTACAGACATTTTCTTGTATGCCTTCGAACACTGTGGGAGATAATGGATCTTTAGCTCCTCTAAGATGATGTTCACAGTATTGACATCAAAAGGGCGAAATGTTTATGTAAAGAAATTAGCTACTATCCACGGATCATCAGGGAAGCCATTGAAATAGAAAAAAGACCTAACAACCTAAACGGAGATGATGGCCACAAACTTCCTTATACGTGGAAGCGACTTTTTAAAAACTAAAGTATTAATTAATCATGCTGTACATAATAACCGCTTAAGTTTGTTTATTTATTTTTCATTGTTGATTTAGAATGCCTGACGAAGCCGGCAGAATAGCACGGCGAAACTGTTGGTAAAAAAGTTTAGTTAAATCGCAGAAAACCAAAATAAACATACCGAAATTATAAAGCTATTTATCATTCATTAAGATACATTAGTTGAATGGTATAACATCGTAGCAGAAGATCGATTTTGTCGGACGGAGGAGTGCATCAAAGGATGCGTACATTCTCTCCACTGAGCTCCTTTTAAGGGTGCATTTATCCTCAATGAATTTGGTCTATAAGAGTTTATTTTTGTGTTTTAGTGGAAAGACTCGTACAAAAAGAAAGTTATAAACTATCTTTATTATTAGTAATTAAAATATCTCTTACCAGCTATTTCATTGTCATAATATGAAGTCGGGATAGGCCTTCAGTTCCACCTTATTAAATGGCTCTGGATGATGGAAAACATGAAAAGCTAAAAACAAATCAATCATACATTACAAATTCAGAACTATTTAATTGATTTGTAAATAATTTCACTTTTTAAAGTTCTGCAAAACTCTTTATTTATTCCGACCCAGGTTTCGACTTCAGACAGGCATTTTCAAGGTGTGATTTTACAAAGTGAAATTTATTTTCAAATCACGATGTGATTCCAGCATGTCAAGTCTAATAATATGATGCATTTCTCACTTAATTTATAATAAATATGAATATGAGAGGAATCCGCTTGATATTTTGAATGACAGCTTATTTTTATTGAGTGACTGCCCGCAAACGCAATGGACATAAATACAAAAAGCAAATTGTTTAGGACTCTTTAAAAATGCTATCTGCATGAAAACTCCATTATAAACTTTAACTGAGTGAATTGACGAGCGTCAAAATTCATCACACCTCGCTCTAAGCTTTGGTGTGTGACAAAACATATTTTCAAGTATGCAGCAGCTTTTTTCAACTAACTGCTTGAAATTATATCAAAAATCCGATGTGTCAGCGCAGATATTTCGTTACCGTTGATGCACAGAAAAGGCTTTTAATAAGAGATGGATAAGCTTTTAAACATTCCATGATTTAAAAGTAGAACGCTACTGTATAAAATGTACGTACAATAGCCCACAATATGAACTTCTAAGTACCTCACCGACAAACGGTTCATAAAATAAGTTAGTAATACCTACTTAAATAAGTATAGAAATGAGGGCTAAAAATAAATATAGCGATACAGCCTCAAACGTGTAATTATAGTCGCAAAATACTTACTGCCAGTCATTTTACATTTACTCATACATCGCATTCTAAAAGCATATTTAACGAGCTCATAACTTTTTTAATAACTCATTTTGGCCGGTTGTGGGGAAAAAATGCCATTAAATCGCTTCTGTTGCTTTGGAAATGCCGCATGAATTGTTCGCCTGTTGACGGCGTAAATACAGCATCATGTGATGTAACTTCTATCATTAAATTATTTAAAATTCTACACGTGCACCGTAATCTACATCGTTTAGAAATCAAAATGGGATCCCTTGTTCGAAATTGGTGAACGGAAACACGACATGGTTTTGACCGTAAATGTGGTGTCTGTTGCCAATGATTAAATCCATCTATTTTTAGAATAAACAGTCCGATGTAACACATGAGTGAACGCACGTTTTAAGCAGACACGGCCGGGTGGCTTGGCACGAGCTTTGGAATCCATAAATACGGGAGGCGAGGGGGAAGAGGGAGATGGAGAGGACAAACAATGGGACAGCCGGGAATATTACAACCCCCGCTGGAGGAGTAGTGGAAGAGGGGAAGAGGGAGATGGAGGGTTGGCCTGGCGTGAATTATTGGCCCCCAGGTGTAGGGGGTGGAGGCAGAGGGGAGGAAAAGTGGTAGGGTGTGGAATCGGTGGGTAGAGGGTGTGGAGAACCACAGAACAGGCCAAATGCTCCAGCACGCAGAGCGCCAGAAAAGAGTAAGCGTAGCGTTCACCCAATCCGTATCAAATGCAGCTCGGTGCACGGAGCGTCCGCCCCCTTGTGGAGAGGATATACAGTTGGGAGAGGGACTAGGGGCAGCAGTGACGGGAGGCAGGGTGGGGGGCGGGGTGCATGACGAAGGGGGAAGAATAAGGGGTGGTTTTGCTCCTTTGCCGGTGCCCTCCAAAAGGCGTTGTTGTGCTCATGTCTGTGCAAGAGAGAGATAGGACCGCGACCGCCACAAATGACGCATGGAGAGCAACTTAACCGGGGGTTAGCTGACTGTAGGGCAACGGGGGGGGGGGGTGATTTGGGTGGAAGGACGAGAGAGGAATGGCGATGAAGCTCTGTTGCGCTCCTTTCAAGGCGGTTCGTTTGTCAATAGAGAGTCTTCATTGCGCCTATATTTATGGTTCGAGTGGAAAAAGTACTCGCGGTTAATTTACGCTGAATTTTGCCAGTCCTCGTTGCATTACCGAAATATTGCGTCGCATACGAAATAGATGAAAGTGTAGCAGTTGAAGAAAGAAAGAGATGTTGGAGCGATGGCAACCGCAGCGGCTGGTAAACATGCTGAAGCTAGTTTATCCGGAACGACTGCGTTGGTCAATCTCCATGACAACAGTTTCTTCTCCGTTACAGGAGGCATCTTCAGGTCGAAGCCTGAATCTATTTGCCCTGGGGGGTTATTCACGAACATTTCGGAAATGTCGCCTCGACAATGGTAGGTCGTCGAGGCGACAATGTCGAGGGCCGGGAAATCGAGTTCCGCGCGATTCACGAAGCTGAAAAGTGGATTTCGACAAATTACGAAGATTGCCGAGGCTTGCGCAGTTGACGTCATGGGTTGTCGAGGGTAACGTCACCAATTATATTCGGCATTCTTCTTTTTCCCATGATCCCTCGCGTGAAATCGCAAATATAAGAGAGGTAAGTTCGAATACTTTTTCTATGAGTATTAATGAATGGGGACGCCAATTGAACCGCATTTTGGTAGATCTCTGGCAATTTGTTGTTAAAGTAAAATATACCAACCAAAAGTTAATGTTCAGCGCAAAAATATTATTTTTCCCAATTTTTTAATATATTTCGAAGTATTAAATGTAATTGTAATACTAATGTTTCATGAAACTGACTGGGATTAGATTTCTTAAAATAATCAAAGATTTTATATTAAAAATGTAATTACTTAAGTTCTGCCATAAATTTTTTGGGTTAATTGGTGGCTCCAATTTACAATTTATTACATAATTTATGATTTATAAAAAAATAGTGACATCAATTAATGGAAAAACTATAAAATTACATAAAAATGAAATAAATCTTTTGCAATATTATCATAAGCCATTGTTCAATGCCTTATTTTATAATTTTCAAATAGATGATTCTTCTGAATGTCGCCAAAAGGAACGGGTATCCCACGAACAACGTGAGTTGCTAGTGCAATTCATGCGGGAAAAAAAGGGCTGGCAAGGAAAAGGCTCACAGGCAGCCATGCTGGCTCTTTAAAACAGCGTTTTTGGGCAGACTTAGCCGACATTCTTAACGCCAGTAAGTTGAGTAAGAGTCATCTGTTAAATTTCATAAGTATTTATTTAATGTAATCTTCACTTTATTTCAGCACTGCCATCTCCATCACCTCCGATCATAACACAATCAACATTTGATCCACAACCTCCACCAACTACAAAAGTAACGGTTGAACAGTACTTCCATCAATCTGTATCATTAAATTCCCCAAACTCATCACCCTCATCATCACATCCTTTTGCATTTCAAATGCCTTCATCATTCGAATTAGTCACCAATGAAATAACTCACCTTAAAAATATACTCACTGTCCAAACACAAATATTTCCAGTGCCCTCAACCACTAATTCAGACATCCCTACTTCAACACCAATCATTAAAGAGCACACAATAGAAAACATTCCGTCCTTTACAGCCCTTCCACCCTAATCTCTTTCATGGATTGCATCATTGGAGCAGAAAGAGGAAGCGGACATTTCCACCAAGTAAGCAGCACTAGGTTTGGTACAATATATCCATCCAAAACTTTCAACTAACAATTCACATTTAACTCATATAGCAGCATTAAAATATTCATGTTGTAGACTTGTAATACATACCTATAGTCATTAATTAAGTAATATTTATGTTCGTTATTAACTGAATAATGTATACCAACAAAATTCTATAAAAATGACCTAGCTCATAATAGGAATTTGTCTCAACAATGTTGGCATTCTACGAAGTAGTGCTTTAACTAAATAAAATAGATATTTATATTAAACAAGGTCTACAATTATTTTTACAGATGATGATCCAGAATAAATATTGGCTTTGGCATCAAAGGAGAGTGCAGCATACAGCCAAGTGAAGGCCACTGCCTTAACTAGCATGGCAGAGAGTATTAAAGTAATGGCAGAGTCTTTTAAGATTGCCTGAAAAGCAATAAAGGATGCTAGTGATGAGTAAGAACTATTTTCTATAACAACATGAAATGGTGTGCAACCTAATTTGTGATTCGCTGAATCAATTCTTCCCTCACACGCCGTGCCTCCAGTACCACTTCTCCCATGGCTTCCAGAGGAAAAGTAGGGTTGGGAGCTGGCAAGGGAACATCATCTTCCTCCATGTGTACTTTAAGAGGTACTCCTCCCCTTAAAAACATATTGTGCAACACACTGCAGGCTATAATCATTTTTCCAGCCTTCCTTGGGCTGTACTCAAGGACTCGGTGTCTTAATAGGCACCTAAATCGATTTTTAAAAAACACCACTGCATCTCTCCACAGGACACCTAGCCTTTGTGTGTAGGGATGTATATTGGGCTTCTGGGGAACCCTTAATTGCGTTTATAATTGGGGTTTGCAACCAAGGCTGGTGAGGGTAACCTGAATCCCCTATTTAATAATATTTATAAGTTAGTAAATTGTAGGAATGAGAAAGGATATTGAATTCTCTATATCATTATGTTAAAAACTTCATTTTTTAATCACACAAGGTTCAACTTGCAGTTACAATAAATTTGTAATCATAACACAGTTAGTTGTGTTAGCATAATTAAATACATTATTCACTGTATAAGAAATAAATGATATGTATATTCATTCTGCAAATACACTTTACACTCTTATACTGACCTAACAGCCCGCACTGCTCACTGCCCTCCCACACCCTTCTTATTTCATTATGAGCTTCTCTAAAGCTCCAGATATATGAATCATGTGAGCTTCCCGGAAATCGCGACACACAATTCAAAATTATAAGGTCACTATCACATATCTGAAGAGAGTAGATATTTTAAGTAGAGGTTAACAGTTATCATGGAGGAAATTAATTGATATATTTTTTATGCCAAGTCTTCTAACACATATTTGCAAAATATGCTCACTCACAATCTGCACATTGATTGAATGATTTCCCTTTCTATTTACATATAGGTGTTCATCGACAGAAGGAGCCTTGATGGAAACATGGGTACCATCAACAAAACCAATAATTCCAGGGAACTTAATGCTCTGTAATTTCTGTAAAATATGTTCAGCAATAGTTGTCATTAAGTGGGTTGTTTTTTTCAGATAAATAGCCAGAAGAAGGCCAACATGAATATTGAAGCATAATAAATGAAAGTGAATGAAACATGCTTGAAAATAAATTTTCTTCAACTTTAAAGAGATTTTTCATTACTGACAACTCTAATTCTTACTATTAAATGATTTATCCAGAATCTTATGGTAGTTCTAATGTTTTACGCTATACATTTGAATTATCAGTGGCACAATCACTTTGATAATGCATTAATTGCTCTAATAAATACTCTATCAACAAACAACCAATTCCCAAGGTGCTTATCTATTTTACATATGAATATCATTTTATTTTACACTTATGAGATGATAGAATTCAAGAAAGAATTTTTTTATAGCCATTAGGATCGGATATTAATTAATGTAAATGTAACTAATTCTAAAAAAGAATTAATTCTAGGAACTATTCACATGATTATAAAATTAACTACTCAATATTCATAAAATAATATCAGTTAAAACTAACTTCCGAATAACCTCCCTTCTTTCCCCTGCTGTTATGGGAAATGGTAACCATTTTGCGACAACATCTGGGGCATTAAGAGCTTCCATCACTTCATCAAGGAAGCGACTGAGCTTTGACTTAACCCCAGATTTTGTCACTCCCTGCTGGCTTTTGGTAGTTCCCTTGGCCATAAAAGTGCAGAGCACAGAGAACCTCAATGAATAGGAATGTATATATTAGTAATGAATAGGAGTGTATATATTAGTATGAGCATTGTAATGTATAAATATCACTTGAAAATAGGTACTGATATGTTTTGCCATCTTAAGCAGTTGTACCTTAATCTCATGCGAAACAGATGATCTCCTCAAGGCTGGAGGTAAAGGTGGTCTTAACTCGTTTATCAAATTATGAACCATCTGTTTTTTAAGTCTATATAAACCCATGAAGGCCACCTCAGAAATTGAAAATGGTATTGAAATGGTTCTCAAATTTTCTAACCGCCTTCTATTTTGTATTAATAATTCTCTTCTCCTCCTTAACCATATCATGGCAATATCTTCGTCAATTATTTGTTACACAAACCAACTGCAGAGGTTGGACAGTGAGAAAACTAAACATTATAAACTATAAAAACACTTATTAATTTAATTTCTAGGAGTTAGAATTATTATAGAATTTTTCAATGTGACAGGTGCATATAAAAGCATTCAATATATAGTATGTATGTACCTGCATTTCCCAGGCTACATTATTAATATTCACCAAACCATGTTGTGTATCAATCAACAAGAGTATAAATTATTTCAACTCCTACAGCTGGATTTACCTCTCATGAACATAGATTTTGGTAATTTTCAAACAAACTAGAGGATCAATTTACATTGACTAAACAATAACTTCACTGACATCAGTAACTAATTAATAAATGCACCTAAATAATATTAACCTATTGCTTTATCCTGGGGGCAGTTTAAATATTAATTAATTTAGTTCTGCTTTCCATGTGTACCAATGCTACTTAAAAGATAGGCTATAATTTAGGTACGGCACAGAATATACATATATTACCAACAAATACACAGTAGATATAAATGTAAATATAGTTTTCAAATGTGTGCAATATGATATTTCACCACAATATTCTTCATGAATATAGATATGTACCTACTGATAATTATTATCACCCTGATAAAGTTAGAAAAACTTCTATAACAATTCATAAGAGAGCCACTAACTTATAACGTGAACAGCCTTTACTAAGCAGTTACAATAATTATTCAATACAACCCTATGTACTCTGACAACATTTGTAAATACATGGTCCTTAAATGTTGTTTGAAGCAAACGAGGTATTGAGCAGTACACTGATGAACATAAAAAATAGTCCTTATAAGTTGTTTGAAGCAAACGAGGTACTGAGCAGTACACTGACGAACATCAAAAATACCTAGTTCATATGAGGAAATATGTAAATACTTTGTTAAAAAGGAAACCTATCATCGTATGCTGCGACGGTAACACGAATATAAAGTTTTGAGTAATGGGATGTTATTAGCAATTTTTTATAGTCATCCATAACTCGAATACAAACTCTATGAACGACAACGCTGTGTTCATTGATATAAATGACTATTACACAACATGACAGCAACATTTCAGTATTATACTGCTATAAAAAACCACTTATTTACATTGAAATGCAATAAATCGTAATGGCTCTCCAAATACTTAACCAACTTTTACTCCCCTTTCTCTCGAAGACGATTAGTTGTTCCGATGCAGTTGGACTTACGTGAGATATGAAATCAAAAGCAGGAGAGATAATTCACGAATTCCAATTGTACTCTCTCGAATCATGGTTTTAGACTACACCGCTATAGAAGCCAATTATACACAAAACGACTGCTGAAATTTTATCTGTATAACATAAGCAAAATAATTGAACGCATAACTTGTGGCAGGCTCACATAACAACTTTAATATTTCACGAGTATTGCCTAACTTCACAAATGTAAGGGGCAAAAATAAATCTTTTGATTGAAGATTGCTGTTCGGCTATGCTATAGGTATTAAAGATTACTGGCAGCTCCCTTCTTTAACAAATGAAAATGTTTAACCAAAATTCATTAAAGAGTGGAAATTTATTACATATAAAACTAAAAGAATTAATGTGCTTTCTAAAAACATTTCTTGACGAAACAAGTTTCGTCAAGAAATGAAGCTTACGAATATTAATCATCGGCCTTAGCCGTTCAGCGTTTATACTGACGGATATTTTAGGATAATCATAATTATAATTGTATACGATTTTACCGATACTTATTAGCATTTTGCAATAAAAAATATTAGAAATAAGATACTACTCAACATTGTACGTACGTCAGTTGCTGGGTAATAAATCTTTAAAATTATGAGCTGCTACTGCTCTCGCTGAAAATCGAGGGTTTAAACAACACGCGAAATAAATGTCGAGGCCTCCGTTGCCTCGATATTTTTTCCGCCAAACTCGACGTTGAAACAGCGACAATAAGCTGCCTGAATCGCAACTTTCGGAAATGTCGAGGTTTGGACGTCGCGGCCTCGAAATTGTCGAGGATGCGGAAATATCGAGTCCTTCGTGAATAAACCCCCTGAAGACGCCTCCGGTAATGGAGGAGAAACTGTTGTCATGGAGATTGACCAACGCAGCTGTTCCGGAGAAACAAGCCCCAGCAAATAAAGAGATGTGTTTGATGGTATTTTTCGTAAGTTCGACCGAATAAGTATCTTTACATTCTGTTCAGCTCATTTCAAGGATGCCGTACTGTAAAGGAGAGACATCATTGCTTCTATATTAGTAATCCAAGTTGAAAAATTACCTACCGTTAATGTAAGCAGGGTAGTATCATTCTTTGTATATTTTACACACTAAACTTTTTATAATATGAGTAAATTGGCAAGAATATGAAACACAAAGTTGAGAGCAATTTTTTATGGCATAATATCATATAATTTTCGTCAAAGTGTAAAATTTATTGAGTCCAATATGGAGAAATTCCGACATGTCAGAATATTTGTCATGGCAGACACCGAACACAATATCTATTAACCATTAAGGAAATTAAATGCGCGAAAATGAGATATTTCGACCTCGAATTGTGGTGGAACCCTACTATCGGTATCCGATGTAATTTATCCATTTCACATATCTGGCTACAACTCGGCCAATATCAAGTTGATTGCGCTGAAACTTGCGCGCATACTTCATCCGATTGCAATTCAGCTACTCGGGTTGTTCGCTAGTAGGTATTTATTAAAAAGATGAACATCGAAACCTACCTGCGTCCGTAGGCCAATGCCGAAAGGGAATTTTTTATACTATTTAAATTAATTCTCGTGGGTCACGCGTCACGGCTTTTCCCAGCCACGCGTACCTACAAATATACTTGCATAAAAATATAAATACATTTTGCATCATCTTCTCCAATATTTGTAGCAATGAATTCGACTCCATTATGGAGATATCCCGATACGCCAGCATATTGTTAGGTATTGACAGACACCGAACACTGTCCCCATTCACCATTGAGGAACCGAAACGGCCGGAAATGAGATATTTCGACCACGAATTGTAATGGACCCAAAATATCGGTATCCGATGTAATTGGCGATGGGTTCCCTAGGCAAAATCCTACTCAATGAAAGCGCCTTCAGCGGCAGGGAAGAGAACTCCGAGCAAATGAATGCACCGACTCCAGGCCACCCAGAACGCTCGCCTTTAAAAAAAGAAAATAAAGAGTCTTGCCTTTCGCGCCCTCCTCTCTGCCTTTTTTCTAGTCTGATATTTCTCTCTCTCCCTCTATTTCCTTTCACTCCCTCCCCCCTCCTCCCCCCACCCCCTCTCCCGACGGTGCACACACTCAACAATGCTCAGCACGATACGACGCGGTGCGCGGCTTCGGTTGGACCTCGTTGGGAGAGCGAATATTGTCCCTATTGTGGGCAGAGTTACGTGAGGCCGAATGCCATTGCGGCCGTGAAAATGACTCCTCTCCACACCTTTGCGTCTCTGCGCGCTCTCAGCCGCCTTCTTTTCTCGTCCGTATATATATATATATTTATATATATCTCAGGTTCACATTCCCGAGTTCTTCTTAGCACGTCCGCGGAGTAACAATGGGACAAATCTTTCTTTTTATATTTCTTTCTAGAATTCTTTTTAACCTCCCTTTCTCCCTTTTTCGTGGCTGGTGACTTAAACAAGCCCTTTACGGCAGCTTTTTGCGGTAATACGTAGATGTAGATGGAAAGGATCGTGCAATTTTCCGGTCGATTACACCTATTTGCGGGCTCATTTCAGTTTTTGAGCACCTTAAGCTACGAAAATTAGGGCATCGTTATAACGCGGAAGGAGATGAACGAGTGGAGGTCAACTACTACGGGGGGAAGCCGTGTAATTCATGTGAAATCCACCGCACCCAAAATCATGCCCAAGGGAGCACTTAAATTGCTATCCTTATTTCACAAAAAGGAGTGAAGCACGGCATTCCGGTCCAACAGGTACGTCCGGCCATGACTCACAGCGGGTGTATTTATTTGAGGCTATTATAATAGGGCAAGGCATGTGGAAGTGGACGAGCATACAAAGACATTCTTGGAACCTATGCAGATTCAGTCACTCTAAACCACCGGCGAAACTTATGGCTCAGCACTTGCACTGTGAAAACACACGCAGGAACTATCACTGTTCTTTATAACTAGAGCAGATCATACCATAATCAGTGTTCAAGCACATACAAATATTGTGATGATATGTATATCGGTATTTCTTCAGAGAAGACCCATGAATTAGTCAAAAATACATTCCAAGATTGACATTTCACAAAAACTAACTGTGCACAGATTGTAAAGATTTGCATGCTGAGGAAGAAATAAAAAAATAAAATAGCACAAAAAAGTGAAGCAGCCAAGGTTCTAAAATAATTGGAAAATTACGGATCAAGTGCTTTAATTGATGAGGTAATGTACGAGGAGAGACACAGAGTCATTATTGGCGAGAGCTCAAATGTGGAGCGTTACATACGAGTGGGAAATTTGGTCATTGCGGAGAGGGGATGTACTTAAGACGTGAGAAATTGGAGATGTGGGTTTGGAGAAGGATGAAGAGCGTGATCCTAAGTGGTGAGGAAGAAGACAGCTGGAACGAGGAGCTATTGGATGCGGTGGAAGGGTAAAGGAAGCTGGTGGAGGAGGAGGTTCGGAGAAGCAAGAAAAGGTGAATGGAGTACGTTTTGAATGGCGAAGGCAGGTTGAAAAGAAGAAGGATGATGGAGGCGAAAACGCTTAAGCGTGGAAGAGGAGTGGAATTTGCATGATGTCCAATTTGCTGAATTCCATGCAAACAAAAGCTATATCCATTTTTAAAAAGACTTTAAAAGTATTAATGTTTTTAGACTACATTACTTAACAAAAAGGATAAAACGCATTTTTTAATAATGATAATATTGGTCTAGAAAGGGTTAACTTACTTTTTCTATACTTTTAATACTTTGAGTTGACGAAAAACTCCATTTTCTTTCATTTTTTTCTCTAAATTTTCCGATACAACAGTGATAAAATAACGGCAGAGATGTCTTTCTATGATAAAATATTATAATCTTGGAAGTAATAAATATTTGAGTGGCAAGCGAAAATTTACTTCGACTTGATATGAAATCTAAAAGGCACGTAGTCACAATCTCACCCAAATAAAGACGTTTATCTATCTACACACCTCTGTCACTCTCCATGCAGACTGAGGAGAGCGTTGGATTGGCTGGATCAGATTGCGGCGCACCATATATTACGAGATTCCACGGGAGGTAGGCATTTCAAGTTAACCGTTCACGTGTGCTTGAGTATGCCATCGTTCCCTCGTGTATGTTTGTTGAGCTAATTCACCTCTATCTAGCTCTAAACTGATTTCCAAACCGGGAGAGAAGAAAGTTGCGATGATGGGAAGCGAAGGTGAGAAGAGCAGGGTCTTACAGAGGAGCCATGAGAAGGATTCAATCGCCGAATCTTTATCGTGTGAGACACTATGGACACTCGTTCCCTCATTTCTCACTAAAAAATTAACCAAATTAGGCATTTGAGCTGTTGATTTTGAAATTGAGGCAAGTTCATTCTGTAAAAAAATCAGTTACAGCTAATTTTCATTATAAATGGAATGAAAATTTCTGCTATGAATATCTGTGTGTAAATTATATAAATATGATTGTGAAAATATAAATAGAAATTTTAAGTTAATTTCTAATTTGAATAAATAATTTGGTCTCCTATAACTAGAGTTTTTTTCTATGTATTATGTATTGTTCTACAGAATTTCAATACAAATATGTTTTTTATATTCGTAAAGTATGTAATATACATTCAAAATTTGAAGTTACGATATCTGTAATTGTTAATTTCATGCTTAATACAATTCATTATAAATATTTTTATTTTCATTTATTATATTTTTTAAACAAAATTTTAGCTTGTTTTTCCATTTTGGTTTTGTTTTTTATGCTGATTTTGTTACAAAGAGGAAGAGTTTGTTTTTGTGTTACCATTGTCGCTGTAAGAAAGTTAATCCTTTGAGGTACTAAATTTCTGATTGTAAACTTTTTTATCTTTGTAGTATTATAATTATTACCAACTGTATTCCTTGCATTGTGCTGTAGCCCTGAAGAAGCCTTAATAAAAAGGCGAAACGTTGGCGGAAAAAAAAGTTGAGTTTCTTAAAAAAGACATGAACAAACCTCCATAAATTAACCAATTAATTTCTAATGAAAATTGGCTGCGACTCTTTTTTTTTGCTAAATGGACTTGCCCCTATTTTCAAAAATCAACGGCTGATTTTACGATTTAATCGCATATGTGGAGTATTCGAAAAACCATTGGTAAAACAGTCTATAAAAGATGAGAAGCATTCGAAACATGGTGTCGGAGCAGTATGCTGAAGATCAAATGGACCGATGAAAGAAGAAATGAAGAAGTATACGGAAGAGTAGAAGAGGAAAGGATCGAATGGAACACTATAGAGAAAAGATGAACCAGATGGATTGGGCAAACCCTGAGGCAGTTTGTGAAGAATATCACTGCAGGAAAAATAGATGGAAAATTCCCAAGAGGAAGGCTGAGAAATAAATGAAGGGACCAAATAAAGGAAAAGGTAAACAAAGAGGGAGCAAGGGAACTAGAGAGTTAGACAGGGAAGAATGGAGGGCTACAGTCAACTAACCTTAGGATTGAACGACCATGAAATGTCGAGTAAATATGTGTCAGAGCAATTTCTTGACGAGAACACGTGGTACCACAGTAATTCGACTAAGTATATGCATAAAGAGAAATGGCAGAATATCACGGTTGATATGCTCTAATTTGGATCTCATATTGTAATTGTGTACACAACATAATTGTGTTTTCAAGATTCTACCTTCCATAGCATACAATCCTCGAAGACTATATCACACAGCCCTTAAATGTCCGGCGTACCTCTGGAGTAATCTAAGGTCATTGTCCATGTCCAATTTGCTGAATTCCATGCATACAAAAGCTATATCCATTTTTACAAATACTTTAAAAGTATTAATGTTTTAAGCCTCCATTATTTAACCAAAAAGTGGAAAAGGCATTTTTTAATAATAAGAATGTTGGTCTAAAAAGGGTTCACTTACTTTTTCTTTTTTTTTCTATAATTTTAATACTTTGAGTTAACGAAAAACTCAATTTTCTTTCATCAATTTCTCAAAATTTTCCGATACAACAGTGATAAAATAACGGCAGAGATGTCTTTCTATGATAAAATATCATAATCTTATATTATATATAGTATAGAAGTAATAAATATTAGGGTGGCAAGTGAAAATGTATCTTCGACTTGAGATGAAATCTAAAAGGCACGTAGTCACAAACGGTGTCCGAATCTAAGATGAGCACTTTCTCAGATTTTTGAACTCACGGAATTCATAAATCATGCAGAGAAAGATATGAAAACATTCGCACATGTGACTAAAATGATTCACGCATTGACATCCCGGGATATAAATCTCTTTTCTCTTCTTTCCCTCTCCCACCTTCCTCCACTCCACATCGCAGCCCACGCAGGGAACGAAATCGATGAGAGGCAATATGCGCTCCACATCCCGTCCATATTTTCGACAGCACGCCGGCAAGCTCACACGCGTACATATATATGCAATCACTCCGCACGCGTGTGTAGCCTCGAGAGGAAGCACGCCCGCCGGTTACTCGAGTGAGAGACAGAGAAGAGAGGAGAGTCAGTTACAATTTATGCGGCTGGTGGTGGTTTACCATTCCCACTTCCTTCCGTTTCATTCCTCCACGAGAGGGGTGGGTGTCGTGGAGAGGGGGAGGGTGTCGTGGAGGGGGCGGGAATCACGGGAGGAACAAAGGGGAGTGACGACGTGGCGGGGAGGGGGGGAGATGGACTTGATGCCTACGGTTGCCTCGGTGACGAGAGCCACTCCAACAACAACAGCGACGACAACCACAGCAACAGCGGTCCTCTAAAACTCTCACCATGAGCCCACTGCTTTTAATGAACCCCTTCTCACCACTCAATCCTTCCTCTCCTCCCTACCCAGAATTCCCCGCGGTGGCGGAGCCTCAAAGCGAGAGAGAGACGACTGTCGTTTGTCACTTGTTCGTCCGCGAGGCGCGCATCTGCCGACCGAATGCGTCCCTACCGGAATGCGGTGAGGGTGGTCTTTTATTTTGGATACATTGGAGGTATTTATTTCTACGGGTTGTCTAAAAAATACAAAAGGATGGACATTTCGCATACTTTAGCTGTTGATTCAAATAAATAGACACTGGGAAGGGAGTCAAGTCACCGCTGATCCTTCGAGTAAAGAGAGTGCGTCAGACGAAACTAATCAAAATGCGACACGCCCACCTTCACAGTGAAGCCATTTGCGATGATCCGAAATAATGATTTTTTTCATTACGTTTATCAGGCAATAAAATATTTCAATCATTGAAAATAAAGTCCTTCATTAATACCCATAAAATGCCCTTCTTCTGTATTAATAACGCCTTTCTTGTCGTATTTCAACCTGAATATTATTCTCTCAACAAAATAAAACATTACTAGCTAACATGAAGTATTTAGAGACAATTTATTCCTATTCATTGGCGGTATTCACCATTTCGTCCATAAATGTGTAAAGAGACCAACTGAGTACCCAACCCTTCAGTTAAATGAGGGTCTACGCATAAATGATCAATCGATGGATTGTATATTTTCATTTAATACTCAATGCTGCATCTTAATTAAAAACGTATAAAACGTAAATATACCTAATTGAATCGAAATATAATAAGTGCTCGATATCAAATGAAAAGCTAGAGAAATTAAAAATAGATGCAGCGATCTACTCCTTTTTATTTTTTGCCTCTTTCTTCATGGTTGGGCATTAAAATGATTGAATGACAAAAGGATTCAAACAAGTTCCAAACTCTTGCCTGTTCCAATTTCATCTCATTTTCGTTGTGAATACTCCCACCGAGACTTTCCAAAAAATTGCTTTATTTCCATTTCAGACTTCTTCTTTTTATAAACACTTGAGCTAGTTTTAAGCATTTTTCAAACTTTCTTCCAGCAAAAGAAAATGAAATACATTATTTCTTTAGACATAAAATATTTTTTCTCATCTTCCTTCCATTAAATACTTTTTCTCGTCTCCCCAGTAAAGTTCAAAATTGTTAAATTCTAACTAAATGATATCCTTTGCAATTAATGATATCAACGCAATCTCTCATAATGTTTTTCCCACTATTCCTCAGCCATGCAAGCATTTCGATTCATTGACGGAGAAAATACCAAGTGCACGCCCTACGAATCATTCACACGATGAGCTTTCTGGGAGAGTATTATTTAGAAAACGAGTAGGTACTAAGCCATTGGTACGATAGTAGCAGGTAACGCTGAACCTGAAATTCTCTTAATCCCCGACGGAATGCTGGGAAATAAACCTATTTGAAAAGTGTCAAGAGGCAAAGAATTATAGTTACTCTATGTTATTGTAGGTTAAAATGTTTTGGCATTTTGAATTATAATCTTGATAAAATAATTCTCATACGAGTACGTTGTATTTCAAATGTTCATCATCACTATCCAATATTATGGCCAAACCTGCGAAGAGAATAAAGTATTACGCGTGGATGTAGAGCCCATCTATTCTCAATATTCATCTCAGCCGCTTCAGAGCATATCGGTGAATTCTTTTTAGAAAACATCTAATATCAGAGAATTCTGGGCAGTGGCATTCAGTTAGTTACCCTTAAATGATCATGATTTTAATAGGTTCGTGTTACTAAGAAAAACGTGGGATTAAACATGTGCAACTTTAATGATTGAAAGCTATTGAAATTTTTCTCGTAATTGTCCATACTTCATTTTTAAGAGTAAAATGTTGAGCACGATCACTCTAAAAATCTTTGCAAAAAGCAATTGTAGTAGGATGAGTGCGATGAAAGGAACATGAAGGTAATATAAATCAAGAGGAAACTCGTGGTCTGCCAAAAATGCAGAGGCGATGAAAAATGAAATGAAAAGGGAAGAGTCATTGACGGAAAACTCTTTCTTGGACGAGAGGCAAAAGTTGTTTGATGAGAGCTCCACGGAATGAAGGAGACAAAGAGAGGATATATGCTCTGAGCCAACACAGCCCCTTGGGAGGCAGCCGGAGAGACGAGGATGGATTGGAATAATCAAAAAGGAACGTCAAGAAGGAGGAGCGTGTCTAAAGTGGACTTTGAGAAAGGAAAATAAAAGTAGGGTAAGGAAGTCTTGAGCAATTGAAGAGGCTGTTTTAGCGATGGAATGACGCGTTGCTAAGTAAACACCTCATCGTGTTAATGCCTTCGAGGCCAGCAGATGTTCTAAAGTAAAGCTTGGTGAATCCATTTAAAGAGTTTTGAGTACAATTCTCTTGAGTCAAGAGATTGATCAGAATTACTCAAAAGTTATCAGCAAGTACTGAATTGATTACACCAATAATTTTTGGTCTAAAGTAGGAAATATCTAGTTACAATTGACAAAACTTTCAAATCAATGGCGTATGATAAGCGGCCTGCAAAAAATAAATCCTTTACAGATACCAAATATCCTAAATAAATTACTATCTGGATTCCAAGAACTGAAAATAAACCATTTAAATTCGGTATTTTGAAATGGAACATTTAAAATTAAAGCTTGAAAACTTATTACGGGAATCAGTAACATTAAAGAACGCAGTGAGCTCTAAATTGGAAATATAAATATAATGGATTAAAATGCGATACTTTCAGAATAAAGAGTCAAAGCCATGCCAATTATTGCGGAACCCAAGAAAGAAGCTCTATGACCATTTTCATAAGTTATAAATTAAAGGACTACCCTTCCTCCCACGTAGCATCCCATTAGTAAAAACATATGACCGCATATACTTAAAAATATCCTAAAAAATCTCTCTTCTAATACATTTAATGTGTGATAAATTGATTTTAGCACAAATAATCGATTAGTGGTCATAACTTCCCCAGAAAAACATTTAAATAAATTAAGTTTACTGAAGAATGCTTCAATGCAGTTTTTGTAGTAATTATAGGAGCCAGAAAAAATTAAATTCAAATTCAATTCAAAAAAGGACGCAATTACAATGTAAAAGGTCAGAAAATGGAAGATAAATACCAATATATTTACTTTTTTCGTATTTTAATCCATAGATGAATATGTATATTCGTGGTTACTATTATTGGAGCTCTTGAAGCCATTTTCATAACGGAATATGTAATTGCATCGACTATACGAATTGATAAAAGTCAACTTGAATCTGTTCGTACAAATTCTGGAAAAGTATGCATCGGAGAGCAACAAGTTTCATGATTTTGCTTCAAACCAACGGCAATGGACACTGTGTTCATTCATTTGCACTGTTCTAATGCTAGATACATGTTTCAGAGAATTGATTTCTCATTTTATTCCCTAGCATCACTAGTCATTCACTGCACGTCATAGTCCAAAAACCATGGAGATGGCTTAGATAAATAAATCTAGAATATCAATTTCTATTCGAGAGTTAATCTCTCGTGGAAAATAGTCCTACACTAATGTGAAATATTCAGCGATTGTTTTGCGGAAAATATTTATCGCACGTAAAATTCTTCCTCAAATGCACATCAATCCTTCTGGTTTACTGAACTAAATTTTGTGTTTCAAGATAATATGATGGACTGGAATTGAAACGATATTAGATAATTCTAATAACAGGTGCATGCACTAAGGTACTTCCTCTTCACGTGCAATGTAAAGTGAAATGGCTTCTTCCGCTTTGTTCATGATAAATTTTGCTATCAAACCAAATACAAGGAATATATATTTTCTGACGAACATGTCGAGAGCTAACTAAAGAGGCATTTATACAGGGAAGTAAAATTGACTTTTGGTCAGGAAATTAAATCAGTTATTCTTTGGCAACGTTTCGTAATTTAATTATTCCATCTTCAGGGCATAGAATAAATTCATTTTTTGAACATCAGGTTTACATTATTCTGTATACTTCCCTGTATAAACAAATGTGAGATCAATATGATAAACAACGAATCAAAAAGGCATTGCAAGAAAGTGGAAGTGTATAGCAGGTAATCCACATTCAAGATACCGATGTGCAGTACGATGGAAAAAGTGTCCATGAATATAATATAGTAAAGAAAGCAATTTTTTAAGAAGTAAAAAATTAAATTGAAAGCAAATATATTATGAGAAACAAGTAATACCATTTAGAATTATTCATTTGCTTGAGCATACACAATATAAATGGGCAAAACTACATCGCTTCATGAGGTCAGACAGGCTGAAAGAATTGTCTTTTGCCTCATTTATCGGACTACAATGCATGGAATTGCCGGAATCCGTGCCCGGAAGATAAATCCGGTAATGCCGACAGCAATCTCATCCCCTCTCTTCCTGCTCCATCAGAAAAATACAACCCCCTCGACAGGTCACCAATTCGGTCCAAAGTATGTGAAGATGTAATCGCAGCCGAGTACGCCGGAAAACCTTCGCCCAACCCGTGTACATCCTTGACAAACCGCCTGGGAGGCATTTACTCTCATGCCCCGCCTTAAAGGCAACCCTACAGATGGGGTTTTATGTCCCGGGTAATCCGGCGCGGCTCCAGCTCTTGCAGCATCTTGTGTGAGGGAGAATGTGTTGGGGCTTAGGTTGGAGACGGATTCCGTCGCAGAGAGAAGAGAAGGAAGTTGGGAGAGTCGAATTGCATTGAGGGAGAGTAGCTGTGGCGCCTAGGGAATAATAAGTTACCGCCTCTCTTGTTGTGATTAAGATTGAGCCCGCCCCCTTTCGTCCGCCCCGCCGCCCCCACTTGTCCCTAAGCACATTCCCGCGGGTTGCCCGACACTTGGCCCTAAGAAGCGCGCATGCTAAGAGTTCGCCATATACTCCTTCGCACTTCTCTCTCTCCCTTACCTTCTCTCTCTGTTACTTACATTTGCCGCTTGGCTTTGGGCGGAGACTCCGTTGGGATTCCGTCCATGGCGTTAGCACCGCGGCGAACCTTTCCTTTTGAGGGTGCGAGTCAGGTATCCCTTAGGGTTCGACCCCATTGCCACGCTCTTCTTCTCCGTTCTCAGTTTCCTTTGTCCCTTTTGCATCCCTTGCACCCTTAAACCCCCTCCACTCCCCCTAACAACCCTACCCCCTGCTCAAAGGACGATAAACTTTAGGCTCAGCCTCTCCCATGGTCTGCGAGTCCAGTTTCTAACCCCGAGAGCGATCCACACTCCCCTCTCATCTTTTTCGAAATTAGTTTCCTCTTTGGCGTATCTTCAACCCTTATTCCTCCTTCCCGCAGTCAGCCTACTGTGAGTTCATGAGCTCGTTTCTGAGGACTCAGAAATAAAGACGCTTCCCGGTGACGCTTACGCTTAAGGCATTGATAGTTTTTTATCTTTTCCATATCGCAGAACACCTATGGAAATAATAGCCCAGTGCATATTCAAACACAACTTCCTCCAATTTTCTGTTTTGATGTATTCATTTCAAGCTTCAACTATCATTTTATTTCGTTCGAGTTATTTTTTATGATTTTGACTCCGTAAACTCACGACGTCCTCACTCGTCCGCTGTAGGGTACTCAAATGACGTTTTCCTCACTGGACCCCGGTGGTACTACGGAAAAGGCCGTCTTTTTAGAGCACATTCGGTTTTCAGTGCTTCTTATGGTGGTTCCACCGTAAAATGACATAAGTGTCATTTTATTCATATTCTGCCTACTTGTAGAAAAATTTGTCCTCTATCTGATATGAACAACAAAATAATACCTTTTACACGCTATTTTACTCTATAATTGAACTTGAAATTACATTGTGTTTAATGGGGGAATGAGAGAAACACGGGGAAAAATAGTATTTTTCCAAATATACAAATACCATTTTCGTGAAAAACTGTCTCTATATAGGAAATAATCCAGAGAAATTGAATAAAAATAAAATACAGGGATCTTGTCACCTTATTTTTCTAGTTATTGAAGAATTAATGCCGTGAGTGAAGTCAGAATGCGGTAATTCGTAGGAAATTGCGCTGCAGTCGCCTCCTATGGCTAGAAAAAAGTCATCATTTAAAATACATTCGTGGAATAATAATCTGCATATATTTTGTACCTTACTTTTGGGTTTCTATAGGTAACGCGTTGCATCAGTAAAAGTGGGATTTTTTTGACAAAATATCAAAAATGTGGAATTTAGTATTTGTTTTGACTCACACAGTGGCGGCGGAACCTCTGTAATTGGATGTTACATAATGATTGAGCAACTTCTAATCAGATATTACCATCAGTAACATTTTTTAATGTTTCCGCAAGTCAAACTGCCGAAAATAGAGTCAGTTGATCATATTTCCTAATGGCTTGCATTTGAAATGATAAAAAGGTATATCCATATACCTACACTTCTTTTGAAGAAACACCTTCAATAACCATGCACTATTGAGTTTTTTCCTTTACCAGAGATTCATTTTTAATGGTGGAGGGCTTTGCGTTTTCTCAAGGGTGGAGTTAGCATCATAAAATAAAGCGAATTAGAAATACATATATGCATAAGAAATAAATATTAATCTACATGGTTATGTCCATTACCAGTGGGAGGTGACCAATAACTGCGGTTATTTGCGGCAATAAGGGTAAGTGTGTTTGCTGGAAACGGAAGGAAAGTTCGCGTAATGGCGAAACGTAAAAGAGTGGAGAAAAACCGGACGTTGTCATAAGTCTTCTTTATACGAAAGACTCAAAAGGGTTAAACAGCTTTGAGTTCCATTTGAAAAACGTTAAACTGCACTTGAAGTACTCTCCTCGGAGCATTCAAGTAGAGATTGGGATTCTACTGAAAATCACCACCCATGCCAGGGTTCGGGGTCTAGGAATGGAAAGCTAGTATTTAAGACGCTATACCACCTCGATTCCCAAAAGCACTTACGTCGGCGTACACCCTCAAGCTCTTCTAACTACTTCGGTAACGCTAACCTCTCCGAAAGAAGGCGTAGTCGTCTGGTAGTAATATTTGCGATCATTACCTCCCTCAATACTTGGAGATAACAACTATGCAGGCTAATATAAATCCTAAAGTCCTCATAAATGGCGACTTTCCCCGCAAAATGTCCTCTGTTAAGTTCAGGATTCTGGGTTAGGGAACGGAAAAGAATTGATCTTCGTAGTTTGTTTCTTACATCACATAGAAAAATGCCAAATACTCGGAATGGGCTGATTAATCGATCATATGTTAATTTTTTATTTTATAATAAACGTAGTACCCTAATACCAACCGCTCATTACTCGGAAATACTAAGGACAAGCCAGTAAATTGGAGGTAATACTATTTTTTACGTTGGGTAAATTTTAGAGGAAGGTAATTTCAATTACTGTCATTAACACCATTAAACTTTACTGTATATTTTTCCAAATTTTTTTTTATAGTTCTGTTAAGTTATGCTAATTCTTGTCATTTTAAAAATAAAAATATCCATTTTTATTTTTATAAATGAAATAAACCTCCAGGGATGATATTCTGCCCGACGCCATATTACAAAGAAGCTCTAACTGGATAACAAACTAGAATCACGGCTGTCTGATATCCAACTAGATGTCCCAAAAAGGCTCTTAACGAGTGCTGTGTGAAGATTAATGCAGAGTTGTGGAAGACAACTTGGTGACTGTATGTCTGTGAAATGGATGGCACAACCTTAGATGGTGTGTCCACTGTCTGTTGGACCGGCTTTTCTCTTCCAACAATAATTGAAAGCCTCTATCAACATTTTTTCATTGATACTACTAATAAAATACAGAACCAAGTAATGAATCTTCCGTTTCTTTATAACTCATCTCTGAGGATATAATAAGGAAAAGTATGAAATATAAATTTCAAAAATTGGAATATCAGATAGGACTGAAGGCGTCACATTGTGGAACCGCATAATATTCATGATAATCAATAAAAATATCCTTTGTCAATTCCACACAATTATAATGGAACCGACCCAGGTTTCGACAATTTATCTCCTTGATAATGACATAAGTTGCCGAAACCTCGGTTGGTTCGATGAAAATAGTGTGGAATTGACAAAGTATATTTTTTATTGGTTACCATGTAAAAAAATTGGAGTTGCTGATAAGTTATCAGTGAAAACATTTCAGTTATATCCATCCACCTCCATTTCCACCATTTACTGCTTTACCGGTGCAAAAGTGACTTTGAGAACAACATGCTAAAGGTGTTTTTCAATGATTCAGCGTGGAAAGAGTGTGTGCAGAATTAATTGTAAACTCAGTTCTACAGCTAATCTCGAAGAAGAGTGGAGCAAAAACGTATTAGTGCTAAGTGAACATGAGTTTAATTTTTGAGGTTTTCTTCAAAGTTGTTTTTAGTTATTAGTAAGAAAGGATATGGAAACCTTTGACGCATTAATGAAAGAAGGAGTGGAGCAGGGAAGTTCGTTGGATTTGCAGATCGTGCGAAAGGTTGGTTATGTAAATTGTTGGATGAGCAGACAATATGTAGTACGAAAGATTGTTTAAACAAATTTAGAGTAAAATAACACCGTCAATAAGAATCTTCTAAAGCAGAGTAAACATAGCACCTAAGATGATTAGTTGCCTAACTGGGTAAGAAAACGAGCTATTATAATAAAAATTACAGTAAATAGTTCTTAACCTTCAAAAAAAGAGCTATTTTATGCTAAATTATATTATTACTTTGATGAGCACAGTAATCATGTAACTTCCTCTGTGGCTTCTTTTTATATCAATATAACGATAAAGGTGCTGTTATTATTATTTTTTTATAATATTTATTAATAATATTTAATTAATAATAATATTTAATTGCTTCCAGTCATTAGATATAAAGTATAAGATTATCAAATGAAGCAAGTTTGGTAGCCCCTAAGGTGCACCTGTTGGGTGGCTACCATCAGTTAATCCATGTAACATAAGTAAATTTAAAAGAATTAATTAGATATTCACAGTTAAGTATATAAATTTTACCAAAAGAAATTTTCTGTGCAAAGAACAACAGAAAAGACGAAATGACATCGCTCATCATACACATGTATATTTGTATATACATAAGCACAATGTATTCATACGAATTTATTTATACATGAACGACAGTATATTTGCTGTACAATACGCATTAATTCGTGATTATATGCACATATTTCATATCATAGAGTCATATTATTTTGGGGATACATTAAGAAGCGTCAACAAGTTAAATATATACAATCACTCTCTGTTTAACATCAGACTAATAATATGTAGATAAAAAAATAAAAGTTCAATGTTGCTTATGGTAAGTAACCAATTTTTTACTTCCTTCAACTATTTCCTGTGTTTTTTTAACGCCATTAGGAAGAAAGTTAAATAGTTTTGGTATTACCATTATTTATTAGTATTTGGTAATACCACGAACTAGGTTTTGGGCTCGGGTCATTTTTGTCATACTGTACATAAATACCAATTGAATCGTAGTGAAACGCGTTTTTAACGCAAACATTTTTTCAAAAGGGGGGAAGGGGGGGTGGACACAAAAACCGGGCCCCTTTGGACGTGCAGCGGCCCGGACCCCTGAGCACCCACGCCGCCCCTGCTAGTATTTATCTATATGCGTCTGGCAATAATGTCCATGTGGTAAATAGGATAATTTTGTATTTTTATCTATTGTCTTTATTTAGGGCGAAATTTGGGCTATGCAGCCCTCTCTTACATTTAACTCATAGACATTTCATGAACACCCATGCCATGAGTGGAAGACAACCAACCCAGGCAGGACTCGAACCTTGGGGTTAGCAGACGAGAACTCTTACCCCGCCACCACCGAGGCCGGCAAATACGCTCTTCAAAATACGTTCAAATAAAGTTCATGACAAATAAACGATTAAATGTGCACTTATTCTATTTTCAGGTGTTTGAAGAGTTCTCGAGAAGAATTAGTCCCCAGCAAAACATATCTTCACTTCCTCTTCACCAATTTTGTTTCTGAAAATTGTGATTAAGTATTTTTTAACTTTGTTAGCTATTTTCAATCACTGCAAAATGCACAATTGATGTGGTACACAGTCATGCGCAAGGGTGCAAAAAGGATGCAAGACCTGCAACAAAGGGGGTGTAATTAATCATGAAAAAATAATTTGACTCAACCAGGATCCCAGTCAAGTGAAACTATTTTTTAATGGCAAATTTCACCTTTTTCGGTGTATGTCTTTGTCAGTTATGTTGAAAATTTAATCGTTACTCTCCAACGCAAAAGATTGTTATTGAATATTTCTGGCTTAAATGAGAACACATTCTAGTCACAGTTGGAATAAGTTTTTAAACCGTTAGCGTAAACTAAGGTGTTCTCCAAGAACCAAAAACCTTTCAAGTTACCAAATTTCCTAAACAGATAAATGTCTGTTGGTGCAGAACTGAAACTAAATCTTTTAAACTCAATTGTCGTTGACATAAAATAAGTAAAAGCAAAGCTTGAAAGCATGACGGAAATCACTGCATCAAAAGAACGCAATTACAACTAAATTGGTGATAAAAATGCTCAGGAAAAAATGAGATAGGTTTCAAAATAAATAACAGCCATATTAAATATTTTGAGACCACGGAAAAAGATTCACAACAAGTTCCAGAAGTTTCAAATTAAGGGGCTATTCCTACTCCCAAGTAGCTCCCCAAAGTCAAAAAATATTATCCCATGTACTCAAATAGAACCTTAAAACTCTTTCCCAGCTTTTTTTTTGTTGATTTGCTGAATTCAGCAAATAGAGACGAGGAGTGGTTATGGACCGTAAATAGCATAACTTTGGCCCGGAGGGTTTAAAGTTTGGTTTCTCGTCAAGGTTTTCAGGTTAAACAAAAGTTATAAGGATCATTAGATGCTGAGTGAATATATTAAGTTAATACTAATAAATGTATATTCTGGGTACAGTAGGTACTTACTAGAAGTTTGGCCATAGTACCATAAGCGGCAGGAGGCAAGGAACTTACCCTTGTATCTTTAATGTTGCATTTAACGTGCAGTTTGACTTGGTTCTGTTTTATCTCGACCTAATTATATGTAAATAATAATATTGACTGAAGAAAGTTCCCTTTAAGGTTTTGTAGCAATTCTAGGATGCAGAACAGAATTAAATAAGCAATAAGTTTCCGATAAGTGATTTCATTGCCTCCAACTAACATGAAACCTTTCTCCAATTGAGGGTATATGTTTACTTTATTCATTTTACCTCACTTTTCCTCCTGAAATCTGTGCAGTTCGCCAGTTGCGAGTGCTGTGTGAATTACAGAAACAGGTTTAGAGAAATAAGCATTTATGGGAAGTATAAAAAAAGAGAATTCGCTCTGGATTACAGAGATTACAATAACGGGAGACCTTCATTCGCAAAATGGAATGAAAAAAGCTGGTATATAATAGAAAAAAATGGTATCCCAGAACTGTTCAGAAAAAACGATGAGAAATCATTTACTGTAAAAAATAATACGATAATATAGAAAAACTATGGGTTCACAGTCAGGTGTACGGAGACGCAAAGACCCTGCACAAACGATTTGAATCACGTGGAAGAATTTGATTATCGGTTTTCCAGCGTCTTTCATTTTTTTATAAGATTACAATCCCTTGGAAACGGTTAGGGCTACAATAAGAGACCAATAAACGAAGCTAGAAAGCAGATAAAAATTATTGGTGATCGAGAAATGAAAGTCAATTAGCCTGGAGTACCAGCACTTTCGAAAATAAGCAATAGCAATATCCAAAAATTCCAGTCCTACCTTCTCCTTATTTTACACTAGTTGCTGGAAATAATGGTGCATAAATGCCAGTAAGACGTCATCCATCAAGCTGCCATTAGCAAGTGTGAATAACGGTGGTTAAATGAAATTAAAACCAAGGGTAGCCAAGAATAAAGTGCCTATGCTTAATGGACCGCGAGGGTTATAGTAATTTGAGAGTGGAAAAGTTCATTCACTCAATAAAAAAGGCAATTACTATTTAAAACGTAAAAAAAACCAAATGCTATTAACTTAGTATTCTACAGACGTAGTAAGTCACGTTGCTGGTACACACTAATTTCCGTAGTTTTTATCCCTATGCTTGAATAATTTTACCACAATAAAAAATACGAAAGAGTCTATCCATCATAAGGTATCCATTTCGTCTATCATAATCTGCCTGAGTTCAATCTCTGAGCCAGCTGTTGCAAGGAGTAGTCATTGTCCTCCAGAGTTTCCTCACACATATTATCACGTAACCGTGAAGGCACAATATCCCTCAGCCTACAACGCTTCAATGGCGAAAATGAAAATATATTCCTTCTCTAAGTTCACCCCAAGAAACAAGCAGTCAGCGAACGGAAAATGTACTCAGATCTTCTCTTCTAGAGGATAGTGAAGGGTGCTCGTCTTACGTCGTAATCGCAATATATTGATCAGTTGAGTGCACGGACAGGTGTCTCGCACCCTGCCGTCAAGCACCGGAGGGAAAGTGCTTCCATCGGATCGGGCAGGTATTCCTCGAGAAAGATGGGGAGACGCTGGACAGCTCTGGAATGGGAGAGGTTCGCCTAGCGAAGGGGAGGAAGGGGAGGGAGAAGACGGGAGAGACCACTTCCTCCGAGACATAATTGAATGAGCAGGAGTATAAGAGAGAGAGAGATGAGTGAACTTTCTCTCTCTCTGGCGAGCGGGGAGAGGTCGGATGTGGGAGCCGGTGATGCTGACGGGGCCGTGCCCACCAGACGCAGCCCTCGCCCCAGTTGCCCCCGAACCCTTCTGTCGTGTCCTGGCGACGCAAGGGAAGCGTGGGTAGGGGGAGGGGCAGAGGGGGCTTCCTTCCTTCGAGGGGTATAGGGTGCGGGAGGTGGCAGTGGTCGGTTGAATAAGAGGAGGGTTTGCCGAATGGATAATGAGGGCAGAGGGGGTACGAGTGAAGGCTTGCGTGGAAACAGAAAGAGGGAATTATCAAATACGAGGGACGGGAAGCAATGCGTGAAAACTTAGGCGCCCATCTAGCAGGGTTCCCGAAATTAAATTTGTGCAATTTTAATGGTGTTCGTGTCATCTGTTAAAAAGTGGCCTAAATCTATTTACATTCATCGGATTCTAACATTACTGACTAAATATTCTCATGTCACTCTCCCAGGATAACAAGGGCTCAATGGTGTGAATAATTGACGGAGAATGGAAAAACAATTGCCTCTTAAACATGCCACATATTCCAAAGGAAAAACTTGTGCCTGGCGGGATGTGATGGAACAGAATTTTGAGGATAAAGTAATTATTAACACCAGCTTGAAACTTTCTTCAAGTAGTCCAACGCATTTCAACGCTTCATCGTTACATTAGCACTTGAAGTAACGGGTTTGACCACCCCCCTAGAAGCCCCGTGGGAGTCAAAATGACCCGTATGTCATTTTGACATACGGGTCATTTTGCATCATTTTACTCCTTCTGATAATTACTTGATGCTTTTTGCCGTGTAGAAACTCAGTACAAGAGTCAGGGTTGCATATATACCTACGATGATATTTACTTTCAAAACTAAAAGAAAATAACTTAAAAATTGTTAAATTGACAATTCCATTATTTCAAAGATATATCTCACAAGTTAAATAGCTATGAACAAGATAAACTTGCAGTCAAGGAAAAATGAAGAAGATGAATGAAATAGCTGCGGAACCTTGCAGGTATGTTTTACAACGTAGGTAAAGTTTTGCTTTTTTCCTTTAGTTTTATACTATGAAGTTCACTGGAGATAACAGTCCTGTTTCTCTTACAGCTTCTACTCCATGAATTGTCTCTAGATATAAACGAATAATCCAAGCAAACACGAAAATAATTAAGCTGTGAGTACTTGGCCGTTCAAAAGCTTCTATATTGATTTTACTGTGTAAATATACAGAGATGAGTCATAAATATAAAACAATAAAACTGCAAGTACTTGGTTTTTTCATAATCGCAGAGCATAAATTAAAAACATTTAAGCTGGTAATTTAGATGCATGTACACAACAAAGTGGCTGTCTGGTCAGCTTCACAACGTAAGCTAAAAAACATTTCTGCTTTTACTTCCAATGCATTGCGTAGCATTCGCACTGCGCTTTACCAAAGCTCGTCAGGCCTCGATACATAGGGTGTCATCCCTTCAACCCTTGAGTGCGATTCACTCCTACTTCACTAATACAGGTACACGATTCAGAACAGATACGAGGTTCTTAAAGCTTAACCTAAGGTTAAAATTAGTGGGACAGAAGAAATAAATTCAACTCACTCATTTTAAAGAACTAAAATAATGTTGGTTAGCGCAATTGGGTATTTTCCACGTATTTCAAACTATCGATATTCTGATTCAGTTACTTGAACTTATTGCATTGGCTAAAAATTTTCTTATCAAATTGTATGAATTTCGGTTTTAAAAGCTAAAGAAAGTAGAAGGTTACGAATACTCCCGAGCACACTCCGAAAACAACCGAATGGCCTGTGACGTCATTTTCGCTGTTAACATTTAGACCCAGGTGTTTCCTTATGCTTACGGTGGAAACAAATGCGGCGAAATTAGTTTCTGACGTTTTCACGTTCCTATGTATGCCTTTAAATGGCATCTAAGTAAGGGATATAGATGGTGTTTTGTGCCACAATGTACAAATACATCGGTTGAAACACCGAACAAGAAATTTATTCACGCAATCACGACATTGAATGATTGAAATTTCTTCCTTGGATTCCTCAATGTCCACCCGTAAAAATGTATGCTTTACTCCGCACTGGGTGTTCTGGAGATATTCTTGCAATGACTGTGCACAGTGGTCCATCTCTCTTTACTTGGACGTATCCTATAGCATTATCACCATAACTCTCACGAGAAGCTTTATAATATAACAACACTTAAATTAAACTTTGAATAGACATTTAGGAGATGGGAATCTATTTTTAGGCATTTTTACAGCAGATAAGCCACTTCTAGAAACATCCTCTACAAACAATCACTAATTAGCAAATAAAAAATTAACATTTTAGGTGTGTCGAGTATTGGCAGCACAAACATTTGGCAAGTACTGTGTTATGTTGATATGTTACTAAGATACTGTTTGTTTACTGTTGTATGGACTGATATGGACTTCGATAAAGAAAGAAGTATCATAATGATTATGAGTGTAGTGGAAAAACAGTTAATAAAGTTCATACACCAAATACATAATTATATGTATCAAAAATGATAAAAAACAGTAATGATGATTTTAAAAGCTAACTTTAGGCTTACATTTTTTGGACTTAAGCTCAACGAATTTCCGCAGAATTAAATCGCTCGTCCTTCTTCATTAAAACGCCTACCATAAACATATCCAATTTGGGTAAATTATCTTATATGGTTTAATAAAACCATTGCACGCCATAGTCTTTGTTTTCAATGTACAGTATAAATATACAGTAGATCTTCTACAGTTACTCACTTCCTCCCTCACATCCGTCTATCGCTCAGCGAAAATGACGTCAAGCCAATCAGATTTCGTTTCGCATCGGCGTAAAAAAAATTGAAATTTCGACTATTTTAATCTTAAATATCTCAATTAATATTGAATCAATTTTAAAACTATTTTCACTCCGCAAGCTTGTTCGAGTTTAAGTAACATATAAAGATCCGTAAACTTAAATTTAAAATTTTGGAAAATACCCAATTATAGCGAAAAACAACTTTTTAGCGAAATAAATCGAAGAAAAGGTATTTACCTCAATTTTTTCGCTGACATGGGCTCTGTGGGTCAAAATGGTCCACACGGGGCTTCTAGAGTAAAGTCTTTACATATAAAAACCTATAATGAACTGACAAATGTGGGTTATAGTTCATATTCATCTCGCAAAATGATATAAGTCATGGAAGCGTTTATTTCTCCGATGATTAGAAAACGATCCGGAGCAATGGACACTTCTAAATGGGTCAAAATAATTATAATAGGAGGCCGTAGCTTTTAGTCTTAAGGCCAATTTTTTTAAGGAAAATGCGATGATGGAAAGAAAATTTCATCAAATTTTATTTCGGCAGTGGTGAGAGAGGAGATAATGGATGTGACATCATCCTGGATCACGAGCTAAGAAGTGTGTGAAGTATATTGAGAAAATAAGAGGATAAAGGTGGTTCCACCGTAAAATGACTCTAACGTAATTTTATTAATATTCTGTCTACTTGTAGAAAAAGTTGTCCTCTATCTGATATGAACAACAAAATAATACCTTTCCACGCTATATTACTTTCTAATTGAACTTGAAATTACATGGTGTTCAATGGGAGTATGAGAGAAACACGGGGAAAAATAGTATTTTTCCATAAAATATAAATGTCATCTTATCGGAAAACTATTTATAAGAAGGAAATAATCCAGAGAAATTGATAAAAATAAAATATAGGCATCTTATTGTTTTAGTTATCATGGAATTACTGCCGTAATTGAAGTCAAAATGCGGTAATTCGTAGGAAATGGCGCTGCAGTCTGCTCCTATGGCTGGAAAAAAGTGCTCATTCAAAATGGAATAATCTGCAGTTTTCTACTTTACTTTTTGTTTTCTGTAGGTAACGCATTTCGTCAGTGAAAGCAGGATTTTTTGGACAAAATATAAAAAATGTGGAATTTAGTATTTGTTTTGACTCAAACAGTCGCAACGGAATCTCCTTAAAGACGTTAAACCGGAAATTGAATGAAGCTTAGTGAAGACACTGTATGCTTCCCAGGCCCAAGATGAGGTGAAGGTGAAAGTACATCAAATGAAACTGATGAAACATTAATGGAAACAGACCCGAGAGAGAGAAAGAGTGACAATAGCTGACCATTCAAAGGAACGCGTGGGAAGATGATGATGACATCAGGTAATCAAGAGGCCATTAAGGACCGAGAGTAGAACTAAGGTGAGGAAAATGAGAGGGTGATGCATGCGTGCAAAACGCGTTAGGTATCGCAGTTTGATGGTTTTTTTTAATGTTTCACGACGAATGAGGAACGCTTAATAAGTATTAATCAGGAGAGGTAAGGGGTGAGAAAGACCGAAGTATTAGAGATAATTGGCAAAACATAAGAGTTAAATGCACTGTTATGGCAACAATTGTGGCCGTGCAGCTACAGACAATTAGTGGTTGATTGTGAAAGAAAGTTAGAAGAAAAAATTGGAAAACTGAATTTTATATAAAGGAATCGTAGTAGTGTTTTCCAGAGAATTTTTATGAGCAAAAATAAATTTAGCAGGCTCAATGTAAGAATGGTAGGGCATAAATAGCAAAATGAAAATAATGCCGAAGAGAAGCTGTTTTAGATATCAAGAAAGAGACCACTACCAGAGGAGAAGACGAAGTGAGAGTGACGAAACGAAAAAATGAAGAAAAAAATTTCTAATGACATAGAAGAAATTGGTAAAGGAAAAAAAACATGGAACAGGAAAGAATCTGAGCAGATAGCTGAGCACTATCCCGACAAGGTGCACTAAAGGGTCTTGGTGCAGAAGAATGCATTGGAGGAAACTAATATGCGATGGAAAGAAAAAAATTATGACAGAAATTAGTGAAAACGATTCAATCAAGTGAAAATCTTCCAATTAAATAACATCTTCTTGATAGAGATCGGAGATATTATACGCTTCGGTGGATGATCACAGGAAGATGAAGGGAAGTAGAGAATGTGTCCGGCGTCACCTGACGGAATCTTTTCAAACTAGAAAGATGAAGGTGGAAGCGAAAATACTTCCAAATCGAAAATAAGTGAAGTGAAGACGGATGAGAATCTGATAAATCAGCTCAAGATAAAAGAGAAACGGACTTGGAATGAGAAATAAAAGCGATGAAGGACGAATATTTGTCGGAGAAAAGCAGATTCCGATCCAAACGAAGTTTGGAAGAAGAAATCATCCTTTCGGGTTGCGTTGCGTCTCAACGATTCACTCTTCGTACTGTGAGCTCCATCAGGAACGTCTTCGTGTACACTCACAGTACAAGGAGCGAAACGTTGGGTTTCTTATAAATGAAAAACACGCAACACGCAAGGATATTTTTTGATCGATGAAAAAACTGAAAATAACATTACACCAAATTTTGAATGAGTTGTGTGATTTAATATTGTGCTGTGTGATCTAATAAAAAATAATTTAAATTAGAATTCTGTGCCATGTGCGTTAATAAGGACCGAACCAAATGAGAAGAAACGTGCCACACGGGGGTCTGTGCCAACTCATGCTTGATAGTTGATTTTGCTTGAATATCTGGGAAACTGTGGTTGATACCACAGTGGATATCTACTAGATGAGACTAGATCTTCCATATTCGGTTTCATGTCAGAAAAATGAACTTATAATGAAATATCTTCTTTAATGCAAAATAGCGTTTGTAGTTCACTGTGAAAAAAAGCAAAAGTATTCATGCAGAAAAAATGTTTTTTTTTTTACTTTAATAGGCGTATATGACATGCCATGGTATCATAAACATTATTGTGAAGGCTCACACTATGTGAAATAAAACGGATAAATACTGGCGGTGAAGTCGTCAATGCAGAGAACGAGTTAGTGGAACTTTCTAAGAAAAATTGAAGAGTTCTGTTTGTATATTAATTGCATCATAAACCAGCACTTATCTCATGCTTCTTTTATCTAGTTATGACTGGACTTATAAGTATTCCAAAGTAGCTGTGTTTGCAGAAGATGACATCCTCCAACATAAAGGAATCAAAGAAAAACTGGCAGGCTCAATGAAATCATTAACTGAAATGAATATCTAGGATCGAAATGCATAAAAGATCATCAATACAAAAACGGAGTACACTGCATCACAAGCGGGCCATGTAACTTCATGCAAACTAGCTAAATTTAAAAAAAAACTTGCTCTTTTTCATTGTTAACCGTATTTTTACCATCGTATTGAGCCATAAAATTTGACAACTCTATAAATGTGTAAAAGAATATCATTGAAAGATCATTAATCATCACAGCAGTTAAATATATTGTCTTACGATTCTATTAAAATTATGCAGAAGTGTATGACTAGTTTATTTCTTTTATAGTATTTTAATATTTTTCCTAAGACTTGTAAAACCCTCGTGTGAATTACAAACGAAAGAAAAAACAATCCCTAATGACTTCATCTCACGCAGCTGCAAATATGAGAGTAGGTGTGGCAGACGAAATTCAATATCGACTGGATTTTTATTACATTATTTAATCTGCTAAAGGATTCTGTGAATCATATAATGAGCTCACGGAAGGGGAAAAAGGGCAACAAATATACCCTAACCTCGAGCATCAAGATCTGTATTGGTACATTCTTCACTGAGCGCAAAAAGTCGTCGTGCGACAGGACCCCAACCACATGAGCTTTTAAGAACTAATTAATTACATCAAAGGATTGTTAAAAAAACATCTGTGTATTTCACTTTCAAAAAAAGTAACAACCATATTTATGCATTTCCTTGATATTGGCTACAAAAATACTGCTGTCGAGAGCAAAAAGCATGTACAGTATGAATTCTACAAACTTTCTCATTAATTTGTAATTCACCTGAGATATTTTTGCTTTCAATACATGCATTATTTTTAAATTTCTTGTCTTTTATGAAAGGGAACGGCATGATTGGCATGTATGTTTGAAAACTTGCTATATTGATCTCATCAATGAACTCCAATCACAATTCGATTTTCTCCAAATCGTAGAAATATTTGTCAATCAGATGAAACAAAAATATTTTTTTAAAGCGAGCTAATTTTGATGGAAATAATTACTTATATTCTAAAGTACTTTTCCCAATTAAATGATAGATGAAGGCAGCAATTAACCATAGTTTTAACGTAAAACAGTTACGTAACGTATAATGTTGCAGGCTGAATTTTTTGTTAAATTATGGCTAATAATAACACCTAAGTCTACTAATTTTACACCTTAGTCAAGTTATGAGTCATTCGTGTCCTTATATTTAACAGTGCACAATTTACTAATTTTATTCTTTAGAAAATTCACCATTTTTTTGCAACTACCATCTTTTGGGAATAAATTTGGAAAAACATTAGTTGTTGATCTGGTCCTACTCATTTACGTGCTGGTATTCATTTATAATGCAAACATTAAGTCATATAGGAAACATGGAAAACTGAGGTCAGTAATGCATGTACAAGATAGAAATATATTACAATAATCATGAACTCAAATAAGAAGTCCATGCGTATTTTAGAAAGAAGGTAAATAATATAGTCTACTTTTTTAAAGCACGTTTGAGTATTCCGATGAGTAAACGTAGCCTTTGGCCAATCCAAAGAAAGAGGGTTCGAGTCTCACATGGGGTATGCGGGCTGTGTAAACCTCGGCAGTCCGACCCTGGGAAATTTGATGACTGGCCAAATATAGAAACAGAGATATCGCAATGGCTACTACCTATATGAGCCACCACCCGCGCAGGAAACGTAAGCAAACAACTTCTTGGATTCATGTTGACAAAAGGTTATTTCCGAATTTCGCAGCACTAAATGATGAAAAACGCATAAAAAGTTCTTCAGGAGGATAGTTCCCGAGAAATGAAACTTTGTACCATCAGTAAATGCTCCTGATCCACATCGCAGAAAAGCATACACGCACTTCAATTATCATAGGTACGTTTTTATACAACTTTTGTGCTAACGAAAGTCAGTTCATGAAATTGTAACTTCTAAAAATACCTATCGTTATATTTTCACTGCTTGATACCAAGAAGTTGTGTTTAATATTAACGTACACCCAAATTCTAAATATCATGTAGTCATTCCTCGAAATGCAGTGAATTAATTGGTGGTAGATTAGAAATATATGGAAGAACAAATGACATGGGTGAGTACATCACATCTTTCTTCCCTCTGAAGGAATACAGAATCAAATATTCTTGCGAAAAGAAAACGACACTAGCCACCCATTGCTATTTCATTTTACTCTGCCCTCCCCGTTAGATACTCCTTCCAAATGCATGCATTGCACTGCAGACATGAACTTTCTCACCTCTCTCCAAATATCGTTCCGTGAACCACTTCACCGGCACAGGGGTTTCTCCAACACCTGTCCCTTTAGCTAATGTCCTTCAAGTCATAAATATACTGTGAGATTACAGCCTCTCAATTCGACACATTAATGCAGCACAATCGTACCCCTCTTACTGCGTATGCAACTTATAATGTCATGAATGAACATGGAATACTCCTAATTAATTCCTGACACAATATATTCCCCATTCCAACTATTTTATTACCATGTAATTCAGTCCTCAAATACCCAGTATCGGTTATGACTCATCGACAATTTTACTAAGCTCGGCATATCTGAGCTTCTCTTTCATAAAAAATATAGGAGTATGGTGGTAACCACCAAATACCTATGTGTTTTTACGACCCGAGACGAATTATCACTGAAGAAACATTGAAAATGTATAAGCAAAGTGTGCTCGGTTGGCCGATCTTAGTTTGATCTCCTCAATAGTTCAACATTTTTCCGGTAGCTGACCCTGTCATCATTATTTTTATTCAGACCCGAATATATTGTTATTTTTTTTTAATTTATATATCACATACCTATCACGAAAAAAACATCCGCTGCCTTTCTGTCTCCATACAGATCGTGAATAAACGCGTCTGCATTAATAATTATTTATCGATTCCTGATTTCTGCTCCCACCAAATATTTGCTCAGTCATTTTATCCTCTAACGCTTAACTTATTAAACGTTTAAATTTTAATCAAATGATTGAAGAGCTCAGTCTCGCTTACACATTTTCATGTGCGTAAATCACAAATATTTGTAATAGAGCCACTCTGGATCACGCATATCCCTTTATTTTTAGACGTTTTTTCCCCTTTCATTCAATTCTACATTAGGAATGATAAAAATTATGCGAATTTCACAATACCAGAATTTCACCTAAAGATGACATAATGTGTTGAAACCCGGGTCGTGAATAAACTATTGTGAAATTCGCATAATTTTTATCATTCCTAACATGGAAAAATTTCACGTAATACACCAAACAAAACAAACACAAGGCTTTTCCCATAAATAGGGACCAAACGTCCATTTTTCAGATGTTCTGCCACCAAGAAAAGGACAAAAGGGCTGGATAACGGAGCAATATCTCTTTACTAAACTTAACATTTCTCTATGGCAAGAAGCATGGCACCAACGCCGTTTTTAACAAATTATGAACTGTCGATTGTTGAAATTGATAGGCGAAGGAACAAAAAAATGGAAACATATTTTGACTTTTGATTTATTGTCTTTGCATTTCAAGGCATTCAAATTCGTGCAAACACACGCATGAGCTACATACATCAGCTGCTTCCACGACAGACCCCGCGTCTGATCCTCTCTTGACCAATGCTTGGCCCGGGCTTAACTGTTGACGGGGAACCGCTGCGTCGCCCGGACACCAACCAAGGTCTCGATATTCCAAGGCATTCGTTCACATCCCTTCCATATGTTTCCTCCTCACGATTGACCTGATCTTGAGGCGACAAAAGCCCGGATACAACGGGAGAATTCTTCCGGATATGCATTTCTGTATGGACAGGCGGAAACGCATCTCTTAGCATACTGATACTTGAAGGGCTGAGAAAATTTTCAATGTGATCCATGAAATATTTTCATGAAAGACTTTTTCCCCGGACTGATGTAACCTTTCATAGATGTGCGGATGGATATATTAAACCCACTGCCATTCAAATATATGCCAAGTACGGCGGAAAAACTTATGCTAGCACTATGCAATCTTTCTCCGAGGCTTATTCAAAAGCTATTTTGTTGTAGCCATAAGATAGAAAGCATTATTTGAAAATGAACTAAAAACAACCTCGAACATTAGTAATTTAATCACATTGTTGTGGAAATTGGTAGGCAAAGCAACAAAAAAAATGGCTAAATATTTTGATCTTTGATTTATTGTCAATGTAAGTAATGACAAAAAATTATTTAATTTTCCATGTGCATTGAACGGCAACAGAAAAAATCACAAAAAAGTAATGCGATCCCATTGCAATTTGCCAAAACTAAGGGTTGGATAAAATGCATGAAATCGATATCGCTTCATCTTTAAATTATCTTAACCCTCATCAATATAACAACCGGCTCTTCTTCTGTGTTGAAACTCCTCCGAACTTAGTCACCCCGCTATCAAACAAAGAGCATACAATTAAAGAGTCGGTAAAGTTATCATCTCTCGTCCAACAGGCTGCCGCTTTCCACTGCAGAGTGGATTGTGTCTGGGGCCATGCGGAAATGGCGCCCACTCAACATCCTATAACGGAAGGAGTTAACTTTTTTACGGGGTGCCGTGATCCCACTGCTAATTCCGCTCGACCCAACAGGTAAGGCCGTTCGACCCACGGCGAGGAGTTAAGCAACAGTCGACGTTAGTCACCCCTCGGAAGAAAAACGTCGCCACTGAACGATGCGACGGACAAGGCACTCAGGAGAGGGAAAGAAAAGTAGCCGTGGTGTTTTTTTTATCCTTTCCTTCGATCTGAGAAACTGACAGAGGAGCTAAAAACGAATGGCACCAGCAACGATCCCTATCCCATAAATAATTGTCTCTATCAGTCAAGAAAAAGTAGGAATAATATATATTCAGATAAATATTAATGTTTCAGGCTGGATATGGTGGAAGTTCTCGATATTCATAATGAATAAAAACACTTGGTAATCTTCCACAGATTTCTTTTTTTTTGGCTAGACGCATTTCACCACACTGTAGCATAATGCACATGATTATGCCACATTGTGGTGACACGCGTCTTGCCAAAAAAAAAAGAAATCTGTGGAAGATTACCAAGTGTATTCATTATGAATATTTACAGATATTTTTATAGGGGTTAAATATCGGTTACCTTAGTGGATAGCATTAATTTTTCAATAAGACGCAAAATTATGGTATTAGCATGGACAAAAATGAATTTCGCACGCACGGAGATCAAATTATTCAGGTTTAACCGAAAAAAACCATGCTTACGTAGAATAAACAGGAAAAAAATGTATGAGTTTGACGAAAAAGACTATGCATACTTCCTAATTCAAACAAAAATAATTTTCTATTAACATAAAAGTAAAATGGAAAACACTGACTAGAGTGAAGAGTAAAATCCACTCATTGACGGCGATATCACAGAAAATCCTGGTGGGTTCAACTTTCATGCACGTAGAGCGCTAACTTTTCGCTAAGTTTTTCAAACTATTTCGTATTTCAATAACACAATTGTTCAGGTCTTTGTCCTAATACAAGTCATTACTAAAGCATTCAATAAAACTCATGAAACTTCATGAAAAGGAATAAGAAGAGACGAGTATAGTGCAAACATTAAGAAAAATACGAGACTTTGAAAACTGTACCCGAGGGAGAAATGGTTTCAAAGATTTACCGAGAGAGGGCAGTGTGCAATTAGATGAGAAAAATTATGGGGAATGCTAAATAAAAGATACTTCAAGTAATTGAGAAATATGTTGATTAAAGGGTTGACTGGAAAGCTGACACAATTCAATGTTTAGCTTGATGATTGCGTGTTGATAGACGGTGAAACACTCTGAGAATATAAAAAAAGAATGCCCATTCTGTCAAAAAAGAATGCATAACTCAAATAAAAGCATTACAAAGGACAATGGATCGCACGTAACAACATGGTATTGCTTTTGGTGCAATGGCAATGTATGCTGTTGCAACAAAATTATTGGAAATCTCCGATGGACACATGGAACGAGGAATATGAAACTTTTTTTGATAGGGTAGGGATAAGGAACGTTAGATAATAATGACGTAAATCAGGTGCTTTGTTAAAGAGAATGAAATTAGGTATGACGGCACACTTTCTAACACCATGGGATCCACTTCATGAGAGTGGACCAATCATGGACGGAGGGTTAGAGATTTATTTGAGTATTAAAATACAAGAGCCTTAATCTCATCGATACTTTTGAATTATCAGATAGTTTTTGGTCCGCGTTCATCAAGTCACTCAATACGACGGATAATGGAATGCTAACAGGGCCAACTGGTCGTCCGGACAGGCTGACGACGATCATTAATATTATTTTTTAATCCTTACAGGATGGAGAGTATTGGGTGCCCGAAGGATATAATATTTCCTCAACTGATCGATTTTCCCTGGTTCTGCACAAAGGGAAATATATCGTGGCTCTTTGATCGGAAAACAACATTCGCGAACTTTCGAACGAATAACGGCGCTTACCTTTAGGAATCTACTAAAAACAATGACACATGAATATACTGGAATACAAGATCCTGGATATAATTAAGTCATCAAGGGACAAGAATCATTATTTTTCAACTCAAATATAACCTCCATCGCACCATATTACTTATCACTCCTTTCTTGTTCAGGCTTTCGCGGTGATTAACTTGTGATAGGTTTGCGGGATTTCTGCCGCGTGTGTCCATTGTGTAGACAACAGTTTCGCCCAACATGCAGTGGGCTTCTTTAGGTACGAAGTGCGTTACATGGAAGCGCTTCTTCCAAAAATCAGCCAATGGCAACGCTCGATATAAAGATCAATCGGAACGTATCAAAGATGAAAAGGCAGTGTATAAATAGACGGTCATAACACACTTAGGACCTGAAGAAGCCCACTGCATGCTGGGCGAAACTGTTGTCTACACAATGGACACACGCGGTAGAAATCCCGCAAAACTATCACTACTTATCGCTCAATTTGCACTTCGAGGGCTCCTCTTTTCTCATAGTTGGATAAAATAACAGGGAGGAGCACTCTGCGCCTGCATTCTTCTATGACTATGTTAAAAGTCGCCATTCCCTCATTCTCTACACCTGCATAAATAAATACAAACTTATATGCTCGTATGTAAATCCGTTGATTCTAAGCGCGCTCTCAGTTTACTCCACGATAGAAGTCAGGGCTAGGATCCGAGGAAGTCAAGAAGAGAAAGAATGTAAAGCAAATAAGGCAAGAATAAAGAGAGATAAAGAATGATTTATTCACTCTCATAATAGAGGTAGTTGAAGACGTAGATGTTTTACTGCTATTTGTGATAGATAGTACTTGGTACAGTTGACAAATGCCTGAGAAATAGTAATATGGAATGCCTGCCTAATATGGATCAAAGAATGCACTATAAAATATCAGTCAATAGTACAGAAGGTGTGACGTCTCAAGAATATTTTGAAATGCAAACATTCCTCTCCAAAAATATTATCATACACAATTCTAACTGTGACGAAGAAGGAGATAACGTTGAAGTATAAAGATTAGGACAATTAAATGGCACTTATACACGTCCAATAAGTATTATAAAGAGTAATGTTTCTCCTAGATACACCAACACGATGTGGAGTGTCTATCCTTACCATTGCTTACCCCATATTCAACACTACAGCTCTCGGAGATTGGGATAACGACAAAGACCATTCAGTTTCGTGCAAGCACACGCATTAGCTACATGCATCAGCTGCTTCCATGGTCTGTCTGATCCTCTCTTGGCCAAGGCTTGGTCGGGGCTTAACTATTGACGGGGAACCGCTGCGTCGCCCGGATACCAACCAAGACATTCGTTCACATCCCTTCCATATGTTTCCTCCTCACGATTGACCTGCTCTGCAGGCGACAAAAGCCCGGATACAACGGGAGAATTCTTCCGGAGATGCATTTCTGTACGGACAGGCGGAAACGTATCTCTTAGCATACTGATACGTGAAGGGCTGAGAAAATTTTCAATGTGATCCATGAAACATTTTCATGAAAGACTCTTTTCCCCGGACTGATGTAACCTTTCATAGATGTGCGGATGGATACATTAAACCCACTGCCATTCAAATATATGCCAAGTGCGGTGGAAAAACTTATGCTAGTACGATGCAATCTTTCTCCGAGGTTTGTTCAAAAGCTATTTTGTTATAGCCAATAGATAGAAAGCATTATTTGAAAATGTACTAAAAAACATCCTCAAACATTGATAATTTAATCGCACAAGTTGCTTAAATAATAAAAGACAACATGAAGTCAACAAAACACTTTTAGACTCAGGCTATCACTACTCAGTTTTTCTTATTATCTAAATTCATATTAATTTTAGAGTCTAAACCGGTACCTGTTAATAGACGACACATTAACACAATACTGGCACTGGAATTTAAACAGTCATCTATGGAAAGGAATGAAAGACCTTTGTGGATGTAAAAGGGAAAATCCCTCTGTGAAATAGAAGAGTATAGTTGAAAACTATTTATTTTTGAGTACTGATGCAAAACGTTATTTTAAAATGAGAATCGATGTATTACCTATTTTAAAATAAATTTAGGTTTACATAGTCATAATTTAAGATGCACATTTTGGCATTAATTTGAAAGCCCAAAAACTGTCAAATTAACAAGTGTGCATGCATAAATGTTCAATATGCATCAGCCTGGAGAATAAAATACCGGAATTGAGCCAAGAATCGCTGGCTACACTCGAGGAAATAACGGCTCTAGGTGGGCAAGCGTAGAGTTTAAAATAATGCCCGGGTGTATATTTTAGGCTCATCCATCTCTGCTCCACGAATGGTTCTGCCGAGGGAATTTTTTCGAGCGTACAAAAACGTGGTTTACTACGTCGAGGGAAAATGTTGGGAATGTGGTGTTCCTCCACTCTGCTCGAGAAGTTCCTTCGCCTCGGGGATCGCCAATGGAGAGAGACGAGCCGGAGAAGGAAGGAACTGGGAGGGGAATGGAGGAAAAAATCATCCCAAGTCTCTCTCGGACCAAGCGGTCCGTCGGGGTTGCGCAAGGCGAGCGAGATACTATTGAGTGCTAGAAGAGGCTCTCTCGCCTTCTCCCTATATCTATCTCTCTCTACCACCACCCATTCCTGGTCTCCCGCTGACCGCCCCCTCCACTCCCAACAAACCTTCCAGCTCGGATATTCGGGAGGAAGAACGGATAAACACGGAGACCTCGCTCACGACCATCTGGGATTTTCTCCGGTGGGTATTTTTAAAGACCTCGTCGTCGATGAAGTAGTCTCTCCATCCAACCAACACTGCAGAAATCCTCAGTGCAGCCCACACATCTACCTCACCCTTTCATAAGAATGTCCTCACAATAAAAATGCAGAAGCTCAAATCAAGGATGGTTGAAAGACTTAGTGTTCTATTTATGTTTTCAATTTCAGCGGTTTTATCCGTCTATAAAACATATTATTCCTCGCTAATCGCCATAAATTCTTCAAAAGCTAATAAAATCCATCCAAACTTAAAAATCGCACGATGAATTTTGCTTATTAATTTTCAGTTCCCTCGAAAATAGCCGATATGAACTTTTAAATCGAGGATCGTAACATGTCAATTGAGAGCGAACATAAACACCCATGTCCTGAGTGGTGAAAAATCCACCCAGGCGGGACTCGATCCCGTGACCCTATTGTACCAGGCAAGCATTACACCCCGCCGCCACCTTGGTGGACGAATTGGTAATCACCACCATTCAAACACCATTTTCAACATTATCTTATCTCACTTCTCTTACCTTTTTGACAACTAAGTTTTGGCTATTCAATCCATGTTATAATTATTTAGCCGTTTTTCCTCTGCTTGTGAATTAACAGATCGAAATTGTGAAGGAAACACGAGCAATATTTGAGCACACAAAAATGAAAATATTTAGAACCTAAGCGAAAAAACATCTTGGTATGATTTAGCATGTAATATTTTCATCTACGTCCGAACTACCATTTTACGTAAGACATATAAAATTTAAGTACCACTCATGTTACACAACCACAATTTGTATGTTCTCATAAAATTAACTTTAAGCGCATTTCCTGGCTCGTCGAGCAAAAGCTGTTGTTTTATTTTCAACTGAATAACAACTTTATCACGCCTCTTTGACTTTTATAACTTCAACCAAGATATTTTACGAGAAAACTGAGATATTTATTGTTGGAAAGCCAGGAAAAGGTAAGAAATTAATTCCCCAAATTCACTATCCTTCCGTCTGGTTGAAAACGCAAGTTCTTAGCTCAATTATGTTCCTGATCTTATCCCAAGATTTGTGGCTATGTTTTAAAATGTTTTTAAATTAGAGAGCTTAAGGTTCTCATTGCTACAGTTCCTTCTCGCAAGTATCCCTTTCTCTATCAGTCATCGATCTTTCTTCAGTATTTCTCTCCTCCGGCGTTTTGTCCACTCTAACTTCATTGCTCCTCTCACCTCCGTCCTCTTCTCATATTCGTCGGAAGTGAGCCAAGGTGAGTTCAAGGTAAAGAAAGTGAACTAGAAGTTTTCAGGATATAGTGTAGTTCCTTTCTATTTAGCGAGAAGATAGAGAGGAGGATGCAATCAGCAACTATGTTGCTCTCTCGTTTACAATGACTCCACCATCCTGCGGTCAACAAATGAAAGGCACCCCTAGGTTATACGTTTCGAGAAATTCCAGCTTTCGACCGCGGGGATAGGAATGTTCTTTCATTTTACGATTCGAAACCCTACCTTATATGTCGTCAGCCGTCTTTCTGGTGCCAAACCCACGCAAATTCCTCCGCAACTTTGTCCGGAATGCGAAGATATGGCGCCGATTTTACCTCTCTGTGGAATCAGGGTGTCTGGGAGTTTCTTTCTCCGTCGCTTAGCTGCGCAAAAGCTCGCTTCACTCCAACCAGCTCGCGCTCGCTTCAATTTTTCTCCTCCCTTCCCTCGTCACGTCTCATCTCATCTATTTGCTACCCCCTACCAAATTACAAGCTCACGTTGGGTCTAGTAAAATGGTGGTTTTGAAAGTAAACTGATTTGAATTTCCGTTTTAATTAAATTCCATGTATTAGTTCCGGTTGTTGGAACGTGGAAATTTTAATTTTTGTCATTAAATTTACACCTCACTCTATGTACCAATCGAATCGATTGTAATAATAAAGGGGTAAAGAAAAAGTAAAAAGAACGTTCACAGCCAATGGAGCTAAGATGTTGGAAGAAAAAGAAAAACCCATCGCTTAGGCTTGCCTTCCTTATATATCATCTATATCTAACAAGATATCGAGGATATTAAAACGACACAGAGTGGAAACGATACATATATCACCTGCTAAACTCCTAAAAATTTCCTGGTCACCTGTAAGGGCAACCTCAGCTAGAAAACAACAGGGGTATACCGCATACCATGCGATTATGGTAGGGCGCATATTGGCGAGATAGGAAGGACCATCGAGAAAACAATCAAAGAGCATGAATGAAGTATTAGGCTTTTTCAACCGGAAAAGTCTGCATTAGCAGAGCATAGCCTTGACCATGGACATCGTGTCGATTTCCCAAATTTCACACTACTTTCCCGGGCTTCCAAATATTGGGAAATAATAACGAAAGAAGCGATATTTATACAGATGGAGCAAAATAACATCAATAGAGACAACGGCTTCAACTTAAGTAGGACTTGGCGCCCAGTAATTGAAGAAATTCAAAGAACGCGTAACGGCTCCCACAGCAATGGGGCATCTGTGGGTATATATAACCACCAGCATCCTTCCTTCCTTCACTCATATTATTCGCCGAGAAACCTTCACTCATATTATTCGCCGAGAAACCTTCACTCATATTATTCGCCGGGAAAACCTTAAATCCTTCATAAAGGGGTCGTTTGTTACAACAAGTTTTACCGTACTGAACCTGAAAGGACCTTCTACTATGATTTATTTGATTCTCCTAACCCAGAAATCAATGAGAAAATAATAATAAAAAACTAATACTAACTGATTTTAAGCCCTGGCAAGGTGAAATATCATCATAAAATTAAATTCAATGTCACTCTAAGAGGTGAAACATCCCTCACCTTCATCGCCAATCATCAGGAATTAAAAAAAATCGTTTCTGGGTAACTTTGTGATATTCCGTTTCAGTTATCAATAATAAGTAAAAAACCCCAAAAAAAACAAATTATAATAAATTATTGAAAATCTCATACTGAAAACTTTCAGCACAATAGCCTTTCTTTCATAGGTTTTTTTTTCCTTGTATTGTATACTTTCACCATGAACATTAACCGCCAAGGTTATCCAACATTACCAGAATGCCTTACATATTGATACGTAACGTATGACTCACGTTCCATTCCCTTCTATAAACTACCAACTGAATAACGTGAAGAGAAATTTTGATTAGCATTAAAATAGTGCACCCTTTTCAGAATGCATTCCTTCCTGACGCACTGCGATAATTTTATTTCCTTGTCTTAATTGCCTTCTTAGCGGCTTGCACTTTTTGTTGAGCAAACATCTGTTGTTCTTTCCAAGGCAGTTTTTGCCTGCAAAGTTCTCCAGAACCCATTTACCCTGGAAAGGATTGCGTGTTAAGTATTTTAACACACTTATCTTACAATAAAAATGTGGCTATAATTAAGAACTTAGAAGATGTAATTTTCCACAGATAAAAATTTTAATACGTCCCGAGTTTCGATGCACTTATGATGCACTGCTGAGAAATGTGGCTGATAATACAGGTACCATTAGGCCTGTGCGATTATTCGATTAATTGAATAGTCGATACAATTATTTTTACAATTAATCGATTATTTCAGCACATCTATTTCGATTGCGGTAATTGACTCGATTGTCAATTTTTTTCAAGTTTCAATCGTTGTTCAATTGACAATTGTTATTCAATTCATAATTATTGTCCGGAAATCGATTAATTGACGATTATTGATTCGCTATGGATTGCAAATTGCACGGTTAAACTTGTTCGCTTTTGCTCGACGCCGGCCGATAGCCATCGCTGCTGATGCTTGCTGCTCGCACACACGACAGGTGTCTGTCGGATGAACACGCTGAGGTTCTCATCTGCCAGTCTTCAAATAGTGATCGATTCATTTAAATAATTTAACAGAAGCTAACTCAAGATTGAATTATTTTGCTGTTTTTGAAATCGGTTCTTTCATTATTCTCTTTGTCAAAGGAAAGCCTTTGAAAAGCACGATCCAATCGAGTCCTGTCAATTAATTAGTGGATGTCAATTAATTGAGCAATGTCAATTAATACCCATTTCGACGTCAGTTAATTGGCCTTCGTCAATTAATTGAATGACTCAATTAATTGTCATTTATTCAATTGCTGACAGTTGAATCGACCACATTTCCAATTATTTTTATAATTTATCGATAACGATTTTTTTCGATAATCGCACAGACCTAGGTGCAATGAAGTTTCTGATATCTCCTCTGATCGTTTGTCATGCTTTGGTCCCGCTTTTTGCTATCTAAGTGATGAGATAAGAGCTGTGACTTGGTGCTTCACCAGGATTCACATAAATTATGTGTTTGTGCCACATCGACTGTACATAATTTGCCCAATGCTTGTACGCTGCAGGTGAAATAGACATTTTTTAAAAACAAGAATCATATTTTCAGAGAGATGTAACAAGAATTAGAGATATGTGAATGCCATGGGCATATATATCTAAATGTGATCTATTCATTATCCCACGATATGAATATGTTCTATGTCAACATCGACCAACTGAACAATAAAGCTATGTATTATTATTTACCGCGAGGGCGTGTGCCACGAAGTGTTGCGACAAAACCCGCAAATATTAAGGGAAAATGAATTGGAAGATGGAAAAAATAAAAGTGAATTTTATCATAACGGAAAGGAAAGAAGGACATTTTGTGCCTTATTCTTTTGTATTGTATCCCTCTCATTGTTATCACATTGAACAGTTCAAGAGATATGATAAGGTTGTTTCAACTTCATGTGATTCATGGTTGATTAGTATTCAAGCGGCAAGTATTCTCCGTGTCACTCAAAATCTCTATACCTGAACTTTTAGTGCAATCTTAATCTAGCAAGTAGCTTTTAAGTACCTAGCGGCTGCCATCTGAACCCTCTGCTAGCCCGTAACAGTTTGTAACGAGGCATGCGGACTTTGTGTATTTTGTTTATTGCACGTTTTAAGTGTTTCTGAGTTAGAAAGTTCTCACAACGTAGGTACTCGAGATGTGGCCCAACTAGAGCGATTTATCAAATATTTGTTCACTTTTCTATACGATAGCCTTCCTACCATTCAATTCATACTCCTATTTATCCCAGCGCTACGAATTTATCGTATGCGTTTATTACCAGTATTGTAAAGGATATTTAAAGCATGAAAATCTCAACCCAACACTAAACGAAACTGGGGAAAATTTTAAGAACTGAAATTCCACCGGGGACATAAAAACATAAAGGATCGAATTGATGAATGATGGATACGAGGATGTTATTCATAGTAAAAGCCAAAGAAAAAAATTAATGTGATGAGAATTATGCCCTCATTTCATGTCTTGGAAAATTAATTACTCTCTCATTTAATTTAAAGAAGCTTTGAAGATCTGCAGTCAATGATTCGTCATAAAACTCAAAAATCATTTTGGCATTCCAAGCACGCGCCCAACAAATGACTTGGGTGTGAATAAAGGCATACACAGAATTTCATGCAAATACTATCCCGTAAAAAAGGCGCATCGCCAAGGTAACCTGCTCTATTGCATTATTACGATGGATTCCAAGGTTCTTTCCTTACTTTGTCTTTCCAAGTTTCACAGATCTATTTCGAAGCCGTTAGTTGAAGGAAGGTTTTACTTTTGCGATAAGGAGGAAATTCGGGATGCACATTTCCTTACTCCCACTCAACCTCACCTTTTTATGTCAAGGTCTTTCCTCTTTGCCGAGTGAGCTATTCTTAACAGTCACCGATACCCATTCGTGGAGGAAAAGGGAGGAATGCGATTTCCTTTCCCCAAAACAGCAGCAGCTGCCGCCGTCGCATCGCATCATGCAGACAACGTGTCCTCCTTTAGGAACACCCCTCCCAAATGGGGAAGAGCGGCGTAGAAGTGCCGCCTCAAGAGGATAACGGGTGTCCGATTGCATAATGCACGAGTTACAAAAGGCAATCTCTCTTGACGCGGTAGCAATACTAAGCCATCTATATGGCTGTAAACGTTGGATTCTACCCCTCATTCGTTTACCACTCAGCTCAGAGCAGTGTTTCCATCCATCTCCATACCCGCATATCTAAAGCCTCAAGTCTGCTCGGCGAACGGGACATTCCAAATGGCTAAAATTTGAATCAGCTTTTTTACGATTCGGCACCGAAGTTCCGTAAATCTCAATGTCTACTGGGGCTTATACCACATCCTTTGTGCCGGTAGTGGTAACTTTATATTTCAAAGGTCTACATTAAACGAATCACAAACCCAAGTAATAACTATAAGAGCTCCTAATTAAACCCAAGTACTGACTACAGATACATCTACATACTATCCCGCAAGCCGCCTCAATAGTCGTGTTGCGGGGAGTGTTAGGACACCAGCCGTTTACATATAAAAAGGAAACGCTCTAATGAAATTACGCCTAGCATTTATTAAAGTATCTTATTGTTCGGGGGAAAAACGAATTCCCATACATATCCGTTCGGAAAAATATCTCTCTTAATTTATCAATTCTGTCGGACCTGGAAATATAGTGGGGTTCTAATATGATGTTCTCCGTGTCCCTCTTAAAGATATCTTTTCTCAATTGCTCAAGCAATCTAAGCCTAGCGCGCAGCCTCCGAGTCTCTAGCGGCTTCCAGCCTAATTCGTTTAACATCTGTGTAACGCTGTTTTTACGGCCGTAACAGTTTTTGACGAATCGCGCAGCTTTCCTTTGTATTTTACTAAGTTCCCGGATTAAGTCTTTCTGCACCGGATCCCATATGCTCACTTCGTATTCAAAGTATGGCCGGACGAGTCCGAAATAGCACCTCTCTTTTATTTTTCCATCCGAAAATCTTCCCACAATATGCTTGACGAATCCTAGCTTCTTCAGAGCTCTGCCATAAATATTTATTATATGTGTCCCCCACGATAGGTTCGAAGTTATCGTAACTCCTAGATACTTCACTTCATCTGTCACCTTTATGATAAAACCATCCACAGCATATACATGGGGATAGTTGGACGTCCTCCGCAAGAAATGTAAGTACCGCCGTGCATTTTCTCAGATTAAGTTCGAATCCCCACTCTTGGCTCCACACATGAACGTTGTTTAAATCCGATGATAGAGTTTCAAAGTCAGAGTCATCACTAATTTCGCGATAGATGACAGCGTCGTCAGCAAATAAACGTATTTTACTGCTAATTCGAGAGCATAGATCATTTAAGTATATAATGAACAAAAGGGGGCCGATTACGCTTCCTTGTGGGACACCTGATGTCACTTTAACTACATCAGAGCTAATTCCGTCAAGAACTACTTTTTGCTTACGATCACTCCTCACTAATACCTTTGGGCAGAAAGTTCCCTCTGGCCTCAGGACGCAGCACTTAGAACGAAGAGTGACCCGAGCATCGCTTTCAAGGTAAATGATGCTTAAAACGAGCTCCGAAACGTTGGTTGGCTCAATGCTGCCTGGTGAAGACCGGAGCGGAGTTTCAGCACCTGGTAATGAGGGAAAGCACCAGGTCTTAGTAATTCTGAGCAGTTTGGTGAGATCATGGCCAGTTCTAACCACCCCTTCCACTAATAGATATTGAATCTCGAATAACTTCACGGCGCATACATATATAAAACCATCACATGTATCACTCATGCGAAACCTTCTATTTAAACGAATTATGCATCAATGATTAACCATAACAATACAGACACTCTGAAAATCATAATATAGATTAGGTAACATTGTAAATTGCTAAATATTTTTTACATCTTCATAAAAATTTAGGTATAACAATTTGACGAGAATATTACGTAGATAGATTTCATTAATGGCTAAATAATGCACCACGATGATCCCAGAAACCACTGGTAAACATTTCGTCTTGCAATGGATTATTCATGGTGAGCTGTTTGATTATTAATTATCTTTATTAATCACAGCACTAACCTTAGTTCTTCAATTAGTTAATTTTTCATAAAATCACTTCACATGCCTTCCATATTACGTTTTGAACGTCCAACCTAAGTCTATATAGTTAATATTCATTGTTAAAAAAACTTTTTTACAGTTTAATTAAACTGAATAAAAGTACAAACTGTTATATTTATTAATGAATACTAAGAATAAACTCCAAATCTGACAAGAGAAGTATTTATTTAACCTGAGAAGTTTACCCATTAATGTATTCTATATGCAACTAGCAATAGTCATTTCAAAATTAGTAGTTATTGAAACATTTTGTCTACCCTTTCAACATTGCCATAGACATCTCTACATTTCCTTTTTCATATTTTGAACTGTATTTTGTACATTCTTTTTTGACTGAAAGAAAATTGATTTATTTGGAATCAGAAGAACAAGTTAAATCACCTGGCTATTTATTAATTAGTTCTGACTTAATCCGGATTATTTCTCCAATGAACCCATGGTTTTGACTCCATCCCAATCATTTCTCTTTATCTCCAGTGGTGCCTAATCGTCACATCTGCAATTTAAAAAAAATGAATGCCATTTTCTTAGAAATTCCTTGCGAATTTTCACTTATTTTTAAATCCAATTCTAATAAGACTTTTCTGATACATACAGCAATAGAGCGGAAGCTTGCCAAGAAGAAATGGCCGTAATGGATTCCGCAATGAACCGAGGTTTGATAATAGCATTAAATTATTTACGATTTACCGGAGAATATCTGCCTATAAAATGTTGATTTTGGAAATTTCCTGAAAGTCTTTCACTATTACTTTATGTTTTAACTTAATATTTACTATAGCTTCACGACTGGAAATGGGCGGTGAAATTTTTTCAACTATTATTGTGTCCATATTTTCTCATGACGTATTTTTTCATTAATTAAGTTTCTTAGGAAATATTTTGACGCAGTAGTAGGTACTTCGTATTTCCAGGAGTGTACATTTTTCCTCAAATAGCTTATTTTTTCGATAGTGTCAATTTTTAGAGCATATTTGACCGTTATCAACTCCATGAAAAACGCTCTGTGACACAAGACTGTTTCGCTTATTTCATTGCACCTCTAGCTTTAGTAGAAAAGTTCTGATTGAGTTGGCATCAATTACCGTTAACTCAAAGAAAACATCTAGTAGAATAATATGGTGCATCCAGCAGACCCCTATTTAAATACATAATACGATTCATTAATTGCACAAACATTATCTTAAAAAGAATCAAATTGGAGGTATAAGATCGAAATTAACTATTTATTTTTTAGTACAACACTGATAATAAAACTATTTATTAAAAGCGAATTTGTTTTACTCTTAAAGTCAAAACTACGTGTAGTAAAAGCAATTATTAATTGAAGAAATTAATAAAAATAAAGAAAAGCAAATGTAAATATTGTTGGAAATAAAGCAAATTACTCAAATTATTAGATGTTATTAATAGATTGATTATTATTTGTTGTTATTAAAGTTATTTACTTATCATCCATTGCTAACATAGTTACAGCTGTTTATTAGTTGGTTGTTAACACTAGAATGACCGGAGTAAGCCGCATACCTACTATGACCGCCAGCGGTCAATTGACCGTTCCCCCTTTTCTTGGGCTCTTTCGTACGTTTTCCCTTCGTAATTTTTTTCTAGGAGTGTAGAAGTGTTCTGATATTGTATTACGGTTAAGTGTAGTGTTAGGAAAAAAACGTACGCGGCAAACAATGTTAATTACTCTGATAAATGTTTTTATAGTAAAATAAAAATGTATCTCATTTGCATCGGTAAAAATTAAATGTCATGCGGTTTTAAACACAAGTGACATTTCAAAACACGTTATTTATCGTATTTTTTTAGATAAAAACATGATATTAGAGAACAATGAAATAGAAATGACAGCGTTACAGTGAAGCGCTAAAAATGCGGTCTCAAGGTTATTCTTTACTTTTATGAGCACTTTTTGCAAATTTACTGATTACTTTCACGGTGTCCACACATATATTTGTAGCACCTTGAGAAACTATACTTTGTATTGTTCTGAGTACAGAGACCAATCTGGCATTGCTTGCGAACCTTGCCTAATGGAAGAAGGGATCCCAAAAGTTAAACGGCAGTTTTTTTCTCAATATAAAGTGCGGATAGCTCCTCAACTACTTTCATAATGACAGTTCTTCGGGTCACCTTGGAGCCATATACAAGTCTGTACTAAGTATTTGCATTTATCATTGCTAAGTAAAATATATTGTAAAAGACGTGGACAGGCCATCGGCGTGCCCCGGCCCGGACTTTGTATTTGCGACACATTCCATCAACAGTGTCAACTCTACACTTGGTTGCGTTGTAGAATTTAACTGTCTCTGTTTTTTTCTATTCAGAAGCCTCATTGATGGTTATCCCTGAGTGCATGCTATTAAGGATCAGCACATTCTTGGAAGATTTACCTTGGTAAGAAGGCAAGATAACGCTGGCATGTTCGTAAATAACTGTAGTGTGTAAAGGATCTTTAGCTTTCTCACAGAGGGAGGAAGCTTCCCTTCCAATGTTGTTGAAAGTACCAAAAATACTTGTCTTGCGTTTTGCAAGCTCTTTAGTTAGGGACAAAGATGTGAAAACAATATCTGTTGTGACATTTATACCCTAATCCAAGAACGGTTCGAGCAGGCGCAGGGTAACATTTTCCGGAACTCTCTGCTCTGTTGGTCTCAACTCGTCCTTTCCCAAGTATGGGAAAGCATTCAGCACGTACCGTTCCTTTGCATCTGTTGCTATCCAGTACTTTACTCCATACTTGTCTGGCTTGTTACCCATGAATTGGGTAAAGGGATATCTACACTTGAATGGGAACAATTGTTCGTCTTTGGTAATGCTCTCAGTAGGCTTATAGCAGGCGATACAGTTCCCTACGAACTTGTCCCACATCTTAGATACGAGGCAAAATTTGTCAGTTCTATTCCGTTGAGGCCTGATTACCTTTTCATTGAACCTTATAATTTTCATGATTTCCTTGGACCAATTTCTTCCCATCGTTTTGGAGAAGAAAGCGGCCCCCAGTTTTTGTCCCACAACGTATGGATATGTAATCCCCGTGCGCCATAGGCCTCGCGCACGTACAGTATGGCAATAAAAGCGTCAAGTTCCTCCAAAGATATAGACCTGTTGTCATCTCCTTATACGCGACGCGCCTCATTTTCTGTTCATTTTTATAGTCTAAGTATAGGTTCACAAACAAACAATTGCAAGCTAGAAAGGCGGGAGCCGTTCTCCATAGTGTGTTTCGCATACCGTCGCGTATTGTAACACGTCGCGGAAAGGTCTTCCCCGGGCTCTCACGGGCAGCCCTGCAGACTACGCGGCTGGCAGGGCAGCGGGGGTGCGGCGGCGCCAGGCTTGGCTGCCAGCAGCTACGCACAAACGTAACAGCGAATTTCAGCTAAAGAAGTGATCACCACTGCCCATAAAATGTTTAGTAGCGACTCTTTACGACGCAACATACTGTGGTTTTGCTAGGCTGTCTCTCCTTCACATAAACGGTAAAATCATATGTAAAAACTGTTTTCAAGACATGAGAGTCAAAGTTGAGTGGTATGCGATTGTGATAAGGTGCACGCTATGATGTTTGACACAATTGACACCAAGAATCGACAAAGAGATCTAAATAACGGTATACATTGCAAGAACGGTCAATTGACCGCTCGCGGTCATTGTAGGTAAAAGCTGGCATTTTTTTTTACCTGAAGTATCCCCCCCGAAAAAAACTTCATTTTCGCATTATTTGTTCCAAAATATTAAAAGTCAAAGAAACTCAGCCACATAAATCGAAAGATAACGAAGTGGTGCGCGAAAGAAAAACGCGAACGGTCAATTGACCGTCCCCGGTCATTCTAGTGTTAAGGGTGTAATCTGTTGATTTCAACATGCAAGATCTGTGAAATAAATATTTTTGGTTTTGAGTGTGTCTTTTATCAGGAAAGAACCATACCTGCAACCACATTTCAACAAATATTATCTGATATACTTTGTACATTATAATGGTGTAGTTGACAGTTATAAATGCAACCAATCAGTGAACACATCCAATGCCAACTGGGGAGGAAAATCACGAGTCAGACCCAGACATATTGGCCTTAGTCTACATCATACGTTCGTGACAGAAGAGTTCACTTTTACTGTAACCACTCTCCCTCACGTGATGTTTTTTTCTCAGGCTGTTGTTTTTCTTAGTTTCTTAGGTGATAACAGTATATCCTTCTATAACATTGATATAACTGCAAAGGTACCCATTTTACGGCGTTGAGAATCATGTTTTCTGTCGAAATTGTAACACATTTATGCATTAGTTAGTTGCACATTGGTTGATTATGCTGTGATTATGCTTTGCTTTCTTTGCGTGTGAGCGTAGAAACCGGGTGAAATTGGTGCGTTTAAGGTAGTTTGAGCGAAAAATCACTTCACCGAGAATTTGATGAATCTGGCCTCATTTTAAAGAAAAAAACTCTCATCTTTCCGATTATATCAAAATATGAACCCCTTGTCGAACTACTTTCCAAGCGGTTTGCCTGAAAAGATAAGCTGTTTTACATGAGATAGATTAAGGCTAGGCGCTCCAGAGGGAGAATAATTTAAAAAATAAGGAACTTTTAGCCCTTGAATTCCGTAAAAAAACTAACGGTGTGTAGATTGCATGTTTTCTCAACTATTTATAAATAATAATCTATTACTCGCCACAGTAATTTTTACAGAATCGCAAAAAAAACCTGCTGTTTTGAAGGGTTTTCAGCCGTACGGCGGGAAAAAATGAGTCTAGTTAGAAATATATGTAGCTTTATTTATTTAATTACTGAGTATTTTGGTCATATATAACTATATCTCTACGCCACTAATATTACAATATTTATTTCATATTCCTTACTGACGCTGTAGGAAAAAATAATATTTGAATATGGTCTCCATTATGTCAAGGGAACTATCTCGCTTAATTATTTTCGTCGAGTATATTGGTGAATCTGTACTTACAGTTTACTGTCGTCTTTTGAGTTATACTTCATAACTATATGGAAGGGACGGAGCATTTTTCATTGTTTGCTATAGTTATTGACAAAATTTACCTAAAAACATTCATTTAACGCAATTTCCTCTAGAGGTGAGGATGATGGTTGGCTTCCTTATCGGGTTTTCATGTGAGGGGAATAAATATAGTTTTCAAAGGAAATAACCTACAACTAAAGGTTACTTCGTTTTTTATGCGTAAATCACTTTTCGTATTAATACGTAAACAATGCATTAATATGCTGATAAATGTGGTTGCCCCATCAAAAATGTATACATTCAATGTATCGATAATGCTTCCAGAAGATGTATACTTAAATCAAATAATCAAGATTCATATTTCTCTTTAACTTCGCAATATATCTCAATAGATGATTACGAAGATACCCAGTGACTGGAGTGGTACATTACTCCAACGTAAGTTATAACATTAACGACAGTTTAGGAGACAAAATGGATCACAAGATGGATCACGATTGCGTAGCAAATATAATTTTAGATGTGAAATTAAGATGCATACTCAAAACATTACATTTCGGCAGTACATCTTTGAAAATGTAATATATTTCGGTTACCTCGGTTCTAATTTAAACTGTAAGAACTCAATGAAAGAAGAGATCAACAAGAAGATAATGGAAGGAAATAGGGCTTGCTTTGCTGATATTAAGCTCCAAAAGTCAACTCTGCTATCTAGGGAGATGAAAGTGAAGATCTATAAGACACTTATCAGACCGGTCGTGACAAACAGAGCGGAAACGTGGACCATATCTGCTGGAAATGAGCAAGCTCTGCGGATATTTGAACGTAAGGTTTTGCAAAGAGTATATGGCCCCGTGACAGATGGGGTAACATGGAGGATAAGAACAAACAGGGATATAGAAAATATTATCAGAGGCGAAGACATAGTGAGATTTATGAGGACCCAACGGTTAGCTTGGCTAGGTCATGGTGAAAGAATGAGTGAAGAAAGGATGCCTAAGAAGCTGCTACATGGAAATATGGATGGAAAGAGAAAAAGTGGAAGACCAAGGAAAAGATGGATGCAGGATTTGGAAGAAGACATAAAGGCTATGAGGATTGTCAGATGGTGGGAGAAAGTGCAGAACAGAAGATAATGGACAGGCGTCTTGAGGGAGGCCAAAGCCCATACCAGGATGTAGTGCCGAGGAAGTAAGTAAGTAATTAAGACGCATGATCGGATAACTAAATCCTTAGAACCAATTTCAATTGTTTACATAGTGTGACCTTCCCCAAGTTTCCCAACTTGTAATCCACCGAGGAACTGCTGAAGGGAATGAGAAGGGGAGGAAGTAATTTGAATTCTAAAAGATAGTTGAAATTTTGGGTTATCCCGTCTGATTCCGTCGGGAAGGACCACGCGGTAAGAAAAATGCAAGGCTCATAGAGAAGATTCACTTAACAATTTTATTGCGTAAAGAAACATGGATCGAGCAAATGAAATGTTACCAAAATAACACACAAAGTCCACCCCTTTGACAAAGACGCAAGTGAAAAACACAAAAACAAGCGAATAACACCGTACATCCCCACATCAAACGAAGTGTTCACCACTCGTTAACTGTAGTACACTCGGCTAACAAAGAAGAACTGATCCGTACTACCCAAGACAGTACAATCTTGTGCACGCAAGGAAAGCTTACTTAAAAAGACAGACTAACTGCAAGCTCATTAGTTACAACAATCATATATTCGCAGCAGCCGTAATTCTATTTACTTATCTCCAGAAAAGTCACAGCTGATGAAAGGATACCACAATGTACAACCATTTTCATTATTTACTAAAGAAGAGTTATTCACAAGGACATTCATCATGCAATGTTGAAAGCGAGCCTCTAATGAGACCATACAGTCCATTGGCAATGAACAAATCTTTTGGAGAGTGCAGCGACTTCGAGCGAGAGTGACTGCTCAAGGATAAGGAACCGTAGAGCAGATGACGGAGAGTTCGTCCACGCCGATCCTCCCTTAATTATATCCATGCACTCCAGTTCATCTCCCGTCTAGACGGAGCTGAAACCGACAGGTGAATCGCGAATTTCGCGATTCTAAGTGGTGGCGACAGTTCAAACAGCCGGCTTCAACTTGATGGAGGGCCGTTGGGTCTTAACCCATGAGTGGTCGCTAATCTACCTATCACGCGAGCGGTCGCGTGTGAGACTTTTTCTCACACTCAGATGTACCATTGATTATCTATCATATAGCGTTTATTGGCAACTTATTACACTATATTTAGATTTAACTTATTTCTCTTAATGTTTATTCGAAACAATGATTCCCACGTGTACACAAATACTGATACAATTAAGTAATCATTGCTAATTTCACTGGCGATGATATCATTTGGTATAAATGAAGAAAATTACCATTATTAACAAAAAATATTTATTTATGAGGACATATATTCTTATGACTCGTAAATTCGCACTAAAATATCTGCTCTCCACGAAATAAATGAACTTTTCCCGCATGTTGCGAAAGTGTAACGCAACTAAATGATACAAAAACAGTAACGTCAGTGGTTGCGCAGTGAGAAAAAGTCTCACACCTTGTAGCCGACGGCATTAGACATATCATTACACAGCTTCGGACGCTTAATTTATTCTTTTTAAGACGGTCGGTCAATAGGAAGAGATATGAAGTCAGCTAGAAGGAAAGAGAACTTATCCTAACTCATGATTACAAAGTGAGCACAAGTTTAAATTTGGTGTGAGAGAAAATCTCATAGCGGAACCAATGAATAGATATAAACAGATTCAAAAGCCCTATCGTGATATTGTAGTGAATTATTTCTTAATAGTAGGTATAAGGCGTATCAGATCATACTATTGAGACATGACGAAAAAAAATCTTAGTATATTCCACTCAAAAATTGATTTATTACCAACCCATGTATCGACTGCACAGGAATCGTTATCAAAGTACATTTCAAAATTCAGGTAAGAGTCAATATATAGGGAGGAGACAGGAGGGGGGAGAAGTGAAGATAGTAAATTACGTCAGAGACGTGCGTCACGGTAAGGTTCGGTCAATGGGAGGGGGTGGGGAATGATATAGATTATAGAAGGGAATAGGAAGGAAAAAAATATTAATTTAGGAGATAAACATTTTTGTTTTTAGTGGCATTAAAAATTTCTAGTTGTTCCAAAAATTCCACTTTGGAAAAAGTCTTGGGTCGCTAATAAACCAATTTTTTAGTGGAATATACTAAGATGTATATTTTTTTCGTCATATCGGTGACAAGATTCCACAAAGTTACGCCTCGTACCATCAATATCATACAATTGAGATTCTTAATGCAAAATCATGTAATAATTGACGTATAACACTGAATAACATGACGGAAAACATTCTGTTACGTGCGTGGCTGCAAAAACTACTCTTCTTATTTCCGTAGTACTTGAAATACCTTTATTTCCCTAAATATGTTCACACAGTCACATTAAAGTAGTTCACAAAATACATCATTCCCCGAATTCCCTCTTGTTTATCCTCTCTCCCTTCAATAGCCACCGTTGCCAAGGCTCTGGATGCTTCCTCCGCTACAATTCATTGAAAATCGCATCTGCTGTTACACATCCATAATTTCGTAGCGACTATGTCTACATTACCGAAAGGCCTTTTCAAGCCGGTCCACTGTCTGCCGTAGATTTTGTATGTCCAACTACCCTCTCACAACGGACAAAGTATATAATCATAACGAGGAACAGTACCCCCTACGTTGAATAAATGAAGGGACCCTGACGGATATGAAACGAAGAAGGCGAATTCTGAGGTTTCTTGATAGCAATTGTGACCATAAAAGCCCTGGAGTAGAAAACAAACGCTCTAACCTCATGATGTACTATCTTATTGGAAGAAGTGTTTCTCGGAGAACGAAGATATCTATACAGACACTGGCAATTTTTAAAACCACTTTTCTTCCATGAAATTGTGTCTCAAATGTTTAAGGTTGCACTCACATCGTCGAGCACAACACATGTACAAATGGGCAGAATACATGAAATGTATAGTTGAACAAATGTATAGTTGAACAAATGTATAGTTGAATGCTGATCATCATCTGTGTTGCGTCCAATACTTAGATAGTTTATACTCAAGTGTAAGAGATTTAGGCTTGAGATAAATATTTTGAGATAACTCACGCCAATGCTTCCATTGCCTGGAAGTTACATATTCATCACCTAGAAGGAACTTATTCTTATATATAGGATTTATTTTCTCATCACAACAGCAATGCGCTCGTAAATTATTTACCCAACGTCCTATTTTCCCGAATGGTTTCATTCGATTATCGGATATGTATGATTATCAACATTTTAAAAATATTTCGGTCCCAGTCGAAGTGGATGTTTTCCCTCCTTGGAACTAGCCCACTTTTATACACTGGTGGGTGATCTCATGGAAGGTCAAATGTGTAAGTAGTTCGCGGTATCCTCAAAAATTTCTTAAAGGCATTTCAAATCTCATGTGGCATAAAAAATATTCGTTTTGATGCCCATACTGAATCATTCTCATGAAGAGAGCATAAGCACAAATATAAATAACACACATTTTCCCTCCCTGACGAAGGGTTAAAGTGTGTCTGTGAGAGACATTCTCTGGAAATAATTTTCGTTTCATACTGTATCGTTTCCCAGCGCATGCCGCCTAACAGAGGAGAATTATCGCCCGGAGAAAACTTTTTTGAGGCGAAAACATGAATATTCACCAAACTCAAGAATAAATTAAGAGCAACTTTCCGGAGCTACTGCAACTACTTTCTAGATTCCTTTTCACCGGAGGTCAGAATAAAGGGGGAAAACAGCTGCGAGCGGGCATAGGTACTACATCAGAGGGTGAAGGAGGGAAAGAAGGGAGGGAGAGGTCCATTTGGGTGAGGCTAGGAGAATGTGGGTGTGCTTGCGAGAGGGAGATGTACGGCTGCTCGCCGTATGGAATCCGAGGAAGATAAGAACGCATCATTGATAGGCGTGGCCCACTCACTCTCATTTCTCCCTTCCCCTTCTCCCTCCTCCTCTCCTCTTAACACCCCCCCCTCCTCTCCCACCCACTCTCCCCCACTTCCGAAAGGGCAGACGAGAGAACGGCAGGAGAGCTCCAACAAGTGGAAGATTAAATGAAAAAAATTGAGGTTTCCGCTGATAAGTGGCAGTGGAGTAGACCGCGAGGATTACTCGGGAAAAAAGGGTTTGGAAAAAAGTCAAAAATTATCATTAAAAAAAAGAGGGACAGAGAAAGAGAGAGAGAGTTGACTGTCTGGAAGACCGCGGGAAGAGCAAGTGCGAGGGATTCGGAAAACAAGTTTTCCAGCTGATAACTTTTAAGTCCCTCGGCACCGCAGATAAATTCTCTCAAAGGTCGCCGGAGCGGAGGGAGGGGGTGGGGGCTAGGGGGGAAGGGGGAGAGGGAAAGAGAGATAGAGAGAGGCATGCAAGCAAGAGGAATGGAAGAGCGGGGGAGGGTCGATTATTTTTCCAAAACTTGGAATCCTTCTTGGTATGTTCACCCCCAACAGCACCTAGCAAGACGGGATTTTTCGTTGCTTAAATTCCACGAAATGGGCTAAACACTGAGCTGTTATTAAAAGATACCAACAAAATACAGCACAATCGCAAATTTCATTTCGCAATAAATTTTTCGCAGTAATCGGTCTATTAAGGTATATTGAGCGATATATTTCCCTATAGTCATAATGAAGACAATATTCTAATTTTATAATTTAAATTTCAGCGTCTGTGAGAAGAATCAAGTAAATATTTTAACATTAGTGGTTCAGAAATATATTTGTATATTACAAATATTCACTGTAATTGCATTTAAATATCTACAAAAGTCTCTAACATGACTCATTTTTTTACGCCGTAGTACGGCTAAAAAGCCTTCAAAAGAGCAGGGCATTTTTGCGATTCTGTAAAAACTATTACGGTAAGTGATAAATTATTTTTTATAAACAGTTGAGAAAACATACAAACTACACACAGTTTTTTGACGCAATCAAAGTGTTTATGAAGTCCTAATTTATTTCAATGTTCTTCCTAGTCTGGAGCGCACGGCCGTGATCTATCCCATGTAACACAGCTTGTATTTTCAGGAAAACTGCTCGAAAAGTAGTTCGGTAAGTGGTAAATATTATGATATAATTGGAAATATGGGTGTTTTTTCTTTAAAATGAGTTCAAGTTCATCAAATTACCAAAACTGTTATTCTCTGCTTATCCATTGAAAGTCTTACGTCATCTGTTATTTTAATCAATGCTGTTTGAGTACTAAAACTTTTGCGAAATCCAGATTGAAAATAATTTAGAAAATTATTTTTAGAGAGATGTTCAATAATACAACTGTACACGAATCTTTCAAGAGGTTTTGATAAGGCACAAAGTATTGCAATAGGTCGTTAGTCAGACATTTAAACAGGATTGGGCTTCTTTTTAATAGGTTGAGTGGGAGCAGATTTCCACACAGAGGGGAACTTAGAGTAATCTAAGGAGCAATTAAAAATTGAAAGTAGCATTGGAAGTTAACCAGATACGATAACCAGATAAGATATATAGATAAGATATTGGAAGTGCTAGATTAAGAATCTTTTTAATTGCCTTAATACTAATTTCATCTACGCCCGTTGAGTTAGAATTTACCATTGAGATGTATTTTAATAGTAGATCGGGGGTAAATTGAGGGGAATAAAGATTTCCATTGCTAAAATCACGCTCAATGCAATTAGTGACATCGAGACGTTCGTCCTCTTCTATACAATCAGACGATGTGGAGCTATTTAGAAAAAAAGTATTAAGCTCATTAAGGGGAAAATTAATATTGGTGGGTTCATTTCTAGAATTACCAAGACCCAATCTTTTAATTTCTTGCCAAAGAGAACGAGCATCACGTGTATCTGATAAGCAGGAAAAAAAGTAGTTAACTTTTGCATTATGCTGCATTTGTTTCACTTTATTTCGGGAGACTTTATAATCGTGGTATTTTATAACAGACTGAGTTCTTCGGAAGTGCCTACGTAAAGAATCTCTTTGACTCATGGCATTTTTAATTTCTTGAGAGAGCCAGGGAGCTGGGTTACGTCTTATTTTTATTTTTTTAATGGGAGCGTGTCTATCTAATAGACAAGTAAGTTGGGAATTGAATATTGTCACTTTTTCATTGACATCACGCGTTGAAAAGAAATCCTCCCATGAGAGACCGTTCCAATCCGTTTCAAACGTAACATAATCAAGTTTAGCCAAATCTCGGAAATCGATTTCAGGAGGTTTATATGGTGGCGTGTTGAAAATATAGTTCACATACACTAAATCATGCTCAGATAGAAAGTTTACGGATTCTTGACCAAAGTCATCTATTTTACTTGCATCGTCAACAATGATGAGGTCAAGCCAAGTCTGACTTGATTCCAAGATGTGTGTAGCTTGAAAAGGGGGGAGATGAAGATTATAACTAAACAATAAATTCTTAAGATAAGCACTCTTACGTGTATCTTTAAGCACATCATTGTTGAAATCGCCACACATAATTACATTTTTATACACAGGTAAGTACTTGCAGATTAAAGTTTCAACATCATCACAAATGTAGCAAGTATTTGGTGGTCTATACATGGCTTCAAACAATAATTTTCCATTTGTATTAGACACATCAATAAACATAAATTCAGGTTTTCGAGGAGTACCGTCAGAAATTTCAAGGACTTTATAATTTAACTGATCATGAATATAGGCAGCCACACCACCACCACCTCTATCGAGTCGACCATTCCGAATTAGATGGTAGTTTTGAAGTTTCACCATATCATTGTTTATATGTTCTTTCAGCCAGGTTTCAGATATTTCAATTAAATGATATCTTTTTGCAATAAAATAATGTCTAAATTCATCTATGTGAGCAAATAAGGATTGGGCATTGACATGGCATACACACAAGGTTTTGATGGCTCACGTGCAGCAATAGCTATGGTGCTAAAAGGTAATGTGCTATTTTCACCGTTTGAACATGTACATAAATCCTATTTGACCCTCTGTAGGTCTTCTTCAGTGTTCACCTGGACTCGATCGGCACCTTCGCTTTTTCTTGTGCAAACCTTTCCATTTCTAATCCAGGCAAACTTGACTGTACCCTCCTTTCTAAAGCTGCGGGCTATGCTGTATAGTTTTCTGTTAAGTGGGGGTCAAGGATTCATTAACGTAGATGAGGGGATTTGGTGAATATGACTTCAAATGGGGCACATCCAAGTCCTTCAAGTATAAATTTCTTTTCCTTTTACGTTGCTGGACAAATTCCTCTGCAACACGGGACCTCATAAAACGTACTACGATCGCATGGCTTGGGTGAGTGACTACCAACGTGGAATGAATATTCAATATCACTGATGTCAATTTTTAACCCCAATGATAATCCCGTTGCAATAACGAGGGAATCGACAATTTCACCACCAGACATAGGAATACTTCTTATCTCCACCACATTCCGCAATTGCTCCTGCTCAAGTTGGTTTAAGCGAACTTCTCAATCGGACAGTTTGCTAGTTAGACCTTTATCTTCACTCAAGATTTCATCCAGCTTATCACTTAATTTTGTCAGGTTAGTTTTAATAAGCTCAATAGACTTGGCGTGCTCACTCACAGATACTTGCCACGTAGAAATGGTATCCTTTAATGAGCGCTGCTCGTCGTGGATGGAGTTGACGCGCAGCAGAAGGGTCTGCAACAGCTCCTTTGTAGTATCCTCCTTATCCGGAAGACTAGGAGACGCAGCACGGATTCCTCTCACGGGAGTTTCTTCTCTGGGGTCCAAGCGACGTTCCTCAAGACATTTGCTGCATGTCCACGGCTTTTGGAGATCTAGGAGTGCCTTGAAGTCCTCCTCAGTTAGAGAATTGCAGGACGGATGTTGCAAATCCTTGCATGTACTACAGGAGAGGCTAGAGCCACGTTTTGTTGGGAGGCCACAGATTACGCAATTAGGCATTACGAAGCGAGCAAGAATAGGTCTCAGGTGAAAACCGAGCGAGCGAGAGAGAGCGAGCAAACGAGAACAACACGACCGTTCACCTTCACTGCCTGAGTGAGCGACGATCCCCTCTTCATAGAAGTCGGCCGCTGTTCCATCCAACCAACTCACGGCAGTTTATTTCTTTTCTTTGTCAATTCTAATCCGTTTCACACCCAAAAACTCCTTCAGTTTTGTGAAAAAGTGGAAGTACGAAGGTCCTGGGTCAGGACTGTAGGATGAGGATAGTTGAGGGCTTCCCAAAGAAATGTTTCCAACAAATCTTGCGTTTTCCGTGAAACATGCAGCCGCGCTTTGTCATGAAGCGGACGCACACCCCTCTAGTGAGAGTAGGCGCCGTCGGTGATTTTGATTAGCTCGCCATTTTTTCATATTGGAGGTGAACAGTAACAATCTTGTAGAGGGCAGATCGTGAAACATGTGGAAATGCCTCATGAAACTCATCAATAGTGAAGCGCCTGTTATCACGAACGTGCGCTCTGTTTTTCAAGTCCTCATCCGTGACAGATGGGCGACCAAATCGCGTGTGAAATCGTGCATATTTGTCCTCCCACCATTACAAAAACGACACCACTTTCACACAGTCCCCTCGTTCAATACGCCTTTCCCATAAACTTCCACAAGCTGCCGATGGATTTCGGCTGGGCAAATGTTTTTCGCGTTCAAAAATATAATCACTGAACGCACTTCACAATCGACGGGATTAGTGATGGACATGGTTCTTCAGTAAGCATTGTAAAAAATCAGCCAACTCTCTCAAATGCTAGGCACACGATGGGTATGTGGCCTGGACTATAGGGAGAGCTCTCGACCTTGTGACGGCTGCGGTCAACGGTCTGCTTGAGTAGGGTGCGCAAACGGTTCTTAGTTTTAAAATGACCCTTGTTGTTAGTTTATATTTCTGGTAAGTTTTCAAAGCTAATATCTCTCGTTTGATATTTCTTTCACCCCTCCCAGAACGTTTATAAAACCTTTACAGGATATTTTTACCGATACTAACTGATTTTTTATTCTTTAAATGCCCGTATTTTGATTATTGATTCATTTGAAGGCGCTTTGGCCTTATTGCTGTAAAGTGAAAAGCATTCTTTGTTCTGGAAAATAGTTTTTGGTTTCCCAGCAAAATAAGCAGAGGCAGCTTTATTTCAGCGGTAATAAATGATTGTCAAAGAATACACAATTACTAGACTTTTTTTACAACACATTAAAGCGTATTCTAACTTTCCTTAAACTGTTGTTACTCCTCTTATTTCTTCTTCACATACTTTCGCCGATATGAAATATGTGTTTATGAACTCGGTGATTAAGGTTGAGTAACTTCTTAATGTTTTTCAATGGCTTATGTAAGAGTAACGTACCCCGTACCAATTCAATTGCAGGACATTATTGATACATAAGTTTCAAACTCAACGTTGATTGATGAAATAAGATACCCTGCAATTTTCCATGACATCAAAGTTATTTTATGCCCGGGTTTCAATACTGATACCTACATCATCTTTAGTGGGGGCAAATTTTGCACATTTATACATATCATGGAGAGAGAGAAGGGAATCGGAGAAAGGAGAAGGGTTGTGGTGACCAATTGGAGGAGGAAGAGAGGGAGTGGAATGCGAGAAAGGGTTTAAGAAAGCGGGAAAAAATATAATGATGGCAGTGGCACAAACTCCTTCTTCTGGTGATGCATCAACATTGAAACCCGTATCGAAAGTAATATTTTTTTGTGAATATTTGCACAGTTTGCTATTTCATCATGTGTAAATTCCACTCCATGTCGTGAGAATCTTTGGATTTCAACAGTGAAAAATTGAATAAATTGAAAGTTGTTTAAGTCAGTCCAGAACTGAGTCTTTTGGGAATATTTATTTCTCCAACTATTTACCAACACATCCACTGTTTCTGTGGTACAGACAAGACGGTATCATGACCTAGTTTATTTACCGGAAAAAACTCATCAGGCTATCGGTTGTGATATTAGGACGTTTGTATTTACGGCCTGCCTCGATGGAAACACCGGTTCCCGATCAGTCACCGAAGTTAAGCATCGTTGGGCTCGGCTCGAGTTTGGAGGGGTGATCCTCCGATTCGTTCGAGTGCTGTTGCCCCTGTCTGCGCGTGGCAGACAGTAAGTGCGAAATGACCTTAGCCGTCGAAGCACGATAAACAAAAATACTACTACTACCTTTGTATTTGCTCTGTCACGCTAGTCACTTTGCAACACAACAGCAAAATTGCCTTCCATTTGTTTGAGATGGTACGAACTATGCAGTGCTCTACAAAACAGATCGGGAGTTGATTAGCACTAAACAGCAAAAGGACGTTGATATTGCATCCAAAATTGTTGTTTTTAGGTTGATCTTTAAAAATATTATCACTCCGGCGTTCCTCCCTGGAACTGAAGAAAATATCTGCTGGCGTTCCTCAAGAAGGTGTGCTTGGGCCCATACTGTACCTATTATATAAAAATGATTTGCCAAATAGAGAAGAAACTACAGTTGCAACATTTGCTGATGATACAGCAATCATCGCAACGGGCGAGAAAGTTGAAATGGCAACAGATAGGCTACAAAGATCTGTTACAAAAGTGTCTGAATGGACGAAAAGGTGGAGGATAAAAATCAATGAAGCTAAATCAGTACATATCAATTTTACCAATAAAAAAGTAGAAAGAATAAGAGTCAATATCAATGGACAGGTTGTGCCCTATGCCAACACAGTGAAATATCTGGGTATGACGCTGAATACCAAACTCAAATGGAAAGAGCATGTCAAGAAAAAGAAGGAAGAATTAAACATAAAATATAGGAAAATGCACTGGCTCTTAGGAAGAAGCTCGCAATTGACAGTCGAAAACAAATTGTTGTTATACAAACAAATACTGAGGCCTGTTTGGACCAATGGGATCCAACTATGGGGATGCACAAAGAAGAGTAACATAAAGATCATTCAAACATTCCAAAATAAAGTACTTAGAAACATAGTAAATGCGCCTCGGAACATCAGAAATGACAATCTCCATAGAGATTTAAAAATAGAACATGTTACTGAAATATGTAGTTAAAAAATATGCTGAGCAGCATGGGCAACGTGTACAGACCCATGTAAATAGAGAGATGACGAAAGTGGCGGAAGAAGCTCCAGTCTTGTTAAGGAGACTCAAAAGACTGAAGCCCCATGACCTAGTACAGAATTAACCAGCGAAGCCTAATGTGAAACTTACAGTAAAAAGTCACAATGCAGGGGAGTAGCCAATGGGCTGTACCCCATCAATGGGAGTAGCCAGAGGGCTATATACCATCACCTGCGACATGGTATGAAAGAAAAGCTGCTAAATGAGCTTGCTCAGTTGTAGCCAATGGGAGGTGTTTTTAGTGGGTTAGTGTCCCACACTACTGTGAGCTACGAGGCTCACAGCGTTTAAGCTAACAAAAGATTTTTACCTACCCTTAAAAAAACCCCGGCTTTCCTGTGTAGATTGAAATTCCTGTGTAGGAAAATTATTTTCTAAATGAATAAAAACTTAAAAGAAAAAATCTCTCTACGAGTGACCTTACAGAAAGCAGAAAGTAAAAATATACAATCTAAAGAAATAATTAGTCAGTTGAAAGAAAACACAATGGGATACATCAAAGGGCATAATTTCATCTGGGAAACGTTTGTTGAATGGTAAGGTTATGAAACCACTGTTACACTACTATAGACTTGTAGATCAAAGATTTCTTGCAAAATAAATAAAATGGAAGGACAAAACTATAACATGAATATTTTGAATAATTTCCTTAGCAGCCTATTTAGGCGCTGTTGTTCAGACACTCTCGATACACGAACTGTTGAACACAAGGACAATAAATCAAACACAGAATGAAATGGTGTTAATATTGAGGAGATGGCGGATTTTCGAAAAACGGTGTAAATTTCTTTCACCAAAGTTTACAAAAGTACTTTCTCGTCTCAGTGGAGGAATCAGTGAACCTATCAAGGGTCTTCATAAGAATCAAACCCTCACTACCGTCGTTGTTGAACACCAATTGTAATTAAATAACGACTATTGTTCTTCAAGTTACACCTGGTGGTTCAAATTGATAGCATCAAATTGCAGAGCAGATCAGAATGACCGCAACATGGATATGAGCATGCATTTAATTGTTCGCTCATCGCTTGGAAATTACGTAGTGGAAATATTAGTGTTCTCAATCCATGCCAAAAGCAATTAACAAAAGCTGTAGATAGTTTACGGAACGCTCTCGACGAAAGTCTGTCAGTTAATACTGATTTTGTATTCATCAAACCCAAAGGACATTAGCAAAGGATTAATAGTTATTTAAAACTCAAAAGTATTTCTGTATCGCTCGTGCTAACAAGGAGTAAATTTATCTCGCATACTGTTTGGTTAGAGTGACCATAATAGCTGACATAAACATAAATTGAGCCATTTAATCAACAAATTTAGAAATAAAATTTACGTAAAAAAGTAGTATATATACCACATCGAAACTGCATGCTACGGACAGCAAGTAAGCAAAGAATTTACTATCAAAAGTCCACAAAATACAATAAAATCGTGAAATACAGAAACTTAAAATATAAAGAATACTAATCCACTAAAAGCAACATTTATTATTATCACGCATCTCCATGCCATAATGTGTTTTTTCACAAAATGCATTCGCAGATTGACGCGATAACGGAACTGCGGCAATTAAACATGTAACTCAATTGTATACACTGACCGTATTATAAATGTAATGCATTTCATGGTCATCTGAAGTGAATCCACTTTCACGATTCTCCATTAGAGGCGGGGTTTGGTAGAGCTAAAATCGTTGGGGAAGGGTCTCAGTTTACAACCTCCCATCACCTTTTGACCATTCACAATATAAGAGAAATAGGAAGGACGAGTTTCATCGAGTTTACCACTTGCAGGGAGTCAGGTCACGTTTTAACGGTTGGACGTAAAGAGAACAACTTGGCACTCGCAAACACCTTCGGAGGAGTCAGGAGTTTACGGGCGCCGTTTAATTCTCGCCAAGTTACGACGCACTTTGCTCCTCGACCCCTGACCCCCACCCCTGCCCCCCCCCCCCTTGGACTCTTTGAGATTCGGTTCTTCTTCTTCCGAACCCTTTTCCGTCAGTCCTTTCCATTGAGTTTCATTTCGAAAGCGATCCACGCCTCTCCTCGTGCTCGAAACAATCGCATTTGATGTCATAGGTGTAAAGTAGAAACAGGGTGATCGACCCGGAGGCCGACATAGAAACACGATAAAGTCCAAGAACTCCAACCTGGAGCTGACTTTTTTGGACGACAGCCATCAACCCTTTGCAGCTCCCAATATCACCAAATTCCGTCCAAAGAGATTCTGGAAGTAACGATCTTTTAATTCCCATCAACCTAACGAGATTTCCACCTCGATTCAGTTCCTTTCCATTCTAGATAACGCAGCATACTTCGGTGCTCTCTAAATACCGCTGTTATATCGTAGTTAAGACAATTGCCTTTTAAAAAAATATCATCAGTTGTTCGCAAGTTTGCTGATGAATATAAAACGATAAAAGTATTAGTAAAATATGTACATGAGTTTTGGAAGATTTTGGAAAAAGTACGAAAATTCTCTCATGTTTCAGTATTAAAAGAACTAGTCTCATGTTTCCTTACAGTCTAGCCAAACTAGAAGCGTTAAACGCACATAAACTAAAAAAAGAGTAGAGCAAAAATCATTCAAAAATGCTATCATATTTCAGTATTAAAAAAACTAGTCTCATGTTTCCTTACAGTCTAGCCAAACTAGAAGCGTTAAACGCACATAAACTAAAAAAAGAGTGTAGCAAAAATCATACAAATATGCTGTCATGTTTCAGTATTAGATGAATTAGTCACACGTTTCCTTATAAGTAGAGTTAACCGAAACGCAAGCTCATAAAAAGGAACCTACTTTTGTAACATTAATACATACTTGCATCAATTCAAAAAGGAGGGATCTCAGGTACTCCTAACACCCGGTTTTATAATTACTGGATAAACTTAAAACAATGAGAATGCTCTCTCTACAATAGCGCTCAATCCATTAAAGAATTTTTCAGAGGTGACTTGCTGTAAGCGTTTAGCATTCAGTATATTGAGTATAAGGGAAAAACCGGTTGATTTCAGCTCTTTTTTCCTGAAAAAAATGTGGAAATCAACCGCGTCTTCCCTCATTCAACATGTTGAACCATCATAATCTCCTTTAAAAACAGTTTGATGTACCTTACGAAAGCTTAACTCAGCGTCAAGTCCAAGTTTAAGTAACTGCTAAGTAATTTGGAAGTTATCGTTAGTCAGACATCATGAAAACCGTAGCTCAAGAGGAGCGAAACGTTGGGATATAAGAGTCACTTAGGTGTATTCTGGTGTCCATCCGTACTAAACGTTGCATTCCTTCAATATAACCACCAATAAATCTTACTAATGCAAAACTAGTATAATAATTTACCCAACGTAGCAGTCGGACCATAACTAACTTAATGAAATAGTTTGAGCGAAAAATAACTTCACTTAGAATTTGATGAATTTGTTCTCATTTTAAAGAAAAACTCTCACCTTTCCAATTGTATCAAAATATCAACCCTTTCGAAACTACTTTCCGAGCAATTTGCCTCTAAATGCAAGCTGTTTTACATGGGATAGATTATGGCTGTGCGCTCCAGAGGGAGAATATTAAACAAATAAGGATTTTATAGCACCTAGATTTCATCAAAAAACTAGCGGTGTGTAGATTGCATATTTTCTCAACTATTTATAAAAATAATATATTACGCACAACAGTAATTTTTTACAGAATCGCAAAAAAGCTGCTGTTTTGAAGGGTTTTCAGCCGTACGGCGGGAAAAAATGAGTCAAGTTAGAGACTTATGTAGCTTTGTTTATTTTATTACTCAGAATTTTGATCATTTATAACTATATTTATGTGCCATTAATATTACAATATTTATTTCATACTTCTTACAGACGCTGAAATCAAAAAATAAAACTTTAATATGGTCTCCATTATGACTAAGGATCTATCTCGCTCAAGCCACTTAAAATAAAATTATAATTCCACCGTTATAAAATGTTAAAATGTCGCATTGGGATTAAAGATTATAGATTTGAATCCCCAAGAAGTACCTTTGATTGCACTTGCTAAGAACTAACTGAAATTAGAATGTACCCATATCCATTACCGATCCCATGTGGAAAAGATTCGAAAGCTGGCGAAAGCAGCTCAATAAAATGTAAACCTATTTAACACCAAGTAATTTAGAGATCCCTAAAAAAATCGAATTCAATCGGAGAAATAGCGAAAAGGCTTCACTCATATTTGCATTATGCCCAAAGCATTATCAGTATAAGTGAAAAATATGACACAAGCCATGACAGCAGAAAATATTGATAACTTCAATTGGGCTGAGTTCGTTCTTAAATATTCTAGGTTGGTATAATAAATAAAATAATACTCCAACAAGTGGTACCAACATTGAAGCGATGTATAAAACCATGATGATATTTATGGTTTATTGTTATGGTGGCTGTCGTTTAAAAGCTCTTGTACCAAACCGCTTTATATCAACTTAAATACTTGATGTTCCAAGTACTTGCAATACGGTATCACGCTGAGAAACTAATGCTATCCAAACAAGCAAGTTAAGTCAGTAGGATTGGAGGCATTATGTGCTTTAGTAATAAAACAAATTCCTATCGTGACATGCACTAGAAGAGTATCCAGAAATAGATCAGAGACATATTAACCATCAATTTAAAGGGAGAATATTTGACTAGGGTAGCACAAATCCTATTACGTTGAAGTGAAACGACTCAAAATTGCCCAAGTCCGTGTAAATAAAGGAATTCAAATCATTCTTCTCGCACCTTAACTTACCTCTTCCTCAAACTCAATAGAAAAGAGTACCGACATTCTTTTAATGATTGCATGAATTGGTTAATAATTAAGAAGTTAGTCAGTGCCAATTTTGTCTTTACATACAGTTCAAGTTACTTCTAATACAAACAGAAACATTTTAGCCCCAACTAAGCAGAAAAGAGGACTTCATTTGCGGAACGGTGATTAAAGAGAGTTTTCTAAATAATTATGGTTAGCAAAGGATAAAGTGGGGACGAATTATATATATATCCTTTCTCATTCGTTATTGCACTTAGCTCTGAAATGAGAGGAAAAAATCTTGCTTACCTATCACACTATCAAAGTTGCGCTAGAGATGGATAAATTTTCTGCTTACATATTACGACTCCATAGCATCGAACAAGAGGAAGGCGGGTCCAAAATTAGGCTGAAATTTGGGTGACGTCAGTCGGTACTAAGGCTCACCAAGACCCTGTTCTGCAAAGGAAGGCTAAAAATGAAAAATAAAAACGGAAACTTTTTAATTTTTGCGCAGATGTATCGCCTAAACAGCCCTCGGCCACCCACTAAGCGCCACCGCCGTCACCTCTCTCCACCTCCCCTGTCCCTTGCTTCCCTCGCTAGGCAACCGTATATGGCAGTGCCTTCAGCCCCTCTTTGCCTCATTTTACCGTCAGCAGTTTCCAGATAACGAGAGCCACCAGCTGACTCGGATGTGTGCGGTAAGCCTTTTTAGCCTATGAGATCCACTTTAGCGATTGGGGGATTACCTTCATTTTCTGCTGACACTTGAAAATACACCTCATTCAAGCTGCTTCGAATATTTCCTTCTGTTACTTGCCATGTGGTAAGAAAATCGATATAGTATGCATAAAAAGCTTTACTCTTTACAACAAATATGGCAAGTGGAAATAAAGATCCTAATTACTGAGGGTGAAAAAAATTTGCGAAAATTACAATTATCCCCAGGTAGACTGCGATAAAAATCTAGCAATGAGACGGAAAAAAAACGATCTCCTTAGGGATATCGGGGATACTTTTTATTTTCAGAAAATGAAAAATCTATCATCGAGACGATGTCACTGATGGCTAATCATCCCTGTTGTGATGCACGTTATTTGTTAAATTTTTCCGCACTAAAGATTATTTTAGAGTGCGATATTCCACAGGAGAAAAATCATTCGCATTGACCGGGATTCAAACCCGGATCCCTCGATTTCGCGCCGATTGCTTTAACCAGTTAAGCTACCGAGGCGTCCTTCTCCCCTGTGGATTATTTGGTGGCTTTATAGGAGCATGGTGGTCAGGACTGATAGACATACAATGCCATTAGCAGTCCAAATCGTGCGCTAAGCGCCACAGTCCGCGAGGATAAAGCCGTACATAGAACACAAGGACGTGTTCGCTCTTGACCAATTCAATGAATGAATCAATTATGTTGGAGACTTTCCAATCGCATCGTATCGGTTATATGTCTGCCAATTAGGAATGTTTGAAATTTTTATTTTTATTTCATATCTCCTTAATTTTCGTTCCTCATATTTCTTTCATCTGAAGTTTCAGTAAACCCTCAAAATTGAAAAAAAAACATACTAATGCCATAAAAACGTATATATTTGAATGTCATTGCGGATCCCAAACCTCCATAAAAAGGGTGAATTCAATTATCTCTGAAAAAAGATTTGGTGGAACAGAATGTCAATTAATATTTAAATGGAAAAAACATGAATGGCAAAAGAGGTTTTAAACCCTTGAACCGTATCATCATGCACATAAGTCTTTTTTTCAAACGTATTGTACCATTGAAAATGTTATGTGAAAGGTTCCAAGTTTTCATTCATTAACCTCAATTATCAGGAGAAAGGGTGGTGCAGGCGTCTTAATTGGAGTGCACGTGGTCAGCGCGAGCTCTCGCCTCTTCAACAGGGGAAGGTCAACTGATTTACCTACATTTAAGGGATAATAATCCTTTTCAATGCCAACAGAAAAATCTTGAGCGTGTCGTCTTAAACCCTCGGGTGGAGGGCAGAGGAGGGAGGGGAGGGAACAGTTGAGGTAGTTAGAGCGAGATGTTGCCCTAGTCATAATGGAGACCATATTCAAATTTTATTTTTTTTTTATTTCAGCGTCTGTAAGAAGTGTGAAGTACGTATTGTAATATTAATATTAATGGTGCAAAGATATAGTTGCATATGACCCAAGATCTCTGTAATTAAAGAAATATATTTACATAAATCAGTAGCTTCACTCATTTTTCTCGCCTTACGACTAAAAATACCTCAAAGCAGAAAGTAATTTGCGATTCTGTAAACATTGCTTCGGTGAGAAATAGATTATTTTGTGTAAATAGTTGAGAAAACACACAACATACACACCGTTAGTTTTTGGACGACATTTAAGTGTTAGAAATCCCTAATTTTTTTTCAAAATTCTCCCTCTGGAGCGCATAGCCGTAATCTATCACGTGCAAATCAGCCTATACTTGTATTTTGAGGTAAATCGCTCGAAAATTAGTTCGGCAAGGGGTTAATATTTTGATATAATTGGAATGATGGGAATTTTTCTCTTTAAAAAGAGGTCAATTTCATTAAACTGAGGATGAAGTGATATTTCGCTCAAACTGCCGTAAAGGCAGTGTAGGAAGAAGAAAAGGGATTGAGTTCGTCTGAGCGGCGTGATTTCGAATGGAAGCCGGACGCGAGATGCGCCAAGAATGGAGACAGGCGCCAATTATTACAGAGCCACGCACTGTCATTCGAGCCACTGAGCAACGGCAGTGACTCGGAAATCTCGAACAAATTTTTAAAATATTCAAGGAAAAATTACTTATTCAGTATAACGATGTAGAAAATGATTTTGACGGAAATAACACCACGGAAAAAAGAGCGATTTTTCACCTACAAAATCACTATTGAGAGTATTTTTATACTCACTTCCGTTGCAAAATGATTCTGAAACTTTAATCAAACAGGGTTTTTGGGAGGTTTCCTAAACATCAAGAAAATATTCTGAATATTTAAAAATTGATTGGCAGTATCTCACCATATTATGACAGATTACGTTCCTAAACCTCATCTATGCAACGAAATATACCTATATTATTTGAATGGTCACGTACGTACGTTACATAAAATATCCATAGGAAACGCAACACTTTCATGAGTGGATCAAATTCTGCTCTCTGAGTTGGATTACTGTAACATGTAATTAGCATGTAATTTTAATTTACTAATGAGTAGTTTATGCATTTTATTCTACAATAGAAATATTTTAACCCAGATTCAATATTCTTCTTCTTAAGTCATCAACCCAAAGGTTGGTTGCCGGCAGTTCTCCATACGCTTCGGTCCTGTGCCATTCTTTTCAACTGCACATAAGTAGAGCAGCCTAACTCCTTCATTATTTGCCCCATAAACTCCAACCTAGGCCTGCCCCGGCAAATGGTTCCCTCTACAGTGCCTTCTAAGATGGTGGCCAGCAATGTTTCGTGCCTTAGTTGGTGTCCGATCCAGATATTTCTTCTCTTTTTCAGTAGTTTCAGCAGACAAGGAGACTCTCCCACACGTTTGAGAACCTCCTCGTTACTGATTTTGTCCACCCAGGGAATCTTTAACATCCTCCTGAAACACCACATCTGGAATGCTTCCACCCTCCTCTCTTCTGCCTTGCCCAACGTCCAGGTCTCACTACCATATAAAATTATGCTCCACACATAAGTTTGAAGAAGGCGTTTTCTTAGGTCTAGGCCGATATTTCTTGATGTTAGGAGTTTCCCTTTTTGATAAAACGCAATCTTTGTCTGGTGAACTCTACTTACTAAGTCTCTTTTGCTCCTTCCATCGGCTGTTATTTTGCTTCCCGGGTAGGTAAACTCCTCTACGTTCTCTAATCTCCTGTCCCTTAAATACACTTTAGCTTGTCCCCCATGCCTGCTAACTTTAAGTACTTTGGTCTTCTCTACATTAATGTTCATATTATATCCTGCTGTTAGGATGTCCTCCATTGCCTCAAGTACCTCACTCAGATCCTTTTCGCTCTCAGCCAGTAATGCAGTATCATCAGCGAACCTCAGAATATCCAGTTTTTCTCCATGGATCTTGACACCACCTAGCTCCCCTACCTTTTCTCTCATCTCATCTAGAGCTCTCAGTATGTAGTAATTGAAGAGAATCGGTGATAGGGAGCATCCTTGTCTTACCCCTTGCCTTATAGTTGCTTCCTGCACATGGTCTCCACAGCGCACCACTGCCTTTTCCTCTTCATATAGGTTCCAGATTACTCTCGTGGGAAGGAATTCAATATTAAAAGCGCAGAACAACATTTTATATATAAAAAAAATGGAAATTTGAGCAATCGTCTTCCGAATCGAAAGTTGAGAAAGAATTCAACAGGCATTATTAAATTTAATAGTAACAAATGACGGTCAACGATCTATAAAAAAATATAGATCCAATACATAAATGTAAAAAAATAAAATAAAACATGGTGGTTGCAATTTCGCATTACAGCTCTAAAATTATATTGCGAGCAGAAGCGAGGGCGGAACTTTGAGCTGTGTTCGTCTAAATGTGCGAAAGCCTAGAGGCATAAGGATTAGAGCGCTTCGCAATAAAACAGTAATGAATGCTTCGTGCAAAATAAATGGAAATCGCTTGTAATAAATTACAAGCGATTTAATCAAGTTACAGCGAACAAGCTCCTCGGCTTCTCAATGGCTCAACTCCCCCAGCATCGCGACAAACGGCGTCTCAGAGGGCGAGGGTGATATGGGTTGGAAGGGGGTGATCGGAGGGACACGCATTCTAGGGAAAAGGGACGGGTAAGGGGGTCGAAGGGCAGGGTCGAGGGGCGGGGGAGGGCGGGGGAGGGAAAGGTGCTTGAGGCTCCATTGCGTTCGACGGTAATGGGGCGAGAAGAGAAGAAGGGAAACTAGAAGTAAATGAAAATGAGAAAGAAAATAAAATACACCAAGCTATTGGAGCCTGTCTCTGGAGTAACTCGGTGGAACTCTCTCATCATGAATGAAAAACCTAGCACTTGGTTATGATTCCACATTTTATTTGAAACAACACGACCTACTAAAAATAGTAGGTTTGCCCTAGTAGGTTTCGGCATATCATGCCATCATCAGGTTTTTTGGCCCTGCTACAGAGTCGTTTAATTTTCATGATGATGGCATGATGATGTCGAAACCTAGGTCGTGTTGTTTCAAATAAAGTGTGGAATCATAACCAAGTGCTTGTTTTTTCATGCATTACACCAAGCTAGTCGCCAACGTAAGAGATAAAATTAAGAAATGTTAGGAACAATTTTAGCAGGACTGACAAGAAAACATTTAAAAGACGAGGAGAATAGCTACGAGCAAACGTTTTTAAACAACGAAGAATTTCAGAAGAGTTCTGAGGTAGTAGTAGTTTTAGCAAATGGCAACAGAAATTTCTTATCAGCTAATCTGATATTATTATCGTAAGATGGTATTACATTCATGCCCCAGGTGAGAATTATATTCGCGTCCTAAGAGCTACGAGACCGGTTGTTTCCGACATTACAATTGCGGCCGGAATGATTAAGGGAATGGGCTATGGAGAAGAATGAGAGAAGTCGTGGGCAACGGCCGGCTACGATGGAATCACCGGCTCCCGATCAGCCACCGAAGTTAAGCATCGTTGGTCTCGGCTCGAGTTTGGAGGGGTGATCCTCCGATTCGTCCGAGCGCTGTTACTCCTGTCTGCACGTGGCAGACAGTATGTGCGAAATGACCTTAGCCGTCGAAGCGCGTTAAAACAAAAATACTACTACTGCGAGAGAAGTCGTTATAGGGTGGATTATGGCCACCATCGCGGCAATGGTGTATATTTTACAAGGAGTTTTAAAGGTAATGGAGGAAGCATAGGCAAAGATGAAGCAAGCTAGAACGGGAGGGCATGGGAATAATTCGATTCGAGGTAGGCGTGGTCTACCAGGAACAAAGCATCTCATTGCTTATGACAATTATCGGAGATTTGAAAAAAAATCAAGCACGAAATTTGTAAAAGTAACCCAGAACTAACCGTGGGCGATGCTAACTGTAATGGCGGATTTTACTTCTAGAATCATCTGAAACGTCATCTCCATCTTTTTCTTGCCTCCGTGATGCATAAGTACCACTATGCAGGCCATGATAGGATAGGGAACAAAGGACGATGTGTGATACGAGCCATTGGAATATAACAAAGAAAAGAGGATGTTAAGAGAGACAAGCACTTGATGGGAGGAAGAGGTTGGTAGGTTGGTGTCACAACCAGCGCTAATGGACGAGAGTGTAATGGAAGAGGAAGTGGGCGTCTATAGCGAAAGACAGAAGAGAAGGAGGAGAAGAATGGAGTAAAAACAAGAGAAAGAGAGAAGTTGGAAAGTCCTAACTCGGTTACGCTCCATCATTTAATCACGAGAGCACATAACAGACGTTTTGTTTTGAGTCTAAGGGCGGAAAGTCTTTACACGCTGAATTAACCCTTTGTGACGTTAATGTTCTTCCGCCTGAAATGGAGAGGGATAGCGCGGAAGGGGGATGGACTTGGATTTAGAAAGTTCGGGGGTTATGGAGGGTAAGCGGTGTAGAAGTGGGGGTTGGCGGAGAGGTTGGTTGCATGGTGCCACTTCCTCCCCTCGAGGCCTCCCTCGGCAACAAAGGGCGTGCGCGGTGATGTATGATTGTTCCGAGAGAAAAGGACTCCCTCTCTCGGAAAAAAGGCTTGCATTAACAAATGGTCAAGGTGCCCCAAACACATGTATGTATATATATATATATCACGCGCGTACCCCCTTGAAGTGTTGATATTTCAAAGTCCTTGCTTCGTGGCCGGTCGAGGACTTCACGGCTTTGTTCATTCCGCAGCGGGCGAGTCGTGACGGACTCATTTTTTTGTTGCGCCTAGCCTTCGTCATCTTGTAAGCGCATTGTGCTTTTCTCACCAACCGTTAAACTCGTAAGCCGCGCAGAAAATAGAGAAAAAAAAGTTCCCGTAACCGCAAATTACTTGGGACAGTTTTCACAGTTGTCAAAAAATAAACATAATTTGCCAAGCATGCCTGAGTCTGGACGACGATATTTTTCAACGAAGGAAAAAAAAAGTCGTGTGGCGTAATATGATAGTAATTGTTGTTTAATCCCTGCGGACCAAGATCTCTCCCCCAACACCGCAAAATAGTGCCTCGCTGAAGTTTTACAAAAGAATGTCTCTGCTGGACATATCCACTGAAATAAGATAGCTACACACTAGCTGAATTAATCAGTTCCAAATGAAGAAGGGTCCATCTGATAACTTATCATAAAAATAAATTCTAACTAGGGTGGTATTTCTTCACGGAGAGTAAAAGATTTGTTGACTTACACAACAAAAATTGGTAATAGTAGGCTGAGAGAGAATACACTGTTAACTCAGAAATTATTATTTTTCTCATTAAATAATATATTATTAATAATCAATATGATACACAGAATTCCAAGAAAACACCAACATTTAAACGTTCTGATTTAACTTCGTAATGCAGCATAAAAATATTTTAAAGATATTTGTAAAGTCAGTAATAGTTACAACCTTTTTTTTCAAATTGATGTGCGCCATTTGTGTTAGAAATTTTCTCTTCATACCAGGTCTTTTAGTATGTATCAGAGAGGTGAATTCATTTGGGGTATTATTATGTATGGTGAAGAACAATAGCATAAACCGTGCGTTTCATTTCAATAGCTAGCATAATTAGCAAGTCATTTAACCCATAAATGACATAAAACACTTCAATGAAAATCACTTCCAAAAATTTTAAACGGTATCTGTGAAACTTTTAATAATCATGAACATTCACGTATCCGATGGCATCTGGGAGACAAATTCCGGAAAAGGCGATCCACAAGAACTGATGTCAATAAGATTCATCAATATCATTACAAGCAATAACTTTAACTTAATAGCACTCATTTTTACAATGTTGGAAGGTGACCAACATCTGAGGTAATTTGGGCTATCTATCCTTTGACTCCAAGGAGGTTAGAAATTAAATGGAGGCGACACACCACTTGATTCTTGAAGCCAATTCCACCATTGCAGTCGGCACAGTTTAGACCTTCCTCTGGCTTACGTGTCCGGTGGTCGCGTTCAATTTTCGTCAAATCTAAGTTAAAAACCACAGGCAAGGCGATGTTTTGTGACTGGTTTGGCAACACCTACTCGGCACAAAACCCTTCCCAAGTACACCTATTCTTGCTTAACTTTCGCCCATGAGCGTTCACGGTCATGCCTCCTCCATTTCATTTTAACCTCCTTGTTTGACTCCACCTGGGATATATTTACACTCTAGGCGTACCTACAGTTGAGAGTAAAAAATTTTGACTGATGGCTAAGAACAAAATCTTATTCTGGATATGAATTCACTATAATACTAATCACTCACTCAAGTGATTCAACCCGAAGGTTGGTTTGGATAGTTGAGGGTAGAGCTCACCCCGGACTAAGCCACAGGCGTGTGAACTTCACACATTCAGGGTAGGGAGGCCAGTTCCTTTCCCTTGGCCACCTAGCACTCCGAGGATTTTTTGTTCGAGGGCGTTCGCCACCACGCTCCCCAAAAAAATGCCGCCAGAGAGAATCGAACTTGCGTCCTTGTTCTCCGGATTCTAGCACGGTACCGACTACACCAACTCGCTCATTAAAATACTAATACTAGTTACTTAAACCCGTAAACCCATTGAGAAACAAAAATGAAAAATTTACTTCCTAAGGGCATGTTTAATCCTCGGAGCGTAATAACATTCTTTTTATTCATTTAGGTTTCCAGCATTCATATATCCTTGTTTTGTAAAAAAGTACTCAGCTATTATTAGTCTCATTTGCGGTGAAATTAATTTTTTCCCGATAGTAGCCACTCATAAATCAATAATGATCACACTTCGGCAGTGATTCTGAAATAAATGGGTCGAAGATGTTATAGGTGCGATGAAAAATTCCTTCACCTATTTCTACCTATAAGTTTGCCATTTTTTGCCATTAAGTACGAGCCATAAAAGTGGAAACCATGAATATACATATGGATCTAAATCTTCGGCACAACTGTACGGGCAAAGGCGTTGCCTAGCTTTCCACAATAGATAGGTCGCGCTGCAGTCGGCATGGTTCCGCTTCTGTGTTTCAGAAATGGTCAGTTTAATTGGGAGGCCAATTCCGGTATCTTTATTTCCAGTATCTCCATATGAATCACGGCCTTTCCTTCGGTATAGTTCGCTTGTGTGTGTCAAAAATGGCCGGTGTTAATAGAGAGGCCAATTCCGGTACCTTTATTTCCAGTATCTCCATTGGAATCACGGCCTTTCCTTATTAGAACCACCTTCTCTGGAGTGGTGGCGCTACAATCTGCTTGGTCCTGATTTTTCGGTGCATGCGGAATGTTTGGCACCACCCACTGGGGGCAAGTTTAGGATCAATATGTATATTTATTGTGGAAACCATGCTCATGGTCATATGAACTCCCATTCTCATTGGTGCAGGGTTAGCGTTTCATCTGTTATTGGCAAATGAGAATATAAATATTGCAAACAAAAATGAAATTGTTATTAAAAAGTTATAAATCTATTAATTAACTTAGTAATTACTAATTATTATTTGATGCCAAATAAAAGCTCTCGATAAAGTAAAAAATGGCACTTGTGAGTGACAAAACGCTTCGTCTTTCCTTTAAAACTTTTTTGGAACAGTCATTACAAATCTTGAATTCTTTCATGACTGTGTACGAGCGCGTGGACGATATGCTGCTTTTCACTGTCGACTTGAGGTTCTGAACGTTCGGAACTGACGTAGCTCCGATACCTAAATGCTCTTGCCACCACACCTGCTGCGCCAGGATAGATTGGGATAGGGGTTGGAGGGAAATCCAAACGCGGGAGTGGGTTTGAACAAAAAAGGAAAAGAAATGTGCCTACGCGCCAACAATGACTGCCTAATAATTTGATATTAATTCATGTAATAATATGCATTTGGCAGGCTAGTTACTCGTATCTTTGAGGGGGAGATATAATACCAGCATTGGTAAGGGCCCAACCAATAAAATGACGTCCGTAAACATAGATCAACTGGAATACTAACCTTGACGTGAATTAGAGTATTGTAATTGAACTCGCCTATTTTTCATTGCACAAAGATCAAAAATTAAGCGATTAAGCGATAAATTTTAAAAATGAGAGGGAATAAAATTGACATTGCAACACAGGGTTATGTCAGCATTATCTCCACTCATAGTTCTCCACTCCATTTCATAGTTCTCCGCTTGCGTAAGACGCTAATGGTTCATCCAAACATCGCTATCCTTTGAGATCTTCAAGTGAAATCGGAAAATGTCTGGTGAAATAAGAGCGTGTTGAAGACAAGAGACCACTTCCACTGGAATACCACGATATTTGCTCAGAGCCATCTTGACGGCTGGAGGACAAAAAAGTCCTCACACATTTTCCGAATTCAGTCAATATCGTCTTCTTGAGAGATGTCTAAGAAGAACCCTCTTTTGTTTTTCATACTTACACGAAAGAAACTGGAGACCCTTGCTCATGTTTGCACATCTCTCCACGAAATAGCATAGGCCTGCGGATGAAGGATAAGTGGAATAAGAGTGCCCCACATCGTAATCCCCGATATTATCCCCAGTGCTCGAGGCTTGCGCCACTGCTTACACCCATCTCCACTGACGATAAGCTCTCTGAGAAAACAGCTCCTCCCTCAATGCATGAGCGTGGGTCTTAATACATGAGGGGACAAACTTTTTTCCCTTATGATGGAGGTACAGATGGCAGTGAAGAAGACAGTCAAAAATGTAAGCGGTAACTACAGGTATCGTGTTCTTTACAATTTTTTGCTGGGGATGCTAGTTTAATTATTTACGTATCATGTATCTATATTTTTATAATTATGTCTGCATGCAACGCCAAGCATTGGAAATGAAATCACGACCGCAATTCCTTGGAGGAAGGGGCGATTACTGGTATAATGCGAAGCAAGTTTATCATGTTCTACGCATTTGTAAGGAACTGAAGGCGACTTTAGCGCATTTGAATTACGAAGTTGGTTTGAAGAGGGGCCCATATAACCTCACTAATGGCAGATTTGAGACCTTTCATGGCTCAGTGGTTTTAAAGGATAAGATGAATGATGAGACCAACTTCCACCGCGGGATGGGTTTTGGAAGTTTTGTGTGGAAATGTTAGTTCTAACTACTCTTGCCACTTGATCTAAAAAACCGAAAGCGTACGAAGAATAATCCGGAGGGTCATCGATATGGCAAGGGAAGGGCGGTGGAGGCATCACCGATTTTTAATACTTAAAAAGTTTCGAGTCAGCAACTTACTCATTATATATTACTCTCTCTCTCTCTCTCACTATATATAATCTCACTTATACATTACATAATTATTCTTACTCATTGTGAACGTTGGTAGGCTGTCTTAATGCATCATAATTTACAATTGATAAGTCATTGACGTTTTCATGATAGATTCCTACTCGTCCAACGACTGGAAATCGCCTAAATTTGGCATAATTGCGGAGGGATACCGAAATGAACCGAGCCAAGGGGTAGGAGTAACTCAGGCAAAAGCAGGGTACATTTCAGTAATACTGCATGCAAGGGAACTTTCTAAACCTCTAGTTTACATAAATACGACGGGGATATAATAATAGTTAAATATGACAGCGGGAGGTGCGATTCCATCGTATTTGTTTAACCTACGAATTGAGGAAGACCTCAGCTGCGGTTCCGCAACACCAAGTTCCCGGATTAGTATCGTTCCGGAACCACCCTGGTCAAAAGTGATTTTTTTCCCCTTAGTAGAAGTCCTTGCTAATAGGGTGTGCAAAACGGCACTGAGGCACTAGATAGGTTTTTTAAATCATGCGTAGACGAAAAATTGTTTGAGAGATTATGTATTCCGCCGTATAGGGTTTATCCGAGTGATACGACATGTTTGCAGTACAGATTGGCGTCTTATTTTCGTTAATAAGAAAGTAAACCTGCACTTTAGGTCTATTAATTTTCTTGGAAGCACCAATTTTTAGCTATTGCTGATTTCCCAGTCACTATAACTCTGGAAGCCAAATTTATGACACATTACAGAATTTCATCAAATGTTGCAAAATAGAACATCAATTTGAGTTTGGACCAGAAGTTGTGAAGACTACGTTGCTTGAAAGAAACGGGAGAGAAAGAAGAAGGCCAAATTAAAATACACCGTATTACGTAGGATTAAAAGAGGGCGAGTAAAAGGGGGTATGGATTAAGTTTATTCGATGGAATAGTTAATATAGTTACTTAATTCTTAGGTTGTGCGGATGCGATGGGATATATATATATATAAACCCTGAAAAATCACTAAAAAGCTCTCTCGGCTCGGAGTGCTCGAGCCGGAACAAAGTTCACTTCCGTAGTTCGATCATCCTCCTCCATCAAGTAAGTACTACTCGAAAAGCTTGCCCTGCATCAAAAATGCACGGGCGAACCCCTCTTTCTCAATCCCCGAATTACCTCTGCGTGTTAAGGATAATGCACTGAAAATAAGATACTGCATTTATTTTCATGCCAAATTTATCCTTTTGTATTCGGAAGCATAATTTATAATATTAAAAATGTTTGTACTTTCGTGGCAATTCATTTGATTCATGTTTTCAATTCGATTATTTGTAGAATTTTATTCACCTATATAAAATTATATGTACATATTTAGAAATACTTAGAAAGTTTTGAATCAGCACATGAGGATTATTCTTACTCTTCATAAAAGCATGCACTCCCCATGCATCATAATTTAAAGTTAATAAATCATTGAAGTTTTCAAGGTAGATATTTGTCCAACGACTGGGAAATATTGCATATACTCCTTAACCTTTAAATGTCTCCACCTTATTTTCTCTACTTGTGCAGCATCAATACTGCAGTGCTCAATATGAATTTCAGCAAATCATTAAAGAAAACCCTACTCGTAACCACTCCCAAGCACAAATTATAATTATCGCTGGAATAAAAAAAAAGTAAAACGTATTTGACCCAAATGTCACTGACCTGATTTTATTCACCGCTTTGACTGCATTTGTTTTAACTCCATCTTAATATCTTCCGTAGCAATAAGTTTATATACCATCACGTTCAACCGAAGCATTTTAGAGACAGAAAGTGACTACGCTTATCTTTTGTTTAACCTTATACTCATCCGTCCCTTAGCCCACAACCCTTTCCCCCACATTCACGTTTAGGTTTCCCCTCATTCCCAAAGGGGTGTTATTTTGTAATCTTACCTTTTTAATGACTCTTTGCGGAAAGGCGGGAGACCCGTTCCGCTCTCTTTATGATCGGTTCACGATCGGTCAAGGTCCGATGGTGGCTATATTTTACGTTCATAACGTCACGTGAGATGGGACTAATCAAGAAGGTTAAAATGAAATGGAGGAGGTATGACCGTGAACGCTAATGAACGAAAGTGAAGCAAGAATAGGGGTGATTGGGAAGGATTTTGTGCCGAGTGGGTGTTGCCAAACCAGTCACAAAACATCGCCTTGCCTGTGGTTTTTAACTGAGATTTAACGAAAATCGAACGCGACCACCGGACACGTAAGCCAGAGGAAGGTCTAAACTGTGCCGACTGCAATGGTGGAATTGGCTTCAAGAATCAAGTGGTATGTCGCCTCAAATTCTTTTCTAACCTCCTTGGGACTAATGAAAGGCAGAGGCAAATGAAACGAATCAAGATTTGAAAGAGTCGGTGAGTTACGGGAAAGAGCCGGTGAGTCAAGGAAAAGACCTGCAGATCACCACTTGAGAGTCGAAGATGGTCACTCTGCTTGGGTAGTGGGGTGGAACTACAAAAAAATGACGTTATAATTCCGTATTTTATGACGGACTATGGTGAGATTTCAATATAACCCCCAGGAGAGGGCGAGTCTTCCGATTGATGTAGGTAATTCTAGTATCTGTGACAACTCGAACATGGCCATGCTTGTCAGGCTCAAAGCGGTCAATTATACTGAGGAAGCTGGCGGGGTCACACCGATACGCATCAATTCATTTCTAAATCCATGTTTGTGCCCCTGGCTCAACGTCCGTAGAAGGACTGCGATAGCCTTGAGTATTCAGGCTCGAACTACCAGGACACTAATGGATCCCGCAATCAGATATCGCTCCAGCCGGCGCTTCAACGCAAGCGCGTTGAAATTACTGAAACTAGGGAACAAGTTAGAGGCCCAATGGAAAAAGGGGTCACCACGGAGTCCAGCTCTTCCTTCGCAAGGCCAGCATTCCCAAAGCAAGCAAGAAGGAAGGCCTCATCTGGTGATAGACCATCGTGCTCTCGATAAAAAGGTGAAATCCGACGCATTCACACGCTGGCGAATGCGTTACTTCACTTTGGACAAAAAAATATTTTCCTCTGTCATAAATTTGAACGTCACATCGCTTACCATCAAATTTCATCAATACCAAAAAGCATACAAACTTCGTGAAACCATTGGGTTTAAATGAGCACTAAATAATACCCTATGCTATTTTGTACTGAAAATTCTATTTCCGTTTGTTTAAGAAGAGTTCGGGGCCATTCAATACTAATACGTTTACAATTATCTTGATGACAAAGTGATTTATGGCAACAACTTCGAGGATAATATATGCCACCTCGAATTCGTACCATCCAGGTTATGGCACATCAAAGAAACAGTAAGCAAAGAATAGATTCGCGTAGCGCCTTGAGAGAAAATAAATGTTTTGGTCTCGTAGTGCCGTGTCATTATTTAGAGTCAACCTGAGGCAGTTAACGATTTCGCAAAATTATAAACCCACAAGCGTTTCCCGAGAATATTTAGTTATTACGCCTGGTTCATCATGTCATCTTCGGATACTTCTGCGCCTTTGAATCCGTAAAAAAATATCAGCCAAATTGCATTTGAGCTTGCGCCATAGCAGGCATTTCAAACCATTAGGACTAAATTACTTCGCCACGGTGTAACACATTCCAAACTTCGAGTTTTTCGTACTAAATACCTACTGGTTCCTCGGCTAAAGGAATTTTGGTGGTTCTCTCACAAAACTTAAACTGTCTCCACCATTGAAGGGCAAGCCCTTAAATGGTGGATACCGAAAAAGATTTACACGTCGTACGAGACACAATACCTCGCGGTCAATTTTGGGGTAGGAATATTTCCCCAATTACTTCACTTGGCGCGATAGGACTTACGCACTGATTATGAAGCGTGGTTCTGATGGCTTCCTCGTGTTACCTTTTCAAGGCATTCACTAACCCCTGTGTTTCCCTTCCTTGGACTTAAAAATATATCCATCAACATGCCTAATAGAAAAAAGAGTAAACTTTCGAATAAATCTTCAAGAGCATGAGGAATGTGTTCTTTGCGAAAAAATGAGCCCTCGCAAGAAAAGCGACTATGGTTAGACTCGGACGCTAAAATACATGCCCACATAATTTAATTTCAATAAATTATGGAAAATAGTGTGTTGACAGTCAAGCACATATCCTCAGAGTTGCTGGTGGGAGACCGTTCCGATGACATAACGACCGATCCGTATCACAGCATATATGCCGATGCTATATTGGTTTTCACTGTCGTATTTCTTAGATTCATAATCATGACGCTGATGCGTGATACTCATCAGCACCGAAAGGTCTCTCAATATTAGAGATTTCGCATTTTTCAGATTCCGCAAACTGTTGGTGTTCCACAATGTGACAGATTTAAATTTCGTGGGTGTGATTTTCAATGAGTATTCCAAAGAACTGCACAGCGCAAGAACCAAGCCCAATTTTCCTCCGCTACTTCTATCAGTTTTTCTCCACCTCCAAAGCTGGAGCAAAAGGAGCTGACTCAAGTTGCTCCTTTCGCTCCAGAACATGCAACGCGCAAGTCGCTCTTATCTTGCACCTTCAGTGACACGATTGCCGCACCAAAGTAGCAAGAAGGAGCAGAAAAGTACAGGATGATAAGCAACGCGAACGCATCTTGTATTTTTCTGTTATTTGGGAATACAAATTTTCGCAAGTTAATAATTGAAAGGGAAAGACGCCGATTAGTGATTATATCCTCACCCACACATAGAGTAGTGCAAGTAAAAGGTCCTTGGTTCAAATTCATATCCAGATTGACTTTCCTGGAATCTTTTTTTTCACTGTTTATGTATAGGTATTTGATGAGGAAGTATTTGACCTAGTTGGAGAGGAGAGGAAACTTGTGGATGAGATTAGGGGAAGGCAGGGTAGATGGCTGGAAGGGGTAATGAGGGGTGATGGTTTTCTGAAGGCCGTAGTAGAGCGAAGGATGTTGGGCAAGTGGGGAAGGGGAAGAAAGAGAACAGGTTTTAAGGACGGGATGAAGAAAGGTAGGACTTACGCCGAGATGAAGAAAGAAATATTAGAGGTAGATAGGGCACTACACGTGTAAGAGTTCGTTGGATATTCTCTGACTTTTATCATAACCTACATTTAACCGGTAGACTACTCAGATGATGATCATGATATATATTTGATCGATAAAGGACGAACTGAAGGAATGCGAGACAAATAGATGGGATGAAAGACGGATTGATTGCGGAGCTGCTCATTTCCTGCGGGTGCACTCTCAGTTCCGAGAACTCGTGATGTATCCAACGGAAAGAAATACATGCGCAAGGAACTGCGGCATAGCGGAGAATGAAGGTGGAGGGTTAGCAAAGGTCTCTTCGCACCCCCATCCCCCTTCCTCCCTCCCCCCTCCTCTCCCTCCCCCCCCCCCCCACCGTAAAGGGGGCGTTGCCGAGGCGATTAATTATGGATGTTCCCCAAGGGAGAGAAAACTTGACCACACCGCAGGGATTGAAACGAATCGCGATAATAGCGGTTCTCTCTCCGCTTCGATGAAATAAAAACACAACGGAGTCACCGGACTCGAAATCTGAAATATTAACGGGCTCTGTGAATATTTTATGCGACGCAGAGGATGCAGCAGACGGCGCTGGGTCTAAAGCGCCCCCCCGGGCGCGCGGTCGGATTTCCACGGGGCAAGGGGGGTGGCGAGGGCACATGGCCACTCGTGGTGGTGATTATGATGGATGGGTGAGCTGTGAATGCGCCAGAAGGCTCAGCAAAAGGAGTTTGGCAGCGATGAGAGAAATAGTAATGAGGAGAGAGTGAAGAGAAAATGAGAATGATTGGACGCTTGAGATGGGAAGTTAATAGAAGATGAATATTCTGCTCCCTCTCTGTCTAGAAATAGCGCAAAATAGAACAAATCTAGCTTCATAAGGGTGTGCACGCTATATGTGGTAATAAGAGTGCATATGTTCTTCCCGTAGTATAATATTGCTCCCCAATATGGTCCATACTAATCTAACTACAGCCCCGACTAATCTAAAATCCCTTGATTGTATCCCCTATTTCTTTGCCAAAATAGTCAAACACAGAGTCACACATTTCCGCAATATTTCCTCAAATGCTATTCTGTCTTCTCTTTCCATTTGTAACCTCCAAAACCACATACTTAAAACTGATTTTAAACTCCTCCACAAGACCCTTAACTCGACCATTGACTGCCCTGAACTGCTTTCTCTCTTCAACTTTAGGATACCAACTCGATCCACCCGTACGCATTCATTACGCCACCTGCCTATTCCTAGGATATCACTCATCCAGCGCTCGCCTTTATTTCGCCTCTCCTCCCTTCTTAATTCACTCCCTCACACTGTCGATCCTTTTTATTTATCATGTAACCATTTCACCACCCAAGCTATGTCCCACCTGTCAACAAATTAAATATTTCCCCTTTCCATGTTGGGCTCAGCGTCGTTGATTTTTATGTTGTTATTGTATTTTTGTCCTCTGTCATGTTTATTTTTAAACGTTTCACTGTAAATTGGCGCTACTTCTGTATGTGAACAATGTTTTAAATAAATAAATATTAAAAATATTTATTTAGCAATAATAAGGCTTTATTCCAATTTTATTCTCAAATTGAAGAGCTATAGGAAGCTTGAATCCAATGTAGTAACGTTAATGACGCAAAAACGGTGCATTAGCAAGCTTCCCAGTAATAAACTAAATAAATATATGGTCTATTAATCGACTACTTTTTTCCACACTGCACGCAGAAAATGCCAACGCACCCAAAGGTTATTTTTGGGATTATATAAAAATTACGTTGATAACAAGTTAACTGTTTTAAATAATTGAGTTAACGAGCAAAATACACACAGCTACATCCTTGAGGTGATCGTTGGTAGTGAACCTGGTTATGTTTTTACATAATGTCTGTCTGGAGTGCACAGGCATACTACACACTGTGAAAAACGGCTTGCATCTTTTGCAAATATATTGGTAGCGCCATAAGTGACAATATTATCATTAGAAAAATGGGAGTTTTATTATTTTTATTTATTTTAATGAGTATCAATCCATTTAATTTTTGGAATAGTGATATCTCACTGAAAAAACATTGAATGCCATACACAGGTACAGTTTACGAAATAAGCGAACAGTTAACTTAAGTTAGTTTGAGTGAAAAATCACTTCACCGTGAATTTGATGAATTTGGCCTCATTTTAAAGAAACAACTCTCATCTTTCCAATGATATAAAAATATCAACCCCGGGGCCGAACTACTTTTCGAGCAATTTGCATGTAAATATAAGCTGTTTTACATGGGATAGATTATGGCTGAGTGCTCCAGAGGTAGAATATTGAAGGAAATAGGAATTTATAACACCTAGATTTCGTAAAAAAACTAACGGTGTATAGATTGCATGTTTTCTCAACTATTTATAAAAATAATCTATTACTCACCACAGTAATTTTTACAGAATCGCAAAAAAAACCTGCCGGTTTGAAGGGTTTTCAGCCATACGGCGGGAAAAAATGAGTCAAGTTAGAGACCTATGTAGCTTTATTTATGTAATTACCGAGAATTTTGGGCATAAATAACTATATATTTGCGCCATAAATATTACAATATTTATTTCATACTCCTTACATACGCTGAAATCAAAGAATAAAATTTGAATATGTCCATTATGACTAGGGATTTATCCCTACAGTTCCCGGCTTAACTTTCTGGAAAAGCTAAATATTAAATAACTTCTCACTTCATACATTTAATATTTTTTTAATTTTCACCGAACATGGTTTTGACATACAATGCCATTTTCAAGGTTTTTTTTGACAATGTCAGTTTCAGTAAGTTTACCTTGAAAATGACATTGTATGTCAAAACTATGGTCGGTCATAATTTTATAAGTGTGAAATGTACAAAGCGAGAAATTATTTCATGGATTTACTTGCTTAGTAGCAGAGAAATAACCGTAGAGTGACCGTAGTGTTGCCGTCAGCGTCCTACCCCGTCACTTTCTCTTCTTTCTCTCTCCCACTACTCATTGCGAGCACTTTTCCCACGCCCTTCTTCTTCTCTTCATGATTGCCCTTCTCCTTATTTCAATCGAACCGCCATTTCCCTTTCCTTCCCTTTTCCTCCGCTCGGGTCGTTTCTTTTTGGACGAATCAATCACTACGGATGCCGTTCACTTTTTATCGCGCGTGCCAAGTAGATGTGATTCGGTCGTCCTTGCCAAGGTTTTCAAAAAGGGCGAATCGTTACCTTGCGAAGGGAATGAATGACCCAAAGAGAGTTGATCCCCAAAGGGTATCTTCGGGGGGGGATGGAAAATGGGATCGTGAAGGGAGTATTGGGGGGGTGCTGCTTGAACGTACGACGTTCTTCCCTTTCACAGCACTTGTGCAAGAGATTTGATTGGCTCTCGATTTGAGACGATCCGGCTGTTAAACGGAACACTTATCGAGGAGAGGGTACCATTTTCATTGACTATGTGATTTTTACGACATATAGTGCATTCAGAATTAGATCAAGTGCAGAAATATGTGACTTTTTTGATGATTGTCAATCATTTATTTAACGTTGTCAGGTCGTGAGAGCTCACCACCTGTTTTGTAATCATTTTTAGTGTTAACATTTCTAAAATCATTGTGTGAATTGTGAATGAGAGTTTTGAATCAAAATCATAATTAAATTCAAATTATGTATCTGTCTCCTGGAAAACATAGGTTTAATAAATGTAGTGCCTTCAAAAGAGACAAGCTAATGTTTTATAAAAAATTCATTTCACATGAGAGCATAAGAATAAGATCAAATGATCACTATAAAGTCAAATTACCACTTTTTCACCGCTTTCAGCTAGCCATAATAAGAGTAATTCCAAAGTATCTTTTCGTCAGGGTATAATTAGTTAGATTTAAGTACCTCTTACTGAAATATGAGGTTTAATTTAGAATATAATTCCATACGAGTCAATGGTAATAGATTTATCCAGAGGTTTATGGTACAAGGGCGTCGCGAGTGGAGCAATCTTTAACCTAGCACCACCTATGTTGAGGTTTTATGACAGAGATCACGAGCGCAAATAGCAAAGACAGTTACACGAAATGAAAAAAATATGGCATACAAAGCAACGAGTGAAAGTTTTTCACTAAAAAAATGAAGGGATGGTAATTATTATTACGTTGAAGCTACCAACCGCTTGGCTCAAATATTTAATATATGCTTTTAGTTTATTGCACCAAATTTTCATATTATTTCTTCACAGAATCGAGAAAAGGTAGAGTGAGGTAAAGTGCCTCTTGAGTAGGATAAGGCAATGTGAATATTCAATACAAATGGTTATTATTCTCGACCTCTTTAGTATAAAAGTTAAAAAAAAAATATATTACTTGACCTAAACTCATGACATTTGCATAATATTAAATACTACACTGCCAATAATGAAGTAAGTTTATCCGAGTATTCTACCGGGTAAATTCTTTCCTTGCTGCCAATATTTCGACGAACGTGTCGCTCATTATCTTGAGGGCGTATTGCCCTGAAAATGATGAATAACACGATCGTCAAAACGTTGGCAGCAATGGTCGAATGTAACCGTTGGAATATCCAGATAAACTTTCTTAGTTGCATATTCCGAGAAATTATAATGCCGAATTATTTCGCTGGCATTAATTCTGCATATTTCCACTATCAACCATTTTCTGGTTTTTTGCTACATAGAAAACTTTTATTGTGAAATTCAACGTTTCGTTCGGCCTGTTGAGAACGTTGTCAGGAGACTGAAGATATTGGTTAACATATAACCGATATTGAAGACTGCACTTATTCGGGTGTTTAACCACGTCGTTGTTTTTTGTGACAACAGTTTCGCCTGCGTTCCAGTAGGCGTCTTCAGGTCGAAGTGATGATGCCGGTTGGACCACCTTATATAGGCCCGTTGTTCAGTCTTGATTGGTTGCGTCTTTCTTCCCGTTGGCGCTTATATTTGACCGTAGTCTTCTTCGTTCGCCTCTAAGGGGAGGAAAACTACAGGAAAACCAGGAGATTGGAGAGGTTAAGGAAAAGAAAAGATAAACTTTTATCCTCCTTGGCGTTTCTACAAAGATGCCGTGATACGGACACATTGCCAACTTGTGTCACATTGAGACATCTCTCGTAGACTTTTGAAGTGGGGAGAATTCTTCGCCGTGCCAGTGAAGCAATCTTCAGGGAAAGAGTACACTACACTAGCCTTTCCATTCATCGCTGCTCCGAAGAATTATATCGCCTCCACCTGGAATTGAGCTTCTGCTTGGAAGACTCTGACTGGGATACTTTGGACAAGATAAGTACTGAGGTTTCACGGAAAATATTACTGTCATCAAAGGAAACTCAGATAGAAGAGTACGAGAAGCTACGGAATAGACCACATCCCTTGGACCAAGCCTTGCACCTGTGCGCTCCTCTTCTAAGGGCTGGATGGCGGGTGGGCGGCTTGGCGTTTTTCGATGTTGTCTGGGGTCCTTGCGGTGGGCATGGCTCTGCGCCTACTCGGTCCGTCACTTGCTGCGTTCGGCCTTGTCGGTTGGGGTGTCAGTGTGTGTGGGATTCTAGTGAGGCGCAAGCCTCCCCTGAAGAGGCGCAAGCCTACACCGGGGGCCATGTCCGACATGGCGCTAAACACATTCATGCGCCATCATCACTTCGACCTGAAGACACCAGCTGGAACGCAGGCGAAACTGTTGTCATGCGATGCGAAACAAAACAAACAATGCGGTGAAGCACCAGAAAGAGTGCAGCTTTCAACTTCTACACCCCGCGGAAGTCTTCGCAACATATAACCAATATCTTCAGTCTCCTGACAACGTTCTCAGTAGGCAGAGTGAAACGTTGAGATATACAAAATAATTTCCTCTTTGCAGCAGAAAACCCGAAAATAGTTGATAGCGGAACTACTAATTGCTACGAAAACCTTCAAACAAAGATTAACACTGCCAGTGTTTTAGTTCTACAGGTTGATATTAAATTAGGCCTGCTTTTTGTGGGTACATTCTCGAATATATAAAGCTAATATAAGGGGTAGGTGCAAAGGAAGAAAAGATTAAACGGACCTACCAGGAAAAGACCCGTTAAAATTATGAACTATATAATAGCTTGAGAGATAATATGCCCAGCTCCGGAATTCTATTGCCTGGTAGACGTTGACCATTCGATAATGTCGCCTTAGTGTTAATGTTATTATGCACTATTTTGTAATAATGTTTACCTAAACTTGCGTATTATGGTGTATCAATTTTATTGCCCACATTTCTAATTAACTATAAATGATACTCCAACTTAAGTAAAACTCTAAACGAATTCTTAGATAGCGCACTGAGCCAAATGTTGGATTGATACGTATGACAGAGAGACATTAAAACGGACACGTAATACTAATTTTATTCTTTTCAAAGAAATAATACGACGTTTTATCGTGTAATTGGGTTTAAAAGCATCTAAAAACCAAAATAGAATAACCGAAATCCAAAATTTAATAATAATTAAAGTCTAAAATCCTGAAAATCAGTTATTCCATTTCGATTCATGACATTTTTTTGCAAATTTGGCTTTGAAGATTTTGATAAAGGTGATTTTAACCCAAGAAGGATTCATTAAAATCAATACATTGTGAAGAGCAAGATGTGTATTAAGTTTGCATTTTATCATAAAAAGTCATTCAATCCAGAGGATATTTCTTGCGTTAGCGAGTAGCGAGTTAAGTCCTTTTAATCAACTCCCTGTATCTCTTCCCTTCATGCTATTTCCATTTTTTTCTCGTTGAATCTGGAAAAGGATTGCGTCCACCCCAATTAAGACTATAACCCGAATTAGAGCCATATTTAGAATATTTTGGAATCAAAGGGGAAAAATTAACATCCATGTGTATCTCTTTTCCTCAAAGGCTTTTGAGTGCGCACGGCACTCTAAATGAATGGGGAAAGGGATGAATTTCGCCGAAAACTAATACAAGGCCAGTAATTATATTTTTCAGCGGAACACTGTGACCTTAATCAAATTCTCTTTGCGATCCTCGACAAGTGGCCTAGTGCCAGACAACAATTAAAGAGATCGCTTATTTGTGCAATTTATAAAAGAGGAAGGGTATACCGCCACGGAATTACAACGTGAATTACAAAAAAAGTGGTTTTGTCTCGTTCCTCCACTTTGGGAACGAGGAAGCTTTCTGAGGTCTTACTAGGATGTTGGCCTTGAAGTACAACGCCACAGCTACTAAACAAAGGATGGGTCTCATAGGACTATTTAATTGGAAACTAAGTAAAACACGACAAATTTTGCAGCCCTTTCATCAATTCGACATGGTAATGAAACTTACCATGGCCATGGACGCTCTTGTAAATTCTTCTTTCAGAGATTCCTGCGTTGTCTTCTACTGATAATAAAAATATATACGGTGAATAGACTCAGAAAATTTCAACTAAAAAGATATAAAATTAATTTCAATAAACAAATACTGCCATTCTTTACTTATTTTTCGAAACACGAACCGAGAAATTTTCAGGTAACTATAAAACTATATTGCGCATGAATTCCATCAATTCACCGATTTAGTATTACTATATTACTAAGTATTACTATTGGCAATTTATTTAAATGGATTAATCCAAATTTGGTGAATATAATATAGATTTATCATAGAACTTAGAAGGATTGGAGAAGAAAGAAATATACTGAGAGATATTAAAAAGAGAAAGGCAAAATGGATTGGACATATTTTAAGGAATAACAGCCTACAGAAATTAATAATAGAAGGGAAGAGAGGAAGAGGAAGGAGGAGGCACGGAATGCTGAGGGATATAAAAGAAGGAAGGAGTTATGCAGAGATGAAGAGAGAGACAACGCTACCGTTGAAACATGTCTGCGGACAGATGCACCAATGATGATGATGATGAGAACGAATGACTCGAATGCATTCTCTTAGTGCAGAGCAAATTTCATAAGAGCAGAAGATGGTGGTTTCCAGTCCTACTCCTACAATTTCAGCGATTCAGCAATTTTTAAGTCTCTAGAGGAATGTTTAAACGTCTTAACCGTTTAGGGATAGCGGTGAATAGGATTTTTCTGCCCCTTAAAATGAATATTCTTAATAAGTGTTGCCATCGATTTGAATTCGATCAAGGTTGAAATCTTCAATGACCTAACATCAGAACTAGCAGCTTTAAATGCAGAGTGATATACATTACGAAGTCCTGTTCTGCTCAGCCAGTGAATTACGCCACAAATTATTGAGGACCGCCCGTAGGGAGTGGACGAGGAAGTTCCTTCGTGGTGAACTAAGGGGAAGTCAGACCAAGGTGAACTCATGAAATATCCTGGCGAAAAAAACCGGAGCGTAGTATAAACTTAAGGGCAAAGGAGGAGGAAAGTTAGACTCCATGCAGAGGAATACAGGAGAGCGTCAAATGGAAGCAGACTTGAAAACATAAATAGGGTGGAGTCCTTTAGGCTGGCAATGTCAACACTGTTAACCCTAGGAAAACTTAAGTAAGCCTTACTACCTAGCCAATTTATACTTCATGGAAAAACGACAACAAGTAAAACTGAACAAAAAAGAATTTCTCACTGGATATTTTACCAACGAAACCGTGTCTTACAGTATGCAGCCATGTTGGACATGACGCTAAAGACCGTTTAACATGAGGCACTTTATTGAACAATCTGATGTATTCATAGATGTGTATTGAAAATTGCGTCGTAAAATTCGGTGAATTGCTAAAATGCAAGCGCAAACTCATTAACGACAGATAAAAAAATTAATTAAATAAAAAAATTAATATAGTACCAAGTTTTTAAAACGGACTAAAAAGTATAAAATAATTTTCCCTAAGGGCCCTTCTAAATTTTTGAGGGTAAATTTTTAGTGGCTATGGAGGTATTTGTAAGACTTGAAGGGAAAAACGTGGGGCGCAGGCAGTAGATAATAGAAGTAGATAATCCGGATGAATTTACAACCAATTTCAGTGCATTGTAAATGGTATTAATTGTGGGAGTTTGCTCAACGACACCTGGTGACCTTACTCCTCCTTAATTATCATGGGTTGCCTGCGCCCCACGTTTTTCTCTTCAAGTCTTACAAATATCTCCATAGCCACTAACATTTCACCCTCAAAAATTTATAAGGGCCCAGGGAATATTATTTTATAGTTTTAAGTCCGTTTTAAAAACGTGGTGTATTAAAAAATATTTCTTATTGAATGAATTATTTTCTGATTTTTAATCTTATGCCAGGGTGAAAGTTACCAATGAATTTTATACATCTTGATGAGACTCTGACAGGGACACAGGAAATTCCCGGTGTATTTCAGATTCTGTTCATCTGAAAGTGTGTGGAATTGAAATAATTAACTAATAGTTAATTAATAAATCAATTGTTATAACATGTTGCTAACATTGCATTGCCATCCACTTCTGAGCTATGGTTAAAATTACATGCATCTATTATCACATCAGTAAATATGTTAATTAACTGTAAATTAATTAATCAACTTTGTGGAACTTGGAATTCATCTTGAAAAACTTTAAACATTGTATTTCCACATGAAATTTATTTAGCTACGACCATGGTTTCGACGTCAGGGCGTCATCATCAGGTATACTACGTCAGGGCGTCACCTGATGATGACGCCCTGACGTCGAAACCATGGTCGTAGCTAAATAAATTTCATGTGGAAATACAATGTTTAAAGTTTTTTAAGATGCAATCCATTTAATTAGTCGTTCTCCATATGCAAACTTTTTACCCTTTCGCTGCATACTTATCACAAATTGAAATAAATTAGAGCTTTAAATCTCCAAGATTCCATTTCCTGAAATAGAAATTAGAAATACACATCTTCCAATCAAATATTCCACTTCCCAATTTCAAGGGCAAAAGTATTTTGTCCTTGGCGTTACAACACCACCTAGTATGATATGCAATGGGCAATCAAACGATGATCATCCATTTTTTTTACTAGTGTTGCTGGTTTTGCGTTGTATTTTTATATATAATACAAAAAGGATACGCTGCATAAAACAAATAATACGTTCCTCAATCACAGCTTCACATTATTGTTTCACGGGACCTTTCATGATAAGTTTCTCACGACAATATTTAGCAGGCTACATCACTCAAGCAAAATTTAATAAATTATTGGATCGCTACATTCCTTGTCATATTCTACGATTAAAAGAGCTGAAATATAATAATAAAATCTGATTTGAAAAAGGCCGTTCGAACAAGGTGGTCAATATTTACATAAAATGCAAATATATGTCAATCAACATTGAAAAGGCAATAAAAAGGGTAGTTTTCCGGTTTAAAACTTTTACTTTTTTGAAAAAATCTATATAATGAAATGTAGGTACTATACTAAGGCAATGCTTTAAACTCTTTTGCGTGTATGTTTAATTTGAAAATCAAGTAATTTGAAGAGGGAATAAAATGAGAAGAAATTTATGGAAATATTATTTCATATTATTGCCAGGCCTCTGCTAATTTAATTCATTTCGATAATTGTTAATTAGAAAACTAAAATGTACGACACGTAAGCCAAGATAAACCATTATACGTTTAAAAATATGACCAAATACGCTCGCTGAGTATAATTACTTCATTATGTTAAGTAAAAGCGTAATGAAATCATTTTCTCACCCTTAATACTAATCGAGATAATTCACAGAATAGACGTTACTTACGGCCTTTAGAATCACTTCATAGGCCAAAATGAAACAGTATATTCAATTAATACCTCAGTGCACTCATTATTGCTTATCTGCAATGGTTATAAAAATTTAATGCTGAATTAATAATTGGAAAAACATATGATTTAAACTAAATAAAATACTGTTGAATTATGTTAGATTTTCTCACTCAGTACATCGCCAGCATAGGGCCATTACGTCACCTGGAAAATGCATGGACCTCTCGTACTCCCATGCTCAGCATCTACCATGAAATAGACTTCTAAAAAATTAACTCTAAAAAGAGCTCTCAAATACAAGATTCAGCACTTGACTCAAAGAGCTTGATTTCTTGTTCGGAAAAAGGTTCAAAGAGAAAATGCAAGAGACTCGGTGGATTTTAATCTTTACGTAGTGGGTAGGTAGATTCCCGACCGATATAAACAGCTCGCACGGGATCTGTACAGGAACGTTTCTTTTTCCTGCTCTCACTAGGAACCCAAAACGTAAGGCGAATGGTACTCTGGCCGCATCAGGAAGATAGACTGTGAGACTACTAAGAAAAAATTAAATTAAATTAAAAGAATTCCTAGCGAGAAAACGTTCTGCAGCGTACAGCAAGAACCACGTTAAATTAAAAGAGAGAATTTTATTTTTGAAAAACAAAAAAAGAGCACGGCAAAAGATGAAGCGCTCCAGCGAAATGATGGGAGAGATTTAACGGTGAGTGTTAAGGAATTGCGGTCAAGTAGCGAGCACATCCTCCGCCATTTGTATTAAAGCCGTAACTGGGGGGGGGGGGGGGTTTAAGGGGAGGTGGGATTAGGAGAGTGAGAAAGGGAAGGAAGGGGATTTTGAGACCCGGAAAAAAAAGAAGAGAGAAGCACCGTGCGAGGATTCCGGACGAATTAATGGCTTCATCGTGCCGAAATACTCGCCATGAAATCCAGAAAAATAAAAAAAAATCTGTTGGATTACTCGTTAAAATATAGGAAACTCGAATAAAAAATAGAAAGCAAACATAATCCCCACCCTTTTGGCTGCACTCAATCTCAACTTCACATCCAGTCAAGAGGTCAATGCGGGACACTAAGACCCTAGGCTTCATGCATATAATGGATAGCTTACATGCTTTTAAATAAACGGTTTTATAATTTACGAAAAACTAGGTAGGTATGATTAGATTTATTGGTTACAACGACTACAAAGGTCATTTTGCACAGCTCATACTTTTCAGTTTTCGTAAATTTTTATAATTTTTGACCAACCAATTATTATAATAACTGGCAAAATTAAGCAAATTTAAATACATGTATAAAACACAGAGATGTAAATAACAGCATCAAAGTTTCTGAAAAGTACTGAAAAGTGTAATAATTTTAATGAAGTATCGATGTGCTCTGAGTTTCCACCAAGAATGTGACTAATATCCTCAGTATTATTAAAGATATAGCGTACCACCCGATAGTCATCACATTCACTCAGGATGTGACAATTTTCACAACTTTTCCTCGGGGGGACTTTTTCCTCTATAAAAAGGTAGGAGTGCGTTAGGGCTCCTTAGGGAAATAGGGAATTACTCGTTCATGTTGTACAGAAGCGTGCACAGTGAGAATAAAGAGCTCTGGGGTTTCACATCGGGTCAGTATCTCTATACCCACCGACGTTTCTACGAGCGACTTGACCATCATCTTCAGGGATCCAAGAGTCCAATGCAAATGTTCCACTTGTCAGCCTTATATTTACTTCGTCCATTGGTCAGTGGTACTGGTCAGTAGTGATCAGTGGTGGTGGTCAGTCAGTGCATGTAAGGCATACAAGTGGGAAATTGGTATTGGATTCTTGACTTCCTGAAGAATATGGGTGACTCGCACTTGGAAACGTCGCAGGTCAAGGACAACCTGACCCGCTTGAAAATCAGAGAGCCCTTCATTCTCAACATTCGCTTGGAAAGCCTACAGTCCTACCAGCATACTCATTGTTGGAAGTAATAAATTTAAATTTAGTGAACTCATTACCTGCGTTTTGATCATAATATTTGATTACTGCATATGCGTAGCGTGTTTGACTCTCAATATGAGGGTCCTATCTTAAATTTAAGGATCGCAGGCTTAAGACCAAGTTATGGAAAACATATATTTTTTTTATTTTGAAAAATTCTTTATAGTAAAATATGACCTGGAAATAAACGAGAACTTCCTACAACTCACATGCTACACACAGACTACCCGGCTCCACAGTTAAGCATGGAGCAGTCTCAGCAGAAGGCCCCTCATGACGCACATCAGGAAGATCGCTCCGCCGGTTTCAACTGACACAACTCCGAGCGAGAGTGAAGGTCACGGAATTGGCCCGAGTACTGCGATGTGAAACCACGACAACGCTACGCTTATCGTGATCAGTCATTCAACGTTGTATTTTGGGTTGTCTTTAGCGTGGGTAGTATTTATTCCAGGGTAGTTACGGTCGCTTTGATTTCTTGTTAATCAAAGAGAACAATTTCCCGTCCCATGAATCGGTTTGGCGATACTTTTTTTTTGTGCATGCGCTCTTTGAAATTTCCTTTTTGCTGCTTCACATACATTTCCGTCGTTTTTTTCTTATACTTATTTTGTGTGCAGTCTTCTTTTTTTCTGGGTGATCGTTTTTGTCGATCTTATGTTTTGCTTAGTTATAGTAAGGAGTTTATCTCACTTTTTTCCTGTTTTCGATAGCTGTCAGGATATAAATAAATAAATAAATAAATAAAAATAAATAAATAAATAAATAAATACATAAATAAATAAATAAATAAATAAATAAATTAATTAATTAATAAGTAAACAAGTAAATAAATAAATAAATAAATAAATAAATAAATAAATAAATAAATAAATAAATAAATAAATAAATAAATAAATAAATAAATAAATAAATAAATAAATAAATAAATAAATAAATAAATAAATAAATAAATAAATAAATATTTATTTGCTCTAGGTACAATACCCCTTGGAGCACCATTTTTAAAATTACAATTGTAGTGAGCTTAAACAACCAAAATAGTATCAAAAATAAACAATGAGTACAAACATATTTGAAAACATATCAATATAAAGATAATACAAAAATTATTATGCATATTATTATCACAAAATAACGAAAAAAACTAACAATAAAAGGCATTTTAATGAAGATTGCACAAGAACAAAGTAGGAAGCGGATGGTGATATAGACATATAACAATGCGAATTAGAGATTTATGTCTATATGTGAAAGGTAAGAATAAAGTTTCGTTTTGAATGACTGCCTGTTTTTACTGTTCATTAGGTCTATGGGGAGAAAATTACATAATTTTGTGTATTTGACTAGGAAAGAGTTGTGGTATTTGGTGGTTCTATGGGTGGGGCAATATAAATCAGATGCTTCACTCCTTGTATTCATATTACGGGACTGAGGTTGGTGTATAAACATATCCATCAAATATTTAGGTTCTGTAACGGAAAATATTCTTTTAAATCGTGACGAGTTTTCGTCGATTTGTTCAGTTTTGTCAAAGATTTTTACTGAAGGATAGTAAAAATGAAGTTGCATTTTTAAAAGATATTTTTACTGGCGCAGTGTGATTTCATTAATGTGGTTCAAGCTGAAATAAAAACATATTTAATCTGAATTTTTTCAATAACTCCTTTCTAGAAGATAAAGCCTTGCAATCACCAATATATGAGACACAGGCATTCCTCTCGGTAACCTTATTCCGGAGGTTAGTTAGTCCTCTAGTCACTATTGTGGCTAGTTTTTGTCGAAACATTGTCAGCGTTTTATTTCTAGCCACTTTACGTCTTATCAATGAACATATCATAATACGTTTTTCTCTTCTTTCACAAAATTCCTTCCTCAAAATTCCTGACCTGGACGCATCTAAGTTTATTTTGAGCGTCAACGGATTACATCCCCATACATTCATAAAGAAGTTTTCACCATTGAACTCGGATGCATTCGCGAGAGGGATGGATGTCAAAGGTTAGCGCGGGGGTTTCAAGCCGTCGTCGGCCTAGAGTCACATCAGACATGATGAGGCGATTGCATGAATGAACTTCCAGAAAAACCGTTGGATTCAATCCGAGACCAAGCCGAGACATCAGGGTCGAAAGCAACTGAAGTTCAAGTTCGTGGAAATAAAAGACACGAAGGTTGAGTCATAAAATTCGTCCGTATTCTTGCGTCTCTGTTCCAGGCGGACTCTTGCCAAAGCTATTTTTGGAAGTGGGACTACGCAAGTTTTAGACATTCATACTAGAGAAACGAATGAAACTAAATAAATGTGCATTTCATGACATTTTTAAGCATTTTATGTCATCTCGTGCATTTCATTTTTTAAATTAATGTCTTCATCAGTCACCGAACAATATAAGCATCACTCCTGGAGTAAAGTGAGTAAGTAGCCATTCTGGTTATATGGCTGCTCATACATACTCTGCGTTTTACGTAGAAAACAATTTTACTTCAAAGAATTTGCTTTCGTAGCAGAGAAATTCCGCGGAAAACATATTTTTTTAAGGACTCCTGTTTTCGAAAATAGAAAACGGGCGACTTTAGCGTTTCAATTGCTTTGAACACTCTGTAATGAGATTCCACCACCCATAAACATACCATAATATCTCAAGCAGTTTTTTTTCAAGGATATGGGCAGTTTTCTTATCGAATGGTGCCCTTTGCAACCGCTGAGAAGTGAACCGCGTCACTGAGTGGGCACCAACGACTAGAATCCATTCGACGGCATTCAAAAGTCCGAAAATAGAATCGATCTCCTTGACTTATTTGAAGGAGCATAACTATGAACGAAATATACGTCCCAAGAATTTTTCCAGTAGCAAATGTGAGGAAAGATTGATTATTCAAAATCCACATATTTTCGCCACTTCACCCTTTCTCCATTCCTCCTTTTTTCTTTCCATTCCTCTTCTCCATTCCTTTCCTCTATTTTTTCGTTTCATTGAGACGTCGTGCCTCAAGAAACGGATTATTTTTCGTGAAACGATCCCTCTAACCCGTCTCTCAAGGTTGACGGTCGAACTATATAGCCTCTCCGAGCATGCATGATTCGAAAAATGGATTCTTTATTTATGAGTTTGATCGGTGCTGTAATAACGAACTCCTTCCACTGAAGGCGTGAAAAAATTATTTAAATTGGGCACTGCTACCGCAATGTTAATCAAAGGATGTCATTTGCCTCACATGCATCTATAAAAAATCAGTCTAAAAAAAGGAGTGCCAGGGTGAATTAACGCTTGTAGGGTGAACCGTTTGAACTCTGTAACTTAATGAACAATAACACCATTAAGATTAATTTAGGCTCATTCGAACGGACATGAAACTACAAGCTACGATCAACGTGCTTGAGCCAGCACCGCACCAGAGCGAGGTGCAGGCGGGTGCTCACGGCGATCGGCGGAAAACTTGGATGCAGGCGACAAATTTCGCCACTAACAGTCGGAAGTGCTAGCGCGCTGAAATTGGCGCCAAAACGAAATATTTCGTATAAATCTGTCCATACCAGCCAAAAATTAGGTATCAACAATATTTTTATTGAATCCAAAAGAAACAATGAAATTTCAAGTAAGGTTCAAATTTAGTCCTATGCTTTCCAAAAAGTTTCTTTTTTTATGCCAACATTCCGCGAAGTATCGATGGCTGATTTTCTCTTTCTCAATTTTTCTAAAGTGAGTTCAAAGAAGGTTAGAATAGATGAGGAAAGGGATTGGGACGAGTATCTATCATAATAATCACCGTAGTGTTGACTTCGTCTATCTATAATAATTTATTACCTATGTGTGTGTTTGTAACGCTGCTAGGGGCGCTGCAATCGATCTGCCTGTTTGACAAGTTAGTAAAATGTAAAGCGCATAGGAAAATCGAAAGCAATAATTAAAATTAAAATTTTCTTTAGCCATCCGGAAGAGTAAGTTTAAACCTTTATGTCATGAGTGAAAATAACTTTAAATAAAAACAAAAAAATAAACTCTAGTACCAAGTTCCATTATTTTCTTAATTGAGCTAAAATTTCAATTATTCGGGGCGAATAAAAAACACTTAATTTTTGTTCCCGGTTTAACTATTATTTAACCAGTTGATTTTAGGGCACACCAACTATTCCTTCAGAATTTGATATTTTTAGGTTATCTGTACAAAAAATTGAATTGGAGTTTTTCAAACAACAAATTTTAATTTTTATCATTACTTTCGATTTTCCTATGCGGTTCACTTTAGTCTGAAATTGGTGCTTTTGATCGAAAATAATCCATTTATTCAGTTTTTCAACAAAATCAATTTTTTAACTTCCTTGGCAACCGCAGCATGGGATTTTAATGGGGACTTACGCCTGTGGACTTTCATGACGTAGTAGTATATGTGATTTACATGAATTGTGTTACTTTCTCCTACTAAATTATGTTGAAATGTTCATCTGATTTATATTTTCTTGATTAATAAAATTATTTATGCCAAATGTAACGGATTAATAATGAATTGATATTATTGTTGGATTTGGCCTTGCAATGACATTTACATGTGTAAAGAATAATAATACATAAATATTACAAAGATATTGAATAAATCTTTATGCATTTGATCTGTAAGGCAATTGTGGGAAGTTTGGCATTTCTTCAAATTTTACTTGCCGTTGTATTTAGAAAAAGACTAATCTGTACTCCCACTTTTTTTGTTAATTATAATGCACTTATTATCTTTTACTGTATATCTGACAAACATTTTCGTTAAAATCCGAGCAAATATTTTTATTTATATGTACTTGTTCTTATAGGTCATGCCCTAGAACAATGCATTTTCTATCTAGCTATCTATGTATCTAGCAAGAAGAACTGGCACTGAACGATGGGATTAGTATGCCAGCAATTAATTCGACGTTCAGCAGAGACTGGAATACAGATAAACGAAGATACAACCTTTCCACAGTTGATGAAATTGCAATTGAGGTTAGTAAGTCTGATGGAGAGCCTCTCTTCCATAGTGACTTACGTGTATATCCCAAAGATCCAAATAATCAAACGGTAAATCCCAGCATCCTCAGCTCTAACTTGGATCCTATGACACATAAATTATTTTTTTCTGTTACCTGAGCCAGGATGGCAAGCTAACATTGCTGCTTCTGCTAAAAATATGCAAATTATCTGATGTCAGAATATTACAATGCTCCAGCATAGGACATTATTAAGATAAATCAGAGATGGTGAATTCAATGCCGCATTACATGGTGGTAAACTTTTCCAATACTGGCTTGTGGATTCATATCTGCCATTAGAAGCAATTAATCTCAACTTTGTGTGATATAAACTGGGAAAACTAAAAGAAGAGCAGTATTGCGGATTATCAGATTATCTTAATAATGTGGCAAATGAAGCCGGAGTATCCATTGGTAGAAAAGTTACACTTCCGTCATCATATCAAAGATTTCCACGGAATATGAAGGGAAGATACCATGATGTCATGGCAATAGTACGGATGTATGGCACACCTGATATATTCATGACGATGGCATGCCATGCAAACTGTCGTAAAATCAGGGAGACTTTATTTCCAGGACAGAAACCCTCATACAGGCCACTGTTTTAGTTTCGCGAGTATTCAACGTGAAACTATAGGAGCATCTTAATGATAGTTTTCACGACTCAAATTCAGAGGGATTGTTCTGAAGGTAAAGGTCAATAAAACATGCGTCTCACTTCGTTGTCTCCCACCTGCAACTTAATCATATCAATTTCAATTGCTATTTCGACCCTGTAATCTAAGCTCAACGTGGAATAGCCCGTAGAGCCTTCCAACTCTGCGTGCCAAAATAATTGCTCCACGTGCCACTTTGGGGTTGGCATGCCATAGGTTCGCCACCTTCATCTTAGATAAACCTATACTACTTTATTAAATTTTCCGTAAATTTCCCATGCATTTTCACAGATGGTGGAGATATTTGCCTCTGAGTTCCTCCGAAGTGTCGAATTTTTCAACAAATGGGGTCTCAAGCGTTGAATTGCTGCTTGGCACTGGTGTTGTCAATACCAGATAAATTCGGTACACTCTCACTAAATGAATTTATCTCTCGAATCATGTAACATTAAATCCATTAAATTTTGATTACCGGTTTCCATTGAGCCATTGAAAATAGTGTGTGCATGTATCATTTCTCCGTTTTTAAAACCTGATAACTCATCCAAATACATATTCTCGTGACTTCATTTCTCAAATCTGTGAAAGAATTGAAATAAATATCTCAAATATCAAATATACATATTCAAAACAAAGACAAGCCGAAATTTTAGCCACCAAATACCGGTGTTCTCCAAAAATGAACATTGTTTGAGGCAATTTAACGAAATGTGAGGCTGAACGGATTTTCAATTTTTTTAAATTGGTTAAAATTCAAACATTTATTTTCCATCACAATAAATTTAACTGTTAATATTTGATTTTTGGGTGAAATATCCAAAAATCTATAACATGATGTTGCCCAGTTGGCGGACAACAGTGTTGCCCATTGCGATTAGTGGAGACGCTTCCAGAACTGGCTGAAACAAAGCAGTATTGGACGGAAATACTTGAGGTATGCGTGATAAGGCATGAGGTATTTACCTTGTCATAATGGAGACCATTTTCGAATTTTATTTTTTTTATTTCAGCGTCTGTAAGAAGTGTGAAATAAATATTGTAATATTAATGACACAAAAATATAGTTATACATGGCAAAAGTTCTCTGTAATTAAATAAATATATATCCATATAAGTCTTTAACTTGAATCATTTTTTAAGCCGTACGGTGACAACGCCTCCAAAACAGAAGGGTTTTTGCTATTCTGTAAAAAACTACTTGGGTGAGAAATTGATCATTTTTCTTTAATAGTTGGGCAAACATACAAAATACTAACCGTAAGTTTTTTTCACGATATCTAGGTGTGAGAAAATTCCTATTTTTGTCAATACTCTCCCTCTGGAGGACAGAGTTGTAATCTATACCATGTAAAACAGTTTATCATTTAAAGGCAAATTCCTCGAAAAGTGGCTTCGCAGGGGTTGATATTTTGATGTATTGGAAAGATGGGAGTTTCTTTTCTTTAAAATGATGTCAAAATCACCAAATTCTAGGTAAAGTGATATTTCGCTCAAACTGTTTTAATTTGACCGTCTCGGGCCTAACTCTCGAAAAATGACTCAAACATATTATCAATTACATTATAAAAGCGTCCTTATGACATAAAAATAACTGTTTTCAATAGCATGAACGATCTCACCCTTCGCGCTGTGTTATTTCAGGTGAAATTCGGTGGAAAAATAACGCCGAAAGATATTATTTTCTCAAGGTTCCCCCAACTATAGTAAAAAAAAGTTTCGGATTTCATCTCTCTCTATAGCCTCGACCGACTCTTCGATCGAATGCATGCATGCATGGATGGATATTGATGCTCTTTGCCCTCTCCCGCCCCCCCTTTATATTCATTCGTCATTCGCCCCTTGGGTGCACAGAGCGAATAGGAGTGAGGTTCCGACGCCACCCGCAAGAGGGCACGCAGATCGAACGCGAATGAGCGATGGGTCGGCGCGAGACGCGTCGTCACTTTTTTCCATTCCGCTTAATCGACCTCGATTCCCGTCGCCGCCGTCTCCCCGACAACAACTCCAGGCATCAACAGCCGACTTCAATCTCCTACTACCCTCCCCCTTTCCCCCCCAAGCAGGGGAGAGGAGGGGATTCATGAAAGGGAGAGACGAGCAGAAGGGTTTGTTGTTTGCCTTCCCCTAACCCATCCTCTCCTTCGCCCAGTCCGACCTTGGCATCACCACCAACCCAGTTCTCCGCCAAAGGGCGATGGAGTGTCCGTCCCGAGCGGACTTCTATTTGCACAAGCATTCCTTTTAATGGTGATCTGCGGGTATTTTTTTATTTTACTCACCCGCTCTTTTGACTCTTGATCCGTATATTTCGATTCTCGATCAGATTCATTTGCCTCCGCCTTTCATTAGTTCCATCTCACCTGTCGTAAGGAACGCCAAATTGAGTCACCATTGGGCCTTGGCCAATCATGAGCCGTTCATTAAGAGAGCGAAGCTGATCTCCCACCTTCTCCTTCACCCACCTTTACCTTCTCCCACCGGAATATTATAAAATGTGAGATCGGTTTTCCACCGCAAATGACCATATTTTTGTCTATTTCTGAATTCACGATGATAAAGACACTCGCCCGGACGTGGTTTTGAACCCATATCCCGTCGAAACCGCGTCGATGTGATTTTATAGTGATATAGAAGATAATAACCAATCTTTTTTATGAAAGCTCTAGGTACGAACCATGGGGACCCCCAGTTGAAATCCAGTGCAGAAAAATTATAAATAGTTGTGAATTCCGCACGTCAGAGTCTTTACGTGGTTGGGCCAAATTTACTAAAACCGATTCTCCACTGTATTTTAAATATTATTTCGTCATTCAAGTACTTTGGGGAACCTTTGGCCCCAAGAAACCTAATAGGACGCTACAGAGTTGCATAATTTGGCATTTTCTATATGCTTTGCTATAATTGCTATGTGATGTCTTGGCTATAATTTCTATGGGATGCCCTAAAGAGATGCAATTGAATTGCAAGAAAATATTTTGGCGATTAAGACATCCAATGAAGATTTATGCACGATGCTTAAATCATTAGCCCTAACAGCTCACCGTGCATGTTTTCAGTATGTCTCGTGTCTCTGTCAATTTATGTAGCTTTAAAGTACAGTACGATCCCTCTAACTTTGTTAGCGTACCTATAGTGTAGCGCATGCTTGTGAAGCTTCGCATATATACAAAAATTTGCGAGAATGCTAATGCATCAATAGTCGTAGTTACAGTAACTTTAAAGGGTATAGTATAATTCATTTTGGCAACTACTCACTCCCTGCCACACACCCTTGAGGTGGCTTGCATGGTATTTTGTAGATATAGAACATAGAATGCCAGTCTCAACAATAGCTTTTTGCTGTTAGATACACGAAACATTTATTTTTATTTGCTTGGAATACAAAACGTGGCAACTGGATAGGTCTTATAATTACTATAAATTGATTAAAAATGTAACATAATGGCTTTATGAAACAATCAAAATTACATTTTATCAGCTTATCTAGAATTGAATATTTACGAGCCGAAGAGGCACAGAACGTACGAAGAAAAAGAATATACCTGCCGAAACGCAGGGGTAAGAGAGGAAATCCATAGACACAGTGCTGTGAGCCAGCGTAAAGCTTTTTGCCCGGACGCATCAGTCTCTAGTACAAAATACGGACATGGTTCAAAGGTAGTGTTCTTAAAACAAATAGAATTTGGAAATATCAATAAGTTTATCAGTCACAGTAGTAAGGATGCCATCTATGAATTAGTCATGAATGCGAATCATTCTAAGATAGAATTCATGTGCATACTACCTATAATTACACCGAACAGTCAGATCCGGCGGCCATGTTCCTTTGAAAATATGAAGTCCCACGGTTCTATTGGAGACGACTTGATAAGCTCATGCTCAGTCAATTTCCGTACGAGTTGCGCCCCAATACCAACACAATATTTTTTTTTCTAACAAGCGGTTAACACAAAGTGATTCAGTGGAAGAAATGACAACTCAGTCCCAATCGAGGCCAATAAAAATGTTTATCTAGCCACATAATGAACCTACTCACGACACATCGCAAAGCTCAGGACCATATTTACTAAAACATTTTTGATACTGATAACAGATCTATACCCCTTTTTAAGCATTTGCGAAATCGTGAAACTTGTGCAGAAGTGGATTAATACCAAGTATTGGAATACAATTTTAAAAATCACAGCAGCCGCGGATCATTGGAAAAATAACTGGTCAATGACTACGAGCCTTACCTTGAATTGAATACGAAGTTATGACCGCAGCGATTGTTGAATCCAGGGTCTCAACTTTGCTCGCGATCATGCATGATGAAAAATAGATAACCTTGCTATATTCCATGCAATAACGTTGATAAGGCATTTAGACCTTAGGGGATGAAACTGATGATGATGTGTAGTGGTGGTGGAGAAAGGGGGTAAAACATTTCACTCATGGCTAAAGCTGTCCAATAGAGAGTGATTTCCCAGAAAAGAAAGGCCATTACCACCGCCAACCTTTTGGCCCAAGACAATGATGACAACACGCTCGTTGCTGAATCGGCAAGACATCGCGCAAGTGGACGTCTGCAAAATGATTCCCTCCCGGCTCTCTCAAAAAGAGTGTCTTTTCTTCAGCAATCAATCGATTTGGTTTTATGTGAATGATTCATGAACCTTCATCTTTACAACTGTGCTTCCCTCAACATTTGAGTCAACATCTCTACTTTAGTTAATCGATACGGGGCCTTGTGTTCTCGCCGAATAACCACTTTCCTGAACGTGATGTGATTTTCCTCAGCATCAGTCGTTTTTCCAAGAGTTATTTCCCGGAAGAATTTTTTTAGGTCTCATAAAAAAATACCCCTTGATATCCAGTGTTTTGATATTGCTTAGTTAAATTTTCAATCACATTTTAAGACTTAAGTTAATTTAAGCAAGATATCACAACATATAAAATGGAAGGAATTAGGCCTCTTTACAGAAGAAAAGGTCTCATGACACCGTCAACAAAAAAGATCTACTGACAAAAAGTTGTTAGATGCTTTTTTATCTACTCTTGGAGAAAATTCCCAAAAGATAAAAGCCATTTTCCATGTCTTGAATTTGGTAATACTGTGCTCTCCGTATAGGTCAGTGGTTCCCGAAGTGTTTTCTAGTGTAGTAGAGCTAAATGAAGCTAGGAGGCGGCAGGGAGCACTAAATGCACGATCCTGAACGAACTGGTGACCAGTGGCGATTGTTTTTCGCAACCTTCCTTTACCTCCGTCAAAATGTGCGAATACAAACTCTGTGTTTAAGGTTTTCCAGTTATGGAGAACAATTTAAGTTTAAGATTGTTCTCCACACTTTATACTTTACGTTGTAAAGTAAGGACACATGCTATTTAAAATGATTTATTTCTTAGAGCAATTTTTGTAGGTAATTTTAGTAGGTATTTCATTTTTATTTAACTTTAGTAATATATCCATTTTATTTTAAATTCACCTTAAATTAATCGTAATTGCTGTTAATGTTATTTTTATAATCTTACTGATTCAGTCATGCAGTTTGGTTTTAAAGCTTAACCTTCCGGCAGGCGCGCATTTTTCAGTCACATGGGCGAGCGCGTTGTGTACGCAGTACATGAAGACGCTAATAAGGAACAAATTGGGCCTTTTGTTATACAATGGTTAATTTGCCATTGGTTAGCTATATTATTTATTTATTTACATAACTGTTCACATTTCACGTGCTTCTTTTTTATTAATCCATATTTTAATAACTGTCTAGCTTGCCGAAGAAACTTGTTCCTCGTCGTCTTGTAGGCACAACAGACAAGTGACAAAGACTCGTTCATGTTTTTTGCGAACGTATTTACCACATGTAATATCACAGTAAAAGTGTTATTTACGCATCGTTTATATCTCCCTCTTTTCGCAAAATTCGCTAGAGGAGTAGTTTTTACTTGAGAGTGGTAGCGCTTCTGTATGCTTCCGATCGGACGGCGGAGTCAAAACCATCGATTTTGACAATAAATGCCCCTTTCGAGACTCACGGCTTGATCGATGCTGAATATTCTTCTTCAGTGCTATTCTTTGTCATACCATATTTATTGAATAGACATAATCTGAGTTTATTTTAGCTTATATTCAAGAAAACAAAATATCATGCAAGTGGTGGGCCACGGGCTACGCCCATTTTATCAACTGTGTTTACTGCACCTATAGTTTCATAGCAATGTGCTATAATTTTTGGTATGTTGGTAGCTGCATTTATGTCATGTGAGTCATGCGTTGTAGACATTCGAATGAAGGCTTTGAGTCATAGTACGCATAACACGAGGGTCACGTTTCTTTAGAATCCAAGCAATGAAATATGTAGTACATACTTTGCTTTCTTTGGCAGAAATTCGTGCGGGATTTCTTGCTTGTTTTTCGGCACCTCCCGATCAATGTAACTTTTATAATGAGAAAATATTAAGATAATGTATAGTGTATCAATTTTAAGTGAGAAGAAATCTATTTTCTTTGCCTAATGGCTGCACGAGACTTTTAACTATAACTGACGGTACATTTCATACTTCATATTTCCCATCCATTTGCTGCCCGTAATTGGGTTCTTTATTGCCAAAGTAAAACGATTTTGCGTCACATTGTGTCACAAACTCAGGTCATACCTTGCTGGATGGCTGGAAATGTACCGAAAAAAGCTACATCGACGTCTGATTGGATGCAGCATTTCTTCGTTTGCAATGTAAACGCTCGCCTTGTAATCTTTTATGCAGTCACTCAAAAATCAATCTAAAATCGACCGTATTTCCACGATATTGTATGAATTTTTTGTAGCCTTCCTGATGGTAGAATATTCCAAATTGGTGACATTACAGCAGGAATCTCCTATACCTCACGGCAATTCTATGTGCCACGATTCCACTTCCGTCTGAATTAAGTAGTTCTAGAATATTGGTACGATGCGGCACAATGTTTCATGGCTACCAGAAATGCACTTATGCTTCATCTTCGGAGGCTCCTGCTTCCAAATTGTTGTACACATCATTCTTATGTACTTCATCTGCTCCGCAATCAGAACCATCATTGTCAACGGCATCGTCTTCCTATTCCTCCTCGTTATAGTCCAAAAGAAGCCTCAACTTGATAGTCCTTCGGCTTCAATTTGGAACACTAATAATTTGAAAATTAATTTCACTAAGGTAAATTGTATTGATGCATAATTACATCATTTTTATGGAATAAAATTTGACACATGCTGTGATATAAATGTAAGGAATCCCGGTAAATGAACTTACGAAGATATTGTTTTCATGAATACAGTAGGTCTCCACAATATACGCAATATTTTGCCTCAGGCTAAAATTACTGCCATATAAAAATATGAATAGATAATCAGTAACTTGCAATATTTGTCACAAATTATTTATAACAATAAAAAAGTCAATATCTTATAGAATAATAAAAAATATACCAAAAGACTACGATTGTTCATTGATTCAACGGACCTCGCAGCGCACAACGTACGGACTTCACGATGCGTTTCCCCTTCTTTTTCCCTAAAAACTGCTTCTAAGAAAATAATTTCTGCACACATTGAAGGCTATTTGTACAAAAGAAGGAATGGCAAAGGGTCCCAGGTCGGTCTTATTGCCATAAAATGGATTAAAACGCCGAGTAATTAATATATAAAAAAATAGTAGTTTTTGACACAAATATCGCGTCAGATATGAAACGGTGTGTAGCTCGTATGCTTTCTCAATGATTTAAAGAAATAAACTTATCACTCACCGCAATACTTTTGATAAGTCACAAAAAATAATTCAGGTTGTGAAGGTGAATAAGAATAAGAAAACCAATAAATCTAGTTAAAACATTCAATGTATAAGTTAATGAGTAGTCTACCCGATAAGGTAGGTTTAAATGGAAGAGATTATATATTTTCCTCGTTCAACCTCGTTCAAGAGAGTAAAAACAACCCTATTTAAACGCTAAGAGTTAACTATGGCCTTCTCCTAATGGCCCAAAAACACCGTAGCACTCTCACATAGTTTTAGAAAGCTCGCAACGGAAGTTTAGGAACTTCTGGTTTCTCTGCAATTTAATTTGGTGTCTAATATTCGCCGAAAGATTTGCAAGGGGCGCCCTCAAATATCCTTTCCTCTTACCGCATATCCTTTCCTTTTTGTCGCATCCTTTAGAGGGGGTGAGAATTGTGACAACTGGATTTCCCGCTTTGGCTTTCACTGACATAAAAATCAATTTAAAAAAAAGAAAAAGATTCTTTACGATGTGAAAACACTTCCGGAAAGTTTTAACAAGGGACGAGCAAACAAGGAAATCCAACCAGTCAATTTCTTCTTAAAACCTCTACATGTGGCATCCATTCTGACTGAGTTTCAAATATTTCATGAGCAGAAAAAGCAAGTGAGAATCTGTACAGCTAAAAATGTATACTCATTGCTCATCGTTCACCACAGGTAATGTTTTAGGGTAAGAATTCTGCTTCCATTCGTGCTTTACGGGTAGGGTGGTTCAAATGTTTTATATCTATATTCTCTGTCATCGCTAACTTCGTGCCTTTTATATGCAAAATAAATAACACAAATTTGTTTTACATGTAAAAGTTTTGACTAGTTGAAATCAGAGAATATATTCCGCTAGCTGGTCAAATTCTGAAGAATTTAATCAGGCAGGCATAAGAAAAAACAAATTCTCATGCTACCCTCAATTCATGAAAATTACACCGCAAGATAAACTAAATATTTTTCGACTTGGTGGCAAAGTTTCACCCTTTAACTATTTAAAAATAATAAATATAGCTTACATTCGTTATGATTCGTCATCATTGATATATTGTTATTATCACTAATACAGTTCCTACTAAAATTAATTGATTTCTATATAAATGGAATCATTTTACCATACCACATTTTCCAAAAAAAATGCTATAAATACTAACTTTACAGAAACAACAAAAGATATTTAACCTAATTCCTTTATAACTGTTTCCGTTCTCTTATTCCTATCAGCCTAAAGTTTAATGAATCTGATATTACCTAGTCAGTTAAGAAAAATAACAGGCATGACGGAAAAAATAATAATATATTTTGATATATTTTTTTGAATCATCATCATGTTGAGCCCATACAAAGTGACTAACACAGTATTCATCAGAGCCTTCGTAACAGATTTATAAATTACTAGCTGAAGGTACCCGTTGAACTTCAACGGATGTGAAAAACATTGAACTTATTTTATAAGAAAACCACAAAACCTGAAGAATACTGTCAGCGTAGTCATTTGAGGTGTTCGTATCCTATCTTGTTTGTTGTGATTCGTTCGTTTTCCCTTTCGTGCACGGAGAGTTGAGTGATTTTTTGTCCTCTTTAATGCACGGGAAACCCAATAATGGGCCCCGAAGACTCATTACAACTTAATAAATAGCACCTAGGTTGATAGATGGTCACCTCGTCCCTCAAGTCCTCTTGAGCCGTCTTCTGAGTGATTAACAGCTTCAGCACTTACCTTGTGTATTGTTTCCAAAATCATAATCATTGGTTACAAAATTAAAAATCTATGGTGATCAGTCTTAGTGCACTTGCCAATTTTCATGCACCGATGACGTCCATTGCGCAGAATATCCGTTCTTATTATGGGTAAGAAGCATGTAGTGACGCAATTATAATTTTCGCCATCTGAAAACAGATTAAAGTTTCGAAACAGATGGCTGAATATTTGAATCAGATTTTTAGCTGGTTACCCGTCAGTAGGTTTGGTTAGGATGAAATTTGTGCGGTTCTTAGCGTAATCCGAGAAACACCACGGGGAGATTATCATGAGATTGCTGGTAGGCATTTCTTTGAGTATCCAAGGCTAACCTTTGTCGTTTTTCATGCAAGGACTCATTTTCTCGCAAAGAAGACATTCCTCATGCTTTAGAAGATTTTTTCAAAAGGTTACCCTTTATTCTATTATGCATGTTAATGGATATATTTTTAAGTCCAAGGAGGGGAAACACAGAGGCAAGTGAGAGACTCGTATAGGCAACTCGATGATTGAATCAATGTAAGTAAACTGCGTTTTAACACGTTTAAGTATATATAAATAACTAGTAAAGTTTATGTGGGAATTGGTCTAAAAAACAATTCGCAATCGTAATGAGAGGCAGGCGGTTTCACTACGTGTAATTCATCTGAGTATTAAACTATAATAAATGACACCGTATTTGTTGTAGCAACAGAGGCATTATTAACATTATTATTCACTGCACTTAAATATTCTTCCACGTTGAATTCCTTTATGTGTATCGTTTTATACATAAGTGTTCCTTGGTATGCAGTTCCCTTATGAGAGCTACTTTGATAATAGACATTGAAGAGTATACCTGTAAATATGCATTGAAATTATCGATTACCCCCCGAAGCAATCTATCATGGGGCCCTTGGGACTCTGGGCCCTTCTTATACAAATTTTCTTTCTACGTGCTATCATAGGCCGGCAGGAAAACTTAAATGCCATATGCGTGAATATCCTTTGAAATTCAAATCTCTGGTTGTCAAGGAAATATGCTATTGTTGATTTCAGAAAAAAATGTGAGATTTTTCAGCTATAAACATAATTTTCAGAGAATTACGAAGCGTAAAAGAAAATCGATTGAAAGAATTAGAAACTTCATTTATTAAACCATCCGATAAAAAAAATTCCAGCCCTCTATCTTGAGTAAAAGTAATTTTTAAAAGCAAAAAATAAAACCACTGCACCAAATCCAATGCTTAGCATGGACCACAAGGGACCCCCAGGGGAGGCTTTTTGGGGCCCTGTCAGATGTTTAATGTAGCCTATGTTTCATCCCGGTACATTTTCTAACTACATACAACATTTCAGCTCAATCGGTTCAGTAGTGTTTGCGTGATTGAGCAACAGACAGACAGACAGACAGACACCATACAATTTTTATATATTAGTATGATTTAACCCTTGTGTCAGTAAACAGAATTTAAAAAAATAAATAAATATTCGGGTACCCGCGTGCCCACCCGCAAATATTTTGTAATAAGCACTTTTCATCTCGGATACCTCATCTTTAATTTCTTTACAAATGTCAGCTGGTACCTCTAAAACATTTAAACCTATGATATTGGACACTTCAGCTGAATGAAAAATAGATTTGTGTATCCCAATATACTGCGCGGTCTGTTTTTAGATTCATGCGGCTATTCACCAGTTGAAATCGGAAGAAAAGATGAAGAAAATTTTTACTGTAGCTTATGCGGAGAGAAAATCATCCTAGTATTTATATAGTAATGTAAATTACTTTTTGTTTGATAACTTCTACTGAATATAATGTTTCAACAGTTGCATACACGGGTACTCGGTTATTATAAATTACAGCGTAAATTTTGATGCAGTTTTTTGTTCTAATGGAAGATTTTAAAAAATAGAAGTTGATATATGTTTTAAAAGGGTTAAATTGAAACGATCCATGAGGTTTTGGAAATAATTTATTTATTTTTTCCAAAACCTCCTGGTACAAAAATTTAAATTTTATAAAATTTTTTTATTTATTTTAAATTAAATTTATTTTAAAATTTTATAAAAAACATTTAATAAAAAAAGCCGAGTTTTGTTGCTCAGGTACCCAGTTATTGTCATGACGGTATCGTAATATTTCTGCGTAATTCAACCCAATGACCCTCCATATTATAAAAACAAACGAGTTATTCTTATCAAGTTAATAATCATGGAGTGAACTCAAATCAAATAACAAAGCGTAGGTCTTAGGAAATTTTAAGCTTTGAACCTTGTTAACTGTTCTTCCTCGAATGGGTTATGATCTACTCCGACGAATCATACCATGTCCCAAAATCGATATTCGCAATTCGCAAAATCATTTAGTTCCTTTTACAGGGATAGAATCTCATATTTACGGCATAAATATATTCCATGGAAAGCACATTGACGTATTTAATGAAAAACTACTATCCGACAAAACCCATACTGAGAATTTGGTAATAATACCTCCCTCGCGAACAATCATTTATCTCCAAGAATGTTCAAGTTATTGTTATTTATTATCGATGCTTTAATTTATTATTGATAATTTATGTCCTTTAATGTTCCGCTTGAACCATTAATGTCAAATTCCTCCACTGTAAAGTTCTTTCAAATGTACACGACGGAAAACAATTGCGAAACATGCTACTTTCGCAATGCGCAAGTGTGTGATATAAAACTTGGAAAGCCATGAAGAATCACAACGGCATTACATCGAGGAGTACCATAAATGTCTTCTAAAAACACGAACTATTACCTTGAAATGTCTTCATTGCATTATTCATAGAACTTTGTATCGAGCTGTACATTTTCGACTAAACTTTTCTCACGTAATAAGCAAAAGTATTGAAAAATGACTCAAATTATCATTCTATACTAGCTTCATTCAAGAGAGATTCTTTATGAAGGCATAGCAAATCATTCGTTCTTATTCATTCATTATTTTTCGGAAGCATTACAGATCGCCATGGATCTCTAGTCTTAATAAAATACTATCATAACATTGCCATATTTATAGAGACGGATGCTGCACACCCCCAAAATATATTATGTGTTCTGATTCTACCAAGACGCTTTTTAGAAAAATGATTTATGATGATACGTACATTTTGGTAGTTAATCGGTAGAAATGTCAACAGTAGGCTTATTTCTTTGTAGCAATTAAACTGATAAAAATATTTTGCAGTTTGACTTTAGCGATACTTTAAAAAAATTAGCTTCAATCTACTAAATCATCATCGACAAATATTTGGTAAAGGTTAGGCATGGCATGTTGCCAAAACTGCGAGCAACAGCAAGGCTTAAGCAAAGTTTTGCTCCAAATATTCTTCGGAATATTTGAATGGTTGGAAATGATCCCTCACAAACATGTTTACAGTGACTCTGAAAGCCGCAATCAATTTGAATCCATATAGAAATGGCTGCGATGGTACATGGCTCCAGTGAATCCTCGGAGAATCATTAAAATGAGATTCCCTCATCGTTTCCCCAAACAGCACCTCTATTGCAACAAGATCACATCTCGTATTTTTTAAAGCCCTCATTAACCTTTTACGGAGAAGAGCCAGTGGATTAAATCCGGGTCAAATGCAGCATAGAGGAAAACATAGTCTACAAGTCGCCAGGATATTAAACGTATTGTTACAGAATGCTAATGTGGCCTACTTTACGTGATGGGATCTCAGTGACATCTCATACCCCTTGAAGTACCCCTGGAATGGGATCGTGCATTATGGGAATGAAGTGAGCTTGAATGAATAACAGAGAATACGAGAAGAAAAACATGGCTGCATCTTAAAATGACTAGTTTGAAATACAAGCCAGTCGTTTATTACTAGTTCTTTTCATGATATGTAGTTCATTTGATTTATTTTAGATTTTTACACCGCGGACACAAAGAAAAACTCACATTATCGGGGAATATCACGTCTATACGAGCAGTGCTAAAACGAGACAAAAATATGGAAAATTACTACAAAGTATTTTAGTCTATCACTTATGTTAAGCAAGCCCATCAAAAAATACATAAACGCAACTTTAGGGTTTTTAATCACAAGTGATGACAATTTACAGCGAAACTTTTCCTTTATTTTAATATTTAAAAATTCAAATTAAGTAGAAAAATCAAAGAACAATCGAAAACATTTCCAGGCAATAACATTCAGGGCATTCAAACAAGGATAGGAATTATAATTCCCTCACTAGATCCGAAGAACTTACTTCTATTTTTTTCGATGAACCGAATCGATTATTTTAAGCCTTTTAAGCAATTGTGATTTTTACGAATAAACCTATTTCTCCCACTTTTGGTTTTCTATTGTAACCACTGTAACAGGCTGCAATATTAAATACAATTTCATTTGATTCTTGTCCATGAAAACAATAAAACATAGCTATTCTGGAAGTTATGACTGACTTTTATTCAACTATATCACTCTGTTTTCCGTAGAAATTCTAGAAAACATTTGAATAGCGTGACCAGCATAGATTCATTTCTGAGCATTTGCTTCGTCCACGTTGAAAATAAAAGCTTTACTCATTCATTTTCAAAATTCCTCTTAGCTTCTACAGCATTTATATAAATGGAAGTTCCGATGGTCAATTTTACGGATGTATATTCTTCCTCATTACAACGCCCGTATTTCTCGAGCTATTCCCATGAATCCACATTCAGTTTTAAAGCATTTTTCATTTTATCTTTTAGATAACAATGGAATAGGATTAAGTGAACGATTACGGGATTTTTTTATACTCTTTATCGTAAAAAAAATTAACTTTGGGCTACTAATCTAAAGTTAGATTTTTCACGATGAATTTACTTTTATATTTTAATTATTTACATGCATTGCATATTTGTAAATTTAAGGAAAAGGACCTTGTTTCACAATTTGGCAATTTAGAGTGTTAACACTAGACGCTGAGGATGCTGAGGTAATCGATGGACATTAAATCTCTTGCAACGCTGCTTCTACCGGCGAATTTTGTCTTTCGTAGCAAACAATTTATCTTCGCCTGGCGAAAACCTTTAAAACCGTTAGTTTGACAAGATGTAATAGGTAGGACTACAAGGACCACTGTTGGCCAAAGTGTAGTGAATATGAGTATGTGCATGCTCATAGCAGTCTTTTCTAGTACTTTTTCTAGTTTCTTGTAATAGCTTGCACAGGCAGTAGTCAAAGACTTTCTAATATAGGGTGTTGGCCTTTTCAAACTCACAAAAGTATTTCATAATACATTATAAAAATTAAAATATTATTGCTACATTTTTTTGACAGCACAAAACCGGCATTTAAATTTCAAATACTTCAACAGTTGGAGTTTAAAATATTCTACGTCAAACAGTTTGATATTTCGCTACACATAATTTTATTGATTGGTTTTACAGTATAGAAGCCATAAAATGGAGGAATTTAGCACAAAAGAGTTACTTTCTGAAAATGATATAATAATCATATTTATTGGCCTTTGAATATTACATCCACAATGGCCAACTACCATTTAGTACTTTAATATCCGAGCTCAATAATACGAAGACAGCTAATAATAAATAGTACTTAAATATATTCAGGCGTGAGTCAGAAATGAAGTACGTGCATTGAAGTCACTTGTTAATACACGGAATCCCGGCACATATTTTTAGTTTTTTGCTGTTTTCTTGAAAGCATAGCATCTATTTGTTACTTAAGGCAGAAAAATTCTGTTGATAATGCTTCAGATCCTACCTACGTACAATTAGATCATGAAGTATAAACTTCTACTTATTCATCTTGATAACGGATGATGTAGCTTAGCTCAAAAAGTATGTTAGACGTGATTAACACCCAGCGATTACCAACGCTACAATCATTTAATCGGAAACTGATGGGAATGGACATCATTGATTGAATTTAAGTTCGTAATGTGGTCTCCTGCGCGTCGCAGATTCTTGAGTCAATCGGTTTGATTCTCTGTTATAATGACTTGGCATCAATAAAACCATATAATTACAAGTCTAAAAGGCCCTGTAGCCGCTATAAACGCTGTCAATAAATAAGGCTCTAAATAATGGATTTAATGGTGAGGGCGATAAAAAACCTGATATGCAACCCTCAACGACGAGAATCGCACATGCTTTGATAGCCGCAAAAATTTTGCAAAATAACACATTATGAACTATTTTCTTATCTAAGAGCATATATTTAAGCATATATGTAATCTTGAGAGAACCTCCGAGTCAGTAACCCGTCAGTACCTATCGGGAAAGAGTCCCACTATTTGAAGTTTTATTCGATATTTCGGACTAATTTGTACTCTTAATCGACTTTTATATCTTACATGGCAGTATTTGAGTCACCCAGGGTTTCTTAGATGGTGTATGAAGAGAAAAAAATAAAAATAATGACACTTCTGGGGATGTAGGATACATAAGAACCGAGAAATTCAAATTCAGATCTCTTGGTGGAAGATCGATCACAGCAAATGAATTTCCATCGAATGACTAAGGATCTTTTAAAGCGCGGAAATTTCATTTCGCAAACACATATGAAACATTTTCTATAGCCATAATCCAGAACCGATAAATTCTGGATCGACATAATTGGTTTTGCCATTTTTATCGACCAGTGTGGTGATATATAGTGATAAATTATTAAACGTAGTCGACTGGTGATTTGGTGACACAAAGTAAACAATAACCTTTCACATGCACCATTATAAAGCTGAGGTCTTCACCATTCCATTCTTAGGTCTGAAAAAATTAAATTAAAGAAAATATATCTGGATTAGTCGACGGATATTTATGTATTTTAATATTTTTTATCGAGGATGATGGTGAAAAAACGATTCGAGAGGTAGACAATTATCAAGTTACTGAGTTTGGCATGAGAAGGACGGATGTTACTCGAGTAGAGATGGATCAAGAAGTGATAAGAGGCGAGGGTACAGCCAAGGCCGCTACTCACGGTACAATGAAACTATAAACGGAGGAGAATATGTGTTTCGAATTAGGGATGGGCAAAAAATACCGCAATTTGGTAGTACTGATACTATTTTTCTTTAAATCCGGCAGTGCCGACCAGTATTTAAAATCGATACTACCGACGGTACCGGTACTAAAAATACCAGTATTTTGACAGCGTTTGTTGTTCTTGGTTTATCCCCCTACAAGCTATTCACGTGTTTGTAAATACGTATTCAGAGGTTAGAGAAGATAAGTAAAAACTAATCGAATTGCGAGTCACCACCCAAATAAAGTTCTAAACTCTCTTAAAGCAAAAGTGTTTCAAGTCCTGTAATCATAAGTTCTTCGCTTCAACTTGTAATCTATACTAATTTTAAAATATTCTCGTAATATGTTTGTCTTTTTCCATATTTACGTAACCGTGAAGTTGAGATATATTTGTTATTGTTATTGATACCTATAACATAAGGTAAGTATAAATTGTTTGATGTTTGCCGAACACCAGACAATCAACGATTTAGAACCATGTAAATACAAATATTTATTCCTGTAGTTTAAACGTTAGTGCAACCGCAAGGATTGAATGCTTTAACTGGCGATTTTACCTGGCCACAACATTAAAACAATACTGATCTTTCTCCATGTGATATAAATCATTCGATCAAAAAGCGACGAGCGCAAACATTACAGGGTAAAATAAAATATATTTACTGAATAGCCGATGTATTTTCCAGATGAATTGGTATATAGGATGCCGATGGATGGACATTTCTGGGTATATTTTTAGATTTATATTCTAATTCGCCGAAATGATGGAAAATAAGGGTGAAACGTATGTTAATTTATAATTAATTAAGCATTTAATCAATCGCATAAATACCGGTATACTTGTATTTTTTGTCGGCATTACCGGGCGAGTAGTATTATTGCTTTTTAATACTCATCAAAAAAATAACGGTACTTTTTGGAGTAAAACCCATGCCTATTTTGAACCTGGTGAAAAGGAAGAGGAGGGCAGAAGATGGGACCTTACCCTAATCGGTAAAACACTGGCGGTACTAGAAGTAATTTAATGAACCGAGGATATTACTACGTCAACATATTTATCGCACGTATTTTTTCTTTAATCGTCACTCATTCCAGAAATTAAGAAAGGTTTGCATCTTTAGTTTGCTACTTAATCTGTTTTAGAAAAATACAAACCATGTCAGATTCATTCATTACAGTAATCTACCGGTTGAAGGTAGGTTGCGATAAAAGTCAGTGAATATCCAACGAACTCTTACACGTGCCGTGCCTTTTCTACCTCTAGTACTTCTTTCTTCATCCCATCCATAAAACCGATTCTCTTCCTTCCCCTTCCCCGCTTATCCAACATCCTACCCTCTATCACGGCCTTCAGCAAACCACCGTCCCTCATTACCCCTTCCAGCCACCTACCCTGTCTTCCCCTAATCTCATCTATAAGTTTCCTCTCCTCGCCCACATTGTCAAGCACTTCCTCATTTGTCTTCCTTTCCGTCCAACGCACCTTCTCCATCCTCCTCCACACCCTCATCTCGAAAGCCTTTAGCCTATTTTCGTCTTCCTTTCTCAAGGTCCACGTTTCTGCCCCATACAACGCCACACTCCATATCAAGCTCTTCACCAGCCTCTTTTTTACAACATTACTTAAGGTCCCCGTCATCAGCTCCCTTCTATTATTGAACGCTCCTTTCGCTAGCGCTATTCTCCTCCTAATGTCTTTGCTACTATGTCCCATGTCAGATAATTTAACAAAAAATAAGATAAATACCTTCTATCATAATTGGAATTTCTTACCATTCACCATTTCACTCTTTGGGTCAATTCAAGAAGAGAGTAATTGACAAGTGAAGTTAAATTTAAGATTAATCCAAATTGTCGATAATGCTATTAGGGACACTAAAGACACTGTGCACCGTTGTAATACAATCATAGATTTCAAATTACGTCTCACCGTAAAAAAGAGAAAACCCCAAAATATTTAATTTTAACACGTTACCCTTAAAATTCACAAAGAAGGAAACAAAATGCGACCAACAGTTTCAACGATAAACTCATCCGCAGACAAAAATATCCAAATGGCTAAAATCACCAGGTTCCGAAGAAATTAACGGATTAAAAAAACAGTAAAACGTCATTGCTAATACATGGCACTAAAACATTTCTCCACACTAAACAGTCTACTTCGATGTAAAACAACTGTTTCCTAGTGTCCCCATTCAAAAAGTGCTTGAATACTTGGCTGAATAGTTGAGCTTAAAAAATATATCACACCCGAGAAATCTACAATATATACGTCTTACTTCGAGAGAGAAGAACTTCGATGATTCATTGCCACTCCAAGATCAGTATAACAATTGACCTAAAATCTTCTGATATAACTGCACCATATAGTACAAGAGGTCGAAAAATAAATACCATTTGAAATATAACAATATGGTACACAATGACGTCGCCACACCAACAAAAGTATATCCACATTACGAACACTGAGACTTTGAACCTCGAACAACACATTACGCATTCAAGAGATTTGAATTCTCTCAGTCGACGACCACGTGGTCTTTGCATGCATAGGAGTCTATATTCGAATCGAGTCAAATGAATTCAATTCCTTATTTAAATTCCCTGACTCCAGTCTAATAAAATGACAGAGGATAGTTTTGACAACAACCGAAACTGTGAAATAAAACTGGTGAATTTATTCAAACTATTTAGCAAAGATCCTTCATATGAGTGTGTTTGGTGTTATTTCTCGGCGTTCTTCGTGTCGTCGGATTCCAGACCCACCCAATGAGCACCAACGAGTACATCACCTTATCAGTCTCCGTCGTTTTTGGTGAGTGTGACGGCTAGATTATTGGCCACCCATTGATAGGAATTAGATTCAAATCCTGATAGTTTTGAAGAGTTTACAGAGGAATCCATGTATCTGCTTCAGCACCTCAAAAGCAGCAAATACATCATCCGTGCAATGGGATGCCGGCAACACCTCTAGTGGCACCTTTCGTTAACACTGGACTAGTGCCGCTTTCGGGGTATATCACCACTTCTTCGCCGTCTCTATATTAGAAAATACTACAGCAAATAATCCACCCGCAACAAGAAGCTAACTATTACCATTTGCAACGGCTCAGGAAGCCTCTGTAGAGCAGAGGTGGATGGCTAAGTAATCCAAAGGTCAGTAGTTGGACTTCCGATCCAGATGGAACTTTTCCTGGCGATTTCTACACATTTCCTTGCCAATATTTTTGACACAGGTTTAAACCGCCATCAACCTTGACTTATGTGCTTTTGGCCTGCGCCTAGAGCCAAGGGGAGCGTGCGAGGTTCGGATTTGTTCTGGGACGAGTGCTACATGCCTGTTGTGGAATCACCCCTTGCCACACACCCTAGTGGTGGCTTGCACGGTACATCGTAGATGTAGATGTAGATGAAGTCCATCTTAGATAACAGTGCAGTTGAGAATTCAAACCTACGACCAAACGGGTACCGACTTGCTAAGGCCTTTCGGTGATGCAGGCTTGAAGCAGTCACAACGCCATCGTAGATTAGTAGCATCCAATGCGATTTATAATTAATGAATTTGAATTTAGGTTATTTGATGCTAAGCATCAATTATTTCATGATTGAACATAAATTAACCACCTTAATTAGCCTATCAAAATGTATGTAGTAAAAAGGAAATGCGTGTAAAAATTCCAGTTCTATTACTGTATACTGTCAATTAAAACATAAAAGAGGCGTCATCACGGCGGTTAAAATACACCACTTATCACTTACAAAAACACTGCATAATATTTAAAATACCATTATTCGATGCAAAATACTGATTTGGCTTTGAAAGCAACGAAAGGCAAAAAATGTTTTACGACCATGTGATGTAAAAAAATGCCGCCGTATTGGATTCTTCAATTACGTGATTCGTTTTCCAAGACGGCATTGAACGTTTTTACTGATTGGCTGCATTTTTAACTGTCAGCTACGCTATTATCTTGAACGAACTTTAATTTATCCTTAAAGTAGTTTTAGCGAGATATTTGCCTTGCCAAAACGGAGACCATATCCGAATTTTATATTATAAATTCAGCGTCTGTAAGATGTTTGAAGCAAATATTGTAATATTAATGACGCAAAAATATGTTTACATATGCGACTAAAATTGTCAGTAACTACATAAATATATATATACATAAGCCTCTAACTTGATTCATTTTTTCACGCCGTACGGTGAAAACGTCTTCACAACAGAAGATTGTTTTGCGATTCTGTAAAATTGAGTGATAGATTATTTTTTATAAATAGATGAGAAAACATAAAAACTACACACCGTTAGTTTTTTTACGAAATGTAGGTGAATAAATCCCTAATTTTTTCAATGTTTCTGGAGAGCACAGCCGTAATCTATCCCATGCAAAAAATCTTACTTGTTTAGGCATATTTCTCAAATAGTAGTTTTTAGCAAGGGGTTATTATTTCGATGTAATCGGAAAGATGAGAGGTTTTTATTTAAAATGAGGAAAAATTCTTCAAATTCTGGGTGAGATGATTTTTCACTCAAACTCTTTAAAGATGGCGCAAAAGGTGAAATTAGTCGGTCACCATCCCGAACAGCTAAACTGCCAAAAAACCTGCAACGTGTCCACCACAGTAAGCGAGCCAAACGGACGAGGCACATCTCGGCACAATCCGAAAATAGAGCTAGATGTCTCGAAGGTGGTTAGGGGGAGGATTGTCGGGCCAGCAGAAAGAACCACTTCCGGAGGGACAAGAACGAGATAGGCGGGGAAGTAAGGGATGAATTGAGAGAGCGATGATGTAAGACGGGGGAAGAAGACGTCTGGGCTGGGGGGGGCTGTTGGGGGGATGGAAGGGGGGAGTTCCCGCTGGGGTGGGGGAGGAGGAAAGTCCCTCACCTCTCGCCGTTCCCTTAAAAGAGGAAACTTTGGCCGAGAACCGAGAGTGAGGGAGAGGAGAGACGAGGAAGGGTGACCCCCTCCACCACCACTCCCCGAAAGTCATAAAAATCCCCATATGCCGCGGTGAAGGTTTCCACAAGAGCAGGACGAATAGCCCTCCTGCTGCCCTCACGATTGGGATGATCATGTTGTGGGGCAGAGACGCGGTCGAATCCCGGGCCATCAAAAGCCTTTCCCGGGATTAAGTTTCTTGATAAGGCCGTCAAGGACGGAGAAATAAAGTGAGCGCTACTCCTTCCTGTATTCTCTTTTTTTGTCCCCCTTCAGGACTCTTCCTTCCTTCCTCATCTCGGCCGGTTGTTATTTTTGCGCTCGCGATCTACTTCCTGAAGCCTTCAGGCTGTGGATAGACACTACTCTCTCCCCATGCCATCGAGGGGGATTTGCTACCGGAATCCCATGCTTCGTCCGGGGTCCGCCCTTATTCTGCGATGTGACGAGGAGATGTCCGAGAACTACCCTCATAATTGTTATCTTTCAGTATACTGCGCTTCCGACCATTTGCACGCTACGCTCTGAGGTCTACTCCCAAATTTAGATACTAAACATTTGCATTACCCGTTAGTATATTCCTTCAAAATACATCCCTTAGTCTCTCGATGACTGCTTCATCTATATTACGTGGATTTTCTAGAATTCAATAAAGCCTCTAGGTGAATATTTTCATGGTGCAATATTCGTCATTCTTCCTGAAGTTAAAATAGATTGCGCGGAAACACCTTGATTTATATTTTTGTCAGCCTATACATGTTTTGGGTGAAAGTGTACACAACAAAAGAAGGAAACGTCTCCCAGAAATATTTCCAAGGTGTCAACATCCGTATGTTTTGCTAATTTACTTCTCATTATTGACTAATTAAGCATTTAGGCCCTCACATTAAGCATTGGAAATTCTAAAAATAATTAATAAATTAAAATGGTATTTATTCTTGACCTCTTCCAATACTCGGCGCATACATCACGAGTTTAGGTCAATTGATATATATACACACACCTTCAAACTTTTGCCGACGTTTCGGACCTTTATTGATACATCTTCAGGGCTATCAAATCCTGATTAAGATACTCAACACACATATCAACGTTGAATTGCGCAACTAAATCCAGTTATTGAATGCAAATAAATTTATGTTCACAAGGGAAGCGATCAAGCTGTTAATCACTCAAAAGACGGCTCAAGAAAAACGGAGGGACGAGGTGACCATCTATCAACCTGGGTGCTATTTAAGTAGTAATGAGTCTGAGTGGCCCATTTTTGGGTTCCCCGTGCATGGAAGAGGACAAAAAGCCACTCAACTCTCCGTGCACCTGGAAAACGGTATGCATGTGTACTACAACGAACACTACATACAAGATAGGATACGAAGACCTAAAAAGATCGCGCAGACAGTATTCTTCAGGCTTTGTGATTTTCTTAAAAATACGTTTTTCACACCCGTTGAATTTCAACGGGTACCTTCAGCTAGTTAAATATAAAAATACCTAGACATATTCAAGATTGTTACCTTTAAAGTTTGGTGCTGTTTTTATTTACAATTTTAATTTGGTTGCTTGGATCCATTTATTTGTTGAAAAGTTATATGTCATTTATTAAAATATGATAAATTTTGCTTAGATACATAATGTCTGTTCTTTTATTGCAACTTTTTTCTATTTATGGATATATGGTACATTTCTTTGAATAATCTGTTTTATAAACTTTGAAAAATTAAAAGAGTGACTATTTGTAATTGCATGATTTGCTAATGTAAGTATGTAAGTAATGTAAGTAATTTGTTCATGTATCAGTTGTTTATAGACCTGAAGATGTATCAATAAAGCTCCAAAACGTCGGAGAAAGTTGGAAGTGTATGTATATCAATTGACCTAAATTCTTGATGTTTGCGCCGAATAAATAAATTATAAATAATGAAATACCTACGAGATTACTAGATAGGACACAAATAGATTTTAGAAAATAGGTTATAGCTGTCATAATACAGGATATTCTATATAATATGTATAGAACACTGAAACCTCAAATATGGTTAGCGTGATGGAGCATAGAGTCTCACAAGGTAAAACTATGGATCGCGACAAAAGCGGGTGGAAATCTATATTGTTGTGACCAAAAGAGAGGTACGGTAATCCTGCTTAAGCATAATACAGCCGAAATATTTAATTATTTCAATTATAATACAGCTGACCGCTACAAGAAAGCTTCGGTTACATTAAAAAATGGAATATCTAAGGAATGAAAAATATTTATTTCCGAGGGATGGAATAGGAAAAGCAGAAATATAATAAGGCGAAAGAAATGTTTACTAGGAAGGGCATTTCACGGAAGGACGGTTTGGGTCAGTTAACAAGGGAGGTCCAACAAAGAACGGGAAGTGTATTCATAGGAGGCATGTCTATTCTTGATACATGATCTATTATAAACTGTGAAAAAAATTATAAAGCACGGGAAAATATTGCTGTTTAATAGCTATTGGTGAACCACGATGGACTTTAGTTCTTCTTTGAGACGCGACCATTAAGGTAGTTTGAGCGAAAAATCATTTCACCTAGAATTTGATGAATTTGGCCTCATTTTAAAGAAGAAACTCTCATCTTTCCAATGATATCGAAATATCAACCCCTTGCCGAACTACTTTTTGAGCAATTTGCCTGTAAATATAAGCTGTTTTACATGGGATAGATTATGCCTGTGCGCTCCAGAGGAAAAATATTTAGATATTCAGATATTTAAAAAATTAGGAACTTCTAGCACCTAGATTTCATCGAAAAACTAACGGTGTGTAGATTGCACGTTTTCTCAACTATTTATAAAAAGTAAACTATTACTCACCACAGTAATATTTACAGAATCGCAAAAAAACCTGCTGTTTTGAAGGGTTTTCAGCCGTACGGCGGGAAAAAATGAGTCAAGTTAGAGACTTATGTAGCTTTATTAATTCAAGTTCTGAGAATTTTAGTCGTATACAACTATATATTTGCGCCATTAATATTAAAATATTTTTTTCATACTTCTAACAGACGCTGAAATCAAAAAATAAAATTTGAATATGGTCTCCATTATAACTAGATAACTATCTCGCTCAAACCACCTTAGTTGTATAATCTACTGTAAAAGTATATTATATAGTGTAAAAGTATATGATATTCTGTAAAAGTATATAATTTGATGCCAAAATACGTAAAATCCGAGGTAAACAGGGCTACTTTATGACGAAGAAACGATATCATACTTATAGAATAACAGCTGATGATCAGAAAAATGAGACAGTGGAGAAATGTGGAGGTAATATAAGAGGGGAAAGAGCAGGTCGATTTGACGAGGAAATCCTAATTCAATTATCGAATGTCAAAGTAGGACGTCACACGCTTTTCCATTTCTGACAGCGCCCATTTTTTCCTACAGTGTCGCGTTCGAACCGACATAACCGCGACGGCAATTCGAATCAGATTTCTCACCATCGCGCTCTGAAAAGCATTATATTCCGCGGAAATAGATTTTGACAACCTTGCCTTTTTTTTAAATTGATTCAGCGGCCTTCGCTTTGATCTTTGGCGTCCCAACCCAATTTTCTTTAATTTTTTTATAAAGCAGCCGTATTCCGACTAGATTCGCGAGGTCTCTTATATATTATCTGACGTATTCTTAAATCGTTTAATGTACGACTCATCCTATTATAATTCAACAATATCCGATCACGGAAGATTTGCCTCGACATCAAATAATAAACATTCCGAGTGTAGCTGGATGGAGCGAGGTAAATTTATCATCGTGAAAACTACGGAAGAAACAATGAATTATCTTAATCAATTTTACACTCTCCATCGCAGAACTTGACGGTTGTTTCTTTTCTGTGGAATTATCCCCGGCAATTACGAGTGTGTAGAAATGCATAAAAACACTGACAGGATAAATATTTTCTCTCGGATTAAATATTATATGGGTAACTGTTTTCCTTCATTTAAATAAAGTAAATAAATTGGTGCGGTATCAAAATGTTATATAGGACTAGCTGAAAGTACCCGTTGAAATTCAATGGGTGTGAAAAACATTGAACTTATTTTTAAGAAAATCACAAAGCCTGAAGAATACTGTCTGCGCGATCATTTTAGGTCTTCGTATCCTATCTTGTACGTAGTGTTTGTTGTAGTAGACTCGCTGAGGGTTTTCCAGGTACACGGAGAGTTGAGTGGCTTTTTGTCCTCTTCCATGCACGGGGAACCCAAAAATGGGCCACGCAGGTTTATCACTACTTAAATAGCACCCACGTTGATAGATGGTCACCTCGTCCCTCCGTTTTTCTTGGGCCGTCTTCCGAGTGAACAACAGCTTGATCGCTTCCCTTGTGTACATAAATATATTTGCATTCAATGGCTTAATTGATTTGCGCAATTTAACGTTGAAAATATGCTTTGAGTATCTTAATCAGGATTGGATAGTAGGGTACAATCCAGCGGTTGACACCGTCAAAATGAGCATTTTCAGCAGCAGTCATGTTTATTTGTCCTATGAATCCTTCATTACCCGGACTGCGCCTTCGGCATAAAGGGTAGCCATAGTCATTGGCTTCGGTTGCTAAATAAAAAATTTATGGCGATTCTTAGTGCACTTCCCGATTTTCATGCACGGATGTTGTTCATTGCGCAGAATTTCCGTACTTCTTTCGGGTAAGAAGCATGTAGTGACGTCATTATAATTTCCACCATCTTAATACAGATTTAAGTTTCGAAATAGATGGGTCTATATTTGAACCAGATTTATAGCTTGCTACCCGTCCGTAGGTTGGGCTAGGAAAAAATATCTGCGGTTCTTAGCCTAACCCCTGAAACACCACGGGGAGATGATCATGAGATCGTTGGTGGGCATGTCTTTGAGCATCCAAGTCTAATCTTTGACGTTTTTCTTGCAGGGGCTCATTTTCTCGCAAAGAACACAATCCTCTTGCTCTAGAAGACTTTTTTGAAAGTATACTTTTTTTTTCTTTTAGGCATGTTGATGGATATATTTTTAAGTCCAAGGAAGGGAAATACAGCGGCGAGTGAGAGTCTATTGAGTCTATCGAGAGAATATATCGATTACTCCCCGAAGCAATCATTTATGGGGCCCTTGGGACTCTGGGCCCTTTTTTTACAGATTTTCTTTCTACGTGCTATCATGGGCTTACAGAAAAACTTAAATGCCAGAGGCGTGAATATCCTTTGAAAATCAAATCTCTGGTTGTCAAGGAAATATGCTATTGTTGATTTCAGAGAAAAATGTGAGAATTTTCAGCAAAAAAGATGATATTCAGACAAATACGAAGCGTAAAAGAAAATTGATTGAAAGAATTAGAAACACCATATGTTCACTCTACCGTTAAAAAAAATTCCAGCCCTCTACCATGAGTGAAAGTAATTTTTAAAAGCAAAAAATAAAACTACTGCACCGAACCCAATGTTTAGCATGGACCACAAGGGACCCCTAGAGGAGGCCCTTGGGGGCCTTGACAGATTTTTAATATAGCCTATATTACATCCCGATACATTTTCTAACAACATACAAAATTTCAGCTTAATCGGTTCAGTAGTGTTTGCGTGATTGAGCAACAGACAGACAGACACCATTCAATTTTTATATATTAGTATGATATGCCGTTTTACGGTCGTAGGTCGGTCGTTTTACGCCCGGGGAGAGATTCTAAGCTAACCATTCGATTAGGGGCGTCTATTCTGTTTCTAATAACCTGTCCGCTAACTGACCAAACTCGCCTTTTTATCCCGAGCCGCATTCTGTGTGTTTCACATGAGGAAAGCGGAGATGAAGTCCCATCCCAAGTTAAGACTCCACCAATCAGGGAGCGAGGACCTATGCTGGTTCTTTGTGGCTTAGGTTTCAACATTAACGCTAGTTTCGCCGCTGCCTATCGCACCTAGCAACGCGAGCGTGGTGTGGTATGTGACACCAAGGGCAATGCCCCCGACCCTAGCTCACCTCCCTCTAATCCCTAATCCCCTGATGGGCGGTAATTTCCTTATCTCAACAATTTTAATGGACTTCACCATAATTTGTTTTCTTACATGATACTCGCTTTTTTTCTAGGGTACTTCCAGTCACCATCAAAGGATAAACCTAAATTTCCCTAGATCAACGATTAAGTTTACACCTTCCTATTTGATTTTGTTAACAACTCGTTTTCAAGGAAATATGAAGACACACGATATAGAAAAGCTTTTTACCACAGCGATGCTATTTTTTATAATGTAGCTACGATGATTTGTGCGGTGCATATTTAAAGTTTAACTTTTTTATCTGTACGTGGCATTAAATTTAGACTAAGCAATGTAGTTATACTTTGCTTACATTATACGGTGTAGAAGACGGCTTTAAAAATTCAAATAGAAAGAATAATTCTGAATCCTTCCTAGCAGAATAACTGGTTGGATTGTGTAATAAAAGAGCACACATGCAGATGTATTCATTGCTAAAAAATAATTTCCAATATTTTTTTATCTCAATGGTGAATTAAAATAGTCAGCCTATGTGAATACAGTTAAATGGAATGTAACGTGCAGATATTGATTGTCTAGCATAACTTAATTTAGTCGTTTGCTCAGTTTTTATCTTCTCCTCCAGCCAAATGTCTTACCTAAATTCATTCACAACCCATCTTGCTTTAATATATAGTTTCATTATAGGAAAATATCCTTTTAACCACCTTTCCTTATTTCCAATATCCTCAATTCCACCCTAGTTTACCCTTTAAACCTGCCTTTTTTCCAAACTTCTTATCGGTCATTTTATCTTTGTTCACTAGTGCCAACGCCCAGGGATTAATTACTTTGGGTCAATTTGGGATAAAAAAATAAATTTAAATAAATTCCATCCATTCGTATTTTATGATTTCAACTGCTGATTGAAACTAAGTAGTAATAATTATAGCCTTTCCATTAATATTCATAATAATAAAACCAAAAGAAAATTCATCAATGAGAACATGTTATAAAATAAATAAATAAATCCGAAAATCCACGGCATTCGATGCATTTTGTGTTATAATCTCCTTAATAGATATGGATTTTAAGTAGTCCTCGAATACCACTCATCAGAAAAATGCTCCAATATTCGTATCATGTGTTTCTGCATATTTGATAGGGGCAGCAAATATGTATTCACATCAGTTATATGAGCGAAAGTAAATTAAGAAGTAAAGTTAGGATATAATGGCAAGATATGAACATTAGCATTACTCTGTAGTCTAGGATGCTCTACTTCAAGATTTAAATCAAATCTCTAAGCATTTGCAGGATTCTTCCTCGATCAAAATATTAATTGAGCAAACTTTCTTCAAATAAGAATTATGTTGTTTATTTTTATAGCGTATTGTTTATAGATTAGATTTGATGGTAAATGTATTATTTAAAAACATCAGTGTATGTTTTGCCAAAATTAAATCACGTATTTATAAAACCCATGGCCATTATTATAGTCCTCGGCTCCCGTTTATATGAATATTTGATAATATTCTAGAGAAATTAAGAGGGTTCCGCCGCGACTCTGTGAGTCAAAACAAATACTAAATTTAACATTTTTAATATTTAGTAAGGTACAAAATATGCAGGTTATTCCACGAATGTATTTTAAATGAGCATTTATTTCTGCCATAGGAGCCGTCTCCAGCGCCATTTCCTACGAATTACCGCATGTTGACTTCAATTACGGCAGTAATTCCCAAATAACTAGAAAAATAAGGTGGTGTAAGATGCCTATATTTCATTTTTATCCAACTTCTCTGGATTATTTCCTATATATAAATAGTTTTCCGCAAAAATGGAATGTATATATTATGGAAAAATACTATGTTTCCCCGTGTTTCTCTCATTCCCCAATTGAACGCCATGTAATTTCAAGTTCAATTATAGAGTAAAATAGCGTGGCTAGGTATTATTTTGTTGTTCATATCAGATAGAGGACTACTTTTTCTACAAGTACACAGAATATGAATTAAATGACATTTAAGTCAATTCGCGGTGGAAACACCTTAAAAGAGAGCGAGAGCAAAATTGCTCTTAACTCGTAAGGATTTGCATCATAGGGTAAACCGTTCAGTTATTAGCCACAAGGTATTTTGAATAGTATGGTAAGAGTACAGTACGACCAAATTTACAGTAATTGTACATTAGTAAATCACTAATGTAAATATTTTCCAATTGTACTCTTACTTTGCTCTTCAAAATACCATTTGGCCAATAGGTTTAGGTTGGTTAATAATTGTGCAATTTACCCTACTCCTAAATCTAATGAAGAGGAGACAATCATGATCCTATTTCATTGAAGCAATCATTCATTAATTAGAATTGTCTTCAAACTATTTTGTTTGCATTAATCCCCACGGGCTACTAATTTTTCTATGCGAATATTGTGATCACAGCCATAAAGACTAGAATGAAATGCATTCCTATTTAATGGTTGTTAAGTGCGATAAAATCTAAAAGAGATATTAAAATTTTTACAACAAATGGTTTTTATTGTAGAAATAAAACAAGTGTTGGCTTATAGAGTGCATGCCGGGATAACGTCAATTAATGACTTTGATAAAATAATCCAAAATATTTCACAGCCAACACCATTCCCCGATATTAACTGCCTAGAGATAATATCTTCAGAAAATATTTGCTGCCTTTGGTATCATTATATTGTATATCACATCTAAATATTCCCATGTGTTTGTCCAGATATGCTATATGATACTGTCTGTGAACATTTGTGTAACCAATGATTAATGATTAACGGCTGACTTACTCAGATCTGATACGCTCCACACTATGATTCTTTTCCTCCAAAATAAAGGTGTTTCCAAATGGTGTGGGAGCCATCATTAATTCACGACCAGAAAGTAATTCATGAAACGACGAGAAATAAGATTGTAGAGAAAATTGGAGAATAAGGGTGGATTATTAAATGCAAAACACGATTTATCAAAAAGTAAGGTTATTCAAGTGATCAAATGACATTAAAAGGGTTGATTTAATTTTGCAACATCATTATCACCAGCGACGCTGAAACCACTATCTGGACCGAATGAGTGCACAATCAGACACAATAAATGAGAAGCAAAGCCATCAGAAGGAAGGACTCTATAGATCAGCAAGGACGTAAAAACAAATAGGACGAAATATTTCGTACAAGTGCCTTCATCATTCATTGCCCATTATTACTATTTCTGAGGAAATTTTAACTCATAAAAAAGTATCCTAAGCATTTATTCGCCTCACAAATGTATCCGATCTATTGCAGACTATCCTTTTACCGCAGCTTAACGCAACAAATAAATCTGGAGCCACAAATAAAGATGGTGTCATTATTCTAAGTTTGATGGAACCAGATGACTATTTGATTTCACTACTTGAAGAATAAGCGAAAGGTGTTGTGCCCTGAGTGTGTGAAGTCCTCCAAAGTTTAACTGCTTTGAATTTCATTAATTAACAACAGCAAAAAGCTCGGGGAGAACATTTTCTTACCACGGTTCAGTATGTATTTGTTTTTTTATATATACTTCGGAACATTTCCGTCCGAGATTTTTCTTTTAAGTGGAAGTGAGAGCAATTCACAACGCCAAAGCCTTTCCAGCGGTACAGCGGCTTCAAGATCGAACTAATTCACGCTTTCTTATTTTAATTTCCAGAGTTTTGGTTAATTAAAGTTCATTATTTCAATTCTAACGTTTTGACAAATTTATTGCCATCCTCAGGGCTAATTGACAATCAGGAAACAAAATTAAAAACATAACAGATAGAAACAGAAAAAAATAACAATTGGGTATTTTCCACGAATTTCAAACTATCGATATTCTGATTCAGTTACTTGAACTTATTGCATTGGCTAAAACTTTTCTTATCAAATTGTATGAATTTCGGTTTTAAAAGCTAAAGAAAGTAGAAGGTTACGAAAGCTCCCGAGCACACTCCGAAAACAACCGAATGGCCTGTGACGTCATTTTCGCTGTTTAAATTTAGACTCAGGGGTTTCCTGGGTTGGGTTGGGTTGGGTTTAACCCAGGCTTACAGTGGAAACAAATTCGGCGAAATTTGTTTCTGACGTGTTCACCTTTCTAGATATGCCTTTAAATGGCATCTAAGTAAGGTATAGAGATGGTGTTTTGTGCCACAATGTACAAATACATCGGTTGAAACACCGAACAAGAAATTTATTCAAGCAATCACGACATTGAATGATTGAAATTTCTTCCTTGGATTCCTCAATGTCCATCCGTAAAAATGTATGCTTTACTCCGCACTTTGTGTTCTGGATATATTCTTGCAATGACTGTGCACATTGGTCCATCTCTCTTTACTTGGACGTATCATATAGCATTATCATCATAACTCTCACGAGAAGCTTTATAATATAATAACACTTAAATTAAACTTTGAATAGACATTTAGGAGATGAGAATCTATTTTTAGGCATTTCTACAGCAGATAAGCCACTTCTAGAAACCTCCTCTACAAACAATCACTAATTAGCAAATAAAAAATTAACGTTTTAGGTGTGTCGAGTATTGGCAGCACAAACATTTGGTGAGTACTGTGTAATGTTGATATGTTACTAAGATACTGTTTATTTACTGTTGCATGGACTGCTATGGATTTCGATAAATAAAGGAGTACCATAATGATAATGAGTGTATTGGAAAAACAGTTAATAAAGTTCATACACCTTTACATAATTATATGTATCAAAAATGATATAAAACAGTAATGACGATTTTAAAAGCAAACTTTAGGCTTAAATTTTTTGGACTTAAGCTCAACGAATTTCCGCAGCATTAAATCGCTCGTCCTTCTTCATTAAAACGCCTACCATAAACATATCCACTTTGGGTAAATTATCTTATGTGATTTTAATAAAACCATTGCACGCCATAGTCTTTGTTTTCAATGAAAAATCTTTAAATATACGGTAGATCTTCTACAGTTACTCACTTTCTCCCTCACATCCGTCTATCGCTCAGCGAAAATGACGTCAAGCCAATCAGATTTCGTTTCGTAGCGGCGTAAAAAAATTGAAATTTCGACTATTTGAATCTTAAATATCTCAATTAATATTGAATCAATTTTAAAACTACTTTCACTCCGCAAGCTTGTTCGAGTTCAAGTAACATATAAAGATCCGTAAACTTAAATTTAAAATTTTGGAAAATACCCAATTGCTATAACAACTTTGGTGATAATTACACAACATATTTTTGTATCGGGAGCACTATTTTAACAAATATCAACAAACCTGTGGAATTGTTCTGTTCTTTTTTTAATTGATGTTATTGTATTTATACAAAGCAATTTTCATGATTTTTTTCGTAGCCTGGTGTTTTCTTGTTGCCAATAAACTTTACATTTACCCTGTAAATTGAAATCGTTGACTACTCTTTAACCATCTTGTTAGTGTAATTAAAATACCCAGGTTTGTTGATATTTGTTAAAATAGTGTGCCCGATAAAAAATATGTAGTGTAATTATCACTAAAGTTGTTATAACAATTGTTATTTTTTCATTTTGTACCTGTTACGTTGTTAATTTTGTTTCATGGTTGTCAATTAAGGATGGCAATACATTTGCTGAAACTTTGGAAGTGAAATAATGAACTCTTATTGACCAAAACACAAAAAATTAAAAGGTGAAATTATTTATACGTGGTCAATAATTATATTAATTAATTCACGCTTCTTCGCAAGAACTTGAAGGCTACCTGAAGCATGGGCAGATGAAGATACTGTAGAGGGTAGTGCAGTGGTCTGAGAATAGGCTCGGCGACCCAAAAGTCCGTGGTTCGTTCCCCGGTCCAGACCGATTTTTTTTCTTGTGGCATTTCCTACATGGACGAATGGGTGAAGGAGACCAAGCAAAATATTGATTAATATCATTTTTGCTGTTATACATGAAAGTTTCCACTGACACCCTAATAAGCTGGCAGGTTTTGAAAAATTTTTAAATTAGTTTTGAAGTATGTAGAGGGTTATATTTCATACTGTAGACCTTCAAAGTTACATGTCAATGAGAAAAAAATTGATTTTCTCAGTGGAAAAATAGACTACTCAGTGTCTTCAATCACAACCTCGCCATACAGTTTCTCTAGCTTTCTTGAATGCCTCAGAATGCGTTACCCGGAATCTCCAGAAAAAAATAGGATTATAACGGCGCCCTGACATAACTACTGTTCGGGTAAAAGAAGAGTGAGCCTTGCTTCTACCTCGACTTTCAACCTCGTGTTGCTAGTGTTTTTCCCTTCAGCTCGCTGAAAAGTGGTCGCTTTTTCACTTTGTGGTCGAAATACGCGTATACGAATTTCACCCTCGTTCCCTGTTTGTTGTTTTTGTTCTATTTGACCACGCTCTTTTTGAGCTGTTCTCCCAGAAATTTGGGGCCCTATTGTGTGTGTGAGTGAGTGTTTTGTGTGATTGCGTGTGTGGTTGTGTTAATAATTTGGCAGCCTTAGTAGAGTCACTACAGCTCTCCGAAGGATCCCAGGTTTTACCCAGGAATCCTTAGCTGGGTCTCATTAGCCTAAAAAGGATTCCAATTGGGTTGTGTGTGTGTGTCTGTGGTGGTCCCTGGCGAGGAAATTACTTTCCCGTAAACCACCACAGGAGGGTATTCTGGTGGAGAGGCTGTGGTTGGTCCCTGTTGCGGAGTCCCCATTCCCGCAAACCAGCACAGTAAGTGTTTGATTTTTTTGACGAGTGGTGCATATATTTTACGGCCGTTGGAGAAATATCTTATCTGGTTAATCGATAGAGGTCGTAGAGCTCATCTACCTTGATTTCCATAGTGAGGGAAATTTACACTTTTACACTCAAATTACAGAAGTAGGTGACAAATGAATATCATCGAATTAACTCGTGTATATGATAGAAACTAGAAAAACCTTTTTTTTTAATTATCTTGCGGTTAAGGCTTAGTATATTTAGGAAATCGTTTTAAGTCAACGTTCGTCAAAGTATCAACAACAGTTGTAAGAGAGACAAGCCTTCACTAACTGATCAGGTGAGGCGTAACAACAGGCTTTAATTTAGTATCAAGAACTGGAAAAGAGTCCAGGCGTTTTAAAATTGAAAACATAAATTATCCACTGCAACCCTTTCTGAGTTATTCATTGGGTGTATAAATACATATAAATGTGCCATAGTTTCTAAAAATCAAAGGTCATTCCCTCCAGTGAATGTTTAATATTTTATCTACCACTTCTTTCAAAAAACTGAAATCACGTCTTTAAACGCGATCTGATATCTAGCGCGAGCTGGCGTCCAGCGCTTTTGATTGACCGCAGGGACCAAATGCTCCTTTTCCCTGGTCAATCTGCATTTTAAACGCTGCATGGCACTATGGAGATATGTTTGCGACAACAGAGAAAACTCAAAGCGTCAGCTTTTACCGGGTCAAACAGTGGAGTTAAATATATTTTTTCCGCCAATGCGAGACTGGCCCCGCCGAGGAATACAGCTTTGACGCGATTAGGCAAAAAAAAGATGCCGCGGTTGAGCTGTCCCGAGGCGCGGCATCCCCTTACCCCTTTACCCCTTTACCACCCTATACACTTCCGTCAGCTCGCATAGCAACTCTTGAAATGATGGTTTCATCTGCAATATTTACCCCCAAAAGCAGAAATCGATCGACTAGGAGTAAGCATGGAAAGTACTTGCCACACGGGTCCGTAATTGAGAAATTTTCACTCACCTATTCGTGCAAACAGATATAATTTACAGCAAAATGATACATTTTCAGCAACGAAATCGAATCATCCACTAGCTGTGCTCTAATCATATTTTAAGTACTCCGTAAGAACGACGAAATGCTTCACAATCAATTTCTTATAAGCATGAATTATTCCTAAAGTTTACTAATTGGATGGTAGATTACTAAGTATTACCTACTAAGCTTTACAAGAAATTGTGCAATTTTATATAAAATTTACTTACGTTGAAGTGATCACCGCAGCAAAATAGAACCGAAGAGAGAGACGGATTCATATCTCTTCGTGAGCGTTTGAACCAAGATTTTCGTTCTTTCTTATCCTTCGGGACCGTGATGAATAACAGATCAGACGGGTTTTTCGATGCATGTTTACACATCGGTACAAAGCACCATTTGATTTGAGTTGCATAAGCCATAGCTCGTGTATCTAAAGCGTTTTTTTACGGTGCAAAGTCGATGAACAATAATATGGTGCAACCACACGTAACCACACCAAAGAATCCGCTCTCCGGTGTGACTAGTGACGTCATTTCCCATGATTCCCCATTCTTGTTGTGTTCACTCCCGTTTGCAATCATCTAGTTTTTTCATTATTTTTTCGCCACAAATACTGTTCCATTCGAAGAAAAAGCTAATTACCATGTAGAAAATGACGTAAAGAACTTTTTAATGTACTTTCTAAAAAAATTGTTCATAAGCCCATTCCAAAAAATGTGTTTTAAGATCATGAATTAGGATCAAGATTTTTTTTTAAATATCGCCTTTTTCCATCGAGGTGGCATCCTGTTCCTTTTGACGTCTCTTTCTATTGGAAATAGACAATTGAAAGCATAATTTTTAATTACGATTATTTTATTTCATTTTTACAGTGAAAACTAAGCCTAAAACTGCTCACAATTAAATAACTTTTCCAACAGTCGACTATCACACAATGATTAGGCCATACAGCCACTCTTGCAAATCCCAGAGTATATGTATAACGCCGTATCTCGTTTTTGTACGAAAAAGGAGAAATCTGCGCTCAAAATATAACGACACGTATCATTGTCCAATTAAGCCATTGGCCTGAGCAACATCTTCTACTGTTAAGAGATAACTGCGTTTCGAACTAAAGTGGAGGGATTACTCAAATACTTTAAGAAATTCAGTACTTTAAGACAGCAAAACGTGATACCGAGTTGTTACCAAATGCGACCTTATTCACTGTGAAGCTAATTTTTGTATAGGTACTCTCCATGAATAATTTTATATGGCTGCATCGTCATCATCATGTGCTTATCAACATGTACAGTACTATAAATCCCTTCATAAATAAAACTTCAGAAATTGTGTTTTCTTAATTTAGGAGCATAAACAATCTACTAGCTGATAAAAAAGTAAAATTTTCATTGGTACCATTAAGCCAAAAGCTGGTGGAATAGTTTGAAAATATATTTTTGTCGCCTTTTGATAGCTACTAAGGCCAAATTATTTCAAAGACAAGCATTATTTTAAACGCAAATTAAAGACATATATTATTTTAAACACTGACAATAGAGATCAGAATGACTTTCTGGATGGAATGCTATCTATTCTAAAAGCCCTAAAATAGTCCAAAATTAAAATAAAAATAAAAATTATTCCATTCCTTGGAGGGGAAAATATTATTCAGCAGAAACCCTTCATACACATACTACAAATACATTTGATGTGGAGTAGGTATCTAAGTCGCCCAACAAGCTGTTAATAAAAGTGCAGTTGCCTTACCACCTTTTGTTGGGAGTCATCTAGTGCCAACGCCTCGCCGGATATTTATCTCCATCCCTCTTCCATATCCCATGTTGTTCTACCTTTACACACCCCTATCAACCTTTCCGAAATGACGTAGAAATCCTGTGTTTGGTCATCTTCCACAAAAACTCACACGACAGCTGCCGGGAAATACTTGAATGAAAGCCAAATTTTAATTTATTCCACCCCAACTCATCATGATCTCTCGAATTCCCTCCCTGAAAAAACGTTGGCTTTGCCGAAGTTCTTTACAATCTCCTGGTCGTTCATTTTTATCCTTTAATATTACTTCCACCGTCTCTATTACACAGAAACCTTCAGAGTGGTATTTACACCAACCTTTCCCAACGAGAGGGATTTTTTGTTTTACCACTGAGTGCAGACTTCAAAGGGTTTGGCAGCATCAGACCTGGCCGAGGCCTCCACGCCCCCAGAGACGACTCGGGGGCAGACCTGTAGGCCACAGGGGGACGTCCCTTTTGATCATTCTTTGTCCTCCCCAAACTCTAAACGCTCGGATGCTCTCTCTCCGACCTCACTACCCTACCCATTCCACGTGACTTCCCAATTACCTTCGTTTGTTTATATTATAGTAGGACTTCATGTTGGTAGTCGCAGAATTTAAACTTCAACTTCATTACAAATTCAACAAGAAAATCTATGCTTCATGTGAACTTAGCCACTGTGGCATCCACGTAAGTGTTTATTGCCCAAAAATCGTAAAACGAAATCCTTAATAGCATGCGTGAACGTTTTGAAAAGAGCATATTGCTAGAAATATATTTTTTTACCTGAGCCTTGAAAAAATATTTGTAAATTTATACCATAAAATGGCCTATCTCGTTTGAATAAGTGGTTATAAAACTTCCAAATGATAAAACCATATATGTGCCTCTTTTATTTCTGATTTCCTCACCTATGTTGTTTTATATTATTTTTAGCTTCATGAAATTCAACCGACTTAGCCTGTTGTATGGTATGAGCCGACTAAGCCATCGTAGTTTTAGAGCGCTGCACGAAGAATGTTTGCAGCGCAGTTGCGAGTCGGAAGCCCTTCCGGGAGGAAACGGTCACTCCACAAAGTCAAGAGGATAAGTTCAGATTGAGCGTCTAATGATGTGTGCTATAAGTTATGCACGGGCCGACGTCTTGCACCCCGTTTAACGCCTAAGGTGATATTTAAGGGCATTGAAATATAATTTCAATTCCTCGTCAGTCAGAGACAATTAACAATCCTCGAATCACATCCCTTGTAGCAATATCCTTCCGTTCCGCATGCCACGATGTGTGATCAGCTTATCTTGAAAATTGTAGAGTGGAAAATTTGATTCCACCGGCTCGGTCTATAAAGCCATAAAGTGAATTTCAACTACATTTACATGTTTCACGTAATTTCTATACGAGATCCTCCCACAAGGTTCATAAACTTAATGCTACATTTTTGCTCAACCTTTTATAAAGAAACCTAATATGTGGGAATGGGCTAAAACAAGATAAGGTAATTTTTCAACTGAATAAAATCGGTGATATTATCAAATGATGTTGCCGCCGAAGTAACGACACCAGTCTTAATAAAAATGTTGAAACATTAACGTTTATTTTATTTACCAACCAATAATATTTAAAAATTTTAACCTGAGAAAATGGAGTGGATTTGTATCGTGTATATCATACCGTAAGTGATATTTTTCTGAGATGTAAAATAAAAATAGAAAGACCTCACCCTTATATCAATGCTTACTTGCTATCATTTGCTATTAGTGACTGAGATTATGGGCGATAGCGAGCGTTGATTACGTGAAAATGGAGGCATAAGAATCCCCGTCATAAGATAATCAAAATGCATCCAATATATGTATATGCGGGCTTATCTCTATTTGAGTGTCATTCTTCTACTTTTCAGAGGAGTAGGCGTGCTATCAGGAAAATCTACAATTTTGAAACAGTACAAATATGCATGGGAAATTTATGTTGCTTTCGTTAGACTCTTTTCAAACTCCTTGTCAAGCCCGTGTTCAAAGGTCATGCCGGAAAAACTAACAGAGTCGGCAAACAGCAGGTTTTTTTCCATCAAATATATTGAAGCCCCAGGGAAATGTTCCACGTAACCGAAACAAATCTGGTTTTCTCATCTGAACAGAGGAATCCATTCGTCTAAAGGTGGGAAGAAGGATGTGTTTATACCTACAGATGTATCTACACCGAAGGTGCATACCACTGAGATTTATTGAAAGGAAATCACGTCATAAACAAGTAACTGCCGTACACTGTTATGGTAATCTTCGCCCCCTTTTACTATTCATTATTACTGGTAGAACCGTTGATGAAAATACGCTGTAGGATTTGCTAAAAAATTAATAAAATTTCATATAAATATAAAGCTATTTATTAAAACTGCTCAACCGCTTTCACCAACTACATCATCATTATGTACATATACAAAATTATTCCACTACCTTCGTAACCCCACTCCGTCTTTCTCTGTTACATACTATATCTGTTACATTTTACTGTTAATAAAATGATTTGTATTATTTAAATAATGATCTGTCATTGAGTCGAGTGTTATTGTGTGAAAAATTTATTTTACATTTTATTATTCGATCTGAAAGAAACGTTTCACTTAATTTAGTTGTTAACTTTTACACCTGTTTTCAACTGATATATTGTCGTTGGATGTGTTTTTTGGTTTATTTTTGTATTCTATATTTGTTTAGATGCCCTTCGAGGCCTTTATCTGTATTTTTTTATGTATTTGTATATTTTACTATTTAAATCATATGTGTTATGTATCCACCTGAACCTACGGGACATGGGCTCCCAGATTCTAAATAAAAGTTATTCTATTCTATTCTATTCTACTTTATATACTTAACGCAAAACAATGCAGTGGTTACACCAAGAAACGCATTTTTTAAGTATAGGCGTTAAAGTAGCATTGCTATCATCGTGAATGTAAAGTTAGCCTTGCAGTCATGCTGCTTTATTTTACAGTTAAGTAAAATAGTTTAAAATCAAAGAATGGAATACATTTCTGGAAATATACCTATTTATGAAGTATGTTTTCCCGGCATATAGCGTCATGAAAGGCTACAAAGTAGAGATTCGCATCCTCAGGGCTGATCGGCCCAGAGGATGGATCTCGACTCGAATCGTCGGCAGTGACGAGAGGAGTAACCCGGTGGCAAACCCGAATAGCCTTTCATGATACCTATTTATGTTTGAAAATATAATTTTCATGTAATTTGTTATTAGAGTCCCTGTTTTGGGCAAAAAATCACAGCGATGTATTTAAAAAAAACCTCATATCATAGAGGCACCTTATTTACGCATTTTTTAACCCTTTCCAGCCTGATGTAGCCATATGGCAACATAAGTTTACAATGTCTCCATACCTCCCACACTGTTTCAAATGTCATCGATCAAGGCCTATTCCCTCTATCTGCACTCTCGGGAGTTGAAATGGTATACAATATTATGTTGTAGCCAATCCAATAAATATCCCGGTCGCTTTACTAGGTCAGTCTCCCAGAATTTCTCAAAGTGGTATGGTTTGCAGTTTTTGAGCTCATACAAGTCTCACAAGGCTGCATTTACAACCCGAAAAAATATTTACCATTAGGTAGAAGCTTTTTCCTGAGGTTTTAATCCAGTTTGAAGAGCTAATTGTAATAGTTTTCCATCAGATCCTAGAAAGACCAAGCGGATTTAGTTTACCCTCATTTTGATTTTTTTCTGGAGAATGCTAACATATTTTCAGTAGAATTCTATTGCAGTGCGTATTATAATATTTTGCAACTATTTACCCAAAGTATTTAGATGAGTAGAAGATGTACGCATTGTACTACTGATGATATCGTGTAGCTGCTGGATGCAAATCTATCTGAAATCGAAGATGAATCGTCCGTGCGCAATTCACTAAATTAGAATAATCATTGATGGTCAGGTTTTCAGTTCATAAACTGTTCTCATTAGAAATGTAAATATAATCTACGTCTACGAAGTACCGTGCAAGCCATCACTAGGGTGTGTGGCACGGGGTGATTCCACACCAGGCAAGCAGCACTCGTCCCAGCAGAAATCCGAACCTCGCACGTTCCCCGGCCGATAGACGCAGGCCAAAAAGCAGTCAGGAGAACGGGGTGAAGTGCAACCCGAAACTGGGACAGTGATACGTAAATGAACATGCAAACAAGCAGAACAATGCTATTCACACATCTAGTGGATAATAGTATTGAAACTGTTAATTTAAGAATGCTACGAGATGCAAATTCATGCAGAGAACTAAATAAAATCATGCCGGACAAATCGACCGGCGTCTCACACAAAATAATATTCACAGCCACTAAATTCAAGCAGCACATAGAACACAAGTTAGTTTTGGAGAGAGATTTTTTTCCCCATGTGTGAGTTTCATGAGTAAACAAGGATTACGGATGTGGTGGACCAGCCATGCCAACGTTACTGGCTTAGTTATTGGCCACCGTACGCTTCGCCATCTCCAACTACCTCAGTGGCAATTGCAATGTTTCTCTGGGAGGTAGTGGAGGAAGAGAAGGAGGTAGAGAGAGAGAAAGCAAGAGAGGAAGAGAAGAGGGGAGGGATTTTGGGGGGCGGGGGGGGGAGAAGGGGTAGCACTCAGCGGGAGGCCATTACACGCTGGGAGCCATTTCCTCGGTTTGAGGGGCAAAAGGGGCCGATAATGACGACGGGGCGAGTTCGTCCACCCCCTCTCTTTCCCCTCACCCCTTCCGAAATCTCCATTCCTTGCTCAAGAATATCATACTCTCAAAAAAGAAGGCAGGTCTCCCGCTTCCCCTGTTGCCATGAGACGAGGGAAAACTTGCCAAATTACCACAAATTTTCCCAAAATAAGGAGAGACAGCGATGAATGACTAATGTTACTCATCGTGGGTACTTACAGTCGAAAGGAAAAAACATTTCCGTCGTTTTTTTCTAATTTAAAATCCCTTTGTGAAAACCTTTAAGGAACGCACGTAAGCGTAGCAATTTTTGGGAGTAAGTAAGAGATGGCAAGAAAATCGCAAATGTAATTTGGGTCCAACGTTAACGAAAACCTCTCCGACGCTAAGATAAAATTTTATGCTTTGGGAGAAAGCCCGAATGCCTGACTGACTTAAGAAAATGGTTCCTTGTGTATCAGAAGAGAATTACGATTCCTTGAAATAGCATTCGCACGGAATTTTTCCTAATATTCTGCGTACAATTATACCACCGGAAAATCCTTGTGCCAAGATGAGTAGCATTAGAATTTGGTTTTGATGGTCAAAATAAGGAAAGTCACATACTTTGAGACACGTAGTAATTTGTCCCGTTTATGACGGTTATGAGACTTTTATAGTCCTTGAAAGAGGCACTCTCCCCTAAGGATTTTGGGAGCATTCCAAAAGTTTATTTCCGATCCAGAGCCGCATCATGAAGCAACAGCTATTTAATTAAAAATAATTGGTATTAAGAAGGCATGGGGTACCCAGGAATCATATTTTATCTTCCCTTATCACTACAGTAAGACAAAATTAAAATTGTGGATTCAGGCGGAAGACATGATAGACTTAGCGCATTAAAAATTCGCAAGAAATCTTTTCCGAAATTTACGGATGAGTTGCCAATTTGTTTTCCAAGCTTCAATCAATTTAAATTCCCCAGATTCGGAAATAATGATTATTTGAAAACTCAGTTGATAGTTAAAACCAGAATAAAGACTAACTATGGATTGCTTATTACATCATGTGACAGTTTTTGGCTCGAAATGAAAGGAGGGCTTTAATATAATCAATTTTATGCCCACGTTTAATTAAAAATCATTAAATAATTTGTACAAAAAATAAGCGAACCAAACGTAATTGTATAATACGTAATTTATATTTCGAGTCGAAAAATATTTCTGGAATAGGGTTCCTAAGCAGTAATTAATATACTGAAAATTAAGACTGTACATTTGAATTTAGGGTCTTATTACTCAGTTAAGTGCAATTTCAAATGTATAAAACATCTCGTTATCGGCCAGCAAAAAATAGCAGATCTTTCCAAAGAGCTGGTTCTAAGAAAACAAATATTGGTATTTTTGATGAATTAATCAGGTGGTATGGAATCTCACTTTCATTTTCGCTATTAACAACTGGGCTTCTGGTACACACGCAACATTTAAATAACTATACAAGATGTTTAATTAATGGTTTCACGAAAAGTAAATAGCTAACTCTTCCCAAAATACAAAATTGTATGCATGATAACGGAATTCCTAAAAAAGATGTAAGACTGAATGTTGCAGAGTTTTAATGAGTGAGCGCATACCAGTAAATAATAAAATAGCCAATATATAGAATAATTTTGCTTAAAGAATAATGACGTAGTGTTCGCTGACTAGTGACGCTCAAATTAAAGACATCATGGTGGCGTGACCTTTTAGTACAGTGTCAAAGATATGTTCCTTTAAAGCATTTTATGGCTAACTTGAGGTTTTAAATAATATCACTGATTATAATCAGATTTTCCTTTTGAAGATGAACTTTTAATTGCATAATTTAAGATAATGTTGTGCACAACCTTAACATAAACTTTGTTAACATAAAGGCGACAGATGAAGTGAAGTATCTAGGAGTTACGATAACTTCGGACCTATCGTGGGGAGCACATATAAGAAATATTTTTTGGCAGAGCTCTGAAGAAGCTAGGATTCGTCAAGCGTATTGTGGGAAGATTTTCGGATGAAAAAGTAAAAGAGAGGTGCTATTTCGCACTCGTCCGGCCACACCTTGAATATGCAGCGAGCATATGGGATCCGGTGCAGAAAGACTTAGTCCGGAAACTTAATAAAATACAAAGGAAAGCTGCGCGATTCGTCAAAAACTGCTACGGGCGTAGGGACAGCGTTACACAGATGTTAAACGAATTAGGCTGGGAGCCGCTAGAGACTCAGAGGCTGCGCGCTAGGATTAGATTGCTTGGGCAATTGAGAATAGATATCTTTCAGAGCGACACGGAGAACATCATATTAGAACCCCACTATATTTCCAGGTCCGACAGAAACGATAAATTAAGAGAGATATTTTGCCGAACGGATAGGTTTGGGAATTTGTTTTTCCCCCGAACAATAAGGGACTATAATAAATGCTAGGCGTAATTTCATTAGAGCGTTTCCTTTTTATATGTAAACGGATGGTGTCCTAACACCCCCCGCCACACGTCTATTGAGGCGGCTTGCTGGGTAGTATGTAGATGTAGATGTAGATGAACCCTATTGCTAATCTGAATGACAGAAACCAATACCATAAGACTACTATCAACCAAAAATATTTATTGAATTATCATGACCAGATGTAAAATAATTAGTAGGTAAGTAAATAATAATTGAATAGAAAACCTATCTCCATCACTCATCCGGTCTCAATTGGTCACCTCCGCCTGTCGTCGAATTTTTGCCACCCGTCCAAGAGGTGGAACGTTTCCGGAAGGATAATCACGAAACGTCGAAGCCTTTCAACGGAGACACTCCGGCCATAACCCTTTCTAGTGAAGACAAACTAATAAGTAATAAATATCCAATATGAATAAGATTAATACCAAGAAAGATATGACTCAGTGGCTGCCACCTACATGATGTGGATGGACCCTTTCAGTCGCAGAAAGCGATGTGAAGAAGGCCTTTTCTAGCAAGAAACACTTCTTGCATCCAGTAATGGACGCAGTGAACAAAACAACTTCTGGTAGAAGTTCGCTCCCACCCACCAAAACCTCGCCAGAATCTTCATGTCCTTTCTAAACGGTGGAGAACCTATTCCACCTTGGCTGACTGAGGGTCGCTTGGTTCTCATGGTTCTAATGGCTAAGACTTGGGAGACGCTCATTATTATTATCAAAAGCTTTAATCCTCTCCAATATGACTGGGAATATAACTGAATTAAATAAATAAAAATATTCATTCCGATACACAAAAAATGCGAGCATTCGAATGCAATAAGATAGAAATACTGGTCATTTCTACACATTGACGTTTTCTCTTGAGATACCATTCATAAGTGCGCAGGGAATACTTTTTTAAATTTATGTATGCACTATAAAAATTTGTTTTTTTTTAATATTAAAACCTCAATTGTTCGTGACTGTCACAAGTAGTTAGAAACGAAATGGTTCCTCATTATTGGGTACTAAAAAGTTTGACGATGTGGAGAAGACTATCCTATTAATCAGAAAACTACTTTAAAATAATGAATATTCACATTTGAACTTCTAATATTTGCAAAATTACATTATGAGAATATTCTCCAATCATTAAATTTACAAACACTTTCTACCAATCTAATTTGGTGTCGGATATCTTTAACATTCCAAAATTTTTCCTTAAAAGACAAATTTGGTGAGGGTATATGCGTTATAGTATACATCTAGAGAAAATTGTTAGCATGCACGGAAGATATATGAATAACGCAGCAGAGGAGGAATTAGGAAGACGGAAATCAGATGTAGCAGAGGCCATTCATAGCATATACAAGATCTATCATACAAAAAAGTGAAATTAAAAAAAAAACAAATAAGCGAGAAATAAAGAACAAACATAATACCCCAAGGAAAATGTTTAGGCGTCTAAAAATATATGAAATTCACAAAAGGAGCCCCTTATTAAATGCATTGTTATTTGAAATTAAAATAATTTTATTTTGATTGAACTTTTAGAGAAAAACGATAAGACATGACGAGTAAACGAAAACTCAACCTGTGGTTGAATATTGGCAATTAAGGCACTGGAGGATGAAGACTCTGAGAATTAATATGAAAAAAATATCCCACGCCAATATCAAAATATGTTGCTCCAGTGACGGAGCTGATAAATTGAGGGCCCCATAAATTAGTGGAGGTCCCACCAAGTTGCAAAAGTATGCAGAAATGAATCCTCCGAGCAGACTACCCATTTTAATCTATGACATCATATGACGACCGGCCAGAAGCCAGTGGACTTCAGAAACACCAAAATCATCCCTATCCCTGAGGAAAGGAAAAAATAGCAAAGAGATGCGAACATATCAAAACAATTTGTCATTTTGCTCATTCGTTCAAACTTTTTCCACGGATTATCTAGAGGGAATGAAAAAAATAGCTATAAAAATTCTTGTATGGGGACCGATTGAGTTTCAGGGAAAGAATGTGATTATGTATAAGGTATCTTGAAATGACACTAATGACACTTAAGCTGTCAAAACCATGGTAGGTAGCTACTAAATTAGGTAGATAGTCATCAGGTGAAATGACACTACTGACACAAAAGCTGTCAAAACCATGGTCAGTAATTATTAAAAGAGTGTGTGAATTTTACTACTGTATTTTATCTATAAGCACTATAGAGGTTGAACATTTCGTCAAAGTTAAAAGTGAAACTCAATGTTACGAAAAGAAAGGAAGTAGGAGAAGCCATATCAACCCTGAGAGGGTAGAGTATTAATTATGTGTTAACGAATTGTCCCGCTATGATGTGTCAGAATCACGTTGATTTTGTTCAAATCACTTTAGGTGCGTGGAAAGTAGGAATTTCAGTATCTGTCAATTAGGCAGAGTAGGTATCATTCTTATTTTGTCACTCCTTTCATTTCCAGAGATATACATCGCGGAGATAAAAGTTATGTCATCCGTGTCCTCATATAACTAACCAGATCGGAGTTTTTCATGTAATCCAAGCCTAGGGTGTAGCCTCCGATTCTCTAATACTCGTCAACATACGAGGTTTGACTACAAAAAAAAAACGGTAATTTTCGTTTTTCTTATAGAATATTTATTTATTAATCAAAATAAAAGGTGTCCCTTCAAAGTATTCCCTCTTAAATATAATACACTTGTGCCAGCGGTTTTTCCAATCTTGGAAGCACTTCTGGAACTCACTTTTCGGTATAGAGTTCAGCTCCTTCAGCGATTCTGTTTTTATGTCATATATGGTGGCAAAACGTCGTCCTTTCATGCTTCTCTTCAGCCTCGGGAATAGATAGAAGTTACAGGGGGGCATGTCCGGCTAATATGATGACTGAGGCAAAATACGCTTTGTTTTTTTAACAAAAAATCACGAATAAGTAGTGAGGTGTAAGCGGGAGCATTATCGTGGTGCTATTCCCACGAGTTGTTTTGCCACAACTCTAGGCGTTTTCGTAGGATTGCTTCACGCAAACGGCGCATAACTTCCAGGTAGTATTCCTTATTGACCGTACGATCATGTGGCAGGAACTCAGAATTATTTAAAATCGGAATTATGAAGCCCGCGAAATTTAAAAATTCCCATGATTTTTTTATCACACCTCGTATTATGTCGCATTATTCGACCTGAAAATTACGCAGGCTGTAATACGCAGCAGTTGGCAGAAACAAAATACGAATCTTATGCGTATCACACAGCATAGGTGTAAAAGGAGTCGAAAATATTGGAGATTTGTCATCCAATGGTATTCAATATTTACCTTCATTGAAAAGTCTGTAGATGAAAGAAAAATAGTTCAAATCCTGAAAACTGAGAACGGAGAAAAAATGAGCAACATACGCTTCACTATTGATATCACTAAAATTTCAATTTACGGAAGAGAATAAAATAACTGAACGAAAAAAAAAACTTGTATTTTATCGTAGAAGAAACCAAATTCTCGATATTTGTGGAGGATAAATAAAGGATAAAAGAAACCGTGAGACTTGGGCAGAAAAAAAACAATGTGAGAGAACTAATTAATCTGGAAAGTAGGATTAACAGTAATGAAATAACCGAGAATTGCTAATACTACAATGATTTCATATATTCACCATTCTATTTGTGGTCAAATTAATTAATTCAATTGGTAAAGTAGAATCAAGCACTCATAAAACATTCATCTCTCACAGCTGCACAGTGATATCCATTTCAGTGATTTAAGCGCTTCTATGCATAATGAGTCTTTTAACTAGCTATTATGCCATGAGGCATCAGTGGAATTTGCGCTATTCGCGTGTTTGTTCACGGATTTGACGATAGGTCCACAAATATACGAACTAAGCGCAGCAGTAGCTCAGAGCATACATTATGATCCTCGCAGTTGTCATTTGCAATGACACATGTTCATCGATTTGGGTCAACCAACGGATGATTTAAGCTATCGCTTCAATCCCCTAATGATTGATTATATTCAATGGGAGTATCCTCGAATGATAACCTATTGATACAGTTGGTGGTGACCTGCCCTGGACACGAACAATAGCAGTGACTATCAAAGAAAACCAGTGCTTTCCTGCAATCGGTGCGCTACGGTGTTTCCATTGATAAGCGATATTTTTGACATAGTCCTGATAAAAACGGGGAGTCACATGAATGGAGTGTTATTCCTGGCAATAAGCCAATGTAAACATGGACGAGCCCTGAGCTGCTTCAATAGTTTGATGATTCATCGAGTGGAAATTACCACAGCAAAAGTAAATACAAATCATAAAACATGAGATAAGCTTATTCGCGCGATGAGTGAGAATCCGACTGCAATGGGAACGGTTTAATTTCACACAAAAATATTAATTAAGTCTTTTCCATTCTGTAATCATCTGGTTATGAATTCAACACGTGCAGGAACATTGACAGAGGTATAAGAATTGATGTTTATTTGCTCTACGAGATTTACCGAAAGGAATGCATCTCCTTATCACACTCTGCAATGATTTTAAAAATATCTTCCCACTTAATGTGCGATATGCTAGCACCGTGATGACTAATTTACTCACTGTATTAGTTATAGCGAAAGTAGTAAAAATAGTGTGGAAGCTTCATTTCTGTTCTATTGACAATTTTTAGACAAGTGACTTGAATGGTAAGCATTTCTTTTGAAAGCCTAGTTAATGCTTTTTAGGGTGAATAATTATTTTCATAAAAATTTCAGAGATAGACAATTTCAGCCTATCGAGAGTTTTCACCATAGCTGTGGTAGGAGTACCTATGTGTTTATATATTACGATTATATAAAAAAAACGTTTCACACGTTGTCATCCTAATTTTTAAGTTATTAGCTTCTGCGTATTTCTTAAGATCTTTATCACCACAATTACCGAAATATATATCACAGTTTTCAAGAGAAATAATTGAAAACGCAAATAGCTGTTTCACCACAGTTCGTAAACATTGGTTGGATAGAAACTTTGCAAGTGATTAGGTGCGACTTTCGTTGTTGATTAATACATAACTCTTATTTTAGTCGAAGGTTCTAACGCGTCAGTTTATTAGTATTTTCCGTTACACAGTCTCCAGGTTATTTTGAATGAATTTATTTCCAAGTGTTTTATAGTGTGCTAGACTGGATTTGGCAAGCTTAAACGTTTTTTTTCCTATTTCGGTTATAGAAAGCTACTGTTCACGAATATCGTTAGTCACGTTAACGTAAGTTGGGCGTAATTTTTAAGCATTGACAGTGAGTACAGGCTGTTATTCATACAGGAATGGTCCCTCAACTTTCACGGTTATAGAAGATTTCTGAGATATAATAACAGTAATATTATATTAAAAAGGATAGAATTACATTGCAAGCCATTTTTGGCCGTGGAAAATTATTTTTTACGGTCCGTATTTTATTAAGCATGAAATTGTAATTGTAAGTTGTAATTTTAGCATGTAAAAAAGCATGTAATCAATGAAATAATCGATCATTTTCAGGGATACAGAATATTTTCATATCCTCTTTTGACTACTATAGACCACCAGAATAAATATTTTGCATGACAGCAATAACGTGTTCCACGTGCTAACAAGAATAAGTTTCCCATCCAAAGAAGAGGTTGCTATGTTGCCAGACATTTATGGTGGGAGTATTTGTGATACCTACTTTTGTTTGCTCAGTCAAAATTCTTTGTGTTATGCAGCATATGTTGTCAAGTTGGATGGAAATATTTTATAATAAACCTGAGGGAACATTCTACTTCGTTTCCATAGTTGCACCTATTCCTATGAAGTAGGCCGGTTGCTTGTAATCTCAATTAAATGTCGATGAAAGTTTTATTTAGTTTAGGAAGGGCAGCTCAAGCGAAGCGAATGTGGATGAAGGAGACGTTGCATCCACAGACGTGAATGACGTCTAACTATTGAAGAGGTTTTCCCTTTACTTGGATATTTCAAAGGTAAATCAGCTATCGCCAATCACATTCAAAAATTCAGTGGCTAATAAAATTACGGAACTTACCTCTTAAACGCAATTACCCTCGCTAGTCATCGGTTATTCATTATTCCGCATTCTACCTCAAGTACATCGTTTATATTACAATATTGTGATGTAGAGTAATTAAATGCACTGGTGTAAGTCTTAATTACCTCATAAGTTCCTCGGAATCTTCACCTAGGCTACCCAATTATGACGTTAACACTTCATTGCTTCGATGGTATTTCAATTGAAGTACTTCGGCTTATTATTATGATGTACCACCACGATAAAGCTTAGATATTTTCCGCTTAAAACGTTGATGATTTCCTTGTTGAATGCAAAAATGACATGGTCAACATTAATATATTAATATAAGACACTGTCTCCGGCGTTACTTTGTGGAACTCCTTCATTTTTAATAATAATAAACACTTGGTTGTTATTCCACACTTTATTGGAAACAAAACGACCCGGGTTTCAGCATGTCATGCCATCATCAGGTGGCATGACATGCTGAAACCTGATGATGGCATGACATGCTGAAACCCGGGTCGTTTTGTTTCCAATAAAGTGTGGAATAACAACCAAGTGTTTATTATTATTAAAAATTAATATTTTAAGCTAACTATGAGTGGGGATGTTCACTCGTATGAATTTGCAAGATTTTGAACCAAATCGTCATCAATTCAACTCTCCTGTCAACTCGAAACTTCAAAGATGTACCAAGTTATTTGGTTATGGTAAGATGTCACTCTATCTCACCTTTAATATCCGCAGTGTTTTTTGCTATAAATTAGCAATAACTAACCAGTAAACGCATTTATGGTGGTATACAGCTGATTTGTCATTGAAAATGTTGCAAAGACCCATCTCGATAGAGCAACACATTCATCAAATCAAACAGCCCTGACTGTGATGCAGGAAATAAGGCCAGTTGGGTAGCAGCGTCAAAAACATTTAGCGTTGAGTCTGCACTCTTTGGTTTTCACTTTTAAAAAGCACCGAATCAAATAGAAGATGTTTCTTCCCTGATGCAAAGATACCCCTTTAGACTAATATAAAGTTTTTAATCATGTGCGGATCGTAAAAAAAATAATTTCCCACTGCCGAAAAATGGTTCACTGCAAGTAGGCATTAGATTATCCTAACTATCCATCAGATTTTTCTTCATGACTCCTCATTTTAACAGCTCTGAGATTTTTTCCATCCTTGGCCGTTCTTGGATACTTTTTTCGTTAATGTTTTCGTCCATAATGGTTCCCAGGAGGATTTCATTTCTCAGAATATGGTTAAATATGGTTTATGGCGTTAAATGTGGTTTTTTTTGCAATAAGTCTCTTTTCACTAATATACTTGTTCCCCAACTTCTCAGCGTATTTATTCATTGGTAATTCTCTTTTTTTTTATTTGATCTTCGTTGTTGTATGTACTATAATATCACAGTTTCATTGAATCCATGCATATCAGTGCATGTGGACGTCCTTTTTTTAAGTGCTTTCTAACTTCCAGCAGTGTTTGGCTAGCAGTTATTAGATATTTTTTTTCTAAAATAATAGCGGTACCAGAGATAATAGAAATGCAAGTACCCAATGAATTAGATAAAATTGTTCCATGTAACCATGGTTAAATATGGTTTATGGTGTTAAATGTGGTTTTTTTGTTGCAATAAGTCTCTTTTCACTAATATACTTGTTCTCCAACTTCTCAGCGTATTTATTCATTGGTAATTCTCTTTCTTTTATTTGATCTTCGTTGTTGTATGTACTATAACATCACAGTTTCATTGAATCCATGCATATCAGTGCATGTGGACGTCCTTTTTTTTAAGTGCTTTCTAACTTCCAGCAGTGTTTGGCTAGCAGTTATTAGATATTTTTTTTCTAAAATAATAGCGGTACCAGAGATAATAGATATGCAAGTACCCAATGAATTAGATAAAATTGTTCCATGTAACCATGGTTAAATATGGTTTATGGTGTTAAATGTGGTTTTTTTGTTGCAATAAGTCTCTTTTCACTAATATACTTGTTCCCCAACTTCTCAGCGTATTTATTCATTGGTAATTCTCTTTCTTTTATTTGATCTTCGTTGTTGTATGTACTATAACATCACAGTTTCATTGAATCCATGCATATCAGTGCATGTGGACGTCCTTTTTTTTAAGTGCTTTCTAACTTCCAGCAGTGTTTGGCTAGCAGTTATTAGATATTTTTTTTCTAAAATAATAGCGGTACCAGAGATAATAGATATGCAAGTACCCAATGAATTAGATAAAATTGTCGCCAAACATTCATAATACCCTAACCAAATAATCAGCCGATGGACGGAAGTCAAATTAAATGAAATCCTTTCACTCATTCATTCTGAATTGTGACGTAACAAATCCGCTACATATTGCACATATGGTCCACATATGGATTTGTATTTATTCAGTGTCGGTGAAAGGGTGTAGGCAATAAGAGCAAATCAGGAGTCTCGGAGTACGAAACCGGCCTATCGCGGCCCAGCGCTACTACTAGTTAACACTGCGAGAAAATAAAAAAAAATAAATTAGGGAGCACCTCTCATGTTACTCCAAATAACAATACCTGAGAGGGACGCCACTACGAGTACAGGTACTCAACAGAATGTTCTAGACATCACGTGTGTGATAACAATGGACTTAGCTGTAGGGCAATTAAACGTGACATCAGTACGCCTCCGGGGGTCTTTCATTAACAACTGCTGACTTGTGTGGAACGTCCCCACGTCAGCTCGGCCTTCGAATTCCGTAAGTCAGTTAACTTTACACAGTGATAACTCAGTGTGAAAATTTCCTTTCGGCATTGGCCTACAGACGCAGGTAGATTTCGAAGTTCATATTTTTAATAAATACCTACCAGTGAACAATACGAGTAGCTGAATTGCACTCGGATGAAGTGTGCGTGGAAGTTTCAGCGCATTCAACTTGATATTGGCCGAGTTGTAAACCATATTCAATTGATGTAAAATCATAATTTTCCCAATTATTTTCATTGTAGTCCTGAAGAAGCGTGTATAAAAATGCGAAACGTTGGCAAAATAATAAATAATTTAAAATTTATGTCTCCTTATAAATAACTTATATCTCCTGAAAGAAGAAAAATAATAATTAGGTCATTCTTTCTTTAATATCCGTCAGGGGCCCACGCAAGTTAACTCGCTCGTCGAAATCTCCTCTTACCTGTCCTCCGCGCCCCCATCAAAATTGGCTACACCTGTCGCCCTCATCCCCTACACCTCCCGCCACCCCCCATGTCCCTCCCGGCACCTTCAGTTCAATCTGGAAACTACTTCTGCCTTTCCCTCCCGCCAAGGGCACAATATATTCTAATACAAGGAAAAGAAGAGGGTTCTTACTCCTCCTTGAGAGTCACCTCCTCCTCAACATCTCCTTCTTCCCCCTCCCGCCCTCCTTCGCATATATTGAATCATCCGCCGCGTGATCTAAAAGAAGAAGGAGCAGTCCGCCTCTTAAACCACTTTCGTCATATTCGCGACCTGCGCCCTTCTTAGCCCTTCCGCTTTTTTCCCCTTTCCTTTAATTAAAATCGCTTTCCCTTCCGCCCAGCTCTTGTTTACCGCGACGCGAATAGATTGAATTCTGCAGTGCGATCACTCTCCTTCTATCTCTCTATCCGTCTCTCTCCAAGCACCTCCCCGCCTCTCCCGACTTCGAAAAGGAACGAGAATCAAAGGACAAGAAGACGCCTTCCCCCATGTTCCACCACCCCTATCTTTTCTCTCCTCCCCTCCCTACCTACCTGGCATTAGTTTAGCCAAAATGTCCTTCCACTCCTGAAGAAAGAGCCACTTATTTTTGGGGTAGGATAAGTAAAGGAGTTTGGGCAGGGTAAACGCAGTTTATTGAGCGGTATCTCGAAATTTATTAGCAGTGCTACAATTTCTTCCTCACATATATCTTTTACATTCTTCCTTATTTAAATATATGTAGTAGGTCCAATACTAGAACTAGGTAACTGAAAATATACTCTTTTGAAATAATGAAGGTTATGCATATGCACACTTACAACATGTCATCTCCCTTGAAGCTGGGTATTGGGAAGTTGGTGGTTAAGTGACTCAGTATGCATCACTTTGGTATCCACTTGTAGCGTTTAAAAGCTTACTACTTGGGTAACTCATAGAAGTATATTTTTTTAAACCAACAAAATTTGATTTACCCATGATGGATACGCACAGCTACATGCTACGTGTATATTACTTGAAAAATTCAGATTGGGTGAGTTTCAAGATGACGTTTAATATATTGTTTTGAACCCGCATTGTGTATCTAGGCTCTGTGTATCTAGAAACGAATAAAGAGAAATAAACTAAAAAACTGGTAGAGTTAAAATATCCGTTTTCTATGCGGCAATAATTACAACAAAAGCAGAGTGATATACTAAGTCACTTCATTACCACATAATTAATTTACATCCTTCGGTCCTTTCTATTTCATTTCATGGCTGGTATCGCAACACCCCTACCATACGCCCATGAGGCCACTCGCACGATGGTTTGTGGATGTAGATACACTGACGAGTGAAGTTTAATAGGATTAGACGACGTGACTCCAAAGTTTTCGTGGGATCCACGCTGTGTCAGAGTGATGCATTTAAAAGAGACTTAGAGAGACGTCAGCATCTATCTCAGCAATGGGAGCTGTGTTAAGTAGCGGGAATCGGCAGTCGAGACCTCGGAAAAACTTCTCCTTCTCAGAAAAATCTGGTATGATGTAATTCACGAAGAGCGTATTAATGGGAATTCTTCATTCTTATTTCCGATTATGACGTCCAGGAATTCAACCCATTATGCCTTTACCGGCATGAGACGCATATGTACACCTGCGGTGGAAGACTTTCACCAATTATAGCTTTTATGCAGCGTATATAAGGGATGATAGTTATAATCCGATTGAGGATAATGACAATATCCACTACGTTTAAATCCACCAAGTTTTTTTTTATTGCTACAACTAGTTTCAACGCTACGGTGTCATCATCAGGTACAGTGCCTGATAGTGACGCCGTAGCGTTGAAAATAGTTGTACAGATAAAAAACTCTGTGGATTTTAACATAGTTAGTATTGTCAGTATTCGAAATGGACTTCCACGAAGTTACGCCTGAAAGGATTGAACTCATCCGATTAAGGGTTTCCGTAAAGATTAGCTAATGATTTACATAAAGCTAATGGCTTCCACCAAATCTATATAATAAACATTATACACTTATTTCTTCGGCATAAAAATAAACATTAATATCCAAGTGGTAGATTTTTAACGTACTTTAGAATAGGAAATAGTTTTAAAAAATTTAGGAACCAATTCCGAATGTTTCTAATAAAAAGACCATACCTTTTTCAATTAGGACAATTAAAAGCGGAACTAGCGGAGCGCAATAGACTCCGGAACTACTAGAGCGCAATAGACTCCTGTGAGGTCGAAAATACTGTGGAAAAGCTATAACTTCAGGATCGTATAAAATATTTTCTAATTTTCTTGCACCCATTTTCCGGCTGCGTGATTCTGATTCCAAAGAATAAAAGAGAGACGTAAAAATAACAGAAAAACTTGAAATGCTTGGATTTCTATAAAATGAGAGAGACTTTCTTCGACATTATCTTGAGACTACAGATCGTTCCATGCTACCGGAATAATTTAATCAAAAGTAAAAGTGGATCTTCGTTTAATATAATTGTGGGAACTCGACTTCTGTATGAATTCCAAATCGAGGTTTAAGAGCGCTATTGTGTACATTTTGAAATGGATTCAGCGACGCTCCCATGTCATTTGAAAAAATGGATTTTCAATATTTCTTCGAAAGCATAATACAAAGGAAAATATTTACCACTTATACGCTGAGAGCTTCTCATTACTTGAAAACTAAGGTTATAATAAAAACAAGGAGGTTCATATCCTATCAACGCCAGAGAAAATTCAAGTGTTCAAAAGTGAAAATGTACAGAAATATGAATTACAGAAATTAATCCATTTCCGCTTACTGATGGATTTTTGTCATGCTTGGAGAATCTCGATTCTCGAATAAGTCTATAGGATATGAAAGGAGATAGAAGAGAAGGCAGATAAAATTTTCTCATGTCTATCATTGCCATATTCTATCTTTAATGATAAAAAAGGGCTTTTTATCTACTAGAACCTTCACTTCAAATGATGTCCTTTATATGTGCCATTGTAAGCAAGAATGGTGTACGCAAAAAATGTCAACTTTCGGAAAAATAGCTGAAATTTAAATGAATGAAAGCTTTTAACCCTAACTGCTGCTTTCTAGTCCACAGAACACAATCTTATCTAACACAACTATTTAAAAAAAACAATAAAAATGGAGAAATGCTTCTGCGCATATAAAATATAGCAAAACACTGATCTAAAATACTTATGCTAATCAACAGCTCATGTGCAAGCCTATATTCTTGACGATGAGAATAACTGGTTATCGGAAAATCGTGTAAGAGTGACAGATTGATTCTTTTTGAAGTTCTGTAACCGGAAACATAACGCTGAGAACATACATTTTGGGTGACCGAGAAATGGTGATGGATGGACCTTGGAACACTCACTGAGATAGTGTATGTGAGCGTCTTTGGATAGGGAAGGTGAAGGGAGATGACGATGCGGAATAGAGAGTGGTAAGGCTATAACGCAGAAGAGGTAATATTCGGAAAAGGCAACTCCCTTTCTTGAGTCATTCGATGGATTTAGTATTCATTGAGAAAATGATTCTGACGGGGAACAATCAAAGATGTTTGGCCATGCATAGGAATGAATCGTAAAGAAGAAAATGTCCGACATAAACTCAAGTTAGAAGCAAGAACGAAAATGACCAGGGGGGTTATTGAAGTGATAACTTCTTTTGGTCTTCGTTGGGCACTTTTGGCATGGGGGGAAAAAGAGCAAACTCGCGTCACGCACCGTACCGCACTTTTATTTCTTCGATGTAGTTCCAATACCGTCGTCAGACAACAGCACCGCTGCCCTAACAGTGCGCATAACTGCCACCAGATGGTAGGACAAGCGGTAAGCGGGAAAAAGTGCACCGTTTAAATCGCGTACCATATTTCCCTGTTCGTATTCTTTACCGAATCTTGAAATTCGAAGGTTATTAGCTACTTTAGTTATCATAAGCCAATCGTTTCTTTCCTAGAATTATGCAGAAATAATAATTAAATAAGTCAAATTTTATTCATGAGAATAATGAAAACAACATGCGAGAAATTTATGAAAATGAGGAAATGGTGATTGAAGATGTAACCAAATTTTGATTGTTAGTTAGAATATTTAGAATAGAAATATAATTGTCATAAGAGAAATAAATGAGTGTTATATTATTCAGACGCATGTATTTTTCAGGTAAATACCTATTTTATCAACAAAAAATAAAATTTATATAAATGGAATATTCATTTTAAAAAATTATTGTACCTTATTCTCCTTTTTTATTCAGATTTATTTGGGAAAACAAATCGGTCAAAGAGGTTTTCACTTCCAGCGTGTGGTCCTAAGCACACCATATATTATTTTGTAATCTCACCTTTTCAATGACTCTTTGCGGGAAGGCGGGAGATCCGTTTCGCTCTCTTAATGATCGGCTCACGATGGGCCAAGGTCCGATGGTGGCTTCATTTCACGTTCCTAATGACAAGTAAGATGGAAATAATGAAATGCGGAGCAAAATGGAATGGATGCAAGAGTCATAAAAGCGGGTGAGTCAAAGAAAAGGCCTCCAGATTACCACTTGTAAGCCAAAAATTGTCACGCCGCGCCTGGGAGGCGGAGTAGAACTACGAAAAATTACGTAATATTCCGTGTATTTTATGACGTATTCTCACTTAAATGAAATTACAAAATAACCCCCAAAGGAGGGAGGGTAAAGGCAGAAAACAAACCATTTCCCCGTTATACGTAAGAAAAACAACACATTGTGGCATGGGAAGCTTTGGAAACCATGCGATAATTAACTAAAAATAAGTAAATCCTTAGCTCGATCACAAAACACAGCACCCACACAAACAGGTAAGAGATACAAAATGCAGATACCACAACAGGATATATTTAATCGTGAAGTGTGGTAAATAAAAGGTCATGGTGATGGACAGGGGAGGGGGAGGGGTCGGTCGGTCAGAGGGGCGGGTTGGCGGCGATATAAGATTAAAATCGGGAGTTTGGCATGGGGGTGAGAGGGTCTGCGAACCTTCAAGGAAAACAAAAGAGGGGACGCATTGGAAAAACGTGCACGGAGAGAGATATGCTAACGTTAGGAACAGTGAAATGCTGTTACGGAAACAAGGGAAGAGGGGCGGAGGGGGCGGGGGGAGGAGAGTAACCGAGAGGGGGTTGTTGGGAGGGTTTTAGGGGTGGAGGGGCGGGAGGAGAAGCATCGTGGGGAAGGGTGGGGGGGGAAGGGTATTTCGGAAGTGAGGAGGAGAGGTGGGGGGGGAGGGAGAGTTCAAGGGAGGAGGCGATGGGTTAAATCTCGCATCTGAGGCAGCCGGGGGGGTGGGGGGGGGGGAGGGTAGTAATGCTGCACAGACTTCGTGAGTGGGGGGAAGGGATCGGATAAAGGTTAATTCCAAGGTAGTTTTTGACGTGAAGTGTCTTATATTCGGTTAGGATGGCGGGAACCTATTTTTGAGCGGCGATGAACAAAATTGCGTGTGCTAAATATTTATTTTTGACAAGGCATTAAAAAAAAATATCTAACTTGTTGTATACACAGTTGTCACATGAATAATATTCAGACAATTTTATTTATTAACGGAGATGAACGAAACTGCGAATTCCAAAAATATTTGTTGACTCAAAAATTATAAAAAATATCCAAGTTGCTCTATATATATAACTGCCACATAAAAATTATCCAAACAATTCCATTGCTGAGTGGGGCGATGAACAACATTGCATGTACCAAATATTTCTAAAAACTGATGATCTCAGGCCTGACCTCGTGGAAATTATGGATATCCATGGTGAGCAAACCACATTTGTTTTTTCCACAAACTTTCTTACGCTGGCCCGACGCGCGTTTCACCACACTGTGGCATACTCATGTGGCACATGAGTATGCCACAGTGTGGTGAAACGTGCGTCATGCCAGCGTAAGAAAGTTTGTGGAAATAACAAAGGTGGTATTCTCATCACAAATATTTCTGTTTCACTCGGAAAGAATAAGCAATATATCCAAACTGTAAGATCATTAGTCATTCAAAAGGGGAAAGAGCTAAAATGATGAAATAATTGGCATTCTTGGAATTGATGACGGCATCATACAAAATAAGACGTCTGCCAAGTATAGTCTACCTCGGCTAAACATTTGTTCATTTGAAAGTGTAGAGATTGTTTCAAGGGATAAACTACGAAAGAAAGTGATTTCATAAATGTTTATTTGGGATGTTGAAGTTGTGAAATATTGAAAAATTCATATTTTACGAAAAATAACCTGATACCTCTAAAATTATGAAAGTGAATGACTACAGAAACAGATAAAAAGGGATAAAAGTGCATCAAATTCTTGATCTAAAAGTTTCAGACTGTGTTTCCGATAAACTTTTCGAAAAACTTCGAAATTCGGTCCCAGACTCAGAAGAAGCGTTTCACGGAATAAACACGACGGTAGTGTCGCGAACATTTTCGGTTATTTTTTTCTCGATCGAGTGGAAGTTGGGAGTGAATTTGCGATGGCGGGTAAGAAGATGACATGCAAGTAGTAGTTGCTAAAAGGGCTTTCGAATGAGGGGATAAGGGTTTCAGTTAGGGGGAACGTGGGAAGAGGGGGTTGAAAAGGGGCTTGCTCCGCTCTTGCCGGATTGACGGAGCCTTTCGAGTCGACAAGGAGTATTAAAAAAACAAAAGAGGAAGGAAATAGAAACGACGCATTGTAGAGAAAGCTTTCGTGGATTCCTCTCACCAATAGAGGGGGTGTGGGTGGAATTGAATTGAGGGAGGGAGGGAAGTGAAGGCGGAGTTCGGACGATAGTAGAGGAAGATCTTTAAAAACTCTCGAGGAACTACTTGTCAGTGATTACTTAGCCAGTGGGCGGACGATTGCGCACCTTCACATTCTACTTTCGTACTGCTAGAGCGCATCCCGCAAGAATCGCATTTGAAAATCAACAACTGTCGACCGATGACGGAGGTTATTGCAAAATTTACACAATTTGACCACGAAACTCTTCGTTATGGATTTCATATGTAACAATATCTCATGGAAAAAATAAAAGGAGAATAAAAAGCTTGATATTAAATAATATTTGAGATTTTTTAATTCAAATTACATGTTATCGCCGAAAAAATAGAATTTTTTGTCACTAGCCAAATTTTTCTTCAATCTTCAGTCTATTTCTACAACACATTGAAATTTGATTAAATACACTCTCCTATTTGAATTCAACGAAAATCATTTTTATGTGCAGCAGGCGTTCAACACAAATGTTGCGTGCGTACTGCTGCTATGTTATTTTTTTAAACTCAAATCTACGTAAAAAAAATGTTGCTGTGCATTTTAAAAATCAATATTGAAAATATTACAACAACTCAAATACGCCATAATAAGGGTAAGCTCTCTGCCCACTATGCAACGGGCCATATTTGGCAGGATGAACATTCCAGAACCTTCATATGCGCCGACAATCATTGCCACCCACATATGCGCCAATGGCAACTACACATAATTATGCAACACCAAAAAATTATAGTTATCTGGAAAACATAAACAACCCAAAACCGTTAACAGCTCATCACGTTCTAAGCGCGTAGGTACTACAAACAGGGTGAACAAGATCGCACGAAAAATTAAGAGCACCTATCAGGGAAGCCGGAATCGACAATAGACGGAAGAACCAACGCTAAAGGCAGACTGACACCTGGAATGCTCTAGAAACTCCCAAGTGGATACAGTTTCAGGCGTAACTTTGTAGAAGTCTTTCATAGTAGAAAAGTTAGATGACTTTTCAGCATAGCTTTTTCCACATATTGTTTTATTTATCGCGACCATGGTTTCGTTGCAGAGTAACATCTTCAGGTCCTGACACCTGAAGATGTTTCGAAAGCATAGTCTTGATAAATGAGACAAAATTTGGAAAAAACTATGCTGAAAAGTCATCAAAATTTACAACTTTTACACCAGCTCATGTAAAACTCCACTTATAAACAATTTATTTATTTTATTACGTTAATAAAATCTTTAGCAAACTTATATCAGAATTACCCGTTTCTATGTCTGATGTTAAGAGAACAGCGATAACATAAATTTGGGAAATCGGATTTTGAGCGCCGAAAATAGTTACTTTTTTCAAATAAAATATTGTAAAAGGACAGATAAGTAAAGGAAATTTTTTCAACACACATCGATAAACGTGGGAATGATCATTCTATCAAATGGTTTTTATTTCGTAAAAATCCGTTAATTCTACTTGAAGATACAGCTTCGTAAACTCGAGGGACTCGACTTTTTTAATGGATAATAACTATCCTACTCCGAGTGGAGTTGATTATTAACATAGCCATAACATAAAAATAGGCCACGATTATACTCAGAATACACTCTCACACACTTTACCTCTGGCTCTATCACAAAATCACAGGAGTTAATCTTTCCAAGTCACTCTGAATCATGGACGAGTCACCAGTTATCTACGCAGGTAAAGTCGCAACCAGAAGAAAGGTATTCAGTGAACAGTAATATAGGGGAAAGAGCTTACGTACGAAGCATATTTACATGCACAAATATGTGCGATTATTACACTGGGACTAATTGGTATGTTAATTTCATGAGTGATTTACGTAAATTGTTTGAAGGACTAATATTGAGAGTTAATTAATTTAAGGGGTTAATATTGGGAGTCTAATATTTAAAGGGTGAACATTGAAAATCAAATATGCAAAGGGTTAATATTGAAACAAATTATTTCAAAAGAATAACATTTATGTGATGAGTTTACCGGGACATTATGTATATTTGAATCGACAGCAAAACTACACTGCAACAATTGAGCCAGCCATAAAGAGGTAATAACTATTAACCCTATTTAAATTAATGATTGATTATTCCGAATTTCAAATGCATGCTTGCAACTATTAAATTATATTTATTTTAAAAATTTCTGGTGTAGCAAAATGCTGTACCTCAAAGCAGCAAGGCAAGGTAATAAAAAAAGTTTAAGGCAAGAAAGGGATAGAGAATGGGAAATTACGATGCGGTAATTGGTAAGGTCGAGACCTTCATATTTTTGGGTGACCATCGAGAGGTGGACGTAACCTCTTAGGAATCAATTAGCATCTCTCTTATAAATAGCAAAAATTAATAACAAAAGAAAGAAGGAGGTTACAATTAATTACCATGAGAGTCTAAAACGTCATAATTGAAAAAATGAATGACAAAAAAAATTCGAATACAAGGGAATTGAAGACAAACGTTTTCCTTCGTTCGCATTATTCTCATTAACTCAATACAATTTAGAATAAAGTTTTGAGGAGAGGCGAGAGATAAGACTTAGAAAGATATTAAGCAAACCGGGAATATAATATGGACGATAAAATGCGTGAAACAGAGGAGGGATGACAATAAACATGTTAGACAGAAGATAGTGGAGATATAATTAAAGGAGAATTCTTATTACTACTTACTGAATCGCTACTCAGTTCTCAACATTACATTTTTTTCTCATAGTGGTGAGACTGATTCAAATAAATTATTAGAAATAAGTTTTTTCCAAAAGATTTTCAATGTTGTTACAAAATGTATTAGAGGCACTTTCTCTTTAATATGCCATCAATAATATTACAAGTTTTCAGAAATATTCCAAAACCTACCTCAGATCTAATCTGTTCTGTTTAATTTTTTGTAATTTTACTCTTTCGCTTCAAGGCTTTATGGAATAAATATCGACTAAACACCCAGGTTCCTATAATCCTACACAAATTCAATGGTTTCAGGCGTAACTTGATGGAACTCCTTCATGACTGTCAGGAAAGAATAGAACTTTGCTAGTTCCACATTAATTTATTCACTCGCGACCTGTTTCAATACAGTGTATCATCATCGTGCCAGATGATGATACACTGTATCGAAACCGGTCGCGAGTGAATAACTTAATGTGGAACTAGCAAAGTTTTATTCTTTCCTGACCTACACAAATTACCACGAGAAGGAGGACGGAGGTTAAATAACGTAGTGATCTGCGCATTGACCCGAAAAACCAAACAAGGTTCGTGGTCCATTTCCCGGAGAAAGTGGATTTTTTTCCACGGTAATTGTTTTAAAATAATAATAAGTATGCTATTTTAGGTGATGAGCCAAATTCATACGCCATATATATCAACTGCGTCTACTTTGGAGCTTTCTTGTCAATTAGCTGTGCCCCCCTTTTTGCATCTAAAGAAGAAAAAGTATTCTTGGCAACATGACACATGGAGATCCGGAGTAATGTACTTCACCAATGCTGAAATCCGCTAGCATCATCCAAATGCATCGTCATTCCATCCAAATTACAATATCTGACCGATCTGCAGTTTCCACAAACGTCCGGCGTGATTTATTGCAATTCGATAGAGGTGCTCAATGCGGAGCTTTATTCAAGCTCAAAGTTCTGCGTCGGCCACTGTTTGCATGTCGATGGACCCTTAAGTACCACCACCTCGGTGTTTACACGCAGAAATTACAGGGTTAGGCATCGAAATGAATACGTCAAAGCGTTTAGGATTCCCTGATTTAATGAAAGCAGCTCTGTCACTCAAAAGCTGCCTCAACGAATTACCTTACATTTGAGTGCATCGGTATTAATGAATGTTTACACAATGCATATTATTAGGGATTTACCATAAACTGCGTGGAAGATACTTTTATATTCGCTACCAATGCAATTAAGTGCTTTGCACTTGCACTTTTACTAAACTTAAGAGAACTCGATGAAACTTGCTGGATACATTATTTTAATGTACATGGACGAGGATGCATAACTTGCAGGATGCAGAAGAATAGGCATAAGAACGTGTAATTTCATGCCCAATTCTCGATCAAATATCTTAAAAAGCCTGCGGTCAATAATTCTGAAACTTTTTAGGTAGCCTTATAACAATATTATTAATACTTTCAGGAAGTTTCATGGAATTCTCTTAAGTTGGGTGAAACCACCGAACCTCCTTTACGCTACTATCGCTAATTTGAAAATCAAAAATCCAAAGCTGTCACATCGTACCGCAAAAAGATTTCAGGCGTCAAATCTTTCACAAAGTGTCGGAATATGTTATGCAATGTTCTTTAAACTGATTGCTTGTGCTAGAACTTTCCTTTTTCCTAATATGTCACTTATAATAATTGCATATATTATATTTCTCTCTTGCACGAACGATTTTGGTTGAATGAAACTGATGTCTCGGCGGATGGATGTTTCCGAGGCGATGGTGAGCGAAGTATTTTTGAGGAATTAAGACACAATTAAATCAAAACAATTAAACTTGGCACAATACACACATATTTTGAGTATATCAACCGGTTTAGCGCTACATTCACGCCATGAGTTATTTCAATAACGCCCGCAAAAGCGACGAAACCAGTCGAGTTACTCCAATAAAGAGAGAAATATAAGAAGTATATAATTTTTTTCATTTGAGTACGTCACGGCCACGAGCTATACTTGAGGGCATAATCAAAAATTTTAAAAATATATAAATATTTTACGCAGTCAAGAAAATATATGCAGGCATGGAAATGATATACCTCCACATTCGCCCAATCTTCAAAGCACTATGGAGACTACTAAAAGAAATCAGAAATATTTGAGAGCTGCCATCAAAGGAGAGATATCCAAGATAGAGTAAGTCGTCTTCATTTATTTTAAGTAAAAATATGGGTGATATTTTCCTCGAAAGGCATTTTCCTTTTATCAGAACGTTTGCTTAGTTGTGGGCAATTGGTTATAATACAACGTTCTCCGGTATGGTAACTCGGAAGTAACCAAACAAGTTTCTATTTTCCTATCCCGTATACATAGGTAAATTCCCATAAAAAAGTAAGTCATCATAAAAAAGCTCATCTGTTGGAGGAGAAATATTGTTCTAAGCAGTAGCAATTACGGTCAAAATGAAAGTTTCATTAGAATTTAGTGCGTAACTCTATAACCCTACAAAATCATCCTGAATGTAGTCCGTGGAGCCATGTTTAAATTTTCAATTCACAAATTATATTTTCAATTTCAATAACAATGTAGAGTCAAATACACGTTGTTTATCCCATGTTTCTTTTGCTATTTCTTATATAAATACTTAATATTTAAATCTTTGGCTCTATATACAGTGTACTATTTTGTGATATTTTGTCGTTTGATGTATCACACAGTCAGTGTTGCTGGTTATCTGTTAATTACAACATAATTGGTGAAATGCTTAATATTGATCTTCCCTTGATATTGCATGTGCATAGAGGCATATTGGACGGGATTGACTTTCAATACTAGTTTTACATTAATACGCCAAGTAACTTTTGCTTGAATCATATACAATTTTTTTTATTTCACACTACTTAATTAAACTATAGCTCCGTATAATTCACTACAAAATCCGCCTTTATCCCAGTATAAAGAATGCCATGCGTCCATAAAGCAAGAAGTTACAGACTTGAGAAAGAATAAAAAATGCAAAAAGAAAATTGCAACACGTAGCAGCATTCGTACAAAGATTTTCTTTAACTTTTTTTTAAGCATCCATTAGTAAAATGAACCAGTCCGAAGACAAAGGAATCCGGAGTCGATGTTCACGGAAATTCGCGATGAATGTAGAGAGTAAATTCAGAGATGGAGATTTTTTTTCTCACAGAGTGAAGTGATTTAGTGAATTAAGGGCCTCTATCGGAAGACAGAACGATAGCCTCTTCATCGCTGGTATGGAAACGAAATTCCAGGAAAACAATGTGACGGAGCTTTGCAGGACGGCGAGCGGCGAGGAGATTAAAAAAGCAGGCGTAGCCAATCAAAAATAGAGCGTTAGCAATGAATATAAGAGTGCAGGAAAACAAAGCCCAAGAGCATTAGGTAATTGAAATGATATCGCAAGAGAAGCTCCAGATGGAGATATCCATTGACGACGGCAGAGCGGAGATGTAGCATAGATAGCCTTTAGTCGGAGGAGGAATGGCGGAAATAATCTCACAAAATGAACAAGCAGGAGTAAAAATTCGGAATGAAAATATTTTGTAAAATAAATTTGAATGACATAAAAATTAGGAAATGTAGAGGGGGTTAAATTTATTATTTGGAGATGTTGATGAGAGGGTTTAATCTATGTATTCAAAGAGTAATGGCTACGTTTTAACCGGCAATAAGGTTGGAGTAGGCTGGGACTGTCTAAATACTTATAATAGCCATTATAATAAAATACCTGCACTGTTGAAAATATACAAGAGAGATTAATTCAAGCTAAGTATGGATTTTGATGACGGGTAAAATAAATAAAACGGAACCAATGTTCAGATATGCATGGTGGACAAAGCCTAAGGAAAAATATATCCGATTTTATTTCGAAATGAGTATATACTACAAACTACTTGGATGGAAGAAAAGTCCATTGTCTCACCTTTCCAAGTCACAATTGGATTGGAAAAATATCTTGATTCAGATTCTATTACCCGGGAAAAAGGTGCGCATGTATTTTATATTAATTTATGAACACTTGAAAAAAAACTTGTGTTTAAAAGGTTTCTAATCTCTACTTAAAATGGCAGCTATAAACCATTTGTTTACAGAGATGTATAGAGAAGGTCAAAGATGTCATCCTATGGAGTATTATTTAAAAAAGACTGAGTAAAACACTAACAGTTAAGATAGATTTGGTGAAAAACCAATCTCAGTCATATAAAAAACAAACTCAGTTATGTATGTCTAAATAATTTTTTGGCACCATTTTAATTCCCTAGCTATGGTAGGGAAACTAGAGGTGATAAAGAATCAGAGCAAATGATACTGGATACTATGGATACGAGGATGGTTATGGAGGAGAATGATGTTTGATAATGTTTGAAATATGTACGAAGAGCTGATTGTGAGAAGAAAATAATTTCAAAGGAACGCCACGAAAGAGGGAAGACAAATCAATAAGATATGCTTCTATATCGGAATGGGTCATAAGAAGGGTTTTCCATCCTATCTACCAGGGTCACCTTAGAATTGGTGGAAATTTCTCCACAGTAGTGGAAAATTTACCACATTCTATCTACATAAGGGGTATATAAAAGATTCCTCAATTAACTTATTTATCCTGATTATTTTCCCTGCTTATAAAACCAACTGTACTCTTCCCACAACTTATATTGGATAAAAAAGCTAAAGCCGCAAAAACTTTACCCCCAAAAAAAGTTATTCAAAAACGTTATCCTCATAAAAAGTTATCTTTACTCCATTTTTCGGCCATTTTGTTCTTTTCCGTTGGTGGAAATGTAACTAGCATGACAACTTGGTGATTTTAATTAAAATATTTATCCTTATGAACTTATAAAACTCTGACTGGAAAGGAATTATGACAGTCAATATTGTTTTTTAGATGCTTGCTACCCTCAACAGGTGGTCAACAGGATTTAGGGGCGGAGAACGCAATGAAACAGTGGAAAAAATCAGGGCTGACTTCAATATTAAAAAGTATGTTCACAAAACTATCTGGTTTTAATTACCTCTATTAGGGACCGGTACCGGAAATCTATGCTAGTAACTTAACCTCAGAGTCCTTCGTTGTATTTGTTGAGACAAGCAATTCAGCGACAATCTCTAACCGTAACATGGGGGTGACTACTACCGACCTGCAACCTTATTGAGAGTAGGCTGGTATTGATAGAGTTTAAGACCGCATGTTTCTGTTAAGATTTGGCCTAGAAAGCAAATTGGAGAGCCGTGAACATTAGGGAGGGTCGAAAAAAATAAGTGTTTTTTTCGGGACGCTTTAGTGCGAAACAGTTGCCTGTTGTAAAAATAAGAAAAACGGCATGCAACAAATCAAAATCGGTTTACATCTTCCGTTCGCGCATCGTACTAATATATTATGAAAAATTGCGTAAATCACGATAATTTTGTAATTTTTTCTGTTCGCTTAAACTTTTAAAATAAACACGCTTTAGTTTTTTTGTGCTTGTTTTATTGTTTGAATAACTTAAATAAATGAAATTTTGATCAATAATCTAATATTTTCCGTTCGCACAACGTCTTAGAAAAAAACATAAATTTACCAATTTTTCGTCATTGTCACAGTGCAACTCTTCGTTCGTTTTGCTATAAGAAAACGAACCAGATTTCACTTGAAATTGATTGAACTGGTTTGAACTGAATTGAACTGGATTGAACTGTGTGCGGTCTTTCTCTACTATGCCGTACTCTCCCCCTTATCAATTCGGGTGTCTACTCGTCACTTCAGTCTTTCGCTGTCTTTTACAAGAGGTTCACGTGTACATGAATTGGTGCTTTGCGTGACGTGTGTGGTGTGAATCTGTGCTATGAATTGCGCAATATTTTACTTTTCATTGTTAGGTGTTATGTTTATTTAATATTAATTCTAAAAATATTAGCTAATGATGAATGAGTCACAAACTATACTCACTAGGAGTGGGATTGCCGACTCTAGACAGGAGTTTCATTGCCCTAAATTTTGGTGAACCACGTCGTTTCTTCCAAAATGCCAAAATATGAATGTGTTCTTATATGCTGTTTTTTAAAGAGAGAAACAATTTTTCAATCGTTATAAACATGAAAACTTTTAGTTTCTCTAAAGTAGCCTCTACAGTAGCGAAACAAAGCAGGTGTTTGAATGATAAATCATCCATTCGTTCATTCAATGACTTCCGATTTTCAAAGATTATTAATGTGTATCACGATTCCTACATTATAATAAGAAAGTCACATAAACGGGATAGAGATGAACCAATATTTAGAGATAGGTTAGAAGACTTTAAACTTAAAGCTAGATGAGTTTTTGACGTCGCTGCTTGCAAATGCACGATGACGGTGAACTGTGCATGCCAAAAAACACCAGATGCCAGATGAAAAATCAATGTGCAACTCTAATGAAATGATAATGTGAAAAAGTAAAGAAAATTCCTGTCCTCGAGTTGAGGTTCATGTTTCTTCAAAATAATTCAGAACTGGGGAAAACCTGATCTATTGGCAAGACAGTTAAAAAGAAGTTAAATGTGAAGGCGGAGCGGAAAGGCAACGATCTTCAGCGAGCACTAAGTGGAAAAGAAGTTCCTAAAATAGGAGAGTACTCGGGTTAGATTCCTGATATAGAGAGGAATCAAGACAAGAAAAGAAAAGGAAGAGAGAAGAGAAGAAAAGAAAAAAGAAGTGGAAGGAATGGTGAGAATGCTGAGAAGGAGGAAGAAGAAAGAAGACAACTTTGTGATAGAAATACTAAGAAGAAAATAACAATTGTAAAGCAAGCAAAGAAAATCGCAAGACACCTTTATGAATAAATCAAAGGAGAAAACAAATCAAAATTACAAAAAAAGAATAATACACTTTGTAAAATTAAATGTAATGAAAAACATTGAAACTTGAAGTACAATAGAAAAATATTAACCAATTGTTAAAAAAAAGTAAAATGTAGAAAATTGGGGGTTTAATAATAGGTACCCTAAATATTATTGTGATTGAAACAATAAAGAGGAACTCCGCCCTACCCTTTCGAGGGAAGACGGAGTGGGAGGGAATCGGTGTTCCAATTCCCTCCCTTTTAATAAAAAATAATAAAAAAATAGACAGGAATGTGTTGAGCAAAGAACATCAGGATCTGTTGGACATTTCAAATGCGATCACCTTGGGACATTGTTCAGAGGACTTGGGTCAATCGGGACCCTGGTATTTCGTCCAGATGGCCAACTCCGGCCAACCGAGCCCTTAGGTTGTATATAAATCAGATCCATCCGGAAACTTAAAGGAAATAGTTGGCTTCGTCTTCAATTCATACATGCTTGTGTGGTTTTCCATAAAAAGAGAAAACATTTTGCTGACGGACCAAAACATATCTTTCAAGCGATCCAAACATCACTGTATTTATCCTACGAATTACTTCGAAGTTGTCGATCCAGTAATACAACAAAATGCGTTCTTTGGGCACCTAGAAAAGGTTTTTCTTGGCAATGCTTGTCGATGAAAGAGAACGAATTCGGGATCTCGGTTAGAGAAGGATCTTTAAAGCAAGAAAACTCGTCCCAAAGAAAAAGACTGTTAGACATTTCGTACCACCAAAGATAAACTTTCAAGCTTCCAATTAAATTGAAATTATTAATTCGAATTCTTCTGTGTAGTATCCTCTCCCAATGTTGCAGGACCTAATAATCTCTCCAAATCACTCAGAACCATGAACGAGTCACCAGTTACCTACGCAGTTAAAGTCGCAACCAGAAATAGATATTCAGTGAACAGTAATATAGGGGAAAGAGCTTACATAAGAAGCATCTTTGAATACACAAATATGTGCGATTATATTACATCGGGATTAATTGGTATGTTATTTTCATGAGTGATTTACGTAAATTGTTTTAAAGGACTAATATTGAGAGTTAATTAACTTAAGGGGTTAATACTGGGAGTCTAATATTTAAAGAGTTAACATTGACAATCAAATATCCAAAGGGTTAATTTTGAAGCAAATTATTTCAGAAGAATAAAATTTATAACAGTAAATCACTCATCAATTCTGACAATCTACGCCCATCAGAGAAATACAAACGTTTCCATATCATACCCAGGCTGTGGAGAGGTGCGTCAAAACTGTGAGAGAGGCCTCGAATAAAGTATGTAGACATGAAGCTACATTTGGCTATATCCAAGCAACACTGAAGTCTAGATCGGTTATGCCTCATTTCTTCATAAAATCAGACTTTAAATGTGTAGTAAATATGAAAAAGAAAAAGAAAAACTCTATGGAAAATCTTTGAAAATAGTTTTCCATTTTGTGAAAACCACATCAAACGTTTGGATGGTAGGTTGGTTAGGAGATAGGTGAAACTCGACGTGCAACCCCCTCCAGTTCTGAGTCGTTTTGTTCTAGCAAAACGACCGAAGATTTGTACAGCGAAAACTGCGATAATTTAAAAATGTCTGTTTTTTCTAAGGCTTTGCGCGAACGGAAAATATTATATTATTGATCAGCATTTAATTTATTTAGTTTCTTCAAGCAATAAAACAAAAACTACAGAGTGTTTATTTTAAAGTTTTAGCTATCAGAAGAAAATTTAAAAAAATATCGCGATTTACGCAATTTTTCATAAACTTAAAGTACGATGCGCGAACGGAAGATGTTCACCGATTTATTGTGATCCATTTTTATTATTTTTACAATAGACAACTTTTCCGCATATTTATTTTATAAAAAAATATATTTATTTTTTTCGACGCACCCTAGTGAACGTAGAGAACTTAATGAGTCATGTGAAATTTGTCTGTACTATGACCAACAAATATTATAAATTAGCGTGTAAAACATTGCGATGACACCAACATCCAAAAGCTCATGTACGTATATCATTGTTCAATTTTCACATGCATTATAACACAATGGTTATACCATTCTGAAGTTTTGCCATAATTTGGAGAACAAAAATAAGGATGGATGCGAGATTGTACTTCACCTGTGATGCCGTTTCTTTATTCGTTGAAAAAAGGCAATTACAAAAATACTCGATCAAAGTCTATAAAAACAACAATTAAATCCGACCGATCCATATCCACAAATATCAGACTGGAGTTAAAATGAAAGACGGATTTAAGTGCAAAGGAAAAGGAGTTATCAAGATGGATTGCAAGCAAACCGACTTTTTTATTTCGCTCTCGAGCAATCCATTTGAGGTGGCTCGCCATTCCATTCTTTCACGGCCTCATCATTCAAGGCAATTACATATGTAGACCGACGGATGCCGGCCCTGGCTCCTCGTCCACCGTTCCCCTACCCCTTTACTCTTCCTATGAACGATACCCCCACCCCCATCTGGAGCCCCACACACCCACAACAAACGCACACCGCTTTGTCAGATCTGCCTCCATATATCTTCCACTCTGCTGTCCCTGTTCCTCCTCCTTATTCCCTTGCGGCTGCGATCATTTGCGTTTGAAAAATTTCCAAGTCGAATCAAGGAGCTCCTTCACTCCATCACTTTTCTCAAGCTGTACACAAAGCGGTACGACAGCGCATTAACAATGGACCTCCGTTATGTTTCCACTCCTCTATTTTCGGTCGTAAGTCATGAGTTTGACGGCATAATACTCCCGCGTCCACTCCGCACCGAGGCGAGGGTTCCACACGATGCATTGGTCTCGTTCCAGCGCCTCTTCCCCCAATACACTAGCTCCCACAATTCATATATATATATATTTCGTAGTCAAATTATTTGAAAAAGAAATTATCATCTGATGATGCCTACCTAAAATCATATTCGCAACTAAACTAGAAGTGAGGTAGAGGTTTTGTATTTAATGATCTCTAAAAGAAATTCGCATAACCAAATGATTGCGGTGAACCGTTATTTTGATTTTTGCAATCAAATGCCTCAAAGTCTCTACGCAATTGGGCAAGGTGATCTATTTTCAAGTTAATTATAGCATTTATTCAGTTGGATATGATAATTACGTAATGGGTGATGGGATAAAAATGGAAGTCAACATAGAAGAGAAATTTGGATAAGTAGAGTGGAATGTGTAAAACAGGCATTCAACATGGATGGAAGGAGAAGGTTAGTGCTAATGTGTGTTTATAAGTAGGTAGTTGCACACTCATGTAAACCCAATTTAATCGGCGACTAACTAAGAGTGCCAATAGTTTTCAGTCTTCGTGAGTGTCAGCAAATGGGATCTAAGGATAGGGAGATTAGGGAGGGACGGCCCACTAAATACTAAGCCCAACTGTGGGTGAATTTCGCAGAAGTGTAGTTTGTAAATACCACTTTCTTTCCATTCACTGGCGTTAGTTACAAGATTGAACAACTACCCATTAGCCATCGAGTATGAACCCAGCCCTGCGACCTGTAAATGATATGTAAATGAAAAGAAGGAAAACATATTATACAAGACCAATTCCACTTAAATGTATCAATCACACCCATATGCAAAAAAATATATTCTTATGCAACCAAAAGAATCACGCGGGTTGTCAAGGTAAGTGATGCGAGGAATTAACTGTGTACCCTTGGACTGAAAATATCACTAAGTTTTTAACTTGAGACGAAATTAAGTACTTATAAGTATTTCCTTTCAGTCATCATTTCAGTGCTTGGGGGACAATAGCATAATCATTATATCATAAAACACAAGGCAACAGATGAAATAATTAAATTCATATGCTTGGAGATTCTGTCTTTCTGTTCCTCAGTTGTCATAGGTACTTATGTTTTGCTATATTTCTTTATTTCCATGGCTATACGCAAAGGCGTTCAACGGTCTGAAAATTATAGCAGTCCTTAAATTTTCTGTCCAAAGCTAGGTTGGTTAGCAAAAATTGATTCAGTGGTAACTATGCATGAATGCAAAATAAAACTGTTTGCATGCAAATGGGGAACTATGCAAGAATTTGGCAAAAAAATTACATTTTCTGAGGTTACAATTATTTTTTTAATACACATACCAATTTTTCCTTTGTGGAAAGAAAAATAGCTTGAGAGCAATACATAGGCGAATGACTGATGGCAAAGTTTTTTATCTCGGGATTAGAAAGAGGCTTAAATTTATTTCTAGGGATCATTACATGCAATCCAAGCCAAATTTTGTTTGCTTACGGATAAAATTTGCAGTGCTAAATGCAGATACCATATATGATAAATGCTATTTGGGGACTTCGGGGTGAAAAATACCCCTAATATATTCTCACTGAAATTTCCTTATATGTATTTTATAAAAAAATTACAATACATGTATGTTCATGGATGTATGTCGGCCTAAAACTCTGAAAACATAATTTATTTCTACTTTCTAACTCAAAGGCTTATGAATTGTCTTCCATGCATTGATTTTTTTTTGCTCTCCGACGATTCTGGTGGTCCGTATGCCCCTGAAATCCCGAAAAGCCATTGGCTTGTCATCAGGTTTCTCAGGGGCTGAACCACCAGAATTTGACAAACACCCATGCCCTGGGCAAGTATAAAACCGACCCAGCCGGGACTCGAACGCGCGACCTTCGGATTAGCAGGCGAGGATTTTACCCCGCCGCCACCGAGGCCGGCGACTGGCCAATTTATATGTCGCTAATGATCTCCGGTTCGAAACTATTTCGATAGATTTTCGGGAAAACAAATGTTCTTACATAACACGATTTTACGTTATAAAATAATAAGTTGTAAATAATAGTGAGAATATTCTTATTTGTATGAATATTCCAAAAGCAAAGAATTACCAAGTGTACTATTTGGCAATGTTTGTACATACTGTGGCCGTAAATAATGTGTTTTTTGCACCATCTTCTTGGTGCCACGAGCAACGAGCTATGCACTACAATAAAACTAAAGCAGTCGTTTAAATTCAATCCTCAGTTGACTTCACCGTTTGGACATCTTGGCCCAGGAAAATGAAACACCACTATTCCAGCAACTGCTTTTTTTCACACCTCAGCGTGTGTGGGGAATAACCATCCTCAAGAGTCTCCTTCGCTATATAAGGGCGAGGGTGGGAACACGTGATTGGACCGAGGGGGCGTGCTCGCCGAAGAAAATCATGGGGGTGCGAAAGGGGACGATAAAATCTAGGACATCGGTTTATGGATGGAGAGCAGAGACGGCGAGCTTAAAAGGCGGAGGGCGGAGGTATAAATTTGCTCGTAAAGAGACGAGAGAGGCGTCGATCGGGTATTGACGAAGAAGAAGTGTGTCTCTTCGCTCGGAATGCCAAGTGGGGAAAAAATTCCACGGAGACGCAGCTCGAAACTCAGCAGTTTTATTGGCGAGAAATATAAAACTTTAACACGTTGGGCTTAAAGCATTCGGCTCGGAAATAAGTCGACTACAAGAAGCTTTCGGGCAGTAAAACTGCACTCTCCATAAGCGATGATGGAGCAATGAACCAGGAAAATCTACCGGGAATACTTTCTCTTTTGTGCAAGACGGATTTTTGAGGGCAATTGTGTGAGAGGTTTTCAAACGCACAGCGAACGTTTCACATGATATCCACTCTACGGGAGTAAAAGAGGTCGTATTCCCACCGTAAAGTCACTGATCCCATCATAAAAATAGATGTAAATTTAAGAGAATGTTATCTTGATCCTGCCACACTATTAATAAAGATTAATAAGGAAGATAGGAGGGCAATGGCCTGCCACGATGGAAACAACGGTTCCCGATCAGACACCAAAGTTAAGCATCGTTGAGCTCGGCTCGAGTTTGAAGAGGTGATCCTCCGATTCGTCGGACCTTAGCCGTTGAAGCACGTTAAATAAAAATACTACTACTTATTAAGCAGCATGAAAAGTACTTCGTTTGAGTGAAGGGAATCGATGAACCATTCCCAACATGCCAACGTAAAAAACCTATTTAGAGTTAAATACTACATTTCCTAGCTGATCTGATGTAAGAAGAATAACATTGGTTGATATAAATAGGTGACTACTGGCAGCAGCGTTACAGTTTTGACATTTTAATGATCGGAGGTGTTCCCTATCTGAAAAACGAAATATGAAAGAATACCACTTGTTATTACTTCCTATTGGTATAAGGTGGCTGTGTGCTACAGGATATCTACGTTATACCACGTAAACTGCCATGGCACGCCAAAGCAAAGTGAGGTAGGTAGTCTCCTTTTTAAATGGAAGAAATCGAATACACTGATTTTATTGGGAAGTGTAAAAATATCTTCTTTTTAGAATTTCGGGGAACAAAACCTTTCTAGCAATCTTATCTTGCTTTTTTCTTCGTTATGGAAGGAATCTCACTACCAGTATATTAAAACACTTGACAAAATTTTTCTTTAGCAGTCATATTTCACAGCCTCAAATAATTTTGTTTCAAACTATTTTATAATTATTCTCCTAAACATTGCAACTAATTAATAAAAACTTTCTAATTCAGGAGAATAGCATTCCGTAAATCAGTGTGACAGCTCCAAACTTCTTTCACGGGAAGATATATTTAATTTATTTGTCCAGTAAGAGCTTATTTCGGCCTAAAACTAATTTAACAAGTATTATTTTGTAAACTCAATCCATGAGGATTGAAAACTACATACATTTTTTTAAACATTTTCATAGCTTTTTATGCAGTGAACCAAGTTATTGAAGAATTTTATAAGCCGAATGGATGTAAATTCCCATGAAAAAGACCAACACAGGCTTTTATGTGTGTTGGAACTGGAAAACATTCCACAGAAATGACTAACGATGCGTATAAAAAATGCTGAAGTTTCACGCATTTAAAATGAAGAGAGAGAAATTGCATGGAAATGGAAAGAATATGTAAAACAGGTGAGGAAAAAAATGGAATTATTTCTCAATATTTTGCTTTACATTTTTATCAAAAAAATATTAAGAGTGTGATTTATGATATTATAGTACTTTAGATAAATATTAGAGTACTTTTAAATGTATTATGTTATTTTTTTCTTTATTAAAAGATTGAAAATATTCCCAAGGTACTGAAAATTCATGTTTTTATAATTTTTCGTTTATTTTGTTTAAATATAATTTCAAAATAAAGAATTTAAACATTGTGCATATAAATTTAGTCACTGACTAAAAGACTGTATTAACTTAATTTAGTAAGTGGCTAAAATATGTATTAACCAAGTTTCAAGATAATTGATAATAAAGTTTAGCCGTCTCCGCTGCTCAAAAATGTTAACCCAGTCCAGCACCTTTTAGTTGGCAAGGAGGCTATTAGACGTCCATAAAAACGACACAGAGCAAATAAACCGTCACCTAGTCAAAGAAAATTATCAATACTTTGTCCCGTTTATGTTACATGCAGGGTGAGTAAATGAGGCAGCACGGGACTTAAGTTCTTACAATGATAATTTTATATTGCATCGCGTAAGCTGATAGTTTAGTCCATGGAATTGCATTTTATCCATGCCCTAAGCGGATAGCTAGCTCGTTATCTACAGACATCCAGACCGCTATGATACCGATCTTACTACCGTGACCGGCATCAGGTGCGTAAGGTCATAAAGGATTGCAGTTCACTTAGTATTGAGGGACCAAAATAGACTAGCTGTGTGAGTCACATGTATCAAGGCGCCAGGAAGACGAAGAGAGGCATACTTACAGCTGGAATAGCTGGAATAAATGACAAGGGCAAAGGACTTCTCAAATCAATGTGATTTCAGCGGTAACGGATAAAAATCTATGCACAAGAGAGAAAAACGGTGATACTGAATAAAACGTCTTCTATCTACTTCTATCTCCTACCTACAATGTTTCTCATTACCCAGCTGAATAAAATTACAATAGTGACAGACACATCTCCAGGGTGAACGCTTATATGCATGTAGTTTTTTTTCTCTTTGGTTAGAAACAGTTGGATGATGAAAAGTTGATACATGGAATGAGACAATCATGTTTAAATCGATATCTTTTGCTAAAACATTAAAAATACATTCTCCCTGTGTTTATGTGCTTATTCCCACTCATAGGTGTTCTTGTACTCGTGCCTGTGCCAAATATTTTCGTCATTTATGAAATTAATATGGCTGGATTAGTATCAGGCTGGTAACATAAATCCGTTATTATGATAATCAAGATATTATTATAGCCCCAGACTGCATTTCTTGTACAGTTACAAAGCAAAACAAATAAAAGAGAGAATAAGACATTGGTTAAATTATGGAGGTTTGGTCATGTCATTTTTTTAAAAAACTCAATTTCCTTTTTCCGCCAACGTTTCGCCTTTTTATAAAGGCTTCATCAGGGCAACAGTACAATACAAAAGAGGCTATTCAAAGAAATGGTCCACATCACAAAAACACCTTCAGTTTGTAACCATAGATCAGATATACAGAATTTAAGCAAAATCTATCATAATTTGATCTCCTATAACTAAAGTTTTTTTCTATGTATTATGTAGTGTTCTCCAGAATTTCAATACGAATATGTTTTTTATATTCGTAAAATATGTAATATATATTCGAAGTTTGAAGTTACAATATATGTTATTGTTAATTTCATATTTTCACTTATTATATTTTTTAAACAAAATTTTTTTAGCTTGGTTATCCATTTTGGTTTTGTTTTTGTTGTTGATTTTGTTACTAAGAGGAAGAGTTTGTTTTTTTGTTACCATTGTCGAAGTAAGAAAGTTAATCCTTTGAGGTACTAAATTTATGATAGAAAACTTTTTTATCTTTTTAGTATTATAATTTATTATTAAATGTATTCTTTGCATTGTACTGTATGCCCTGAAGAAGCCTCATTAATAAAAAGGCGAAACGTCGGCGGAAAAAGGAAGTTGAGTTTCTTAAAAAAGACATGACCAAACTGCCATAAATTAATAAATGTTTTATTAAAGTGGTCAATAACCATTCAAAGAAGAGAGAATAAGTTCAGAATTTGACGCTGCAGTAAATTACTTGAGAGAGAGAAAGGCGGCATGAGTTGATGAAATTCCTTTGGAGCTTCTCAAGGTGCAGGAGTGAGGATGCTGAATAAGCCAGCCACATTTTATTTATGACATCTACTCAACGGTATAAATGGCAATTTGCTTAAAAAAGAAGGCAATCATCCCTATCCCATAGTTGGCAAGGGCCTAGCCATGTTGAAAAACCGGTTCCCATCATATCACCGAAGTTAAGCAACGTTGGGCCCGGACAGTGGTTGGATGGGTGACCCTCCTCCATACCTGCACCAGGCGTGGATGGAGAGGCGATACTCCCTCCAGACCACCGGGAGGCCGGTGGGAGATATATCCAGACCGGGAAAGTTAGGAGGACACCCTCTGTACTTGTGCTGGGGAGGTTGGGGGAGGCCATTCCTCCATACGTCTACCGTGATGCTCTTGTCCCCTGTCTGCAAGTGGCAGACAGGCATGGGGTTGGCACAATGGACCAAGAAAGGTCTAAGTGCCCGGGCTCCTGACGCAGGCCCCACCAATAACAATCTAACTATCCCAAAGAAGAAAAAAGACAAGACATGCAAACACTTCAGAACAATTAGCTTCTGACGCCTCGAATATTCTGACCAGAACTAATTACAGGAAGATGAAACATGAGATGGAAGATATCCTGAATGAAGACCGATTTGGATTCAAGAAAGTAGGGAAACAAGAAAAGCTATTTCAACCCTGTGACACATAATCAAGAAGATGATTTAAAAAAACCAGCCCAAATAAATATTTGTTTCATCGAACTAGAGAAAGAATTTGACGATGTAAGTTGGAAAAGAATACAGATTGCACTGAAGAGATAAGGGGTGTTATTCAATTGCAGAAGCGTATTATGTGGACAATATGAAGAACAGCTGACAGTGATTAAATATGGTAGTGATACGGAGAAATCAGAAGTGTGAAAAAGAAATCGAAAATGATGTGCTTTGTCACCAATTATCTTCAATTGTTCATCGACTAAGCAGGTAATGAAATAAAGAAAAACTAAGAATGGGGGTATAGAGATAGATAGATAGTTTGAAGGGGGGCCTTCAACAGGAGCCCGGGCACTTAAGACCTTCTTCGTCCATTGTGCCAACCCCATGGTGGTCAGACAGGGGACAAGAGCGCCACGGTGAAGGTATGTATAGTCACCCATCGAACCACAGTGCGGGCCCAGCATTGCTTAAATTCGGTGATTTTACGGGAACCGGTGTGTTAATGTGGCTGGGCTCTTGCCACAAGAACGGGAGTATAAGTTCAAGGATAAAATATTGGCATGCTATGCTTTGCTGATGAAATAGCAATTCTTGCTAAGAAGAAAGAAGACCTGAGGAGAATGTTGAACTTCATGTACAAATCTCTGAAGAACTGAAACCTGAAAATAAGTGTTTAGAAAACTATTTTTATGGTTTGAAGAAGAAATCAAGATGACGGAATAACCGTTAAACTCGGTAAGTAAACCTAACGGAAGTGGAAGAATTTTGTAATCTGAGATGCAGAATGGAAGCAAGAAGAGCACGGAAGAAGAAAGAAATGGTAAGCAGAATAGCCCAAGCAAAGAAGGCGTTCTACCAGAAGAGGAGCCAACTGACAAATATTAAAAAAAAGCCTGGAATTAAGGAAGCATTTTATCAAAACATATATTTGAATCATACTCTTATATGGCAGTGAAGCCTGGAAATAACATGCAGTAGAGCAGAAGACATTGGAAGCAGTGGAGATGTTGTGGAATCCAAGAATAATAAAGATCAAATGGACGGAGAGATTTACCGACGAAGAAGTCTCACGAAGAGTTGTATAGATTAGAAGGATAGTGGAAACACTGATAGTGAGAAGAAGAAAAGTTTCTTAGTGAAACACACCATCATGGACATCTTTTGCGACAGAATAGTCAATTGAAATAATCGAAGGAGAAATCGATGAGAATAATTTCAGAGGAAAACTATAAATGGAATAAATCAGGCAAATACGAGGGTCGTCCGGAAAGTAGTACCCGTTTGTACCGTGTGGAGCGCTGGTGAGTAGAGTTGCCGCCGGACAAATTCTAACACGTTCAGTTGTATTTCAGCTGTCTGTGTGCAAAGTTACGCCTCACTGGTACTGACTGTGTTATTTCTGTAAGTGTTTATAATGTTCAAGAAAATAGAGAACGCCGCCAGTTATGAAATTAGGGCTGTGATTGTTGTCGAGTGGCGTTATTCTCCTCCACGACAATGCCAGGCCTCATACGGCTCGGATAACAGAACAACTTGTTCAACAATTCAAATGGGAAACTTTCAACCATCCACCCTATAGCCCAGACTTGGCACCCTCAGATTTTCATCTGTTTTTAAAACTCAATGACTTTTTGGCAGGAAAGAAATTTGAAAGTGATGAAGAACTGAAAGCAGCTGTGACTACATATCTCAATACACTGGCGGCAGAGGAGTACGAAGCTGGGATACAAAAACTCGTCACACGTTATGACAAATGCTTAAATTTGCGAGGTGACTATGTGCAGAAGTAGTTTAAATTATTTGAAAAAAATAATATTTGTTTAAATATACCAGTTTTTTTAATTCCAAAACAGGTACTACTTTCTGGATGCCCCTCATATATATGGATGACGTCAAAGTAAATAACTATGTAGGAATGAAGTAGCCGTTGGAGATTGAAACGGAGAGATAAAGCAAACCAATCTTTGGATTGATGATTGATGATGAGATAGGGAAACCAACGTATAGGTAAATTAATCGAATAACTCTCTTCTGTTTCCCTCGCACCATGTCAGACAAAACAATAGCGGAACTGAAATGTACGATTCCAGCGATTTGGAAATGTTTTCTACAAGCAACTCCTTCTCATTCAGAATTAATCACACATTCTCCAAGATTGAAGGTACCGAATAAATAAGTCAAGAACATAACTATACCTACATTACTTAAGTTCTTTACATTGGCTTCATCACTTTCCATACATTTTTCATTCCTTAAATTTTTAATAATTTGCCGGACTCGGTTACGACCAGGTTGATTACACTCCGGCCGGGCAGCCCTAATATCGTAGGTTTGCATTCAGGTTCGGGAATACATGCGGCGCTCACCATAAGATTGAAGTCTTAGGTTTGACGGAGCTATTAAACAGTAGTAGCTGGCTCACCTAAAAACCAGGTTTAGCTAGCTAAAACTTGTTGAAATAATATTCCCTACCATGCGTCCTTGCGCCAGTAACGTCGTGCTATAGCCTAATAAAAATGCATTCGCATTGATTTTGCTAAATATTTGAGGAATCGTTGTTCTTAGCTGTTCGTTATCATGTTGATGGTTGTTTCGTTTATTTTAGTTATTGATTATAATTTTTTTGGTGTTTTAAAAGAAATGCTGTTTTGTTAATTGTTGAAAGATTGTTTTTTTAAATGAGTTTGTTAAGATGTTGTTGGTGAAAGAAAGGGGGGATTGCTATGAGGGAGGCTGCAGAAAAAGGATCAGAGATGTATCGTGGTCTCAAATAAAGAAGGGTCCGCAACTTTTTGAAACAGAAATATTTAATTGAAATAAAAAGGTCACGAAATCACAACACCCGCCAGGAAAGTACCATGAAGGAAACATAAGGATTAAGCACTTTGGTTCCCAGATGAACTTTGGTGCCGTTGCTGACGAAACGACGTCTCGCAAACTTCCTCCTTCGCCCGTTACGCCCTCTATATCTCACTCTCTCATGTTCCCATCAACTTCATCCACTGTTTACGCTCGCCCCGTCGCTAAGGCAACAGCCCGTGGATGGGCGGAGGAAGGGTACTGTTTGCAGGCTTAGAAGGAGGACTGTGGCTGCTCAAAATTCGACTCACTTCCTGCGTCCTTCGCTCGTTAATTGCTATTTCAACTGTGCAGGGGCTACCTGCTCCGTTCCTTGCTAGGGGAATGAAAGATATTTGGGAACTATTCAGGAGATTTTTCGTTCGACCAAAAGTCCAGCCATATTGTTTTTTTTTCAGCTTTCGTCACAAAAACATCGGATACTCTTATTTTGAACACATTTTTAATAGGTTTCGAGCATAAATTGAATAATAAATTCATTAAAACAACAAGCTAAAACTAATTAATAAATTTCAAGGATAATTTTGTTTAACAAATGTCCTTAAAATACCAATATGCATATGTATGGCCGAATATCTCATTGAAATGGAACGGAAAGATGTTTACTCATTCTTTGGCTTCAAAATAATAATAATTAGTGTTCAAAAAACACCAAAAATGTAATGGAATAAATATTTATGATTTTTTAACTATTAAATAGAATTTACGATTGATATATTTCAATTAAATTCGATTAGATTAAGTTAACTTTCCAATGTGGTGATTTGAATATCGGTAAAAAAAGGCATGGCTTAACTATTACAAGCAACTTCTTCCTAGCACGCTCCCGTTACATGCATGGAGCCAGCAACACCCTATTTATCATATTTCAACGTCCATGGTCCTTCGAACATAATACGTATTGTTTGCGCAAGAATTGCCTATTATTACGAACAGAAAATTGAGAGATATGGAGAAAATCACCCGGTGGGAAGATCGAGAAAACTTTAGATTCAACTCCCCTTACTTAGCGTTAGTGTTTGTTCGATTACATAACATATTTTCCTGGAAATATTTCGTAGATTTTTCAACCGATTGCACGAAACAAAGGAAAGACGAAGTCCGAATCGATATACCCACGACCTTGCACAGAGATACAAAGATATCATGGTGGCAATGAGTTCTAATGAGAATTCCTCCTATGGAAGCAAAGAAAATAAGGCAAATCTACGCTGCAATTTCAGAATCGTTACTCAACTCTCACAAAAAAAAAAAAACAAAACCCTAGCGTATAGCTCAAATGGATTTATTCGAAGGCGTGATACATGGAGTGATATTGTTACTAACCACTCTCAAAAGTTAAACTTTTGAGTTTTAAAAAAATAGTTGAAATAAATCACCGAGTACATGTTCAATGTAAAAGTTTTACGTGCTTTATACTATGATGAATTTGGCATGTATTCAGTGAATATACATGATGAATGAAAAAATACCGTGAATGTAAGATTTTTATAATGTTATTTTATTCATTAAAACCATTTCCAAAGCTAAGGCTCACATATATTTACTTAAGAAAAGGGGAAATGTGTGAAAGTTGGGTTGGGTATGGTTAAAAGGTGTGATCAGAGGTCAACTGACCGTCGTTATGTTTCTTAGTCCGCGGTACATTGCATTTAAGAATATTGAAGTTTCCATGATCCATCTAGTCCATTTTTTAATTGGAAATTCTAATCTCTGTACCTTTTAAAATATTTGTATAAGATTGTGATGGCTTAGTGCCAAATATTGAAATTCTGTGAAAACTGTGCAGTGGTTGTATTTTTTTCATTTTACTTGATTTTTAGGAGTTAATGGCGCAACTAGGACTGCAGATGCACATAAATGCCATCCACAAGAAAATGTTACCTTTTCTCACAGCAAACAATGAAATAGCGCCTTTTCAATGTTTACACATGGTTTTCCTCCAGGCTAAAAAATATTTATAGCCGCAACACCAACATCTGTTATTGTACATACTGATGCCGTAAACAAGTTTCATTCAAATTCCATATCTCCTGAGGTGATCTCTTATGAAATGGTGCATACATTGTTGACCTTTTTAAGTTCACAGTTCTCGGCAATGTGTACCAAAAAGTGCGTAAATTTCATCCAAAAAAGCAGGGTCTTTCACCAAACCCATCCTTGAGAGGCTGAGTGGAAGGGATAGCGGCAACAGCAAGAAGAATGCAGGATCACGACCACCCCTAAGGGTCCCACAGCAAACCGAAGGATTCGAGCCACAGCGAGAATCAGACCTCAACCGAAGTATTAGATATCCGAGAGAAGGGTAGCGACCGCAGACGAAATCCCACCCTCGTTGTCGCCAGGGTGCGTGTCCGAGACCACCAAGGCTCAAATCAGAGGGATAAGAGAGCACTGCCCTGTCAAACGATTATTGCTTCCACTTCCACAGGGTCCACATCAGGGTATGTGGTTGCCTCGAGGAGGACAGGGTGGCCGTCCACTTCCTCCATAAATGGAATCGCACACTGGCGCATTCTCGTGACTCCGGATTTAACCTCGATAACAAATTCGTGATCAGTCACTCAAATAGTTCATCTACATCTACATACTACCCCGCAAGCCGCCTCAATAGGCGTGTGGCGGGGGGTGTTAGGACACCAGCCAGTTACATATAAAAAGGAAACGCTCTAATGAAATTACGCCTAGCATTTATTAAAGTCTCTTATTGTTCGGGGGAAAAACAAATTCCCATACCTATCCGTTCGGCAAAATATCTCTCTTAATTTATCGTTTCTGTCGGACCTGGAAATATAGTGGGGTTCTAATATTATGTTCTCCGTGTCGCTCTTAAAGGTTATTTATTCTCAATTGCCTAAGCAATCTAAGCCTAGCGCGCAGCCTCCGAGTCTCTAGCGGCTCCCAGCCTAATTCGTTTAACATATGTGTAACGCTGTCCCTACGCCCTTAGCAGTTTTTGACGAATCGCGCAGCTTTCCTTTGTATTTTATTAAGTTCCCGGATTAAGTCATGTACTGTACATACTGATACCGTATTGGCTTGTAATTTGTACTTACATTGTAGCTTGTAGATACCGTAGTTTGGAAATAATTTCACTTTGTAACATTCCACTGAAAGTTTCGACTATTACAAAGGGATTATGAAGGTAAAAGTCGAAACCCTGGTTTGGAAGAAATAAAATTTTCTTTGGAATAATACAAAGTGCTATTGTTTCCAAACTATCGCAATGTGGTTCCACCAATGTTACGCCTGAAAATTTTATATATAGCACTCAAATAGTTTGAATCTCAAAGAGAAGAATGGGAACAGATGGAAATTAGAATACAAGAGAAAGTATGTCGCGAATGTTTACTTATCGACCAAGACAATTAAGGACTTTCACTAAGACACATACATAATGAAGGAGAGGCCGCAGGAATATCTTCAAGGAGCAAAAGCATGTAGAAGTATTTCAGTTTTTCGAAGATCTTGTATTGATTGATAATGTATTCAGCTCAGATTGGTGAAAATAATTTCAGAGATGAAGATTTTATTTAGTTTTCTGATTTATTCTCCACGAAAAATTTTCTACCACACATTAAAAGTCAACCGTAATCAACAAACTCTCTGAAAGGATTGGGTATTATCATTATGTCTGAGGATATGGTTGAAGAAGTGCAGTCCAAATAAAATGAAATCACTAATGAGAATAGTTTATGATGTATCCTGGATTATAGAAATGTATTACAGAAATGTATATATACTAGACGTAGTGGGAGCAACAGAATCTTATATGAACAAATTTTGTGCATCAGTTATGTTTAAATCAAAGATACATGTTTAAGTGAAAGTGTGTTTCTGTCGTGTTATGAAATAATTTTGAAAAAATAAAATATTACTTCGTTTTATAGCATAGACATATATGTAACTAGCCGTCTATATGCCGCGGCAGCAACATTTTCACCAGTAAGAAATTCCTGAGAAGTTAATTAAACTTTTTATTCGGTGAGAAAAAATTGGCAAGGCAATCACAAATCTGGGGAAGTTAATCTCTGTGAATTAGCTCTGTAAGCACATTTATGAGGTGCCATTTAGACGTGGAGAAACAGAAGTTGTGGGAAATACTGAGCATTGAAACCGAGATTGGCCATGCGATATGAGCATTTATCTGGAAAACGAAATTGCCTAGCAGGTCTCACGGTTGCTCGCTACTAACGAGTTTGCCAAATTTACATCTTCGCTAGAGAACGGCCACGGGCTAATTATGAGCTGATTAAAAGTGGGTAAGAATTAGTTGCAAGACAGTCATTTCCGTAACTGTCTGTACTTCAATAATGAAAGTATCCATTGATATAAACTAGGTAACAGCTTCTATCCTCTTACATTTTATTGTAGCCGTAAGCCTTATCTGCTCTATTCAAGGAAGTGGAATTTCATTTGTGGATACCTTTCTTTTTAATATTATTATTAATATGAACATCATGGTGTCTTTTATGTAAAATTCTTATGTAATGGTACAATAATATATATGATACACCAGTTTCAGTAACAAAACAATGATTTCGACTGTGTTTGTAAAATTAGCTAAAGAAGTGTAATAGGTTAATGAAAGGAAAATTACATTTTTTATATCTTGTATTCAATTTATCTCTAATACGACCAGATGGCAAGGTGACTGAGTATTCGCATACTAATTAAAAATAGTAACCTTTATTTGCATATCAAATCTCACCTTCGACGTTCTTAGCCTTCTTCTTGAAATTTGATTGCCCCAACAGAGTTATGTAAAACAATTCCCATTATTATGGTTATGGCAGCAGTTTCTGTAAATAAAAAATACCACCAGGATTTTCTGAACTATATTCATCTCCCCATTCCTCCAAATGAAAACGGCTGATATTCAAAATAAATACGAGGTAAAATGATACAGCTTAATTACATGGCAGTAGAAAAAAGATTTCCTTGAAAGAGGAATGCTTTCCGTGTGTTTGGTATACAAAAAAAAGTTAATAGCCTCGTTCTGCATGCTATTATGAATAAAAGAACGGAAATATTTTGGTTTTCAATCCCTCCCCAAGGAAAAGTTTCTCTCATTTTTGTGCTACTGAAATAAATATATCGGACTGCATCCATTTTAATTCCCTGTACGCATTAAGGAGCATTTTTGGACCTCGACTGATTCGGAAACAAGGGCAGAAATATTTACCAAACTCAGTGAAATGGAAAGCAAAGCCGCGCATTTTGCTCAAAACACACTTTGTGAAACAATTGTAGCAATTATTGAATGGACTAATGTGTAAGCTTTAAATCACCTTAGTTAAGTGAGTGGATATTATATTGGGAAACGCAGACTGTTGCAGCTGCAGAATCACGAGTAAAAATGGTTCTACTGAAGAGTTTTTTGAACCATTTCCTCATAGTTCCAAATCGTTTATTCAAAATGTCGGGAAGTTCATAACGTGGCACAACATGTGTAATGGCGAAGTAGATCATACATATATGTATGTAATGATTATTTTTAAATTCTGGATTGAATTGCTGAATTATTTTGCATTGTAAATTGTATCTTATTTTGTTAATTCTATTGCCATTGTTTGAATTATATAATTTGTGAATCGTAGTTATCATGTTTTTGTTTTTTTACTGCATTACTGCATTACTGCATGTCAATATTAGCCAAATTCAAACATAAAATGATAATAATAATAATAAAATTTGTCCCAAATTATATTTTAGAGCAGACAATAGCGAAAAATAAACAAAAATATGCGCACTGGTTTACTTTCCGACGGACATATCTTTTAATTATTTCCTCTCACGCACTGTTGGGAGACTAAAATAAACATATCTATATTTCAGCAAACAACTCTTCGACTCTTCAACTTTTCGACTATACGCTCATCCAATCACTTGTCCACGTTCATTATGTGTAAGTTCAGTGAAGTTCCCCAATTTGTTAACAAGATACTCTTAAAATAACAAAAGCTAAAGAATAGAAAATACGAAAGTTACGATATTCTAATATCGCACAACATTTATGGGAAGGTTTCACAATAGGGAAAAGGATTTTTTTCTCATTAAGAATATGACTCATAAAAATGAAAACATCGAGGCTCTAATCCACCAAATCACATGCCCTTCTACGTCTCATTGACATCCCGATTGCTATTTCCATATTTTATTACTTTTTATGCTGCTGACCACGGTAAGCAACAATCACAGCAGAGAGTGTTGGTAATTTCCCTCACCCCCCCCATGAGTGCATGAGATTCGTGCAGGCCATGACAAATGACCGACAATTGCTCTCGCTCACCATCTAATATATATCTAGTCTATTCTTTGCCAATGTCTAATAAATGGAATCATGACATACCTGAGCTTCCTGGAAGGGAGTTAGCCAATGGGTTCTTACAAATCGCTCAACGCTGTTCAAATGAACCGTCGAGGTCACCCCAGGGGAAAGAACAAAAAAGGAAAGTAATAACAAAAATAACATGACATGATAGTAGCCATCTTTTGGTTTTATGTTTGACTCAGATTCTCATCCTCAAAGAAATGATCATGATGGTTGCATTGGTACTACGGTTATCGGTTATTCATGGTGATAATAAGCAAAATCATACCAGAAACTGTTATCTACTCTTATTTTTAGAAGCGTAAAAGAGAACCAGAAATAGGGCGGTTTCTGCTTAATGGATGGTACTATGATTCTCGTGACTTATTCTAAGAGGCCCTACAATGGAAAAAGATCTTAATTCCCGCAATCTTTCATGGCCCTTACCCAGTACCCTTAAACTAATACTAACTTACAAATTAATTGAAAGCGCAGGTGAATATTTCTCCTAATGAGAGTCTCCTTCTCCTGAGTCAGTGCCGCAAAAATATAAAACCTATTATGTACTTTCAAAGTCACATCCCACTTTCTAAGCGAAGAGGGAATTTGCCAAAGCGTAGTTTAGGTACATGAAAATTTCCTATTTTTTCTGCTCTTTCTCGACTCCCAGAAAGAAGTTGACCCCTACATTATCTTGAGTTCCGGAAGTTCTATAGAAAATTGTATTATTACCCTTGCATTAATCCTATCTATAAACAAAAAACTATTCTCGCCTGACTGACAACACAGTTAGTCTTAAGGGAATAGTCTTAAGTCTGAACGTCGGTGGCACAGCATTATAAGATATGGCGAAGGATTCATTGAAAAATCCTTCAAAGATTACTTTACTTTATAACTCACTGTGGAGCAACAAGCATTTGGAAAAAGGATTTAAAGATTCCGAACCGATCTCGAAAAGGAAATCTTACGTTTCACAATAATGGGGAAATCTAGCTAAGTGGGCGTGGCTAAGGTCCCTCTAGGAACTAAATTTACACTAACTGCTAAGAGTAACTCCAAGACCTTATCAAGCACAGCAAATGCAAGTGAATTAGACTGGCAGTGCTTCCATATTTAAAGAAATAAATACGAAAAAGGATGGAGGCTTTCCAATTAGTGCTTAACGTAATTTCTTTGCATCTTGAGTGGGCGAGGCTACTTCGTGGGCTCGAGACGAAAAAAATAAAATTATTCGTCGACTGGCTTACTTTGTAAAACTATTCCATATTTGGAAAGAAATAAACTTTGTAGTTTTCCACATGTTTTTTTTAATTTTTTCCCAACCGGTTTCAACGAATACTTGTCATTTTCAAGAGGTTAATTAACCACGAAGCGATTAGTCTATCACATTTATGCCATGGACAAGAGAAGGGGGAAAAAGGAGGGGGAAGGGAAGGAGCGGGGAGGGATTAGGAAAAGAGGGAAGTAAGGTGAATACAAGCTTACTCAGAGGGACCAAGGTCAGTGTTTTGACACAATGATTGAGGAGGAAGCGGGGGGGGGAGTAAAACTCACCGAAAGGAGGTGTGTTCGTAGGAATAATCTCATTTACCAGTTTTTCCATATACAATCTGTGAAATGCCCTTATAACGAAGTTTTCTAAAAATTCTAACTAAGCACATTTGTCTCCAAAATGTAAAAAACATTAAGAGTAAAATTACAAACATGATCATTATCAATTAAATGCTTTGCAAACATAGATTTGATGTCCAGAGTAATCAATAAATTCTTATTCTTCCTAATTCGTTCATTAAATCTCCTACCGGTTTCTCCTATATACAAACAATTACAGTTAGGTGTAGTACACTGTATCATATAACTACCACTTTTGTCAACAAAATTAAAGCAATCTTTGGAATTAAAATCTCGAGATGACAGGCACGAGTACAGGTTGGTGTTAAATAAGCGCCGCTGCTAGGAAAGCGGTTGACACACATTTAAGCGAAGCGGAAACAGAAGCCGTGTAGCAAAACAAGGGAGGGCGGACTCGCGCCACGGGTACATAGGGGTTTGAGAGGGGAAAGGAGCGTATTTACGTCACCGTTACCACGGCTGCTGTCTCTTGGGAGGGGTGTGGATGGTGAAAAGGGGTTTAAATGAGGGTTTGAAGGTGGTGGTGGAGAGGAAAGGCGAGATTTACTCGGCCTTGGCTCTCATTTCCGCTGGGCGCCAAAATCCACAGTCCCTCTTCACCACCTTCACAAGGCGAATTCGGAACGAGGTCTGGGAACCGATTAGGGCGGTTCAAGGTCCCCCTCTCAACCCCTACGGGAGCTTTGCCCACACCACACGTGTAAAGGACGCGACCTCTCGCTACCGACCGCAGCAATCCAATTGCGGTGGACCACGGCTCCTGGAGCTCTCTGAAGGGCGGTTCGCCGGATTCCAGGAACGGACGGACAAGGGTTCGAGCCAACGAGGCTTCTCGACGACATACCCTTGTATTATCCTGAGCCCTCCAACCCTGTAATGGAGCCCTGATGGAAGTACCTATGAACTGTTCTAGTAATAGTACGGCGCATTCAGTTTAATCGGCATAAATTTCGGACCCCATTGGAGGCTAAAGATTGATGATTAATTTCCTCTCAGAACCTCTCACATCAATAAATCTTTTATGGTGACAGCTGCTAGAATATTAATTTCATTACTTTCAGAAATAAGAAACTTACAATCAATACGAATGTTTTTGTCCAACGTGTACAAGCTACTTCTTATTAATGCATGGCAGTTACCTGTATGACTAATCATACTGCTTTAATAATTTACGTGAAGTGAAAATGGATGTATATATGTAATTTTGTTGTTTGATATATTTACAAATTGTGTTACCTATTATGGTTATGAATTAATGTTCTATTTTACTTGAAAAATATTGTGTAAATATGTGCGTAAGAATGATTTTTCAATATGCTTGATATGTATATACATTTGGAACTGAATGCTGGCGAGTTCACAGTTAATGGGATTTAGATGTATGTTTTGTTGCATTTACTTCTTTATTATTATATTATTATTTTTTTACTTGTCTACTTTTTATAGAAAAATTCCAATTTAATCTAAGTGTAAAAGTATCTCATAGGCCAGAAAGGCCCACAATAATAAAGGAATTGAATTTAATAGAATTTCAGTTATCGCTAACTCCACTTTTGCGTAAGCGGAAAATGGCAGAAGAATCTATTGCCCTCGGATATTCTAGGTCATCTTCAAGAATGGAGAATAAAAAGGCTTTTCCCCACGATCAATTGCATCCAGTTAAGGCTCAACGCTCGAAAAGGGAGTTGATTCGGGGAATATCTAGACGGGAGGAAGCAAAAGATTGTCAGCAACAATACTCAACGCGTTGATTTCTTCCAGGACCGTTAATTGGCTTCATCCCTCAGAGGTACCTATTAGGAATTCGATGTCTGTTGCCGGTCGAACGTGACTTTTAGGACGATAAAATATTGAAAGAAAAGCTATACTACCGTCAAAAACTGGGTTGAGAATATGCTGCTACATACGCGTAATACGATACTAAAATAAACGTGGAAGGGATAAAAAATATTCTCTTGAATCTAATTTTGGCTACACGGAGTTCCTAGCACTCACCTTTCCGTTATATTTACTTCTACAAACGTAAGATTCTGTCCACAGGAAGAGGTATAGAATCGTGCTCCCCTTGGCGTCTTTTGTTTGAATAATTACGCTTGTGGCTTCATAGCTTTATACCACTACTTCTTAATGGCGTAAACGGCCCCAGTTGTCTCCACAAACAACTTTAATTACTTTTTTCTAAATAACCCAAGTCCAGCTATTACTCTTCAATGCGTAATATAACTTTAAAAGGGAATACTTAACATCACCCGTAAGTGTACACGATCAAATGGTGGTAACGCTTACTGCAGTCATTTAGTGAATTAAAACTCCATTTTCCCCGCTTTTCATATTGATAAACCTCTCCATTTCTGGCATCGTTATGCTTTCTATGCCGGAATTTCATGACAGATGAAGCCAACATATTCCGTTATATTCAATATATATTCAATATAGCCAATATATTCCAATATATTCCGTTGTCTCGGGAGTGACTTAAGGGAATTTACTTATCATTGTAAAAGATAACTATAACTTAGTTTTTTCACATAGATTTATTACAACAAGACGACCTAGGTTTCGATAAACCTCGTCATCATCAAGTGCCTGACCTGATGATGACGAACTTCGTCGAAACCTATGTCGTCCTCTTGAAATAAATCTATGTGAAAAACCAAATTATACTTATTTACAACAAAGCCAATAGTAGAAAATCTTGACTCATTACGTACTCTGAATCATGGTAAGGATTCCTTTATTTATAGGAATCTAAAATTAAACTTTTAAGCTTGCAGCTTAACCTTCTGTTAACCATATTTAATGCGCAAATTCCTGGGATATAGGTTAATTGTACGTGAAGGTTTCAAGCAAATCTGACAATTGGCAAAGTGTCTGTGCGCCAGATCCATGCTTCAAAAATGAAGTATGTACAATAACTGCCCGACCACGGGAGTCGATATTATCCTATGTCCTCGGGATTCGGTCCAGAGTCATTCCGCAAACGATCTCCCATATCACCCGTGCAGATTGCCGCTCCATCTGAGAGGCTCCATCTTCCAATCTCCTCCCCACGTCATGGTCCTCCGAATAGCTTGCGAAGGCCGTTCCTTGCTCAAAATGGTCCGTGTGTTTCCGAGCATCGTATGACGAGAACTCCCTAGCTAGAAAGCAAACGACAGCGAACTTATCGAGAGCGATAAAGACCTTCATTCCCATCAACCTCGCTTTTTCGTAAATGAAGAAACACCATCCAGAAAACTACTCAAACTCGGGTTTTCAGCACCAAATCACAATCCCCCCCTCGGGGTTATATATATGTCTATATAGTCTGTATCCTTCCTTCTGTGAGAAAGGTTGCGCATAGCAATCGAAATTTCAGAAATTATTGTTTGATTGTTCCTTATTTTGTGTCTATATTTAATTCCGCCCTACTTGTGGCAAAGTTTAGCTCTATATAGATATATATACGAGTTCGTGGAAAATCACACACGCGATAATTTAAATAAAATTTGCCACAGGTGGGGCGGAATTAAATATAGACACATAAAAAAGAAGAACACTCACACTATACGTTATGATATTTCGGCTACTCTAGTAACCTTTCTCAAACACAGAAGGATACATACTGTAGTTTTTGAAAAAGAGAAAGATCAAAACAGAGATTTCGGAAGGGGTAAGGGAAGAAGAAGAGAGGTTTACAACCTCTTCTTTTGTGGGGTCGTATGCGTCTTCGGCGGGGTGAGTGGGGGGGTTTGAGGGTCTTTGGAAGAAGGTACGCGCTGTGGGAAAAACCGGGAGGTGGGAGGGGGTGGGCGGGCGAGTTCAAAAATGCCTGCTAGGTCGGGCTTTGAGGAATATAATGGCGGGTTCGGTGGGGTTGGGGCCGCAATGTTTAGCGGCAAGGAGAGTCCATGATGCAGGAAGGAAATACACAAGGAGGACAGTTTTTTGAAAGCTTTTTGGCGTCTAAAGTTAAGGGAGCGTAAGGAAGAGGTAAGATGTCTCTGGATTGTGGGCAGTAATTCCGAATTGTATGTATTGTATTCCAGTATGTATCCTTCTGTGTTTGAGAAAGGTTACTAGAGTAGCCGAAATATCATAACGTATAGTGTGAGTGTTCTTCTTTTTTATGTGTCTATATTTAAGTCCGCCCCACCTGTGGCAAATTTTATTTAAACTATCGCGTGTGTGATTTTCCACGAACTCGTATATATATATATATATATATATATATATATATATTGAATGAGAGTTTAAATTCCCTATATCTATTCATGTTTAATATTGCGTTCCTCTATGCCTATTAAAATTGCTAACTTCTATTCACCCAAATATTGGTTTTCTATTTTTCTGCTGCCATCAAGATGGTGAGACTGATTCACCAAAGACTTAACCTGATATTTAATTTGAAAAAGCAAGTAAGAGGATGTAATGGCTCTCAAAACTTTTAAATTTAAAACAACTTCCAAAAACAAATGTTACAATTTGGATGAGATTATTTAGGAAAAGACCAGCATTTCCAAAGCCACTCAAGTTTATTTGTGCATTGATGATATGTACAATGAATGAAAAAATTAGGAATTCTAAGAGCTTAAAAGGGAAAAAAAATTTGTAATTTTGCTCCATATCTGGCGAAGGGATACTGTTAGCTTTTATTCCCGCAAGTAAATGTGAATGAAAGCTCTTGAAATGAATGTTAGGGACGGATGCGAAATACAATTAATTTGGAAGGAGCATTTGTTTCAAGGAAAAATAAACTTTTTACATGGCATTCGGAGAGCTGTACTCTGTTTTTATTAAGGTGGAGTGGGTAGTGGTCAGATAGCAGTAGAGAGTGTTGAGGTAAAAGGTCAAGAGGTCACTTAACCCTACGGAACTCGTGCCTGTTATCGGAACACGAGTGCTCGCCTTGAGCCTGTCAGGCTCATTCCTTATTTTGAGATCTCAACTAGGCAAACCTATCTTATTTATATGTTTTATGGCGTTCTTATCAAGACTACAATACTTAAATGGTTCATTGCATATAAATAAACTTGAATTTTCCATTTGTAGCTAATTATAATTCATTTCACCCTACCTTCATTTAGGTTTGGCTACAAACTGGAGCAAGTAGAACAATTTAATTACTTGGGTAGTACGCTAGAAGAAACAAGACTTAGTAGCAAATACATTAGGAGGAGAATAGCGCTAGCGAAGAAAGCGTTCAATAATAGAAGGGAGCTGATGACGGGGGCCTTAAGTAAAGATGTAAAAAAGAGGCTGGTGAAGAGCTTGATATGGAGTGTGGCGTATTATGAGGCAGAAACGTGGACCTTGAGAAAGGAAGACGAAAATAGGCTGAAGGCTTTTGAGATGTGGGTGTGGAGGAGGATGTAGATGGTGCGTTGGACGGAAAGGAAGACAAATGAGGAAGTGCTTGACATGGTGGGCGAGGAGAGGAAACTTATAGATGAGATTAGGGGAAGACAGGGTAGGTGGCTGGAAGGGGTAATGAGGGGCGATGGTTTGCTGAAGGCCGTGATAGTAGGAAGGATGTTGGGTAAGCGGGGAAGGGGAAGGAAGAGATTAGGTTTTATGGACGGGATGAAGAGAGGTAGGGGTTATGCTGAGATGAAGAAAGAAATACTGGAGGTAGAAAGGGCAGGGCACGTGTATGAGTTCGTTGGATATTCTCTTACTTTCATCACAACCTACCTCTAACCGGTAGATTACTGTAATGAATGAAAATACAGTTGCAATGTTTTTTAATTGATTTTCACATTCATGAAACCACTGCACAGCGAGTAGATCAGAATATAAAATGGATAAAATACGTATTATTAACTCTAAACTTCATTTTAGAGACACGCACTTCAGAATAAATCTGCATGTTCAAGGCAAATACACTGTCCACATTTTTCACATTTATATCTTGTAAATCTGTTTTTTTTTCTTGATCCAAAATCTTCACACTTCTTACTTTGACCACTTCACTTTGGGTGTTATCTATTTTTCGATACCTTTGATCTCACTTCGTTATCTCTGTCTTACCCGGTTCGTCTAAAATTTTCCCCTAGTAGTTTAGTTAGTGTGTTTATGCCTCCCCTTTTCTTTACATGTTCATCAACAAGCGCCATCGACAACTGCGTCAGATACGTCCGCCTATTTTTCAATTCCGGGTTTTCGTTTCCATAGTATATGATGTAGGAATTTACTCCAGCAATTGTTATCATAGCGTACAAAGTTGGTAATCGGCTAACATTTTGTATTTCTTGAAATATTGTATGCTGCACATATTTGATCCAGTGTATCTACTCCTGATTTTGTCATGGTATAAAACTTAATCATTTCTGGATTTCTTTATTCTCCTGTACATTCATCAATTTTATTTTGTCATGAAGCATAATCGATATCATGAGAACATTCTTGTTATTTCTTTGAATATATTATATCAAATTACAGTCCTTGTGGAAAGCAAATAAGCTCGATTTTTACGGCCAATATTTTGCTTGCACGAAGCAGGGGTGGTAATTCCTGTTTTTTCTTCCTGCGAATAGTATCAACGATGGTAATTCCGCATTTCAAGAGAGCATTGGTCAAAACAAAACTGGTGAAACAATTGCCTATCGTTATGTTTCAACCAGTACCACTAATAAGGGAGCATTACCTCTTCACATCATCAGAAGGACTGTTGCTGATGGAATACGGTCCAATGGGTTTGCTTTCCACCATAAATTTCTAAGTTCAGAGCAAATAAAATCCTAGCATCTACCAATACAATAATTTTTATCCCGTACTTATTTGGCTTACTTGGGACGTATTGCTGGAATGCGCAACGATCTCTAAAACCCTTAGATTTCTCATCCACATTAGTGTATTCACCAAGAGCCTAAGCACTTTTGTAATTGCTGACAAATTTCTCAAATATCTCACGAAATGGAGCTATCCTATCATATTATTGTCTTCCATGGTACTCCTCTCGTCTAAACGTAAGCATTGTGGCAAAAAATGAAACGTTTTTATTGACATAACAACTGGAAACATTTCTACCCCTGTCTTATCAGAAACCCAAATGTCACCAGGGTTTTGACGATTCATTTTCGGGCACCAGCTAAATATAGAAGGACAAATAATGCCCAGATTTCAACAGCATCTGTGCCCTTAGCATCTCAATCTTGAATATAGCGAACGGATTACATTTGAAAGTTTGTATTTTTTACAATGGTTCTAAGCATTTTTTATCAAAAAACATTGCCAATATTCTATAACAGAATCAGCATTTTTAGCTTGAAAAAAGATTTAAAATTGTTATGCGCTCTAGTTCAATCATTTTTATGTGGGGAATAAGTCACCCTCCATGCTGCTTGGTCTATACCTAGTAGTTTAGCAAAAGCACTGGTCTCAGAATCACTGTCACTGAAATGGTCCTCACTGCTTCCAATTTCCTGTTCAATCTCAGAGCTGCCTTCCCTTTGCCCGACATTATCCTTTCCAATTCCGCATCAGACGACTCCGGTCAGATGATTCTAAACACTGAGTAAATAACCGCGTAATCTCTTCTGTGTCAGACGGCATATTTGGATCGTACTTCATTATCTTTGCCATTACTAAAAGATTTTAAAAAATGCCAAAATACTCTTAGTAGCGCGCTATAAAGTCGTAACACTTTTACAATAAAAACAATAAAATATGCAAAAATAACAATTTTCTTATTACAACTATGATTGATCAATGGAATCAAGTTTTAGATAAAATGATACTATTGGATTTTCGGCGGAAACACTAGCGTGGTTGAAATTATAGTGGAGAGAGCACCTCTGACTTCTACAACACACTCCAGTCTGAATGATCGTGTCCTTCAAAATACACATAAGGCAGAGTTGCGAGGAGAATACAAAGGTCTTAAAAATTTGGCTACAATGACGTTCATTGTGTCAACAAACTTAATAAGCGTAAAAGAAAATTTTACCGCGCCCATTTGAGGCAAAATATTTCTATACCAGTTTGGCGAGTGAGTGAACGAGATAGATTGTAAATTTATAACGTTACTAAACGCGTAAGGAAAAGGTACAGAGAATCTAAGCTTCATAGTAACCTATCATCGGAAAATATTACGATAATAAAACACCAGGTGAACTCATCAGGCTCAACGCGAGTTCCGCAGGGTTAAAAGCACATTTATTTTCATCAAATCTGATCCCAAAATCACCATGGTTTCAAATGTAATTCAGCGCGCATTCGGAGGTAAGGCACTTGGACGATATGATCGAACTATGAATCTTGATTGCCACCCCTTCATTCCAAATCAAATTTGCTTAGAATATCAGGAATTATTAATAATAGAATAATGTAAACTTTATGGTATTTTCTAACAAATGTTAAAATTTTAAATAAAAAAATAAAAAATCATTTATTTCATAGTTCCTCTATAGCTCAAAAAACGGCAATCTAATGCGTGAATGGCCTTTCTCAGTCACCACATCAGTAAATGACACAGAGATGGAAAGCATATTCCCATGAATAATCGGTTTCCTGTGTATTGTAGACTGTCTAACAAACTTAAATTAAGAAGCCACCGATAAGAAGCCCTGTCCTTGCATTCCATCTTCATGAAAACAAATTAACAGTGGAATTCTTTTTAATTCCTGGCGGCAATGCTTAACCCCACGGTCAAATGAAGATGTAATTATTCAGTGTCTTTTTACACCCGTTCACTATATTAAGAGATGTAAAATGCTACATGACAGAATATATATCATCACCAACCAAGGCCCAATTGATGCACTCTTGTGTACAGATATCCTGAGACTTAACTGTTGAAATATATTTAAAAGGAAATCCATCCTACCCCTCCAAAGATGATAAATGGTTCGTCATCTAAACATTTTAGAATGATGCCCTATTCACCAACGTTTACATTAAAGTGAAAGAGAACCGAGGTCGGTTGGATAATTTAATAAACATTGGACTATTACCACAAAAGATGCAATGCTGAAAAAGTTTTTGTTTAATATGAGATTGCGATTTTTCTTGCCGATAACTCATTTATGTTCATTTGAAATAATTTTTCTTCAATGCGGCAATGTGTTTTTGCGTCGTTTCTCAATGATCACCACGTATAAAAAGGGAAATATACGGACATGGCCGCTGCCATTATCATCATCTCTTGAGAAAACTGGTGTAGTTATTATAGACGCCGCTCTTTTCCTCAAGTTGGAGGGAGCCACCATCAAGGAATGCGGTGCTAGCTCTTACCTTGATGATATTCCTTCTTCACAGACGATAGTAAATTTTTAACTTAAACTTATTCGCTGAAAACATAGGATATGAATTGGTGTAACTAGGTTACCATAATGTCACTAAAAATACGCAGCAATCACTAGGTAACACTCATTCCCATATTTACTTTCCCACCGATCTATTATTGCAAATTATATTGAGTGTCAGTTACTATCAGGCTTTTCCTATACATAGATTTTAATTTGAACTACTTGAGGAGGCTACTAATCTACTTACATGTAACTAAAATCTCGACCCTCCCTCTGTATTTGAGCTCTAAATTTCTCGGTTTCTCAAGGTGTTCTCTGCTATTAATAAAATTCCCTTGATTAGAAAAACTTAACTTAAATTTGTTTAACTTTCAACTTAGTACGAAAGATTTCGTTAAAGAAAATCCTTAGCAGTGTGCGATAAAAACAAACAGCTTTTGAGTTTACTTTTCCTCTCGAATTGAGGGACGATATCGGGGAAATAGAAGGTCGATTTGATGTTTCTAAATTTGGATTACGGAATGGTAACAAGTTATCAAGCAATTCTCCAATAGGATCCTGTGCCAGGTTTTGTTAATTTTTTGATTGAGAGAGGTTTCTCGCTCGCCTGTGCTTCTCAACCAGTGTATTCTAACTAAATCTCTCCTTTTTATACATGCATATTTAATTTCTCATGTTTGTTCAGGGCATTTTTAAGCCAACTTATGGGTTTTCACAAACGAAACTCTCTTTCAGTTTCCACAGGCGAATTAACTTACTGTTAACGTAGTACTATTTACCACATTTTTGTCCATTCAAAGTTTATTCCCTCTTTCTTGTCTAAAACATTATATAATGTGGTGGAATCAGAAATAGTTTTATCGTCATAAAAGCTTTTAACAACGCAGCTTGATAAAATGTAGCACAGGGGTAATGCTTATATAAAGTTCGAGACGCTTTGGCATTCATACCCATAAAATGATCGATTTGGTGATAAAACACACGTTTCACTTTTATATGTGGGCGGACCCACCAAAACCCCGCACTAGGTGTCAAAGGTCAGCTGATTGAAGATGATTTTAACTGTTGCGAGACACATTTAGCCTGAGTTTAAGTGGGAAATAGAGGTTTCATCATGGACAATTGTATAGGTTGCAACTTTCTGGTGAGTTTGGGTAAGGACAGTAAGGACCCTTATCAACATATACTGGCATCACTGAGTAAGCAAATACATTTGATATTTCGTGTGTTAATCATCTCCCATCACAGGAAACTGATCTGTTGTTTTAGGACTATATTTTTATTAAAATGAGATTGATGAAATAAAAACCAACGATTCCTGATCTTATACAAGAATAGTTACTTGAAATACATCGCAGATTGTCAGAACCCCCGAAGGCTGAATGCATAAAATAGAAGTAGTTAATGCATCACAATGATAGTACATCATAATTTGAGATCTTTCCTCAAAATATCGGTGTTCTTCCTTTGTCAATGTGCGGAACTATTCACCAACAGAACAAGAAGAATATCAGTTCATACCATCGTTGCCGTTAAATGTGAGGAAGGAACTTTAAAAAACCATGAACAGGCAATTTCCACGGCCATAGCGCAGGGGGTTATTGAATTAAACGTCTCGCACATGAAACATCGTCCACACACATGCAGGGGGCATTTCATGTAAATGTTTTGCATAATTTTCATGTATAGCACTAAAATCCAAAATGGCAGATAAATACGACCAAATATTACATGTGAATCTTTCTTTTCGAGACACCACTACTGCAAAAACCATGAAAAATGGGATCCTTGTTGTTTTGTGATGAATACTCACTGCCTGCAAGTCGTAAGTTGCTTGTTTCCATGATGCTAAATGGTTAAAACTTGCATTATCAAGACAAACGTGACTTTCAGGCATGCTGAACCATTGGCCAGTCCATTGTTTACAACTCAAAGAAAAAATGCCTCATACTGCTCCGAAGACACGACACAGTAAGGAACGTGAGTCACCATTTCCGATCTATGTCGGCATCAATTTTCACGCAGCTACCAGAAGTAAGAAACTCATCTCATGGAAACCCTCTCCATTAGCCACACCGATTCATCAGACGCTTCAAGTAAACAAAAAACACGCGCCACAATCCGCCTGAGAACCAATTCTGAATAAATTTGCAGTCTCAATCGACATCGCGTGCAAACGCTTGCACCACTGCTGTCAAGGAGTGATGCACGTTAACGGTTGACTCGGGAGGGAACCCCGGAGGGAACAGATGACCACAGTGCCCTCAGGCGGAGTCGCAATCACTCACAGGGGAGGCAGTCTCGCGGTGCGCCCGGAAGGAGACGGTCAGGGCCGGCAAGAGTGGCCGTCATCATTATTCCACTCGACTCGAAGCAGCGATTCGTCTGCATCAAAGTCCGTTCCTACTCTCATGTCTTATTCACTGCTCACCCTAAGCCATCAGGGATTGGAGGTTTCCCATATTTCACTAAATATCGCGTAACGCAGAGGCAAAGGGCAGGATAGAGCACACACATATATAAGCGCCTTGCATCCTTGGCTCTTTACCGCCTGCAACAAAATCAACTGACACGATTTTATGATAAAATGCCGTACTACCATGAATATACATATGGATCCTAAAATTTCCCCATGTGGGTGTTGTCAAACACTCCGCACGCACCGAAAAATCAGGACCAAGCAGATAGTAGCGCCACCACTCCAGAGAAGGTGGTTCTAATAAGGAAAGGCCGTGATTGAAATGGAGTTACTGGAAATAAAGGGCATGGAATTGGCCTCCCTATTAACACCGGCCATTTTTGACACACACAAGCGAACCATGCCGAAGGAAAAGCTGTGATTCAAATGGAGGTATTGGAAATAAAGGCACCAGAATTGGCCTCCCAATTAAACTGGACATTTTTGACACAGAAGCGGAACCATGCCGACTGCAGCGCGACCTAACTTTTGCGGAAAGCTAGGTAACACCTTTGCCCGTACAGTGGTGCCGAAGATTTAGATCCATATGTATATTCATGCGTACTACCTCCGATTCTCATACCGTTGAATATTTTACCTAATGACAATCGAAGGTTGAACGGAAATGAATCAATAAACGCTCACGTCAACTAACAGAGAGTCAGATAAAATACACATAGCCCGAACTCTCTGTTAACGTCAAGTTAACGAAAAGGCTGCGTCATCTAGCGGGTTAACGTTAACCATATGTTATGAAATCGGGCCTTCAAGTACCGTATTTCTCCGAATATAACCCGCACTTTTTTCCCCGATTTTGGAGCCTCAAAATCGGGGTGCGGCTTACATTCGAGGTGCGGATTACATTCGAGAACTTTCTCATAAAATCGAAAAAATGACCGATTTGAGCAATCCAGCCATTCAGATTCACGCGGACGCCCCAGCTAAACTCGCCTAAGCCAAGGGGAAAGTAAGAAATAACGCTGAAAAAGGTCAAATTGGTGCACAATTTATTCATATATTAAAGGATAATATAGGTAACATTGTGTCACAGTTAAATAGGTAATGCAAAAACAGATATAAAATTCTAATGCCTAATACTGTAGGTAGTACGGGATGCACTAAAAAGGGTGCGGCTTAAATTCGCGTATAAACATTTTTCCCTGTTTGAGACCCCAAAAAACGGGGTGTGGCTTATATTCGAGTGCGGCTTATACTCGGAGAAATATGGTATTATCAACTCGTTTCAACACTGAAATAGGCACACAACGTGGACCAATAATATTTATCCAACCATATAAAACCAAAGAAAGAAAATTCAAGAGGTACGTAGAGAGTGGATACCGAACACATAGATTCGGAGCGATCAGCAAATCTACTACGTGGAGCCGTTCTACATTCGGAAAATCTTCTAACACGTAGATTACCTATTCAAAACATGTACTTACTACTGTCCTTTTAGATACGGGATAAGGGTCTCAGCAGAGAGGGCGTGTGGATCAGATCAGTTCCCGCAAAATTCCTCGCACTACCCCTTCTGCACATCCCAATATCTGAACAGAAAAACTGTAATGACGAAGACTAAATGAGGATCGAGTTGATGTGGTGGCTATATTGTACAAACGTCTCATTACGATGTCCCAGATTTAAATTTCGTCTATTTGGAGACTTTATGGGCCGATTTTAATGTCATTACCCAGCAGTCCCACAGCCCCTAGCAGGCCCCTTCGTCAAAAACGATATTTATAGTCTGATTTCCACCCCCAGCAGGCCCCTTAATCTCTCCTGATTCTGGTAGTAGATGAATGCTCTACCAGGGGACCCCTTATCGAAAAAATAACACAAAATATATAACTAAACTGACTCTAATGAACGAGTATAGCCTTAAAGTAATAATTTCTAATAACTCGTGTAAATAAAACAACGGTAAGATGTGCTCTTAATCGACAAATATCTGATGTGACGCAGGACTCATTCCAAGGATGTTCATATACACTCGCAGCATATTTTTTCCCACTATTTCTTCTTCTTGTGGCAGGAAACTGCGTCCGTTTTCTTACTTTCCACTATATCTTTATGCTTCTCCACCAGGTCACACAAAATATTCCTCTCCACACCGTTGAAGCTATTTGCACGTCAAGCGGCCATCTCAATAGTTTTCATGCGGCGTCCGGTTCTTTATTTTTCCGTATCCATGTTGATCACGAGCGTCACCACTGAAACATTTGAGCTGCGAATTCCATTTCCCGCCGTTTGTAGTCCTTAGTTACCAGATCTAACCCCCAACCATTCCCTACCTAGCAGCTCCCTTAATTTTGACTATAGGTCGCACAATTCAAGGGGCCTGCTGGGTAGGGGATGGATAAGGGGACTGCTAGGTAACGACTATAAATACGGCCCTGTTTGGTATCCCGATTCGTACTCGGTCGGTGTGTGGACAGCACTTTAAAGTGCAACACTTAGTCTGTTAAACTGAGAACCCTTTCGCGTCTCTTCCAATTATAGTAGGATGGATAATGCCGACACTGGGTTTATCTTTAGTTTTCTGCCAATCCCAAAACTATGCTTTTATTACAATTACATTCTTATATCCTTAAGGTGGTTGGAGCAATAATTGCCTATGTGCATACTTGCGGGAAAATGTGCATACGTGTCTCAATAGGTTATATCTTTAGATGAAAGTGAAAAAAATTGCATTTTACCGATCTCGTTCGAAAAGCATTTAAAGATAATTTTCGACTAAATTTCGAATACTGCGCCAAATATCTGCAGACTAAGGGATTAGAACCACTTCTTTATATGTACAGTACCAGTTAGAAATTTATGACGCTGGTTTTGCATTACGAAATATTGACAAGGCATGACGTTACAAATAAGGATTAATTTTTGAATTGAATTCATTATTGGGCAAATCTGGGCATATATATAACAAGTGATCATTTTGAAAATTGAATTATAACAATAAGTGCGTAAAATATCCAAATATGGCAGTTGTTTTGGAAACGAATCGGCCTTTAAAAAATTACAAGCCGTGGGATATAATTGAACCCCACTTCATGTGTGGATGTTATGCTTGTCCTTTGGGTCACTCGCTTCGGTTAGATGTTTAGGTGGTTTCAGTGAGATAGTTCCCTAGTCATAATAGAGACCATATTAAAATTTTATTTTTTATTTCAGCATCTGTATAAAGCATGAAATAAATATTGTAATATTAATTGCGCAGATATATGCAGTTATATATGCCAAAAGATCTCGGTAATTAAATAAATAAAGCTACATAAATCTCTAACTTGACTCATTTCTTCCCGCCATACGACTGATAACCCTTCCAAATAGAAGGTTTTTTTGCGATTCTGTAGAGCTTTTTGTTGTGAGTAATAAATTTTTTTAAATAAATAGTTGAGAAAAAATTTAACCTACACACGGTTAGTTTTTTGACAAAATCTAGGTGCTAATAGTTCCTAATTTGTTTAATATTCTCCCTCTGGAGCGCACAGCCGTAATCTATCCAATGTAAAACAGCTTGTATTTTCAGGTAAATTGCTCGAATAGCAGTTCGGAAAGGGGTTGATATTTTGATGCCATTGGAAAGATGAGAGTTTTTTTCTTTAAAATGAGGCCAAATTCATCAAATTCTAGGTGAAGTGATTTTTCGCTCAAACTACCTTAAGCTTAGGACCTCGGCTGTCACTGCACTAAAAACAAAGGTCCACCGCTATTATGTGAGAAGCTGATCGATTTATACCGCGCCCTCCTAATCCGCAAAGCAGATCAGATGTTCGTTACCGACAAGCTCTCACTGAAAGCTTTTCTCTTTCGTCACCAATATATCTGTTTATACTCAAGAAGCGGGAAAATTGATACTCACCAGTCGAAGAGTCGAAGAAGGCGTCATCCCCACTCGTCCCAGTCCACTATGACTCCCGTATTCTCTGGACCCGCGCGGTCACCCCTCGCAACCTCTCTACCTTCCATATTCCGGGAGTTCCAAATGTGACGGGGAAGGAACTGCGGTCACTCCGAGCCGGGAGCCGAAAGACACTCTGTGACTGAGGAAGAGAGAAGACGGAACTAATTTGCAATGTACATGCCATCTTCCAAAAATAAAATACTTCATAAAATGTTACAAAAAAATCGATGCCTTACTAATACCAGAATGTTAACTTAAATTTAATATGGAACAAAGAATATATCTTACAATTAGTTATCAACTTTACGAGTAAAATCTAAGACTTTAATGACAAATTAGTTATTTTAATCTAATTAGCCATTAATTAAAAACGAAAAAAATATAAAGAGAACGATATTCTTAAATGATATATTACATAATAAGATCAAATACCCTGATTCATTGTCTCTAATAACTTTCAGAATCCATACAAGAAATTCGCCCCCTTTTTGTGTCCCTTACCAACCATTCAATTACACCAAAAACCTGATTATTTACAGAGCAATGACTGATTGTAATTTATATTGTGATAATTTTGATCTTTTTCGTTCTTCTTCCTCAAGTTTTAAGAAATATATATTAAATAATGTAACAATGTGATATACCTTCGTATCAAAATTTTGTCCTCTGTTTACCTATGTATTTTTATGTATTTATCTTTTTAAGTCTCAATTTAATTATAATTTTATCAAATTAATTAAACTTTTATATATATATAATTTTACCATTATATGGTCCCTGAATCGTAAACAAATGTTGCTCGTTTTTGTACTATTATTTTGTAAACTGGAAATAGGGCGAAAGCCCGTGGAATAAACATTATTATTATTAATGTATAATCTGGTGGAACCCACCCCATCCTTCCCCACCACCAGGCACTTGACCATGCCTGATATCGTTCTTCACGACCACCTCACACGCTCCATGTTCGTGATCGAGTTTTCGGCTCCGGCTGAAACCAACATGGATGCAAAAGAGGTGGAAAAACGGACGAAATATCATGACCTGCTTTCATCAAATCGACTCGACTTCGGCAAATGTACCCCGGACACTCTGTGAAACACTAGTAGTCCTAATAATAGGTGTGCTCGGTGGAGTTTAAGGGCTCGCTGCCCGCATACAGAAGTACGTTATTCTTCGATCACTCCGTCCTCTGCGTATGCAACACACAAACGTCGCGTAGCCACTGCAGGCACGATTCACCTAAATTAAGTAGACGTTGCACGCGATTTGAGTGGGACATCATTATATTCTCGACATGTGGCCACCTTATTTCAGACGCTGGAACTGGCTCGTTTACAGACGTGGCCACGAGCAATAATCAGAAATTGGAAGAAATGAGTGAGGAGGAGAAGGTGCGACACGCCGAAGATGTGGAATGATGAAGCGTGAAATTATTCAAATTTATGAGACTCTTGGCGCCAGCCATATACGATAGACTGGAAGTTTTCATGTTCTGTCCTTACGCAAGTTTTGTGATACAGAAATTTCAATAGTATTCCCAAAAAGTATTGGTTTCTTGGACAATTAACTAACATGCAGCGAAGAAATTCAAGTCACATTTCTCTCGATAACCACTTATTATTACATTCACTTACTTCACCGCGATTCGGGAGACTCGCTCGACCCTTGACCTTTTCCGTCTTATCTGTTTTGCAAACGGTAACCCCAGGTTGGAGAAAAAAAACATCTTCGGTTCTTCTTATCAAAACTAACCATTTCTGTTGATCATATTGCTACTATAGGTTAATCTACTTCTTCACTACCACTTCTGTTTAACGTAAAGCGCAAGATGACGTTAAATATTATGTTAACCTGATGTTAACCGAGTGTTTGGGTTTTGAATGCGACATCTGGCAGTCAATTTTTTGACATGGGCGTTATCGAAGGGAGAACGTATTACTTCGATTTTAATTGACAGAAAATATTAAACCACAGATTGTAAAGCCAGACCATAGCGAATTTTCGCCTAGGTTTCACATCCAGTCCACAGTTCCCAACTTTTAATGATTTTCTTCAATGCGTCCATTTGGTCAAAACGGTCACGTATGTGAGACTGGGGTCTTAGAAACGAATTACTTTTAATGTGCGGAAGGAAGCCAGTACACATTACCGGTACAAGTTATTTTGAAATTGTCGGCAAAATTGTTTTTGCCACCTCAACAAAGAGTTTGTTCACCGATTGTGATTTCTACCCATTAATTTGATTGGGGTTTCAGAACCATTCTCTTTAGCATTGTAGCTTCTTTTTTCCGCCAGGAACTCAATTTTTACTCCATAAAGTGGCCTCCAAATTTCAAGTTTTAAGAGTAAAAGTGTTACTAGGGATTATTTATTTGTGTCTTCCTCGCATGGGAGGGTACAACCGTAAATCGTAGTGGGTCAACCGTAAAATATAGTGCAACTTCAGCCACAGGTCCTTTCAATGGGCTGGCGACAAGAGGAAAAGTTCTAACGAAGGGCATTTTTAAATCGCAGCTTTCACTGTGCTCTTCTTTTAAGTTAGTTGTGAATGTCTGTCACATATGATACATTAAAGAAGATTATTTTTAATGTAAATACATACTAGAACTTCCATATTCCGATAGTCGTATCAAACGTTTTATGGAGAATTGGTCATTTAATATAAAAGAGTGGTCAATAACAACTCAAACTCGAAATTAATCTGAGCAAATGCACGGCGGTACATTTCTTGCGGAGGTCGTCCAACTATCCCCATGTATATGCTGTGGATGGTGTTAACATAAAGGCGACAGATGAAATGAAGTATCTAGGAGCTACGATAGCTTCGAACCTATCGTGAGGAACACATATAAGAAATATTTGTGGCAGAGCACTGAAGAAGCTAGGATTCGTCAACCGTATTGTGGGAAGATTTTCGGAAGAAAAAGTAAAAGAGAGGTGCTATTTCGCACTCGTCCGGCCACACCTTGAATATGCAGCGAGTATATGGGATCCGGTGCAGAAAGACTTAATCCGGGAACTTAGTAAAATACAAAGGAAACCTCCGCAATTCGTCAAAAACTACTACGGGCATACATACAGCGTTACACAGATGTTAAACGAATTAGGCTGGGAGCCGCTAGAGACTCGGGGGCTGCGCGCTAGGCTTAGAGTGCTTGAGCAATTGAGAATAGATATCTGTAAGAGCGACACGGAGAACATCATATTAGAACCCCACTATATTTCCAAGTCCGACAAAAACGATAAATTAAGAGAGATATTTTGCCGAACGGATAGGTATGTGAATTCGTTTTTCCCCCAACAATAAGGGACTATAATAAATGCTACGCGTAATTTCATTAGAACATTTCCTTTTTATATGTAAACGGCTGGTGTCCTAACACCCCCCGCCACTCGCCTATTGAGGCGGCTTGCGGAGTAGTATGTATATCTAGAACTCTCATCAAGATATTCATATCCTCTGCCACCTTTTCGCATTCATTAATTGAAGTCACAGACTGCCCGCCCCTACGACCGGTCGCTGCCTGAGTATTCTGCTCAGGTTGCTCACTTCTTGGGCTGATACTGCCCTTATTTGAAGGCAGAGTAAAAAATTGTCCAAACACTAAATAGTATTCGAAGGAAATTGGATGGGAATACCAAGTTATTACACTAATTTCTCAAGGAAAAGTTGAGCTTTAAGAGTGCGAGTAAGAATTTTAATGAGATGGTTGAAAAACGAAATATTAAGTTTAATTGGGAGATCATCTCATTTAAAGTCTTATTCGCACTCTTAAAGATCATCTTTTCCTTTTGACTTTTGACGATTTTTACCCATAATACATCACATACCAATGAATTATCAAACTCATGAACACATATTACATTATTTTGGATTATTACGATGCATTTCGGATGAATCGTAAGTATCAGCTTAAGCCTTAAGTTTAGGGGAAACGCCAGTCCGATTATGTAAATGTGATAGCGATTACGGGGGGTGATATTTATCACGGCATACGATAACGGTCGGCGTCATCGAGTGATCATGTAAGTCACCGTCATCACACGTATGACGGTCATGGGATAACGTCACGCGCTCAGATCCGAATCACGTTTCAAAACTTTCTTTCTGTGGGTTGGTAACAATAGAGCATATGTAGAACCAATGTAAATCGGTGACACACTCTGAAATAGGTATAATATTATAGGTATAATATTATAAATATAATACCTTTAATCTTTAATTTTTTTAATATATCATATTATTATATATTGTGCATATGCTTTTTATTAATAATAAGCAAAAGCTTGTAGCTTACATGCTCGAATCTATATATTCCACATAATTCTCTAAAATGACACGATAATATTATGGCGGAGCGGTGAATCTTCTACTGTAAAAAAAATTTCTTATTTTATTACAGTTGAAGTTAAAAAAGTTATAAAAGTTATTCAAGTAAATTAAGCCTGCGATCCCAAGTATTAAATAATGTATGAAGTTTCCTCTTTTCCTGAACCAATGTTGTAATTGTATTGAACCTTAATAGCTATTGGCAAGTAGTATATCTCATGTCGACATATGCACATTTGTGACCGACTGTTTGACATGCAAGTACCAAAAATAGTCCTTCGGTCGAGAGCTATCATTGAATTGTAATCCAAGTTATTCTACTCAGTGATTTTATATTCAACTGGCAGTAATGGGCTGGGTGCTCTCATTGACGGTTGCTTAAGCTCGTAGTGGCATGACCGCTTAAGGTAAATGTAAGCAATAGATGGGCGTAGAAAAATGTTAATATTGGCCACAGTTGGAACGGTACAGATACACTTTTACTGCGTTTATGATTGTTGAAGATTAGCTTTTAAATAAACACCCGAGGTTCTTGCGGGTAATGACCAATTCATGAATTATTTTCCCCGTAGAAGAACCCGTTTACGTGGTTTTATAATTTTCACGGGGCGACGTATTGAACCTGTTAGAGTTAATTTTTACTTAATTTTACCGTTAAAATACACGAAATCGTTGTGCTCCTTAAATCGAAAAAAAATCTCTTTATGTCTATTAGCTTTGTGCTCTTTTTAATTAAACCCTATGTGTACTGGTGCGTTTATATGCTTGGGAAATTCTAAATAAGTGTTCGCCTTCCCTAAAGAGGGAATAAGCGATGGTAAACATGCCTTTGTGCTGGCAAATCGCATTACGGAGTATGAAATTATTCTATCGCATATTATAATGTTATCTTGTGGCCAGTAGCAATTACATATAATTTTCAATCCATTATGGAAATTAATCCGTGACTGAATGGCAGATAGACGATAGTTCTCACATCTATTTAAAAAAACTTTTCACGCAGCGAATTAACCCATTTCTCTTGAAATAGTTTTGTGTCAAGATGGATAAGTGCATTTTTTCCTCTTTTTTCCCCGGTCGTAATGTCATTCACAATAGCACTCTAAGACATTTCCTTATTCTGTATAATTAATTGAGGTCTTCATGAAGGTCTTTCATAAACTAAAAGTTGGTTAATTGGGCATTGACATTTGTAATTAAACTTTTATTCAACGTATTTGCACATATTCGATACCTAATCACGCTCATCACCATCGGTTTCGAGCGTAATTTCTCCAATTTCGAGTAATCACTTTAAATACGTGACTGACAATGAATCCGAAGGTTTGACACTACCAAGCTTTCGGGTAACGAAATTTGAAATAAACTATGGTCACAGACTCTGTTCCGCTCAGTACTATCGAATAAATGCGATGCTATCATAGAGATCCGAAAAATGAGTGCTTCGATCGGAATAATTAGCAAGCAGAACTGGAACCAAATCATGGCAGTGAGATATTTATTCTAAATGATGCATGATAATTGTTTCGTCAAATCCTCCAATTAGTAAACCAAATATTTTTAGGATTCACTTTGAGGTATTGATTGATATCAACAACAAAATAAAGGTTTTCTTATCGTATTTCTCCCCATTGACGCTTAATTCTACCGACCCAGACTTCGCCGCATTAACGTCCTTTTTCGAGGTCAAATGCAACTTTCAATCTTGAAAATGACGCATATCCGTTGACACCTGGGTTGGTTAATTTTACCTTAAACGTGGATAAATACGATTGACAAGTATGTTGCGTATATTTTATTGTTACCACTCCATTTTATGATTACGAAAGTTTCCTTCATGTGCAGTAATATGAAGATTTGCATTGAATGAGAAGATGAAGAAAGAAAGAGTGATTGAGAGTTGACTTTTTTCTTCGAACTGTTCCACTGCGTCGCTCACTCTGTGATGATCAGCTACTAGCGCACCAGACTAATGCAAAAACAAAAACCAGTTACGAATCACAGGAATACGCTCTCTCTGTAGTTTGTGATGCAGTTTCTCCAAGGAGGTTAGAAAACAAATGGAGGCGAGATACAACTTGATTCTTGAAGCCAATTCCGCCATTGCAGTCGGCACAGTTTAGACCTTCCTCTGGCTTACGTGCCCGGCGGTCGCGTTCGATTTTCGTCAAATCTAAGTTAAAAACCACCGACCAGGCGATGTTTTGTGACTGGTTTGGCAACACCTACTCGGCACAAAATCCTTCCCAAGCACCCCTATTCTTGCTTCACTTTCGCCAATGAGCGTTCACGGTCATGCCTCCTCCTCCATTTCATTTTAACCTCCTTGAGTTTCTCTATTTAAGCGAATCGATAAATCTCGATGAAACAGAAATTATTTCAACCCACGACAGAAGAGTAGTTCTTATATAGGCAGCTAAATATTTCGCTTCTAAAAATTGATTAAATTTTCTCTCCTTTAATACAGAATATGTGCGTAAATATAGCACAGAAATTCGTTTATTTAATTACAATAGTTTTTATTCTGCGATCACGCAAATAACCCACTTAGTTAGTTTATTCAGGATATCGATTAGATTGCGGTCATCTACGAATTATTTGCCGTTTTCCCTTTCACGTCTGCACTGCAATTGTTTTCGCAATTCCACCTTTGCTTGAATGCATATTCAATATTTGTAATTATTTTTGCCAGCATTCGCGAGTTTGCTTGGAAATGAATGCGTACCAAAATGGTCTCCATCCACAAAGAAATACAACAAGGCCACCGTGTTGTGCTCAAAAAGCAAATGCACCCAGCAGTTTATTCGAGCAGAAAGAGGTTATATATGCGGGATATGGATGAGATGAAAGGGATTCTTTGATTCCTGTGTTCATAACACCAGCGAGCAGGGTACGGACAAGGCAATGTATTTCATTTCCCCTTTTTCACGGAGCTCAAAAAAACGTATAACTACCGGAAACTCATTTATATGTTACGGGGATATTTGCGGCGTTATTTTGTTTTACATCAGCAGCCCCCACAGTGAAAGCGGCAGGGATTGCAATATTCGCCGTTTGACAGAAAAACACACTTGATGCAGATCATCAGCTCACTTCCTGAGAATAACGCACGGCACCAAATCAATATGCACCGATTTACTGCGCAGGATATTCCAGAATAATTTCCAGCTTTGTTTATTTGAAACGTACATACATACATTTGGGGATTGAAAGCTACATACAGATTTCCAATCTCTAAAATCACGGCTGCGACGCTAACAAAACTGGCGTAAGGGAAATTAAAGATGATGTATTCACTAAATATGCGCCATCCAATTTCAGTCGAAGGATATCTAGATAAAAATGGATCGCCCATAGGAAGCACAAATCCAATTTAAAGGGAGAAATTATTAATGGAAGCATATATATGGCTGCATTGAGCCTGAAACTGTTTTACCATTAATCAAAATTTATTGTCATACCTGTATCACGTCGAATTTCTCTTGGATTAACTTTTTGGCGTAGAAAAAAATAATAAGTTTGATGAATTCGTCATTGACCACTTTAATTAATGTATGCGTTTTTATTATTGAGAGTTGGTCAATCTCAACTTCAATTTTTGACAACGATTCTCCTTTAAATTAAATCATCATCACCGCTTGAAGTGAGATCAAATTTCTTCCATGAATATACATATGGATCCTAAACATGCCCCCAGTGGCTGTTGCCAAATATTCCACATGTACCGAAAAATCAGGACCAAGCAGATTGTAGCGCCGCCACTCCAGAGAAGGTGGTTCTAATAAGGAAAGGCCGTGATTCAAATAGAGATACTGGAAATAAAGAGCATGGAATTGGCCTCCCTATTAAACTGGCCATTATTGGCACACAGAAGCGGAACTACGACGACTGCAGCGCGATCTATCTTTTGCGGAAAGCTTGGAAACACTCCTGCCCGCACAGTAGTGCCGAAGATTTAGATCCATATTTATGTTCATGCTCTCACCTCACCTTAAGTTGATCTCACCTTATGGCCTTGATGATGTTTTATGCTAAAAAACATTGTGTTGAAAAAACAAAAACATTAACATTTTTATCATGTGAATGGTCGGGAGGTAGTCGAACAAAAAATTGAAAGAGAGATTTTGTTTCCCTCGAGTATCTCATCTTGAATACACCTTAAAGTATTCAGAATCGAAAACATTTTCAATTCACGATCTGAACAAAATATGAAGTGGAAATACAAAAGTGATCGTAAAGATTAGAAAAAATGATTTTTCAGGTTCTATAAAATTTCAGATTTCGAGGTTCAGGTTGACGAAAAGGATATTAATAATGGAAAAAATACGATTTGGAACAGATTGACATAAGAATCACTTCCTTCTTTGAAACCATCACAGCTATAACTAAAACAAATCGGGACAGAAATTTACCATAACTCCTCCTTTATCTACCTTAACCTCTTTCCGAACTCTTTGAGACCGTCCGAGATAATTCCAATCACGTAACTAAGGAGTCGCAATGTGCAGTTAACGAACGGTTTGATGTTCGAGTGTCATTAATTTAAGCGTCCCCTATGTTTTACATTTAATATCTAATCGGAATTTTCAAATCAATAAATAATATACCGCTGAAATAAACTCGATCGCATTGAATGTGTGAAATTTTCACGCGTGGTTCAAACAAACCGAAACATCTAACAGTAGGTGATTGCACCACGAGGGTCCCCCGATCACGTGATCGGAATTATCTCGAACGGTTTTATTACAACCCCACCCCCTCCTCTTTTTTCCACATTCCCACAATTCTTCTTAGCTAATGTCCTAACACCATGGATATCTTGATACGAGAGCAACAGTTAGAGAGCTTCCCAAAATGTGACAATGGAGAAGCGCGCTAAGGGCGCAAGCGTTTCTGAAATAAGGTCTACCGAGCATCGCAAAGAGTGCAGCGAATACATCTGTCCCAGCGTTGGGTTCATGTGTCGCGAAAAAATGATTGTGTCTCTTTGAGGAGCTGCAAGTACTGAATACGTATTGCTAAAAAAAAACTAAGCAACAAATCCTGTGTCAACTGTGTAGCAATCAACAACTGTACAGCAGTCTGACCAGGAAACGAAGGAAGAGAATGATAAAAAAACTGGGTTAACATCACTTATGATGCACGGCAATAGATCGTGACCTAAGAAAAAAGAGAAAGAATGACACAAAGCTATTGTGATGTGAATTTAGCAGTTGGTTAAAAAAATAAAATGAGTCGACGCAGTAAAGAATAAGGAGAACCTATATAAAATAACTGTGAATAGAGAATTATTGGAGAATGTAGATGATTATCGATGGAAGAGGTCGTACAGCAAGAGAAAAAAAGTGATACATCATGGCAATGTCAATTGAAGGAACAGCAGGAGGGAGAGAAAATGAACAGTAAGATGGAAAACGAAACGTTGACGTCAACAGCGGAGGCTAATAATAGACCAAAGAGGTGAACTGGAGGATAAGTAATTGGAGACATCGGAGTGGTACGTAGGGGAAGAGTTTCGGACCTTATTTCGTGGGAGTATTTAATCTTCATAATTATTAGAAAAGAAATATATCAGTAAATTTCCACACTCTGGGTAATGAATACTGACCATGGTCTGAGTTTATATATAGCATTGTTAAAATTTACTGCCTTTTCTTTCTCTAAATATTATGCAGCGTTAGTACATTACACCTGCCACTCGGTTCAACTCAAAATGATGATGTGAAAAGGCTCATTCATCATGACTCTTAAAAATGAAAAAAATTCTCATTCTCACAACTCGAATCATGGGCCCAACTGGGACAAAATTTATACTTAATTATATAGTTCAGTTGTTCATGCGATGGGTAATTTCTTCTCCAGTGAGTATTCATGCGTATATGTTATTCTAAATATATGTAACTTAATGGCGTCAAGTTTCTACCATGCTTTTAGAGAGCAAAAATATACACTATATAAGTAGAAAAAGTTAAACGTGATAAATGCCTTAGAATTAGATTTTAAAATGTAAAAAAATGCATGCAAAATTTTAACTGAACTGACAGCTTGAAATCAATCTCGTGACATACTTAATCATATGAATACGTTTACGGAGTGGTATCCAATTAGCCTGAGGACCAATTTTATTGCCAACGTAAATTCACTTGCTTCATAGCTGTCTGATTGCGCGACATGTTCAAAGTTATATATTATATACGCTACCAACTTTTTCGCTTCCGAAGCGGGTGGGGGCCGAGAAAATGGCTGCAATTGCTCCAATTTCAGAGTGAATGTCAAATTGAAGGAGTCCGCTTTAAAAATGCAGCGGTCTAAACTGAGTGTCCGTTGGCGAACTGACAGGCCCTCCTGGATTTTAGGGAGATTACTTGAGAAATTGGGAAGGCTCCGGTCGACAGGCGTGGACACGACGGGGTTGTTTCGGAAACTCTGGGGGCAAGGTTGGGTGGAGAGACTTTTGACGTCCGTGGATGATAGGATTGGCAGGAAGGGGAGTGAAGGGATTAAGACAGAACCAAGCGCCTTCAATTACATACCCCGATGTATACGTGCACTGTAAAATAGCATTATTTCATCGATCTACGAATAAATATTTGGATATTCGGCCATTTAGTTTCGATGACAAGATTTGAATCTCGTCATTTTCAGCCCAAAAATACATTGCCTTTAAGGTGGAATGGAGACGTCATTCCCTTTTATATAAATTTTCAAAAATGTCTTTGGAAAAAGGCTCTTTCAAAAAAATATGTGTTGTTACATAATCATTAAAGTATTTTAAAAAATGTCTTCAGGGTGCCTTATCGATTATCTTTATGCAACTGTATATCTTACAAGGAAATATGCTTTTGTTAATTTCAGAGTAAAATATGTGTTTTTGCAGCTAACAACGCGATTTTCGGGCTAATACGAATTGAAAAAGATAATTAATAGAAATAATTATAAACTTCATTCTTGCAGCCATGTAATATTAAGAATCCCAACTCTCTATCATGAGCGAAAGTAATTTTAAAAGGCAAAAACTGAAAAACTGCAAAAAAACCAATACGTAGCGAAAACCACAAAAAGGCCCCTTTTTGGGACCTTTTTTGGCCCTGAAATCTTTTTAGATTGCATAAAAACTTTCTCATTGAAAAAATACATACATGTGTCAACTTTCATGGTGATCGGTGAAACGGTGTCGAAGTTTATGCTCGGAAAAATATACAAGCATCCATTTTTACATAAATACATTGACTAATTGAGTATAATTTTATTTTGTTTACAGTGTTGTGAAGATTATCAATATAAGTATTTTCAGCTAAAACGTTTTAAATTTTTTCTTTACGAAAGCAAACTATAAGTTTGGTTTAGTAAGGCTATTTTTACTGTATATTTTATTATTTTGTAAATGTATTGCTAATCCCAAGAACACATCGATGCACCTCCTAGACATGGCGTCAAAATGGAGGGCCATTGCCATATCACTAAACAATTTCATATTAAAGCGAACTCTTGTATCACATAACCATGCTGAGTGATGTAAATTAGTTTCAATTGTTATCGACATAATTTTGAGACGAAATCTACTTATGACTAGGACTTTGCCATATGAAAGCAACAATTCGAAGCGCAGGTTCTACAATGAGTTAGTTTTAACGAAATATCTTAAGGGATGATAATGATAATAATATTATATAGGTAACAGCTCAAGCCAGTAACTAAATATTTTATTATAGAGGCAAACACGCACAACCATTTCCTGGGAGGTGAATATCCTACCCAGGAGGGATTCGAACCCATGACCTTTTGTATGGCAGGCGAAGAGTTCACCCCGCCGCTACCGGGACCGGCATTAAATTCAATGAATTAATCCTGTTTCGAAGACAGTTTATATTTCCATTAGTGATACCAAAATATCAACGAAATATTACATTATTTTTTATTATTAATTAATGTACATATTGACCACGTATAAGTAACCTCTTCTTATTACTTTTTGAGTTTTGGTCAATTAAAATTCGTTTTTCTTCACTGCCAACTTTTCGGCAAATTTATTGCTATCCTCAGGGCTAATTAAAACCACGTGTTAAATTAAACAGACGTGTGCCCTAGCTGATCATGCCATTAAGAATAGCCATAGTTTCCATTTTAATGAAACCAAAATTATAGATTATGAATCAAATTTACACAAAAGAATTTTTCAAGAAGTGGTCCACATCATGAAACACCCAAATACACAGAATTTGAGAACGGATATAGATAAATTAAGCAGAATTTACATAAGTCTTATACAATAAATCTAAAGGTATTATTTATAATTTAATCTATGCTTTTTAACAGTGTTTTACGTATACAAAATGTGATAAATATTTGTTTTATTTTAATATGATGTTATTTTTATCTTTGTATATTTATATAAAGCATTTTTCAATATTTTTTTCTAAATTAATGTTTGGTGTAACCTGGTGTGTTCTCCTGTTACCAAGAAACTGTTTAAATTTACCCATTTATCTGTTATTATTTACTGATTGCTAAATTGGAATGGTTGACATCATGTTAGTGTAATTAAAATTCACAGGTTTGTTGATATTTGTCAAATTAGTGTACCCGATATTAAAAAAAATGTTCAGTGTAGTTATCACCAAATTTGTTAACAATTGTTATTTTTCTGTTTATACCTGTTTATGTTGTTAATTTTGTTTTATGGTTTTCAATTAGCCCTGAGGATGGCAATAAATTTGCCGAAACGTTGGAAGTGAAGAAAAAAAGAATTTTTAATTGACCAAATCTCAATAAGTTAAAAGAAGAGATTATGTTTTGAGTTATTATAAAAAAAGAAGCCATTTTTTCAATGGAATGTGTAACTGCTATGCGCGACAGAGAAGACGAGAAATTCAGTCTAACAAAACAACACTTCGAATAATTTGTACTACTACCTACATTTAATTTTCCCCTCTTCCAACTGCTTGAATTTTAAAGTAAGTTTCGAATATGGTCAATAGGTAAAGGTGAGCTTCCGCCTCGCACTGTTAGCATTTTTTTTAACCTAGGAAACTGATGAAATTAAATGTCATACCTAAGAGTAGAGAAAGAATGCGCGGTTGTAATAATGTAAAAATCATACCCGTGTAACTAGTAGTTTTTGAGATATTAACGTTTGAAAATGACCAATTTATCGATTTTTTTCGTCAGTTTTCGAAGCCATATTTGGAGTTTTTACGAACATCTGGTAGGAGGATAATACTAATATCCCTTCTATAAATTGCCCTTACCCCACCCCCCAACTCAACCCACCCCAACCAATCCCCCTCGCTCATTGGTGATTATTGGTGGGAATATTTGTGTATATGGTGGAGAACCAACTGCTCGATCGCTGCGCCACCTACAATGAATAAGAGGAAATGGCATTTTTTTACGAGATGGCGGACAGGAAAAAACGCACTTCTCAGGTTTGAAAGTTTCCCATTCCTAAAGAAGTTGCTGCATTGTTGTGTTGAAAGTATTACACAAATTTGCAAGGTTTGCATAATATGTGAGGTGAATTTGGTTCCTATATCTCTGTTTAAAGTGGGTGAAAATTGCGAAAACGAGTGCGAGACGGAAGCTCACCTTTACCGTCTATATTGTGACTAGAGTGAAAATCCCGCTCTCAAAATACTATGAGGTTGGAGAAGCGGATCTCTTTTGTCGAGGGCATTTCTAAAGGTCTCCCCAAGGGTAAAGAGAGGAGAATGGAGGAGAGGAGGAAGGGGTGGGGTTGAGGGGATGGCTGATTAGGGCAGACAAAAGCTTTGCTAATGAAAGGTCCCGAAGGGGACGGAAGAGAGGGAAGGCCAAAAGGTGAGAGACCGCTGGCCTAAGGGTGGAGGGGAGGTGGGTGGGTGGGTGGGTGTCGGGTGTACAGACGTACACACACGAGAGTTGTAATATGGAGGCGACCCTGAAGAGAGGGAAAGCCGACCGACTCGCCGACCAATCAACGGGACCGGGTCGACCGTATCAGACGGAAGACGACACGAAATGAGAAGAGTGGCGCCACAAATTTCTCACAAAGGTAGCGCACTGCTGCTATCTATCTTTGGGTGAGAATCGGTCTTCCTGCCCAGGCCTCGTCCCTCTGGATGCCTCAGATCGTATCTTGCGGCAAGAAATAAGACCTTCAATTGAGCGGTAAACCATTGTTGTTTCCTCCTGTGTTCTCATTACGGTAAAGGGAAAGGGATTTAACCTTGAAATTGAGAAGGGACAGCAACGATCTCCGATTCGTTGTGGTCAAGGCGCGCTAACCAGGAACATATGCGGGTTTCCTCCCCTTCAAACAACCCAGCGATTTTATCCAAAGCTCAGATATCCAGGAGGGAGACGTTAGGCAGGTGATAAATGAGCAGTAACTTGATGATGCGTTAACTAAGTATAAATAACACGATCGTGTTTTACTAAAAACAGGAAAAGTACTGTGGGAAAAGGATGAAATACTTTGCACTAATCCACTGGAGAAATTTGATTTGTTGAGTCGACATGATTCACTGCACTGCAGCATCGTCAGGACTGTATACTGGACAGGACAGTCCTGATAATTCTGCAGTGCAGTGAATCATGTCGACTCAATAAATCTTATTTCTCCAGTGGATTACTGCAAAGTATTTTATCCTTTTCCCACAGTGGAAGTTCACAAAGTATCTGCCGCCACAAATAACTTCATCGAAAGTACTGTGGGTATCCTTCCTGCAGTTTTAGAATGATAAAAGTGTATACCTAAAGCAGGTAAAAATTAATAAAATTAAGAAAAAATTCAATTCAATAATCCTCACAATATCACGGCAAGCTAACAATTATGCTCAGAAGATTAAGGGAAGAGGATATTTCGAAATCATGATGCTCGAGAAGTAAAGGGCGCAAAGTGAAAAAATGGTGTATCAAGCTACAATGTGTTCAATACAACATGCATATTCCTTCTACTCTTCTGAAAATATTACCATATCCTAACAGTAAAGACACTCAAAGTGAAAACATCCTTTTTCCGTTCAACTGATACCATTACGTAATATGATAAATGCATTAATCTTAATGGCTGAGCTACAACTACGCCAAAATTTACTATTTATTCTTATAGCAAAACTAAATTATGAGTTTTATATGCGTCCTCAGTCTGTTTGCGTTATATCTTCCATATTTTAGCATCGCTTAACAGATAAATAGCCATAGGGATTTATTTGCCCTAAGGCAAGATATACGCAACATCGAAAAACATTTGAATCAACATTTGGTCAAAGTAAATACTTTTCTCATTTTTGTACCAAAATTTATTCAAATAAAAAAAAGACTAAATCTTTTTAGTTTTCTACGAATGCAATCTGTGCTAATGTCCCGAGAAAAATAAGATATTAAAATTAATACGGTCAATACCAACGGCCAGCTTTGTCTGAAAAAAAATACGTAAACGAGTTTTCTTCAACCCATGTGCGTCACAAGTCTTATATTTCCCTTCCTATGACATAAAAGACACTGAATCATTGAAATTAACATGCACTTTTTAAACTCTGTTGTTGGATTTAATTTTTAAACTACGTATTATTAATCCTTTGTTGTAATTACAAGTTTATTACGCACATTTCTTACGAGTGATAAATATTAGTTCAGGGATGCATCTGGAATGAGAATAGTTTTGGGAGAAGGAGAGAAGGACGACTTCCAGTGGAGAATTTTGAGTTCACAAAAATGAAAATGACCGCGTGAATTCGGGAGTGGTGCCAGTGTCTGCTGACAGGAGGAATCTGAGCGACGGCGCGGTGGAAGAAACTCTATTTATTTCCAAATATACAAATCCAAAACAATTTATTTCTTACGTTAAAATGTGCTAAAATTATTTTTATTTGCAAATGTAACATCATAATTGCATTCAGCAACCTCATAAACGTATGCATATAAATTATCAAAGCAATCGTGCATTTATTTATATTTTGGCCACCTTTTAGGGATTCTGTCCCACTGTGCGGCGAAAGACATTTACTACGATGGATGCTAAGTCTAGGCGAGGGTGTGGCGCAAACATGTATCTCACCTAATTTCTTCTCCGTACACGCCTCGGTCACCGAAGTCCACATTTGTAAGTCGAGACGACTCCTGTTGAAACACGTGCACCACCGCCGCGCAGTCAAATTCTGAGAGATTTGAGTGTCCCCTCCACACACACAAGAGTAAGCAATGCTTCGCTTCACATTTCCATGAAACAACATGCCCCCAGCACTCTGCACTTTGCTTCCGTCGTCACATCACTTGTCTACCGAGACCAGAGTTCAGCTCTCAATTTAGTCAAGCAAAGCGCACCCTTCACCTCGAGTGCCTCTCTCCCCCTTGCAATCCCCGGCGAGAGAAAGTCTAGCGGAGAACTTGCCGTTTTAATATTCACCATTCCAACGGAGGACACTTAGGAAGTTAAGAAGGAAGATGAAAAAAAAATTGGAAGCCCTGGAGATGTGGCTACGGAGGAAGAAGATGGAAAAAGTGAGTTGGAAGGATAAAGTGAGAAACGAGGAGGTACTGAGGAGAGTGGGCGAGGAAAGGACTTCAATGGAAACGATTAGAAGAAGAAAAAGGAATTGGATTGGACATTCCCTGCGAAGATATTGTCTGCTGACGACGGGTATAGAAGGAATGGTGGAAGGAAAGCGGGGAAGGGGAAGGAAAAGAAAGCAAACTTTAGACAACATAAAAATACATGCATGCATGTTTTCTACATTTGTCTTGAGTCTCTGTCCATATGTGCAGTTGCAAAATACATATATATTAATGGTCCCTCTCCATTGTGATAATATTTGTAGTGTAGTAGTGCATGCTTGTGAGGCTTTGCCTCGTGACAAGCATTAGCGATTTATGGTGATGCATAGTTAGTCGTAGTTACACTAAATTTAGGGTATAGTGTAATGCATGTTGGTGAATACTCACCCCCTGCCACACACACCTGAGGTGGCTTGGAGGGTATTTTGTAGATGTAGATGTAGAAAATAGGTGGAAGGTACGCAGACACAGATCAACCGGCTGAGAGAAGAGTGGAGTGGAGGAGGAGTCCATGAGAAAACACGTCATCTGGAGCAGAAAAACATAAATGAAATGAATGATAAGTCCAACAGGATACACCGGCTAGTGAGCGAATACATCCGCCGACTATTCCACCCTGCTTCTCTATCCTCTCTAACTTCTATCTATCCCCTTCATCTTTATCTTCTCCCCCAACCCAAACTGTATTTTCACCCCCAGTACCGCGTTGGAAAAATGTTGCATACCAAAGTTTTCGCGTGTCTTCCCAGAGCAAGGACTCTGAAGGCGGGAGAGGCAGGTGAGAGGAGCGAAACCGCGGGATCATCTTGCTGGGAATGAAAGCGATGCGAAGGTTGATTCGGCTCACAAGAGGCAAGATGAACCCAATAACGAACAACCAACTCCAAAGAAATCTCTTAAAGTTTATTATTTGGATATGCGATGGATAAGCATCATATCCAGAGAAAGAATTCATTAGTCAAAGTCACCTTTAACGCAAGGCATTGTTTATGATTTTCGACGTCACTCCAGATATTGTTACGGGAAGAGAAATTTCTCTCCCCTTGAATTTTTTGTATTAATATATCGTAGGCAAGCCACCAAACTAAAACAAAAATGAAACAGTGCGAAATCACTTACATTAGAAACATGCATACATTTTATGCAACGTATCATGACTATGATTCCAGAATTTAATTGAAAATTATTTCTGAAAAAGCGTAAAAAATAATATTTGAAAAGGATATTAAGGAGTTTGATCATTTAAAGGCGAATTGATAGAAATGGAATTTCAATAAATCTTTTGTCTATTACTCTACCACCAAGACGTGAGCACAAAAACATCTTCATTTCTGAAAAGAGTATAAAATCAACCTTTGCTTAAATGGATGCTTATTTCTTGCCCTCCTAACAAGAGTTCAATGCCATAGCCTAAGCCAGAGGCACATGGTGGATATTTTTCAAACATTTTCTTTTCTGCCACTCTGTTAGACGTTCAGCTTGCTGTATTAAAGAAACCCTGAATAATATTCAACCAAAGATAGCAAGTCTCCAGGAATGGTAGGTTTACGGACAGAGTTTCTCAAGATCTTTCTCATGATTTTTATCAAAACAGGGCTTTAATATAATTGGTTCATCTATGAGAAAATAGTTTTGCCAGATGACATCGTGATGAAAAACTAATTCCAGTGTCATAGAATAAAGAGGTAAGGGCGAGAGTTTGATGTTCACTGGGCAACAAATCAAGATCTTACATGGAAAAAGTAAATCTTAAAGTGAATACATGAATTACATGAAAATATATTGAAGGGCAAGTTTCCTTAGCAACGATCAGTTTCAGAAATGAAAGAACACGATACACGACAGGAGAAATCAGAAATATGATAGACAGAAATTTAAAATGGGATCTTAAGAGTTTTTGACTCCTTCGCAATTTTTATAAAGGCGTTCAATAAATTAGATTGGGCAAACAGAGGCTCTGAAGAAATTAAGAGTAGATTGACGGGATAGACGGCTTTCAGACATGTCTACATGAATCTGGAAACAGATTTCAGGGCACGGGATGGCAAATTGGAATGGGCGGGGAGTGAGCTGAGGACAAATGATCCCCTGTCGCCATTAATTTTGAGCGAATACTCGTAAAGTTGGTGAGATGTGTATGGAAAAACATGGAAGTAGTAATTCCATACGTGGTAGGAGATGAGTCAAAAGAGCTAGTTATAATCGCAGATAACGAATAAATGACTAACGCCGCGGTGTGAGTCAGTCAGTCATCCTAGAGACTGCAGTCAATGATGAGTTCATGAAAGAAGCATTATGAAAATCATGATTCCTAAGGAAATGAAGGAAATTATCCATTGAAAAAGTAAAAATTATTTAATTAAATAAAAGTAAGCTTTTGAATGAAACATGTAAAACGGGCCAGGATTAGATCCAGTCTTTAGGAGGTATTTTCGTTGAAAATGTTTAGAAATATGAACAATAGATTTAGCACTGTATTGGATAAGGAGGTACGTACCAGGTAGGGTAGTAGTTTGGGCAATATTATTTAAATTCAAGCACATAGCACAGTCCTTTAATTTGCTGTGGTTTGGTCAATTGAAATCCCTTTATATTTCACTTCCAACGTTTCGGCAAAGTTATTGCCATATCCTCAGGGCTAATTGAAAACCATAAAACAAAATTAACAACAACATAAACAGGTAGAAAAAGAAAAATAATAATTGTTATAACAAGTTTGGTGATAACTACACTGTACATTTTTAAATATCGGGTACACAAATTTGACAAATATCAACAAACCTGTGAAATTTTAATTACACTAACATGATATCAACCATTCCAATTAACAGGGTAAATATAAACAGTTTCTTGACAACAAGAGAACACACCAGATTACACCAAACATTAATTAAGAGAAAATCATGACAATTGCTGCATGTAAATACAAAGATAACAGAAACATCATTTTTTTAAAAACAGACATTTATCACAAAAAATAAAACTGCAAATGTGATAAATGTCTGTTTTTTTTTTAAATTGAAGTTATTGATATCTTATATATATATATATATATATATATATATATATATATATATATATATATACGAGTTCGTGGAAAATCACACACGCGATAATTTAAATAAAAATAAACTTTGCCACAGGTGGGGCGGAAATAAATATAGAAACACAAAAAGAAGAACACTCACACACTATATGTTCTGATATTTCGACAGCCGAAAAGCTGCCTTTCTCACAGAAGGAAGGATACAGATTCTGATCCCTTCCTTCTCCGACCCTCTCCCGCCTCTTCCCCTCTTCTCCCCCCCCTCACCCCGCTCTCCTCTTCTGACCCCCTCCCGCCCCCCCTCTTCTCCCCTTTCTTACCCCTTTCTCCTCCCTCTCCTCCTACCTCACTCTACCCCTGGTCCCATGCCTATCCATCATTCTGTATCCTTCCTTCTGTGAGAAAGGCAGCTTTTCGGCTGTCGAAATATCAGAACGTATAGTGTGTGAGTGTTCTTCTTTTTGTGTTTCTATATTTATTTCCGCCCCACCTGTGGCAAAGTTTATTTATATATATATATATATATATATATATATATATACATATATATATATATATATATATATATATATATATATATATATATATATATATATATATATATATATATAACAATTTTCATGATTTTTTCTAAATTAATATTTGGTGTAATCTGACTGTGTTCTCTTGTTGTCAAGAAACTGTTTATATTTACCCTGTTAATTGGAATGGTTGATATCATGTTGGTGTAATTAAAATTTCACAGGTTTGTTGATATTTTTTTAAATTTGCGTACCCTATATTTAAAAATGTACAGTGTAGTTATCAACAAACTTGCTATAACAATTATTATTTTTCTGTTTCTACCTGTTTATGTTGTTGTTAATTTTGTTTTATGGTTTTCAATTAGCCCTGAGGATATGGCAATAACTTTGCCGAAACGTTGGAAGTGAAATATAAAGGGATTTTAATTGACTCAAACCTCAATAGATTAAAAGAAGTGGTCATTTATACGTGGTCAATATGTACATTAATTAGAAAAAAATGACCCTCGAAAGAATTGAGCGTAGAATGAAACCTTTTAGAGATGTGGTCGCGGAGGACATACTGACTGGAAAGGGCATGTTTGAATTGGGTGAAATAGGACAAAAAAAGCTTCGTGAGAGCGGGAAAGGAAGGAAGATAACAGGAATTTTTGGCGAAATAAGGGAATTTGTAAATCCTAAAGATTAAGGGATACACTTGGAAAAGATGGATAGACAGCTAGATCTGGACATTTTATTGCATGCACAAGTTAAAAGATGACCCTTAAATAAACTGGGTCGTTGGGTAATCGCAATGTGGAGGACTCTTGAGAAAGAGAGATTGGGTTTTCCATCTGGTGAATTTCCATCCAGGAAACTTGGGTCGTGCGATGTCCATCGGCGCGCGATACCGTATCAACAATCACTCAGCGATGTCGATCAGAAAATTTTAATTCTTGAGGGAAGACCCGAGAGAGGAATTCGAGGAGCAGCCAGGCGGGAAATTGGTTTCTCGGATGAATGACCGGGTGAAGAACAAGCAAAGAACAAAGGAAGGGGGATTTGTGCCACCCTCACCACCAACAACCACACTAACAGCATTACAATGACTCCAATACGCCTCCATTCCCACTAGAGTCAGATGGGAATTGAAAATTATTTTGACACTGATGATTATACTCGAGAGGCGGAATTACAGAAAAACCGTAATTAAGGGAATGTATCTAATTTTAGGGAACATATATTCTCTAAAATTATATCTCAAAACATTACGTTATTAAAAAATTACGCTAAATTTTAAAAAAACTCCTTTGCCTGGTTGTTCAGTGAGAAAGAGGTAGAATACCTAATTAAAAAGATTGTGTAATTTTATATGCATTATACGATGCATTATCGTAAGCACAAGGTTTACATAATTTTTTCTATTGTGTTTATTAATATTACAAAATATTGCTAAAAAAACTCCTAAGTACATGCACATGTGAATATTTAAATAAGGCAATGTCACCATATTATGTATTCAGTGTACTTAAATGGCAAGTAGAGTGTTTTTGATGTACTTATTTTATATTAGTTTGTATGATAATCCATGTTTACCTGTGAAAGAGTCGGTAACCCCAAAGCAGGAAGCTTTGTTTACTAAGGGGTACCTATATTCCTCGATTAAATGAACTACTATTAATGTATATTCAATGTATTTATATGTATATTATGAATACAATTATATATATATATATATATATATATATATATATTCATTCAAACATAGGAATTGGAAATGGATAGGAACACATAAAAGGACGAAAACAGGTTTTGGTGGGGAAGGTGATAATCACTGCTTCGACTGATTTTCATCTTCCCCACCAAAACCTGTGTTCGTCCTTATATAATTCATATTTAAAGAAGTTTTAAATACCATACAGTATTATATTATAAACTTAATATAAAAATATCATTGACAAATCAGATAACCACTATATTTTTACAGTGGTTCCAAATGTAACAGACAAGAAAACGATTTTCACGACGCTAAATACTCAAATTCCGTATAGTATAGCCATTGGGTCAGAAAACAGGCAGATAAATTCAACCTCATCTTCACGGGATGAATTACGCATCTTCACGGGGTGAACTTTGGACGCGCCGACAACGGTAATACTTTGAGCTGTGTGGCGGTGGTAGGAAATCTCTAAGTCTGTAACGTTGTGCTGCAGGGAAAGACGTTGTTATGAGCCCTAAATAGAGGTGCATCTATGTGAATAATTTGTAATATCGTGGCGGTGAGAGTTGCAAAGCCGAAGGTTACTTGCCGAAGGTATTACGAGGTTATAATTCGGCAATATGAGGTGATAAATCTAGTGAGGTATGTCAGTATTCTAATTTAACATAAAAATGTCATAAACTAGTCATTGATTATTACATGATTCTAATTATTTTGCCTCTGCTAAACCTACAACAAAGCTATGAAGGAGTCTATTAGTAAAACTGACGAGAAGATCAAGGGCATGCATAAAAATGAAATCAAGTTAGAAAATCTTCATCAGTTATAGCTCCAGAAAGGTCAAACTAAACGAAAGTTTTTAAAGTTACTGATCTATGCATTTCTAAACCTAAGACATGTAGTGCATGAGATTGTAAGCCATTGGCAATAATCGATATCGCAAACGAGTTCCAACTCGGTGCCATAAAGGTGGTGCCACTGAGAAGGGGCAAAAGTTTGGAGTTTTTACTATTGAGGTGGTGTTGGTGGGTCCAGTGGTCGGAAGGGAAGACGATGGGTGGGTGGGGTGGGGGTGGGGCGAAGGAGGAAGGATGCTAGGGTTATGTGCACGTCCGTCTGTCGTGTGAAGAAGATGGACGAGAGACGAACTATGCACAGCTCCGCGCCCAAGACATAACTTGTAGGATGAGCAAACACCGACTATTCATACTATCAAGGAGGTTCAAATACAATGGAGACGCTTTCAGCGACATTTTAGCGTGCTAAAAATTCCGCCTTATTTTTTTGCCTACTCTCGTCAACACGAAGTGGGCTCCCTAGTCAATGAGCACAATTCTAGCAGTTGGACATTAATGTGATATAACTGTAGCTTAATCAACTTCCGGCGAGAAATAAGTCAATTATTGCCCTTTTTTATATACTTTGACACACTGAATACCTTACTCATGCACCATGAAATGTACAGTTTCCTTCATCTTTTTGCAACAAAACACGACATCCTGAGGAGCTTCGCGAAGTTATAACTGAGTACATTTTTATAATTTTCAAAAAGTAACGTGATACTTCCGGGTAAAATTTCACGTGGACTCGATTACGTGAGGTCAACTTTAAACCTTAATTGATTTTCATGTTTTGGTCCAAGTGGGCGTAACCTTCCTTTTCCAAACACTTTTCCCTATTTTTCCTTACTCCACGCGCGGGATCAAAAATCCCCCTCCTCTCCACCTATATCTCAGCCTCTGATTATCATTCATTTTCCAGCCATTCCAGCGTACGCTTCGCCATTTCGAGGCAGTGTTGACGCAGTCTCTCTGGAAAACCGTGAAATTGTGATGCGGGAAACGAAAAGAGACTTCTTGTTGGCAAAGTAAAAAGTTTAGGACGGACGAAACAATTTGCCTCGGCAAAAAAATCGATTTTCGGTTTTTTTGTCGGTTAGTGTTTCCTTAACTTTACTATGCTATTACAAGCTAACATCGATTGTAAATTTTCTTGTGATCGATATATACTCGAAAAATAGCATATGTAAGCGATTAATGTCAGATAAGAGAAAAGAGACCTTTTGTCGCCATGGGGAAATAACATGGATGATCCTTACCCAAGGAGGTTAAAATGAAATGCAGTAGGCACGACCGTGAACGCTCGTGGGCGAAAGTGAAGAAAGAATGGGGGTGCTTGGGAAGGATTTTGTGCCGAGTAGGTGTTGCCATACCAGTCACAAAACATCGCCTGGTCCGTGGTTTTTAACTTAGAATTGACGAAAATCGAAAGCGACCGCCGGACACGTAAGCCTTGAGGGTGAGGTATCAACTCTGTGATTAGTGATCACTCTGACTTTGAAATTCTATCATCGGATTTAAACAACGTTCATGAGTAGAGCCAAGAGTGGGGACTCGTACTTAAGCTGAGCAAATGCACGGCGGTACATTTCTTGCGGAGGTCGTCCAACTATCCCCATGTATATGCTGTGGATGGTGTTAACATAAAGGCGAAAGATGAAGTGAAGTATCTAGGAGTTACGATAACTTCGGACCTATCGTGGGGAGCACATATAAGAAATATTTGTGGCAGAGCTCTGAAGAAGCTAGGATTCGTCAAGCGTATTGTGGGAAGATTTTCGGATGAAAAAGTAAAAGAGAGGTGCTATTTCGCACTCGTCCGGCCACACCTTGAATATGCAGCGAGCATATGGGATCCGGTGCAGAAAGACTCAATTCGGGAACTTAATAAAATACAAAGGAAAGCTGCGCGATTCGTCAAAAACTGCTACCGGCGTACAGACAGCGTTACACAGATGATAAAAGAATTAGGCTGGGAGCCGCTAGAGACTCGGAGGCTGCGCGCTAGGCTTAGATTGCTTGAGCAATTGAGAATAGATATCTTTAAGAGCGACACGGAGAACATCATATTTAGAACCCCTCTGTATTTCCAGGTCCGACAGAAACGATAAATTAAGAAAGATATTTTGCCGAACGGATAGGTATGGGAATTCGTTTTTCCCCCGAACAATAAGGGACTTCAATAAATGCTAGGCGTAATTTCATTAGAGCGTTTCTTTTTTATATATGTAAACGGCTGGTGTCCTAACACCCTCCGCCACACGCCTATTAAGGCGGCTTGCGGGGTAGTATGTAGATGTAGATGAACTGTTCCGACTATAATGGCGGAATTGGCTTCAAGAATCAAGTGGAATGTCACCTCCATTTCCTTTCTAAGGCCTTGAGAATATTTCAAACCTCCTTGTCCTTACCTTATTCCTTTTCCATCCCTAATTTTCATGTAGGAATAAATTCCTTAATTCTTAGATATGAATGTGATTTTGGTATAAAATTGTTCAGAATTAATTAAAGTTCAAGATAAAAACATTGAATTAAAAATCTAAAATTTGAAACAATGGGTGTCTTTTCGTTTACCGTATCTCAAGATGGTGCTTGCAAGTGGAGAAGGGATGCCGATCCGTATTGACCTAATTTTTTTTCCACCGCTTTGACCTGGAATGCGGAGTTCAGTGGTTTGGTGTGCAGCGAGGTACCCGATTGAGGGGAGAAGGGGATGATGGTGGTGGTGGTGGGAACGGTGAGATGGGAACTGGGAACTATGGGTGGGAAGTGAGGGAGAGAGTGGAGGTCGGACTGGCGCAGCATGGGCGAGGTGCACTGCGGGACCGGAGAGAAGAAAGAGAAAACAAAAGAAGGTCGTTCAGCGGAATTCTAGCTCGCACTCCCGTGACTCCTAATGGAATGAGGCCAACCGCGCACTCGAGACACGGGACAACGCATACAACAGTACAAAGGGTATCCCAAACAGAAGTCGAATCAAGTGGGCCGTGAAATGAACGCTGCTTCGTATCGTGGCGACTCTTGGATTTAATCGAGCTACTTCGATCGATATTCTTCCGTGGTTATAACAGAGAACTTTTTATTTTCATTAAATTTGAGCAGTTAAAAGAATTAGGCGTTAAGTGCAGTATTATTAAAGAAGTAATAATAAGAACTTAGAAGTAGCAATTTTCCACAGATAAATATTTTAATTCGACCCGGGTTTAGATGCACTGTATCATCATCAGGTAGATTTCTTTGGAAATCAAGGTGTATATATATATAAAAGAGAAGATAGCTTGATTTCCAAATTTATGTACCTGATGATGATGCAGTGCATCGAAACCCGGGTCGGTTGAAAATATTTATCCGTGGAAAATTGCTACTTCTAAGTTCTTATTATGTTCATATTCCACAACATCTCGCCTGAATCCTCAATTTTTGACTGAAGAAGTGAAAATGTTTAGATGAAGGTAATCCTCGGTAGCTAACTAAAATATAAGTTGTAATGTTAACGTAATTTATTTTTCACAAAATAAATGCTGATACACCGAACAGGGTGAGAACTCTCTGCCAGCTCCGTAGACACCGTCACTGACTCGACCTCCACGGGAATCTCCGAATGTCCGATTCCTGTGCTCCACTTCAGAGTACAGTCCCGACTGACGACTAACTACCTGACGACCCTCTTTCTTCCTCGGCAATGCTATCCTCTTCTCTTCTTCCCCGAGGTGACCTCTCTCAGCGAGGTCGTGCGTCATCCCCAAGACAGGTGGGGCCTGAAAAGGCGCACTTTACCCGTTACAAAGTAATTGAAAGAACCAAGTAGGTTAGAAAAGAAATGGAGGCGAGATACCACTTAATTCTTGAAGCCGATTCCGTCATTGAAGTCGGCACAGTTTAGACCTTCCTCTGGCTTACGTGTCCGGAGGTCGCGTTCGATTTTCGTCAAATCTAAGTTTAAAAAACTACGGACCAGGCGATGTTTTGTGACTACTTTGGCAACTCCTACTCGGCACAAAATCCTTCCCAAGCACCCCTATTCTTGCTTCACTTTCGCCCATGAGTATACACGGTCATCCCTCCTCCTCCATTTCATTTTGACCTCCTTGGAAAGAACTGGTATTATCCCTATGTATATGAGTAGGTACTTACTTATTTGACGATTAATTAATACACACCGTAGGCTGAAATCGCCTTCACAGCCGTAGGCATTTTCCAATTTTATAAAAAGTACTCTTAAAGTTATATTTTTTATTTCCATCCCCTCTCATCCACAACTGAGATATTTCTGTACACATACCACTTGTTCCTACCTGTAGATGCCGTAACTGGAGAAACCTGATTGTATCAATAAAAATATTTGTGGAACTTGCAAAGTTATTTTACCTGTTCAATGATAATTGGTTAGATAAATGAGAAACGTAGGTTAATAACATGTTAAATGCAGTTATGATGCCTTTTTTCACGTAGGTATAATCCGCAAATGAGCCGCTTCTCTCTCACCCTAATGGCTGTTCATAATTCGTCTCCTTTGAGAACGCATGAAGAGTGAATCCGGCAAGAATGAATCAGATCACGCCACCGCAACTATTAGCGCAGACCGGAAGAACGAATTTCTGCCACCCCGACTCACTGAGGGGAAAGTTGTTAGCAAATCAATCGGGAGAAAAGCAATTATGGTGCACAACTGGTGCAATTGATGTACCTGCACTCCCTCGACAATATCTGTACACCTTTATATAGAGGTTAAGTAACTGGAGCGAAGGGAATTCTGAAAGATTCGGAACGTAAACGGAAGTCTGTGATACTTAAACGACTATTATCTAAGAACCTATTGAAGAAAGTCAGAGGTTATAGATACTTCTATCATTTTGGCAATTCCTGAGATTTTATTTTTATTCTAGGAGCTAATTATTTCGGAGTTGATACGATCTCAATTATTTAGCTTTTTATCCACCTATTTCTGAAATATTTCCAGCTGCATCACTTAGACTATGATTTTCTTTTCGAAAATTTAATGAAAACTTCATAACTGTCAACGCCATAAATTGATTCTAAACATTGCCAACCTAAACTATTATTAAGATTTTGAGCTATGAATTCAACAAATATTCACCATTAATTTAAGATCGTTTATGCCAAATTAGGATGATTTTAAATGTCATTTGGAAGCCTTGATTTCCACATAGCTATGTCATTAATCCTCTGCTAACAAGGGTTGGAATTAAGCAACGGATTCAAGCCGCAGAACCGTAACTCGTAGCGTCCTGTTTCCAGAGAAGTTAAAAAAATGAAAGCACCGCCAGAAAGACAAGCAATAAGTGACGTCAAACGATAAATGCGCAGGGCTTATTTCTCCGCCAAATGAGTACAGTTAGGATGTCGAGAGAGTGTTTGATTGGGCTCTGCTTGCGTTGAGCACTTTGTGAAAAAGCCTCATTCTGCTTTACAGCTCACATACAACTTTTTCATAGCCTCTTTGCCAGTGAGAAAGAATTGCGTACTTTTTTCCTAGATTATGGAACAGAAAAAAAGAGCATTAAATCTCGGACTAAATCCATGAAAGTGATCCAACAGCAGTCTCCGTTTCTGTCGTAACTTTCATGAAAAATTATAAAAGGGTTTTTTTATAAATTTCGAAAGCGCTTACAGGGGGAGTCGAAACTTCAGTGTACCCCTGTCTCACCTCTTCTCAAGTTTCATTTCCTCTTTCCTTCCTTTGTTCCTTCCACCCCTTTTTCCTCCTCCCCCCTTGAAACCACCCCTTACCTGCATCTCACATGGTATCTTTCCCCTGACCCGTTAGGCTCCACCTCGCTGGCGGTGGAATCCATTTGCATTTAATTAACTCCGAGAGGAACTCATTGAGCGAATACTTTCCTGCATTTTTTTTTCCATCTCACTGGGCGTTATTGGATATCTTCCCGGAACTATTCCCCTCGTTTATCTGTCCCGCTCCACATTTTCGGGGAATTTCCAAAATGTTTCGTCTCTCCATTTACATAGACAACCCACTGAGTTGGTGGGGAATGGGATGAATTTCGTCGGTTTAATGATCGCCCATTACTCTCAGGGTTACTCTCCCTGTCTCGCTTTCCTGCAATGCGACTCTCACCTCGAATAAACTCCCAGGAGTCAATAATCCTGACCTTTCGTGAAGATCAAGTTCCTTCTGCTAATCCTCTCTATCTCTTTACGTCCTCTTTCCATGTGATGCATATATATATTTTTCGTCATGTGAATACATCTCCTTTCCTAAATGAATGGTTTTTTTAATGTGTTGAGAGTGACTTGCTCAATTTTAACCGTAAAATCTACATGATTTAACAAATCTGAGGTAAAATCGTCTCCCTTTCCACTCAAAATAATCTTCCTAGTCGGCATTGGCTAGCGTACTGTACAATCTTCTGCGTATTATTGGTCTTTACTTCGGAATCGCGATCTGTGTGTGTCAGCAGAGTTCTCGCAAAACCAAAGCAAAACCCGAGGTAAGAGATATGAAAAAAAATCCCGGCATTCAATTCGGATATTCGGTATTTGGTTCGGACGATATTTTTGTTTCTATTTCGGTAATACCGGGTAATAATTGAAAGCGGTACTACCGGAAGTCACGGTATTGAAATTACCGTAACTCAAGTAGCACTGCCATTCGGTATCAAAGTGTTCTATAGCTTAGGGACGATTGTTGTATGACTGCAATGCGTGATTCTGGGATATGTTGAGGTAGACAGATAGTTACTGGGGCTCGGTCACATATGCGAACACCTAAATGCGAATGGCATGGGGTTTTAAGGGATGGTATGCACTTAAAACTGGCGAGAAGAAAATGAATAAGAAAGTGTGCTGAGATCTGAAGAGCCTGCTTGACGAACGATCGTCGTGAGAGCCGTATGCCACGGCGAGCGGCCAGCGTTACGCGTGCATCAAAAAAATTTCTTTCTTAAAGGAAATATTATCTCTACCAAGCTTTATTAATTTGTAGAGGAGGGTTTTTTCCACAGCATATAAAAAATAAGTGAAATATAATTTTTCCACAGATACTTCATCAAAAATTGATTTGAAAATTTCAAATCATTATTAACTTAATTAATATGTTTGAACATTGAAATAAATCCATAATTATTGTTTTATTATTCAATGTCTTCAAAATGAGTCCTTTCGTACATTTGTAGCTTCTATATTCTTGTAGAAATTTCGTCAAATGTGTAGACACTTTTTAAAAATTCAATATTTGCGACGTTGCAATTCCTCATAAACGTTTGCATGTATTACAAACCGGCTTCGAGGTTATTAAATGATGACGATTTGCCAAATTTCGTCAAAATCGGTTACATACCCTAAGGGACATTTTTGCCGATATTCTGGTCGAGTTGACGTAGAATGACCCATGTGTATTTATTGAACTGTGACATCATTTACCTTCCGGTTGACATGACCGAAAAGAATTTCATTGACTTAAAAGTAAAAAGTAGCTATAAAATATCGTAAAATCATTAGGTAACATGAGCGATAGTAAGTTAAAATTCCTAGCAAATGAATAAAATAATACGCAAGTTTTTTTTAATTATAAAGAAATGAACTAGTATAATAAAGGAAACTTTCCTAATCAATGTTCATAGGAGAAATGATTTTTTACTGCATTACATTAGACATCCATTGCTTTTCACAAAGAAAAATGTTTTCTCCCTTGCATAATAGAACACACTCAACAGTCCTCTCAGAGATTGCAGCACCGGCTGGAATTTGGTGTCATTTGACAAGGAGTGAGTAAGTTGCGATTGCTGGAATCGCGAATACAATTCCCTTTCATATTAGCAGCGTAGATTTACAGACGTGAGTCAAGTAGGTCATAAATTGAAAGCGTTCTTCCGTAGGATTCTTTTCATTGGTCGTTCCCATGGTAATCGACTCGCCGCCGATGCCAAATCAGCTGACGAGCGAGTGGCGCTTTGCACCCTTCCTTTCTGCAAGATTTAGCGCCGTCGCCGGCTCTTACTTACTGATGAAATTTACTCCACGATCTTGATGCCTTTAGTATAAATGGAGAACACAAGAGGAAATCTGAACAGTTTTATTTCCTAAATTAATTACCAGCGCACATATACAATCGTATGTTATTTTTCATTAATTTCTTTGTGGCGACCGTAAATGGCGCCATCATCTTTTATATTGTTGCCAAGGAGGCCTTGCTGATTTTTTTATGTAACTAAGTCATACAGTGAAATTGTAAGGGGCATTGCATTAAAGCTCTAATAAATTGATTATATAAACGTGGAGATCTTCTCACTTACCCATCTCCACATTGGTGACCCGGACAAGGAGATTAATAGAGGATTCAAGTAGCTTCTTATCACGAATTAAAAAGGTAATGTCTCAGTTGCGACCAGCTCCTGCTTCTAGACACTCAAAATCGGAGGAATTTATTTTCAAAGATTTGTCAAGTTGCAGCCATGCATTTCTACGTGAGGGTCCTATTCGTCAATCTATTCGGGTCCACATGAAATTACTGCACGGGACAAGAAGACGGTCACACTGAAGATCAATGGAGAAGAGATGAAGGTTTCAATGGACCGGGTTAAACCAGCATATGTTCTTGGGGCCGAAAAACAAACCCAATTCACTCCTAAACTTACGGAAGACAAGGCTGCACCTGCGGGCCCAGCACCAACAGGCGAAAGGGCGAACGACAAAATCCGGAAGAAGAGTTCGAATTCCCGATTTTTGACATTCATTGACTAGACTATAGAGCGATATTCCACATAGGAAAAATAATTCACCTTGACCGGGATTTGAACCCGGATCCCTTGATTTCACGACGCGTGCTTTCAACCAGTTAAGCTACGGCTAAATAGGCGTCCTCCTCCTCTGAGGATTTTTCGAGGGCTTTGTAGAATCAAGTTGTTCTGGACTGTCGACCATATGATGTCAATGAAGCAGTCCAAGGCGTACGCTTAGCGCCACTGTCCACTTGAATAAAGCCAAATGTGGAACACGGTTAGGTGTTCGGCTCTTTTTGACAAATTTTGAGGATACCGGGACTAGCTACAGTATAACATTTTATACGGAGTCACCCGCAAGTGCACATTAGTGTGATATTCTACAGATGAAAAATCATAAAGTGACTATATCTATCAGACTAAAGATCAACTTATAAAACTGCAAAAAAATACAAAATGCAGGTATCAGATACATTTGTAATATTGGGCACCGGGAGCACGTAACGCCATATTACACGAGATTAAATATTCTAAAAGTCGAATCTCGTAGACTCTATCAATTGGGACTTTTCATACACAAACTTCTGGAAACTGGGCAACCAACCTACCTCTATAGAAATATGATTCAAAATAAAAATGTAAAAGTGATAACTACGAGAATAACCGAAAATCATCTAATACATATACCATCGCACCATACAACAATTTTCCAGAAATCATTCATAGTAAAATCGTGTCGGTTTTGGAATAAATTACCAGACAATATAAAAAACACCGCCTAAATCAATGTATTCAAAAACCTACTATTTAACTATGTAAAAGAAATTGAAAATGAAAACAAAGAATAGGAATCAGACACAAGCCACCATTAGGTATTTAGGTCCTATGATACATTGTATAAAAAATTGAATATTGAAAATTGAAATTGATTTTAAAATTTACCAAAAAATTTAAAATTTGGTAATTGGTAAATTTAAAATTTACCAATTACCAAAAATTTTAAAAATATTCCTAATCACTTGTATATTTGTCTGGATGTTATGTTATAATTTGGTATGTTTAGGTTTCAAGGTTTCTTTTTTTACATATATTATGTTTAGGTTTAAGGTATGTTTGTTTTAAAATGTATGGTATCTAATATGTTAAGATTGTAAGATTGTTGTTGATCCTTGCAAGAAAATTATATGTATGTAAACTACTGCCTGATGATGTAAACTACTGCCCCATAGGAACTTCCGCTCCTAGGTCAATAAATGTTTTTTATATTCTATTCTATTCTATATGAAAAAGGACTACAGTGACTATGAAAATCGGCGCAAGACATTGAGACACTCCGTTGCCACATAGTTCACTTTGGAGGGTCCCTTTTCCTGTGAGTAAAGTAAATCTAGAATGTAGTGGAGAAATTGGTTCGCACGTGACGAAAATGGGAGTATTAGATGGGGAGAGGGGGGGGGGTGGGAGAAGTGAAGAAGGGGTTTGGAAAAATGACAGGGGAAGGGAGGTGGAAAGGGGAGGAGAGCACCGTTACCATGGCATCCCGCCCAAGAGGCTCACAAACACAACCGCCTGGCTCCATTGTGAGAGCAAGCCTATCTTATTTTTATACTATGGTGCCTGTCTGCGTCGCTACCACTCTACGTAGGCATCCACTCCATAGGTACGTTCGCACACCATCTCTTCTATTGCTTGGCCATTTCTATCGTCACGCTCCAAAAGGACGTCACATTTCCTCGAATACAGCGCCGCGCCTGCAACCGGGAAAAAAGTGCTTTTCGCTTCGCATCACCGAAACTGGAGAGATATAATAATAATAAAAGCGATGAAAAAAAGAGGAAGCCAGAGTTGCATTCTGGGAATTCGCGCAAGCATGTGCTTCCCGGATTCCATTTAAAGACCGGAGATGGTCCGTTTTTTTCAACGCCTGGCATCGAAATCATCGCCGTTGTACAAAAATGCGCTCTACACCTGCTCCGCTATTGGCTCCTCGTCTCAAAGAAAATAGCAAACTGATGTCACAAGTACCTGTTTCATCCAATTAGGTTTTAAAGTTCTGCCTACGACGAGAAGAAAATAAACATCAGTTCTCAGCTCCATCGCCTTTGAGATCATTAATAATCCAGGTTAAGTTTATATAGCAATGCATTATTTTATCACTATATCTTTCAGGCTCAGTCAGAAACTTCGTTGCTAGGGTGGTGCTGACGGCTTGGTAGAAGACTTGGTTGTCCTCTAAGTTTCTTGTCAATGGCTGTTAAAATTAGAATCGCAAGTTATCGCAAGAATTTCCTTCTGAATATTGTTCTCTATGGTTTTCTCTATCACATAGTGTAAATAACTCCGTGAAGCTTAACGTCGATAAAAACAATAATTACCGTTTAATATAAAATTCAATAAAAAACAGCGCAATGTTTGAAAAATTATAAAAATATTTAAAAACAAGTAAATTGAAACAAACTTTATCTCCATGCATGCAATAAGGATCAATTTTGTGGATGATCAAAATACTTCAAAACCAACATTCTAAATAACGACTCTTTAACACAGCTAAATATTTAGCTATTTTCCACGGAAAAATGTCTGTCACCAAAATCATCCTGAGATGCTCCACTTTGACCAGCTGTAAAAATTATAATGGCTTATTCCATGCTCTGTACGGTACCCTATCTTAAAGAGCATATGCTTAATAATATAAATCATATGTATTTGGTTGGTTTGCGTGAACATAATTTTTTTACTTTTGGCCAGCTTTTTTTTATTTTGGCCCACTGTGAGATGTTCCGAATGGAGAGACGGGTCAATCTCTCTATTCACCTTGAGGACGGGTAACCTCTCGGAGCTACCTGTTTACAGCACCACCAAGTGGAAAAACGCACGAACTACCTGAGATTGGAGGCACGGGTAACCTTCAAGGCTACCTGGTTCAAACCTGGTGCAAGGGTACAGACGTAGACACAAAAAACAACAACCGCGGAGGACAAAAAGTTGTTAGAAGCATATAAGTCATGTATTGGTGAATAGGTAAGATATATAATTTTCGTTAAAAGGAAATGAGAGCATAACTAAAACTATTCGAAGGTATGGTCAATGGAACAAGTCATTATTGACTAGGAACTCATAAAATGGGTGATGATCAAAGACGATGAAAGATTAGAGAAGAATTTTATGTTGAGATTGGATTCATAGTTCCCTGAGATCTCTAGGTACGTGATAAAGAAAGAATGAGGACAGATTGAAGGTGTTAGAGACGTCGACAGTTAAATCATTATGTACAGAGTGAAAAACAAAAGAATAAAAATAATAGTCTCATGCCTAAGGCCGAGATGAAAAAGTGAAGATGAACGACGAGTCATAAGCAAGGAAGATAAGAATTAACTGACTGCACGCCATGTGGTGGAAAAATAACCAAAGCCGATCTGAGAAGCCACCACAATCAGGGTAATATTTATCATTAGCAAGTCTTCAGGAGCTATCAAAAACCTTATTCAAGTATTTGAATTACAGATAATGCAATAATAAATAGGTTTCACTTTATTCTCACTGTGAGAAACATTGTGTTTTGCATTGTGCCATATAAAAAAGGTCTTCGTCGAGAATTTTTACATTCATGAGCAAAATGATGTTGTAAACTTT